>CM075672.1:152230000-154730000 GCA_037962975.1 Clitoria ternatea | reverse complement strand
CTTTAAATTAATTTAATCCATCAAATATTGTTAACTTTGGCATTATTATGTAATGAATTTTCATTCTTTCTTGTTTTAATTATTTAATTCGAATGTGTTTGAATTGTGCAAAAAAATAGATAAAAAGATAAGCACTTAAAGAAAGAAATATGTTTATTAAGAGATCCAGTAACCTAGCGTACATACACTAAAAATCCAGCGTACATATGCTAGGCATTTATATGTTTGTATTTTACAGGATCTAGGTGTAGGAAATCCAGTGTACATACGCTAGAATTTAGTGTACATATGCGCAGGAGAAAGATGACCAAAGTGCCAGTCCAGTGAGCCAACGTACATACGCTAGAATCCCAGCGTACGTACACGTACAAACAGAACCTGAAAAGAGAAGAATTAGTAAGTTAGTGGTCTAGTGTACATACGATGGCCTCCCAGTGTACATACACACAGATCCAGTAAGATGAGAAGTCATCACGCTCAAGCGAATAAAGGTCATGCTTAAGCGTGAAGTCACCCTGCATGCAAATTTCCAAGTCATTAGCCCAACGTACATACGCTGGCCTCCTAGCATACATACGCGCAGCATGGAGGGAAACCAAAAGTTGTTATTTAAGTTAGTTAGGCAGTTATTTAATTTCTAATTAATTTCTTGTAAACCCCTCTGGGGTAATTACATGATTTAGGTTATTTAGTTAGTTAGTTTAAGGCATTGACCTATATATTTGTAATTCTTTTGTAATACACAGACAGAAGCAATATACAACTCTTATTTTCTGATTTTCAATCTCTCTCTAAACATTTTCCCTCTCTAAACTCTCTCTTCCATGGCTCTCCACGTTCCACTTTCTGAATTCATCTCCATGGGTTGCTAAACCCCTAGGGTTGGGATTGCTAAAGCTTCCAATGGAATCTTGAATCTGTATTGAGGAAATCATCTTCTGAAGCATGAGGAGAACAAGTTGAGAAGTGAACCTACTTTGCTGGATTGATAAATTCAGACCTAATTAAAGCATTTCATCAGTGAGGAATCATGGTTGAAAGCTTAGGTAACTTCTGGCTTCCTAGCTAATTTAGGCCTAGCAATTAGGTGAATAGTTGGGGTTCAATCCCCAATTTTACATTAGATTTCTATGTCACTGAACACCTAAGGGATTAGGGTTAATGCTTAGGAATTAGTGTTAATCACCTAAGGAATTAGGGATTAACCATCTGTGAATTATCCTCTTGAGTCTGAAGCTTAATTGAACCTTAATTTCATGTTCTTGATGAAATTTTAAGTTGAAGCAATCCTAACTTATCTTCCATTAACCACACTTTATCTCTTATATTGTTTCTGAAAATACAAAAACATAAAAATAATAGAAAAGCATAAACAGAATGAATTCTATCTTCTTGTGTTTTAGTTTAGCTTGTACTAGTCCTAGATTATGGTAATTACCTCAATCCCTATAGGACGATCAAATATATTACAAATTTAACGATTGGTGTGCTTACCAAAAGTTTATAATCCTTTGAGATTATGCATCATCAATCAAGGTGTGTCATACAATCACATCATTTACTTTTCATCAAGATTCATAATATATCAATAGAGGGGAAGTATACATGTTTTCATAACATAGTATAGGCATATACATACCTCGCCATGGCCTTAAGTCATTCCCCAATAACCACTAAGGCACACCACACATATACCCCTAATGAATTCTCTCGTTATTACATAATGTAAGGGGTTTTGGTTACTAATGAGCTCATGACAAATTTTAACTTCAAGATATAAGAAAGGCTCATTTTTAGTCTTAAAAGTAGTGGGACATGTCACAATTGTCACCTATTAGTCACAATGGTTTCAAAGAGAGTCCAAGGAGATCTAATGATTGTAAAGTAGGCTTGAGGAGCTAAAAGGTGCAAGATAAATGCTCAAGGTGTGAAACTTTCAATTTCACACTGATATAATCGATTAGGCTAAGTGCTAATCGATTTCCCTAACCGATTATAGAATTGGGGATAATCAATTATAGAGCACCTGGAATTTATGTAATGCATCAGATATTTCACCTAGTCGATTACAAGAACCAATCTAATCGACTACAAGAATATTGTTTGGTTCATAATCGATTGCAACACTGAATGTAATCGATTACCTTGGTTCTGTTTAGCTCATAATCGATTACAACTTTGAGTCTAATCGATTATGGGACTGTAATCGATTAAGCTGATCGATTTCCTTAAAGATAGAAGCCTTGTAATCGATTAGGCTAGGGGGCCTAATCAATTACACCCTATCAGATTGTAGAAATTATGTAGATTTTCTTAAGGAAATGAACTTCTCACACACCTAAATCTATGCAAACGATATCGGAATGCTACCTAATTTTGATACAAGTTATAATACATCATTTGATTGGTCTCACTCAAAAATTCCTTAAGATGAGTGACTTATGCGCATAAATGTGTGTTACCCATTTTGAGACACTTTTGTGCAACTCAAGGGTCTATTCTCAATGGAATTGGCCCGTTCCAGTTTCTACAAGTCATAAACTATGCATAGAAGCTATTGGAACTATCCCATGTCATTCAATCCTCATAAAACTCTATTTGCTCTATTAGTTCCTTAATTATGCATTAATGTCAATACCTAATTTCACATTTTGAGCAATTTCTATACCAATATAAACATTAATGCCATCAAATGGGCCATAGCCTCTCATTATAAATATTCATTCATCAAAATTGCATGGAATTCTAAATTCACATGGTATATGCATACTTCAACCCCTCATGGGTTATTCATCATCATATATACACATATATTATCATCATTAGCCAACAATTTTCCATCCACATCATTTCACTATAAACATGACAAGGCAAGCATGAGTATCATGACATATAATAATCATCAATTATATAACTCATGCAATTTGAATGTAAACTCCTCTCCTACCTCGAGGGAAGACCTGCAATGATCCGCACGTTCCAAACATTCTGCCGTATAATCTGGAACACAATCTACACCAATACACACATATGCATTCATACAATCAATAAGCCATCTTAAGGCATTCCTCATAAATTCTAAATAATGATTTACATATCGTAAAGCTTGTGAACAAGTCCTAAACTTGTCAAAACACCAATTTATACCATTGTGTTAGGCTTCAAGAATTCCTTTCCCAAAACCATGATTCTCTAAATATAAAAGGGCTAACCATACCCAACAACAACAATAACTCATCCTTCCATCACCTAAGATGTATTCCATATTACATCAATTATTCAAATGCCATTATTGTCATTTAGAGTTCAACATGTGCCATCTTAGCCACATATGATCCATCATTAATCAACAAGTTCAATTGGCACCTATCATGGTCTAAGACCTCATCAAGTCACATTCTTATTCCACTAATCCCTCACATTCAAAATGGTTTTGGTGACTACATTCATTATTCCCTATTTATAGCAACACTTATCTATAGGTTTCACCATCAATGTTTCTCTAACATTTTCACTATCACTTATCACCATATAAATTAACACCCAACAATATTAATGTGATCTTTCATCATCACTATGCATTCTCCCAAAACATTAAATGATACCTATACATAAATTTTCATACATTTCCATTTGGATCAATCCTCAATTCAACTTTACATGTTTTTCCCCAAATTCTTAGAGTTAGGGTTTTCATCAAAAATCCAATATTCATTATCATTAACAATACCCAACATAATTTCTCATGGGTTTACACTTAAAAATCATTTTTCATATCATTATCACTCATTTCCCTTAATTCCTAAAGTTAGGGTTCCATTCAAAACTCAACAACCACCATTATCAATCATCATTTCCCACCATCAAGAATGCCATTTTCGTGTATTCTTGCATACCCTCACAAAACCATACATTTATCATACCCCACCTTAGGGCATTGCATAATGACTCCCAATACATAACCCACACACATTGCCTTCTCAAAAATCATAATAACCCATAATCTAAGGCATAAACTTAACAAGATTAGTGAGAAACTTACCTCAACCCAACAAATACAACAGGTTTCCAAGAGGGGCAGAATAAGTGACAAAAATAAGGGGTGAAGAGGGAAAGCTTCAAGTCAAAACCATCTCCTTCATAGTCCATGGTGCAACGAAAATGGAAGAGGAAGATGGCACACCACCACTAGGGTTTTGAAGAAGAAAGGTGAAGAGGAAATGAGAGTTGTAGAGAAATAAGAGTGAATGCCTAATGAGAGGGAGAAATTATCATGAAACATAAGGGAGAAAGGAGAGTTTGTTTTTAAGTTTTAACCTCTCATTTAAAATTTTACCATTTTACAACATACAGGATCTCCATTCGGGCTCAATACTATATTCAAAAATTATTCTGAAGACATATTTGGATTCCCAATAATATTCTTAACAGCCCTGACCAACGGCATCTCAATCGGAGATACTTGGTCCGACACCCATATTTTAACCAGGTATAATTTTAACTCCTTAAATCACAATAAATTATAAATGTCCATAATAAATCCCAATTTAATTATTTCCAAATTTTTGGGACATAAATCAGCTCATATTTAATTATTTATTATTCATTCTCCTCAATTAATCATTTTTATAAATTTTGGGATTTTACACCCTTTCTGAACAATGAGACCTAGCATTGAAAGGACCCATAGAAATCCTTCCGCCGTGATAATCAGTTGGTCTCCGAGGGTTACGCCCCCTATGTGCGAGGGACCAGTACGACTCTGCCTAGAACGCATGATGGAGGTTTTATAGAAAATGAAGAAGAAAGTGAGAGAAAAGGAAATGATGGTTACCTAAAAGTTAAGAGGATTGGAAGAGAAAAAGACTTTGCAAGAATAACAGCAACAATCTTCTAAGATAATTTGAGCAGAGTTTTCCTAAGGATGAAGCAAGTGAGTTGCAGAAAATGCTAAGTCCCCTATTTATAATGACGAAGAGATACAACTACTTGCCAGAAGACGTGTCATTTGTTAGGAAAAGTAACCTTTCCAAGATCAAACTACAACATCGTTTCAAGCTCCAAAGCGTGAAACTTATGATTCTTGGAAGGCAAGTGAAATTGAATGGGCCCAAAATTCAAAATTTCAGGCCCATTAACATGCCTGTAACGGTTGATAAACCACGTGACACAAAAATCATCATTAATCATGTGTTAGTAGCCTTTAATGCCCATCATTGGAGGCGTGTAATTACATGGACATTGCGAAAGTTTGAAAATGATGAGTTACAAATTCCAAAAACTCTTGGGATTCTCTCGCAAGGTAGATCGTTGTCCGAATCCGATCTTTATACCTCCAGAACGACACAGCAAATGACTATCTTGGTCCGGTATGAGTGCCCACCAGAGAGCATGTTTAGCCTATCTGAGCAACTCAACCAGTCCCTCACACAATCTAGGGGATAGATGATCCAGTCTTGATGCTGATACCTAGGGGTAGATAGGTAATTGCATCCATTTTTACTGTGCTACCGGCCTCACAGGTACACTTTCAAACCATGACACCGTATGAGATGTTCTCCATACCGAAATGTCAAGATTCTTAGCTTGCATACCAGAAAGTGTCCACGTCACCTGACAGAAGGTATAATGTACAACCACAAGGATGATACGTAAGAAATATAGCTTCCCCCGTGTCGTGTGTCAGAATCGTACACTGAGCAATGTACTATTTGTCTCCTGGCCCCACTTGTGCCTAACAATTCATTCTCCAAGCTCACCTATAAATAATGGATTCTCACACTCATAAAAGGTTATGTTGTTCTTACTCTTGAGATACTGTTTCATTGCTTAAGTTCTCTGTCCTGAATTTTCATTCTGGTGACTGACTTGAGCGTCGGAGAATCTTCACAGGTGACACCACCTTTCGTCCCCCTTTAGTGTGAAAGCTTGGTGTGCAAGATCTCCAAGACAACAAAACCAGATTCTCCTACTGAGAGTTTGGATCATAATACCGGATACCCATTGTACCAGTGTATAGACATTTTTATCTTTGACTTTTGAGGCTAGTCCCCACTCTGGATTTTTGACCCCGGATTAGACCAGTTCACTAACCTTGGACAAATTTCTGAAGCGGTCGCCCCCTATTTATTAAGGTAGGCATGATCATTATGGCGCTTATATATAGATCCAGGATATGGAACAAATATTTGAATATTTTAAATATTCAGAGGAATAAAAAGCTTCATTTGCTACTTATTAATTAAAAGAGGAGGCTCGGGTTTAGTGGACTCACACCAAGACCCAAATGGTGCCAGCTATTGAGGCCCTAACTTGGGCAAACTTCAAGAAGAGGTTTCTCGTATAATACTTTCCCAACACTTATAATATCAGAAAGAAGATAGAATTCTTAAAACTTGAATAGGGAAGGATGTTTATGGCTGAATATATAGCCAAATTTGATGAGCTTTATGATTTTTACTACCCTTTCTCATTAGAGGGTACTGAAGGCAATAAATGTGCAAAGTATGAATCTGGCTTGAGGGTGGAGTTTCAGAGTGTCATTATTCCTTTTGAGATTAGGGATTATGCCATGTTGGTGAACAAGGCACAGTTAACTAAAGAGGTACAATTGAAAAGAGTATCGATAAAGAAGGATAAACAATATTTGAAGGTAAAAGGGTCTAATTTCGAAAAGCAAGGGCAGCCTAGTCATAGTGGATCATCTACTACTTCTTCATCTTCTTCCAAGGTTGAGGTGGTGGTCGTTCTAGTGGGAAGAGTTGTTATACCTATGGTAAGGAAGGGCATTTTTCAAAGATTGTCGAGCTTCCCAGCCTACTTGTTATCAGTGTGGTCAGACAGGGCATGTTAGGCTGGATTGTCCTTAGAGGCAATCATAGATTGCGTAGGGCATTCAGGCCAACACTTCTGTGGCTTGTGGTAGTGGACCTTAGAGAGGTGGCCAAAGCAGGGATGGTTGTGGAGGTTAAACCCAAAGGAGAGGTGATTTTCAGTTTGGGAATGCTCAAAACATGGTTACTAGACGTGTTTTTTCATTTGATGCTTTAGAGGCAGCTAAAATTGATGACTTGGTGCACAATAGGTATTCTATCCCTAGTAATATACTCAATGTGATATATGATTCAGGAGCCACACACTCTTTAATCTCTGAGAGTTGTGTTAGGTGCCTTAATCTACTTATGGTCTTGATAGAGTATGTAGTTATTGTTTCTACTCTGACCAGTTCAACGGTCAAAGCTACTACTATGTGTGAAAAATTACCTATGATTCTGGAAGAGCGATCTTTTGATGTGAATTTGATATGTTTACCCTTGAAAGACTTGGATATCATCTTAGGGATGGATTGGTTATATATGGTGGATTGTTTTTGAAAAATGGTGATTTTTCCTGAAGAATATGCTTATAAATAATGGTATGTTTAATTCTAAAATTTTATTAATTGTTGTTTGGCAGGGAAAGGTAGTTTGAACCCTGTTGATATTCCTATGATTTATGAATTCCCGGATGTGTTTTCGAAAGATGTGTCGGGGTTACCTCTAAGTAGAGAGGTGGATTTCACCATTGATTTGGTTTTAGGGGCTGAGCCTTTGTCTCTTGCACCTTATCAGATGTCTTTAGTTGAGTTGGCTGAAGTAAAGAGACAGGTGGAGGAGTTACTTTAGAAGGGCTTCATTAGGCCGAGTGCCAAACCCTGGGGTACTCCTACGTTATTGGTAAGGAAGAAAGATGGCAGTATGAGAATGCGTCTTGATTACTGACAACTGAACAAGTTAACATTTAAGAACAAGTATCCTTTACCTTAGATTGATGATTTGCTTGATCAGTTGCATGGAGCTTACATCTTTTCTAAGATTGATTTGGGATCCAGTTACCACTAGATTAGGGTGAGGTTGGAGGATATTCTGAGGACAGCATTCTAGACTAGATATGGTCATTTTGAGTACGTGGTGATGTCATTTGGGGTGACAAATGCCTAGCTGTTTTTATGAGCTACATGAAACAATTTTTTTAGCAGTATCTTGATTAGTTTGTAATGGTATTTATTGATGATAAATTGGTCTATTCTAGATCTATGGAAGATCACGTTCAGCATCTCCATATTGTCTTACAGGTGTTGAGGGAGAAACAACTTTATACTAAACTATTAAAGCATGATATCTGGGTAGAAAATGTGCAGTTCTTGGGTCATGTGATTTTTAAGGATGGTGTTTTTGTTAATCCATCTAAAGTTGAAGTTGTAATAGCTTGGGAGAAGCCTGAAACAGTGACAAAGATCAGGAGTTTCCTAGGATTGGCAGGCTATTATCGCCATTTCACTTAGGGATTCTCGCGCCTTGCACTTCCTTTGACCAAACTAACTAGGAAGGATTACGTTTTCGTATGAAATGATGCTTGTGAGTAGAGTTTCCAGAAGTTAAAGAATTAATTGACTACAACCCCAGTTCTTGCATTACTTGATGTTACAAAGGAGTTTCATGTGTATTGTGATGCCTTGAGGTCAAATTGAGGTGTGTTTTGATGTAAAAAGGTCATGTTATTGCTTATGCATCTCGACAGTTGAGGCTGCATGAGCAAAACTACCCTACTCATGATCTTGAGCTTGCTGCGGTGGTTTTGCATTGAAGATTTGACAGCATTATCTTTATGGTTTGCGGTTTATGGTGTTTAGCGACCAAAAGAGCTTGAAGTACTTGTTTGATCAGAAAGAGCTTAACATGAGGCAGAGACATTGGATAGAATACCTAAAGGAATATGATTTTGATTTATAGTATCATTCGGGCAAGGCTAATGTTGTTGCAAATGCCTTAAGTAGGAAACCCCTGCATGTTGCTTCTTTGATGGTGAAGGAATATGAATTACTTGAAAGTTTTTGTGATTTAAACCTTGGCGTGGTGATTCAGACTCTGAATCAAATGATGGTTGGTATGTCGAAATTTCAAATGACTTTTAGAAGTCTTTATCTGAGGCCCAAGAGACAAATGATGAGATCTAGGAATTGATTGATGCCTAGGCTAGGGGCAAGGTGATACCATTATACAGAGGTTCTAATGGATTGTGACAGTTTAAGGATCGTATTATGGTACTTGTTGGTGGTGAACTCAGGAGCTAGATTTTGTTTGAGGCTCATAGAAGTTCACTCAGTATCCATCCTAGTATGACCAAGATGTATAGTGATTTGAGGAGACAGTTTTGGTGGCCAGGGATGAAGAAAGCCATTGTTGATTTTGTTGCGTGTTATGTGATGTGCTTGAAATCCAAGGTTGAGCATTAAAAACCTTCTAGGATGCTCCAGCCTTTGGATATTCTGTATAGAAGTGGGATAACGTAGCCATGGACTTTGTGTCTGGCTTGCCTCAAACTCGTTCTGGTTGTAATGCTATTTAGGTGATCATTGACAGATTGACCAAGTGTGCTCATTTTCTTGTTGTCAACAAGAAGTGGTCATTAGAGAAACTTGTAGAGTTGTATGTTAGAAAGATTGTTCGCCTACATTGTATTCCCTTGAGCATTATATCAGATAGAGATCCTTGCTTTACTTCCAAGTTTTGGGAGAGCCTGTACAGGGAGTTGGGGATTGAGTTAAGGCTGAGCTCAGCATATCATCCACAGATGGATGGTCAGTCTGAGCGTACTATTTAGACACTAGAGGACTTGTTGCGTCCTTGCGTATTGGAGCATGGTGGCAGTTGGGTGAAATTCTTGTCTTTGATTGAGTTTACATATAACACTAGTTTCCATAACAGTATTAGGATGACACCTTATGAGGCTTTATATGTCAGGAAGTGCCATACTCCGTATGTTGGGCAGATAGTGGTGATACCTTGGTTTTGGGCCTAGAAATGGTCCAACAGATGACTGATTAGGTAGTTATGATTCGAGAAAAAATGAAGATAGCCCAGGATAGGCAGAAACGTTATTATGATACCAGGCATAGGCCTTTGGAATTTTTGGTAGGTGATATGGTGTTTCTTAGAGTTTTCCCCACAAAGGGTATGGGTAGGTCTATTAAGAGTCGAAAGTTGGACCCGAGGTATATTGGTCCCTATATATCCAAAGGAGATGGCCTTTATGCGAGGGATGGTTGATGATGATGATTGGATGATTAAATGCCATTGATATATGTGGTGATGTAAGTTGTGTGGTGTGGACAACCATTTGGTATGATTTACCCCTCGTTTTTGGTTCCCATGGTCGTTAGTGGCTTAGTTGAGCTACCTAGTGGTCAGTTAGGACCCGGTGGTTGAGGTTGGGAGCCAAGTGGGCTCGGTGGACTAGGTAGGTTCACGAGATATTAGGTAGACTCCCAATTGATGACTGATCTGTTTAGTATCTGGATACTAAAGTGTTATATGCTATGCTTGATTGAGAGTTAGTGGTGAAATATATATATGAAAATATTAATATCTACGATGAATGTGATAATTAGACCACTAACAATTGAGACTGATGGTGATGATGCACTTGTTAATTCATAACTGCTTTACTCTGTTTTCATTCTTAAAATTATTTGCATTAAATTATATTTTTGATTACTCACCCTTACAGTTGTTGTAGTGACTAGAGACAAGGATGTTGCAGTTATTTTGGATACCAGTGCGAAATGATTTTGGGGAGTAATGCCAGGAGGATGTTTGACGTTCATGATGATGTTTTGACATGTATATAGATGGATGTGTATGTGAGGGTTGGCACTGGTTATAACATCCTAAATTTTATATAAATAATTAAATATGATGTAATAAATATTAAATAATTACACATGGATTAATAAATGTCCCAAAAATGTTGAAATAATTACATTGGGATATATGAGGATTATTCATAATTTATTTGAGACTTTAAGAGCTAAAATTATACCCGGTTAAAATATAGGTGTCAGACCAAGTATCTTTGGTTGAGGTACTGTTGGTCAGGGCTGTTAAGAATATTATTGGGAATCCGAATCTATATTCGAAATAATTTTTGGATAATGTATTGAGCTCGAATAGAGATCCTGTATGTTATAAAACGAAAGAGTTTAATGAAGGGTTAAAAATAAAAATACAAACCCACTCTCCTTTCTTCACTTTCACGTTGGTTTCTACTCTCCCAAAGGTAAACAGTCTCTTCTTCTTTACTCCATATTTCCTCTTCATCTTCCTTCTCTAAAAATCAATAAGTGGTGGAGTTCATCTTCCCCATTTTTGTTTCTACCTTGAGCAAAGGAGAAGCTTGAAGCTTGATGTCTCTTCTTCTTCTTCCCTCTTCAATTTTCATCACCCACCTCCCTCTTCTTGGAGCTCATTGTTGTTTATTGGTGGAGGTAAGTTTCTCTCCATTTTCTTTGTGCTTATGCCCTAGGTTTTAGGTTTTTGGTGTTTGGGTGAGTATTCAATATATATGGGTTGATTAAGAAGCCACTAATGAAGGAAACCCTAAGGTGGGGTGCCATATATATTGTGTTAATGAGGGTTGTTATGGGGTACACGAAATAAATGTTTGAGAGGGTAGAAAATGATAATTATTTATAATGGATGTTGGGTTTTTAGTGAAACCCTAACTATGGAAAATTAGGGAAAATGATAAATGATGATTTGAGAGTATATGTTGAAAGGAAACAAGTGGTATTTGAATGATGGGTATGAGTAAATATGTTAGGAAAGTAGTTGTTAATGAGGGTGGATAGCATTGATGTGAATGGATAGCCATTAATGGTGATTAATGGCCATTGGTATGTCAACCCTTTGATGGGTATGGCCTTAAATGCATGATAATAAAACTTGAATGCCTAACCCATGCTGGTTGTGATGAAATTAATGAAATGAAATGGAAAATGATTTAATGGTAATAATGTTATGAGCACCAAGTATTAGATTAGAGTATGTAAATCTTGGTGATCTTGAGTAGAAAATAATGATGTGGTGCCTTATGAAATGTAGGACCTTTTTCAAACGACGAGGCGTGAATGTCCTTTCGCTTAGAATTCTTCTCTTGAGGTAAGAGAGGAGTTTTATATTATAAATGCATGAATTGGGTAGTGGTTGATTGTTATATGTGACAATATGCATGTTTGTCTTGCTTGTATTGAAATGATAATTTGAGGTGTTGAACATGATGATGATAATTGTGCTTGGCAATATGAATTGTGCATTTGGAATATTTATGGTATGTTATATGGTGATGTGATTTTCTTGGCAAGTGTTATGCCTTGATGTGATGTGATTGTGTTATGTCCACCATAAATGTGGAATGAACATTATTGATAATGAATGAGAATGGATATGAATGATTAGCATACCTTGAATATTGATGAAATATTGATGAATCTAGTTGATGTTTTTGATGTCATTGTGAATGATGAAAGTATTGAATTCTGATAATGAAAAATTGTTGAAAATGCCACACTAAATGTGGAACAATGGCGATAACAAAAGATATTAAAATCTACTAAGAATTGTATGGTGGTATTGGTAATGGTGATGATTGATGAGTTGGCATGATTAGGATGCATAGTTGTGAGAATGCATATAATTTGCATTTGCATTGTATCCATGGCATATTGCATAGCTGGCAGTGTTGGAATGTTAGGGGTTTTGTAATATCCCTAATTTTATATAAATGATTAAAATATTGGAAATAAATATTAAATAATCAACCATAGATCAATCAATTTCCCAAGATGTTGAAATAATTAAATTAAGATTTCTAGGGGTTATTCATAAATTATTGTGGGCTTATAAGCTGAAATTATACCCGATTAGAATATGGGTGTTAGAACAAGTATCTTTGATTGAGGTACTGTTGGTGAGGGCTGTTAAGAATATTATTAGGAGTCCGGATATATATTCAGAATAATTTTTAGATAAAGTATTGAGCCCGAACAAAGATCCTGTTTGATCTAAAATGGGAAACTTTTAATGAGAGGTTAAAATAAAACACAAACTCTTCTCCCTCTCATTTTCACGTGACTTTCCTCCCTTAAGGCAAACATTTCCCTTCTTCATCTCTTCATCTCCCACTCATCATCTTATTCTTCTTTCTCTTTAAAAATCCACAAGTGTGGTGTGTGCTATTTTCCTCTTCCATTTTCGTTTGGAGCTTGGAACTTGGAGGCTCCCTCTCACTCTCCCTCTCTCCATTTTCATGTTCTTTCTCACCCAATCTAGAAGTTCACTTCTTTTGGCTTGAGGTAAGGATTTCTCTTCATTTTCATGAGCTTTAAGCCCTAGGTTTTGGGTATTGGTTGTTGGGAGAGAGTTAATGCATATGGGTTATGTTAGGAGAGACATTTATGATGAGAAACCCTAAGATGGGGTGTATTTAATATGAGTTTTATGAGGGCCTTGGGTGGCACACGAAAATGACATGAGAATGATGGAAAATGATGAACACAAATAGTGGTTATTGGGTTTTTAATGAAACCCTAACTTTATAAATTGGGGGAAATGTGAGATGTAGGTAGATGAGTATTTATTATTGATGGTAGATGCTATTTATGATATGTAGTGACCATTAATGATTGTAAATGGTTGGTGGAGTTCATTAATGTGGAATCCCATGAATGGGTTTAGCCTTAAATGCATAATAATGAGTTTGGGCACCTAACCCATGGTGGTTATGGTGGATTAAATGAATAAGTAAAGATTGAGAATAATTGTGTGGTATGTTGTATAATGTAGGAAATGACCCCATCGACGAGGCGGGACCATCGGACCGCGTTGATTTCTACTTCTCTTGAGGTAGGAGGGGGTAACATCCCTAAATGCTTGATTTCATCCATTAGTAATGTGTGTGTATATGATAGTGTTGTGCTAATTGGCTTGGATGAATGAATTGATGACTACTTGATTGAAAATGCATTTAGAGTGAATAATGTTATGTGGCTTATGTTTGTAGGATGATGAATATGATGTTGAATTGACTTATAATTAATGAGAGTTGTTGTGATGGTTTGGAACTATGATTGTATTGATTACATTATTGTTAAACATCCCATGAAATATGAATTAATGATTTGTGATTGCCACTAACTATTATGTATATATAATCCAATGAATGTTGGTGATGGTTGAGAATAATGAGAACCTAGAGTTCCACTAAAGTGTTGAGGATGAATTATTGATGGTGGAGTGGCATTTAGGATGCATAGTGTGAGAATGCATTTGATCTGCATTGCATTTGCATCCATGGCATATCATTCGCTGCTTATATGGAATGTTAGGGGTTCCAATAGGCAAGCCCAGTGGGAGGGAGACCCAGTGCACGGGTAAATTGTTAATGTTCCCTAGTGATTCTGGGAATCACGAAGATGCCCTTAGATTGGTGGCGAGGCACCCTATGTGGCAGGTCCCAGTGGGCGGGCGGCTCTATGATGAGCAAGCTACCTCGGTGCCCGACGGGGCACGGCCCTCTCGATGTGTGTTCGGGAGAAGGCCATAGCACTTATGGCAAGTAAGGCCATGTTATTGAATCCGTAAGTCACGAGGTGACTAGTGGTATAAATAGGCGATAGCGGTTTGGTACCTGTAAAATATGATGTTAAGCATACATGATTTGAGATATAAGTGTACACTTTTACTACTGCAGTAGGGGCATAGAGCATTTGCATATGCATTAGCCATAAAAGCATTTGCATATAGCCGGAGATATGCCTAGTTGGTAGCCCGTGTGGCGATGGATGATTGCTAAATAAAGAGGAAGGAAGTTGTGATACTAACATTGAATGTGTGATGACCTTTATTGAGAATGCCATGATGGTGATGTGTGAATTGTGAAATGTATTGATTTGTACATATATGATGTTAAATGGAATGAGATGATGTGTGAAAGAAGTTTATATTGCTTCTTAAGAAATACATGTTATGCATATATGTATAGATATCATCATAATGTATGATTTTGAATCATTTGGTATATGTTACTCACCTCCTTGTTGCCAATTTTAAAGCTTGATGTAGGTATCTTGAATATTATAATCTTTTGGGGGATTGAGTCATGGTGGAGGTAAATAAGGAATGAAAGTTTATAAGCCTTGACCGGCATTCCTTTTGTAAAACAATGGATATATGTATATGCTCATTTTATTTCGTGAATATTAGTATGTATTCTTTTGGGGGTCACTTGTGAAAATTGGGCCCTATGTGTTTTGAGAGGCCAATTTTTGGGTAGTGACCTTGATATTGGTTGATGTTTATATGGATATATTGAATTTAGCTTACCATATAAATGAATGAACATTAATTATGAAGTTTCTTGCCCAATTGATGGCAATAGTGTGCATGATGTTTGATTGATTGATTAATTTGTGAAGATTGCATATGAAGTTCATGCATAATTGAGGAACCAATAGGGTCAAAATGAGTTTTATGAGTTTTAGGTAGTGTGTGGTGATTCCAATAGTTTAAATACATGATTTGTGACTTATAGAAACTGGGATGGGTCAATTCCATTGAGAATAGACTCTTAAGTTACTCAAAAAGGCTCAAGAATGGACTAAACGCATTTATTTGAATAAGTTTCTCATTTTTGAGAATTTTTGAGTGAGGCCGGTGACCACACATCACAAATGGTGTATTTTAGTTGGTGTTAAAATTTGGTAGCGTTTGGAGTTGATATGAAAAAGTTAGGAGGGGGGTTAGAAGTCCAAAAATCATGCTTTTTCTGCATAAAAATAGCAACTGTGCTATCTTGAATCGATTCAAGGATCTCTGAATCGATTCAAGAGCTGCTGTTTTCACTGTTTTTGGTTCCAGGAAGGCGTGACTTGATTCATACGATCTTGAATCAATTCAAGGATCCCTGTTTGCATAATTTTGACTTCCAGAAGCGTTTGAATCGATTCATACGAGTTTGAATCGATTCAACGAGTCCTGTTTTCACTGTTTTGGACTCCAGAACCATTTGAATCAATTCATGGGGTGTTTGAATCGATTCATGGCCTTGTTTTCACACTTTTTCCTCTGTTTTGGGGTATAATTGGTATTGTTTGACTATAATATGTTTGTACAATGACCTACACACATAATTAATATATTTTAACAATTCAATGGACCATCCTTTGACCTTCTACCACTCCTCTTCATTTTCTTAATGTAATTGTACACCGTTGTTCAAATGGCCTCAATACTCAAGGGGGGGGGGGTGAATTGAGTGTTAAAAACTTTTCTTTAGAATGCCTTTGAAATTGATTCATTTTTCACAAGATATGCTTATATGCAATAGATAACAAGAATAGTCCAAGAATCAATGCAAAGCAATATGCAAATGCCACTTAGGCAATATATCAAACACTTGGTGTGTAACACTTTAATACAAGTTGTTCAAGAAAATATAAGAAGGGCTTTCATAATCAATAGTAATAATCCAGCCAGATGCAATATGTAAATTCAAGAGAGTAGGGAAGAGAAGCTTGCAAACCAATTTAACGAGTTCCACCAACCCGGTGTACGTCTCACCTTCAAGCAACCCACTTAAAGGATTTCCACTATTGAAGTTTAGAGATACAAGCTATGAGCAATTGCAGCTTCCTAGTGTCCCACACTCAAGAACTCAATCCTCACTAGCACAAGGGCAACCCACCCAATCTCTCAATACCCAAAACTTGAAACCCAACCTTTGTGACCACTTAACCTAGAAGGAATAATCTTGGTGTTTTGGTGTTTGGTTTTGCAATCAATAAACTCTCTCAATAGAGTAGATAAACAAATGATAGCTCTCACAATTTATAAACTCTCACAAGAGAGGATTTACAAATATAAGCTCTTAAGTTTCAGAACTTGAAACTAGACAAAGAAATAGAACTCACAAGGCACAAGATTTGATTTCCCTTTGATGGCTTTGGATGCTTGAGAAGCTTGAATAAGTCTTGCATTTATAGGCCTTGGAGAGGTGCCCTAAAGTCTTCAGAGCTATTGCACAGTATGGGCATTGGAGTAACAATGGAGAAATGAGCTGGTTTCCCACTTAAAAATGCTTTCCCCAAATTCTGGCACTAGTATAATCGATTAGGCCTCGAGCTGTAATCGATTACACTTTGAATTCTTCAGTGTAATTAAACAGCTAGTCGATTAGACTTTACCACGTAATTGATTAGCTAAGAGACAGAACCTTGCTAATCGATTGTTCTTCACTCTGTAATCGATTGTTAGTGGCACCTGATGCATTTAATTGTGTTACGCAGCATGGTAATCGATTATGACTCATGTGCAATCGATTATTGCACAAACAAAAACTTTATAGTCGATTAGTTCTTTAACGGTAATCGATTAGTGGCCTTACAGAATATTGGTAGTCGATTGTGTCATCCTTGTAATCGATTAGCATATGCACCTAACGCTTTTAATTCTTTTTCTCAGCTTGGTAATCGATTTGCCTCCTTGGTGCAATCGATTAGGTGACAAACAGAGGCTTCATAATCGATTAGTTTTGATGAGCTAATCGATTAGGTGTTTGACAGAACTTTAGTAATTGATTATAATAGGTCCTGTAATCGATTAGGCTTCATGTTTTTGCAGGTCTGATGTTGTTTTCTCTATTTTTCTCTTTTAAGTGTTCTTTTATAAACACTTGTTCTCTTTGCCATGATTCTTTTTCATTATCAAAATTATGCAACCTAAAATCCATATTCAAACACATTCTCCCCTTTTTTGATGATGACAAACAATGTTCATCTCATGAGGGTGTTAGTCCAAATAAAGTTTTCTCCCTCTTTCATAAGGAGTTTGTGCATATGTTTTCTTGTTGCTCTAAAATTAAAGCCAGTTAATAACCATATAGAATTAAAGCCAATTAAGAATCAATATATGTTAAACATTTGTTATTAATCCACTTGATGATTAATCATTTGTCATTACTCTACTTGTTGATTGCCATTTGCTATTTGGTTATAAAAGATGAACACTAATGCTAATTTTTCTCCCCCTTTGTAATCATCAAAAAGACACATAGAAAGATAAGAAAAGGAAAAGTTTATTCATTGATAAGGGAAATTACAGAAGCAAATTGCAGAATGGAAGTTGCATGATAAAAGGAAACAAACAAAACAAGAAGGATCTAATTATCCGGATTAAAGAAACGTATTTCAGAAATTTTGTTTGAGAGCTCCTCATAACGTTGCTCCATGAGCTCAAAATACTGTTACTCGATCATTTGAAATTGTTGAAGAGTGTCATCAATTCTTTCAAAGCGCTGATCGAGATAAGCATAGAGAGAGGTGAAAGGGTCAACGGGAGCAGATGGTTCGCCTTGTGTTTCTTGAGTTACAGGAGGAGGAGGGGAAGGATCATTGGCTGGAGCTTCAAAGGGAATGTTGGCATGAATGCCTTCTATCTTGGAGAGCCAAGCTCTATTGACATAGATGATACCCATCTTGGTGAGATGATGGGTACCAATGCATGCATTTAGAGGTATTTTCTCAGGAAGTTCCCCAGCAAGGTCAACACCAAAAGCTTTGAAAATGTTTGTGAGAAGGATGGCATAAGGAAGCTTTTGCTAATCCTTGGCCTTGCGCATATGCAACTTTAACAGCTGAATCCAATTAATTTCTTTCTCATTTTGCATAGCCCACATCAAAAGCACATTATCTTCTTCAACCAAGGCATAATTACCACCACGAGGGACCAAGAGTTTAACCATGAAAAAGTGAAGAAGACGGTTATTGATAGTGAGATGGCCTACCAATTTGTGATTGCTCCGGGGACGGTCAGCTTTCCAAAGGGATTGGTGAGCAGTGATGGCATTGAAGTCCCATTCATCCTCTGGATTTCCACCAGTAAACTCAGCATCAGAGAGAGGAAGTTGTGTGATTTCAGCTAGTTGGGCATTGGTGATCCTTAGAGTCACATTCTTGACTCTAGCCTCAAGTAATCCATCAACGAGCCTTAAATTGTAGAAAAAGACTCGCATGAGTTTCGGGTAGTATACTTCCTCTTTAAGAGTGAGGAAGGGAAAAAGATTGTAGTGGTGGAGGGAGTGAGTGAAGGTGAAGTTGGGATGGTCAAAGATTTTAGCATTGATGTAGTGAGGGGAGATGATATCCTTTTCAGAGAACTTTTGGATGAAGTTTTGGAGGTCTCTAGGATTGGTAAAGAACCTTGAAAAATCAAGGGGGTTATTGGTTTGGGCAAGTGAGCACCTAGCTCTTTTCACATTCCTAGAAGAAGACATTGTAAGAATGGAGAAGAAAAGATGAAGAAAGTGAGGGGTCTTTAGAAAATTTCAGAGATTAAAGGGAGGAAAGGTATTGGAGGTGTGAGGTAGAAGAGGTGAGGGAGGGGTTATTTATAGTGTAAAAATAGGGTTTAGAGATGAGAAATAGGGTTTAAAGAGATGAGTGTGGATTGGGCCAACGATTTTCACTTCGATTCTGTAGAAGTCACGTTTCTGATACACTCGTAATCGATTATGGGGTTACTAGTAATCGATTACGGGGTTACTCGTAATCGATTACACCCTTTCAGAATTTGAATCGTCAGGTGTTCTAATCGATTGGGCCAGGTTGGTAATCGATTGCATTAAAAACAGAACCTTGGAAATCGATTAGGAGGAGTATGTAATCGATTAGTTGGAAGACGAAACGTCACTAATCAATTTGGCATGAGTGTTAATCGATTATCTGGAACACAGAGAGTTTCTAATCGATTAGCTGAGGTTATCTAATCGACTATCTAAAGGATAAAATGATTCTAATCGATTGGATAAAGCTACCTAATCGATTATGACAGCCCAAAATTGCTTAAAAACACATGTTCTTCAGTCACAAGGCATCAGGGACTCAATTTTCATGGAATAAAGCATACTCATCTCATTATTCAGCCAATTTTTATTTATCAAATATATAACAAGTCAAAGAATCATCAACGTCAATCAATATTCAAACACAATTTGAAATATCTAATATTCCTAACTCTCTTCTGATGTGTATGATTTGGTCCTTTGCAAGTGGTTTGGTGAAGATATCAGCTAATTGCTTAGAGGTTTCAACATGTTCAAGCACACAATCACCCTTTAACACATGATCCCTTATGAAATGGTGTCTAATCTCAATATGTTTGATTCTAGAATGCATCACAGGATTCTTTGAAATGTTAATGGCACTTGTGTTATCACATTTTAGAGGCACATGGTCTAACATAACACCAAAATCTAGGAGTTTTTGTCTCATCGAAAGGATTTAAGCAAAATAACTACCAGCTGTAATATATTCTGCCTCAGCTGTTGATAATGCAACACTCACTTGTTTCTTGCTATGCCAAGATACAAGAGAACTACCAAGCAAGTGACAAGTACCACTAGTGCTTTTCCTATCAAGTTTACATCCTACAAAATCAGAGTCATAATATCCAACAAGAGTGTATTCAACCCCTTTGGGGTACCATAAACCAATATCTTGAGTTCCAACTAAATATTTCATTATTCTTTTTACAGCAGTAAGGTGTGATTCTTTTGAGCATGCTTGGTATCTTGCACACATACAAACAACAAACATGATATCTGGTCTACTAGCGGTTAAGTAAGTAAGGATCCAATTATACCTCTATACTTTGTGAGTTCTACATCCTTACCTTTTTCATCCTTATCCAAATAACATGAAGTGCCCATAGGTGTGGCAATTTCATTTGCCTTATCCATGTTGAATTTCTTAAGAAACTCCTTACAACATTTAGATTGACTAATGAATGTACCTTCTTTGGTTTGCTTAATTTGTAGCCCAAGGAAGAATGTAAGTTCTCCCATCATAGACATTTCAAATTAATCCTGCATTAACTTAGCAAACTCCTTGCAAAGGGATTCATTAGTATCACCAAAAATGATATCATCTACATATACTTGCACCAATAGTATATCATTTTTCTTATGCTTAATGAATAATCTTATATCAACCTTTCCTCTTTCAAAATTGTTTTTCAAAAGAAATTTGTTCAATCTTTCATACCAAGCTCTTGGAGCTTGTTTTAAACTATATAATGCTTTTCTTAGTTTGAAAACATAATTTGGAAATTGATAGTTTTCAAAACCAGGAGGTTGATCAACATATACTTCTTCTTGGTGCATACGTTTAAAACCGGGAGGTACAATTTAAAATCTTTACAACATGCAAAGGCTAACAATAATCTAATAGCTTCTAGCCTAGCTACGGGTGCATACGTTTCTTCATAATCTATGCCTTCTTCTTGATTGTATCCCTTAGCTACTAGCCTAGCCTTGTTTCTAGTGATTATACCATTTTCATCAAGTTTATTTCTAAACACCCATTTAATACCTATTATTTGGTGATCATTGGGTTTTGGCACTAATTCCCAAACTTCATTTCTTTCAAATTGATTTAGCTCCTCTTGCATGGCCAACATCCAATGTTCATCAATAATAGCTTCATCAATGCTTTTAGGTTCAATTTGAGATACAAACGCTAGATAATTGCAAGTATTGAAGGAGTGTCGGGTACTTACACCTTTTGTGATATCACCTATAATGTTGTCTAATGGATGGTCTTTCAAGGTGATCCATTCCTTTTGTTTAGCTTCCACACTTTGTGTTGTGTCTCCTTCTTTATTGTCTTCTTCTTTGTCATCCAAGTTCAATTCTTGGAAAGTACCTACAAGATCATCAAAATCTTCCTTTCTCGGGGAGTTATGGCTATTTTCATCGAATTTCACATGACTTGATTCTTCAATAGTATTTGTTTGCTTGTTAAATACTCAATAAGATTTACCTAATGATGAATATCCAAGAAAGATTGCCTCATCAGCTTTAGCATCAAACTTTCCTAGATTATCCTTTCCATTGTTAAGTACAAAGCATTTGCATCCAAATATATAAAAATAGGAAATGTTTGGTTTTCTTCCTTTGTAAAGTTCATAGGGAGTTTTCTTTAGAATAGGCCTTCTCAAACATCTATTCATCACGTGACAAGTGGTATTTACCGCATCGGCCCAAAAATATTTCGCAATGTTATTTTCATTTAACATGGTTCTTGCAAGCTCCACCAAAGATCTATTTTTCCTTTCAACCACTCCATTCTGTTGTGGAGTTCTAGGAGCTGAAAAAATTGTGTTCAATACCATGTTTTTCATAAAACTTTTCAAAAGATTGGTTTTCAAATTCTCCCCCATGATCGGTTCTAATGGATGCAATCTTTGAATTTTGTTCATTTTGGATAACCTTGGTTAGTTTCTTGAATGCATGGTAAGCTTCATTTTTGTGATCAAGAAACAAGGTCCATGTATATCTTGAATAGTCATCTACAATTACTAGACCATAGTAATTACCACCAAAGCTTTTGATTTTAGAAGGTCCAAATAGATCCATGTACAAAAGCTATAAAGGCCTTTGAGTAGAAACAATGTTTTTAGCTTGAAAAGATGCCTTTACTTGTTTTCCCTTTTGACATGCATCATAAAATTTATTTTTAAATTTGAGCTTTGGTAAGCCAATTACTAATTCTTTAGAAACAAGTTTGTTTAGATGGTCTACATGTATATGTGCTATTCTTCTATGCCATAACCATGATTCATCCTTTCTAGTCATGAAGCATTGCACATCATTTGAAGACAAACTATCAACATCAATCATGTAAATATTATCAATTCTTTTACCAACAAACTTAACTTCCTTATTTAGCTTATTTTCAATTATGCAACAATTAGATTCAAATAATACTCTATATCCTTTATCACATAATTGACTTATGCTAAGCAAGTTATGTTTGAGTTCTTCAATATATAATACATCATTAATTGAAGTAGAGGAATCTTTACCATTGTTTCCAATACCAAGTATTTTTCCTTTGGTATTATCCCCATAAGTGACACTTCCTTTTCTTTTGGGAGTGAATGTTGTGAATTTGCTCATATCTCTCGTCATGTGCTTTGAACACCCACTATCCAAGTACCAATGGGTGTTGCTTGCCTTGAAGCATACCTATAAAACAAAATTAGTTTAGAGAACTTGGTACCCATTTTATGTTAGGTCCTTTTTGGTTAGCTTATGGTAATGTCCCTTTGGGAACCCACACCTTTCTTACCACTTTTGGTCCAAGCTTTCTAATATGGCAATTTAAAGCATTATGTCCTTTAGCACCACAATGATTGCATTTAGTGAATAGTGATGAAGATTTTCTAGGTGGTACAAAGAAGTTTTTGTAATGCTTTTCCTTTTTGGTAGAATTGTATCCTAATCCAGTTTTGTCAAACATGTATCTTTGATTTCCAAGTAATACATTCAAATTATCTTTACCATTTGTAAACTTTTCTAAGGTTTTATTTAAGTCTAAAACCTTAGTTTCTAGGATGTCACATTTCTTTACAAAATCACAAGGTTTATTCTTGGAGCATGCTTGAACATTTGTTAATTCCTCTTTCAAACATTCATTTTCTTTGCCAAGTTCTACAAGATGCATTTTAAGAGTATCAGTAGTTTTCCTATATAACTTGTATTTGTTTGAGATTTTAACAAACTTGTCATATAATTCCTCAAATGCATCTAGCAATTCATTTCTATCTAAGTCAAGGAGACTTACCTCATCATCTTCATCTTGATGATTAGCCATGAGGTATAGATTAGCTTCCTCGTTTTTGGATTCGTCCGAGCTACTTAACTCATTTTCATCCCAAGCAATATAAACTCTTCTTCTTCCTCTTTTCTTCTTAAGATTTGGACAATCCACCTTGAAGTGTCCTTCCTTACCACACTCAAAGCAATTTGGTGAGGAAGAATTTTCATTTGAAATTGGTTTCTTACCTTGAGGTTTGAAGCTCTTTTGGAAGCGTTTGTTTCTCATAAACTTTCCGAAACACTTCACAAATAGTCCAAACTCTTCTTCTTCATCAAGCTCACTACCGGATTCTTCTTCATTGATAGAAGTGGCCTTGAGAGCTAGACCTTTCTTCTTGGAAGATTTTTCTTTCTCCTCCGCCATCCTTAATTCTTTCAACTCTTGTTCCTGTTCTTGTAACTTACCGAATAGTATAGTAAGAGACATTTCATTGATGCTAGGAGATTGTTTGATGGCCGTGACTAGAGGTTGCCATTCCCTGGTGAGACTTTTTAACACTTTATGAATAAGTTCTTTGTTAGTGTAAGTCTTGCCAAGAGTAATGAGATGATTTATAATAAGGGTGAACCTCTTTTTCATATCAACAATTGTTTCTATAGAATTTAATCTAAAGCTTTCATACTGACTAGTTAAGGTACTAATCTTAGAGTCTTTGACATCATTTGTACCTTCATGGGTTATTTGTAAGGTATCCCACATATCCTTGGCGGATTTTCATGTAACTACTCTAAAGAATTCATCAAGGCCTAAAGCTAAAGTGATTAGGCTTTTGGCTTTATAGTTATATTGGACTTTCTTTTCTTCTTCGCTAGTCTAATCATCCATTAATTTTTCTACTTGTTTACCATCTACAATATGCATGGCTATGAAAGGACCATTTTCAATTGCATTCCAAACTTTAAGATCAATAGATTATACAAAAATTTTCATCCTTTCTTTCCAAAAAGCATAGCCTTCCCCATTGAAAGCAGGAGGTCTATTTGTGGCATGATGGATGCCAAATTATCTATATAATGATGATAAAATATGAGTATTTTGGTTATGGACTGGTGAGGATTGTCACCAAGTCTTACATAAACTAGTATCGTTTGAATATATGTAACCAATATAAGCAATGGAAATACGAGGTACTGGTCCCAATATGGTCTTACATGCCATAGGCATTATGGCAACATGCACTTATGCGCCGACTTTATGTGTTTGTGGTAACCACTACAGGATTGGGACGCCTTCCTGTATGTCGGATGCAGCAACACATAAGCCGGGCAAGTGTAGGGATTATAGCTGCTTATGGTAAATGTACTGAGCCTATCTGGTCATACTGAGTATGAACATGCGAGCTCTGTTGGATAAGTTGTAATTGATAACATATGACATGCTTGATGTAGAAATTTGTTAGGAACAATGGTGTGAGATGAACATGTCTTGATGGACTTTGAGAAGTCCAAGGTCATTTCATGGTGTTGTTGAATCTTGTTGATGTGTGGCCTGAGGTATGGCCTTGTGTCATGGGAATTGATGTTAAATTTCGAGGACGAAATTATTTTTAGGTGGGGTGAATTGTAACACCCCGAATTTTACAAAGGAATGAATAATTAATATGAATGGCAAATAGTTGATGCTTATTGAGGAAGATGGGTGAGAATATGTGGAATAAATCTAATTTGATTTATAATGAGGAATTCTGAGTGAGAATACTTAGGAATAAGTTAAATATGTCTTATATGATGTATATGATAGTATGGATGTGATTAAATTGGCTTATGATGAAGTTTCATAAGTTGGACTGTGTGAAATCTGCGTTTCTTACCTCTGTGTTGATAGTCTCGCCCAAGCGAGAAGGGATCTCGCCCAGGCGAGGATTCCCTGTGTTGGCCTTATGGTTTCTGGGCAATTTTCGCTCAAGCGAAATTGCCTATGTATCAGTGTTGCTCTCTGGAGGAAATTCGCTCAAGCGAATGGAGTCTCGCCCAAGCGAAGGGTCTGAGAAATGGCATTCGCTCAAGCGAGTGAGGGATCAGCTTGAGCGAGCCAGTGAGGAATTGGTCACTGGATCTTCTTCGCCCCAGCGAATGTGAGTAGCTTAAGCGAAAGTGGAAGTATGAATGTTGGGTGATGCTCACTCAGGTGTGACTGGTACAGTTGTACTAGACTGAGTGTGGTAAGTATATGGTGAGTGTAATTCCGAGTGGAAATGGCACCGAGTGGGGTGTGTTGTCCAGAAGTATTTTGGAATGACTTCACTCGTGGGAAAAACAAAGGAAGTCAGCCTTTGAATTATTTATCTGAGTAGAATCCTGAGTGAGTGTGAAAGCAATAAGCATTCCGAGTGTATGATTATATATGTGGGTCGGTAGATTGGATTTGTGGATAGGTTTGTATGTATGAAAATATACATATATACATAAGGGATTTATGTTGATTTGATGCTTCTTACCGACTGGAATATGAATAATGTTGGGTGAATAATTAAGTTGATGAATTCCGAGAGAAATATAGGAGGCTTGGATCCAATTCCGAGTGAGGCTATGATGTTTGTCCTTCTTTTCCGAGTGGAGAATATTTAAATGGATTTTTAGAGAATTGCCATTGATGAACCCATCCGGTGTAGGATTAGATGGGAGAATTTCCCGAGTGATCCTTGTGTGGCCTTTCCCGGGTGGAAAAGCATGAGTAAACCCCGAGTGGGATGGGTTTAGATATTACCGAGTGGAATTCCGAGTGATCCTCTTCCAAGGGAGAGTTGTTGTAATGGTTTAGATTGGACTATATCCTAAGTGTAGGAAATATATATATAATCCGAGTGAATAAGATTATATACTCCGAGTGGTTAGGATCTGAACAAGTCCGGGTGAGACTTAATGAATTCCCCGAGTGAGTAAGATATCATATGCCGAGTGAATCTGGCTGGAATATTCCGAGTGGAGTATGATTGTGAAGACCTCTTCTGAGTGAAGGAAGGTCTGCGTATTCTCCGAGTGAGAAATGTGAAAATATACGAGTGGTGAATGTGGAATACATTCCGAGTGACTTATAGTGGTGATACACCGAGTGGTGTTGACAAGCAAATATTCTAAGTGAGGAAGGATTTAGGATTCCGAGTGGGATGCCCCTCATTTACCGAGTGGAAGACCTAATAAGTGATGGGTCAGTTTTAGAGAAATTACAGAGTGAAGGGTTGATTGAGATAACTCGGATTGGATTGGAATTGCCGAGTGAGAGACTATATGAGTTTGAGTCGGCCCAAAATGTCTTGGTTGAATGGAAAGTGGATCGGTTTAGATTGTTATGTCAAGTGGGAAGCCGAGTGTGAGATGACTCAGATTTAGTTGAAGTTTGTCGAGTGAAAATCGAATTAATATTGGGTCGGTTTTAAGGAATCCTGCCAACAGAAACCCGAGTGCTGGGAAAGATGATTTCTGGTTGGATTCGCTTAAGCGAATTAATACCTCACTCAGGCGAGTGAGTATGGAAACAGGTACTAGGGTTATTTCGCTTGTGCGAATGGAGAGGCTTATGCGAGTTAGAGCTGTTCCGCTCAAGCGAATGTGGGTTTCGCTTGAGCGAGTGACACCCTGTTTGCGTGTTTCTTCCCTTTTCTCTCGGTTTAATTATGTGGACCCTTCTTTTACTTAGTTCTAAGGATATTAAAGTAAATATAACATGGTATGATGGATTATTGGACTGCCATTTTTAATTATGAGGTAATAGTGAGATATTTTAAAGGGAAACATTTATTAAGACAAAAACTCTTACTTTCTTTCTACCTTTCACGTCACTTCTTCCCCTCCTTTCTTCATTATTCTTCTTCGTCTTCTTCATGCTGTTCTCCATATCCTCTTTCTTCTCTCCAAAAACCCAAGCCGTGTGGAGTGTCTTCTCCTCCTTCACTATTTTCATTTTATGGATGCTTGAAGGAGAAGCTTATGCTGGAACTCCTCCCTTTCTCCCACTCTATTTCCGTGAGGATTTCTCCCTTTATGGGAAGCCCAATGTTGGCTCTTGGGTGAGGTAAGTTCTCCACCATTCTTTATGAGTTTTATGCCCTAGATGTTGGGTCCTATGTATTTATGGGAGTATTTATTGTGTATAGGGATTGTTGGGAGAAGCTTAAAGTGAGGAAACCCTAGGTGGGGTGTTGTTATTATGACTTTAATAGTGGGTTATTATGGAGATGCATGAATTAATATTTGGATGGGTGGAAAATAAATGAGTAATTATGATGTTGATGGGTTTTGGTGAAACCCTAACTTTAATAAATTGGGGGAAGTGTGAAAGGAGAGTAAAATGTATGTTTAATGACATTGGGGAAGGATATTAATGATGGAAGATGGCTATTGATGTGAGTAATGAGTATTGGTAGCAGTTGTTTGGTTAGTTGGCATTTATGATCTAAAGGATCTTGACTTTGGAAAAGGAATTCCCGAAGCCTAATACAATTATATAACTTAGTGTTTAATGTAACACCCTCGGTTAGATAAGACAAATCCTTCTGTAGGTTCATCCCATTTAACTGAGTGTGTTAACAGTTTTCAGAAAAAGTGAATATATTTTTTTTTAAATAAATAAGTACGTGGCAGATCAGTGGAAGCAATAATGTATATATCACATAGTCATTCACAAACTGTAAGTAATTGTACTCTTAACAGAATGGGGCACGCAGGCACCCTTAAATATTATACAGTCATCCGGTGTCTGATTATAAATATTCTATCCTTAATGATTGTTCTAAATGGGTTCAGTTTATTTGCTGATCTTCACACTCGGGTTCTTGAGTTTCTAATTCCTCTAAAAAATGGTCAACAGTAAGGGTGAGTATAACCCAAGACCCTGATTGGTTCATCCGGTGCGGACATAATCCAGTTAACATACAATGTCACATAGATCATACATTTAGCATATTTATAACAATCAAGCATGTTGTCATTCCATAATCGTATATTTAGCATGTTCACAATTATAACAATCAAGCATATTACTATGAAATAAATCATACATATAACATATTCACAATCATAACAATCAAATATGATGTAATGAATGCATGAGTTCGGATCCATTATGATTTATCTTTGATTAAGTCTCATGATGCATGTGGGCCCAAGAAATTATTTCTTCTTCTCTGGAATATCACCATTCCAATTCTCTAGAGCGATCAGGGTCCGCCCAAGCTCTGGTACAAATGAACTCATTGGTTCTTATCATTGATTTATATATATATTTGAGACTTGGATCCCTACGATCATGGTCACACTCCGTCATTTAGTCAAAGTACACCAGAATTACTCGTCTCACCCGGCTATCAGGGCGCGACTCTGATGCCATTGGGTTGTCGTTTCAGTTGTACTCCCAAGATTCTTCTACTGAGATCGAACGTGAGTGTCCTTCACTGTACCAAGTGTATGCTCTAGAGGTTTTTCTTCTTCAAAATATTTTCATGATGCGAAATGCATTTATCTTATCAATTGATCCCTTGGGTATCTTATGTATTTCCAGTCTCATCATATCATTTCCAAGTTCTTTGGATTCTATCAATTATTTAAACATTTGTAAGTATATCTATTATATAGTATTTTCCATAAGGAGTAAAATAATTTATTCTTTATATAATTACGCATAATTAAAAAATGTTGACAAGGTTTATAACAAGAAAACTACTAATAATAATATTAAGATTAATAATAATTAGGGTAATAATAGAATAAGGATAATAATAATCATAACTTTAATTTAAAAAGTATTAAGAAGTAGTTTCTAAATGAAAATCCAAGCGAAAACCATTAAAAATAGAGTTTTCCGAGTGAAACAGGGTCAAATCCGAGTGAAATATGTATGATTCCGAGTGGAATCATACGGAGAAGGGTTCTCCAAACGTTCTGGTTAAAAATCCGAGTGAAATTGTACTGGAAAGGCTGTTTTCCGACTGAAACAGATCTGATTCCGAGTGGAAATAATTCTTCCGATTAAAACAAGTTATATCCGAGTGAAAATGTTGATATCCAAGCTTTCTGAGTAAAATAGGTGTAATACCGAGTGAAATAATTAAGGTTTCGAGTGTAATAAGCACGATTTCAAATAAAATCAAGCTGAGAGGGTCTCTTAAGTAAAACAATTCTAAATCCGAGTGAAATCAATCTGAAAGAGTTTCCTTAGTGAAGTTAAAATGCCTTCCGAGTGAAACATAATGAAGAAACGGTTTTCTGGGTGAAATTAATATAATTCTGAGTGAAATAAAATAGGATTCAGAGTGGAATTAGTCTAAAAGGAATTTTCTGAGTAAAAATGTTTGTGAATCCGAGTGAAAATGTGTCTCCAAGTGAAATAAAATCTGATTCCGAGTGGAATCAGCATGAAAATGGTTCCTGAGTAAAAATAAGATAAGTTCCGAGTGAAACATGAGTTTACCGAGTGAAATTAATTAAAAAGGGTTCTGTCTGAATAAGACACATGTGAATAAAGCAAATCCGAGGAAGATAATCCTGATTCCGAGTGGAATTAGGTTGGGAAAGGTCTTCTGGTGAGTTGACTTTATATACCGAGTTACATCAAGTTGAAAGGAGTTCTTTTAGTGAAAATAACTATTTGCTGAGTGAAATAAATAGTTTTTCCGAGTGAAATAAGGTTGGGAAGCTACTGTCCGAGTAAAATATGATGTTTTCCGAGTGCAATACGACTGGGAAACTACTGTCCAAGTAAAATAGTGTGTTTCCGAGTGAATTTACTGAAAAAGAGTTCTGAGTAAAAAGTAATTATATTTTCTGAGTGAAATTAAGTCAAGTTCCGAGTGAAATAATATAAGAAAGAGATTTCCGAGTAAAATAAGACTTGGGAGATGCTGCCCGAGAGAAATAGTGTGTTTTCCGAGTGAAATCAACTAGAAAGATACTATCCGAGTATAAATAAGCAAAACCGAGTAAAATAAGTGTAAAACCGGTCGGATTATCATAAAACATAACCTGTTATCATATTTGTTTCACTGGAAATCACACGGTACCCATGATTCTTAGTATTTTCAGTCCAATACTTCACAATTCATCAATAATTATATACACTCGGTAACAGATATATATACATACATACATATACAGATACAATTTAAAGCATTTAATTCATACACACTGAATCTGTCCTCCACTCGGTTTTCCCACAAGGCACCCAAGAATATACCCCCTTACCTCAATGAAGTTCCTGGAGGAGAAGAAAGAGGCTCCCTTCACTGTCCTGCTTCGAATCCGAGTGAAATGGAAGGAAAAAGAGAGAAAGAAACTTGCTGGGAAGGAGAGTGATGAAGAGTGTTTGGTTTGTGTGTGGTGTGAGTTCTGAGGACGTTGAGCTTGTTTAAATAGGGAGGAAGTGAGTGGGAAGACAAGTGGGAGACAGCTTTTCTGAGTGGTATGCTGAGTCAGTGCCCATTTCTGAGTGGTATGCTGAGTCAGTGATAATGGAAGGGTCACTAGGGATTAAACAAATATATATGCTGAGTCAGTGTCCATTTCTGGTCGTCCACCATCCATAATGCACACGATTGGATTTAAATATCATTAAAAGACAAAATTGAAGTCAAAACGCACTTCTGTCAGTGAATACCGAGTGAAATTACACTCGATTAACACTTCTGTCAGTGAATTCTGACTGGAATTCCCACTTCCGAGTCAACAATTACAAGGCTCGCTTGAGCGTGGCTTGCTCGCTTGAGCGAATCAGCCAATCCTCACTCGGCATTCCCATGAAACCGACTCATCTTTCCCATCATTCACTCGGTAAGTCACCCCCACACCGACTCCTAATTTGCTTGGCTTTTCACTCGGTATTATATCCCAAATCCGGGTCATTTCTGATGGTTCTTACTCGGTTAAATCATTCCAAGCCTAGTCCTTTATCACTCGGTAATGTCTTTCAAAAACCGACTCCATTACATTCTTTTTCCTATCTTTTTTTTCTACTCGAAATTTTTATTCCAAATCCGAATCTCTTCATACACTGTTCCACTCGGTAAAACTCATCCACTTACTCGGAATACTACTTTCCATTCCACTCGGTGTATTTAACTTCAACACAATCGGGAATATACTTCACTCGGTTTACCATTCAGAAATACTCAAACTTTACTCACTCGGTTTACTCATATTTCCCTCTCGGTTTTAACCAGGTTCTTCAACTACAATTCCAATCAGAACATATTAAGGCCCTCACTTCTCGGAAAAGACTTACACATACAAGTCTCACTCAGAATTGGTCCAATAGAGTATATCTCACTCGGAAGAGGAGTCATACTCATAGACTTACTCGGAAATGGCCCTACCTACTACAATTCACTCGGAATGGGTTCTCAAATACCATTTTCCGCTCGGTATTTACTAAATTAGCATTATTCATTCATTACCACTCATATTCAAGCCAAGTAATGCTTTAACCATACAATATATATATATATAACCACTCGGAATCTTTAACAATCACTATTTCATCCAACAATTTTTCCCAAATAATTTTCAACAACACATTCCAGTCGGTATAAAATACTTACAGGTATTCATTCACTCGGAACTTCACATTATTTATTCGGGGTTCTCATTCAGACCTAATAAAGTCTTGCCTTTTTCACTCGGACTAGTTACTTCTTAATCAATCAGTATTTACCACTTAACAATTAAGTCCTTTACATTCAGGTTTACTCGGTTTTTCATCTCTTAACAACACAGAATTCTTCCTCACAATACATTTCATTCACAATCCTTTCAGATCTATTTTCACTCGGAAATTGAGCAACAGAATATAAGACTCACTTGGAAATACCTCTGCCCTATATATTCCACTCGGAATGAGCTTCCATTACTCTATATTTCACTCGGAATTGCATATTTGGAGTCATGCTTCTTAGAACAGGTTATACTGGATTCAAATATGCCCTTACTCGGAACTCTACTACCCAAAACACCACACTCGAAGATCTTTCTACCCGGAATGCTATTCCCTTCTTCTCTAGGAAGATCTGAGTTGGACAACTCACTCGGATTGCACTTGGTTATAATTCTAATTGAGTCTATTCACTTGGTATACTGTAATTATAACGATTGTCTCTTGAAAAGAAATAATTGGAAAGGTCTGACTCGGAAATGAGTCTCTCAAGGGTGTTTTCACTCGGAATATTCATCCAGAAGTGGTTTCCTTGAACCCACTTCACTCCAGCTGTCTCTGTGATCAAGGATCCACTCGGTAGTAACCTTCTTGGTCATATATTACTCGGATAACATAACCTTACACTCGGAATTTCATCCTTCACTCGGAATCTCTAATCCTTCACTCGGAATTTCATCCTTCACTCGGAATTTCACTCTGTCACTCGGATCAGAGCCTATTTCACTCGGAATTTGCATAATTTTACTAATAGTCCATATAAATTCCATTATTATGTACAAAAATGACATTTCTGAGATACCACAGACTATCAACGGGGTGTATATTCACTTATTACCACTTACAGACCTTCTAAACTTCAATTTTTACTAAATAAGACTGCTACTAAAAACAGGGATGTTACATTCTCCTCCCCTTTTAGGAATTTCGTCCCGAAATTCATGGTTGGAATAATTGAGAGTACAATCCTCTAATCTTTTCCTCAACTTTCCAAGTAGCGTCTCTATCATTCAACTGACTCCAACTACTTTGACCAAAGGGACTTCCTTTCCCCTTAACTATTTTCGACATCGATTAACAATCTTAACCGGTGATGCTTCAAAGGTAAGGTTTTCTTTTCAAATTGATTGGGACTCAGAACATGATCAGGGCCTAGTACATATGTGTGGACATCATGAAGGTTTGGAATGGCTATACGGCACACATTGGTTCCTATCTTTTGCAGAATTTTGATAGGTTCTATGTATCTGAGACTTAACTTCTTGGTCTTTATAGCTCTTTCTATTCCAATGGTAGGGGTAACTTGAGAAATACTTGCTACTAATATACCATTATAAGGCATTATTCTCTCATAACTCGTTGTCAAGTCCTAGACTTGTCTAAATCCAATTTACACGTTTGTATTAGACTTCGGAAATTCTTCTCCCAAAACCAAGATTCTTTAAATCTTAAAATGCTAACCACACCTAACAATAACAATACTATGATTCCTTAGCCTTAAGATTTCCAAATCATCACATGAATCATCTAATCATTACTAAAATTTAGTCAAACTCATTATAAGTATCTTGGTTTCATCTAATATCATCACCAATTCATCTTATTTCAAAATGACATGCCTATTTATCATTTCAAATATCTTAATCCACTATCAATTGTTTCCTTAATATGCTATCATAACATCATTAGTCTAAATTAATTACTCCAATTACATACTTACTTATATACACTCCTTTACCAATCCTCAAGAATCAACACCTAAAGCCTCAGATATTCATTTCCTTATATGTAATCATTCTAGAGTATTTAAAGTCATCAAGATCATCAACTTAGTTAAAATCCTCAAATCACTACACTTAGGGTTTTTCATCAAAATTCAATGATTATTTCTAATAATCACCAATTTCCATTATTAACAACACCTACATACACATTATCGTGGGTTTTCGCTAAAAATCATCTCTCATGACATTATTATTCACTTTCCTTAAATCCTAATTTAGGGTTCCACTAGAATCAAACAATCGCCATTATCAACCAGCATCTTCTGTCTCAAATCTTGAAATTTTTGTATACCACTTCACATCCATCCTAAAACACACATAAGTGTATTCTACCTTTGGGTTTTACATGAAAATGGTTTCTATTCCCAAAACCCATTCACAAGACATGCTCTTAATCACATAGAAATTCAAAACCTAGAAACAAAGATTAGAGAATTTTACCAAGGTATCCCAATTCCTAGTATATACACGAAAATGAAGGGAGAATAAGAAAATAGGTCATATCTTGTTTCTGAATAGGATCTCAGTTTTGGGCTTATTACTAACTTCAAAAATTCCACTAATATCCTTAATAGTCCTAACCAATGGTATCTCAATCGGAGTTACTTGGTCCTATACTCAGATTTCTAATCGGTTCTTATTTTAACTCTTATGGTCTAATAATACTTGACGGATTTTCTGTCGTAGCTTTTCTTCGAATTGTGTAAGATCGTTCCGCTGAAAGTTAGCTAATCCTTGGCTCTGCCTAGTAGAGTATGGGATAATTCTCGTTGTCTTATCGTCTCCATGATTTGAGTAAGAAGTTTCTCCAGGTCATGATCATTGTTTAAGTGAATCGCTTAGGAATTTGTTGATAGAATATCAACAAAGAGGTTCTGTGTATATGTTATGTGGAGAATTCCATATAGGAAATCTAGTCTTAGGTGTTTTATGGACTGTTTAATATTTCTATCAGAGTACGTGGAAACCTAATGGTCCACTCCCCAAGCTTAATGAATCGACTATGCTCTGATACCACCTTGTAACACCCTCGGTTAGATAAGACAAATCCTTCTGTAGGTTCATCCCATTTAACTGAGTGTGTTAACAGTTTTCAGAAAAAGTGAATATCTTTTTTTTTTAAATAAATAAGTACGTGGCAGATCAATGGAAGCAATAATGTATATATCACATAGTCATTCACAAACTGTAAGTAATTGTACTCTTAACAGAATGGGGCACGCAGGCACCCTTAAATATTATACAGTCATCCGGTGTCTGATTATAAATATTCTATCCTTAATGATTGTTCTAAATGGGTTCAGTTTATTTGCTGATCTTCACACTCGGGTTCTTGAGTTTCTAATTCCTCTAAAAAATGGTCAACAGTAAGGGTGAGTATAACCCAAGACCCTGATTGGTTCATCCGGTGCGGACATAATCCAGTTAACATACAATGTCACATAGATCATACATTTAGCATATTTATAACAATCAAGCATGTTGTCATTCCATAATCGTATATTTAGCATGTTCACAATTATAACAATCAAGCATATTACTATGAAATAAATCATACATATAACATATTCACAATCATAACAATCAAATATGATGTAATGAATGCATGAGTTCGGATCCATTATGATTTATCTTTGATTAAGTCTCATGATGCATGTGGGCCCAAGAAATTATTTCTTCTTCTCTGGAATATCACCATTCCAATTCTCTAGAGCGATCAGGGTCCGCCCAAGCTCTGGTACAAATGAACTCATTGGTTCTTATCATTGATTTATATATATATTTGAGACTTGGATCCCTACGATCATGGTCACACTCCGTCATTTAGTCAAAGTACACCAGAATTACTCGTCTCACCCGGCTATCAGGGCGCGACTCTGATGCCATTGGGTTGCCATTCCAGTTGTACTCCCAAGATTCTTCTACTGAGATCGAACGTGAGTGTCCTTCACTGTACCAAGTGTATGCTCTAGAGGTTTTTCTTCTTCAAAATATTTTCATGATGCGAAATGCATTTATCTTATCAATTGATCCCTTGGGTATCTTATGTATTTCCAGTCTCATCATATCATTTCCAAGTTCTTTGGATTCTATCAATTATTTAAACATTTGTAAGTATATCTATTATATAGTATTTTCCATAAGGAGTAAAATAATTTATTCTTTATATAATTACGCATAATTAAAAAATGTTGACAAGGTTTATAACAAGAAAACTACTAATAATAATATTAAGATTAATAATAATTAGGGTAATAATAGAATAAGGATAATAATAATCATAACTTTAATTTAAAAAGTATTAAGAAGTAGTTTCTAAATGAAAATCCAAGCGAAAACCATTAAAAATAGAGTTTTCCGAGTGAAACAGGGTCAAATCCGAGTGAAATATGTATGATTCCGAGTGGAATCATACGGAGAAGGGTTCTCCAAACGTTCTGGTTAAAAATCCGAGTGAAATTGTACTGGAAAGGCTGTTTTCCGACTGAAACAGATATGATTCCGAGTGGAAATAATTCTTCCGATTAAAACAAGTTATATCCGAGTGAAAATGTTGATATCCAAGCTTTCTGAGTAAAATAGGTGTAATACCGAGTGAAATAATTAAGGTTTCGAGTGTAATAAGCACAATTTCAAATAAAATCAAGCTGAGAGGGTCTCTTAAGTAAAATAATTCTAAATCCGAGTGAAATCAATCTGAAAGAGTTTCCTTAGTGAAGTTAAAATGCCTTCCGAGTGAAACATAATGAAGAAACGGTTTTCTGGGTGAAATTAATATAATTCTGAGTGAAATAAAATAGGATTCAGAGTGGAATTAGTCTAAAAGGAATTTTCTGAGTAAAAATGTTTGTGAATCCGAGTGAAAATGTGTCTCCAAGTGAAATAAAATCTGATTCCGAGTGGAATCAGCATGAAAATGGTTCCTGAGTAAAAATAAGATAAGTTCCGAGTGAAACATGAGTTTACCGAGTGAAATTAATTAAAAAGGGTTCTGTCTGAATAAGACACATGTGAATAAAGCAAATCCGAGGAAGATAATCCTGATTCCGAGTGGAATCAGGTTGGGAAAGGTCTTCTGGTGAGTTGACTTTATATACCGAGTTACATCAAGTTGAAAGGAGTTCTTTTAGTGAAAATAACTATTTGCTGAGTGAAATAAATAGTTTTTCTGAGTGAAATAAGGTTGGGAAGCTACTGTCCGAGTAAAATATGATGTTTTCCGAGTGCAATACGACTGGGAAACTACTGTCCAAGTAAAATAATGTGTTTCCGAGTGAATTTACTGAAAAAGAGTTCTGAGTAAAAAGTAATTATATTTTGAGTGAAATTAAGTCAAGTTCCGAGTGAAATAATATAAGAAAGAGATTTCCGAGTAAAATAAGACTTGGGAGATGCTGCCCGAGAGAAATAGTGTGTTTTCCGAGTGAAATCAACTAGAAAGATACTATCCGAGTATAAATAAGCAAAACCGAGTAAAATAAGTGTAAAACCGGTCGGATTATCATAAAACATAACCTGTTATCATATTTGTTTCACTGGAAATCACACGGTACCCATGATTCTTAGTATTTTCAGTCCAATACTTCACAATTCATCAATAATTATATACACTCGGTAACAAATATATATACATACATACATATACAGATACAATTTAAAGCATTTAATTCATACACACTGAATCTGTCCTCCACTCGGTTTTCCCACAAGGCACCCAAGAATATACCCCCTTACCTCAATGAAGTTCCTGGAGGAGAAGAAAGAGGCTCCCTTCACTGTCCTGCTTCGAATCCGAGTGAAATGAAAGGAAAAAGAGAGAAAGAAACTTGCTGGGAAGGAGAGTGATGAAGAGTGTTTGGTTTGTGTGTGGTGTGAGTTCTGAGGACGTTGAGCTTGTTTAAATAGGGAGGAAGTGAGTGGGAAGACAAGTGGGAGACAACTTTTCTGAGTGGTATGCTGAGTCAGTGCCCATTTCTGAGTGGTATGCTGAGTCAGTGATAATGGAAGGGTCACTAGGGATTAAACAAATATATATGCTGAGTCAGTGTCCATTTCTGGTCGTCCACCATCCATAATGCGCACGATTGGATTTAAATATCATTAAAAGACAAAATTGAAGTCAAAACGCACTTCTGTCAGTGAATACCGAGTGAAATTACACTCGATTAACACTTCTGTCAGTGAATTCCGACTGGAATTCCCACTTCCGAGTCAACAATTACAAGGCTCGCTTGAGCGTGGCTTGCTCGCTTGAGCGAATCAGCCAATCCTCACTCGGCATTCCCATGAAACCGACTCATCTTTCCCATCATTCACTCGGTAAGTCGCCCCCACACCGACTCCTAATTTGCTTGGCTTTTCACTCGGTATTATATCCCAAATCCGGGTCATTTCTGATGGTTCTTACTCGGTTAAATCATTCCAAGCCTAGTCCTTTATCACTCGGTAATGTCTTTCAAAAACCGACTCCATTACATTCTTTTTCCTATCTTTTTTTTCTACTCGAAATTTTTATTCCAAATCCGAATCTCTTCATACACTGTTCCACTCGGTAAAACTCATCCACTTACTCGGAATACTACTTTCCATTCCACTTGGTGTATTTAACTTCAACACAATCGGGAATATACTTCACTCGGTTTACCATTCAGAAATACTCAAACTTTACTCACTCGGTTTACTCATATTTCCCTCTCGGTTTTAACCAGGTTCTTCAACTACAATTCCAATCAGAACATATTAAGGCCCTCACTTCTCGGAAAAGACTTACACATACAAGTCTCACTCAGAATTGGTCCAATAGAGTATATCTCACTCGGAAGAGGAGTCATACTCATAGACTTACTCGGAAATGGCCCTACCTACTACAATTCACTCGGAATGGGTTCTCAAATACCATTTTCCACTCGGTATTTACTAAATTAGCATTATTCATTCATTACCACTCATATTCAAGCCAAGTAATGCTTTAAACATACAATATATATATATATAACCACTCGGAATCCTTAACAATCACTATTTCATCCAACAATTTTTCCCAAATAATTTTCAACAACATATTCCAGTCGGTATAAAATACTTACAGGTATTTATTCACTCGGAACTTCACATTATTTATTCGGGGTTCTCATTCAGACCTAATAAAGTCTTGTTTTTTTCACTCGGACTAGTTACTTCTTAATCAATCAGTATTTACCACTTAACAATTAAGTCCTTTACATTCAGGTTTACTCGGTTTTTCATCTCTTAACAACACAGAATTCTTCCTCATAATACATTTCATTCACAATCCTTTCAGATCTATTTTCACTCGGAAATTAAGCAACAGAATATAAGCCTCACTTGGAAATACCTCTGCCCTATATATTCCACTCGGAATGAGCTTCCATTACTCTATATTTCACTCGGAATTGCATATTTGGAGTCATGCTTCTTAGAACAGGTTATACTGGATTCAAATATGCCCTTACTCGGAACTCTACTACCCAAAACACCACACTCGAAGATCTTTCTACCCGGAATGCTATTCCCTTCTTCTCTAGGAAGATCTGAGTTGGACAACTCACTCGGATTGCACTTGGTTATAATTCTAATTGAGTCTATTCACTCGGTATACTGTAATTATAACGATTGTCTCTTAAAAAGAAACAATTGGAAAGGTCTGACTCGGAAATGAGTCTCTCAAGGGTGTTTTCACTCGGAATATTCATCCAGAAGTGGTTTCCTTGAACCCACTTCACTCCAGCTGTCTCTGTGATCAAGGATCCACTCGGTAGTAACCTTCTTGGTCATATATTACTCGGATAACATAACCTTACACTCGGAATTTCATCCTTCACTCGGAATTTCACTCTGTCACTCGGATCAGAGCCTATTTCACTCGGAATTTGTATAATTTTACTAATAGTCCATATAAATTCCATTATTATGTACAAAAATGACATTTCTGAGATACCACAGACTATCAACGGGGTGTATATTCACTTATTACCACTTACAGACCTTCTAAACTTCAATTTTTACTAAATAAGACTGCTACTAAAAACAGGGATATTACATTTAACAAGTCTAGGACTTGATGATAAGCTAGAAAATGTCTAAAAACTATGAGGAATGCCTTGTGATGGCTTATTAATTGTATGAGTGTATATGTATAATATGTAGATCGTATTCTGAATGGTGCAAAGGAGCTTTTGGAGCGTTGGAATGGTTCGGCTCTTCCCTTAAGGTAGGAGAGGAGTTAACATTTAAATTGCATGAGTTATATATTTGATGATTATCGTATGTGATGATACTCATGTTTGCATTGCCATATATATATGTATTGAATTAGTTAGAATGGCAATAGCTAATTATTGAGAATTATTATGATACTCTTGTGTTGGGTTGAAAATCCCCAATGAATATATATATAATGATATTGATATATAAAAGGAAATATTATGACATTCTAGTGGTGGATACAAGTAGTTGACTTGTATGTATGTGAGGCAATGATGATTGCCAAATATGTGAATGGTGAATGTGCCTCGAATGAGTTTATGTGTGGATTAATATTATGTTGTTTGCTATGCCTTTGTTATCCATGTGTGGATTATTGTGATAGATATTGTGGCTATTGGATGCCAATTATTTGAATGATGTGCCTTGAGGGGCCTTGTGAATGTTTATATGCCAATGAATGCTAGTTAAATTGATGATATGCCTTGAGGGGCTTGATAAATGATTTTGTATGATTATTGAAATGCCATTGATGACAAAATACGAAATATACAATATATCCCTAATTGAAAGGGTGAGATATTCTTGCGAGGTTGTTGAGCATATGCATTATTGCATCTTACATTCATGGCATGTCATAGCATTGGTTTTATGTGGTTGCGATCACAATGATGAAAGATCCTGCGGGATTCTATGAAGGGAGTACCTCTTGCGAGACGGGAAACCAATGTGATGATGATATGATATGGTAATGGTGGTTGCGATCACCTGATTACGGAATGTGAAAGGCCCTGCGGGGACCATTGTATGATGATGAGCCAGTGGTTGCGATCACTAGGTATTTGATATGATAAAGGGCTTGCGAGCACCTATGATGCCCATGGTTGCGATCATGAGGCGGGAGTACCCCTTGCGAGGCGGGAAACCTATGATTATGAATGATTGATTATGGTGGTTGTGATCACCCGTGATATGAAATCGGATCCGTTGCATATGCATTAAACAGTTGACATATGCATTGTTTTAAGACCATGGCATTTGTGATGGGATGACGACGAGTGTTGAGAAACCCCTTGCGAGGAGGTATTTGAGTGAAACCTCAATGAATTAATGATGAAAATGAATATAAATGCCCTTGTTGATAAGTGGCAAAGTATTGATGTATGTGATCGTGTATATGTTGTGCTTATTATGATATTGATTGTGATTTATGAGGCTTGTATGCCTATTCTAATGATGAGATGATCAATGAATGATAATTTGATGATTTGATAGCAAAGCACACATGATGTTTGTATGCATATACACATGATCACAATATATATGTTATTCGTCATTTTGAATGTATAACTCACTCTCCCATGTGGTCTCCTTTTTAGCATTGTGATGCAGGTTACCATGGGACAAATTCGGATTTAAAGATCAAACTTGGGTGAAGGTAAATAGTGGTAGAGGAAGTGCCTTGGCCGGCATCATTTATGAATTCATGTGTAATGAATAAATTGTGTATGATGATATAGATGATTTAGAGATTTTAAGTATGTATAAGATAATTCTTTGAATTGATGGATGATGAATAAATATACGTAATTGTGTAAGAGGTGGTTGTTTAATAGGCTTATAATTATGCCATTGCATGCTAGCCTAGCCTTTTCTCATATCGTCATATATGAGACTAGGTGTGTGCTCGGTATACACATTCTTCCGCTGTATACTCTATTATTTTTGGTATACCTTTATGGGCGAACTAGCTATAGATCCAGGTTTAATGTATTAAAATTATACACTTTGGTTTTCTGTGATTCGAGTTTTGGTGTGATGCAGAACTTAGTTTGGAACGCGAAAAATTTATTCGCATTTATATTATTTATGACGATCACATCGAGATTCGAGTACAGAAAATCAGGGGTGTTACAAGTTGGTTTCCCACTTAAAAACACTTTCCCCAAATTCTGGCATTATTGTAATCGATTAGGCCTCGAGCTATAATCGGTTACACTTTGAATTGTTCAGTGTAATTGAACAGGTAGTCGATTAGACTTTACCACGTAATCTATTAGCTAAGAGGCAAAACCTTGCTAATCAATTATTCTTCACTCCGTAATCGATTGTGAGTGGCACCTGATGCATTTAATTGTGTTACGCAACATGGTAATCGATTATGACTCATGTGCAATCGATTATTGCACAAACAGAAACTCTGTAGTCAATTAGTTCTTTAACGGTAATCGATTAGTGGCCTTACAAAACATTGGTAGTCAATTGTGTCATCCTTGTAATCGATTAGCATATGCACCTGATGCTTTTAATTCTTTTTCTCAGCTTGGTAATCCATTTGCCTCCTTGGTGCAATCGATTAGGTGACAAACAGAGGCTTCATAATCGATTAGTTTTGATGAGCTAATCAATTAGGTGTTTGACAGAACTTCAGTAATCGATTATAATAGGTCCTGTAATCGATTAGGCTTCATGTTTTTGTAGGTCTGATGCTGTTTTCTCTGTTTTTCTCTTTTAAGTGTTCTTTTATAAACACTTGTTCTCTTTGCCATGATTCTTTGTCATTATCAAAATTATGCAACCTGAAATACATATTCAAACACATACACTTCCACTACTCCTTGTTGATGATCATGAGATTGATCATCCAAGGTTCACTCTTGACTTAATTGTACACCTTCTCATATCTTTATATATGAGATAGGTTATTAAAAAAAAGGTCCGGGGATTACTTGTTAAAGTTTTCATATCACGATTTCTATCATTCTTTAATTGTTTTAAATCGTGAAAATTTTATCCTCTATCTTTGTCATCCAAATTTTATTTATTAATTTACCCCTATATTTAGGGGGTAGTTCAGGTTTCCCCTGGTTGGCCTAGTTGGAGGGCAACTCTATGCACGGGCAATATTGTTGTTTCCCTAGTGACTCGGTGTGTAAGTCACGAAGCTACATATGTATAGCTACGGGGAGCTGCATGTGGTTGACCCTGTGGGGGTGTCTTTTTGAGGAGCAAGTGTCCCCGGTGGTCCTTTGGATCACAGCTGCCATGGTATAAATAATGGCTGGCTCATAACATCTTTTGTTGATTTATAGTGTATACCGTGGTCATGGTGAAAATGGCCAGGTGTTGCAAGATGGACGATTCGGTTTGGTACTAGTACAACATAGTGATATGCATGCAAATTGATGATAAGTGTACATATTTTACTATTGTAGTAGGGGCATGGGTATGAATCCATGCTTGAACCCACAATTTAGTGCTTGTTTTTCCACAGTCGGATCTTTGATTGATATTAACTCCGTTGTGCATGTGCATTAGCTTAAGAGCATTTGTATATAGCCAGGAGACATGCTAAAGGTGATGAGATATGATGATGGTTATGATTGGATGAAAGAATACCTAAAAGACAACATATAAAATATGAATACAAAAGAAATAAATTATGTATGATGTTGATGTGTGTGATAGCCCAACTTGATGAAGCGCATGGATGTGTGTATGTTTATATACTTTGTTATGATTTGTAGAGATGATTGAGATATAAGTATGTTAATGAGAAGATGAAATCATGATGATGAATGATATGTTTATGCAAAATATACATGACATTGAATGCATATGCACATAATCACATTGTATTCATATTCATCCTTTGGGTGTATAACTCACTCTCCCATGTTGTTTATTTTTAGACTTGTGATGCAGGACATTCATAGGGTGAGATTGCATCTCTTTTGAAGTACTTATTTTGATGAAAGAGGTAAATTAGTGTATAGGAAGTGCCTTGGCTGGCAGCTAATGATTTTGTATAGCATATGATATGGATATATGCTTATGATGTATTTGAGATGATGAATATTCATTTTGAATGTCATATATAAAAATTGGACCCTTATGTGTATGGCTAATATTTGATTATGACCTAGACAATGTATGATGACAATTGTGATGCTTGACTAATGCCCAATAATGAATGGATGATGTTAATTCATGAATAACGATGGTTTTATAAGGCATGTGTGGAGTTGTGTTTTGATGTTTATGCATAATTGAGGAACTGATAGGGCCAAATAGAGATTTATGAGAAATGGATGGCATATGATAGTTCCAATAACCTCTATGTACAGTTTATGACAAGTAGAAACTTGAATAGGCCAATTCTATTGAGAATTGACCCTTGAGTTGCATAAAAACACCTTAAAATGGACTAAATGCATTTATGCACATAAGTCTCTCATTTTTGGGAATTTTTGAGTGGGGTCAGTGGCTACACGTCATAAATGATATATTTTAGTTGGTGTCAAAATTTGGTGGTCATTGGATTCCATATGAAAAAGTTAGGGTGGCTAGAAGTTGAAAATTGTGCCTTTTTTCTATATAACTGCTGATGGAAATTAAGTCCCGGACTGCTGTTTCCAATGTTTTGAACTCCAAAATCGTGGGAATCGATTCACACGAAGGGGGGATTGATTCCCAGGTTGCTGTTTTCACTATTTTGAGTTCCAGAGTTGTGGGAATCGATTCACACAAAGTGGGAATCGATTCCTAAGGTTCTATTTTCACTGTTCATGATTTTCAATTCGTGGGAATCGATTCCCAAGCTGCTTGAATCGATTCCCAGTCCTGTTTTAACAAAATTTTATAATTTTTGAACTATGTTTGGTACGGTAGAGCCATGGCATGATTATATAACAACATGCATACATATTTATTATATTTTTTGGCAAACAATGAAGGTATTCTTGAGTCTTTTTCATACCCTTCCATAACCCTTGAAATAACTTACGTTTCTGCTATTCCTTTTTGATGATCATATAATTGATTGTCCAAGGAGTACTCTTGATTTAAATTACTCACCTTCTCATATCTTCATATATAGGATAGGTTTTTAAAATGGTCCGGGGATTGCTTGTTAAAGTTTTATTTCACGGTTTCTCTTCATTCTTTAATTACTTTTAATTTATGAAAATTTTTCCCTCATTTATATTAATTATCGGATTAAGATCCATGGTCTTACACTGGTTGCTGAATTTATGTGGGATGATGTTATGATTTTAGTTGATGGTTATATATTTTGTTTTGATGATGAAGAGTAGGAACTTAGGGGATGAGGATTATGCTTGATGATACTAGTGTGGGGGTATTAAAATAAAATTTCTGATGTAGGTACCTATTTCATATACATATGATAATGTTGCATGATGATGAAATAGATGAAGTAAAAGTGATATTAGGTGATGCTTGACTTAACTGATTATGATAGTATTAAATAAGAATAATGATGAACCTAGCAAAGTTAATAGGTAGTGCTATGAATGAGTGTGAATTTTGTCCAAGAATTTTTGTTGGTGATGAATATGGCATTGAGCCATTTATGAAATAGTTTTCTAATTGTCATGGGCAAGTTCTCTAAAACTAAGTTTGGTGTTGGATTGTTTGGCATGCATATTTTTTATTGATAAGCCATTGCGTTGATGTAAGTACATACATATACATGTGATATTTTGAATATTGAATAGAACTGAACAGGTCATATTTGGCATCTATGGGGATTAGGTACCCCAGATGGCTTCTATAAGTCCATAACTGTAACATCCCAAATTTTAAAATATAGAGAGTTAAATCAAGGAAAATAAATATTGACAAATCTAATATGAATTATTTAATGTCCCAATATATTGAAATTATTTAAATTTAAGAATTTTGGGAACTGTTGGTGATTTATGGAGACCGGTTAAGCTGAAAATAAGCCTGGTTGAGATATGGGTGTCGGACCAAGTGTCTCTGATTGAGATGATATTGGTCAGGGCTGTTAAGGATAATATTGGGAATCCAAATATGTGTTTGGCTTAATTTTTAGATGAAGTATTGAGCCCGAACAAAGAGCCTGTGTATGAGAAAACGATGAATCTTTTGATGATGGATTAAAAATAAACCCAAAAGCCCAATTTCCTCCTCTACTTCACGTTGGCTTCTATTTTCCCGTGGCAAACATTTCCTCTTCTTCATTTCTATACCTTTCCTTCTCATTCTCATCTTTTTCCACCAGCACCCTTAGTCAAGAAGCAATCTTCTTCCCTTCTCATTTCTTTTCAAGGAGCTTAGAAGGAGACCATTAAAGCTGAATCCTTCTTCCTCTTCTTCTCTTATTTTTGTGTGGCCTACCTCTCCTTGGAAGCCCATTTTCATTTTGGGTGTGAGGTAAGCTCTTTTATCATTTTTGGATGGATTGATGATGATATTATGGAGTATTATGATTTAGAGAAGTAATGCATGTACATGGATGTTTATTAGGAGCAATGGATGCTTAAACCCTAAGGTGGGTGGTCATAAATGTAAGTAATTATGAGAGGTTAATGGTGGTTGGTGCATTAATGATGTGGGGAATGGAGATTGATGATACATTAATGAGAGTTATTGGGTTTTTGGAGGAACCCTAACTATGAGGAATTGGGGAAAATGGTTAAAAATTAGTTCAAGAGCATGTTTTATGGAGAAATGTATGACATTGAGAAATATGAATGTTGGTAGAAGGAGTTATATGAAGACTTAGGCTATTGTGGTTAGTAGCCTTTGAATTTAATGATGGTGGCTTGATGGGAAGGAATTCCCGAAGCCTAACAAACAATGAAAATAAGATTATAGCATGTCTTGTACATGTTATGAAATGTTAAATATAATGATGATAAATTAAGAGTTGAAATTGTGTCTTAAATAGGTGATTAATTAGGATCTTACATATGTGACTATGTAGGAAAGGACCCCATCGACGAGGTGGAACCATCGGACCACGTTGATCACTACTTCACTTGAGGTAGGAGGGGGTAACTATTCTGAATGCATGATTTCATCCATTGATGATGTGAAAATATGTATATGTGATTAAGTTGATGTTGTTCAAATGGATGGTGTGATGATGTTATGATTTGAATGCATTTAGAATGATGATTGTTGTGTGGCATTATATTTGGGATGGTGATGTGATGTTGTGATTAGATCTTGATGATGAAATATGATGATGGTTTAAGATTGTGTGTGAATTGAAATCTATGGTGTGAATTATCCCAAAGATGTATGTTGAGTTGATGAATGCGTATGCCACTAACTATTAATGAGTATAAGTATTGAGGAGAATTAGAAATAATTAAGGATGATGAGAATATTGAAATCCACCAAGTGGTGGTGGTGAATGATTGAATGTGGAGTGGCATCTAGGATGCACAGTGTGAGGATGCACTTGATTTACATTTGCATAGAATCCATGGCATATCATTGCTGTCTATGTGGAATATTAGGGGGTTCCACTTGGCGGGCCCAGTGGGAGGGCGGCTCAGTGCACGAGGTATTGTTGTTTTCCCCTATGACTCAGTGTGTGAGTGACGTAGCTGTTCATAGCATGGTGACCAGGCACCCTATGTGGCGGGCCCAGTGGGCGGACGACTCTATGGTGAGCGAGTTACCTCAGTGTCCGACGGGGCACGGCTCTCTCGATGTGTGTTCGGGAGGGGCCCGTAGCACTTGTGGTAGATGAGGACACGTTGTTGATCCACAAGTCACGGGGTGACCAGTGCTACAGATGGGCGAGAGCGGTTTGATACGAGTAAAATTATGATGATGTTGAGCATGCATAAATTGAGATATATGTGTACATAATTTACTACTGCAGTAGGGGCATAGTAGCACACCTATGCTTGTCCCACAAATTGAATTGATGTTGCATTCCCATAGTCGGATCCGTATTGTTTGATAAGAAATCCTTGTGCATATGCATTAGCTTTAAGAGCATTTGCATATAGTTGGAGATATGCCTAGATGAAAGCCCATAGTGGCAAATGGATGAATGAGAAGTGAAAAGGGAGAGAGAGCTGGATACTAACCCTATGTATGTATTTGGTGATCCAAATGAATGAAATTATGGATGTATACTTGAGATTATGAAATCTGTTCATAGATGATGTATGATGTTGTGTGAGATTTTCTATATGTGTAGTATACATGTATTTCATCATAATGTATGACTTTAATTCATTTGGATTATGTTACTCACCTCCCCGTTGCTATTTTTAAGGTTGATGTAGGTATGACTTAAATCCTACCATTTTGGAGGCCGAGTTTGAAGAAGGTAAATATGGAATAGGAATGCGTGAGCCTTGGCCGACATGAAATCATTTTGTGGGGTATATGGTGTTCATATACTCAATTTTGTGATTAGTTGATGATTTTGGAGGTCATGGAAGAAAATTGGATGTGTGTATGGCCAATTTTCATTCATGACCCAAATGATGTAAAGAATCCAATAGTGATGCTTGATGTTGCTAAGTTAAATGAAGGAATGTATGTATGTGAGTTTGTACTATTTTATAGAGCATGTTAAATGATTTTGAATTTAGAATATATGCATAGAGTGAATGATAATTTAGTGATCGTGTTGTCGATTGCTTGATTCCATGAAAAGATGAAGTAAATCTCAAACTATAATGCTTCATGAAGTTGATAGAATTTATAGATGAATAATGAAGCAATATGATGCATTAGAAAGAGTTAAAGTAATAGAAAATAATATTTCATATGCATTAGAAAGAGTTGAAGAAATTCTCGTTTCTGCATAATTCCTGCAGAACTCGCTCAAGCGAGTGGGAATCTTGCTCAAGGGAGATCGTTATGAAATAGGGGAATCGTCACTAGCTCGAAGTCGACCGGGCGGATGACAATTTCGCCCAAGCGAGATTGATGGAGAATCAGAGATTAGCCTCTGGATGATTTTCGCTCAGGCGGGTGGATGGTCGCTCAAGCGAGGGGGAAGAGTTTTAGATACTGGACGATTTTCGCCTAGGCGAGAGATGCCTCGCCCCAGCGAAAATCGACCAGAGAGTTACAACGCTTCTGGAACAATCTCGATCAAGCGGGTCATGATCCGCTCAAGCGAGATTGGTACCTGATGCTCACCTCCTCCTTCGCTCAAGTGTCTCGTTGGCTCGCTTAATGATTTCTTTTACATCTCGCTCAAGCGAGATGTGGCTCGCTCAAGCGAGAGGAGCCCCTGATGCATAAAAACTTCATTCGCTCAGCCTTTCTCAACGTCGCCCAAGCGTGCCTACGCTGGCTCGCTCAAGCGAATGAAATTCCTGCTTGAGCGAGTGGCACCCTGACACTCATTTGCTGGTTTTCAAACAAACCTTTGTTTTTCATGCATTAAATTCTTATCATGCATCACTTTAGGGGTATTAATGATAGATTATGAATCATTGAACCTTATGACTCTCTCCTCTTAAATTCGCCCATACAGCAATATTTAAATTAATTCTTCCACTATTTTTAGTTAGGCAATTGTTATTAAATCATATTTTTAATTACCCTCTCATATCTTCATATATGGGAGTGGTTTATCATAGATCCAGGAGATGTATTAAACGCTTTACCACTTATCCTTTTTTTACTGAATTATGATTTATAAAAACGTGAAAAAAAATTTTCCCGTATTCCAGGGGGCGCCACAGCCTAGTATCAGAGCATTGATTGCTCTTGATACGATTATAATTGATATTGTTCATGTGATTATTGTTTGTGATTGATTGATTTATGAATTATGTGGGTGAATTATGATGATTGTCATTGAATTGAGATTATTATATGGAGTTGTTAAGCCCGGTCAGGCATTTCCTTTCTCAAATTTACCTTCTAATTATGAAATACATTATGATGATACTTGTGTTAAGAATGATTAGTGATGAATGATATATGTATTTACACTGGGTAAAGAAACTATGTTTCTAACTGTGTTTATGTTGTGTGTATGTAGAGTTAGTGATGGCACTAGGCGCAATTTTGATACAGCCGCTATGGTTGAAGCCTTTAATCATTTTGCCGATATACTTGAACGGCAACAACAACCTGTTGGTCAACCGAATTAGGGTCTTGACCGATTCCTTAAGCGGAAGCCTTTTGAATTTCATGGAGGCTATAAACCGGAAGATGCTTATGTTTGGATCCGTGATTTGGAACGGATATTCGCTAGCATGGAATGTACAGAAGCTAAGAAAGTAGAGTATGCGGTGTTTATGGTTAGGAGTGAGGCCGAATCTTGGTGGATTCTCACTCGTGGGCGTATGATTACTGCCCACACTCCTCTAAATTGGGAGAATTTCAAGGCAGAGTTTCTTAGGAAATATTTTCCTGAGAGTTATAAAAATAAGAAGGAGCTTGAATTTATGGAGCTCAAGTAAGGAAACATGACGGTTGAGGAGTATGCATCGAAGTTTGAAGAGTTATGTGTGTTTTATCCTCCCTTTTAGCAAGAGGGCACTGAAGCTTCAAAATGTGTTAAATTTGAAAATGGATTACGCCAAGAGATCAAGAAGGCGATTTGTCACCAAGAGATTAGGAGTTTTCCTACTCTTGTGAACAAGTATAGAATCTTTGAGGAGAATGATGTTGCTCTAAAGAGTTACTCGGGGCATGATTATAAGCTGAAGGGCCAATCTTTAAACTTCAAGAAGAAAGGTAATTTTAAGAATAATAGACACTTTGTGCGTGGTTCCCCTTCTTTTAGAGGTGGACGAGGTGGTGGAAGGCATGGTGCCAATGGTGGCCGAGGTAATGGCAAGGACTCCGTTGTTTCTGATGTGGTGGAAATCATTTGGCTCAGGAATGTAACCATGAAGAGTCAATGGTGTGCTACAGATGCAGCCAACCGGGGCACATTCGTCCCGATTGTCCCTTGAATGCCACAGATGTACTGGTACGTAATGATGCAAACCGTGGAGCTATGGTGCTTTTAGAGGCCGTGGTCATGGAAACAGTAATGGTGGAAGAAACGGTAATCGGAATGGTGGCAACAGTCGTGGTAATGGGAACGGCCGAGGTAATGGTAACGGAGGTCGAAATGGTCAAAATCGTGGTGCTAATCAACAGATGGCTGGAAGAGTCTTTGCCGTGACCGGTGAAGAAGCAGCACAAGCTGAGGATCTTGTCCAACGTAAGTGCCAAATACATGGTATAATTGTTAATGTGCTATTTGATTTGGGTGCAACGCACTCCTTTATTTCTGAAGATTGTGTGAGGCGACTGAATTTGCCAATGAGTATAATGAAAAGTTCACTAATGGTGTCTACACCAACCGGTACTTGTCTGCGAGCGGTCACTCGATGTAGTAATGTTGAGATGATTATGGAGAATAGGAGATTCGTTGTATCTCTTATTTACTTACCTTTGAAGGACTTGGAAGTTATTTTGGGAATGGATTGGTTGTCTGCCAACAAGGTCTTGGTAGATTGTCAGAATCGGAGTATTGTTTTTCCTTCTCCGAATACCAAGTGGTTTGATGTGCAAGGTATATCTCAACTTCTCATGATGCTCTGTTTGATCGATGGGAATGGTGCGTCCCGATCTGGTGAGACCCCTATTGTTTCGGAATTTCCCGATGTGTTTCCGGAAGAGATTCCCGGATTACCTCTTCCACGTGAAGTGGAATTTTCTATCTATCTCGTTCCTGGCGCTGAGCCCGTTTCTAGAGCTCCTTATAGGATGTCTCCTATGGAGTTGACTGAGTTAAAGAAACAAGTGGATAAAATACTTGAACGGGAGTTTATTCGCCTAAGTGTGTCACCTTGGGGTGCTCCTATGTTGTTGGTGACGAAGAAGGATGGAAGCATGAGATTGTGCGTTGATTATCGCCAACTCAACAAACTAACTATTAAGAATAAATACCCTCTTCCACGTATTGTTGATCTGTTGGATCAATTGAAGGGTGCTGTTGTATTTTCAAAGATCAATTTGCATTCTGGATATCACCAAATTCGAGTGAAGACTGAAGATATCCCAAAAACTGCTTTCCGAACGCGAGATGGACACTATGAGTACATAGTGATGCCATTTGGAGTGACGAATGCTCCTGCGATTTTCATGAGTTACATGAATCGTATCTTTTATAAATATCTTGATCAATTCGTTGTGGTGTTTATTGATGATATTTTGGTGTACTCCAAGAGTCATGAAGAGCATGAAAGACATCTTCGTCTTGTATTGACCATTCTTCGCGAGAAAGAGTTATATGCTAAGCTCTCTAAATGTGAATTCTGGATGAATGAGATCTCTTTTCTTGGTCATGTGTTATCTGGTGATGGAGTTTCGGTTGATAAATTGAAAGTTGAAGCTGTAATGGCTTGGGAAAGACCAACGTCTGTAACGGAGATAAAAAGTTTTCTTGGTCTTGCCGGGTACTACCGGAGGTTTATTGAAGGATTTTCCCGTTTAGCCCTACCATTAACGAAGTTGACTCGTAAGACATAATCTTTTGTGTGGACCCGTGAATGTGAAGAAAGTTTCCAAGAGTTGAAGTTAAGACTTACTACCGCACCGGTGTTAGCGTTGCCCGATTTAACGGATGAATTTGTTGTGCATTGTGATGTATCCAAACTTGGTCTGGGTTGTGTGTTGATGCAAAAGGAGCGTGTGATAGCATATGCGTCGAGACAGTTGCGACCACATGAGGTTAACTATCCTACTCACGATCTGGAATTGGAGGTGGTGGTGTTTGCATTGAAGTTGTGGCGACACTACTTGTATGGTTCTAAGTTTATGGTCTTTAGTCACCATAAGAGCCTGAAGTACTTGTTTGACCAGAAGGAATTGAATATGCGCCAAAGACAGTGGATGGAATTTCTGAAGGATTATGAGTTCGAATTGAGGTATCATCCCGGAAAGGCTAACATGGTTGCCGACGCTTTAAGTCGGAAGTCGTTACATATCTCTATGATGATGGCGAAAGAGATGGAGTTGATTGAATAATTTAGAGATTTAAATGTGGGCGTGGAGACTTACACTCCCAAGAAAATGGCATTGGAGATGTTGAAAGTCACAAATGAATTCCTTGAGTACGTGAAGGGTCAATAACCCAATGATGAGTATTTGATTGAAATAAAGAAGACCCAAGAAAAAGGGAAGAATCTATTCTTAGTGGAAGGTCAAGATGGCATTTGGCGTGTGAAGGGCCGAATTTATGTTCCCTCAAGTGGTGATGTGAGGAAATGTGTACTTGAGGAAGCTCACAAAAGTGTATTGAGTATTCATCCTGGACCTACCAAGATGTATCAAGATTTGAAGAAGAATTGTTGGTGGCCCGGCATGAAGCGTGATGTGGTGAACTTTGTGGCATCTTGCCTGGTTTGTCAGAAGGCTAAGGTCGAGCATCAAAGACCATCTGGTTATTTGAGACCGTTGGAGATCCCTATTTAGAAATGGGATAGTATAGCTATGGATTTTGTTTCTCGACTACCCAGAACTCGTGCTGGAAATGATGCTATATGGGTTATTATGGACCGATTGACAAAGTGTGCTCACTACTTACCCATAAATATGAAGAGTTCGTTGGAGAAATTAGCCCAGTTGTATATAAAAGAGGTTGTTAGATTGCATGGTGTGCCATCCAGTATCATATCTGACCGTGATCCTTGGTTTACTTCTCGATTTTGGGGAAGTTTACATAATGAGTTGGGTTTTAAGTTGAAACTTAGTTTCGCCTATCATCCTCAAACTCATGGACAATCCGAGAGGACAATACAAAGCCTGGAAGATTTGTTGAGGGCTTGTGTTCTTGAACACGGTGGATATTGGGAGAGATTCCTGCCATTGATTGAATTCACATACAATAATAGTTTCCATTCTAGCATTGGCATGGCACCGTATGAGGCGTTATATGGGAGGAAGTGTAGAACTCCCTTGTGTTGGCTTGAAGTTGGAGAAAACTTGGCCTTAGGAACAAATTAAGAAGATACAAGAGACTATGAAGATTGCTCAAGATAGACAGAAGAGTTATTATGACAAGAGGCATAAACCACTTGAGTTTCGAGTGGGTGACCATGTATTCTTGAAGGTCTTGTGGGATAAAGGAATTGGAAAGGCGTTGAAAAGTGGAAAGTTGAGCCCTAGATTTATCAGACCTTACGAGGTGCTAGAGCGGATTGGTGACGTTGCTTATCGGATAGAACTCCCTCCACATCTTGCTAATCTACACAACATATTCCATGTGTCATAGTTGAGAAAATATGTCCATGATCCTCTACACGTGATTCCTACGGACGAGATTGATGTACGAGATGATCTATCTATACCTCCTGTTTCTGTTCGCATTGTCGAGTATTCCGTGAAGAAATTGCGGAACAAGTTGTTACCTCTATGAAGGTTGCTTGGAAACATGGAAATATGGAGACGCTCACATGGGAACGTGAAGACGACATCAGAGGGCGATATCCCGACGTATTCGGAACTGGTATGTGAAATTTCAGGGACGAAATTTTCTTTTTGGTGGGGTGGATTGTAACATCCCAAATTTTAAAATATAGAGAGTTAAATCAAGGAAAATAAATATTGACAAATCTAATATGAATTATTTAATGTCCCAATATATTGGAATTATTTAAATTTAAGAATTTTGGGAACTGTTGGTGATTTATGGAGACCGGTTAAGCTGAAAATAAGCCCGGTTGAGATATGGGTGTCGGACCAAGTGTCTCTGATTGAGATGATATTGGTCAGGGTTGTTAAGGATAATATTGGGAATCCGAATATGTGTTCGGTATAATTTTTAGATGAAGTATTGAGCCCAAACAGAGAGCCTGTGTATGAGAAAATGATGAATCTTTTGATGATGGATTAAAAATAAACCCAAAAGCCCAATTTCCTCCTCTACTTCACGTTGGCTTTTATTTTCCCATGGCAAACATTTCCTCTTCTTCATTTCTCTACCTTTCCTTCTCATTCTCATCTTTTTCCACTAAAACCCTTAGTCAAGAAGCAATCTTCTTCCCCTCTCATTTCTTTTCAAGGAGGTTAGAAGGAGACCATTGAAGCTGAATCCTTCTTCCTCTTCTTCTCTTATTTTTGTGTGGCCTACCTCTCCTTGGAAGTCCATTTTCGTTTTGGGTGTCAGGTAAGCTCTTTTATCATTTTTGGATGGATTGATGATGATATTATGGAGTATTATGATTTAGAGAAGTAATGCATGTACATGGGTGTTTATTAGGAGCAATGAATGTTTAAACCCTAAGGTGGGTGATCATAAATGTAAGTAATTATGAGAGGTTAATGGTGGTTGGTGCATTAATGATGTGGGGAATGGAGATTGATGATACATTAATAAGAGTTATTGGGTTTTTGGAGGAACCCTAACTATGAGGAATTAGGGAAAATGGTTAAAAATTGGTTCAAGAGCATGTTTTATGGAGAAATGTATGACATTGAGAAATATAAATGTTGGTAGAAGGAGTTATATGAAGACTTAGGCTATTGTGGTTGGTAGCCTTTGAATTTAATGATGGTGGCTTGATGGGAAGGAATTCCCGAAGCCTAACAAACAATGAAAATGAGATTATAGCATGTCTTGTACATGTTATGAAATGTTAAATATAATGATGATAAATTAAGAGTTGAAATTGTGTCTTAAATAGGTGATTAATTAGGATCTTACATGTGTGACTATATAGGAAAGGACCCCATCGACGAGGCGAAACCATCGGACCGCGTTGATCACTACTTCACTTGAGGTAAGAGGGGGTAACTATTCTGAATGTATGATTTCATCCATTGATGATGTGAAAATATGTATATATGATTAAGTTGATGTTGTTCGAATGGATGGTGTGATGATGTTATGATTTGAATGCATTTAGAATGATGATTGTTGTGTGGCATTATATTTGGGATAGTGATGTCATGTTGTGATTAGATCTTGATGATGAAATATGATGATGGTTTAAGATTGTGTGTGAATTGAAATCTATGGTGTGAATTATCCCAAAGATGTTTGTTGAGTTGATGAATGTGTATACCACTAACTATTAATGAGTATAAGTATTGAGGAGAATTGGAAATAATTAAGGATGATGAGAATATTGAAATCCACCAAGTGGTGGTGGTGAAAGATTGAATGTGGAGTGGCATCTAGGATGCACAGTGTGAGGATGCACTTGATTTACATTTGCATAGCATCCACGGCATATCATTGCTGTCTATATGGAATATTAGGGGATTCCACTAGGCGGGCCCAGTGGGAGGGCGGCTCAGTGCACGAGCTTATTGTTGTTTTCCCCTGTGACTCGGGGTGTGAGTCACGAAGTTGTCCATAGTATGGTGACAAGGCACCCTATGTGGTGGGCCCAGTGGGCGGGCGGCTCTATGGTGAGCGAGTTACCTCGGTGTTGATAAGTATCCAAAATATATAGATTTTGTAATGTACTTTGTGCATATAATAGACATAAGAGTACCATGGTTGTTAATTTTGTAAGCTAAAATGAACAAATTTAGAATCAAGCATTGTACATTATCGAATGGTTAACAAGAACTACTTAAGCCCAGATCTTGGTATGATTTCAGGCACAAATGAAGAAGGAAAAGAAAAGAAGTCAAAAATATAGAAGCTTCATTAAGAGAAGTCTTATTTCCAGCATTTTTTGAGAATCTCGCTCAAGCGAAATTATAATTAGCTTGAGCGAATAAGTTCACTCAAGCCATAGAAGAGATTCGCCTGAGCGAGATGAAGAAAGAAGAATTGAGGCATCAGGTTGAAGACTCACTTGAGCGAACCACTAATTCGCTCAAGCGGAATAGAGCCAGAAAGGAAACTGAAGCACTAAGCTTAAGCAAACCTTATTCGCTTAAGCTAAAATGTTCCAGAGAGCAAAGAACAAGCAATCGCTTGAGCGAAGCACTTGTCGCTCAAGCGAAATTCGTCCGTAGCCTAAATTCAAAGGATTCGCTGAAGTGGGTGAAGGAATGGCTTAAGCGAAAAGAAATAAGGGATCAGTATATGAAGATTCACTCAAGCGGACTGATACCGCTTGAGCGAATAAGCATGCAGATGAAGTAGGACTCAAAGCTTTCTTCATGTTGAAGTAGTCTATTCGCTTGAGCAAAACTTAAACTCGCTTGAGCGAGTATTTCTTTATATAAGCATACAAGAGGGTCACTTCATGGGACGGCTGGGTAGTTCTAGGAAACACTTTGTACTCTCTTTTCTTCATCTTTCTAAGTTTGTAATGGCTATAATAAATAGCTAAACTTCTCATTGGGATTAGATGTAACCATTCATACTTGAAGATCACGTATGATATATTCATGGATCGGGTAACTTTGTTCTACGAATCTTTGTATTCCATTTTATGTTCATTGCCTGAATCTACTTGATCACTAGTTTCTTGATTCAAGTTTACGTTTGTTGTTGGAAAATAACTTTCGAAAACAGATCTAAATGGAACACCCGTTGTGAGTAGATAACCAGGGATGGTATCTAACGCAATGGATGTCCAAACAATCATTCTTAATGCTGGAATAGATTTAAAACGATCAAGGGATTGACGTTATTAAATCTATTCTTATGAATTTCATATTTAAGGAATTGATATGAATGATCTAGATTGTGATGTAAAGAATCATAGCTCAAAACCTACTTTCATGAATATACATCGTGCATCGGAAGGTAAGATTGGTGAATCCAAATCCCAGTTTTATCACTTGATATTTCCTATTTGTTCATTTGAGTAACTATTCATATATTTCATTTTCATCTATGGAACCACAAATCATGAAAATATTCAAACAAATCTGCCGTAATATTTTGATTTTAAATTACTAACAATCTCCTGTGGGAACGATATTTGTTCTTCAGAACATATACTATAACCGACAAAATGGTGCACTTGCCATGAGTCAATTTAAAACTGACCATTTGAGTGTTTTGGGAATATATCATACCCAAACAATTAGCAAGTTTTTGGCGCCGTTGCCGGGGATCAACGTAAATTGAATTAATTTATTACGGTGTGTGAATATTGTAATTTCTGCATTCTATTTTGGTTTTGTATCTTTTTCTTTATTAACCTCTCCGTTTCTAGCTTTGCTTATGATACTAAGAAGTCAGGGATTCAAAGAACAGGCTGAAATAGACCCTAAAATTGAGAAGACTTTGAAGAAAATTAAAGCCAAAGCTAAAGGACAACAAGAGGAGGGATAATCTTCTTCTCCAACTTCACCACCATTATCAACTTCAAAACCTAAAAACATGGAAAGACAACACCAACAACCAAGGCGCACTTTGGGAGATTATGCAAATCAACAAGGACCACGATACTTTTCAAGTATTGTAATGCCATAAACAAGAGCCTTGGAGATGAAACCAGCCTTTCTCAGTCTGATTAGTGCTCATCAATTTACTGGAATGTCCAATGAGGATCCTTACACTTATTTGGCAACTTTCTATGAATTGGTTGGTACTATGGGTTTTGGCCAGGAGGATATGGAGACTGCATATCTCCGGTTATTTCTACTTTCATTGGCTGGAAGAGCTAAGGAGTGGTTGCAATCACATCCTAATCAAAGCTTAACTAGTTGGTCTGATGTAGAAGAAAAATTTCTGCACCATTTTTATCCCCCATCAAGATTTATTAAAGCTAAATCAGATATCTCAACGTTTCGTCAAGGACCAGAGGAGCCATTCTGTGAAGCATGGGACCGTTTCAAATCATTACTTAGAAAATATCCTAATCATGGCTTTGAAGATATAGCTCAGTTGAACATCTTTTATAATGGGCTTCGTCCTGACACCAAAATGATTCTAGATGCCACAGCTGGTGGCATAATGATGACAGTGGATGCTGAACAAGCCACAAGGATTATAGAGGCTTTATCTTCAACAGATTATTAAGCCCAACATGATTGTCAGCAACCACAGAGGAGGGGAGTCCTAGATCTGAATACATCAGATGCTATTTTGGCCCAAAATAAAATCTTGACTCAACAGATTGAAGTTTTAACTTAACAAATGGCCAAACTTCCACAACAATTACATTCGGTGTAGTCAACACAACCAATGCAGCAAATGACTCCAAGATGTGACTTTTGTGGAGGTGAACATCCAAATGGATGGTGTGAAGAAAGAGCTCCACAAGAAGAAGCGGTGCACTACATGAACAATCCAGGTAGACCAAATAATTTTAATTCCAATTTCTCTAATCAACCATTTCAGGGATGGAGGAACAATCCAAATCAAGGCCAAAGTTGGAAGCAAGAGGCCAACATATCCAATAGACCACAAGCTTACCAACAAGGACCTTCTCTGATGGAGAAAACATCCAGATTGGAGGACACATTGGAGAAATTTATGTAGGCTTCTCTAACACACCACAAGAATACTGAGGCATCTATAAAGAATTTAGAGACTCAAGTAGGACAATTGGCTCGACAAATTGCTGAAAATCAATGACCTCAGTATGGAGCTAACACCGAGCCAAATCCAAAGGAGCATTGCAAAGCGGTGACAGCACTAAATGAGGAGACAACTAAGATGAAGGAAGGGTATATTGATATCATCCAAAAAGCAGTACATCATGACACCACAGATCCAGGGAGTTTTTCTATTCCCATAAACCATTGGAAATATTTTAGAAAGAAAGGCTTTATTAGACCTGGGTGCCAGTGTCAATTTGATGCCATTATCTATACTTAAAAAGATAGGGGACTTTGAAATAAAGCCAACAAAAATGATTTTACAATTGGCAGATCAATCAACAAGAATTCCCTATGGTATTGCTGAAAATGTTATGGTAAAAATTGATAAATTTGAATTTTAGGTGAACTTTGCTATCATAGACATAGAGGAAGATTCAAAAGTACCTATAATATTGGTGAGACCATTCTTGAAAGCAGCCAGAGTCATCATAGATGTGGGTGACAGAAAAGTAAAAGTCCGAGTGCAAGAAGAAGAAGTCAATATTGATGTTTGTTTCAAAACAAATGAGGAAGACAAAGTCACCCAGCAGAAATCCAAGAAGGATCAAAGCTTAAACATTCTTGAAAGGATTTCAAATCTGAATGAAAGAAGGTCAAAGCTATATCTAGGAAAGGAGGTGGAAAAGCTTAACACTCTTATCCACCACTTACATGATCTAGACTGAACAATCAATCAGGCATCGAGCTAACGATGTTAAACAAGTGCTGACTGGGAGGCAACCCAGTGTGTTTGATCTTTTGCAAGTTTTAGTTGTTTGAATTCTCTTATGTATGATATGTTTTATAAGTAAGTGTTAAGATCAAAGAAACTAAAGAATGGAAGAATGAGATGAATTTATGAAGAAAATGTAAGTGGAAGACTAAAGTTTCAAGGTATGGGACATTTCGCTCAAGCGAAGTAAAATTCGCTCAAGCGAAATAGAACTACACCTGCTTTCGCTTAAGGCCATTGCAAATCACTTAAGCGAACAATTACAATTTTGATACTGGACAAAATATGCTTAAGCAAAGTGAAATCTGCTCAAGCGAATTATGCAGAGTGTCCACAACTTTGAAAAATTCTAGCTTTCTGCAACATTCGCTTCAGTGAATTAAATACCGCTTAAGCGAGCTCCCTTCATTTAAACACTGGAACAAAATCACCCAAGCGATTTTCACGCGCCCAAGCGAGTTTTGTCCAGAAAAGAAACTCTAAGGACTTGCTCAAGCTCCATTTATTTCGCCCCAGTGAATTGTCTCCAGTATCTAAATCCCTATTTTTCGCCTAAGCGAAATTTAAATATTTGAGCGAAACAAATTTCAAAGCATCAGGTACGTTTCCCACTCGATTTCGCTGAAGCGAAGGTAGGTCGCTTAAGCGACATAGGAAACTTCATTTTCAAAGATTAACTTCGCTGGAGCGACTGCGCTCGTTTGAACAAATTTAAGCGGTGAAGGTTTTTAAAAGGTTTTTTTTTAGTCTCATTTTCAGTTACAAAATCATTCTCTCTTAAAACTCCTTCACCCACAACAATCATCTCCACTCTTATTCTCGGGTTCGACGGTTTTAGCACCGTTTTCTCTTTTCTCCTGTCTCTTATTTTCAAGTTTCAAGTTTTCCTCTTTCCTGGTAAGTTAATGAAACCCTCATTTCATTCATCATCTCCTTCTATCTAGTACTTGGAGGTTGATACTTTTCATAGAAATTGGGTTAATGGTTGTTGAGGGATTGATTGCATAAGTTAATGCTTTTGTTTTCTCTAATTTGATGTTTAAGGTTAAGTGAATGCATGTTCTTAAATATCATTATTTTTAAATCCATGGCATTCATGCTCTATTTTGTTAAATAGCATTATGAATGATAATCATTTCCTAATTTGAAGTTGTCCCTTCTGTTGGAATGCAAGTAAACTAGGTCTGACGGACCAAGTACAATATATTTGGTACAATGTTTGGGGAAGTTGTTAAGTCCATACTCTGTTTTTGGGTTTTAGTTCGAGAAGAAAGGTTAGTGTTGTAAAGATGATGTCTGAACCCATATTGATGAATGACATACTCTGTTTTGATGAATTTTTCTTATAGGTGCTGTTATGTTTTGATAATATGTCATATTTTAATTTTGAAGCATTGTGTTTAGGTTTTGTAGAATGTGCAATAATAAAGAGGTGAATCATGCTCTGTTTTTCAGCGAAAATATTATGAACTCGATTATGGTGTTCCGTATTATATAATGGTTTGTGAAAATGCATTATGGTATGAGCAATTTTAGTTTTCTGCCTTATGAACTTTATTGGCAACTTTTGTTTTTCAGGATGGCTAGAACTAAAGTCACAAGTGCTGATGCCCCAAGGCATAGTGAGAGAGAAAAAGGCAAAAGAAAGAGGGATAAAGGAAGCTTTTCACAACAACAACCAAAATTCAGGAGTAAAGAGCATAGGCAACGCCATGAAAACATCGACCATTGGACTTTCATTCCTGAAAGGAAGGTTGATTTAAGAGAAAGAGAGTGTGATGAGTTTTTCAAACTACTGAGAAGCAGGAAATGGTTAAGAGTTGCAAATCCAAGACACAAGTTCGACCCAGAGGTTGTTAAAGAATTCTATGCTAATGCATGGAATAAAGAGGGCACTCTAGAAAGGAAGACTTGGGTTCGGGGTACCTGGATTTTGTATGATCGGGACACCATCAACGAACATTTAGGAGATATGCTTCAGTTACCTGATGGGGATTTGTGTACCTATGGGACCTTAAAGAAGGACCGACATATCTACTCGACATAGGAGCTTGAAGATAAACTCTATTTACCAGGGCATCACATGTACAGAGGAGCTAGCCAGCATCCTTCCAGACTTCTGAGGAAGGATATGACAATGCTAACCAGGGTGTGGACAACATTTCTCTTTGCAAATGTTATCCCAAATGCCCATGTATCTGATCTGCCACTTCCAAGATGTGAGCTTCTCTTCTGCATCCTCTCTCCAGATATGTCTGTAGACCTAGCTTAGATTATTTCAGATGAAATTTTTAGGTTTACACAGCAAAACCCGAAGACAACATTAGTTGATGCAAAACCAAAAGGCAGCTTTGGTTTCCTTGCATTCATTACAGGACTTTGTGTAGTACATGGGATCGATGTTCACCCTATCACTCTGATTCGACCATCCATTTATCGAAAATTTATAGATTTGAATTGCAGGATACCTACACCATCACCACAGCTACAAACATCTTCACCACCACCCGTAGTCTCATCACCGCTAGTCCCACTACCTATTCAGCCACCACCACCACCACTTACCACTGATCCTATCCTCCTAGCTCATCTTATTCACATTCAGCGACAGCAGGCTGCTCTTCACAGAGGTATACTGTACCATTATAGAGCCAGTTATTAGAGTCATCCTGCAGGCCCTTTTATACATCCAGACCAGTTTGTAGAACGTGTCGCTTGGCCTGGGGACAGACCCATTTTGCTAGAGGAGGAGAGGCCAGCAGCTGAAGCTGAGCCAGTGGCACCAGTACCACCACCCACATCATCAAGACCAGCCGATATACCTGTCACAGCATCTTCTTCAGCACCAGAGTCACAGGCAGCTGATACACAGACTCAGGAGTAGTAGGATGCTGAGGACTGGGAGTTTGAGGAGCAAATAGATCGAGTGGTCACTGATATTTTAATGTCGCATGACTGAGCATGCTCCTGTGGTTCATTTTTTTTTACTGTTTTAAAATCTCGTTGGTTTACATTATTACTTTGCAGTTTATCTTATTTACACTTGAATTATATTTTGGATAACTTAGCCTTGTTTTGCATACGTTAGTAATATGAATAGGTGCGAAGTTTGTTAATGTATGCATTATTTTTGAAAGTGAAGAAAGATGTGCATTAATCTAAAATTGCAAGAAGTGAAAAATAACTATTTTTGAAATATTATAGTTCTGGTGAATGCTAAATGCAATCTTTTTAAATCTGAATTCAGGAATTAGCTCACCTTGTTTGAACCTTTTAATATGAAATTCAAGAAATCAAGACAATCAGCCAAGTGAGTGAGTGTATCCTTAAACACTGAGAGTTCATTGGTTCTTGTGTAATCTTTTATTGCATGAATTTCTGGCAAGGATTATTGCTTAGCCAAACATGGACAGGATAGAGGCAAAAATTTTGTGTAGAATAGACAAACTAGAGCCAAAGAAAGCCATCCCAGGATGAAATTTAACCCTTTTTTTTCATAACCTCCTTGAGCTAAAAAATTCTTCTCTAACCCTGTAACATGCTGATAGTAAAGGTCTACCTTAATGCATGCTAAGGATTAAAGAAGTGTTAGTAGGTTATGTTGGGTAGAAATTGGTTCTACAAGAAAAAAAAAGAGCAACTGTGTAAGAAAGATAAGTCTTCAGAAGGAAAAATATGTAACAAAGAAAAATTTTCTGAAGAACAACAATTCAAAATGCTCAAAGAAGAGAAAAGAACTATGTAATAAAGGCAGCTAAGAAAAGTATGACTGAGACAATTAGTTATCCTTAGTATGCCCTTTGAATTCCAAGAAAAACCATAAGTTCTTGATAACTAGGCTAAGTTATAACCTATGAAGACCTCTTGATCCATGCTTGTATAAGTAGTTGTCTAATGCAATGAAATGAAGTGCAATGATTGAATAACACTTGTCAATGAAGGAATGAGTAAACACTCACCCGTGAGATATGAATAGAGAGGATTTCTTGTTTTCATAGTAAAGTGATTCATTTCAATTGTGTAGTAAATTTTAATTTTGGATTTAGTCTGATGAATTGAGGCAGGATTCAGAAGCTGTTGTTTGTGAAAGGTTTGAGTTATTTTTCTTCTTTTGTGCAGTTATGATTAATTAAGATCTTTAGTTCACTTTAACTTTTTCTGACCATTTACTTGAGGACAAGCAAAGTTTTAAGTCAGGGGGAGTTGATGAGTATCCAAAATATATAGATTTTGTAATGTACTTTGTGCATATAATAGACATAAGAGTACCATGTTTGTTAATTTTGTAAGCTAAAATGAACAAATTTAGAATCAAGCATTGTACATTATCAAATGGTTAACAAGAACTACTTAAGCCCAGATCTTGGTATGATTTCAGGCACAAATAAAGAAGGAAAAGAAAAGAAGTAAAAAATACAGAAGCTTCATTAAGAGAAGTCTTATTTCCAACATTTTTTGAGAATCTCGCTCAAGCAAAATTATAATTAGCTTGAGCGAATAAGTTCACTCAAGCCATAGAAGAGATTCGCCTGAGCGAGATGAAGAAAGAAGAATTGAGGCATCAGGTTGAAGACTCACTTGAGCGAACCATTAATTCGCTCAAGCGGAATAGAGCCAGAAAGGAAACTGAAGCACTAAGCTTAAGCGAACCTTATTCGCTTAAGCTAAAATGTTCTAGAGAGCAAAGAACAAGCAATCGCTTGAGCGAAGCACTTGTCGTTCAAGCGAAATTCGTCCAGAGCCTAAATTCAAAGGATTCGCTGAAGTGGGTGAAGGAATGACTTAAGTGAAAAGAAATAAGGGATCAGTATAAGAAGATTCGCTCAAGCGAACTGATACCGCTTGAGCGAATAAGCATGCAGATGAAGCAGGACTCAAAGCTTTCTTCAAGTTGAAGTAGTCTATTCGCTTGAGCAAAACTTAAACTCGCTTGAGCGAGTATTTCTTTATATAAGCATACAAGAGGGTCACTTCATGGGACGGCTGGGTAGTTCTAGGAAACACTTTATACTCTCTTTTCTTCATCTTTCTAAGTTTATAATGGCTACAGTAAGTAGCTAAACTTCTCATTGGGATTGGATGTAACCATTCATACTTGAAGATCACGTATGATATATTCATGGATTGGGTAACTTTGTTCTATAAATCTTTGTATTTCATTTTATGTTCATTGCCTGAATCTACTTGATCACTAGTTTCTTGATTCAAGTTTACGTTTGTTGTTGGAAAATAACTTTCGAAAACGGATCTAAATGGAACACCTATTGTGAGTAGATAACCCGGGATGGTATCTAATGCAATGGACGTCCAAACAATCGTTCTTAATGCTGGAATAGATTTAAAACGATCAAGGGATTGACATTATTAAATCTATTCTTATGAATTTCATAGTCAAGGAATTGATATGAATGATCTATATTGTGATGTAAAGAATCATAGCTCAAAACCTACTTTCATGAATATACATCGTGCATCAAAAGGTAAGATTGGTGAATCCAAATCCCAGTTTTATCACTTGATATTTCCTATTTGTTCATTTGAGTAACTATTCACATATTTCATTTTCATCTATGGAACCATAAATCATGAAAATATTCAAACAAATCTGTCGTAATATTTTGATTTTAAATTACTAACGATCTCCTGTGGGAACGACATTTGTTCTTCGGAACATATACTACAACCGACAAAGTGGTGCACTTGCCATGAGTCAATTTAAAACTGACCATCTGAGTGTTTTGGGAATATATCATACCCAAACAATTAGCAGGTGTCCGACGGGGCACGGCTCTCTCAATGTGTGTTCGGGATGGGCCGGTAGCACTTGTGGAAAATGAGGCCACGTTGTTGATCCGCAAGTCACGGGGTGACTAGTGCTACAGATGGGTGAGAGCGGTTTGGTACCAGTAAAATTATGATGATGTTGAGCATGCATAAATTGAGATATATGTGTACACAATTTACTACTGCAGTAGGGGCATAGTAGCACACCTATGCTTATCCCACAAATTGAATTAATGTTGCATTCCCACAGTCAGATTCACATTGTTTGATGAGAAATCCTTGTGCATATGCATTAGCTTTAAGAGAATTTTCATATAGTTGGAGATATGCCTAGATGAAACTCCATAGTGGCAAATGGATGAATAAGAAGTGAAAAGGGAGAGAGAGCTGAATACTAACCCTATGTATGTATTTGGTGATCCAAATGAATGAAATTGTGGATGTATACTTGAGATTATGAAATCTGTTCATAGATGATATATGATGTTGTGTGAGATGTGCTATATGTGTAAGTATACATGTATTTCATCATAATGTATGACTTTAATTCATTTGGATTATGTTACTCACCTCCCCGTTGCTATTTTTAAGGTTGATGTAGGTATGACTTAAATCTTACCATTTTGGAGGCCGAGTTTGAAGAAGGTAAATATGGAATAGGAATGTGTGAGCCTTGGCCGGCATGAAATCGTTTTGTGGGGTATATGGTGTTCATATACTCAATTTTGTGATTAGTTAATGATTTTGGAGGTCATGGAAGAAAATTGGATGTGTGTATGGCCAATTTTCATTCATGACCCAAATGATGTAAAGAATCCAATAGTTATGCTTGATGTTGCTAAGTTAAATGAAGGAATGTATGTATGTGAGTTTGTACTATTTTATAGAGCATGTTAAATGATATTGAATTTAGAATATATGCATAGAGTGAATGATAATTTAGTGATCGTGTTGTCGATTGCTTGATTCCATGAAAAGATGAAGTAAATCTCAAACTATAATGCTTCATGAAGTTGATAGAATTTATAGATGAATAATGAAGCAATATGATGCATTAAGAAGAGTTAAAGTAGTAGAAAATAATATTTCATATGCTAAGTTGAAGAAATTCTCGTTTCTGCATAATTCCTGCAGAACTCGCTCAAGCGAGTGGGATCTCGCTCGAGCGAGATCGTTATGAAACAAGGGAATCGTCACTGGCTCGAATTCGCCCGGGCGGATGACAATTTTGCCCAAGCAAGATTGATGGAGAATCAAAGATTAGCCTCTGGACGATTTTCGCTCAGGCGGGTGGATGGTCGCTCAAGCGAGGGGGAAGAGTTTTAGATACTGGACGATTTTCGCCTAGGCGAGAGATGCCTCGCCCCAGCAAAAATCGACCAGAGAGTTACCAACGCTTCTGGAACAATCTCGATCAAGAGGGTCATGATCCGCTCAAGCGAGATTGGTACCTGATGCTCACCTCCTCCTTCGCTCAAGTGTCTCGCTGGCTCGCTTAATGATTTCTTTTACATCTCACTCAAGCGAGATGGGGCTCACTCAAGCGAGAGGAGCCCCTGATGCATAAAAACTTCATTCGCTCAGCCTTTCTAAGCGTCGCCCAAGCGTGCCTACGCTGGCTCGCTCAAGCGAATGAAATTCCCGCTTGAGCGAGTGGCACCCTGATGCTCATTTGCTGGTTTTCAAACAAACCTTTGTTTTTCATGCATTAAATTCTTATCATGCATCACTTTAGGGGTATTAATGATATATTATGAATCATTGAACCTTATGACTCTCTCCTCTTAAATTCGCCCATACAGCAATCAATTTAAATTAATTCTTCCATTGTTTTTAGTTGGGCAATTGTTATTAAATCATATTTTTAATTACCCTCTCATATCTTTATATATGGGAGTGGTTTATCATAGATCCAGGAGATGTATTAAACGCTTCACCACTTATCCTATTTTTACTGAATTATGATTTATGAAAATGCGAAAAAAAATTTTCCCATATTACTAAGATTGCTTGCATGCGTGGATTAAGGCTGGGGTAGCATTTCATAGCTTTAGTAACTTGTGTTGTGCATAAAAGGGGTTGGACTACATTTATTTGCATAACTTTCTCATACTGCTAAATTTTGGTGAACGAAGTTCACCAACAACTCCGAAATGGCAAGAACATGTTGCCTATAAAATTTGGTGTCAATTGGAATCCTAATGGAAAAGTTACATACCTTATAGATTCCAAAATTTTAGCAAACTTGTATTTCTCTCTTGAGCGAGGGTATCTTTGTTCAAGCGAGCCCCTACCATATCTGAATTGTTGATTCTGTAGGTTTCTTGCTTGAGCGAGATTGTACCTTTGAGGTTCTGTGTGGTTTTCGCTTAAGCGGGTGTCACCTCACTTAAGCGAGTTTAACTTGAATTGCCATTATATAATTCTCGCTCAAGCGAGGAGGGCCTCGCTTGAGCGAAGAAGAGCATTTAGCTATTGTGAGTTCCTTGCTCGAGCGAGTGGGACCTCACTTGAGCGAGATTAGTATGACTACTTTCTATCCCTTTTTCACTTGAGCGAGTATAGCCACGCTCAAGTGAAGTGGTTACCTCTGCTCTCTGTGAAGTCTTCGCTTAGGTGCGCGAAACCTTTCTTGAGTGAGAGGCTATTCCTGATTCTCTTTTTGTTCTTGCTTGAGCGAATGGTATGTCGCTTGAGTGAGAATGGATTATGTGGCTCTGTTTGTTTTTCGCTCAAGCGAGGATGGTCCCACTTGAGCGAAAGCTCGTTATTCTGATGCGTGTTTGTGCTCGCTCAAGCGAGTTGGTCTCGCTTGAGCGAGATTATACCTATCTTGGTTTTTCTTGATTTCTCAACTTATTGTATGTTGGTTTGTGAGGGCCCTTGTGTTTTCTTGTTAGTATCCCTCATTGTACACAATTTTTGTATCTTGTATGCGTGTGTCCAGTGTTATTATTTTCGCACCACCTTGGGTTTTTATGGTTTGCTATCGGTGTGACGAACGTGAAAAATTTACTCCTATTTTCATTCAACCTTGAGGTAAATCATGGAAGCTACCAAGGGGATGCCACAAAGTTTGTTTGAATTATTTATATCTACCACATTATTTAATGTAATATTGAGATGAATTTGGTATAAATACATTATCTAAATTCTAATTATTAGGCGGGATGTTATACTCTTCATTAATCATTAATTAATTATAAAATAAGAAAATAACAAGAAATGGAACCATCAGATCATGAATACGTCCAATCATATTCATTGGTGTGCGTATGAATGTTATATTTGGTAAATTCTAAATAAATTTAATTAGTGTGACAACCTATTATTTATGTATGTCTTGTATGAAATTGGTATTTTTTGTTTTGTGCCCTTTCCTTGTTTATGACCTATCTCTAGTTGATATATGAATTAAACCACGTCAACCACCCCAACATATGTGGTGTCATTATGGGAGGGACATGTACATATTTATTACCTAATAGTCACAATACAATTATCCCAACTTATAGTTGAAGTACTTGACCTTGTAGGATCTCTCTCTATCACTTTTCATGCTAGGTTGAGTTTAGATCTCCATGACACCAACTCTTTCTTTGTTGTTTTTCCTGCATATTCACCTCCTCTCACTACAACATTTTTTTTAGCTTTTTGCAACACCTAAAAAGCGTATTCTAAACTTAAAAAACTATTGCCTAAACCTATGGCAATAGTTTTGGAACAATTTCTTCACCATTTCTGTAGCAGGCGTGGCCTTAGCTAAAGGCAACAATTTTTTTCCAATAAACGCTACACTCATTAAAAATAGCAGTCTTAGTGTAAGAAGGGGAAACAAATTTTTTAATGACTTGTGGCAACGGTTCCAAACTATTACAAATTATTGCAACAGTTTTTTTACTATTGCATCTCTTGGCAACGATTTCTCGACGTCTATTTTTTCTTGCAACGGTTCTTACATGTTGGCTAAAGAGGACAACATTTCTAGGATATAGGCATTAGTGTGATAGTTGGAAAGCGTTGGTTTGTGTTGGCATTAACAACAATTTTTAAATGTTGAAAACTTATGAACGATTATAAATCATTTGGATTATGGCAACCGTATGAATTGTAGATAAAAGTTTATATCAAGCCTTGAATTCATCATTATATACTTGGACTTTGTACTATGATCTTTTATATGCTTCCAAAGTAAGAAATGTTTTTGTTTTCTATTAATTAATTCAATTATATTTTGTCTCTTATTTTAAATATTTTTAACACATATACACAATTGATGATATAATAATAAATATAAAGAAAAATTAGTGTTATATGAAACTAAAAGAATGAGAAAAGTTACTGAAGCAATTTGTAGCAAATGGCATCACTATAAGACATTCATGTGACTTTATGCCACCTAAAAAGGACAAAGTTAAAAAAGGAATATATATATATATATATATATATAGTGTGTGTGTGTGTGTGAATTTGGAATGCGACTATGCTGACCTAATACTATGACAAAATATTATCTTCCTTACGGCAGATATGCTGCTAAAATTAAAGACCTTTCAACTAAAGCAAGGTATTGGCTGTCATTTTTGACACTACTGAGGAAGAAACTCTTGCTCATATGCTATAACAAAAAAACACTTTTAATACGGGTTAACATCAATTTTTAACATTAGACTTTGTAGGGGTGTTAAGTGCATAGGTGTTAAAAGTCAAGACTAGGTATTTTATCCATTTATCCGATGTTAATTACTACTTTTAACACCACACATTTAAACCATCAAGTGTTGTTTATTTATTACTACACTAGATTTTTTAAAATATTCAGTGTGAAATATTGTTTTCACACTAGTTAGTTCTTACACCCCTTATATTCGTTGTTAATTATTCTTTTTACCATCAAATGTTTTAGGATATCTGGTGTTAAATATCATTTGTAACACCTGTCTTTTGTTTGTACCCGACATTAAAAATATTTTTAACACTTGTGTATTTGTTATAACCAATGTTGATTTTATCAAATTTACTTTGTTTTATTCTTTTTTATTAAAAGACAATTTAATCAAGAAATGAATATCCATATGCATCAATAATATTTAAGGTCAAACATAATATTTAAGTTCAAAAAATGAATTAAACTATATATATAAAACATCAATAGATATAAATGCATAAAGTTAAACATAGACTTTGTGTCTATAATCCCAACATAAACTACATCCAAAACATCTAAAAAAAACTACAATCTAGCAAACTCTATTAAATATTCTACCCAACGCCTTTGAATATCCTTAATCTTAGTGTTACAGAATGATTCTTGTTCTGTGAATGTTTGTAAATTCAAAACAATCAAAACCATGCTAGATGACTATTCATATATATCAAAAATGAAATAAATACAAATAATAAGTGTCTTCATAAAAATTTAATTCCAGACAACTACTCAATTCGGCCCTCAAATTCTTTTTTGAATATCAACATTTTTTCTTACTTTGCATTTTTCATATAAGTTAGAAAGCACCATCAATAACTTAAAATTGCCACTAAAACCTTATCCAACCGATGTCTAACAATGTCTTATCCCCCCATTCTAAGCACAACAATCTAAATTGTATTACTGCATCATATAAATGGAAATAAATAAGCATCATTTTAGAGAATTCACTAGAAGCATTAGCTTAATCTAAATTGCTCCTTATGTCAGTTACATATAACCTTTATTTCATTTAAAAGAAAAGTTTAGAATGGTAAGTGAAAAAGATAGATAACTATATAGGATGGATAACATCATAAGAAATATTTAGATTAGTCCAATTGGATTAGCTTCTAGTGCATGGGAATTTTTTAATCATAAAATAGAGCAGTCGAGACTTGTCTAAGGCAAAGAGTACCATATTCTATTAAGTTTCATGATTCTTATGAATAAATTGATTTTAACTAATGTGAAAAGTTTATTATTATATTATCTTCTCCTATAATTTCTTGTTTATCCAAATTATGTCATGGTACTTGATATTTAAATGATCAATAACCTTATAAAATAATATTGGGTGTAGACAAATTAAAGCAAATCACTATTTAAAAAGAGCAATTATCATTCACAATTGATTTTGATCCAAAACTTCACAACTTACTTTTAGTTTGCTTGAATTTTTACAGAAGCTTTTAATTGTCGACCTCAGAATGCTATTTAAGTCCCTGTAAATTTTCTTCAAAGTACTTCTCACCAAACGTTCTATTACAAGAAAGTCAGCCTTAGCCTTAGCCTAATAGATATTCTGTAAACTCATATATTGCCTGTAACAATGTTGATATAGCCCAAGTAAATAAATTAATAATCTTTAATTCCCCAAGAAAATAAAAGTATTCCAAAAATATGTAAATATCTTGCTGCTTACTCAGTAGAAGTCATATCTGGAATAGATCCTTCAATAGGTGCCTCCACACTACCTTCATTTGTAATAAAATCCTACAAAATCACAATATATTTACCATCAAACAACTAAAGTGTTAAGTAAGTGTTGGGCCCTCTCAGCAAAATAGGCCCAACAGAAGTAAAAAGTCTCCAGCCTGGTTTAAAGATTATGAAATTTAGTTTTTATTATTATTCTCTCTTTTTAAGATCAGTTTCCAAGTGTATGGCTGAGAAGAAAAATTACTTTACCTTCAGACTTGTATTTATGTTGGTTTTTTTCCTTGAATGAATATGGTGGTATTTGCATTTTAATTCTTCCTTAGTTTAGTAGTGGTATCCTTAACCCTAGTAGCCTATCAATTTGGTGCCTTCATTAACCTTCTCTATGCCTCCCAAAGCTACCATATCTAAGGATGTGGAAGAAGCTCTCCAGATTTTGACAGAAAGAATGGGGTCCCTCCATACCCAGTTAGACTCTTAACTTCAAGAACATTTGGGGTCTCTTCAAATCCAATTGGAGAACCAGCAGTAACTCAATAACTCTCACAATCTGGAGCATAAACTTGATGCTCGTTTGGAATCTCTAGCTGCCTTGATGGGCTAACTAGCTGATAGCATTTCCTTCCAACCAAAACATTCCATACCCTCTTCATCAGGTACCCCTCAGTCTTGCCCTAATGGTTCACCTACTATTACTTATTTACCAGGAACCCCTATACCCTTTCCTCTTACTACCCAGTCTCATACCCTACCCCCTTCATCTTCTGCCCTTCATTTTGGCTAGATACCCCCCCCCCACACAAATCCTGCATCATCCTTAACCCACACATACACTTCCACCCATCCCTTCATACCCTAATTTCCTTCCCCCGACCCTCTTACCCTACAGCATTCCACCCCATACCCGTTCCCCCATTGGATGCTAGACCTCCTAAAGTGACCCTAAATCCATTTTCTAGTCCTGAACCCCTTGATTGGCTCTTTCAAGCTGAGCACTTCTTTTTAGTCTACCAGATTCCCATTGAGCAACGCTTATCTTGGGCAGTCTTTTACATGCAGGGAGAAGCCCTTAGTTGGTTCAAATGAATGTACCAAAATAATTATTTGACTAATTATTATTCTTTCAGTAGGGTGCTCAACCTCCGTTTGAGGCCTTCTACATATGTTAACCATCAGGCAGAACTACTTAAACTTCATCAGTATGGCTCTGTTACTGAGTATCAAGCTAAATTTGAGAAACTCTCCAATATGGTAGTCAGTCTTAACCAGGAGGCATTGCTCAATTATTTTATTTCAGGATTAATTCTTGATATTAGACGTGAACTGGCCATCCTTTACCCTATCTCTGTTCCACAGGCCATTCATCTTGCTAAATTATTAGAGGACAAACTCAAGGATTCAAGGCCTAAGCCTCTATATTTTCACCCTAACTCTACCCCAATAGCCACTATCAACCCTCCATAGGTCAAACACTTTATTCCCATAAAACCTCCTTCCTCTACCCTTCCCCTCAAAAGATTAACCCAGGCCCAAATACAAGAACGAAGAGCTCAAGGATTATGTTATAATTGTGATAATAAGTTCATTCCTGGTCATCGTTGCTCCACTAACCATTTTCTTCTCCTTTTGACCGAGGATGACCCTGATATGTCACTAGAACCTCAACTTGAATCTCTGACTATTCCTACAGGTTCAAATTACCTAGACTCACCCAAATCACCTAACTCTCACCAAGCCATTCATTTTCACCTTTCTCCTCAAGCCTTAAATGGCCAACCCTCTCATCATTCCCTAAAATTTTAAGGGTTATTGGCAGGGTTATCGGTCCTCATTCTCATTGATACTGGGAGTTCACATAATATCATCCAATCCAGAGTGGCTAACCATCTCAAACTTCCTAGTCAACCTGCCCCTAAATTTCCAGTCCTTGTGGGAAATGGAGAACATATTTACTGCACAGGCTATTGCCCCTCAATCACCCTCACTATTCAAAACCATGTTTTCCACATTCCCTTTTACCTCATCCCTATTGAAGGTGCTGATATTGTATTGGGTATGGAATGGCTCTCTACCCTTAGTACAATCAACTCAGACTTTGCAATTCCCTCCATGACCTTTATCCATGACCAGAAACCTATTACCCTCATTGGGGATTCCTCCAATTCCCTTTCTCCTGCTTCTTTTCATCAGATCCACCACTTTAACCATAACCAATCCATTGCATCATTCCATTTCTTATCTTTTCACCCTACACACCAACCCTCAGTAAAAGTCCTACACACTCCTGCAATTCCCCCTAACCTTCTTGACACCTACAAACACATCTTTACCGAACCCCAAGGCCTACCACCTATTCACCCACATGATCATCGAATTAACCTCATTCCTAATGCCCCATGTAACACCCCGAAATTTTAGAATAGAAAGTTAAATTAAGAAAATAAATGTTGAATAATTGAATGTGAACTATTTAATGTCCTAAAATATTAGAAATAATTTAATTGAGATTTACAGAGAGTGTTAGTAAATTATTGGGACCGGATGGGCAGAAAACTAACTCAAATAAAATATTTGGTTTTAGGAATAAAGGTATAGGTTTAGGGTGTAGGTTGAGAAAAAGGAATTTGGATAGCTATGGGTTCAGGCTGAAGGGGTTGAGAGAAGGGTAAGGCAAGGAAAGGTGGAGATGGGGATTTTTCAGACCTGGAGACTAAAGAGGAGGGAGATGGTGTAACAGACTTGGATTCCTTCTGTTTCTATTCTTGCTTGGCTAAAATCTCTCAATTTTTTTGGGTGTAGAAGCGGTACTTCTCCTTCCAATCGTATGAGACCAATTCTTGGTGTTGACCAGAGGACGCTTCTCCTTAAACAACTTGATGAATGTAGCCATCTTTTTCTTTGTGATGACCACATCACATTCAGTCCTAGTGTACTTAGGATCACTTTTTCTCTTAACAGGAAGAGCAAGGAGAGACTTCATAATATGCCCAATGGGCTTATTATCGTTAGAGACTGAGGACTCAATGGTCAAAACTTCTGCCAAAGGGTCAAGCACTAGGACCAGGGATGTAGAGGGAGCACCCTGTAGAGGGACAACCTTAACTTGCGAAGCAAATTTTTCATGCTTGACAGTCCAGTCGGTCGAGCAGACCTAGGCTTCTTCATAACAATAACTTTAGGTTGGTCTAATTTAGATAAAGCTTTCCTTTTAATTCTAGACTTCCTAGCAGGGGTAGACTCTACTTGTTTAGACATAAGCACTATGGGGAAAGTAGTTGTGGTGCCCTTAATCTAGTAAATGAAATTAAAGATATTATTATTTTAGATATTAAAAATGAGGGTAAATTTTTAGCGTTCTAAAACAATTGTTGGAAGAAGAACAAAATAATTAAAGGCTAAAAGGTAAATTTAGCCCCTAGAAAATATGTGATTTTGGTTTTACCCTCTGAAATAATTTTTCTTAATATTGTGTCCCTGAAAAATTTTTAAGTGTAGTATATGACCCCTTCCGTTGACTGTCTCTGCCAAATGATGAGGTGGAGCCAAGTCACATGTTAGTGATTGCATATGTGGCATGTGACTCATCATTTTAAATGCCTTGTAGGATTGAGATTTTAATTAAGGGGCCTAATGCTATAAACAACTTTTTAAAGGGCCTAATGCTATAAAAACAACTTTTTGAAGGGCCTATTACTATATTCGTTATGACTGAACCATAACCTAAACATAACAACACCATATCTTCAACCCCTTAAATCTTTCACTACAAACAATCCTAAGTTCTGAAATTGCTTCAAAGTTTAAGAAATCGCAAGAATTGAGTGTGGGGGTTCATAATCTACACAAAGCTAAGTTTGGGTTCAACCTTACCTTTAAGAATTTCAAGAAATTAGAGCTCCCTTCAAGCTCCCATGGATGTCATGAGCAAGAGAAGAGAGAGGGCACAAGAAGAGAATGATAGGAATGAGCGTGTTATTTGCAATGTTGTATGCAATATATCACGGTGTTGTGTTCATATCTCCCATTGGCTATTGCAGTGAAGGATTTAAGAGGTTGAAGAGATAGTGTTGTTATGTTTAGGGTTATGCTTCAGTCACAGCGAATATAGCAATAGGCCCTTTAAAAAGTTGTTTTTATAGTATTAGGCCCTTTAAAAAGTTGTTTCATAGCATTAGGCCCCTTAATCAGAAACTCAATCCTACAAGGCATTTAAAATGATGAGTCACATGCCATATATGCGATCACTGACATGTGACTTGGCTCCACCTCATCATTTGGCAGAGACAGTCAACGGAAGGGGTCATATACTACACTTAAAAAATTTTCAGGGACACAATACTAAGAAAAATTATTTCAGGAGGTAAAGCCAAAATCACATATTTTCCAGGGGCTAAATTTACCTTTTAGCCATAATTAAAACTTTAATAATTAACCCCAGACCTTTTTAAAGACCTATCTCATATATGACGATTGTCACACCCTGATTTTTTGGACCTGAATCCCGATATAATCAAGATATTAGTTAATAAGATGTGAGTAAATTTTTCGTATTTAAAATAGTTTCCAAAACACCATGATGATTACATCAAGACCTGAACCACAGAAAATGAAGAGTGAGATTTAATAATTTATAAACTGGATCGCTAAGTAAGACGCCCATAAGTGTATGTAAAATATTAGAGTTTACAGCAGAAGAAGAATGTGTATACATGGCATACGCCTAGTCTCATATATGAAGATATGAGAAAAGACTCAAGCTATCATGCAATTACATAATACAAGCCTATCAGGCCATAACCGACTATACACATAAATCATAATCATACATCATCAATTGTAGGTAGCCTCTACATGAGGTATTAATCATTAATTGGAATTATGAACTATCCAATCCCTAGTGTCCTTACATCCCCGATGCCTCAAATATTTACATATGATTATACAACACTCAAACCCACTAATCACATTCCATAATGGACCTTATACATCACCCAATTGGTATCATTTCAATTATCACCATCATCAATATACATTGATATACATACATGTTTATAAATCTCTATTTATCAACATCAATATACAAATCATTTACTACATCAAGTTTAGCAAATGCTGCCAGCCAAGACATTCCATTACCACTATTTACCTTCTTCAAGAGCTTTAATTCGAAAACCCAAACTCATCCCATGGTAAACCTACATCACAATGCTAAAAAGGAGACAACATAGGAGAGTGAGTTATACATTCAAAATAACGAATATAAATACATTGTGATTATGTGTACATGCATTCAACCAACATGTGTGCTTTGCTATAAATCATCATCATTAAACCATCATCAAGATATTATCTTAGGCATACAAGCCTCATTATTCACAATTCATGTCAAGCACAATCACAAGCACATACACATTCACATAGCCCTACTTCATTATGGGCATTCACAATTATTATCATTAAGTCATTTAAATCTTAAATCAATTAACACTCTCTCAAGAGGTTCTTATCTCTATTTGGTTATCTCCATCTCTAATGCCATGTACCTATGGCTAATGCATATGTCAACTATTTAATGCATATACAATGGATCTATTTCAATCACCCATGCGCACATGGTATCTCAAGTAATCGCAACCACTTATAATCAATCTCATATTGGTTTCCCGCCATGCATGGGGTACTCCCTTTTCATAGAATCCCATAGGATTTTTCATTATGATCGTAACCACATATTAATCAATTCATATTGGTTTCCCGCCACACATGGGGTACTCCCTTTTCATAACCCTGTAAGGCTTTCTTCATGATGGCAACCACGTTTCATTCATTTTACATTGGTTTCCCGCCACGCATGGGGTACTCCCTTTATAGTCCAACAAGACCAATTTCATTTCCATATACTGGTGATCGCAACCACCTTCATCATATCATATTGGTTTCCCACCACGCATGGGGTACTCCCCTTATAGAATCCCGCAGGATCTTTCTCTTTTTAATATACTCGTGATCGCAACCACGTTTCATCATTCTCAACATATTGGTGATTGCAACCACCTTTATTCATTCACATATTGGTTTCCCATCACGCATGGGATACTCCCTCCCATATAGTCCCGCAAGACCATTCACTGTGATCACAACCATATAATCAATGTTATGATATGCCATGAATGCAATAATGCATATGCCAAATCTTAAGCTCGTAAGGATTTCTCACCCTCTCATTTAGGGGTATATTATATATTTAGTTTTGTTATCATTGGCATACAATTAACCACAAGGCCCCTCAAGGCTCAACATTCACATTTACATCAAACCACGCATGGTAATCAAAAGCATATCAAGCATGATAGCATTAAATCCACGCATAGAAATCAACAAGGCATGTTAAAAAATACACTTCAATTTCATAGAATCATATACATGCCAATACAATTCAAATTACATATACAAGGTTACACTTGTATCAAACACAATCGCCTTGCCATCATCGATGATAATAATCACTATTTAATCGAGGTTATGTCAACAACAATATCCCTTTTCATTCACATGATTAATCATCATTCAATACATGTGGCAGCATCCACTTTTAATCATCATCAACATCATATCGAATTCATTCTTAGTCAAAAAGGGGTTTTAGGCAATAATGAGCCCATGATAAATTTCAACATTGAGACATGTGAAAGGTTCATTCTTAGTCAAAAAAATGGAGGGACATGTCACAAATATCTCCTATTAGTCCCAATTTGGTAATCATAAAAAGTTGGGTTCATAACCCTCTTAAACTTAAGTTTTACAATGTAGTAGGTTTGGTATTTTATGCCTCATGAGAGTTAGAAAACTCCAATTGAGGTAAGAACAATTTTAAAACCTCCTTAACATTATTATCTACAACTTTCATAAAGAAGTCAGAGGCGAAAAATGTCATTAAGATGCCCAAACGGGCCAAAAACAGCAAAGGATTTACAGTAGTTGGAAAATCAACATAGTAGTGGCCATAACAGTGCCATGAATCGATTCCCATATGTGGTGAATCGATTCATTCATGAAAATCTCAATATTTAGTGAAAATAGGTCATGTGAATCGATTCCCCCCTTGGTATGAATTGATTCATGCCTACCAATGCCCAAAAATAGTGAAATAGAGAAGTATGAATCGATTCCACCCCTGGTGTGAATCGATTCACGTGTGAAATTATGCTATGAACAGTGCAAACAGAGTCATTTCAATCGATTCCTCCCTTTGTGTGAATTGATTCACACGCTACTGGAATCATGCACAGTAAAAGCAGTGAGTGTTGAATTGATTCACACACTGTTGTGAATCGATTCACATCAATAATTATGTAGAAAACATCTAATTTTTCAACTTCTAATCCCCCTAACCTTTTCATATGAATTCCAATGCCCACCAAATTTTAACACCAACGTATATATATTATTTGTGATGTGTGGCCACTGGCCGCACTTGAAAATTCTAAAAAATAGGGACTTATGCGCATAAATGCATTTTACCCATTTTGAGGCACTTTTGTGCAACTCAAGGATCTATTCTTAATGGAATTGGCTCATTCCAATTCCTCCAAGTCATAAACTACATATATGGGCCAATGGAACTATCACATGCCATCAAAATCACATAAAACTGAATTTAACTCTATGAGTTCCTCAATTATGCATTATCTTTCAATCTTATCACTAATGCCATCACAATGGCCATCACATTCAATGCCAAGCATCCACATAATTTCTAAATTCATAAACATATACTTCATCCCCTCAAGGATGGTTCATCAACAACACATCATTCCCATCAAAGGGATAGCTAAACATTCATCATCAACACATATACACATATATCATTCACAATGGCCAAAAAATTTACTACTCACATCATTTCAACATAACATGGCAAGGCAAGCATGAGTTATCATGATATACATACATCACTAATTATTCTACTCATGCATTTGGAATATAAAACTCCTCTCCTACCTTGAGGGAAGACCCGCAATGATTTACACATTCCAAACGTTCTGCCACATTGCCCGGGATACCATCTACACCAATACATACATATGCATTCATACAATCAATAAGCCATCTCAAGGCATTCCTCACAAATTCTAAATAATGATTTACATATCATAAGGCTTGTGAACAAGTTCTAAACTTGTCAAAACACCAATTTATACCATTGTGTTAGGCTTCGGGAATTCCTTTCCCAAAACCAAGATTCTCTAGATCTAAAAGGGCTAACCATACCAAACAACAACAACATCTCATTCATCATTCATAATGCATTCGTCATTACTTAAACTATCCATTTGCCACTCAAATTCATCATGAGCCTCTTAGATCATTTCAAACCATTACCAATCAAAAATTTCATATATTATTTATCATGGCCCAATAACTCATCAACCCACTATGTTTATTTCATTCATCCTACTATCAATGACCATCACAAGCACAACATCATTATCTTAGTTCAAAATTCATCATCACCAATCAATAATCAATCTCATCCTTCCCAAAAACTCATTCCAAGAGCATAAATCATTTTTAACTATCATTTAAACCAAAAGCCCCAATTTCCATGCTTAGGGTTTTCCTCTAGAATCACCCAATAACCATCATTTCCAACCATTTCATTTAATCATAATAACCTCATCAACCTCTTAATCTCATATATAAAATCACCCCAATATTAATAATAATCCCCAACAGTTATCCCACCTAGGGTTCGGTGCCTCATACCATTATTCATCAAAATAACCTCTAATCTTCTATCACAATACTTAAATAAACTCAAAATCATCAACAAAATCCATGGGTGATCAAAATCTTACCTTTTTCTCCTAGCTCAATACCAAACACAAAAATGATGGACAAGAGGAGAGGAAAGGAGCTTCAATCAACATCATCTCCTCAAGGTGGGCAACGAAAATGGAGAGGGAAGGAGGGCACACCATATTTAGGTTTTTAGAGGAGAAGAAGATGAAGAGGAAGAGGAATATAAGAGGATAAGAAGAAGAAGTGGTTTTCCAAAGAAGAAGAAAAGTGTCATGAAAATGAGAGAGGAGAAGAGAGTTTTGTTTTTAAATTTTAACCCCTCATTAGTAATTTTACCATTTTATAACAAATAGGATCTCTGTTCAGGCTCAATACTTTATCTAAAAATTATTCTAAATATATATTCAGAATCCCCATAATATTCTTAACAGCCCTGACCAATGGCATCTCAATCGAAGATACCTGGTCCAACACCTATATTTTAATTGGGTATAATTTTAGCTCCTTAAATCTCAACAAATTATAAGTATCCATAATAAATCTCAATTTTATTATTCCAACATTTTTGGGACATTTATTAACCTATTTATAATTATTTAATAGTTATTCCTCTCAATTAATTATTTTCATTAATTTTGGGATGTTACAACGATATGAAAAGGTAAGTAATTTAAACAAACGTCTACATAGGGCATTCAAAGATAACCGATTAAAGTACAGGCATAGAGACCCAAGGAGTGCAAGACCATGCCAAGAAAAGTTGAAACATGTCATAAATATCACCTATTAGTCTTAAATTGAAAACTAAAGAAACAAAGTCTTTTAATAATGACAGAGAAGTCAAATCCAAATGCTGAAGAATCAAGACCCAAGGCATAAGAATACATGTAAAACTTAGTAAAAATAATATGGCCTGTAAAGAACAAATAAAAACTTAAATATATTTATGGTAATTAATTACATGATTTAAGAAATCATTTACAATAAAAGACTATTATAAAAAATTGCATTTTTACATGCAGTAATCGATTACAATACATATGTAATCAATTACAAGTTTTAAAAATACAAAAATCAAAATGGTCAACTATTTAGAATCAAAATTTAAACATGGTAATCGATTACTATCTTATTGTAATTGATTACAAGGTGTAACATTTGGAAAAATAGTTTTTAAAAGTGTGTAATCGATTACCATATACATGTAATCGATTACTGACTTCCCAGAATGGCTGAAACAATGAAATTCTTCATCTTTTTGAATTGAGAAGCCATGATCCTTCATAAATCATTGCACCCCTTCTGAAAATGCATCTTTTCATGATTCATGACCATTCAATTACATATTTTCAATACTTTTTCCAAACTATAAATAGACCATGAATTTATTTATCAAATCACTCAATTCTTCCAATCCTTTCTTAACAAGTAAAAAGGCCATATTATCTTTGATTCGATCTCTATATCGGTACATGGGCATGAGGGTAATTTCATCTACTCTCGCATTCACTACCGGTGTCGCAGGTAATCTTCCAGACTGTAAATCCGTATTAGACGTTCTTCTATACAGGTATGTCCAGGTCAGCGCCTCACACACCGAAAAACTTCCATGTCATTCGACAAAAAGTACAAGGTACAGGTACAGGAGAATGTTCATAGGAGACGCAGATCCACCCACGTCGTGTGTCAAAATTGTACACTGTACAATGTACTATTGGTCCCCTAACCCTAGAGACTCTTTATTCTCTATGCATGTGTATAAATACCAACAATTTCACTAATCTGGTAGGTTAGACTTATTCTAAAACTTACGCCTGAGAAGCCTTGCATTCCATTATTGGTTACTGACTTGAGCGTCGGAGAATCTTTACAGGTGACACCACCTTTCGCCCCTCACTAACGTGAAAGCCTAGCGTGAAGGATCTCTAAGACTTCAAGACCTTTATTCTCCCACTGAGATAAAGGACACAATACTAGATACCCATTATTACTTTGAACAGTTGACATTTGTGGGTGGTCCCGTACCGGATCGTTGACACCGGATCAGACCAGTTCATTGGCACGCCTAGTGGGACACGTTAAAGTTATTCCCGCTTTTCATAGAAGTTTCGTAGTCTACCATTTAAGGTAATGCTAGGGATTTTCCAAAAGGGCACATGGAGGATGTCACTACCCAGGTCAATAGGTGTCTAGCCTTTGAGTCCCCTGTAGGGAGCTCACGAAGAATGATACCCGCGGGAACAACTGATCCCCGTGACGAGATTATCAAGCAGCTCAGGGAGGAGCTGGCTGAGTTAAAGAGGGATTAGAGGTAGGTTGAGGAGAGGTGTCTCAGGCCGAGGAGACCCACAAGGCATCAGGGAGAGACAAGTCTACTACTCTCTAATATTCCAAAATTCCCACATACGAGGAGAGTGAGCAAACCCAGGACTAGGGTGATAGGTTCACTGGCAAGAGGAGGGAGCCAGTAGTAGCTGCTTCAGGGACATACAGGCTTAGTGTCCCTTTTTCTAGAAGGTTGATGAGCGTGCCTATTCCCAGGCACTTACAGACGACCTAACCCCTCTCCGTAAGGAAGTATACGAGTGAGACAGACCCAAGTAAGCACTTGGATGCTTATGCCTACGAGGCAACGTTTTTAGGAGCTAAAGAGGTTATGATGTGCCGTATGTTCCCTCACAATTTGGTTGGAGAAGCTCTTAGTTAGTTCAAAGAAACTCCTAGAAGAAATGGCAACGGCATTTAGTGATCATTTTGTCATTTCCAAGGATGTTCCCAGGACGTCACACACTCTTTCCCAGATTAGGCAAGGGAAGAATGAGACTCTGAAGGGTTTCCTGAAGAGGTTCTATAAGGAGGCAGCCATGGTCCCTAATCTCACGGAGGCCACACACCTACATATCGTCATTGAGGTTCTTCAGCCTAAATCTGCCTTTGCTTTGTCTTTGGCAAAAAACCCTCCGTCATCCTTTGAGGAATTCTAAAGGGAGGCTTCTAAATATGTTAGCATCGAGATGCCCTTAGAAGCCACAACGGCAAGAGCAAATCCACCTGCTTTACTGTCCCAACTGCCAGGGAGAAAGAAAGGGCGAGGCTAGAAAGGAACTTCCAGAGGGATCGGTTTAGAAACCCCCAGCCCCATCAGTAAGAGAGGCGCATAGCCGCCTTTAGTAATTATGCTCTACTGAATGCTAGACTGGCGCAGATCCTAAGAGAAGTGGGTTGGCCCACTTTTAGTGTTTATGGGATCAGGAGGCCAGCTCCATTGAAGAGGCCCAGAAATCTGTGTAAGTACTACGATATCCACGAACAGGCTGGCCATTCCACTGATGAGTGCAGGTCTCTGAAGGATGCTGTAGAGACCATAATTCACGAAGGGAAGTTAAAGCAATATCTCTTTAAGGAGAGATCTATGGATGAGCCTGATCGAATGGAGAAGTGTGGTCATGATCGCGATGAGGACAGTGATAAAAGTAGAGGTCCTATGAAGAGGTTCACTGCTGCTGAGAAGCAGAAATAAGTAGTTATCATCGAGGTGGCCCAAGAGGAGAAGGCGCCCCAGCAACAATAACGATGCTGTTGTGGTGTGATTAATATGATCGCCGGAGGGTTTGCTGGGGGAGGTGCATTGATCACTGCAAGGAAGAATCATCATCGTATGATTCTATCTATTTAGGGGAAGCCAAAAGATAACTGCTTATTCAAGGACGGTATGTTGGCGCTGATTATTTCTATTTCTAATGATGATTTTGGCCCCACCATACGTGGAGGTGATGTGGTCATCATAGCTGTTATCACGAACAAGGACATCAAGAGGATCCTTGTGGATCAGGGGAGTTCCTACGATGTTATCTTTTACAGTTGTTTTAAAAGAATGAGTTTTAATGACTCTGATTTGTAACTTTATACACAAGAACTGACAATTTTTAACAGAGCGAAGTAGCCCATGAAAGGGTATCTTGACACTCTGGTGTCGTTTGAAGGCGAGCCCGGAGCTAGGACGGTGAAGCCCAGTGTGCTGGTGATTAATGTGGAGTCACCTTACAACAGCATCATAAGCCGCCCCACGTTGAATGCCATGGAAGCTATAGTGTGAACACCTTATCTCCTTATCAAATTCATCAATAAAGATAATAATGTTTCTTCCATCTGGGGTGACCAGGAGATGGCTAGGTATTGCTATAACCTAAGACTTAACATGGTGAAGTTAGAGGCATTCAACAAGAAGAGGAAACTAAATGATGGAGGAATCACGGCTGGGTTTGTTAGCCTGGTTGATCTTGACCCAAAGGCTGAGTTAAAGATTGATCCGCTCAACCCCTCAAAGCCCACGCTGGATGGTGGTTCCAGGGAGGTCATATTGGGAGATGCCCCGGAGAAGGTCACGCACATCAATGATAAGTTAGAAGCTGTGATGGAGCAATGTTTGCTTGAACTCCTCCAAGAGTTCAAAGATCTTTTTGCCACAAGTTATTTGTCTATCCAGAGATAAGACCGGTTGCCCAAAAGAAGCAAAGATTTGGCCCCGAAAAGTAGAAGGCAACTTGTGAGCAAACAGAGGAATTGCTAAAGGCCAGATTTATTAGAGAGATTGATGCAAAATCATCGAGTGATAAAATTTATGGCAAGCACACCAGTCGTTCAAATTGAGTATATTTGTATCGTTCCCACAGGGATTGAGGCAATTACCACAACCAAGGACTGATACTAGCTGAACCAAACTTGGATTTGAAAATAGTTCATGAAAAAATCTTTAGATTTGTTTTAATATTTTTGTGCTTTTGCAGTATAGTTATGAAATTAAGAACAAATGATTCAAGAAGTGAAATGAGACTTTGAATTAAGAATAGGTCAAAAATGACTTTAACTATCAATGTTAGTAAAACCCAATGAATGAAGAGCAAATCCCTAATTCAAGGAATGAACAACTTCACAGATGACTAATCTCTAATTCCTTAGGTGATTAATACTAATTCCAATGCAAATAAACCCTAATCCCTTAGGTGAAAATGCACAATGAAACCTAATGCACAATTTAGAGAATGAACCCTAATTATTCATCTAAACCTTAGGCATGAATTAATTAGGTAGCAAGGAAATTACCTAAGTCCTTAACCAGGATCCCTCTCTAGCAAGAACTTCAAGATAGATCTGAATTTTCCAATTCAACAGAGAAATCACTCCTAGCAGTGTTCTTCATGCCTCCAACTAGTGAATGCCTCAAGAACGGAATCAAGCCTCTATTAAAGCTTCAGTTATTCCTAACCTTATGGATTTAGCAATCCATGGAGGGAGAAGAGATGAAGAAAGAGTGAAGGTACATGATGAATTATAGAGAAATTAGAGAGAAGAAAAGTTTAGATAGAGAAGTGAATCTGGAAAATGAATTGGCATTATGAATTGTGTCCTTTAACTAATTACATAAAGTTATTTATAGCTCTACCATAATCAACATGTTAATTAATAAAATTAAACTCCTAAATAACTTAAAAATAAATAACAAACTTAACTAATTTACAACCAAATTTCAAATAAATATTTTTCCCTCATTTTCGTGCATAGGCACGCCCCATGCCAGCGTCAGTACACTAACTTACTGCCTGGCAGTGTCTCCTAAATAAATACTTGCGTGTGATTGCGTTCATGGACCAGTGTCAACACACTGGCTTTCTGGCTTGTGTAACTGAATCAAGGGTCTAAGTGTGGATACGCTCATTAGGCAGCGTAGGTGCACTGGCTTTCTAACTTGCTGGTTTCTTTTTATCCTTTCTTGCGTGTAGCAGTGCTTAGGGTCAACGTGGGCACACTGATCTTCTGACTTGTATTGGACTTCCTTGTTCTTTAGCGTAAGTACGGGGCGTCGGAACGCTAAAATCTCTGGCCTTTCATTGAAAGTAACGTAATTACGCTCTTAGTCAGTGTAAGCATGCCGACTTCCTGGAATCCTACAAAAACCATAAGTACACCCCAGCATGGGCACGCTCAAGGGCAATGTTAGCGCCAAAACAGATATCAAGTCAAAATCCACTCTTTCCTAAATACTATCTTTCTATGCTTAATTATACCTATAATTACTCAAATAATAAACAACCATTACTTTTATTCAATTGATAATTAGCTTTTAAATACTTATTAAACCTACTAAATAAATCTAATCTTTCTCCTAAAATAAGATTAAATGTTACTAAATACATAAGTCTTTTCAAGACTTATCACATCCCCAAACTTAAGAAATTGCTTGTCCTCAAGCAAAACTCAAATAATCAATGTACTGAGTTCATCTTCCATACCAAGCCAACCTATACAAGTCCAACTGCACCACACAAGTGATAACCTTTTCAATTGATCCACAATAACCTCAAATATATATATATATATATATATATATATATAGTCACACACACATATACAAAAGGTTCTTTTTATGTCTTGAAACTCCACAATGTTGTCTTGATTGAAACCTTTGTATATACAATTTTCTTTCCCTCTAGCAAAAATGCGTATTCAAATTTTCAAATGATGTTTACAAGTTGCTTCTCTGGTATATATGGAAGCACATTCTTCAACTTGGCACAGATGGTTATGGGATCCGTCCCAGAGATGACCTACAAAATAAGCATAATTTCTTAGCGAAAGGCTTGTGAATATGTAGTGCAATTTTAACACTAAAAATTCTTCATAAAGAATTATGTAAATAGTTTCCCTTTTCTAGTTACTTGTTTCAATGTTTTTTTATATATACACTGATTGCTGCAGGCTGAAAGTTTTCACTAGTACAAAAAGTAGTAATGACCACAGGATATAATCACGGTTATAGTATAACCGTGGTAAAAAAAGGCGGTGGCATTTTTGAAATTATTGGTGAAGTTTTTAATCACGGTTAATTGTAACCGTGGTCATAGGTATGCTAAAAATTTTTATATTTAATTTTTAAGATATCTATAACCACGGTTGGTAGAAAACCGTGGTTATGTCTTATTTAAATAATATTTAAATGCGCTATAAGGACGGTTGTCTCAGAACCGTGATCATAGGTTGAGGCTATTACCACGGTTGTATGCTGAACCAAGATCGTTTGGGCTCTATTACCACGGTTCGTTGGTAACCATGGTCGTAAAGTGACCCTTCATATTCGCCGTTTCGTTTCCTTCCTTGTCCAGCACTCTATTTCATTTCCCCCTTCATCTAAACATTTTCCTCCTTCATCTAGCACTCCACTTCGTCTCTCTTCATTTCCCCCTTTCTCATTGTACGCTAGTATTCCCTCCTCCTCTCCATCTCTCCATTCTCTCACTCCACAGCGCTGTTGGTTTTCCCTCTTTCTCATTCCACACGACGCCCAAGTTCTTCTTCCATCCTTCTCCCTCCATATTCTCAAGTGGTTGGTCTTCCCTCCTCCTCTCTCCATCTCCATTGACGTTGGGCGTTCCGAAAGAGGTATTTTTTTAAAACCCCACATTTTCCATTTTTAATGCTTATGGTTGAGATTAAAGCAATGTTAGTCTTAGTGTGTTAAGATAATTAAAATGTTATTAGTTATATGTTAGTAAAATTATTTGTTAACTATAGATTAAATGTTGATTGTTAAAATTATTTTGTATACTCTGTTAATATTAGGCTTAGTTTTAGGAAAATGAGAATATTATATATTAGGAAATTAGAATTTTGTTAGATATAAGTTAAATACTTTGATTGATTGTTACTTAGTTATAGATTAATCAACTTAGATTGATTGTTACTTAGTTATAGATTAATCAACTTAGATTAAATACTTAGATTAAATACATAAACATTAGTAATATTTGTTGAACTATTAAAAAATTAAATAAAAAAAGGTTGATATTTTAAAGTAAATAAAAATTACACACAATCCCTACAAAGGATGATTTAAATTATAATTTAGTGGTAGTATGTGTTTAAATTATTGATTAGGTAATTTAAAATTATAATTACATAATGAATTAAGCCCATAATTATTTTTGTTCTATAATTGTAAATAATTTTATTATAATAATAATAATAACTAGTTATGTTTATTATAGAACACCCAAAAATAGCATATGTTAATTCTAAATACTACCTGACAAAATAAAAAATTACTAATAGTTAAGAAATAAAATCCTTTGTTTATTGTCTTTAATTTGAATTTGAATTTGGTACTAATGTTAATATTTTAGTCCCTTTTAAATGAGTTTGTGAATTTTCAAATTGTATATGAGTGAACCATAGTTTTCCCGTTTGAGATTCGACATAAATGGCAATTAAATTAATTGATTTCATCATTTGTGTTGAATCTTGAATTGTCCGTTTGGACAGTTTGGGATGAACAATTTTTTATACATCATTCTTATATACAAGTTAGGAGTAATTTTAAAATTTGATCAAGTTTCGGTTAGTTAAATTTTGTATTGTTCTCTGGGTGCATATTTGATTATGGTTGAATTTGATGTCACCACTTTCATTTTGTGTACTTAGAGACCAATGCAAAATACTGCCGAAATTTTATCAAATTTTAAAATAACTCCTAAGTTGTATGTAATTATGATGTATAGAAAAATATTCATCCTGAATGGGTAGGACCACCTCCTTTATGAAGAAAGTAAGATTCATAGCACCGTTAAATTTACTGGTATTGTAAACAGTGAGTATGGGCAATATCAGCATCTTTACACGAGAATACTATCTCGGTCCCATGGGAGGAATCTGTTTTTGGCCGCCCAAGTCCGTTGCCAGTGTACATTGCACGGCCTGACTTATGTGAGGTCCTGATGGGGAGGACGATGTTGAACATTTCTGTGCTTCAATGCTGGGAGCTGTAAGTATAATGTTTTTCGTTCAATGATTGTGTCAAGTAAAATGTTATTTTTCACTAACTAAACATTTGTAACTTTTATTAGGTTTTTACATTGACTTTGCATAGAGAGAGGTGTCCATGACACTTATGGTTTCCTGGAGCCCTCTCTAATACAACTTTGCGGGAACAACAAGGAGGAGATTCAGGTATACATCCAGAATTGGATGCATGCCTCAAACAAGACTGTATACCTAGCACCATATCATAGAGAGTAAGAGTCTAGTCTATAATTAGTTATTGTTGTTAATTTAATCATGGATTGCGTTGTTACTAATCAATGTTCATTGCAGCCTTCACTGGCAACTGTTGGTTATTTGCCTGAAGGACGACATTGCCACATGCTTCTGTTCCTTGCATGGGAGTCCTGGTGTGGACTACATGAAAATACTCGACGCGTAAGTTGATTTTAAAAACTCAGCAAGGCAACTTTACATATTTGATTAAGTCATTCTAATAACTAAACTGGTGTTTTATTCTCTTATAGGGCTTTAATTGGGTACCATCGACTACACGGCAAAGTGACCAAGAAAAAACTACACTGGGTCTTCCCAAAAGTAAGCACATATTAATTAATAAGCATTACTTTTAAAGTTACCTCAATTAATAACAAAAACAAGAACCAATTGTGAATTCAATGTATGCTACCTTGTAGTCTTATCGACAGGATGGCAGCTTTGAGTGTGGGTATTTTGTGATGAAGACGATGCTCACCATTGTCCAATCCGGTATAGTAGACGGGTGGACAACTGTAAGTTTTCAGTGCCTACATTATTTTATTTGGTTTTTACATACTACTATTACAATTTGTTGCTCACCACTACTATTAATGATTGTCTCTTCTTTGCAGCATTTTCAAGACTCTTCAACTTTCCCTGAGAAATACATTAACGAAGTCAAAAATTATTAGGCCACCAGTCTTCTCCAAGTCAAGGAAGGACTTCACTAGTGTCTTTGTTGTTTATTATTGTTACTTTATAGGATTTATATCTATTAGTGTAGGCTTTAGATATCATATTGTTCATTTTTTATACCAAATGATTGTTGTTTATAAGGTTTTTAATTGAAATTTATTATTTTTAATCTATTATTGTGTATATTGGGCTGTTTGGTATAATATGTCTGATTGTAGGTTTAGGTGATGAATAAAAACAAATCCTGTATAAAAAAAATAAATTAACTTTTAACCACGGTTATGACCATAACCGAACCCCTGGCACCTTTTAATCACGGTCATTTGGAACCGTGGTTATATCACCCTTTTAATCACTGTTGTCTGGAACCGTGGTTGTATCTCCCTTTTAATCACGGCTGTCTAGAACCGTGGTTGTATCATCATTTTAATCACAGTTTTCTGGAACCGTGGTTGTATCCTCCTTTTAATCACGGTTGGTAAAACCGTGGTTATATGCAGTTTATCACCACAGTTTGAAACCATGGTCAAAAGTCCCCACCTATAACCACGCTGGGAACAACCACGGTTGTAGAACCGTGCTTAAAGACCAATTTTAACCTTGGTTAAAACCCCAATATGCACTAGTGATAATTGGCTATGCTTTCAAATTAACCAAACAAATATGAAACTTAATGGTCACCAAGTTATTGAAAATTTCACAAAAAAGCTAGAAAAGGGTTTTATTTAAAATTATAATAGAAAAAGCTTAGTTGTTTCCTTCTCATTGAAACAAAATAATTTCCAGAAGTTTCTAGGATCAATGAAACTTAAAAAACTTGATGAATCAAACAAGTAAAAAACTAAATATGCTTTAGATATCTTCACTTATGTTGTAATGTAGAAAATTTAGAAAGGTAAACCACTTAGGGCAAAAATCTATGTATTTTTTATGTTGAACAAGAAGTAAACACTGCTAAACAGGCAAAAGAATCAAATCCAAATAAATATCTCCAAAAGAAAATTGAAACCATACCTTGTCAACTATATCTCCAATAGAAATTACGTTGTTTAATCTGTTCATTTTGGATTGAACTGAATCCATTTCCTAGCATTTAGATTTGAGTAAGTCACGAGCAGCTCTCTCTGCTGTTATGGCAGCCCTTACATCATGACCACAATCCTTGCAACTGACCTGCATATATTTGCATTGAAATAGTTATCTAATATTGGTGTTAGAATAACAGCAAAGTTTCTCTTTTATGCCTACAAAATAATATTACCTTTCTAGTCTAAGGTTCAGCTTCCCTCTCTGTTGCATCGGTTTTTATCTCAAACACCTTGACAGAAGGTTCATCTTCACTCCACACTGTGTTGTTTGAAAGTTCAAATTCAATCTCCACTAAATTGTTTGCCATCTCAGACACAATAGAAGGCTCTCTTTCACTCGGCACTGCACCATTTGAAGTTTAGCTTCCCTTTCCACTGCATTGGTTTTCATCTCAGACACATCTTCACCTTCTCAGTCATGTCTGTGGTGTTTAAGGTTATTGAATTTTCTGCTTCAGAAACCAGTTTACTTCTTGATTCCTCCTCAGGCCCCTCTGATTTACTGTCAGGCTTACCTTCAACAGGAATCCTATTATCCTCAGTGCATTTACCAGGCGCTGGCTCTGCCAAGCTATTTTGAACATTTGCACCAACATCAGAGACAGGCTCAACATGTGTCTTCTCTAAACTGTTTTGAGCATCTTCAATTGCACTTTCCTTTGAATCTGTAGTACCAGAGACACCCTCAACATCAACAGTAACCTCATTCTTCTCAACACGATCTTCCCAATCATGATTTCCATTAACTATTAAGTCTTTCTCATCTGAAACATCTGCAATAACAACATTCTTCTCAACACCATCTTCCAAATCATGATTGCTATTGGCTATAATATCCTTCTCATCTAAAACATCTGCACTAACAACATTTTCTCTCTCCTTACTTTTATCCACACCTTTGTCAGAGGTAGACTTGCTTCCTCCCTTCACATCAGACGAAAACTAATTCAATAAACAAATTGAGTAATTCACCAAATTAATCCCTAGAATTACAATGGCATGATGATCAACCTTAAAATCATAAATCACCACTTCAATCCTTAAAATTATCAGATGTCTCTTATTTTAGTCCTGACTTATCTCTTTCATAATTTTAAGAATCAAAATCCTATTAAATAAAGAACCAAAATGACCCTTAGTTCAGTAATGTAGGAGATTTAAATAGTACTAAATAAAATAACATTCTCATAGCTAATATTAAAGACTACTGTCAATGACTAAACAAAATTAAGCTTGAGAATTGAAAAGATTTAAGGGGAAAAATCGACAACTGTCACGTTGCTACCCGTATCTTAATATTAAAGACTAATTTCAATGACTAAACAAAATTAGGATTAATATTGACTGCTTGAGATTCAATTGAGAAGATTTGAGAATAAATAAATAAATAGGTTAGATGATATGCATCAAGTTAAAACTTAATGCCTAATATTAGTTAACTACAGTTAATATCACCCCTTACAGATTAAAATAATATCAACTAGATTTTCTTTTACTGAAAATGGACAATTAACCTATTTATTTGATAATTACATCATAACTGAGAAATATGCCAATAGTTACTTTTATGCATGTGACTTGCTTCTATCTGACTCGTTTCATGCTAGTAAAAACAAATAACATCATATATAAGTGACTGTATTCAGATTCATAGCCCAATTAGGATTAATTGTCATCTATCTTTCTTTCTTGAATATTTAATAAATTTCTTCAGCACGAAGCTATACATCTTTGACAAAAATAAAACCTCAAATCAAGCCAAGAGGCAAATATTATGCTAATATCTAAAGAAAAGGATAAGACATATAAGACATCAAGTAGAAAGCTATACCAGAATGAATATTCTCCATCGCTATATGAAACCCATAGAATGCCTAAGCCTTCCAATAGTTATGGCCTAAGGGTTAAATGAAAAACTATAAGCAAAAACATCAAATGCCCAAGCCAAAAGCATAGCAGCAAATAAACATTAAGCGTATCATGCTTAAAATAAGATTTTAAACAAGAAAAAAACCCATGTTTCGTAGTGAAAAAAGAAGGGAACCACTACTTTTTTAATCTAAAAACTATCTAAAGCAAGGATATGTGAATAGAATAAAGCAGTCACAAATATAACTATGTATACCACCTAATTCATTTATATAACAGATATAACAATATAAGACAACTATAGACAACGCATGATTTTAATTCATTCGTTTATATAATTCTACAATTCATTATTTTATATAATAAATATAACAATATATGAAATAATGCAGCTCAATAAAATATAGTAGTAAATAACACATATCTACATAATTCATTCATTTATATAATAAATATGTAACAATATAATAAATACAGCATTGATATAAAATAAAGTAGCTATTGGACGATGTACTTGATTTGAAATATTGAAAGCTTATGAACTTCATTTGAAATCAATTTCATTCAAAACACAAGAAATATTGGCAGCTCATGGACTTGATTGAAAATCTAGCTATAGCATTTTTTTTGGAATTCCTATTCTATTCCTATTCCTATTCCTTTAATATAATATAAGCTAAATCAAATTTAAATCTTAATAACAAAACAAAAAGATCAAAAATAAGAAGTAGCCTATTTCTACAAGTGCCAAAATGTTATTTTGTACTTGAAAATAAACTTGGAAGAGAAAATTAAAAAACCGTGATGAAGGACCTGAGAAAATCCAAATACCTTTTAGTGCATTCAATAACCTGTATAAGAAAATACATAATAGTTACCAATCAAAACAAGACCTTTCAATAAGAGATTTGAATTGAAATTCCATAGTAATTTTATTCTTTCTCCCTGAAATGATTATAGCGTTCAAGTAATTCCAAACTGAAGTAGCTATGTTTTTGAAAGAATAAATCAGTTCAGATGACAACTATGACAGGAACAAGACTGGTTTTTTAAACTAAAGACCAGTTTCTACACCTTTTCAACCAATTTTAAAAGCAATTCAGAACTAGTTTTTAATCTTAGAAAGAAGGAAAGAAGGAAACATATGAATGTTAAAACATAGCATTCCAAATTCAACCCAACAACTTTGAAATGCTTACCTAGTTTTCCTTAAGCATGAAATCCAAAACTAAACTTATCTGCTCCAGCAAAGGGGTGAAATGCTGTGCAAGTCAAATAGTTATAATTTGTAGATCAGGTCAGAAATTTGTTGTAATGACTTTAAATGACACCAAATAGTTATAATTTGCAGGCCAGGTCATATAATAATCTTGGATAACTAATGAACTTTAAATTATATTATGATTATTCAAGTAAAATGGTAAGGGAAAATACATAATATTTACCAATCAAAATAAAGTTTCATCCACTGGAGTTACTATACTCATCAAAACAAAGAACATAGCCTTGATTTTCGAATATGTTGAGGAAATTCTCTTGTATAAAAAAATGCACATGACAATACAAAAAAGGGTGGTTAAGAGAGCTAGATGTGTAGTGAGAACTAGAAGAAAGAGAATTTGAATCCTAAATTCTAAACTTCTTAATTCTTATCCGTTTTACCATTATTTTTAAGAACAATTAAAAAAGGGTTGGTGAGAAGAATTCTGAATGCAACTATGCAAGTGACACTAAGCAACTAACATGCATAGAGTTTGTCCTTTGAAACCATCTGAAAAGAATAACCAAAGATATTACACATCACTTTTTATATCATCCTAAAAGCTATAGTTAAATATATTAATGAATAATGATCAATAATGCCATACTTATAATTTAAAGGCTTGAGTATAATAACAATAAAAAACCTAATGAATCCTTAAAGAAAATAGGCAACCTTTTAATTTCTTACACCTGAACGTGTACAACAGCATCAAACCAAATGGCAGAATCAACTTTAATTAAATGTGCAGTTAGGCAATAGGTACAAAAACACCACACTTGTATACCAAATGCTTCACAGTCTGAGCATTTAATTCTCAAAATAATCTATTACCTTTGACAGTATGGGTACACCTTTCATATCAACAGCTTTTACACTCGGAGTTCTAAACTCCTCATTCTCAAAACTCCGATAGTTTACTAGTTTTAAACTAGTTTAACTCATTGAGAATTGATTTAGAATTGATTTTAATAAACAAATCAAGTTCCAACCATGTATTAAATTCCAAACCTATAACTCTTATTAAACAAATTAAGCTTTAAACGTAGACACAAACCATGTATTCGAGAAAAATGTGAAACAAATCAAACTTCAAAGTTAAAATTAAATTATTCACTTTAATTCTTTTAGGTCTTATTCAGGCTAAGCTAAAATTAGTGAACTCAGCTTACATTGACCACACGAGTGCTGCCTCCAGGTGTTGCTTCAAGGCTCAACGACTAGAAAGGTGTTTCTTCAAGGTTCTTAATTTTTAAGCGCCAAGTGAATTTTGGGGAGGGAAAAAGGAAATAAGGTTCTCAATTTTATTAGACATTTAATGAATCATGGGAGTGAACATGAAAAATTAGGTATATGATATTTTATTTAAGGGAGGTTTTTAAAACCTCCATTAAATGAATTAAAAATTTCTTCTATTTATAGAGGTTTATGAAAAGGCCGTAAAATAAGTTTATTTACGGAGGTTTTAGAAACCTCCTTAAAGAAACCTCCAGAGTTCACTTGTTTTCTTGTAGTGAGTTGTCTTGTTGGAATTTTCAGATTTCATCTTTGTCGTAGAAAAAGTTCAAGAAAATACCAAAAAGATGCATGTTCTTGCCTTTTTTTTGATTTTCTTTCATTAATCCTTTTGCATATTGTTTTGTGTCTTTTAATTTCAGAATTGTATGTGTTTTGTATTGCTTTAGTTTCTTGGGTTTTCACTATAGTATATTTGGCCTTACCTCTTTAAGTTTGACAGTAAAAAGCTTTGAAATTCTATAGCTAATTTAGGTCTTATTTTGTGCATCTTTGGAGTTTTATCTTGGTTTCTAGGTAATTGTTTGAATTCGTATGTTAGTGGTGCTGCATTCTTGCCATTAAAATTCATTTTTTATTGGCCTAAAGCTCCAAATCCTAGGTTAGACAATCTCAATTGTAGGTGGTCCTTGAGTGTTTCATCTTTTAGGTTTGTTAGCTTCCTTCAATAGTATTTTCTTCTAAGGTTTAGTTTCTAATTTCTATCTAGCACATTAGATACATAATAAATCTTAATTTGCATATTGTTTCTTGCATAAAACTTGTCAAAAATCATAAGCTTTCCATACCTAAATTTTCTTAGAAGAAGATGTATGTGTTGTGTAAGTGAAAAGTGCTAGAAAATTAGATTTTGGGTGCAAAGAAAGAACAAAAAGTGTGAAAAATAAAAAAGCAAAAGAAAAGAAGTTTGAGCCCTTATAAGAAAATATTACAAATTTCAAAAGGGGTTTTTAGCAAAAAGTGAAAAAGAAAGTGTATTCCCTTATTAGACAAAAGAGTGGCACGATTTTGGTTAACATTTGAAGCTTAATTCACTGCTGAAATTTTCATAATAAACATCCTATTAAAAGTCAAATTTGAATCAAAAACCTTTTCCTACACAAAATTGCATTTTAGAAGTTCTAAAGTCATTAAGTGTGCTTGTTTCTTTGAATGCATTTAATTTCTTTGCTTGTTAAGTTTTGTTAGCTCTTTAAGTAATCCGGCAATCTTAATTCCTTAGTGTAGAATCTCCTTTCATTTGAACTTTTATTTCTTTATAGGTTAAGTCCTTGTCAAACTTCAAATTCTACTTTGAGTTTCCTTTTTTAAATTTTAACTTTTTTTTGTTTGTCCTCTTCTTAACTCAAGTTTTATCCTAGAGTTTTCTTGCCTTTGAAATTCGTTGGGATAATTCTTACTCTAAATTCTAAGGGTAGCATACTTGGGAAATAAAAGGTGGGAGTGAAAATTGGAGAAGGTGAAAAGAACTTGAACCCTAAGTGGAGAAGACTTGGAGTGATACACTTGTGAGAAAAGCACATTTCAGTTTTGACCTACTTAACACCATTACTTGAGTTTGTTATTTTGTGTAGCTTGAGGCCGTGTGGAGTTGGAGGACTTGAAGGCAATTTAAAGACTTTATAAGGAGAACAAAGCCTTGTAACACAAGATTTAAACACAAATTTCAATTTCCTTGTATTTTCTTCTAAGTCCTTGTATTTTGGACATTTAATTTTCAAGCAAAGGGCTTTGGACATTTGGTTAAATCTTTAGTTTTCCTTAGGGTAGAAAATTTGCCTATTTAGAGCATAACATCATTCAGTTGCATTGTTTTACCTAATTCTAGTTAAATTTATTAGAGTTAGTTGTTAGTTTTAACAAATTTGGTTAGTAGTTAGGGAGTTACAACCTCTTAACAATTTTTAGTTGGATTTGTTAGGTTTGTTATGTTGTTTTAACTAAATTGGTTAGTTGTTAGGATTCCTAAAATTAAATTAGTTTGATTGTTAGGATATTGTCTTAACTAATTAGGGTTGGTTTCAACTAATAACTTCTATAACTAATTAGGGTTGTTAGTTATTACACCTAACTAGGTTAGTTTTTTCCTACACATAACTAAATTTGGTTAAGAACCTAGGACTAGTGTATATTGTCTCTCATCTCATAGAAAACCAAGTCCTACATCCTAGTACAACACAATTCTAGTATAACATCCTAGGAAAAGAACATAGTATAAAGCATTGTAGTAATACCTTTGCATCTTAAGTTTGCATTTTCATTTTAATCCTTGTTTTTCATACGACCTCGACTAGAATATCAGTTGTTTTCCTTTGTTTGCTTGTTTGTTTTCCTAACATGTCATCTAGTGATAGAGATAATATGCCCCCAGCTTAGGTTGATTATGGAAAATCTCAATAAAATCAACACTAGGTTAGATAACCTAGAAAATAAAAATGATCAATCTAGACATAGAAATAGGGATAGGAATAAAAGATATACTAGGCATCAAGAGAGTGATAGTGATGATGAATTTAGGTCAAGGAGACATCATAAAAAGGATGATGTAGGTTTGAGAGAAGTAAAACTAGAGATCCTACCCTTTCATGGTAAAAGTGTAGGATGAGGGTTAAACAACTTTTTAACTCTTATCAAATAAAAGAAGATAAAAAGGTTGAAGATAGCAACCTTTTCTTTTCAAAACTACGTTTTGGTCTTGTGGACTTAAATCTGTAAAGAAAAAAGAAAAGATAATTTTCCTCAAATTGAAGACTAGGTAGATTTAAAAGCACTCTTAAGAAAAATATATGTTCCAAACTATTATCGAGGGGAACTATTGGCAAAGCTAAATAGGCTCACCCAAGGTACAAAATCTGTATAAGACTATTATAAGGCTTTAAAGATAGCGATGATTAGGGCTAATCTAAAAGAAGATAAGGAAACTCTAATGCATAGATTCTTACATGACCTTAATAGGAACATAAAGAATAGGATAGAACTTTTACCACATGTAGACATAGAGGAATTATTACACCAGTACACCAAAGTAGAGAGCCAATTAAGTGAAAGGGACTCCTATAATAAAGAGGACTACCAACCCTTTAGGCCCAAGTGGAAAGGCAAGGAGGATTCTAGCCTTAGGAAGAAAGAAATGTTTGAAACACCTAGAAAGAAGGGAGTAGGTGCTTCTTCTCCATATGTAAAGAGTGAGTTGCACAAAAAAGGTAAAATCTATAGGACAAATAAGGATAAACATGACTTCACATCAAAACCTTCTTCTTCTAAATCTTTTGTCATCAAATGTTTTAAATGTCTAGGCAGAGGACATATTGTTTCTGACTATCCTATAAAGAAAACTATGATTTTAAAAAATAATGGGAACTACTCAAGTCAATCAAAATCTAATTCTGATGTTCACTCTTCAAGTGATGACTCAAGTAATGACTCATATAACAGTGAGCATATTTTGGGAGATGATGGTAAGCTTTACATGATTAGAAGACTTCTTGGAAGTCATGTAAAGGTTAATGACTGTACACAAAGAGAGAATATCTTTTACACAAGATATTATATAAATGAAAAACTTTGTTCTCTAATTGTGGATAGTGGAAGTTGTGCAAATGTGCCTAGTCAAAGACTAGTCCAAAAAATGGGATTAAACCTAGTAAATCACTCTAGGCCATATAAACTTCAATGGTTAAAGAGGTAAGATACTAGTAAATAAACAAGTCTTAATAGCCTTCACCGTAGGATCATATAAGGATGAAGTAATGTGTGATTTAGTTCCTATGGAAGCGACCCACGTCCTTTTAGGAAGACCTTAGCAGTTTAATAGGAAGGTCATCTATGAGGGATTCTCTAACACCCTCACTTTCAAACATGAAAACAAGAAAACAATATTACATCCCTTAACTCCTCAGCTAGTTTTAAAGGATCAACTTTAGATGAAGCTGAAGAGGGATAGAGAAGTAGGTCCTTCCTCTTCTCAACAAAAATAAAAACATAGAAAAACCAAAAAAGATTACAAAGGCAAAGGAGTTTTCATGCATGATGACTCTAAATCTAATCTCTTGGGAACTAAACATGATGTGAAGTAAGCCTTACTTCTTCACCAACCCTTATATGTCATGTACCCTAAAGATACTCCTAGCAGTTCTGTGTACTTAATGGGCTTCTCCCCTTCTAGTTTGGCCAAAGGAGTTCAAAACCTCTTAGAAGAATTTAGGGACATCTTTCCAAAAGACATACCAAATGGATTACCTTTTGTTAAGGGCATCAAACATCAAATAGATTTAATCCTAGGTGCTAGCTTACCTAATAAACCTACATATAGATGTAATAAAAAAAAGCCTAGAGATAGAAAAATAAGTGAATGAACTAATATCTAAGGGATGGATAAAGGAGAGTTTAAGTCCATGTACGTTACCTATTTTACTTGTTCCCAAAAAAGATGGTTCATGGAGAATTGCACTAATTATAGAGCCATTAATAATATTACCATCAAGTATAGGCCTCAAATACCTAGACTTGATGATATGCTTGATGAATTGAGTGGCTCCACTATATTCTCCAAGGTTGACCTTAAAAGTGGATATCACCAAATGAGAATCAAAGAGGGTGATGAGTGGAAAGCTGCTTTTAAGACCAAACATAGACTGTATGAGTGGCTTGTTATACCTTTTGGCTTAACAAATGCACCAAGTACTTTTATGAGATTAATGAACTATGTTTTAAGGGAATTTATTAGGCACTTTGTTGTTGTCTATTTTGATAATATATTGATTTACTCTAAGACCATGGTGTCTCACCTTGAACATCTTAGACAAGTTATGTTTGCCTTGAGAACAAATCACCTTTATGCAAATTTTGAAATATGTTCTTTTGGCTTGGATAATATTATCTTTATTGGATTTGTAGTTAGTTCAAAAGGGTAGAAGTTAATCATGCTAATATTAACCAACACCTAAAAATGTTAATGAAGTTAGAAGTCTTCATGGTTTGGCTAGTTTCTATAGAAGATTTGTAAGAGATTTTTCTACCTTGACCTCACCACTTAATGAGTTGGTTAAGAAAAATGCTCCTTTTATTTGGGGTCCAAGGCAAGAAAAACTTTTTAATGACCTTAAGCATAAACTCATTCATGCTCTAATTTTGGCATTGCCTAATTTTTCTAAAACCTTTGAGCTTGAGTGTGATGCATCTAATGTAGGAATAGGTGCAGTCTTGTTACAAGAAGGTCACCCTATTGCATTTTTCAATGAAAAACTCAACGGGGCTACTCTCAACTACCTTACATATGATAAAGAATTTTATGCCTTAGTTAGAGCCTTACAAACTTAGGAGCATTACTTGATCCCTAAAGAGTTTGTAATCCATAGTGATCATCAATCACTAAAATATATCAAAGGGCAACATAAGTTATATAAAAGACATGCTAAATAGGTTGAATTTTTGGAATAATTTCCATATATTATTAAGTACAAGAGTGGAAAATCTAATACTATGGTTGATGCTTTGTCAAAAACGCATAATTTGCTAGCTTCTCTTAGAGCTATGATTTTTGGACTTGATGAAATAAGGAATTTGTATCAAAATGATTTAGATTTTTAAACAATTTACAAATCATCTAGTCCAAATACATCACATATGGGATTCCATATTTTAGATGGCTATCTTTTCAAAGCCAATAGGATTTGAATTCCTTGGAGTTCCTTAAGAGAATTGATTGTTAGAGAAATCTATAAGGGAGGTTTAATGGGTTATGTTGGAAGAGATAAAACATTATCCCTATTAAATGAACACTTCTATTGGCCTAAAATGAAAAAAGATGTTGAAAAACTATGCTCTAGGTGTATTGTTTGGTAGAAAAGCAAAATTAAAATCTAATGGTCTTTATACTCCCTTACCCACTCCATGTTCTCCATGGATTAATATACCAATGGACTTTGTACTTGGATTACCTAGGACCTAAAGAGGAATGGATTCTATCTTTGTAGTAATGGATGGATTTAGTAAAATGGCTTACTTTATTCCTTGTCATAAAGTGGATGATGCAAGCCATATTACTAAATTGTTTTTTAAAGAAATTGTGAGATTACATGGCATCCCTCAAAATATTATTTTGATAGGGATACCAAGTTCCTTAGACATTTTTAGAAAACTATTTAGGCAAGGCTAGGAACTAAGCTTCTCTTTTCCACTACTTGTCATCCTCAAATGGATGGACAAATAGGGGTAGTAAATAGGACTCTTTCTACATTGCCTAAGGTTTTAGTAAATAAAAATGTTAAATCTTAGGACAAGTGTTTACCACACATTGAGTTTGCTTATAATAGGGCACAATACTCCACAACTAAACATAGTCCATTTGAGATTGTCTACGGTTTTAACCCTCTCACACCTCTTGATCTTTTGCCTATTGAGGTTTCTGATTCCTTCCATCACTTGGATGGAGAGGCAAAAATAAGTTTTATAAAAGATTTTCATGAGAAGGTTAAAAATCAAATTCAATCCAAGAATGAGCGTTATGCCTGTGGTGCTAATAAGAAAAGAAAAGAGGTTATCTTTGAAGTTAAAGATTGGGGTTGGTTACATCTGAGAAAAGAGAGGTTTCCTAACCTTAAAAAATCCAAACTAAACTCAAAAAGTGGTGGTCCATTTCAAATAGTTGAAAAGATTAATAATAATGCCTATGTACTTAATTTGCCTAATGATTATGGGGTTAGTACTACCTTTAATGTGTCTGACTTATCTCTTTTTAACTTAGATGATCATGATGATAATCCAAATTTAAGGATAAATCTTTTCAAAGAAGGGGAGCATGATGAGGACATAGCTAAGGAAGATCCCATCATAATCCTAGATAAGGGTTTGGAGGTGTTCAAAGGTCCCCTGACAAAGGCAAAGACTAAAACGGCTAAAGACATCACCCAACAAACCCTAGCTATCTTTTTTACTACTTTGCATGGGCCTAAGCCCAAGGAGGAGCACTTGATCTATGCATTATTTTCATGTAATATTTTATAGAAATAGGTTTTTAAGTATAAAATAGGGCTTTATAAATTTTAGGGTTAGAATTTAGGCCTTACATGGTCAATGGGCCACTTTGGGCCTTGTACTTCATTTTGGGCCTTGTATTTGGCCATATTTCCCTATTTTAAACTAATTGACATAGGAGCTTGTTGGAAGCCCATTTAGCAAGGCATAACTGAATTCCTATCTAGCCTATATAAGGCTTGACCTCACTTGTATTCATCACTCTAGATTTTGAAAGAAAATTACTTTTTATGAGAAAGTGTGTGCAACTTCCTCCCTTAGGCTAGGGAGTGATTTTAGCCTTCTTTATGCTCTCATCTCTAGGTTTCCATCCCTTAGAGTGGTAAGTAGTACTTATCCTTTTTTCCTAAATGTGGCATCCAAAACCATTTCCATTCCATAATTCCTTTCCTTCCTCATCCAACCTTCCACCTTTTCACCTTTCATATCATCCTTCCCTTTGAATATTTAGGTTTTATCTCTTTTTCCTTAGCTTTTGAGTTGCATTTTTCCCTTTTATTTCCATAGCTTCTGAATACAATCACTCCAAGAAAAGTCATCTCAAAGATTAAAGAGAAGAAAGCTTGCTAGATCCAAAACCTCCCTAAAGTGACGTTAGGGCTACATGAGAAAACCTTTTAGAGGTTGTGTTTATTTTCCATGTTTTGTGCCTTGAAATAATTGGTCTTTGTGTGCCAAAAAGGTCCCAAGAATTTCACGAGTTAGGGTTTCCTAAAGCATGGAAAAATGGTGCCAAAGTGTGGTTCTGGCAAAGAGAACCACGACCATGGAAAGAACCACAGCCTGGTCGTGGAACCCTCTACCACAGGATGTAAATTTCTAGTCTGGTAGACAGTGAGAACCATGACCATGGACAGAACCATGGCCTGGTCATGGATCACACTGCTAGTTGCCCAAAAATTTTACATTTTCATATTTTTGCTTGATCGTTTGCATCCCTTTTGGTTAGCGATTATACCCCTTTACTTTATAGCTCAATTGCTTAACCTAATCTACATGTTTTTACCAAACTTTGGCATGTTCCTTGTGTTCTCTTTGGATCTCTTCTCATATCTTTATATATGGGAAGGGATGGATGCCCGGTATACACATTTCTAAATTCCATTGTTTTGTATATCCTTGTGTATATGTTCTGGGCTCTTGATTCCCAATCTGTTTCTTTGTCTTTTTTTTAATTGTGGCCTCCAGTTTTTCATGATTCGGATCTTAGTGCAAGGGTTTGACTTGTAGGGCTTTTAACTATGAAAAATCTATTCGTATTTCCATTAATTATTTGTGCTTGCATCGAGATTCAGGTCTGGGGAATCGAGGCACCACATTAGCAACTTGATTTAGCTTAGGTTTCAAGTTTTCCAAGATTTGAACAAGCTGGCACATGCACATAGGTTCCTAATATTAATGTTTTAAGTTATTAATTTTTACACTAATTTTTATCTCATGCTTAAAATTGCAGAATATCAATATTTGTAACAATGATGATGATGATGATGATGACAGCAACAATAACAACAATAATAACAACAACAATAACGAAACATGTGATGATGCAAGGAGAAAAAGAAACGTTGTAACAATACTCAAAAGTGTGAAATGGAATGAAAAATAATAATAATAGAAAAGTAGAAGTAAAAGTAAAAGAAAGAAAGAACATAAAAAAATGAAAGAAAGAAAAGGGAGAGAAAAAGTGTACCTGAAGTCAAGAAGAAGTATAGGTGTTAATCTTGATGAGGACAAATTCATGATTATTTTAAATTTTGTAAATAATTAGGAAATATAAGAATGTAATAAATTTAGTTTAGAAATCCTTAGGTTTGGGCCTTGTATGACCATATTTTGTTAACCAAGTGGCCTCAATGACTCAAGTCCGTGAATCGAGTCTTAAAAAATAGTTACCTTTTAGAATTTAATTTCAATTTTACTTTACTTAGAGATGAAGAAATTAGTACCACAGTAAATAAGTGATAACAATTAAAGCAAGAAAGTAAAGCAAGTAAATAACTTGAAATCAAATAGAGTAAGGGAAGAGAAAGAGAATGGCATACTTAAATTTTATCCTGGTTAGAAAACCCCTACGTCCAGGCCCCAAGTAAACCACTCAAGATTTTCCACTAAGAATTTAAGATTTACAAGATGAGCCAATACAAGTCTCTTGATTTCCCTATCAAGAACTTTATCCCTCACTTTTATCTTTCTCACAATTCTTACTCAACCCCCAAAGGCCACAACCTTGCCTTTGTTACAATGCTCTCAACTTAATTTATGAATGAGTAAAACAAAACCTTTTCCACTCCCCTTACAATGATAAACAAAACCTCCCCCCTTTGTCTTCTAATCGTTATATATTCTTATGGTAATTTCATTTCATATCAATGCAAGTCATAAATCATCATGTTCAAATCACTATATCATCATCATGTTCAAAATCATCATTTTTAAGCCATGCATCATTTTTAAATCATCATATTTTGAAAAATATGATGATTTAAATTATGCATACCTTTGATGATTTTGAAATGATTTGAATATAATGATGAAATGATATAATGGTACGATATGCTATATGATGATTTGAATATCATGATATGTTTTGAATGTGAAAAATTTGATCCTCACTACTATGGATTTGAGATTTATTGAAATGAGAAAAATAAAGTCTCTTCATCATTTTCCCTATCATCAACAAATTTTTGTCATCATCAAAAAGGGGGAGAATGTTTTTGTTCATAATAATATATCAAACAGGGGGAGTTTTTATAACAACAATTTTTATAATCTGAGTTTTGATGATTCCAAAAATGTGTTTCAAAAATATTAAAGCATTGAGAATCTAAAATTAGTTTTTGTAATCAAATAAGGTATTTGATTAGGAGCAAGGTAATCAATTAAGGTATTCAATTAAGTCTCACAAAACAAATTTTGAAATTACTTGAAACAGAATTATTAAGGTAAATCTGGACAAGTTTTAATTAAAACAAAACCTTGCTAATCGATTAAGGTATTCAATTAAGATGATTCTGGAATTTTCAAAATCAAATTAGAACGTTGCTAATTGATTAACGTATTCAAATAGGATGAATCTGGACCAATTTTTATTGAAGCAAAAGTTGCTAATCGAATAAGGTATTCGAATACACTGGGTAAATTTGACTGATTCTCAGCATTTTGCTAAACTTAAGGGATATTTCAATGGAATCAAATATGAAAATACTCAGATTACAATGGCTAGTTATCTCTTGAAACACTATAAATAGAGGCCTAATGTAACATCCTGAATTTTATAAAAATGATTAAATATGATGAATAAATATTAAATAATTATAAATGGGTGGATAAGTGTCCCATAAATATTGAAATAATTAAATTGAGATTTATGTTGATTAATTAGAATTTATTGAGACTAAATGAGGTAAAATTTCACCTGGTTAAAATATGGGTGTCGGACCAAGTATCTCCGACTGAGATGCCGTTGGTCAGGGCTGCTAGGGGTATTATTGAGAATCTGAATCTATATTCGGAATAACTTTTGGATTAAGTATTGAGCCCGAATGGAGATTCTGTAAGTTATTAAACAGAAAGATTTTAATGAAGGGAATGAAATTTAAAACAAAACCCTCCCCCTTCTCTTATTTTTCACGTTGGTTCTTTCTCCCTCCACTATTCTTCATTCTTCTTCTCCCTTCCCTTTCTCCTCCACCAAACCGTGACCACCTCCTCCGTTTCCTCACCCACTCAAAATTAATTAGACATCATGGATTCATGAAGCAAGAATGGACTTTGGAGTAAAGCTTGGCTCATCTCCTCTTCTCTCCCTCTTATTTTTGTTTTGGGGTTTGAGCTTGGAGAAAGAGGTGTGGTCTTGAACACCCATGGCTTTAGTTTATGGTTTTGAGCTTATTTAAGTATTGTGATGGGTGATTAGGTGTTGTTTTGATAGAAAATGGCTTGAGGAACCAAACCCTAGCTTAGAAAACTCTTGGGGATTGTTATTATTGTTGATGATGGTTAGAATCCTATGTTAATAGCCTATAGGTGCTTGAGATGATGCATATAAATGGGTGAAATTGATGATTGTTGATTATTGGTGAAAACCCTAGGAATTGAGATTTTGGGGCTTTGAGGAAATTCATAAGAAAATCATGAGTTATTGATGTTGGAGTTGTTATATATATATAAATGAGTTTTGAATGAGTAATATTGATTATTGATGTTGAGGAATTATGAAATCAAGAAAATAGAATAATGACTCCAAGTGGTTTAGTGTATTAAGAGTGGAAAATGTTGTAAGGAAGGGCTTGAGCAATGAAGAAAATGGTTGTTGACTTTTATAGAATCCTAATCTTAAGATTTAGGAATGTGTATATTGTGATTAAAAGAATTGGTTTTGATTGTTGTTGCTTGTGATGAAGATGATAATGGTAAATGACCAATAGTGATAGATTAAGGAAGTGAAATGAGATTGTGACTTAATGAGGTCTTAGACCATGGATGAATAAATTGAAGTTATTGATTGATGATGGCTTTGAAGAGGCTATGTTGGGTCATGTTGAACCTTGAGTGGTAAAGATGACACATTAGATGAGTTAGGGGATATTGGATGCTTTATGGATATGAGCCATGATGTGGTTGTTGTTGGACTTGTTTAGCCCTTTTGAACCCTAGAGAATCTTGGTTTTAGGAAAAGAATTCCCGAAGCCTAACACAATGGTATGGATTAGTGTTTTGTTAAGTTTATGACTTATATTAAACATTGATATATGTTTACAATTGCTTAGAATTAAAATGATGCCTTGTGTTGGCTCATTGGTTGGATATATGTATATATGTGTATTGATATAGATGATATTCTGGGCAATGTGGTGAAACATTTAAAGTGGACGAATCGTTGCGGCTCTTCCCCTCAAGGTAGGAGAGGAGTTTACATTCAAATTGCATGAGTTATATAATTGATGATTATTGTATGTCATGATACTTATGCTTGCCTTGCTATGTTTATAGTGAAATAATGTGAATAGCAAAATTGTTGGCTATTGATGATAATATATGTGTATATATGTTGATGAATAACCCATAAGGGGTTGAAATATATACATGTTAATTGTAACACCCTAATTTTTAATTAAATAAATAAAACCAACAGGGAAATCTTTCAAATTTAAAGTTAGTAAACCGTACATAATCTGCTCAAATTAACAAAATCGGGCACAACCAGGAGAAGGAGGGGAAGAAGACAAGGGGAATGGACCTATGTACAGTGAAAGAGAAGACGCTTAAGTAAAACTACACTCGGCATCCTGTCACCCCACTCGGTATCTCCCCCACTCGGATTTCGGCGTATGGTTCGCTCGGGAAGGTCTACTTCTTAATTTACTCGGGATGACCCTAATACATACCAGTTTCATTCAGATAGCATATCACACTCCATGGCTCCACTCGATTGGGATTTATGTATATATATATATATATATTGGCAACCCGAAAATGATTCCCAAAGCCGCTCACTTGGAATCCATGAAGACTTCTCACTCGGAATAACTTTCACATCCATTACGCCACTCGAGACATTTCACTCACTTTTCACTCGGTAACCGTAATACGTCCTACTCTGATTTTTCCCACTAAGTCAAGACTCGCTCGGGTCCTCTAGCTACTTACTGATTTATTACAATGGGTCCACTTAGAGTCTTAGGTGTCGTTCCCTGGTCGGTGAACTCTCACTCGGCGGATTCTCACTCGGAAATCGTTGATTATTCTCCACTCGGGAAAACCTCACAGATATCACTTAAAGAATTCAACCAATCCCCACTCTAGACTATATAACCTCAATCACTCGGTGCTATTCAACTCCTCATCACTCAGAATAACTTATTATCTCTCTTTCCCCAACAATAACTTAGCTCCACTTCTACCCATAGCCACGCTGACCCCATACACTCAGAAAGTATACCCGTACACCCATATTTATCACTCGGACATCACTCATAGCATAGGATAAGCGCACAATATATATATATAAGGATGTATTCAAATAATTACAAACACTTTGTCATGTTCTCTCTACCCGAGAGAATTCAAGTTCTGATATAAAAGACTAAGACCAAAATACGAGCCGGCCAAGGCTTAACAAGACCTTATACACAGTATATACATATACACATATATTCAATAGCGCTTGGATGCTCCGCTCTGCACTCAGCTCCTCCTTCATCCTTCATTCCAAGAGATATTCACTGAAAAATGTAGCCACAGTAGGGGTGAGCTTTTACATATAAAATGACAGTCAACGACTTGGTATCAGTGTCAGTACGCACACTTACGTTTACTCGGTCGCATTTAGATTACACTATGACCATGCAGACTAGGATAATTTCAATGACATACACTCACATGCATACCCCATAAAGTTCATTCTCATTCACACGACACATGCATCGACTCACTCGGAATTCATTTGTATCACCCCAAGACATACCACACGTACTATCCTAACCAACATCATATCTACATGCACGCCTGCGGATCCGACTTAAGTGATGACTTTCAGTTACAGTTTCCCCCTTACTGGCCTCTCGTCCATCAGCTCTTCTCGCATGGTACCGGCCTCTCATTGGCGTCTCGAGACTCATCTCTAGCTCCCACGGCTACCACGAGCTCTCACAGGATTTAACCAAGGTCTGTAGCTGGAAGCCATTCCTTCAGGGCTCTTGACCATCCACGGGTCACCCCATTCCTACACATGCAGCTTATGCGTTTTATCGGCAAGCATCATCACTCGTCCGACACATCCTTCGTAACCATCAAGGTAGAAACCAATTCAACATAGTCCCTATATTTACTTTGTCGATCATACCAGCATGCATATCAATCAGACAATTCAGGGTAATAACATCGGACGAATCAATTAACAGCCACACGTTCATATCCTCATGGTATTAATAGTGATAGAACCATGCATCATACTCGTCTATATGAGAAAGGCTATCAGACTACATTCCATTACCTTGATTACATGCAATTATTGTATAACTACTATCAAGATGCTACTATCATACACATGGAATCCAAGATCATCAATCATGCATCGCACACATTCGTCACAGACACATGCATACACTATAAGCAGTACATTCATCCTGTACCGTTCTTGAACCATGCATTTGACATGCAAGCGCCCCCTACCTATAGAAGGGACTCGGGAAGCTCCTCCGCTCTCTGATGTTTGGTCTGATGTCCTTTCTGCCTCGTCCAGTTCCCTTTGCACAGTCGTGCCCTGCAATCGGCTCAGGAATGGGGGGTTGTTCTTCCTCTGCTTCAGTGATCGTCCTTCACCAGTCAGAGGGGACTCTGACCTTTCTGCAGCACCGTTGTCGTGGTCTCCAGAAACGAAGAACAAAAATAGGGGAGGAGAAAAGAGGACGAAGATGAAGAAGAAGAAAGGAGAGGATGAAGCAGTAAGGAAGGATGAATATTCACGGTGACACAGAGTATATGTATATGCATGTGAAGAGATGGAAAATAGAATGGGAAAACGTGAATTGCAGTCTACTCACACGACTCTCCAATCATAAACAGCCACCTTTTACCAATTAAGCCTAATTAATCTGTCATTATTCCTTGAGTTAAGTTGATTAATAGTTAACTTCCTACTTTGAAATCAAAATCGTAATGGTTTATTTTCATTCGGCACTTAACTTCAAAATTGGGATGTTACATTAATGAACCATCCTTGAGGGGATGAGTTATATGTTTTATGAATTGAGAATTTATGTGGATGTTTGGCATTGAATTTGATAGCCATTGTGATGGTATTGGTGATAAGTTTGAGGTTTATGCATAATTGAAGAACTCATAGAGCCAAATAGAGTTTTATGTGGTGTTGATGGCATGCGGTAGTTCCAATAGCCCATATTGGTAGTTTATGACTTGTAGAAATTGGAACGGGCCAATTCCAATAAGAATAGGCCCTTGAGTTGCACAAAAGTGCCTCAAAATAGGTAAAATGCATTTATGCGCATAAGTCCTTCATTTTTAGGAATTGTTTATGTGCGGCCGGTGGCCACGCATCACAAATAATATATTTTAGCTTGTGTCAAATTTTGGTGGTCATTGGATTTAATTCGAATGAGTTAGGGTGAGTAGAAGTTGGATTTTAAGGGATTTTCTGCATAAATTACAGCAGTGGACTGATATGCTTAACTTGAGTCAATTCATCTATGTCCCTAAATCGATTTAAGGAGTTCTGGAATCACTGTTCATTTTGGCAGGAATGTGGAATCGATTCACACTGTACCCATGAATCGATTCATTCCCTTCTGTCTTTACTGTTCTTGGCACTCACAAATCATGTGAATTGATTCGTCATATAAGGGGAATCGATTCATTTCCCTGAATCACATGACCCTGTGCCTTGAGAACGCGTGAATCGATTCATGTGTAAGGGGAGAATCGATTTATTCACTTGAAATGGGATTTTGGCACATCATTAACGCATGAATCGATTCATGCATGGAGTTGAATCGATTCATGATGCTATTCTAGGTTATTTTCATCAGATTTCATACTAGCTTCGTATTTTTAGATTATGCCATGTGTATACAAGGTCTTACACAATAAATTATACATATTCTTAAGATTTTAAGTGAGGTTATGTTATGGAAACATGTATGCCTCACCACTATTGATATATTATGAATCATGAAAAAAAATGATGTGGTTATATGACACACCTTGTGTGATAATGAAACCAATAAGGGGACAAGTGAATGGCAGTGGGTATATAAGTCGATGGATTTGAAATGGTGGCAACGATAATAAAAAGTGAATGGTACCACATATGTGGAATGAGGAATGATAATGTTGATTAAGAAGGGATATTGTTGTTGAACATACCCTTGGACAAGCAGTGATGATTGTTGTTGATGAGTATGATGCCATTATGATTGATGCAAGTATTTGACTTGCATGTGTGAGATGCAATGATGATTGCTAATTGTATATTCTGAAACACCTTGTTGTTTTACATGTGTGGAAAAATGCTATGATGTTTAATATGATTTTAGTTACCATGTGTGGTTTGATGTGGCTATGAATGTTGTGCCTTGAGGGGCCTTGTGATTTCTTGTATGCCAATGATAATAAAACTAAATATACAATATACCCCTAATTGAGAGGGTGAGAAATCCTTGCGAGGTTAAGATTTGGCATATGCACATTGCATTTTGCATTCATGGCATGGCAAAGCATTGATTAAGTGGTTGTGATCACTTTGTACTTGAGATGAAAAAGGGCTTGCGAGTTCTTATGATACTCCGTGGTTGCAATCACGAGGAGGGAGTACCCCTTGCGAGGTGGGAAACCATTATAAAATGATTGATATGTGGTTACGATCACAATGAGACATGCGGAATTGTATGATGATAAGCCAGTGGTTGCGATCACTTGGTACTTGATATGAAAAAGGGCTTGCGAGTTCCTATGATGCCCGTGGTTGCGATCATGAGGCGGGAGTACCCCTTATAAGGCGGGAAACCAATATGAATTATTAAACGTGGTTACGATCATGAGAAAGCACCTTGCGAGGCTGCTAGAGGGAGTACCCCTTGCGAGGCGGGAAACCCATGTGAATGAATGATATGGTGGTTATGATCACTTGATAAAATGAAATCGGATCCGTGCATATGCATTATTAAATAGTTGACATATGCATTAGCCATAGGTGCATGGCATTTGAGATGGGATGGCCACGACAGATGAAAGACCCCTTGCGAAAAGGGAGTGAATAAAGTTTTAATACAATGATATTGATGATTATGAATACCCTTGATGATAAGTGGCAATGTGATTGTGTATGTGCTTGTGCTTGCTTATAACATGATTTTTGATTTATGAAGCATGTATGCCTATTTATAAGAATGTGATTATGAATTAATGATGATTTATTAATTTTATAGCAAAGCACACATGATGAATGAATGCATGTACACTTAATCACAATATATTATATTCGTCATTTTGAATGTATAACTCACTCTCCCATGTGGTCTCCTTTTAGCATTGTGATGCAGGGTTATCATGGGCCGAGATGAGATTTTGAATTAAAGCTTTTGGCGAAGGTAAATAGTGGTAGTGGAAGTGCCTTGGCCGACATCAATTGTGAACTTTGATGTATTGAATAAATTGTATATGATTATATTGAGGATTTAGTGAATTTGGATATGTATAAGATAATCCTTTGTATTTGTGAATGGTGAATATATGTTTAGTATGTAAGTGATGATTTGATAAGTACTAGAGGAATTAAAAGTTTGAATATTGTATATTGATGATGGTGGTGTTTGTATTAATGCCAATAGGTGAATAAATAGGCCAATTATGAGTTATGGGCAGAGGTAATAGTTTAGGCATCACCCGGGTGTATATGTATATTTATAGGTATATCTTAGGCAATGCATGTGTATGTTGTAAGCGTATAAATGGGTTATGATCTAATAGGTTTATGTTGGGGGTTTGCACACTATGCCGAGCCTTTTCTCATATCGCCATATATGGGACTAGGCGTATGCCCGGTATACACATTCTTCTTCCGTTATAAACTCTATTATTTTGTATAACGTTATGGGCAAATTATTTATCGATCCAATTATATGTTGATGAATCTCACTCTTTGGTTTTCTATAGTTCGGATCTTGATGTAGTCGAGTTGGTATTTAGAAACTATTTCAAACGCGAAAAATTTACTCGTATTTTTATTAACTATTATCTTGATTACATCGGGATCCGAGTCTGAAAAACTGGGGTGTTACACCTAAGTCCTCATTGAAAACACACTCATATGCATTAACTTTCTTATTCTTTCTCACACGTTTTGTCTTAACATTATGGGAGTCATAATTTTCACGCCAAAGAGATGCTCTAGCCTCCATTGGATCATAATTCCATGATTCATCAATAGAGTGACCATTAAAATCACAATCAACTAAAGGAATAAGACCAGTCATGGATAATATTTCATCAGAAATTTTCATATGAACCTTTTTAACACATGCTTCAAGAACTCCATATTTCAAGGATAAAGAGGAGTAGAACATTTTGACCAAATCATGATAAATAAATTCATCGGATAAGGAAGAAAATTTAAGAATATCATGTTTCTCTAAGAAATTTAGGAAAGAGAAACCTTGGTGAGGACATGATACCTTTGCTTATGAAATTAGAGAGGTAATGGGTTTCCTCTTGCTTGGTTTCAAAGTGAGGTGAGAAATACTCAGAGGAACGAGAGGATGCTCCAACAATGTTGGCTCTTTGCTTCTTCCTTGCATGAGACATGGTTGAGAAAGTTGAAAGCTTGAAGATTTTTGAACCTTAACAATGGAGGTTTTATAAAGAGAGAAAGTGAAAGATGGGTGAGAGATTAGAGGAAATGCATAATTTTTATAGAGGGGAAGAGTGATAGAGTGAATTAATGAAAGATTAATGGGGAAAAGGAAGAGTTTTGGTGAAAACGAAGAGTTGTAAAGTTGGGTTTCCTTGGAAATTGAATGAGCGCGTGAAGAAGAACGAGAAAACGCGTTAATTAATGGCTCCTGCAACCATCGTAATTGTAACATCTCAAATTTTATAAATATGATTAAATATGTGGAATAAATATTAAATAATTATATATAGGTTGATTTATGTCCCAAAAATTTGGAAATAATTAAATTAGGATTTATTATGGATATTTATAATTTAGTGAGATTTAAGGAGTTAAGATTATACCCGGTTAAAATATGGGTATCAGACCAAGTATCTCTGATTGAGATGTCGTTGGTCAGGGCTGTTAAGAATATTACGGGGAATCTGAATATGTCTTCGGAATAATTTTGGATTTAGTATTGAGCCCGAACAGGGATCCTGTAAGTTATAAAACGTGGAAAATTTAAATGATGGGCCAAATTAAAAACTTAATCTCTCATTCTCCTCTCACTTCTCACGTTGGCCCTCTTTTCTCCCTTGGCAAACACACTTCATTTCTTCTTCTCCTTCATTCCTTCTTATTCTCTTTCTTCATTCCCTCTTCACTTTTCTCTTCTAAAAGCTAGGCAAAGCATTGAACCCATCTCCTCCCACCATTTTTGATTTCTTAGAAGCTTGTAGGAGAGGTTTGTGGCTGGAACCCTTCTCCCTCTTCTTTTCCATTTTTGTGTGGCCCTCTCCTTCTCTTGGGAGCTACCCTTTTTCTTCTCATGAGGTAAGCTTCTTACATTTTTCAAGAGCTTGAACCTTTGGTTATAAGTTTTAGGTGTGGGGAGAGTAGTTTATGTATGTGGGTTATTGGTAGAAGCTATTTTTATATAAAACCCTAAGGTGGGGTATGAGAAATATGTGTTTTATGTGGGTGTTGAGGGGTACACAAAAATGTGATGGTTGGTGGTGGAAGATAATGATTGTTTATGATGGTTATTGGATTTTGATAAAAACCCTAGAAATTAAGAATTGGGGCTTTTGGCAAAAATTGAGGAATTGATGATTTATTATCATAGGGATAACTTTGTGTGTAGAAATAATGTTTAGAATGATGGGCATTTCTTATTGTTGTTGATGAGTTGAGGCATAATGTTTAAGTTTTGGTAATTGAGGTTGTTGATTGATGTTAGAATATTGTATTATAAGGGAGATTAGAATTAGGTATATGAGAAAATGATGGATATTGGGTTTGATGGGATCCTAATCTCAAGATTTAGGACTATACATGTTGTGGTTAGAAGGATTGAGTTGAGAATGAGTAGGTGATGCTTAAGGTTGGGTATTGTTGTTTATGATGATGATAATGATAATGATGGTGGTGGATAACATTGATGATAAATAGATAAGTTAAGATGAGGATTTGATGAGGCCTTAGACCATAAGGTGTATCACTTGAATTTTGTGAATTGTTGATGGCTTTGAGTGAAGCTAAGAGGGCTTATAATGAATTTGAGTGACAATGATGGCAAATGGATGATTTATATGATGATTGGATGTATTATGGATAAGGGATGTAATGTTGATGTTGTTGGGTATAGTTGGCCCTTTAAGATCTAGAGAATCTTGGTTTTGGGAAAGGAATTCCCGAAGCCTAACACAATGGTATGAATTGGTGTTTTAGCAAGTCTAAGACTTGATATTGAGCTTTATGATAAGCTAGCATTTGTTTAGAATTGTGAGGAATGCCTTGAGATGGCTTATTAATTGTATGAATGCATATATATGTTGTATAGATGATATTCCAGGCAATGTGGCGGAGCATTCGAAGCGTGCATTGAATGTGGTTCTTCTCTCGAGGTAGGAGAGGAGTTTACATTCAAATTGCATGAGTAGATTGATAGTGATTGTTGTATGTGTTTTATACTCATGTTTGCCTTGCCATGTATATATATTGAAATAATGAGAATAGCAATTTGTTGATTATGAGGATGGTATATGAGAATAGGTGATGATTGTTATGGAAATGTATATCTATATGTGTAATGATGATAAGTTTAATTTTAATGAGGTAAATGACTTAGAATGAAAATTATTGTGTATGAATATTTGAGACAAGTTTTAAATGTCTATTATGAAGTATATGAAGTATGGAATTTGGTCAATTTGGTTTTGAATAGATTTTGGTATGTTGAGTTGTGAAATTCTCATGTTTTCTGCACATGATCTGATAATCTCGCTCAAGCGAGAATCCCCTATATCAGTATTATGGCCTCTGGCCCAATTTCACCCAGGCGAGTGAGCGTTCCGCTCAAGCGAGATGAATGTGAAGTGAGCAGGGGGGACACTGGATGAATGACGCTCAAGTGGGCGTGGCCGCGCTTGAGCGAGCGAGAGAGGAAATTGATACTGGATGTTTTTCGCTCAAGCAAGCGTGAGACGCTTGAGCGAGTGTGAGGAGTCTGATGCTGGACGTTGTTCGCTCAAGCGAGTGGCTCGTTATAGGGAACCTCTCTCAAGCGAGCCAGCCTTGGAATAGATACTAGATGATTCACGCTCAAGCGAGTAACCGAGTGTGAAGGAGTCTCGCTCAAGCGAGCAAGCATGGAGTAGACACTGGTGTGATTACGCCCGAGCGAGCCGAGGCGCCTAAGCGTGAAGGAAGAGTCTCGCTCAAGCGAGTAGGGGTTTCGCTTGAGCGAGTGACCCCTGATGGAAATTTTATTCTCTCTTCTTAATTTGATGGTGTTAAGCCCTTCCCTTTGTATTGTAAGATGATTGAGGGGATGTATAGGGATATATATAACTATGACATAATATGGTGGTGTTGGATAATGATTAAAATATTGGGATAACTTGTTAATGCCCATAACACATAATAAGAAACATAATTGTTGACTACTAAGGTGGAGTACAAAAGAATGACAAATAGGAATTAATGATGGGGTTATGAGACATACCCTAGATTGATTATGAGATTGAAGAGAGAATGATTAAATAACATAGTGCTAGTTCTAAACCGATGAATCAGAGTCGATATTGGCATCACATGGTAATAAATGATGTTATGACCATTCCTCAAATAAAAAAAAGAAAAATGTTATTGATGATGAAGTGGTGAATTGCCACTGTAGTGTATACAAGTATGATCTTGTACGTATGGTCTAAAATTGTAATAGTGGATTGTTGTATTGCCATACTAGATATGAGGCAACGGTGATGAATAATGAGTTGAAAACCACTAAATAAATGCGTGGTAATATTGATGAATAATACCTGATGTGTAAAACCATGATGGTTGAATATAAATATTGACTAGCCATATGATATAAAACATATATATATATATGTGATGTGTTGAGATGTAAAGTCAAGTACATGATTGTGATGGGCATAAGTGTAAGTGCCATATGTGGAATGATGAATATGCCTCGAATAATTCTAAATGTGAATTAATGTGATAATGCTTGCTGTGCCTTCTGATTTCCATGTGTGGATTGTTATGAAATGATGTTTGTGGCCATTGAATGCCAATTATATGAATGATGTGCCTTGAGGGGCTTTGTAAATGATTATATGATTAATGGAAATGCCGAATTAAATTATATCCCTAATTGAGAGGGTGAGATATCCTTGCGAGGTTGTTGGGCATATGCATTATTGCATTTGCATTCATGGCATGGCATAGCATTGATATTGTGTGGTTGCGATCACAGTGATGAAAGATCCTGTAGGATTCTATGAAGGGAGTACCCCTTGCGAGGCGGGAAACTAACTTGATGATGATATGATATTGAGTCGGTGGTTGCGATCACCTGGTTGTGGAAAGTGAAAGGCCCTACGGGGACCATTGTATGATGATGAGCCAGTGGTTGCGATCACTTGGTAATTGATATGAAAAAGGGCTTGCGAGTACCTATGATGCCCGTGGTTGATATCATGAGGCGGGAGTACCCCTTGCGAGGCGGGAAAACCTATATGAATTGTTGAACATGGTTGCGATCACGAGAAAGCACCTTGCGAGGCTGCTAGAGGGAGTACCCCTTGCGAGGCGGGAAACCCATGAATACGAATGAATGATTATGGTGGTTGCGATCACCCGTTGGAATGAAATCGGATCCGTTGCATGTGCATTAAACAGTTGACATATGCATTAGCCATAGGTGCATGGCATTTGAGATGGGATGACCACGAGAGATGAGAAACCCCTTGTAAGGAGGAAGTGAATAAAGATTTAATAAAATGATGATGATGATTGTGAATGCCCTTGATAATAAGCGGCAATGTGATTGTGTATATGCTTGTGCTTGCTTATGTTGTGAATTGAGATTTATGATGTTTGTATGCCTATTATAATAATGAGATGATGATTGAATGATGATTTAATGGTTTTATAGCAAAGAACACATGATGATTATATGCATATACACATGATCACAATATAGATTATATTCATCATTTTGAATGTATAACTCACTCTCCCATGTGGTCTCCTTTTTAACATTGTGATGCAGGTTGCTATGGGATAAGTTAGGATTTTAAATCAAAGCTTTGGTGAAGGTAAATAGTGGTAGAGGAAGTGCTTTGGCCGGCATCATTTGTGAAGTATCATGTATTGAATTTATAAAATGAATAAGTTGCTTATGATGATATAGAGGATTTAGTGATTTTGGATATGTATAAGATAATCCTTTGAAATTGTGATTGGTGAATATAAATGTAGTATGTAAGACATGATTTAATGTGTACTAGAAGGATTGAAATTGAATGATGAACATTGATGATTATGGATGTTGGGAGAATATCCCCGGATGTATATGTATATATATATACATATATAATTGTGTCTTAGGTAATGCATGTGTATGTCGTGAGTGAATTAGACGGGCTTCGTTTTATTAAGCCTATGTCGGGTAGTTGCATGCTTTGTCGAGCCTTTTCTCATATCGTCATAAATGGGACTAGGAGTTTGCCTGGTATACACATTCTTCTTCCACTGTAAACTCTATTATTTTTGTATACCGTTATGGGTATTTTAGCTATCGATCCAGTTTTAGTTTATTAAATCGTACGCTTCGATTTTCTGTGATTCGGGTCTTGATGTAATCGTTGAGGGTTTTCAAACGTGAAAAATTTACCCACACTTTTATTAATTATTATCTTGGTTACATCGGGATCTGAGCCCAGAAAACTGGAGTGTTACAGTAATCGATTAAGTTATTCGAATAAGAGGCACCTAATCGAATATGCTATTCGAATAAGACGTTACTGTTTCAATTTTTTTATTGCACTAATCATTTATTTTAATCGATTATCCAGATATTTTTGAAGTTTTTATGCTATATATAAAAAATTTTATTTTCGTTTAATAACTTCATTCTAAACAAATTCAATACTGTAATTAAGTTGGTTCCCAGGAAAGAGAGGTGGGTGGGTGTGACCGCTTAAGTACCAAGTCTTTCCTACCCAGAACATCCCACTGACCATTAACAACTCAGAATTATTTTAGGAAAGAATTATTCAAAGCATGACTCATCTAAAATTCCCAATTCTCTTCGAATTCTTATGAAATTTTCTTTTGTTATGGGTTTTGTAAAAATATCTGCTAGTTGATAAGCTAAAGCCACATATTCAATTTTACGATCCCTTTTAACACATGATCTCGAATAAAATGATGTCTTATTTCAATATGCTTAGTTCGAGAATGCATTACCGGATTCTTTGTTATATTAATTACGCTTGTGTTATCACACTTTAAAGGAATTTGATCTTGGAATACTCCAAAATCTACAAGTTATTGCTTCAACCATAAGCTTTGAGCATAACAACTTCCAGCTGCGATATACTCAGCCTCGAAAGTACATAGGGCAACGCTGAGTTGTTTCTTGCTATGCCAAGACACAAGAGAACTACCTAGACGATGACACAAGCCACTAGTGCTCTTATGATTGATTTTACAACCAGCAAAATCAGAATCAGAATATCCAACAATAGTGCAATTTGCACCTTTTGGATACCATAAACCAATATTTTGAGTACCAATAAGATATCTTAAAATTCTTTTCACAGTAGATAAATATGATTCTTTAGGTTTAGATTGAAATCTTGCACATACACGCACAACATTCATTATATCAGGATGACTAGCAGTAAGATAAAGAAGAGATCCTATCATACCTCTATACTTCTTAACATTAACTTCTTTTCCTTTTTCATCAAGATCTAGGTAACAGGAGGTTGCCATTGATGTAGCAATTTCTTTTGCTTTGTCCATGTTAAACTTCTTAAGAAGTTTTTTGCAGTACTTTGATTGGTTGATGAAGAAACCATTCTTTCCTTGTTTGACTTGAAGTCCAAGGAAGAATGTCAACTCTCCCATTATTGACATTTCAAATTCTTTTTGCATCATACTCAAAAATTGCTTACAAAGCAAATCGTTAGTAGCACTAAAAATGATGTCATCAACATAGATTTGTACTAATAGGATATCTTTATTCTCACGTTTTATAAAAAGAGTATTATCTACTTTTCCTCTTTCAAACTTAGTTTCTAAAAGAAATTTACTTAGCCTTTCATACCAAGCCCTTGGAGCTTGCTTTAATCCATATAAGGCCTTTTTAAGTTTGAAAACATGATCAAGATATTTAAAATCTTTAAAACCGAGAGGTTGTTCAACATACACATCTTGTAAATAACCATTTAAGAAAGCACTTTTTACATCCATTTGATATAATTTAAAATCCATACAACATGCAAATGCTAGTAGCAATCTAATGGCTTCAAGTCTAGCTACGGGTGTACATGTTTCATCATAATCTATTCCCTCTTGTTGATTATAACCCTTAACAACTAATCTAGCTTTATTTCTTGTTATTAAGCCTGATTCATCAAGTTTGTTTTGAAAAACCCATTTTGTTCCTATTACATGATAATTTTCAGGTTTTGGCTTTAATTCCCATACTTCATTTCTTTTAATTTGATTTAATTCATCTTGCATAGCTAATATCCAATGTTTATCTAAGATAGCTTCTTCAATAGTTTTAGGTTCAATTTGAGAAACAAAGGCGAGATGATTGCATGCATTTCTAAGAGAACTACGATTTAATTTCCCTTTTAGAGATATCACATATGATATTGTCCGCTAAAAGATTCCTTGGATATATCCATTCTTTTGGAATATCGGATGGTGATTCTTTTTGTTGAATATCCTTAGCTTGCTTTGTTTCTTCTTCTTTGTCTCCTATCTTCATGTCTTCCATTAGACCTACAAGATCATCAATACCCTCCTTTCTCGAAGTTTCTTGGTTATCTTTGTTACACTTTACATGAACAGATTCTTCTATAGTTAAGGTTCGTTTGTTAAAGACTCGATAAGATTTACTATTAGTTAAATAACCTAAAAAGATTGCCTCATCAAACTTAGCATCAAATTTTCCTAGATTGTCCTTACCATTATTATGAACAAAACATTTGCATCCAAAAACATGTAAGTGTGAAATATTTGGTTTTCTATTTTTGAAAAACTCATAGGGGTTTTGTTTAAAATGGGTCGAATCAAACAACAGTTCATAACATAGTAGGCTGTATTAACTGCTTCGCCTTAAAAATCTTTTGGAATCCCATTTTCGTTTAATATTGTTCTAGCAAGTTCTTCTAAAGAATGATTCTTTCTCTCAACAACACCGTTTTGTTGAGGTGTTCTTGGTGTAGAAAAATTATGTTTGATTCCATTATTTTCGCAAAAGCTTTCGGAATTTTGGTTTTCAAATTCTCCCCCATGATCAGTTTGAATGGATGCTATCTTTAAGTACATTTTATTTTGGACAATCTTTATAAGCTTTTTAAATGCTTTGAATACTTCACTTTTATGAGATATGAATAAAGTCCATGTAAATCTAGAGTAATCATCCACAATCACAAGTGCATAGTAATTGCCACCAAAACTTCTAATTTGTGATGGTCTAAATAGATCCATATGTAAAAGCTGTAAAGGCCTATTTGTTGAAATAATGTTTTTAGGTTTAAAGGAGACCTTTACTTGCTTTCCCTTATGGCAAGCATCACAAAATTTATTTTCAAATTTTATTTTGGGCAATCCTATCACTAAGTCTTTTGAAATCAATTTAATCAAGTAATCTATGTGAATATGGCCAATTCTCCTATGCCATAGAAATGATTCATCTTCTCTAGAAATCAAGCATTATGCATCATTTGAGGGTAAGCTATCTAGGTTAATCATGTAAATGTTATTTATTCTTTGACCAACGAATTTGACTTTATTTTCTTCATTTTCAACCATGCAACAATTTGAATTAAAGGTTATAATGAATCCTTTATCACATAATTGACTTATACTTAACAAATTGTGTTTTAATCCCTCAACATATAAACATCATTGATTGAGGTAGAGGAATTTGTACTTATATTTCCAGGTCCAAGTATCCTTCCCATTGTGTTGTCTCTATAAGTAACACTTCCTTTGTTCTTTGGAGTGAAGGTTGAGAATTCTAACATATTTCCAGTCATGTGTTTTGAACATCCGCTATCTTGGTACCAATGAGAGTTTGCCGCCTTAAAAGATACCTACAAAACAAGTTTTCAATTTTTAGGTACGCTTTATATGTTGGGTCCTTTCTCATTAGTTTGGGTTTTCAAAATTTCTTTTGGAACCCATACCTTTCTAGTAGACTTTTGGAAGGTATTTTTTATAAAACAATTTGAAGTAATATGACTATATACACCACAATAGAAACAAGTTTCATTCAAGGAATAAGACATTTTATAATGGTTCTTATATGGTTTGTTATACTTTCTTTTAAAGCAATTTGTACTTGTATGACTTATTTTTCCATAAGTTACACATTTTAGAATGGGTTTAGGTTTTTCTTTAAAGGGTACAAAGAAGTTCTTGTATTCTTTACTATTTTCATACTTTTCATAACCTATGCTTATTCTCTCAAGGGTATACTTTTGATTTCCAAGAAGTGCATCAAGATTATTTTTACCATTTGTAAATTTCTCAAGAATTTCCTTTAATTCTTTATTTTCATTTTCAAGAAGCATGCATTTATCAAACAACATACAATCTTCATCACCATTACAAGTCATGAGTGTGATATTAGATGTGATTAATTCTCCATTGAACTCTAACGTTTTCCTTTTCTAAGTTAATTTCATGCAACTCATTTTCAAGTTTCAAATGGTTTATTTTAAACAAGCATACTTTTTTGTTATTAACATAAACTTATCATGCAATTCACCAAATGTTTTTAGTAATTCATCTTTATCAATTTCACTTTCATCATCACTAAAATCCTTTAGGGAACTTACCTCATCATTTTTGGAGTACGTGGTCATAAGGCAAAGTTTAGCGATTTCTTCCTCTGATTCCTTGGATGAGTCTTTATTGTTTTCTTCCCAAGCTATGTATGCCCTTCTTTTTCCTTTGTTGTCCTTGTTCTTTTTCTTGAGGTTTGGACAATCTATTTTGAAGTGACCTATTTTGCTACATTCAAAACAAGTATAATGAGTAGTATAATCTTTAATGGACTTTTTACCTTGGTTTGGATTTCTTCCTCGGAAGTCTTTCTTCTTCATGAACCTTGTAAACTTTTTGACAAGTAGATCAAACTCTACATTGTCAATTTCTTTATTTTTGGATTCTTCTTCTTTATCTTCTATCGATGAAGTTTTAAGAGCAATGCTTTTCTTTTTGGTGAGCTTCTTCTCTTCTTCTTCCTTGCTTATTTTCAAATCTTTGAGCTCTTGTTCATGTTCTTTAAGCTTACCAAATAGTGTGACAAAGGACATGGTGTAGAGTTTTGCCATTTGCTTCAATGCGGTCACCATTAGTTGCCATTCCCTAGTTAAACTTTTCAACACCTTTTGAATCAATTCCTTGTTGCTGTAACTTTTGCCCAAGGTGGGTAAATGATTTATAATAAGAGTAAAACATTTTTGCATAACCATAATACTTTCCTTCATACTCATTTTAAAACCTTCATATTGACTAGTAAGTGTGCCAATTTTAGCATATTTAACATCATTAGTACCTTCATGAATTGTTTCAAGAGTATCCCATATTTCTTTAGCAGAATCACAAGTAATAACTCTAAAAAATTCATCGGGACCTAATGCTAGAGTAATAAGATTTTTTACTTTAAGATTAAATTGTACCTTTTTCTCCTTCTCGTTTGTCCATAAGTCTATAGGCTTAGCATATTCAACATTATCAACAACATATTTAGGAATAAAAGGACCAAATTGAATAGCATTCCATACCTTGAGATCATAGGATTTGACGAAAATTTTCATCCTTTCTTTCCAAAAAGCATAGCCTTCTCCATTGAAAGCGGGAGGCCTATTTATGGCTCCACCCTCGAGAAAGAGATTGCTTGAGGCCATTTCTATCTCTTATAGTTGTTAAGCCTTGTAGAAAATCAATGACTTAAAAGGGGGGTGAATTGAGTCTTAAAAAATAGTTACCTTTTAGAATTTAATTTTAATTTTACTTTACTTTACTTAAAGAGATGAAGAAATTAGTATCACAATAAATAAGTAATAACAATTAAAGCAAGAAAGTAAAGCAAGTAAATAACTTGAAATCAAATAAAGTAAGGGAAGAGAAAGAGAATAGCACACTCAAATGTTTTCCTGGTTCGGAAACCCCTACGTCCAGGCCCCAAGTAAACCACTTGAGATTTTCCACTAAGAATTTAAGATTTACAAGATGAGCCAATATAAGTCTCTCGATTTCCCTATCAAGAACTTTATCCCTCACTTTTATCTTTCTCACAATTCTTACTCAACCCCCAAAGGCCATAACCTTGCCTTTGTTACAATGCTCTCAACTCAATTTATGAATGAGTTAAACGAAACCTTTTCCACTCCCCTTACAATGATAAACAAAGCAAGAGAAGAAGTAATGTGATAATAATCACGAGATATAGCTCTCTTTGTAGAGCAGATTTTGCAAATTAGAAGCAACAATAAAATCCTCTTGATAGAGTAGAAAAGAAGTTTAAATTGAAAATCAAGTATGATCAACTTTAAAGAATGTAGCTCTCTTTTTGATAAAGCAGTTTTAGAAAATTTAAGCATAGAAAAAGTTAATCAAAAATGAAATTCTCTTTGATAAAGTAACTTTAAAATTGAAAGCACAAAGAGAATAACATACTGATAAAAATGTAGCTCTCTTCTAGAGCAAAATAAGAAAGTTAAACATACAGAAAATATTAACCAAAACTTTGCCTCTTGAAAATGTGTGAGAAAGTTAATTCATATGAGTGTGTTTTCAATAAGGACTTAGGCCTTTATTTATAGTGTTTCAAGAGATAACTAGCCATTGTAATCTGAGTATTTTCAAATTTGATTCCATTGAAATATCCCTTAAGTTTGGCAAAAAGCTGAGAATTAGTAAAATTTACCAGTGTATTCGAATACCTTATTAGATTAACAACGTTCTACTTCACTAAAAACTGGTCCAGATTCATCCTATTCGAATACCTTAATCGATTAGAAATGTTTTGATTTGATTTTAAAAATTACGGAATCATCTTAATCGATTACCTTAATCGATTAGCAAGGTTCTATTTCAATTAAGACTTGTCTAGATTTACCTTATTCAAATACCTTATTCAATTAGCTCTGTTTCAAGTAATTTCAAAATTTGTTTTGTGAGACTTAATCGAATACCTTAATTGATTACCTTGCTCCTAATGAAATACCTTATTTGATTACAAAAATTGATTTTAGATTCTCAATGCTTTAATATTTTTGAAACACATTTTTGGAATCATCAAAACTCGGATTATAAAAATTCTTATTATAAAAACTCCCCCTGTTTGATATATTATTATGAACAAAAACATATTTTTTATTTTGGGCCACTTTTAGGCCTTGTATAGGTATATACTAGCTTTGGGCCACTTTTGGGCCATGTATTTTTAGGTTTTAGGCCTTGGGTGAAACTTTTACAAGCGCACCCAAGCCAATTTAGAATTTGAGGAGGAGGAAGAGGTATTTAATCCCTCACTCCATTCTATTTTACACCAATTAATTCATTTTGAAGATTTTAGTGTGAGAAAGTAAGAATCCTTTCTCTAAGTCTTTTCTTTATGCTTAGCATACCTCTCAATAGATCTTACCCTTAGGCTTTCCTCCCCAAGGGTGACGGTGTAGGCTTATCTCCTCTTAGGGGAAGTAGCTCCAACTTATCTCCACCATAACCAACTCCTTTCAACCACCTTAACCACCTATAACCACCTAATTACTTTCCTAACCACTCATAACTACTATATAACCTCCTAACCTCCTTAAATCCTCTTCCATATTTTCAGCCACATTATCTCTAATTTCCTATTATCCATTCACAAATCTCTCAAAGGCATTGTATCTCTAAGAAGAAATGCAAGGAAAGCTAGATCCATCATTCACAAAGTAGGCAAGCCTACATCAAGTTGGTATCAAGAGCCTTTTGTCTTTCCTTTTCATTTTCTTTTTCGTCCTTCTTCTTCCATTTCTATATGTTGAATTGTGTCAATATTGGACCATATTCCATAAATGTTGTGTTCTTGCTTCCATGTAACATGTTACAAATTACAAAAAATTCAAAGAATTACGCCCTTTCTTATATATGATCTTTACATCATATGCTTTTAAAGTTTACAATTCTCTCTCTTGATTCTAGCTATTGCACATATATCATATTAAATTCTTGAGTTTTCTGAATTGGGATTGCAAATTTCATTTTGGGTCATTTTATGCATTGACAGTTACTTGCCTTACATATTATGATCAAATAATGTCATTTTATGTATGAGTTGAATAATTTTCAAATTTTAGAGTTCAAATTTTAAATTAGGAATTATTATGATTATTCATATTGTGGCTTAAAAAGATGAAAATAATACCCGATTAAAATATGAGTGTCGAACAAAGTATCTCCGATTGAGGTACTGTTGGCTACGGTTTTTAAGAATATTATTGGGGATCCGAATATATATTCAGAATAATTTTTAATAAAGTATTGAGCCCGAACGGAGATCCTGTTTGATTTAAAATGGAGAACTTTAAGTGATGGGTCAAATTAAAACACTAAAACCTCTACTTTTTCTCTTCACTTCACGTTACTTCTTCTTCTCCTTCCATATTCTCTTCCTCTTCACACTTCATCTTCCACTCATCTTCTTTTTCCATTCTCTAAAACCCATTGTGTAGTGTGTGCCCATTTGCTTCCATCTTCATCTGCATCTTTCTCCACCAAGCAAGAAGAGCTTGTGGTGCTTAGAAGCTCCCCTTTCCCTTATTCTTATTTTCCCATACTCTCTCCATTGAAGCTCTCTTCTCTTTGGCTTAAGGTAAGGTTTTCCTCTCTAATTTCATGAGCTCTAGCCCTAAGTTATGGGTTATTATATTTTTGAGGGTGTATTGTGTATAGGTAGATGTTGGGAAGCCATTTATCATGTAAAACCCTAAGGTGGGGTACATTTAATATGAGTTTTATGAGGGCATTTATGGGTACATGAAAAGGGCATTGATTATGATGGAAGTTAATGAGCATTGATGATGGTTGATGGGTTTTTAATGAAACCCTAACCCTATGATTTAGGGGAAATGTAAAATGTGAATGGAATATGTGTTTAATGATGTTGGAGAATGTTATTAATGAAGAGGAATGACCATTGATGATGGTTGGTGATTATTAATGAAGTGCGATAGTGACATTCATGGTAGATGGCCATTAATGAGGTTAGATAATTAATAATAGTGGTTGGAAACCATTAATGAGGGAACCCATTAATAGGTGTAGCTCAAAATGCGTAATAAATGAATGTGAGAACTAAACACATGGTGGTTGTGGTGGATTAAATGAAATAAATGAGGTTTGAGATTTAAAGTGGTATGAACACCAAGCAGTTGATTAAGAGCATTTGAATTTTGGTGGTTTGAATAGAAAATGATTGTATGGTACATTATGTGATGTAGGAAACAACCTCATCGACGAGGCAGGACCTCCAGACTACGGTGATTTCTACTTCTCTTGAGGTAGGAGGGGGTAACATTTCTAAATGCATGATTTCATCCATTATTGATGTGTATGTATAAGTGTGTTATGCTAATTTGGCTTGGATGAATATCTTGATTTTTATGTGATTGGAATGCATTTAGAATGAATGGTGTTATATGGCATATGTTGTTGGGATGATGATTATAATGTTGAATTTGACTCGTGTTAATAAGACTTGTTATGAATGGCTTTAAGACAATGAGTTGAATTGATTACAATGATGTTAAACATCTCATGATATGTGATTTGATAAATAATGATTGCTACTAACTCGTGTTAATATGAGATCTAATGGTTGAGAATAATGAGTATATTGAGTTCCACTAAGTGTCCGTGGTGAATTATTGATTGTAAAGTGGCATTATAGAATGCATAGTGTGAGAAATGCATTGATCGACATTTGCATCCATGGTATATCATACATTTTCTATGTGGAAAATTAGGGGTTTCAATAGGCGGACCTAGTGGGAGGGCGACCCAGTGCACAGGTGAAATTATATGTTGTTCCCTGGCGATTCTTAGAATCACGAAGTTGCCCATAGTTTATTGGCGAGGCACCCTATGTGGCGGGTCCAGTAGGTGGGCGGCTCTACGGTGAGCAAGTGACCTCGGTGTCCCTATGGGGCACGACTCTCTAGATGTGTGTTTGGGAAGGGCCCATAGCACTTTTGGCAAGTGAGGCCAAGTTATTGATCCATAAGTCACGGGGTGACTAGTGCTACATATGGGTGATCTACCAGTAAAAGAGTGATATTATACATGCAATTAATGAGATAAGTATACACATTTACTACTGTAGTAAGGGCATAGTAGCACATCTGTGCTTGACCTATACTTCATATAATTTTGTTTTCCACAGTCAGATCCGCGATTTGATAATGATTCCTTATGCATATGCATTAGCCATAAGAGCATTTGCATATAGCCGATGATATGCCGAGTTGGTAGCCCGTGGTGGCAATGGATGATAGATAAGTAAAAAGAAAGAAATGGTGGTACTAACCTTAAATGTGTATTGGTGTTTAATGAGATTGCCAATGGTTTGATACATATGTTGTGTATGTGATGATTGGAATATGTGCTATGTAGAAATAAAATAATATGATATGAGAAAGGACCATATGATGCTCTTTGAGAAATGTATGTTGTGCACATGTGTATATGTATCATCATAATGTATGACTTTGATTGAATTGGTATATGTTACTCACCTCCTAGTTGCCATTTTTAAAGGTTGATGTAGGAATGTTAGACATCCTACTCTTTTTGGAGGTTGAGCAATGGCAGAGGTAAATATGAAAGGAAAACTTGTAAGCCTTGGTCGACATTCTTTTTTAAAAACACTTGACATATGTATATGCTTATTTTGTGTATGAATATTGAATGATGTTAGGTATCTATTTTAAGGGTCACTTGTGAAAATTAGGCCTTATGTGTTTTGGAAGGCTAATTTTTTTTTTGTGACCTTAACAATGGTTATGGTTGTTTATGATACAATGATTTACATGTTATATTAATGCATGAATATTGATACTTATGTTAATGGAAATCCATGGATGGATGAATTGTTCAAAATATGAAGTCATGTTCATGATGTTTATGCATAATCAAGGAACTAATAGGGCTATATTGAGTTTTAGTATGATTGGATGCCACAGAATAGTTTCAATAGCGCCTATGCATGATTTAGAACTTGTAAAAACTGGAATGGGCCAATTCCATTAAGAATTGACCCTTCAGTTGCACAAAAATGCCTTAAAATGGGCTAAATGTATTTATGTGCATAAGTCTCTTATTTTCAAGAATTTTTTAGTGCGGTCAGTGGCTGCAAGTCATAAATAGTGTATATTAGGTGGTGTTAAAATTTGGTGGCCATTGGATTTCATATGAAAGAGTTAGGGTGGTTAGAAGTTGGAAAATTATGTATTTTCTACATTATGTAGCAGAGTTGTTGTCATGAATTGATTCATGATTTTCTTGAATCGATTCATGAGCTACTAGAATTGCTTGAATCGATTCACATATCCCCTTGAATTGATTCAAGAGCTACTGGAATGGCTTGAATCGATTCACACAAGTATTGAATCAATTCAAGAGGTTCTGTTTTCACAGTTCACAACTTCCAATTTACCTGAATCGATTCACACGAGTCTTGACTCAATTCAAGAGGTTCTGCTTTCACTATTTTGAATTTCAAACATGCATGAATCAATTCATGGAGTGATAGAATCAATTCATGACCTATTCTTCATCAATTTTTCATAAGTTTGATGCTTGTTTAAGGTGTGTTAATGGATGGCTTTGTTTTCTTGCCCCTCGTGGTTGTTTTTCTTTGGTTATACCTCATACTTGTTCTTGTTACGAATTAATATACGTTTCCGCTAAACTCTTGCATAGTGATTGTGCAAGTCATCACCCTATGACAACATCTTTATAAAACATCTACCTTCTCATATCGTCATATATGAGATAGGTCTTTAAAAATAGTCCGGGGTTTATTGTTAAAATTTTATTTGTGGTGTTATTTATCCATGGTTGTTTATTTTTGAAATCACAAAAAATTTACCCTCACTTGTTACTACCTAATTAATATTATCTTCATTATTATTTACCAGATTAAGGGCGCCACAACTGGTGGTATTAGAGCGTTGATTGCTCATTGTTTGATCTTTGTGAATTAAATACTATTGAAGGGTGATCCCTCTTATTGAATTGAGGTTGTTTGCCATTGAAATATGGTTGTTTATTGTTAGAACATTATTGTACCTTATCAGAGCATTAGTTTCTCAATGTTGAGATGTTATCACCATAGTTATACATTGTTGGAGCATGAATTACTCACTATTTCATATTATGAATAGTGGTGATGATTATGTGATTGTTATTAAGCCCAGCCAGGCATTTCTTTTCCAATATTTACCTTTAAATTGTGAATATATTATGATGATATATGTGTTGGTGATAATTATTTTTAGTTGGTAAATCTTGAGGAAAGAAACACAAGATATCTAAGTATTGCTGCGTTATGTGTCTAGATTGATCGATGGCGAATAGACACAATGTTGATGCAGCTGCTATGGCTAAAGCTTTTAACCAATTTACCACTATTCTTAAATGGCAACAATAACCTACTGGTCAATCGAATCATGGTCTTAACCGATTCCTTAAGCGAAAACCTTCTAAATTTCACGGGGGTTACAAATCGAAAGATGCTTATGTTTGGATTCATGATCTGGAGTGAATATTTACTAGCATGGAGTGTTTTGAATCTTAAAAAGTTGAGTATGCGGTATTTATGATTCGCGACGAAGCTGAATCTTGGTGGATTCTAACTCGTGTGTGTATGATTACGGCTCATACTCCCTTGACTTGGGAGAATTTCAAGGTAGAATTCTTGAGGAAGTATTTTCCAGACAGCTATAAAAGTAAAAAAGAGGTCGAATTCATGGAGCTTAAACAAGAAAGCTTATCGGTTGAGGATTATGCCTTAAAATTTGAAGAATTGTGTTTGTTTTACCCTCCTTTTCAACAAGAAGGTACCGAAGCTTCGAAGTATGTCAAGTTTGAGAATAGATTACGCCAAGAGATCAAGAAGGCAATATGTCACCAAAAGATTAGGAGTTTTCCTACTCTTGTGAACAAATGTGGAATTTTTGAAGAGAATGATGTGGCTCCCAAGAGTTATTCGGGGCATGATTATAAGTTGAAGGGCCAATCTTCTAGCTTCAAGAAGAAATGCAACTTTAAGAAGAATAGACACTTTGTGTGTGGTGCCTCTTCATTTAAAGGTGGACGTGATGGTGGAAAACATGGTGCTAATGGTGGCCGAGGTAATTGCCAAGGACTTTGATGTTTCTGGTATAACGGAAACCATTTGGCTCGTGAATGTGATCATAAGGATACTGTGGTGTGCTATAGATACAACCAATGAGGGCATATTCGTCGTGATTATCCCTTGAATGCCACAGATGTGGCGGTGCGCAATGATGCAAACCATGGAGTCTATGGTGCTTTTAGAGGTCGTGGTCATGGAAATGGTAATGGCGGCCGCAATGGTGGTCACAATGGTAATGGAAATGGGAATGGAAGTGGTGGCAACGGTCATGGTAAAAGTAATAGTCGTGGTAATTGCAATGGTTCCCGGAATGGTCACAACAATGGTGCTAACTAACAAACTGCTGGAAGAGTCTTCATCGTGACCGGTGAAAAAGCTACACCAGCTGGTGATCTAGTTCAAAGTAAGTGTCAAATCCTTGGTAATTATGTTGATGTGTTATTTGATTCTGGTGCAACACACTCCTTCATTTCAGAAGATTGTGTGAGGCAATTGAAATTACCAATAAGCATGATGAAAAGTTCTATCATGGTGTCTACACTGACCAGTACTTATTTGTGGACGGTTACTCGATGTGATGATATTGAGATGATTCTCGAGAATAGGAGATTTGTTGTATCTCTTATTTGGTTACCCATGAAGGACTTAGAGGTTATTCTGGGAATGGATTAGTTATCTGCCAACAAAGTATTGGTGGATTGTCAGAATCTAAGTGTCATTTTTCCTTCTCTAACTACCGAGCGCTTTGATGTGCAAGGTATATCTCAACTCCTTGTTATCCTATGCATGGTGGATGGAGAAAATGTTATTCAATCCTTTGATATCCCTATCATATCTGAATTTCCAGATGTATTTCCCAATGAAGTACCTGGTCTACCTTCTCCACGAGAGGTGGAATTTCCCATTGATCTTGTTCTGAGTATGGAACCTGTTTCTCGGGCACCGTATCGGATGTCTCCTATGGAATTAACTGAATTGAAAAGACAAGTTGAAGAATTGTTAGAACGGGAATTTATTCGCCCAAGTGTGTTTCCTTGGGGTGCACATGTATTATTTGTGAAAAAAAGGATGGAAGTATGAGGTTATGTGTGAATTATCGATCACTTAACAAGTTGACCATCAAAAACTGATATCCCTTAGCTCGCATTGATGATCTTTTGGATTAGTTGAAGGATGCTGTGGTATTCTCTAAGATTGATTTGCATTCCAGATATCACCAAATTCGGGTGAAGACCGATGACATTCCTAAAACCGCTTTCTGAACACGGTATAGCCACTACGAGTATGTGGTGATGTCATTCGGTGAGACAAATGATCTTACGATTTTCATAGATTACATGAATCGTATTTTCCATGATTATCTTGACCAATTTATGGTGATGCTTATTGATGAAATCCTTGTCTATTCCAAGAGTCATAAAGAGCATAAAGGGCATCTTCGCCTTGTTCTGAATATTCTTCATGAGAAGGAGTTGTATGTGAAGCTTTCCAAGTATGAGTTTTAGTTGATTGAGGTCCAATTCATTGGACATGCTATTTCTAAAGATGGTGTTGCAGTTGATCCGTCTAACAGTGAAGTCATGATGTCTTGGGAAAGACCGACGTCCGTGACCGAAATAATAAGTTTTCTTGGTCTTACCAGTTATTACTAGAGATTTATTGAAGGTTTCTCCCGTCTGGCTCTGCCATTGATGAAATTGACTCGTAAGAATCAATTGTTTATGTGGAATCTCAATTGTGAGAAAAGTTTTCAAGAGTTGAAAGTAAGACTCACTTCTGCTTCAGTGTTTGCCTTACCCGATTTACTGGATGACTTTGTGGTGTATTGTGACGCTTCTAAGCTTGGTCTTAGTTATGTGCTAATGCAGAATGAGCGTGTAATAGCCTATGCGTCAAGACAGTTGTGATCGTATAAGGTTAACTACCCTACACAGGATCTTGAATTAGCGGCGGTTATCTTTGCTTTGAAGTTATGGCGACATTATTTGTATAGCTCAAAGTTTGTGGTCTTTAATGATCACAAAAGGCTCAAATATCTATTTGATAAGAAGGAACTTAATATGCGCCAACGAAGATGGATGGAATTTTTGAAAGATTATAAATTTTATTTGAGGTACCATCCTAGAAAGGTAAACGTGGTTACCGATGCTCTAAGCCGGAAGTCATTGCATGTTTCTGCTATAATGGTGAAAGAGATGGAGCTAATTGAGTAATTTAGAAACTTGAATGTGGGCGTGGAGTTGTATACTCTAAAGAAAATGTCTCTTGAGGTGTTGAGGGTTGCAAATGTGTTTCTTGAATGTGTGAAGGCGCAATAGGTGAATGATGAATACTTGTTGGAGATGAAAGAGTCTTAAGCCAATGGGAAAAATTTATTTCTATCAGAAGGTTTCGATGGTATTTGGCGTGTGAAAGGCCGTATTTATGTCCCATCTATTAATGATATGAGAAGAACTATGTTGGAGGAAGCTTATAATAGTGTATTCAGTATACACCCTGGTGCTACTAATATGTTCCAAGATTTAAAGAAGAATTTTTGGTGGCCTGAAATGAAGCGGGATGTGGCTAATCGTGTTGCTGCTTGCATTGTTTGTCAAAAAGCTAAGGTGGAACACCAGAAGCCATCTGGTGTTCTTAGGCCTCTTGATATCCCTGTTTGGAAGTGGGACAACATTGCTATAGATTTTGTTTCTGGATTTCCCAGAACACGTGCTGGAAATGATGCGATATGGGTGATTATTGATAGATTGACAAAGTGTGCTCACTTCTTGCCCATGAACATGAAGAGTCCATTGAAGAAATTAGCACAATTATACATTAAGGAGATTGTTAGGCTACATGGTGTGCCTTCAAGTATTTATGTCAGATCGCGACCCACGGTTAACTTCCCAATTTTGGGGAAGCTTGCATAAAGAACTGGGTTCTAAGCTCAAGCTTAGTTCTGCTTATCATCCGTAAATGGATGCACAATCCGAGCGAACAATTCAAAGCCTTAAAGATTTATTGCAGGCTTGTGTGTTAGAGCATAGAGGTTGTTGGGAAAGATTCCTACCATTGATTGAATTCACATACAATAATAGTTATCATAGTACTATTGGTATGGCTCCATATGAAGCGTTGTATGGCCGGAAATGTAGAACTTAATTGTGTTGGCTTGAAACTGGTGAAAATTTGGGTCTAGGGCCAGAGTTGATTACGGAGACAAATGAACAAATCAAAATGATACAAGAGAAAATGAAAATTGCCCAACATCGTCAGAAGAGCTATTATAATAAGAGGCGGAAGCCACTTGAATTTCAAGTTGGCAATTATGTGTTCTTGAAGGCCTCAAGAGATAAAGGTATTGGAAGAGCTTTGAAGGGCAAGAAGTTAAGTTCGAAGTTCATTGGACCATTTGAAATCCTTAAAAGGATTGACGAGTTGGCATATAGGATTTCCCTTCCTCCGTATTTGTCAAATTTGCATAATGTGTTTCATGTTTCACAATTACGAAAGTATGTTGTGGTTACCCTTGATGATGTTGAAATCAGGGAGAATTTATCTATTCCTCCGGTGTCCGCTACTATTATGGAATGTTCTGTCAAGAAATTACGGAACAAGTTGATTCCTTTCGTGAAAGTATGTTGGAAGCATGGAGATGTGGTTACTACCACGTGGGAGTGTGAGAATGACATGTGGAAGCGACATCCTGAGATATTCGAATCAGGTTGGTAAATTTCAGGGACGAAATTTCTTTTAAGGTGGAGTGGATTGTAACATCCCAAATTTATTTAAATGATTAATTGAGAGGAATAATTACTAAATAATTATTTATGAGTTATTTAATGTCCCAAAAATGTAGAAATGATTAAATTGGGAATTATTATGATTATTCCTAATTTATTGTGGCTTAAAGAGCTAAAAATAATACCCGATTAAAATATGAGTGTAGGACCAAGTATATCCGATTGAAGTACTGTTGGTCAGGGCTGTTAAGAATATTATTAGGGATCTAAATATATATTTGGAATAACTTTTGAATAAAGTATTGAGCCCGAACGGAGATCCTATGATTTAAAATGGAGAAGTTTAAGTGATGGGTCAAATTAAAACACTAAAACCCTTACTCTTTCTCTTTAGTTCACGTTACTTCTTCTTCTCCTTCCATATTCTTTTCCTCTTCACACTTCATCTTCCACTCATCTTCTTTTTCCATTCTCAAAAACCCATTGTGTGGTGTGTGTCCATTTGCTTCCATCTTCATCTTCATCTTTCTCCACCAAGCAAGAAGAGTTTATGGTGCTTGGAAGCTCCCTCTCTCCCCCATTTTTATTTTCCCACTCTCTCTATTAGAGCTCTTTTCTCTTTGGCTTGAGGTAAGGTTTTCCTCTCCAATTTCATGAGCTCTAGCCTTAGGTTATGGGTTATTATGATTTTTAAGGGTGTATTGTGTATGGTTAGATGTTAGGAAGCCATTTATGATGAAAAACCATAAGGTGGGGTGAATTTAATGTGAGTTTTATAAGGGAATTTATGGGTACATGAAAATGGCATTGATTATGATGGAAGTTGATGAGCATTGATGATGGTTGTTGGTTTTTTAATGAAACCCTAACCCTATGATTTGGAGGAAATGTAAAATGTGAGTGGAATGTGTGTTTAATGATGTTAGAGAATGTTATTAATGAAGAGGAATAACCATTGATGATGGTTGGTGATTATTAATAAAGTGAGATGGTGACATTAATAGTGGATGGCCATTAATGAGGAATAGTGGTTGGAAACCATTAATGAGGACACCCATTAATGGGTATAGCTCAAAATGCATAATAAATGAATGTGAGCACCAAACCCATGGTGGTTATGATGGATTAAATGAAATAAATGAGGTTTGAGATTTAAAGTGGTGTGAACACCAAGTAGTTAATTAAGAGCACTTGAATCTTGGTGGTTTGAATAGAAAATGATTATATGGTACATTGTGTGATGTAGGAAACAACTCCATCGAAGAGGCGGGACCTTCGGACCATGGTGATTTCTACGTCTCTTGAGGTAGGAGGGGGTAACATTTCTAAATGCATGATTTCATCCATTATTTATTTGTGTGTATAAATGTGTTATGCTAATTTGGCTTGGATGAATATCTTGATGTTTATGTAATTGAAATGCATTTAGAATGAGTGGTGTTATGTAGCATATTTTGTTGGGATGATGATTATGATGTTGAATTTGACTCATGTTAATAAGACTTGTTGTGAATGGCTTTAAGGCCATGATTGAATTGATTGCAATGATGTTGAACATCCTATGATATATGATTTGATAAATAATGATTATCACTAACTATTGATGTGTATGAAATCCAATGACAATTAGTGCTGGTTGAGAATGATGAGTATATAGAGTTCCACTAAGTGTTGGTGGTGAATTGTTGATTGTGGAGTGGCATTAGAGGATGCATTATGTGAGAAATACATTGATTGGCATTTGCATCCATGGTATATCATACACTACCTATGTGGAATGTTAAGGGTTCCAATAGGCGGGCCTAGTGGGAGGGCGACCCAGTGCAAGGGTGAAATTATATGTTACTCCCTGGTGATTCTTGGAATCATGAAGCTGCCCATAGTTTGGTGGCGAGGCACCCTATGTGGCGGGCCCAGTGGGTGGGCGGCTCTATGGTGAACAAGTGACCTCGGTGTCCCTGTGGGGCACGGCTTTCTCGATGTGTGTTCGGGTAGGGCCCGTAGAACTTTTGGCAAGGAAGGCCAAGTTGTTGATTCGCAAGTCACGGGGTGACTAGTGCTACATATTGGCGATTAGCGGTTTGGTACTAGTAAAAGAGTGATATTATGCATGCAATTAATGAGATAAGTGTACACATTTACTACTACAGTAGGGGCATAATAGCACACCTATGCTTGACCCACACTTTATATGATGTTGTTTCCCACAGTCGGACCGTGATTTGATAATGTTTCCTTGTGCATATGCATTAGCCATAAGAGCATTTGCATATAGCCAGTGATATGCCGAGTTGGTAGCCTGTGGTGGCGATGGATGATTGATAAGTAAAAAGAAAGAAATGGTGGTACTAACCTTAAATGTGTGATGGTGTTTAATTAGATTGCCAATGGTTTGATACATATGTTGTGTATGTGATGATTGGAATATGTGCTTTGTATAAATAAAATAATATGATATGTGAACACCTTTTTTCATTTCTTTTACTTTTATTTTTATTTTTATTTTTTTATGTTACTTTTTCATTTTTGGTATTCTGACCACCATTTTTCCCATCTCTCTTCCCCATTTCACATTTTGGGCAATTGAGAAGACAGCTCTCTTGGTCAAATGGTAAGGTTATACGCAAGAGCAAAAGTGGAAAAATCAAATATTCAAACTAGAGATTATGGTTGGATTTAAAAGAAAAACACAAAAAAGGCAAAAATAATTTCAATATAACAGTAAGAAGAAATAGCAATCAAAAACATCATCTTCTCTGAAAATCAAAAAACTCTCTTCTCTCATTTTTTCTTCAACCCACAGTAAGCATATGCAAAATAGGAGCAAAAAAATCCCAACAACTAGAGTAGTTCACAAACCACAACCTTTTCTAAAAAATCAATCCCTTCTTCCTCTTATTTTTCTCAACACAACAGCAACCCAAACCCATTAAAACAGTGACCAAAAACAGAAAAAAGGAAAAATCAAAAGAGAAGGACAGGAAAAGAAGGAGATCTGTCGTCGAAACCGTCGCCGGAAACACCACCGCGCCGTTGCCCAGGCCCGATGCCAGCCCGAGGCCGCTGCGTCTCCCACTCACATCGTCGGTGCAAGCCCCGCCGCCTGAAGCTGTCTGAAGCTGCCTCAATCTCTCCTGCGGTTTCTTTCTCTCTCACACATCCCTCTTTCTCTCTCTTCCTCCACCTGATGCACTCTCTTTCTCTCTATTCTCTTCGCTTTTCTAAAAAACCCTAATGGGTTATTAACCCTTTTTTTTGTGTTATAACTAATGGACAAAGTGTTATAGGTCCCTGTTTTCTTTTCTTCAAAAGAGCAAAATGTGTGTTTGTTATTATTGTTATTTATTGTCATCTTTATTATTAAAATGTCATCTTTATTATTTTAGAGTTGTTATTGAGTTTCTTTTATTTTGTTTCTAAAACTTTCATTGAAATAATAAATGGTTTTTATTAAAATTAAAAATATATTAAAATCTAAATATCCTTTTTTAGAATAAAATTAATAGTTTTATTTATGCTAAATTTAAAAAATATAGAAAATTATTTTATATATATATGTATGTATTTCCTTTTAGAATAAAATGACGTCAAATCTTATGAGCAATGTGGTGCAAAATTAGTTTTTCCCACATTTGCGATACAAGATTTTGAAGGTTTATGCACGTACGAAATTCTTCGTCTTGTATTTTTCCTTCTCGACGAATATTCCTCTCGCTACTAAAAATCAAATCAAATCTAGTATATCCCTATAACATTTTTGAAAATTAGTTTCCAATAAAGAACTACGTAACCCTGATTTCTCGGAAGCTCGAGAATACGTAGGAGCGGGAATCAATTGTTGTCCAGCCCACTTTCCTTTGTTTAATTTCCAAGTCTGTTATTATCCAATTAATCCTATGTTGTTAATATTTAATTTTAAAACCTTATTTTATCACGAGGAGGTTAATTTAGACGAGACGTCTTGTTAATCTCGTGTTTTCAATATTTTAATAATATTTTTTATTAAATGAGGTTAATTTAGATGAAACGTCTTGTTAATCTTATGTTTTCAATATTTTAATAACATTTATTATAAAACAAGGTTAATTTAGATGAGACGTCTTGTTAATCTCATATTTTTGATAATAGTATTTCTATAAGGGGAGATTAATTTAGACGAGAGGTCTTGTTAATCTTCTCATTTTCCTATAATATCCTTTATTTATATCGTATTGTTTTCTCATAAAAGGGGTTAATTTGGACGAGAACCCTTTTGTTCGGTTTTAATCCACTTCATGTATCTCATATTATTTTACTCTATCTCATTCCATTTAATATATATCCCATTCAACTTTATTTTGTCTTAATTTCTAAATCATTATTACGATTTAAGGTTAATTTAGACGGGACGTCGTCTTAATCCTTACTGTCACTTTTTGGTCTTTACTGTCATTGTTTGGTTTTTTTACTGTCACTGTTTAGTCTTCTACTGTTTGGTTTTTTTACTGTCACTGTTTAGTCTTCTACTGTCATTGTTTGGTTTTTTTACTGTCACTATTTAGTCTTCTACTGTTATTGTTTGGTTTTTCATTGTTACTATTTAGTTTCTTATCGTCACTGTTTTGTCCTTTACTGTCACTGTTTGGTATATTATACTGTAACTATTTAGTCAAATTATTTGATTTAAGATCAATTTAGACGAGATGTCCTGTTAATATTTTTGAAACTTCCTCGTTTATTTTGTCTGTTCATTTTCTAAAGAAGTCAAAATAATTTTTAGGTTATTTAACATGTGTGTAATTAATTTGAGGTAACATTCTATAACAGACAGTATGGGGTGCTAATACCTTCCTCACCTGTAATTAGACTTCCGAACTTGGAATTTCATTTTTATAACTAGTGCTTTCACAAAGGTTTTTTTCGGTATTTTATCCTTAAAAATATTTATGGCGAATCCCTTTTTTTTTAAAGGATTTCGAACGGTCTTATCCTTAATATCTTAAGGGTCGGCCTCCCGTCGTGACAGCTCGTGACTCCACTGGGGATTTTGAGAGTCAAGCATACCAAATTGATTATGCATGTTTATTTAGCCTTTAATTATTTGACTTCTTTATTTTTATACCGTTTATTTTTCGTAAATGTTTGTCTGTAACCGTTGCATTGTTGTATTTTGCCATTTATTTTCAATCAATGTTTGTATGTTGTTGAACCGTAGGATAAGAGAATTTATTTTATTTGCTCAGTGTTTGTTCTTTGTGAAGGATTGGGTAAGGTAAAGGTATTGGATGCCCCTTTCACACACTACACTCACAATTTGCACATACTTTCGAGTGGAGCCCTATACCTGAGTCCAAATGAAGCTTAAGATTAGGAAAGGTTATTAATAGTGTCATTTAGGACGTACGTCCTATCTGGTTATCGTGAGAACCTCAGCTAGAGTTTGACTTATTCATGGTGTCCCACACCTAGTAGACTTCCTACTATTGTGGTCAACATCATGAGTAGGATCTTGGCTCTAGTGACCTTTAGACAATTAGTACAAGCCACCTATTGCGAGGTATCACTGTTAGATAACCTTAGAACCGGTAGAAGGCCTTCAGACAGAACCCAATTTAGGGCACAAAGGGGTAGACTTTCCCTCTACCTTTTCTCATTATCACTTTCCCTTTTAATCCAAATTGGTGGACCACTTGCCCATTTAGTGGATTACTTTTTTTCTAAAAATGACACACTTTTTTAACTAGTGATCCTTTAACGAGCAAGCAGTCCCTTATTTTTATGCATTCACTTAAGTTTTGGGTTCTCAGTTATAGATTTTCTGAATTGTCAAAAATTTAAAAAGCTCAAAAAACATCAAAAACATAAAAAACTCAAAAAGTAAAAAAAATAAAAACTATATATATAAAAAAAACTTTGACGATGATCAGAAGGTCTGTAACCCCATGTGACTCTTGAACTGCTATGAATTTTGTTAATCATTACTTCCCTAGGTATGAAAATGTTTTCCAAAAAAGTTACTAGGGAAGTAACGATTTACAAGGCATGTCAAATTCTGATGACTGATTTCTTTTTCTTCCTTCCGCTCTTGCCGAAAGCTATTCAGAGCTTGGTGAGTGCCTTCAAGAAAGACATGGAAATTAACATGGGATCGAATTTGTAGGATGAGGGCCATGGTTGCCCGAGCTAGGAATGGCTAATTTCTTTTCTTCTAGTGTAATGAACGCCTATGACAGTCACGTATCTTTTTTTGGAGTTCGGAATGAAGGATTCTTTCATCTCCACAACTATCCTACTTAATTTTAATGTTTACTCTAATTAGTACTTTTGAACGAGACGTTCTAAGGAACAGTTAAAAGACACTCGTTAAGACCCGTGATCGCTTCACGTACCATTTTATTTTAATGCATTTTACAATCCTGCTATTTTAATTCCTTTTATTTTTGCTTGACATGTTTTGTTTTAGCAAAAGACACCACGGGGAGGAACCCTTATGGAACTTGACTTCAAAAGAGACTCATGGCTAAAACGGAACATATGAACGAAGATCTCAGGGATGAGGTAAATCAATTGAAAGAGCAAATAGCAGAACTAACTAAACTCTTGGAAAGGAGAGTCACAAAAGGGGGCTCTTTTACGGGTAATGAGGGGATCAACTACCCCACTACATCCCCTGGGTTTTGGTCCAACATGAGCCCAAGTCGTGAATCCCCCGGCCGTTCCTTTCACCATCAATGTTAAGAAACCTAGCATTGATCCCCTACCATCCTTTAGAATGCCTTATGGTTATGCACCACCATATATTTTCATCGGCCCAGACAGTAACCTCGTGTTTTTCTCGCCTTACAGCTTACCACTGGGATACTTTCCTCCACTCTTCACTAACCCATGAGACACCTGTATTTATATGTTGATGTAGGTTTTGATAATGACATAAACAATGAAGAGATATTAAGGATGTTGTGTAAAGTGATTAATTTAATCATGAAGTTCAAACAAAATGGGTCAAGGATTCAAGTGTTAAATGCATAAAGATTGATGAACAACAAAGGACTTGAGTCAAGGCATTCATAAAGGACTAAATCAAGTGAAAAATGATCAAGAAAAGTGCCAAGAATCAAAGGAAACAAAATGTATGCAATTAAGTATCAAAAAAGGTCCAAAACATAAAGGAACAGCACCAGGAATTGATTCACATGGTAGAGGAATCGATTCATACATGATCAACAGCCTAGGAATCGATTCACAGGCCTGGGAATCGATTCATGCGCTTGGGAATCGATTCCCCTTGCTAGGAATCGATTCACATGTGATAAAGCACCCAGGATTACAATTTTTACATATAGGAATCGATTCCTTCTTCCCTTGAATCGATTCACATGCTAAGTTTTGCACAGATAACACTAAATGAATCAATTCATTTTGAGAATGAATAGATTCATTCAGTTTGAAATCGAAGTTTAAAGTGGAACAGCCTAGAATCGCACTAAGCCAACAGACGCTCATTGTTCTATTATGTCCATGCTGCACTATGTCGAAGGCACTTAAGAATTGCAAGGAACCATGCTACACTAACCTTGGATGAATATTTCAATTACAACAGCCATTCCTTCATCGCCTATAAATTGAAGAAGCAAACGAAGGATTCAACACACAACAGCAAGCCATTTGCTCTTTCTTTCCTCCTACGTTCATTTCTTCTTTGCATTTACTCTCTGTTCTAATTTTTGTTTGAAATAATTTTTTGAGAGTTAGCTTGTGAGGAAAGTATTTTTGAGTGAGCTAAAATTTGCATATCCTCTCTTTGAGAGTTATCATTTTGAGAAAACTTAAATTTGTATATCCACTCTATTGGAGAGTTACTCTGTATCCTAAACACCAAAATTTCTAGAGTTTGTGGGTTGGGTTTCAACCTTGTAAATTTGTGAGATTGAGAGATTGGGTGGAGTGCCCTTGTACTTGTGAGAATTGGGTTCTTGAGTGTGGGACACTAGGAAGCCGCGATTGCTTAAAGTTGTATCTCTAATCTCCAATAGTGGAAATCCTCTAAGTGGGTTGCTTAGAGGCGAAACGTACACCGGTGTGGTGGAACTCGTATATATCGGTTTGCAAATCTCTCTTCCCTAAACTCATTTAATTTGTGCACTTAACTTGCTTACTTAATTTATTGTGTTTATGACTAGATTAATTAACTCCTTTATTATTACTAATTAATTTGGATTAAGTACATATTCTATTGAGTTGTAAATTATTTCGATTAATATTGTTGAAATTGTTTTAAGTAATATTCTTGAATTGATTCGAAATCTTTCTAAGTATCAAAAATAGTGTTGTGATTAATTTGATATTATTTGAATATTACTTTATCTCTTAAGTGAATTTATTTGGCATATACTTAGTACTTGTTAATTTGTCTTGTGTAAATTGTTGTCATTTGTGATTAAATTTATCATCTTCATTAGGTATAATTATTAAAGAATCAATTTCAAAAGCATTCCAAGTAAAATTTTTAATACTCAATTCACCCCCCCCCCCTCTTGAGTAATTGTGGCCACTTGGTTAACAAGTGGTATCAGAGCTTGACTCTTGGTAGATCAAGCTTAATAGCTTCAAGAGAAGGAATGGCCTCAAATTCTCTAAACCTTTTTCCTGAGGGTGGTGCCACAAATAGACCTCCCGCTTTCAATGGTGAGGGTTACACTTTTTGAAAAGAAAGGATGAAAATTTTTGTTCAATCAATTGATTTGAAAGTATGGAATACTATTGAAAATGGTCCTTTCATACCTATGCATATAGTTGATAATAAACAAATAGAAAAATCTATGGATGATTGGACTAGTGATGAAGAGAAGAAAGTGCAATATAATTACAAAGCAAAAAATCTTATCACTTTAGCCTTAGGTCCCGATGAATTTTTTAGAGTAGTTACATGTAAATCTGCTAAGGATATGCAGGATACCCTTCAAATAACTCATGAAGGAGCTAGTGATGTCAAGGATTCTAAGATTAGTACTTTAACTAGTCAATATGAAATTTTTAGAATGAGTTCCAATGAATCTATTTTAGAACTTCAAAAGAGATTTACTTTGATTATTAATCACCTTATAACACTTGGTAAATCTTACACTAACAAGGAACTTATCCACAAAGTTTTAAAAAGTCTTACTAGGGAATGGCAACCTCTTATTACGGCCATCAAGCAATCTCCCAATATAAATGATATGTCTCTTGCCACTTTGTTTGGTAAAATACAAGAACAAGAAAAAGAGTTGAAAGATTTGAAACATGTGGAGGAAGAGGAAAAAGTGTAACATCCCGATTTAAAAATTAATTACCGAATAAAATTAAGCCATTAGAATAATAATTGTAAAGTGGAAAATTACTTGTTAATTATAATTAACTTAATTAATTTAACTTAAGAAAATAATGGCTGATTAATTGTGATTGATTGTTAATAGCTGGCTGCTTGTGATTGGTGGGTGTGGCGTGAGTGGACTGACGTTCACGAACTCCCACCCCACTCTTCTTCTCTTTGTACGCATATATACATGTCCAGGGTCACTGTTGTTATGCATTCCCTTCAGACTTCCTCTCCGCTACTCCTCTTCTCTTTGTTCTCTCTTTTCTTCTTCTTCTCCCATTTTCTTTGTTCTCTGTTTCTGGAAACCCACGACGACGGTGCTGCAGAAGATTCAAAGTCTCCTTCTGTTGGTGAAGGACGATCATCGAAGCGGAAGAAGAACAGCTTTCTATCCCCGAGCCGATTGCAGAGTACAACTGTGCGAGGGAGGACTGAACGAGGCAAACAGAGCATCAGACCAAACGTCAGAAAACAGAAGAGTTTCTCGAGTCCCTTCAGTAGGTAGGGGGCGCTTGCATGTCAAATGCATGGTTTATGGACGGTACCGGATGAACGTATTGCCTTACGTGTGTGCGAATGTGTCTATGATGACTGTGTGCAATGCATGATTGTTAATCCTTGGATACCATATGTGTGATAGTAGAGTCCTGTTAATAGTTATACATTTATATGCATGTATTCAGGGTTGTTGTGCTGAGTTCTGATAGTCATTTACACATAAACGCGTGTGATTCATGTTCCTATTATTGTTAATACTGAGAGGATATGCATGTGTGGCTATTGGTTGATTTCATCTGGGATGTTATAAACATGAACTGTTTGATTGCTGTGTATGCTGGTATGATTGACGAGTGAATGTAGGAACTGTGTTGGATTGGTTATGACTCTAATGGTTACGAGGAATGTGTCGGATAATCGAGGATGCTCGTTGTTAGAGCATATAGGCTGCATGTACAGGAACGGGGTGACCCGTGGAAGGTCAGGAACCCCAAAGAAATGATCTTCAGCTACAGACCCTTGGCTAGATCCTGTGTGAGCTCGTGGTAGCCGAGGGAGCTAGAGTTAAGTCTCGAGACGTCAACGGGAGGCCGGTACTACGCGGGAAGGGCTAATGGATGAGAGGCCAGTAAGGGAACCTGTAACTGAAAATCACTGCCTAAGTCGGATCCGCAGGCATGCATGTAGATGCAATGTTGATTAGGATAGTACGAGTGGTATGACTCGGAGTGATACGAATGAATTCCGAATGAGTTGATGCATGCTTTTGTATGAATGAAAATGAACTTCACGTAATATGTATGTAAGTGTATGTCATTGAAAATATCATAATCTGCATGGCTTAAATTTAAATTGAATGCAACCCGAGTGAACATGAGTGTGTGTACTGATGCTGAAGCCGAGTCACTAACTGTCATTTTATATATAAAAGCTCACCCCTACTGTGGCTATATTTTACAGTGAATGTCTCTCGGAATGATGAATGAAGGAGGAGCTGCATGCCGAGTGAGGTGCTTGTGCACTATGGGGATATGCGTGTATATGTATATACTGTGTATAAGGGTTTGTTAAGCCTTGGCCGGCTCGTATTTTGGTCCTTGTCTTTCTATGTCAGAATTTGAACTCTCTCGGGTTGAGAGTATGACAATGTGCCTGTAAATATTCATATACATTCCTATACATATCCTACTGTATGTTTATTCTATGCTGTGTGTATAAAGGTCCGAGTGATATATATATGTACGCATTTTCCGAGTGTGTGAGGTTGGTATGACTCTAAGTAAAAATGGAGCTAAGTTATGGTTATGGGAAGCGGGATAGTGACCTTATCCCGAGTGAGAATTGATCTGAACACCTTCAGAGTGATAACCCGTTAGGATTCCCTCGAGTGGAGAATAATTAAATATTTCCGAGTGAGAACCTTCCGAGTGAGTGTTTTTCGTCAGAAGAGTGATCTATAAGATTCTGAATGAGACCCATGGTAGTAAACTTATTGGAAGCTAGAAGATCCATGAGTGAGTCTTAACTTAGTAGGATAACTTTAGTGAGAAAGATTACGTATGCCGAGTGAAAAACGAGTGAAATAACCTCGAGTGGTAAAAGACCGGGAAAGATATTCCGAGTGAGGAGTCCTTATAGAATCCGAGTGGAATGGAATCATTTCCCGAGTGGTCAACATCTGTGACTCGAGTGAATAAAGTTAAGGAATGCGAGGTAAACTTCCGAATGAAACTTGTACGTGTAAGGGTTAACCCGAATGATTTGAAAGTAAGGCTTTTCGAGTGGACTTAGACTTTGAAATCCGAGCGAGGGAAATCCGAGTGGAGTTGCTCGCCTCAGTGACTAAGTGTTCGCTCCAGCGAGTGTGAGCGTAAGGAAGGTCTCTGTTGGTTCCGCTTAAGCTATGCGTGCCTCGCCCAAGCGTGTTGGGTTGTCTCGCTCGAGCGATATTGAATCTCGCCTGAGTGAGTAGACGCTGTTGGGTTCGCCCATGCCCTGCATCTTCCATTGTTGCCTTGTAGATGGCTTGCATTCCTTTCCCTTTCTTCTTGTCCTAATTCTACTCTCCTTAACACTCCACTGCTCATCTTGCCCTTGAATCCCCTTTGAATTTTGGAAAAGTTTTCCCGCTCTCGGTTTATTCTCAAATTGAACTTAGGATGTTACATTTTGGTATCAGAGCAGACCTAAAAGGTCCAAGGCCAAGGTATGCTTACCGAGTGTAAGCGGTTGTGTACATTATGACCGAGTGGTCATCATTATTGTGATATTCTGTTGAACATGATCGATGTTGAGATATTGATTTGAGGATAGGAGATTATTCCCCTCCTGGTCCGATTAATTATGTTATATATAGGAATGGTAAAATGTGCTATAGTTATTGAATGTTGGGATGAGATCCGATCGGTAGTGAGTAACTTTGTAAACTTATCCTTGAAGGGGTGTTAATTTCAGGATAAGTAATGACGAATCGCCAAAGCATGGAAGCCATAGCCACGACATTCCAACGTTTTGCTGACGTGTTTGAGAGGCAGGGCCAGCCTCGAGCTGAAGATGGCCAAGTGTTGGATCGCTTCCTGAAGAGGAAGCCGACTGAGTTTCAAGGGGGATTTAATCCTGAGGCAGCATACACATGGATTCAAGACTTGGAGAGAGTTTTTGGGGGCCTTCACTGTACTGAGGCCCAGAAAGTTGAGTGTGCAGTGTACATGCTGCGAGACAAAGCGGAAAATTGGTGGAAAATCGCCAAAAACCTACTGACTGATACGGGCATCCAACTAGTCTAGGAGAATTTTAGAACGTGCTTTCTGGAAAAATATTTCCCCGACACAGTGAGGAGTCGGAAGGAACTGGAATTTATGGAACTGAAACAGGGTTCCATGTCTATAGAAGAATACGCAGCCAGATTTGAAGAGTTGTGTCTGTTTTATCCGCCCTTCTAACAACCCGGGACTAAGAGTTCTAAATGCCTCAAATTTGAGAACGGACTAGGATCGGACATTAAAAGAGCTTGCAGATATCAGGAAATTAGAAGCTTCCCGGTGCTGGTGAATAAATGCAGGATTTTCAAAGAAGATAACAAGGCCCATTCGGGCCAGAGCAGTAAGACAGAACCCTCCTTGAGGCCTCAATAGTCACGCTTTAAGAGATCGGGTAACTTTGGAAGAAGTGGACCCTCTGCTAAATATAAAGGTCGGGGTAGCCAAGGGGGTCAGACTAGTGGACGTCCAAAATATGGCAAGTGTTTTAAATGCGGTGGCGACCACTTTGTTCAGAATTGTGATGGTGGAGGAGATGTTATATGTTTTCATTGCAATGAGAAGGGGCACATTCGCCCTGACTGTCCTCAATTACACCAAGCAAACGCCAACGTGCATCATGGAGGCTTCCGAGGGAGAGGCCGTGGAAATGGTGGCCGCGGAACTGGGGGCAGAGGAAATAGAACTCGAGGAAACATGATGTTTGCCCCAAGCGACAGGAAAAGGAATGCCGACCAACCGGCTACTGGGAGAGTTTACGCCATCAACGCTGAGGAAGCTGCACAAGCAAATGACTTGGTGCAAAGTAAGTGCTCGCTCGGTAGATATACACTTGATGTAGTTTTTGATTCCAGAGCTACCCACTCCTTTATTGCTGACGATTGTGTGAGACGTTTAAAATTACCGACTGTGTATATGAATCGGACTTTGGAAGTAGCTAATCCAACCGGCGCTAAAGTGTTGACATCAATGATGTGTAAGGATGTAACCTTTACGTTGGGCGGTCGGAGTTTTACCTTCAATTTGGTATGTGTGCCTTTGAAAGATCTTGACATTGTGTTGGGCATGGATTGGCTTTCAGCCAACAAGGTGTTGGTGGACTGTCAAAATCGAAGAGTAATTTTTCTGAGGCAGAGCAATGAGGACTACATGGTACGAGGTATAGCTTAACTATTTATGATGCTTTGTTTAACTGAGGGAGAGAGTAGAACCCGAGTGAACGATATTCTGACTGTTTATGAATTCCCTGAAGTGTTTCCGGAGGACGTGCCGGGTGTCCCTCTGAATAGAGAAGTTGAATTCTCTATAGACTTAATTCCTGGAGCCAAGCCGGTCTCCAGTACACCTTATAGAATGTCCCCAACAAAATTGGCTGAATTGAAAAAGCAAGTGGATAAGTTACTCAGGAAGCAGTTTATTCGACCGAGTGTATCACCATGGGGCGCACCTGTGCTGCTTGTCAAAAAGAAGGATGGCAGCATGAGATTATGCATAGATTACCGACAGCTAAACAAGCTCACGATTAAGAACCGATACCCATTGCCCAGAATCGACGATTTGGTTGACCAACTGCGTGGTGCTTCAATTTTCTCGAAGATCGATTTACAATCGCGATACCACCAAATCCGGGTGAAGGACTCAGACATCCCTAAGAATGCCTTTAGGACTCGGTATAGCCACTACGAGTATGTAGTGATGCCGTTTGGTGTAACAAATGCACCTGTTGTGTTCATGAATTACATGAACAGTATATTCCACCCATATCTAGACCGATTCGTAGTAGTTTTTATTGATGACATCTTAATCTATTCTAAGACCCCTGTAGAGCATGAGGAACACCTCCGAGCGGTACTTCAAGTATTGAAGGAGAAGCAGTTGTTTGCAAAACTTTCAAAGTGCGATTTCTGGATGGATAAGATCCACTTCCTCGGACATGTAATTTCCATGGAAGGCATTTCGGTAGACCCATCAAAGGTGGCAGCTATAATGGCATGGGAGAGACCCAGGTCAGTCTCGGAGATAAGAAGCTTTATGGGACTAGCTGGCTACTATAGAAGGTTTATTGAAGGTTTTTCTAAACTCACTTTGCCACTGACTAAATTGACTCAGAAAAATGTCCTTTTCGTGTGGAGTTTCGAGTGCGAGAGCAGTTTTCGAGAGTTAAAAGACAAGTTGACAACCGCTCCAGTGTTGGCATTGTCAAACTTGCAGGAAAGCTTCGTGGTTTATTGTGATGCGTCGGGACTCGGCCTGGGGTGCGTGCTAATGCAGAAAGACCGAGTGATAGCTTATGCCTCTCGGCAATTGAGGCCTCACGAACAGCATTACCCGACCCATGACTTGGAATTGGCAGCTGTGGTCTTCGCATTGAAGATATGGAGGCATTACTTGTACGGTTCTAAATTCGAAGTGTACAGCGACCACAAAACAATTCTTGACTAAGGTTAAGTCATTTTGAGGTTATTAGTGGATGGAAGGAAGGATTAGGGCATCAATGGTCTGTATTAAGGGTAAAGCATTTGTAAAGCATTGGCTAAGTGGTATGACTAATGAAGGTAGCTAGGTTGATGAGTAGGTCGGGTGCCCTAGGCTCTTGGTGAAAGACTATAGGTGGAGTGTAGCCAAATAAGAGATTGTATAGGAGTTGAATATACTTCGGTGGGGCATAGCCTGTAGAACTATATGTGGGATGGAGTTTAGGAGAGGTGTAGAGGCTGTTGAAGTTTCCCCTGAGGTGTTTTGAGGGATCCTTTCAGCTAAAGCTTCTTTGATCTTTAGAGCCTCTACTCTTTCAACTGTTCAATTTCTTTCTTGTCTACCATTGCCCTTTCTTTTACATGAGTGTTATAACGGTGATGGGGAATCAGTTTGAATATCCTTTACTTCCTTTGGGAGTCAAACAACATATTAGCAAAATAATTTAAACAAAATAAAACAAAGGTTATTGCCTTTCAGGAATCATAATCATTGTCACGTGGCGTTAATTTAGAAACAATGCATAGAGTGAGAATGGAAATTAACATGGGATCGAAAGTGGACTCTTCATAAAGAAAGCTCTTTATTTCAATGTTCATGAGTATGTAAATCGAGCTTATCATGGATTAACATAAAATACATTCCAGCTAACACCACTGATAACTCTAAATATAGCTCACCACTACTAACCCTGAGAATTGTTGTCTTTAGTTCGTCCATAAGTTCTTGAATATTGTGATGGTTTGAGGTGTAAGGAAGGGAGACACAAATGCTTGAGTTTCACGCAATATTTGGGGAACCCCTCCAGTAGCTCTTATGACCACCCTAGCTAAGTGTATGAATCAATTATGCCAAAACTCAATATGTGAGTCCTTGACTGGAAACTCTTGGTCTTTCAACTTGATCTTTTTATTATATTCGTGGACACATCGGATCACCTTGTCTTTCCAGAAGTTAAGCTCATCCTTATAATTAGTTTGGAGGAACATAAATTCTTATTGCAAGCTATCAACCTAGTCCTTCAGACAGTTCATTTCATCTAAAATAAAGTGTTTCTCATTGGTTATCTGAGTCAAGTGGGCCCTCAATTCTATTTTTTGCCTCAGTATGTCATCAATTTCATTTATGTTTTCAGTTTGGAATAAACTTCTTTTAGCCATCCCTTAACTTTGTGGTAGGAGTTTTTTTTTGTAGTTCTTTTTTAATATTTTCACACTCTCTAATTTTATCCTGAAGGTTTCTCTTCAAAGTTGCTCAGTCTTGGCGACTTAAAAAAAAGCTCTATTTTTGCTTCTTCTTTGCTCTTCACCATCTTGGCCAATTCTTTTTTGAGGTATCGTAGTTCTGTAGATCCATCCTTCTCAGGGAGTACAAGTTTGCCTAGATCATTAGCTTCTAATGGTTCAAAGGGTAGCTTAATTTGTTTTACCCTTTCCGTCATCCACTGACAATAGGTTATGAATGGATCACAGAGTTCAAGGTTTATTTCTCTACCTCCTATTATTTGATTCTTACATGCTTTGTAGGCTTTCTGAAGTCCTCCAACCAAACCTTTCTCTCCAAGGTAGTATATAACAGGTTTTAAGGCTTCCAATGGTAAACCCCTCAAAAGGTAAGAATATTATTGCATAGCCAGAATATGAGCTTTTATGCTTTTTCATTTGTATCATTTTTCTACTTATTAATAAAATAAGTATTTCAGTTTAAAATTATTTTAAAATGTATTTATCCATTGAGTAATAGGTCATATGAAAGTTATTCCTAAAATGTCCCTAGTCAAGTATTTACATGGGGACATGTAAATACATTGAGACTAGCGTAAGAGTGTACTGATGACCTAATCTCACAGATCATAGATATAGATGATATCAAGTCTTCACACGGGTACACATTAAGAGTAATGATGTACTGGACAGACCCATCATGAGAACATTGCATGGATCATTACATGAATGTCATAAACGATTCTCAATGTGATAATGGTATATGTCGTCCTTCGATCTTAAGTCACTATGATTCCTATATGAGGAGTTTGTTGTTTTAATATAATCAAATGTCTTTTGTAACAAGAGGACTATAAAGGTTGTGATTAGGCAATGAACAAATTATATAGAGGGATGTGAGTGATTTAGATGAGATTTGTCTCTCCTATATGACAGGAGTGATATCTGTAGGCCATTTGATGGAGTGAGAATAAGGAAACGCATGGCCATGCTAGAAAGCATAAATATTAGATATTTATTCGGATCAAGTCTACTCTGGTATCAAGTAAAATAAATTGGGTCGTACAAGGATGACGCGACCATGTCTTGGGCCTAATTAGGATATCGTGACAAAAGGAACAAACATATAAAATAATTATCACTTATAGGTTATGTTGATATTCAATAATATTCAAACATAATGATGCATTGCTAGATGTCGTTCTTATTTTATATTAATAATAAAATAATTTATTATTAATATGACCGAGTATTTTACCTATAGGGTCACACACATAGAGTAAGCCCGTCAGAAAATGTTTTATTTTATTTTAGTTGGACTAAAATAAAGCTATTGGGCCTAACTCATTAAGAATGAGTAAGGAGCCAACTCTTTAGAAAGAATAAATTAGGTCAAACCTAAGCCTATAAATAGATCATAAGATGCTTATAGGGTGTTCATTAAAAAGAGACATAAATACGCAAAAGTTGTAAGAGCTACACGCCGTCAAACTAGCAGTTGGCAAGTGTTGCGATTCTGGTGAGAGTACTCGTGTGGACTCCTAAAGGATGAGGCTACTGCTGTTCTTCAAGAGGTAATCCTAAAAATGTATTTTTTTGTGTTGTCTTATGCTTTGAAACACGGCGCTTTGCAAATCCTATGGGAATCCTTGTATTTTTGTTGCTCATGTACTAGGGATTCCCTAACATCCAAATATGGTGAACCCTTCAAAAGGTAAGAATATTATCGCATAGCTAGAATATGGATATAGTTGATGAGAGCACGGGACCCAATAAGTGGTACATTAGGGTAATCCTTGCAACGGTAAATAAGTTTGGACCTTTGTTGCGAGAATGGTTGCCATCTTTCTTTCCACCATCTAAGCTACTACAAAGCATTTTTTCAATCTTCCAGCTTTCTAATGTTTGGTTGAAACACCATGTAGTCATCAATTGAACAAATGATGATGCTCAACCTCTTAAACACATGGGAGGTGATCTGAATGTAAAGGATGGGTACACAATATAAGATCTTTTGTCCTCCTTTTTCATGGTAGAAGAGCATAATGGAGTAGACATCATCTAAAAGGGCTATGACTAGAAATGCTGAGTACTTTCAAAAGTCTATGAATACATTTATAGCGAGCCTATCTACCAGGCTATCCGCGCTGGGAAACAAAACCATACCATAAATTGTAAGAGCAAGGACTTCCATAAAAGTATCCCACTTAGTTGTTGTTGCTAACCTTTGCATCTAGTCTTCTAGAAAGTTTTGGCTTAAACCCCAAGTTGTCTGATTTTCAATCTTTGATTTTCCAACTCATCAGGGTTTATTTTTAGGACTTCAGCTACTTTGCTGATATGGGTCATATGTTCACGGAACTAATAAGGCTTGTTATTCCTTAATGGGAATATTTGCTCAAACTTTTCAATTGTGGGAGCCAATTGAAAGTTAAAGAAGGTGAAACATCGAAGTAGAGGGTCAAAATACTGAGCAGAGGTAGTGATGGCCCCGTGTTGAACATCAACTTCTAGGATCTTTAACAGGGTCCCATATTTGTTCTTGAAAGCTAATCTTTGGCGAGAACTCAACTTCCTTCTGAGCTGACTCAGACTGGCAAAGTCTACTTTCTTTTCCTTTATCCGGATCTTATTTTAAAGTTGAATTGTCTCCATGTTAATTTCCATTCTCATTTTTCTCTTTCTTTTATGACAAGATTAAGATTGTGACACACAATGACAACAAACACATCAATGATAGAAAAAGAAAAAATAAAAAAATAAAAAAATAAAAAACAAATTGATAAGTTTTTAATCTCTTGATCCACCTATTCCTTTTTCAAATTCATGGATTGTCACATGTTTTATTTTTTCAAAATCATGGACCGAGAGATTAACAACTCATACGGATATGTCATTAATCCTTTGCACAAACTTATTATTTTTGAGAAAAAGAAATTTGCACGTTTGTCCAAAGGATCAATTATCCATAATATTGTATAATTAAGGAAAGGTTGAAAAAGAAAGAAAGGCATGCCCCATTAGTGTCCTAATTGGATTGCCTATTGGGTTTTATCTTAGGGTTCTAGGGTATTTATACTTTGCATCTCACAGGAAGACGTTATTATTCCTAAAAGGCCACTAGAGCTCACGACTTTCTTAGACGTTTATGATAATAACAAGTACATGTCAATTATGGGATGCCAAGAAAACCATACTTTAGCTGGGCTTTCACGGAAGCCAACAGGAAGTACATCCAAATCGACACCGTTAGTTGCCCTTTATCCAAAAGGTTCTTCTCATGCTCTTGGGTGTAAAGCCACTCTTAAAATTAAATAGTGAAGTGTGTACTAGGGGACACACAAACTTGTCATACCTTATCCCTAAAAACAAACAATTGAGTCAAACACAATTCAAATAGTCATCTACCCTAGGGTGTATAGAATATATCATCCAAATAAGTATATACAAGGACAAACATTCATATACAACAAATATTTCAAACCAACAAAAGATAAGGACAAAAAACACAAAGGGTCATAAATAAACTAATATATGAATTATGCAATTTAATTTGAATGGCCTAACTCTCAAATTTCCCTAGTAGAGTCACCATCTATCGTGACATGGACGACGGGATAATGATTCCCACAAATTTATTTTTTTAAAATAATTTATAAAAAGGTATGGAGTCACCATCAAGATTTTATTTTTATTTTAAAAGGGTAAAATATTGGAAAGACCCTTTAGAGCTCTAGGTTCGGGAGTTAGTTACGAATAGGGAAGGTATTAGCACCCCTATTCACTTGTTCCAGAGAAACAATATCTTAATTAAATTACGTAATTATTTTAATAATTTAAAAGTGACCCGATGATAAAGAAATAGAAAAAATATTTACAAAAAAATAAAAAAAATAATTTTTAAAAATGGGCCTGACAAGATTGAGTTTTGCTCCTACGTATTTCCAAGTGCAATAGGAAATCAGGGTTACATAGTTCTTGTTAAAAAGTACTCTTATGATTATATTTAATCAGTATCATGTATCCCATGACGTTGATATGATTTTTATAACAACTTTATCGGTGTAGTGTATCCCACAACGCCAATAAAATTATTCATATAATTCTTTAGAGTAACTTTATTAATGTATTGTATCCCACTACACTAATAAAGTTATTCATATAATTTTTAAAGCAACTTTATTGATGTAATGTATCCTACTACACCAATAAAATTGTTCATGTAATTTTCAGAGCAATTTTATTGATTTAATGTATCCACGTAATCAATAAAATTGTTTATATAATTTTTAGAGCAACTTTATTCATGTAATGTATCCCATTACACAAATAAAATTGTTCATGTAATTTTTAGAGCAATTTTATTTATTCAGTGTATCCCATGGAATCAATAAAATTGTTTATATAATTTTAGAGTAACTTTATTGATGCAATGTATCCCACAACATCAATAAATTGTTTGTATATTTTTTAGAGCAACTTTATTGATGCAATGTATCTCATGACATCAATAAAATTGTTTGTATAATTTTTAGAGCAACTTTACCATCAATAAAATTGTTTATACCATAGATGCTAAGAGAACAAACTTAAAAGTTATATATATATTCTTTAAATCAATTTAAATAAATTTAAAGATTTTTTAATCAATAAATAAATAAATAAAAATTAAATACATATGAAATGAATGACAGAAAAAAAACTAACCAATTAAAGCATAAAATAAAAGCAACAAAAAGATAACTATATACAACATAAATAATAAAATAGACTCAAAAAAAGAAAAAGAAAACATATCTTCTTTTCTGAACCAAAGAAAAATTTTAAAGTTAGCCCTCGGATTTGATGGCTTCTCTAGTTTTTCTAAACTGAGACTTCCGTGGAAATATCAAATATTTTCTAATGTAGAAGATCGGTCAAAGCCGCAACCATAAAGTATACTCAGAAATAAGTTATATCCATGGTTGTACCAGGAAGTATATATAACTTTTGTGTGTTTTTCAAAGTGTTACAAGGTACTCCTTATATAGTAACTTGACAAGCCAACTCTTATAAGAGTTTCCAATGTGGGACTAAATAACACTGCCAAATTTTAGAATTTAGCAACTTCTAATCTTAGAGTTTTCAATGTGGGACTAAATCTAGTCTATTTTTCTATTTGTGTTTTCTTTTTCTTTCTCCTTTCTTTTTTATTTTTTATTATTCTATTAGTTATTATTCCCCTTAAACAAGACACATTTTTAAGAGCCCTTTAGTTAAAAGATTTAAAATTTGTTACCCTTTTTATTTTTGAAATGACAACCCAGAAGAAATTGGGTAGCATTATACATTACATCCAATGATTAGTCATGTTATGCCTATGTTTTATGTTACTCCCAATGTGTTTACATCCATGTCATCTACAATATCCTTTATGCATACTACATATAGGATCATCCATAAGGTTTCTTGGGATTCTACATAGTTTTGTTCGTGTATTTCTATGGATTCATCTTATTTCATTTTTTGGTTGATATTTCTATTTTAATTCTCTCAAAGGTACCAAGGTTAGTATTTGGCCCTAGTAGCCAATCTTTTTCCTTTCTTTTTCTTTCACCTTTGTTTTTCTTTCTTTGTTGTTTTCTTTTATATTTTTCTGGCCTCATTTTGTTTTCCTTGTAGGTTTACTGTTGATTTGCTTTATGGATCTATAGGATTTGAGGACAAATCCTCTTGAGGAAGGGGAGCATGATGAGGACAAACCCATGATTATTTTATATTTTGTAACTAATTAGGAAATATTAAGAATGTAATAAATTAAGTTTAGAAAGCCTTAGGTTTAGGCTTTGTATGGCCATATTTTTCATTTAGGGCCACTTTTAGGCCATGTATTTTTAGTTTTTTGGGCCTTAGGTGAAGCTTTTATAAGCCCACCTAAGCTAATCCCAAATTTGAGGATGAGGTATTTAATCTCTCACTCCTTTGTATTTTACACCAATTAATTCATTTTGAAGATTTCTAGTGTGAGAAAGTGAGAATCCTCTCTTTAAGTCTCTCCCTTGTGCTTAGCACACCTCTCAATAGACCTTATCCTTAGGCTTTCTTCCCCTAAGGTGGCATGTAGGCTTATCTCCTCCTAGAGGAAGTGGTGCCAATTTCTCTCCTTCATAACCAACTCCTCTCAACCACCTTAACCACTTATAACCACCTAACTACTTTCCTAACCACCCATAACTACTATACAACCTTTTAACCCTCTTCAATCCTCTTCCATATTTTCAGCCACACCATCTCTAATTTCCCATTGTCCATTCACAAGTCTTTCAAAGGTATTGCATCTCCAAGAAGAAAAGCAAGGAAAGCTAAATCCACTCTTCATCAAAGTAGGCAAGCCTACATCAAATCTTCTCGTGAATTAATGGGTATATATAAACTTAGAATTAGGTTTTATTTTTATTTTAAATATAATATTCAGTTTGAGTACTTTTTTGAGATAAATTTTGTGTATCTAATTTTGTTATAAATTATTATATCATTTTATAATATATATTTGAAAATGCTAATATATGTTCTTGATGTGTTTTTACTCTAAAAACTATCCCTAGTAGTAATCGTTTGATTACCCAATACTTATAACTTTAGTATTTTATTTTCTGTCCAAATGATCTCCAAACATAATGAAATTTTAAACTTGAGTTTATATACATAAAATGAGGTTCTCACTTTAAGTCTTGTAATTTATCAATGTCATTTGCTAATCTAACTAAAATGGACCTAAATTAAGCTTTAAGGTTATGATTCAGACTATATTTCACTTATTTCTATAAAATTACAAAAGAAATTTGTATAAAATTCTATAAATTATAACGAAATAAAAAGCTCTAAAGGACTTTAGATTGACTCTATCAAAATTTTAATTTAGAATTTTCTCTAAAAATTTATCCTTAATTGTAATAACAGGGACATTTAAAATAGGGATGTTACAAAATTTGTGCATTTAAATTGGTTATAAAATTATCATATCTTTTATTAAAATATATTTGGATATGCTAACATATGTTGTTTTAACATGTATCTATTCTAAAAACTACACCTAGTAGTAGTTGTATGACTAATCGTAACTTATAATTGTACTATTTTATATTTTATCCAATTGATCTCCAAACATAATGAAATTTTAAAGCTGAGCTCACATATATAAAGCTAGATTCTTGTTTAATTTTTATAATTATTAATGACGTTTCTTTGTTTACTAAAATAAACTTAAAATGCGTTGTAACTAAAGTCGTATTTCACTTATTGTCAGAAAATTCCAAAAAAGTTGTAGGAAATTCTATATAATATAATGAATAAAAATTTGAAGAGGACTTAAGCCTAATTCTATCAAAATTTTAGATTAAAGTTTTTCATAATAATTTAACCTTAATTGTAACAAGACAATAAAAATAAGGATATTACAAGAATGGACCAGATGTATCAAAAATACTTTACGGGTTAAAATTATGTAATTAAAAGTTAGGGGTCATATATCAACACCTTAAATAATTTAGTACTAAAATCGTGCAATTAAAAATTAGAGGACTAAAATCAAACATTTGATAAAATTGGGGGACCAAAAATAGCCAATAAAAAATAATTATATATTTTCATTACAAAACAATTATATTTATATGTACTAAAAATATATTTGATAATAAATTAAGTTTTGATCCCAACAAATGTTCTTTTGTTTGAATTTAGTCCGTAACAAAAATTTTGTAAGGATTTAGTTCCTAATATTTTGGAAATATTTGAAAGTAGTATTTATTGTGAATGATCTTGTGTTTATCACTAAATTGATTAACAAATAACTAGTTCAACAATGACACGTGTCATCGCATCTTTAGCCAAGTCAACGTAACAATGCCACAAATCTAAACTTTTCTAAATGTTAGTTCTAAATCATAATGAAAAAATATTATGGACTAAATTCAGAGTAAATACCAAAACTTAGTGCTAAGAATTTATGATTTTTCAAATACTAATAAAACTATTTGATAAACAAAAGGATAAGCTTCTAATTTGTACCCACAGAGAAAATTTTGGTAGTTGAACATAAGGTCTTAACTCCTAGATTAAAACCTCAACGTTTATTATAAACAAAGAAAAGTTCCTAGCATAAAAAGTAATCATTTTCAAGTTATATGTTATGACCTACTTTAGAGTGGGTTTTGGTAATATTACTTTTAGAGATTTTTTTTAATATCTATTTGGGCTTGGGTCACACAAGATTAAAATTTAATAAACATGCATTCTCTTGGACTCGAACCTAAAACTGCATTTTTAGAGTTATATAAATAATCGATTATATACATAGTCAATTATAACAATAATTTGTTATTATATATGTTTAGATATATTAGATAAAAATTATTTAAATAATTTATTTCGTTTGAATTGTTTAAAACAATTGATTAATTTATGGTAAAATAATAATAATATAACGTAAAATCTTTTGCGCTAATTAGATATGCATTTAAATTAATTAACTCATAATTAACAAGAATAATTAAAATACTTAATTATGTTTTTGTCTTTGAAAAGTTGTTCAATTTTACCATTAGTTTCTATAATTTTTTTGACTGTTATTAGTTCCTAAAACATTTTAATGTTTGTCATAAGTCATACAATTAATGGTCTTTATTAAATGATGATGTGTAAAACAAAAATGTCACATTATTAGTAACACTTGTCATTAAAATAATTAAAATAAAATAAAAACTAAAACCACATCATCATTTTTTTTTTCATCCCTCTATTCTCTCTCTACCCACCCCTTTCCTCACCTTTCATCTTTATGACCCCCACCCTCTATCACTATAACAACACACTTATAAACCCCTGCTTAGAAACAAAAATAGAGCTTCGATCCTTCATCCACGCTCACCCCTAATGTTCCACCTCCACCCCTACAACTCTTCACTCATTCCCAAACCCAATATTCATTCCATATCCATAGATGTAAAAATATATACCATATAAGGTTGAAATAAATTAACTAGAATGCAAAAACACAATTGATTAAAAACTCAGAATCATTGAAATCCCTAAATCCCAAAATCAAAATCAAGAACCAAAATCTGAAAATAAAGAATAAACTAGAACTAAGAATATGAACAATTAACAAATCCTTAAATCCTTAAATTAAAATCGACTACTACTTCTAAATCATAATCATATAAATATCCCATATTTTTTATTCATTTTCAACAACAACAATCACACACACTATATACAACAACGTCACAATATACATATATACAAAAAGAAATCCATTTGATCCATTAATTAATACATTGAAGAGAGAATAAAGAAAACAGAAATACAAGAAGAGGTGTCATTCTCAACCATTGTCACCTTAACCATCTTCCACACTAAACCAACATTTATCCCTTTCATCTACCATTGCTTATAATAGGAACCATGGTGCCACCCTTTTCAACTTTGAAACCCTGACCATGGTGAGGACTCCACACACCACTCTAAGATTATGTGTTGTCCTCCATAAATCCACACCAACCCCTTGTCATTCTTTTTATGCTACCATAAAGATGAAGACGAAAATGAGATTGAGAAAGAAATAGAGATGGAGAGAGTGAGAAAGACAAAAAAAAAAGGTTAGGTTACAATGGAAGATTAAGGGTGCTAGGAATGAGAGAATGTGGAATGTTAGGGGAGAGAGAAAGAGATAGAAAAAAAGAAAAAGAAGAAAGAAAAAAAGGAAAAACTATAAAAAAATACTTTGGTGATGCATGATGTGACATTTTCATTTGGCACATCATCATTTAATAGATATTATTAATGACTAGGACTTACGATTAATAATTAAAATTTTTCAAAGACTACAAAAATATTTATAGAGACTAATGACAAAATTGGACAACTTTTTAGGAATCAAAAATATAATTAAGCCTAATACAAAAACAAAAGTTAGCTAGAAAATAATATTCTAGTTTATAATCTTAATTCTAGCGTATTTAAAATGATTTAAGTGTTTAATTATTGATCCGGACATACCGGTCAAGCCTATATCAGCCTAGACCTGTATACTCGTGTATGAGACTTGTTCATCTAGGCATGTCAGTCGAACTGATGCCAGCCTAGATTCGAACCCATGTCAAGACACCTTTCAAAAGGGATACACCCTTGGATGATACCTCTCAGGCCTGTGTCAAGGCATCTCTCAGAAGGGATGCACCATTAGATGATACCTTCCGTGAGAGATGCACCCTTGGATGATATATTTTGGACTTAGGTCAAGACACTTTTTAGGAAGGATGCACCCTTGGATGATACACCTATAATTTATGTCACATCACCGACAATCTCTAAAAAGAAACCATAGACCAATAATTACTTTCGTACGTCTCTCCCCTATAAATACCCACCTAAAGGATAAACTTTGGGACCTCTAAACAACTTTTTACTCTCATAATAGTCATTTTCCTATGATATCTACTAATTTAAACATCAAAGGTGCCTTAACGGACGGACCCATCTTTGGTCCCTTATAGGCATTTTGTAGTTACCTCGACTAGAGATGACATCAGCCATAAGGAACATACTCGCCCAGTATCATGGTACTCCCTGAGACACCTTATACATTTGACCCCAGTTCCTAGATGGATCATTTGGCACACCCGATGGAACCTGATAAAGGAATTCTCACATCAACATCACACACACCAACAAACAAGGAACACACAAGAAATCTCTTGAAGCACATTGATTTGGTGTAAGCATATATTGCTTTTGACTTAGAGGATCTCGGTCTGATGTTCAAGATCCTTGATCTATCATTTCTAACATCTTGGCCAGATTAAGACTAGGTCAGTTTTGACTTGGAAGGTCTTAGTTCCTAGTCCAAAATCCATTATATATATTTTTTAACACATTATTTTAGACATCTCAGTTTTAACTTAGAAGATCTCAAGTTGATGTCTAAGATTCATGATCTATATTTTCTAAGATATTAGTTTGATCATATTAGTTTTGACTTGGGGGATCTTAGTTTGATGCCTATGATCTACTATTTATCTTTTCTAACACCTTAGTTTTATTTAAGAGCATGTCAATTTTGACTTGGGCAATCTCAATTTGATTTTAGGATACAAGATCTACATTTCTAATGTAACACCCTCGGTTAACTAGGACAAATCCCTTCCACTAGATCATCCTACTTAACTAAGAGGTTACGAGTTTTTAGGAAAAGTGGAATTTTTTTGTTCACGTAAGTGGTGGCAGATCAGTAAATGCAAAGCATTAAAATAATTTACACAACCGTCTTCAAGCTTGAGTATTGTACTCTCAACAAAGTAGGGCACATAGGTACCCTTACATTTTCATGGTCTTGTTATTTAATTAACTATACATAAATATATATATCCTACTATATCACTGGCTTCTTTGCGTGGAGGTGTTGCTGTCGCACACTCCAGACTGGTCTGACTTACTACTGGTCCTCATAATTCAGCTCCTGGTTCCCTTGTTTCTTTGTTGGTATTAAGTAAAAAGGGGTAAGTATACACTTTAGACCATAAGGGTTCCCAATGCGGGCATACTCGGTCAACAGGTAACATAATGTAAGATAATACAAATAACACAATCATAACACATAACACTCAGCAATATTATCATAGAATGAATGAGTTAGGTTCATTATGATTTATCTGGAAGTTTAAGTCTCATGATGCATGTAGGCCTATAAAATCAGCTCATCATCACGTCTCCATAATACATCTACTAGGGACCTCATCATCATCATGTCACCACCGTACATCTACTGGGGACCATCATGTCACCACAGTACATATTTACTAGGGATTTTAATACCATCACATCACCACAGTATATATTTACTGGGGATATCAATACCATCACATCACCATAATACATGTACGAGGAACCTCAATATCATCATCACCTAGAGTGATCGAGCTCACTAAGTCCTCTAACGTCATATCACTAGGTATTAAGGACTATCAGGTCCTACACAAATATTGATCCATCTTATCTCATCATTAATATCAAATCATAATGGGACTTCACTCGACACAATCATAGTTACACTCTATCTTTAGCCGAAGTACAACATGCTTGCCACGGACCATCCGACATCGGGCACGACTCTGAGCCATTAGATGCCCGACCCAATCATACTCCCAAGATCCTGCTTGGGGATCAAACGCATGGGTTCTCCATTATACCCTGATGTATGCTTTAGTTTTCAAAAATTATTTTCATGATGCAGCATGCATATTTATTTCTCTTTATTACTTTTGACCCCTAGGTGCCCATGTGTTTCCCTTATTGTGATATTTATCGTCAACTTATGATGTAGGAAATTCTTCACTTTCTAACCTTGAAATATTGGATCTTCTCTTCTAGCCTTCTTAGATCCAAGCAAGATCCTTCAAGAGAAGATGGAAGCACACGGATTTGGAGTGGAAATAGGTGCTAGCCGAAATTCTAGATGGAGAAAAATAAAGCTTGTAGAAGAAGGAACCTAGATCTAGTTCAAGAATTAAGGAGAATATGGAAGGAAATGGAGAGGTAAGGGTGGAGTGTGGATGCCGCCACTCTCTAGAGCCTAGAGAGATAAGGAGATGCTAGTCACCACCTTTGGGAGAGAGTCCAAAGGATAAGACTTCAAGAGAAAGAAGCCTAGAGCTTCTACTTTCTAGAGAGAAGGGAGAGTTTCTTACTCTAAAAGTGTTTAACATTCAACTTATGGGAGATTAACAAAGGAGATGAGCTTATATAGCTCTCTAGGAAATTCGGTCACCTAATGCTAAGCATGGGCCTTGGATTAATTCGTAAGGCCCAATCCTAAAGCCTACTAAAAATGGCCCAATACAAGCCTAAATGCAAAAATGATAAAGCACAAGGCCCAAAGTGGCCCAAGACTAATGGCTATGCAAAGCCTAAACTAATTCCTAAAATAAAATCCTAATGTACCTAGGAATGTAAAGAATGGAAAATATGTACAACATATGTGTGGCCCAATGAAGTGGCCCAAAGGAGGCCCAAACATCAACACCAAGCCCATTACCCTTCTATAAAGCAAGAGATAAGGGTGAGGGTCTTCAAGAGCTCCTCCTTGGGCTTGGGCCTACTCAAGATGTCCATGGAAGAAGCTAAATGATTTTGGAGGCCTTCCCTTGCTCTCTTGGCCCTTGACCTAGTCATAGGGCCCTTGAAAGCATCCAAGGCAACCTCCAAAGATTGTGTAGGGTTTATGGCTTCCTCCTGGGTGATGGCCATGTCATGCTCCCCCTCCTCAAAAGGATTTGTCCTCAAATACGAGGTAACCTCATCTAGCTCATCTGTAAAACAAGGGGTAAGATCAGAGATATTAAAAGTAGCACTAACCCCATACTCACTAGGGAGGTCAAGTACATATGCATTATTATTAATTCTCCTAATGACTTGGAAAGGACCATCACCTCTAGGATTAAGCTTGGATTTCCTAAGGTTAGGAAAGGGTTCCTTCCTTAGGTGAAGTCAAACCCAATCCCCAACATCTAAGATAACCTCTTTTTTCTTCTTATTCACACATCTAGCATAATGTTCATTTTTCTTTTGTTCATGAAGTTTTCTAACAAAAGATGCCTTTGTCTCACCATCCATATGAAGGATGTCATCAACCTCTAGAGGTAAAAGGTCTAAAAGAGTGAGGGGGTTAAAACCATACACAATCTCAAAAGGACTATGCTTGATGGTGGAGTGAACTACCCTATTATAAGCAAATTCTACATGTGGTAGACACTCATCCCAAGACTTATAAGCGTAATTACTCCTAATCAACTAATTAAAAGAAAATTAAAGTCCAAAGTTCAAAGTCCAAAGTCTCTAAAGTTCAAATACAAGGACTTAACAAAGTATCAAAATATAAATTCCCAAAATACAAGGGAAAAGAATATACCAAGTAAAAGAAATAAGTCTTAATTTATTACAAAAATTGCTCTCCAATACAAAAGTCTTCCAAGGTACTTCAAGTCCACCAAAATGATCCACCAAGCTACAAAAGAGACACTTGGAAAGTTAAAGTAATAGTTAACAAAAAGATAAGAGAAAGAAGATATAATGATGTTTACACTCTAAGCTCTCAAGTGATTACACTCAAGATCCATTTCTCTCCATAGTGATAGAATGCTCTAGATCAATTCTAATGGTCAAATCTCAATCCCCTCAAGATGCTACCCAAAATGGCAATGACTTACAAAGGCTTAGTCTCAAGAAAGTCAATGAAGAGAAATACTCAAATGATAAAACTAGAGACAAAGAGACAAGCAAGAAAAGGTAAATTATAAAGCTAAACTGATGAGAAATTAATGTGACAAACTAGAATGTGACAAACAACAAATGGACAAAATGAAAGAAGGCACACAAGAGTATCAAATATTATGACAAACTTATAACGCAACAAAGACAAGCTAAAAATTAAATGCAAGAAGAAAGTAGCACACAAAAGTCAAACTAGAACTCTAGAATGCTTGAAATTTTCACAAACTTTTGTATAGTTGTCCAAATGCTTTTGCCTCAAACAAATGTACAATTAGGCACTACATGAACTCAAAAGGTACTGCACAAGAGAAAATATAGCTGCTGGAATTTTTTTCTTTTTCTGCTATATCATGTTTTTTCAACACTTTTTTTCACTTTTTTGCAAGGAAAAGGCCTAAACAATTATATGAATAAGTGGCCAATGATCTTTTTGACTTTTTCACTTTTTCCCTCTATTTTTCTAAGATTTTTTCTCTGTTTTTTTCAACCAATTACTGCAGCCAAAACCGAAAGCACAAGCTCACCAAATAATGCACAAAAAGGAGGCAAAAAATGGCAACTAAACAAAGTATAAAGCAAGCATCTACTTCTAATTGAAAGAGGCAATGGAAGGCACATTTTTATGCACCAAAAGACATTAAAACAAATACTAAAACAGCATGCAAAGATCAACCTACAGATGCTGGAAAATAGAAATTAAACTAGAAAAACTCAACCTAAAGGAAACCTAACAATCTACAATTAACAAGGCATAAAAAGTCACCTTAAAGAGAGGTGAACTTGATACTTTAGAAGCTTGTTAGGCACTTTAAAAGCAGTCTTTAAAATGCCTAAAAGAGTCCAGCCACACACTATTAGCAAAAACCAAAGCAAAAACTCCTAGAAAACTAAAGAAACAAGCTCCACACCTAAGACAATGCCTAAGGAAACTAATGAACACATAAACAAAGGAAAAAGGACCTTAACCAATCACTTAATGCACACGGTTTTGAACAGGTCCAGATCTACTTTTATGCTTTAAAATGATTAAAAGACACTAAAACAACTCAAGATGTAAAGAAAACACAACAAAACATAAGACAAAGCATGTTACTTGAAGTAGAAGACACCTTAAGTCAACTTTTTGACAAAAAAATTTTTTCCTCCAAATTTAATGAAACTTGGAGGTTATGTTTCGGTCCTATGCAGTAGAAATATTTGTGAAGGCACTTCTTAAAATTCAAAGACAAAAGGTGTAGATCTCAAACTTCCAAGTAAATATAACTTTTGTATTTTTTTTAAGTTTTTAGGCATATGATTTATGAAAATTTATCTAAAGAATGAGAGGAATTCAGATTTGGAATCAAAATTGCAAAAATAATACTGTACTAAAACAGATCTAAGAAAAACAAGAAGAGTTGAGACTTTTGATACCACTTGATGTAGGAAATTCTTCACTTCCTAGCCTTGAAATATTGAATCTTCTCTTCTAGCCTTCTTAGATTCAAGCAAGATCCTTCAAGAGGAGATGGTAGCACATTGATTTAGAGTAGAAATAGGTTCTGGACAAAATTCTAGATGGAGGAAAATAAAGCTTGTAGAAGAAGAAACCTAGATCTAGTTCAAGAATTAAGGAGAATATGGAAGGAAATGGAGAGGTAAGGGTGGAGTGTGGATGCCGCCACTCTCTAGAGCCTATAGAGATAAGGAGATTCTAGTCACCACCTTTGGAAGAGAGTCCAAAGGATAAGACTTTAAGAGAAAGGAGCCTAGAGCTTCTACTTTCTAGAGAGAAGGGAGATTTCTCACTCTAAAAGTGTTTAACATTCAACTTATGAGAGATTAACAAAGGAGATGAGCTTATATAGCTCTCTAGGAAATTCGGTCACCTAATTCTAACCATGGGTCTTGGATTAATTCCTAAGGCCCAATCCTGAAGCCTACTAAAAATGGCCCAATACAAGGCCAAATGCAAAAAAGACAAAGCACAAGGCCCAAAGTTGCCCAAGACTAATGGCTATGCAAAGCCCAAACTAATTCTTAAAATAAAATCCTAATTTACCTAGGAATGTAAAGAATGGAAAATATGTACAACATATGTGTGGCCCAATGAAGCGGAGCCCAAACATCAACACCAAGCCCATTACCCTTCTATAGAGCAAGAGAAAAGGGTGAGGGTCTTCAAGAGCTCCTCCTTTGGCTTGGGCCTACTCAAGATGTCCATGGAAGAAGCTAAATGATTTTGGAGGCCTTACCTTGCTCTCTTGGCCCTTGACCTAGTCATAGAGCCCTTGAAAGCATCCAAGGCAACTTGTTAGGTCCCGCCTATTTTTCAGACTTTATAAAGTATTTCTATTTTATTCGAGAAATATACGGGCTATATTTCGGCTTATTAACCACCCTTTTAAGTGATAAGAATATATTTACTCAATATTTAATGACTCTAATTCTAGAAATTAATTACTCATCAAGAAAATATTCAAATAAATTTTAAGACTTATACAAATATTTAACCATTGCCCTTATTAGTATGCTTGCATTTGGGAATAAAATGGCATTTGACACTTTTTTATAGAATGAGTATTTTTCTTAAACATCGTTGGTTGCTACTCTTATTGGTATACCCAATTTAGTCTGGAAGACTTATAGGGTATTTGGGAATAAACATCATCCGACCATTATGTGTACTAAGTAAATCTAACTAGACTTACCGTATAACACACTATTTTTGGGTCCTCTTACCGATTTAATAAAAATGGGGCTTAGTCGTGGATATCGACTCTAAACCTCATTTTATTCGGTCTAAAGAAAATCATAGTTTAAAATATATTTTTGAAAATATCATTATTCCAAATGTTTATAGTAATAATTATTTAACAACAACAACAACAACAATAATAATAATAATAATAATAATAATAATAATAATAATAATAATAATGATACAGTTAATTTTATTTGTTATAATAACTTTAGTATAATCAATTAAATATTCGTTTTGTGTCATAAATTTTGGTACTAACGCGGTTGAGGATAAATATAACAATATACTAAATGATTCATACTCCAATACTATTATTATAGACAATTGGGCAGAAATCAAAATGTGTTTGTCCATCCTTATATCTCAATATCACATTTTTTGAAACTTACTAATCAGTACCCACATTGACACCTAGTGTCCTTTTTAAATTTTTGTTAGTCTGGTACTTTTTTTTACTTATACAGTAATCAAAGTCAAAGTACAACAATAATAGCCAAGTAATCATAATCATGGTAATTGTTAAACGAGGGAAAACGAGAGCATGTGAATTTCATGTGTTTTGAACACCAACGGAACTATTGTATTTATAGGATATTTTACATGATTATAGATAAGATAATACAAATATTTTACAAACTAATCTGATCTGATTAATTAGAGATAACTCTGTCTAATCTAATTAATTAGAGATAACTCTATTTTAAGTTTAACACTCCCTCAAGTTGGAGCATAGATCATATGCACCAAGCTTGTTACATATGTAATCAATTTGGGGACCCTTTAGAGATTTAATGAAAATATCCACTAACTGATCATTAGAATTCACAAAACTAGTGGATATTTCACCGGACATTACTTTTTCCCTATTAAAGTGACAGTTAACTTCGATATGCTTCGTCCTCTCATGGAAAACCAGATTTGAGGCGATATGCATGGCAGCTTGATTATCAGAGATAAGTGACATCTATGCAACCTCTCTAAACTTAAGTTCCCAAAGCAATTGTTTGAGCCATATGAGCTCTTGACTGGCTATAGCCATAGCACGGTACTCTACCTCCATACTAGACCTGGCTACAATATTCTACTTCTTGCTCTTCTAAGAGACAATATTACCACCGATAAAGATACAATATCGGGAAATAGATCTTCTATTAATGGAAGAGCCTGCCCAATCAGCATCAAAGTATCCCACAACTCGAGTATGTCCTCTATCTTCATATAATAAGCCCTTTCGAGGATCTTTCTTGATATATCGAACAATACAGGTCACTGCGTCCCAATGTTCCTTACAAGGAGAATTTAGGAACTAACTTACCACACTAACCGCAAATGAGATATCTGGGCGAGTGACAGTTAAGTAGTTTAACTTGCCAACTAAACATCTGTATATCTCAAAATTCGAAAGAGACTCCCCCTGATTTGGTAGAACCTTGACATTGGGATCCATAGGAGTATCGACTTACTAGGAGCTTAACATTGTTGTTTCTTCCAAAATATCCATTGCATAATTTCTTTGGGATATGACGATTCTATTTTTGGATTGCGCTACCTCTATCCCCAAGAAATATTTGAGTCTGCCAAGGTCCTTCATCTGAAAGTGCTTGAAGAGATGTTGCTCTACATGTGTAATGCCAAGATGACTACTGCCAGTAATAACAATGTCATCCATATAAACCACCAAGTAAATACAACCAACTACTGAGTTGCAGTAGAAGAGAGAGTGATCGGCCTCACTTCAGATCATGTCAAACTCCTGAATCATAGTACTAAATCTGTCAAACCATGCCCTAGGATATTGTTTAAGGCCATATAGAGATTTCCGCAGGCAATAAACAAGTCTAGAAGACTCCCCCTAAGCAACAAAACAAGGAGGTTGCTCCATATAAACCTCTTCAAGCAGGTCACCATGAAGGAAAGCATTTTTGATGTTCAACTGGTATAAAAGTCAATGACAAATGGCAGCAATGGAGAGGAAGAGGTGCACTGAGGGTATTTTGGCAACAGGGGAGAATGTATCTCCATAATCCAAGTCGTAGATCTGAGTATAACCTTTGGCAACAAGTCAGGCTTTGAGGCAGTCAATTGTTCCGTCTGAGCCAACCTTCACCATGTACACCCATCGACAACCAACAACGGACTTCCCTGGTAGTAGAGGAACAAGATCCCAAGTTCCACTACTTTGTAAAGCATACATTTCATCCATTATAGCTTATTTTCATCCTAGATGTGTAAAGGCATCTCCTACATTCTTAGGAATAGAAATAGAGGATAAAAAAGAAAGACAAGAGTAATATGATGGAGATATGCAATGATAACTCAAAGCAGTATAGTGAGGAGAAGGATTACGAGTAGAATAGATACCTTTGCGAAGGGCGACAGGAAGATCTGACTCAGGAGGCAGGACCAGAGAAGAGGTCAGATGAGTGAGCCCAGGATGCAAGTCTACAACCAGGTTAGTTGAAGGTTGTGGTAGTAAAGGACGAGGACGACGCTGATAAACCTATAAAGGAGGAGGAGGAAGGGGATTTGGAGAGGAAGAAGACTCCTCAGGAGGAGAAAAAAGGACTGTAGGTGTAGTCGTAGGAAGATGAGGCTCAGGTGGAGGTACTCCAGACTCAAAGAAAGGAACATCTTCAAAGAATATGACATCTACAGAGATAAAATACCTACGAAGAGTAGGAGAGTAGCACTTGTATCCTTTCTGGGTGCGGGGATATCCAACAAAAACATATTTATGAGATCTAGCAAATAATTTATCGATCGCAGGACCAAGGACATGAGAGAAACAAGTAGAACCAAAGACTCGAGGAGGTAAAGAGTGAAGAGGACGATGTGGATATAAAACCTGATGAGGAATTTTACCTTTAAGAATAGAGGAAGACATACGGTTAATAAGATATCATGCAGTTAGAACGACATCTCCCAAAAACTAAAGAGGAACATTAGAGTGAAGAAGGAGAATTCGAGTGGTATCTAGAAGATGTCTATTTTTGCGCTCAGTAACCCCATTCTGTTAGGGGGTATGAGGGCAAGAGGTTTGATGTAACAGACCGTGAGATGCCATAAAAATCTAAAATTGGTTAGACAAATATTCACATGCATTATCACTTTGCAAGCTATGAATGGAAATCCCATATTGAGTTTTTATTTCATTAAAAAGGGATTAAAAAATAAAAAATAACTCAGAACGATCTTTCATTAAATATATCTAATTACAATGGGAAAAATTATCGATAAAAGTGATAAAGTACCTAGAACCTGAAGAAGACATAATACGACTGGGACCCCAAACGTGTGAATGAACCAAAGCAAAAGGGGACAAGGCCCGATTATTAATGCGATTAAGAAAAACAGTACGAGTATGCAAACCTAATTGACAAGATTCACATGACAAAGATTCTAAATTAGAAAAACTAGGAACTAATTTCTTAAATACATCTAGACATGGATGTCCTAATTGAGCATGAATAAGAAGAGGAGACGTAAAAACTAAGCCAACAAAAGATGGCCTATTAAATTGATAGAGGCCATGAAACTCATATCCGAAGCTAATCATCTTCCCCGTTTTCCGATCCTGTAGAGAAACTGAATCTTTAGTAAAAGAGATGACGCAATCAAGAGTACGAGTAAGTTGGCTAATGGATAACAAATTAAAGGGGGCACCAGGAACAAATAACACATTATCAACTGAAAGAGAAGGGAGGAAATAGACAATACCCTGTGACTGTGTTTAGGAACCATTGGCCATAATAATAGAAGGTAAGTAATCAGTGGTAGATATAGAAGAAAAAAAAGATTTATTACCAGTAATATGGTCGGTGGCCCCTAAATCAAGGACCCAAGGACCCAAAAAATGAGAGGTGCCAATGAAACAATTACTAGTGTGTGCAACAGCAGCAATAGAACCAGAGGCCCAATAAGAATAGTTGTTGTCATCCAACAACTCAAAAAAGAAGAGGGCAGTGAGTAAAGTGCCCGAAATTAGTGTATCGGACTTGGTATTACTAGGGGCAGCCATGGGTCCATTGGAGAAGAGAGAAAAATAGTGACAGGAATGAAAAACATGCCAAACAGAAGGGAAAAATGACCGAAATGAAAAACGAACACTTGATTGGGGAAGAAGAGGGCGATCTAGGCAAAGGGAGTCCAGTCATAAGGTCGCCCGAGGAAACGGTCGTCGAAGATGGCAGAACTCGGGTAGTCAGCACGGAAAACAAGGTGGGATGGGGGAAACTTTGCACAGTGAGCAATGGCTCACTGGAAAATCATAGAATAAGAGGGAACTCTCGTTAGGCTCTGGATACCATGTTAAATGAGGGGAAACAAGAGCATGTGAATTCTGTGTGTTTTGAACACCAACGGTGCTATTGTGTTTATAGGAGATTTTACATGATTATAGATAAGATAATATAAATATTTTACAAACTAATCTGATCTAATTAGAGATAACTCTATCTAATCTAATTAATTAGAGATAACTCTATCTTTAAGTTTAACAGTAATAAAATATTAATATATACCAAATTAACTTAATTTACCAAAAACTCCTCGAGTCTAGCCTCAAAAAGGTAAGGGCCAAAAGAAACCTTAATTGATCCGAACCCGCAGTTCACCCTAGGATACTAGAGAATATACCCCCTTACCTGATGTGTTCTTTCCCCGCTCAACGATGCAAGGCGTAAATGTAACTTTTACTCTGTAGCTCCGATCGAAGATCTGTCTGCATCATTGGAATCTACGCGACGATCAGGACTCGTTTAAGCCAACATGCAAAGGATCAGAGTAATGAGAAATGTGACCATGTAGTGCCTACCCATAGTGGTGATGGTGGTTGAAAACATGTATTTACTACATAAAATCCTTTGAGAATTTGCTTTCAAGCTCTGCATGAAAGTTTTAGGGTTTTTTGATATAAAATCATAGAAAAAAGAACAAAGTAGTTTCGACATCGTATAAGGGAGATATGCACGTCTTTCTAATTCTAGTCTGGGCTGTTACAAATTTAATATTGCTCTAAAAAACTTAATTTTTTTGGGCAGATTGAGCAAGAATTGGCTCTCAAGCTCCTCACTAGAATTATAGAGGATTTTGATATGAAAATTAAGAAATTGGGACGAACCGATTCTAAGCTCGTATGAGGAAGATATGATTTTTCTTGTAAACTAGTGTGAATTAATGGGATTAATAAATGGATTTTTGGGGTACGAATTCTTGGTTCCCCAAATTGGGGATAATTGGGTGTGAATCAGAGTTTAAGGCTAGAAATAGAGATAGTTAGGTTTTTCATAAAGAAGAAACCAAGACAAGAATCGCTTGATTTTGATATCATATGAAAAATTTATGCCCAAAACACTAAAGGTGTTCAAGCTAAACCCAGGGGTTCCGATTTAACTAAGCTAGTTTTCAAGAATCGGGGTTGATGGGATCTGAATTAGAGTTGGGCCCTTTCAAGAGAAGTGATTAAATTATTGAAATGGTTTATTAGAGACTGTTTATGCTGGAATCGGATATTTGGAAGTGCATGCACAGGCAACTGTGGGCTTATTTTCAATATAAATTAGGTGTGCAAGAACTGACCTGATTTCTCCTTGTTTTTCGAGAACGATGGTACTAGTTTAACTAGTTTATTATAAGGGTACAAGATATGGGATCAGATAGCCAATTCTTGATTACCCACGGGGTCCTTTATTTACTCTCCCTTATATTATATTATTATTACTAAATACTATTTTAATATTATTACTATAATATTCACTGGTTACCTCTTTTATCGGGTTTTAGTGACCCAAATGCATTAGTAATTTTCATGGAATAACCTCTGCCCAGATTATTATTCACAGAATCCTCATACCCCGAGTCTATTACAGTCCACAATTGCATACCAAAACAAGGTGTGTTACATCTAACACCTTAGCTTGGTTTAAAAGCATGTTGGTTTTGACTTGGAGGATTTGAGTTCGATGTTTAGGATCCATGATCTATCTTTTCCAACACATTGGTTTGGTCATCTTTTTGACTTGGAAGATCTTAGTTTGCTTTCTAGGATCATTGATCTATCTTTTTTAATAAATCAGTTTAGTTTAAAAACATGTTGGTTTTGACTTAGAGGATCTCAAATTGATCACTTTTAATACCTTGGTTAAGCTTAGTCTCTTACGATGTCAATTACCCAAAAGTTAAGCTAGTCCTTTAGCGGTTATAATTAACTTCCACCAACTGGTTAAACAAGGTCCCTTATGAGGTCGATGAACCAAAAGTTAAGCTCATCCCTTAGCAGTTACAATTAACTTCCACTAACTGGTTAAGCTCAGCCTCTCATGACATCGATTAACCAAAAGTTAAGCTTGTCCTTTAGCGGTTATGATTAACTTCCACCAAGTCTCTTACAACGTTGATTAATTAAGTCAAATTTGGCCTATAGGTATCAATTGACATTGGTTCATAGTTAAGCACGGTTAACAGTCGTGATTAACATTAAATATTGTGAACCTCGGCCAGGCCTATATATCAAATATTGGCTAGACCAATGTAATTGATTTGCACATGTCAATTTTGTCCACACCATCCACAACCATGTAATTTATTATCACATCTCAGATTTTTCCACACCAATCATGACTATGTAATTGATTCTTATATCTCGAATTTGGCCATACCAGTAATGACTATGTAATTAAGTTTCACATCCCAATCTTGTCTATACCAACCATAACTAATTCTCACATCTCAGATTTGGCCACACCAGCCACCACTATGTAATTGATTTTCACATCTTGGTTTTGCCAATACTAGCCATATTTCATTTTCATGTCTCAATTTATCCACACTAGCCAGGACTAGGTATCAGATTTTCACATCTTAATGTTAATGATCTCAACCAGGATCATATATATATATATATATGTATATATCATATTTTCACATATTGGTTTAGTTCACCTTAGCTATCTCCTATTGACGTTTACAAGATAATGAGTTTTGAGATAAAACTCAACCTAACCCATCAACCGGGCCTATGCCAACCTTGGGTTGGCTATGACTTTGAATATGTCATGATATTGGTTTGACCTTGACCTCGATTATGCCTTCACCTTAAAAATAGACCTCAAAGAAGGTTGGGAATATATATTGGATATGAAAGTCCATCCATAATAAAATATCTTGAACCCTTAACAAGAGATTTATTTACAGGTGTTTTTGTTGATTGTCATTTGGTGAATTTGTTTTCCCATTATTAGGGGAGAAAATAAACAGTTGGATAAAAGGATTAGTTGAAATGAGATATCTCTATCACATCTTGATCCTTGAACAAGGCAATGTGAACTAGAAGTTCAGAAAATAATTAGTTTACAAAATTTAGCAAACCAATTGCCGAATGTATTTGTTGATCCAAAAAAGGTGACCAAGTCACACATACCAACTGTTAACACCCCAATAAAGATTGATATCCCTGTAGGACAATCTAAATTTACAAATGAGTCTGAAGCAAAAAATAAAACGTGGCAGACCTGTTGGTTCTAAAGACAAAAATCCTTAAAAAAAGAAAAATAAATAAAGAAGATAGTCGAATCGAGGATATTAAGACTCCAGAAGAGTTTCTAGACATAATCAAGGTTTCAAATCTAGAACAAACTAAGGTACCTAAAATTGATAAAAATAAAGAGACCTCAATAAATTATGTCATGGATGAAATACAATGGAATCGACATGAAGTCAATGTTGATGAAATATTTGCATTCAAAGTAGCTCTTGATATTATAGAAGATGATATGAATCATTAGCCAAAATTTGTTAAGGAATGTGCACAAAGAAAAGATTGACCCAAGTGAAAAGATGCAATAAAAGAAGAGTTAAACTCAATTGTAAAACAGAAATTTTTTGGGCCTATAGTCCAAACACCTGAAGTTGTAAAACCAGTTGGCTCCAAATGGGTCTTTACGAGAAAAAGAAATGAAAATGGTGAAATTGTGAGATATAAAGCAAGACTTCTTGCACAAGATTTCTCACAAAGACCTGAAATTGATTTTGAAGAAACATATTCACATGTGATGGATGCAACTATTTTTTGATACTTAATCAATTTGATAATTCATGAAAAACTTGATTTACGCCTAATGGATGTTGTTGCAACATATTTATATGGTTCACTTGAAAAAGACATCTACATGAAACCTCCCGAGGGATTTAATTTGTTTGAAGCATATAAAACAAATTCTCGAGAAAATTATTTAATTAAATTGAATAAATCCCTTTATGGATTAAAACAATCTGGATGTGTGTGGTACAATTGTCTTAGTGAATATTTGTTGAAAGAAGGGTATAAAAATGACCCAATTTGTCCATGTGTTTTTATGAAAAGATTCGAAAAAGAGTTTGTTATAATTGCTATTTATGTAGATGATTTAAACATCATCGGAACTCCTAGAGAGCTTTCAAAGGTTGTAAATTGCTTGAAAAAGGAATTTCAAATGAAAGATTTGGGAAAAACAAAGTTTTATCTTGGACTACAATTAGAATATTTAAAGGAAGGAATTTTAATGCACCAAAAGACTTATACAGAAAATGTGCTAAAGCGGTTCTATGTGGACAAATCACACCCATTGAGCAGTCCAATGGTTGTAAGGTCACTTGAAGTGAGCAAAGATCCTTTTCGACCTCAAGAGAAAAATGAAGAACTACTTGGTCCTGAAGTACCATATCTCAATGCAATTGGTGCATTAATGTATCTTGTTTGTCATATATAACCTGATATATCATTTGTTGTCAATTTGTTAGCAAGACACAGTTCTTTACCCATAAAAAGATATTGGAATGGGATTAAGCACATATTTCGCTACCTTGGAGGTATAATGGACATGAGTTTATTTTTCCCATATGTATCTAAGGCAAACCTAATTGGTTATGCAGATGCGGGGTATTTGTCTAATCCTCATAATGGTCAATCACAAAAAGGATATTTGTTCACATGTGGTGGTATAACAATTTCATGGAGATCCATAAAACAATCGATCACAACAACATCATTTAATCATGTTGAAATTTTAACATTACATGAAGCAAGTCGAGAATGTGTTTGGTTGAGGTCTATGATTCAACATATTCAAGAAACTTGTGGCTTGCATATTGGAAAATTACCACCAACAATCTTATGTGAAGATAATGTAGCTTGTATTTCTCAGTTAAAGGAGGGTTATATTAAAGGAGATAAGATAAAGTATATTTCACTAAAATTTTTCTTTACTTATGATCTTATAAAAAATGGTGAAATAAATGTCCAACAAGTCCAATCATGTGAGAATCTAAAAAATATCTTTATAAAATCATATCAACCAAACTCTTCGAGCAGTTAGTACAAAAAATCGGTCTTTGACGCCTTAGGCATAAATGTTCTAATGAGAGGGAAAATTAAATACTTATAATTTAATTATTTATTTTGCTCATGAATTTACTTTGTAAAAAATGCTATACTCTTTTTTCCTTTACTAGTTTTTATCCCACATTCTCACTCCTCTATCATTCTCCTTTCTGTACTTCAATTCCCTACTTTTATTTCTCTCTTCTAAATCTTCTACTCTTATACGCTCATTCTCCTTTCTATACTTCAATTCCCTACTTTTATTTCTCTCTTCTAAATCTTCTCCTCTTAAACGCTTACAATTTTAGCTTATTTTATAACAATTTTTCTAAAAAAGAAAAATTGCCCGTCTCGTTATCGATAGGACCAGAAACGACAGTGCGTTGGAGAGGAATGGGATGTCGGGCACGGGGTCTAATTTCTGTTTTTCAGTTTTGTTTCTTTCTGGTGGTGAGAGCAACAGCCACGTCACTCACCATCCATCGCTAGCATTCAATTCAACAATCAGAAGCCGAAGAAATGCAAGTGAAGTTCATTCACTTTTGAGCAAGCAAGCATAAACATGAGAAGAATCTGGAATCTTCTCTCCAAATCGAAACAACTCACTGCATTTGCATACTCAAACCGAAATTCCAATTCCCGATTCAGTACGCTTCGCTCTTATTGCAATCGTCAAAACCGTCCAGGTTCATTCCTATTCTGATTTCTCTCTCTATTTTTCATTCCTCTCTGGATCATGATCCTCCACGTTCTAACGATTTACCACGAATTCTTACGTTAAGTTTTTCTGATTCATCTATTTGCGGAAATTGTGGTGTTCCAGGGCCGCTTATGAAGTATAGAAGTCTAGTTGAACAAGGGAAGTTGAAGCACGATGCTTACCAAGAGAGTGTTGCTTCAGAGCTTGAGAATTTGCTTGCAAGGTTGGAGCAGTATGAGAAAGATATGGAAGAGTATCATGTATGATTGGAATTTGGAATTGGAATATTCTACTACTTCTTCATTTTTTTGTGCCAATAAACGTGTTTTTTTTTTTAGTTGTGGCTGCACTTCTTGGATTGGGAATTTTGTGATTGTGTTTGTTTGTGGTGCTGGTTTTTGAATTTGTGCTTGCTCTTGGCAGGTGAATTTAATGAATTGGGAGAAGAATCGGGAGAATGAACGGCGGAGACTTCTAATGGAGGAAGTTGAGTTGCAGCTGAAGGAGGAGGATTGGTGGAAGCGGTTGAACAATAAGCTTACTGAAAGATGGGCTTCCCGGTAAAATTTGAGTCAATTTAACGTCCTTTTGAGTTTTGATCAATCAAGTGCTTAAATCAATTTGATTTGAGGATTTTTTGTGGAACTAGTAATTTTGTTTCATTTATTGTTTGTCTCGGCTGTGTTGTATTGAAGATAGGTGTCTTTTTTATACTATGATTCAGGAAAAGGCCAGAAAATATGGAGCACGGGGTAGGGAAATGGGTGTCATATCTTAAGCGTGAGAAGCAATTAGATTCCCTAGTTGGTCGCCGTCCAACTGCTCCTCCAGCTCCTAAAGGACTTTACATATATGGCAACGTTGGCAGTGGTATTTAACTTGTGTTTTTCATTTTTGTTTTTGTTTTGGCTGATGTTTATGTTTATCGACAATGCAAACTTATCTCAGCTTGATTTGGTTTCTAATTGTGGTATTACTTAAAGACTCTGGTTACTTCATTTATGTCACTTGCTGGAGCCTGGAGCCTGCAGCGGATATAATTTACTTGGTTTTCTGTTTAAACTTATTTTGCCTGTTTCTTTTCTAAATATTTTGCTTGCATTTTAATGTTGAAGGGAAGACAATGTTGATGGACATGTTTTATAGTGCCACAGAAGGAATTGTTAAACATCGAAGAAGGTATCACTTTCATGAGGTGAGTCTCTTTTACCATGCTTTTGAGAACTTTTGTCATATTGACATGGATGTCCTCTTTGTTGTTTTCTGGAATATATGCACCATCTTACTCTAGTCAGACTGTTGATAAATGTTGTGAACATGGTGCTCAAGGCGATAGGAAAAAACTTCCTCTACTGATTTGCAGGCTATGCTTAGAATTAATGAACACATGCATAAGATATGGAAGAACCAAATGGAGGAGAAGTCTCTGCAATCAACCATTTCTGGTTGGATTATGAATCTTCCCTTTGACATAAAAGCTAAGGAGTGGCTTGCTGCTGAAGAAAGATACAAGCAAGAGGTACAGATGAAAAACATTCTTCCTGCTGTAGCAAATACTTTTTTCTTGGATCAAGAAGAGGATGAAAAGGGAGCTAGCGTTTTGTGCTTTGATGAGATACAGGTAAAGGAAAGAACTTTGATTGTGTTGTGATGAGTTTCCCATAGTTGTGTTCCAAATTATAGTCTCCATACCACTATCCATCAATATTTATTTGATTACTTAATGAAAACTTGCTTGTCCTTCCCTCACAAAGTAGTCTTTCATGATTCAATTGCAAGGGTTTTATCGCATTGTGCAGTTTATGTAGTATTCTATTTCCTTGGTTCTAGGTATTTTCCCCTGCCCATGTGCTTACATTAGTTTCAGATCATACTATGTAGTGGAAACTCTACTTGGGCTTTGAAGCACCACTGTTGAAAGATTGAATTGCATCCAGTTTTTTGTTTTTTTTAGGTTCCTCCTTAAGTTGTTAGCATGATTGCTGAGCATCCCCCTGTTTAACATCAGTTGTTTTGTTCATTCTAAGGCTTGTAGCATAGAATATGACAAATTTTGGGTGTTCTTTATTTCAGACTGTTGATGTGTTTGCTATTGTGACTTTATCTGGAATTCTAAGCAGATTGCTGAGTAGTGGAACTATTATTGTTGCTACCAGTAATCGAGCTCCAAAGGACTTAAATGAGGTGTGTTCTTTACTAGTCAATCTCCAACATTCCATGCTATCATTTTCACATGTTATTCGCTTAGGCGGAGCTCGTTAATAGTTACACGGATGACATCCCTGATAACCATCTGTTTTGGGTGGGTAAAATGAATCCCGTTCAACCTAAACCAATTGGAAACACGGCCCTAATTATTTCTCAATATTCTCTTTAAAAATTGTTTTTCATGCAGGCTGGTATGCAAAGAGAAATCTTCCAGAAACTTGTATCCAAATTGGAAGAACATTGTGACAAGGTATTGGTAGGGAGTGAAATTGATTACCGTCGTTTTATAGCACAAAGATCAGGAAATCAGGTGAGAATTTTAAGATATCTGCTATTTCCCCCACCTTTGTGTCAACTATCTAAAAGGTGCAAATGTGATGTCAATTTATTTCATGTATTTTGAAAAAAGTCTTAAATAATATTTATTTTTGATGATATGCACCTGTGGTCATGGATTTTGTTTATAAATAATCTAGAATATTTAGTTACTGAAGTTATTAAAATAAAATTAAGAATTTTTCATAGATAGAGGGGGTATCAGCTATTAAGGGGGAAACAAAACTTACATGCTGATCATGGGTATGTATGCCATGACAATTCAGGGAGACATGGGTTTACCTAATATCCTTAATGGTCCATCAATATATTCATTTCATTGTATAACCAATGTACATGTTTCTCTTTTCATGTTGTCCATGTTTAATATTGGTTGGGCTTGAGTTTTTTTAAGGGGTGTGTAAACATGGACCATGATGGTTGATGAACCATGAATGATAGAATGTGACTCTTTAGGTACATCAGCACACAAATATTAATAATTAAGTTGAATCAAAATCAAATTAAACCAAAGCAATGTATATAACTTTATCAATTTAAGGATATTAATTCCACGTGAAACTATTTTCTTCATCAAGTCCAAACTGGATGCCAACCTTACAGAATTTAAGCAACCAAAATCTTTTCTAGCCTTGGCAACAACTATAGGGAGGAAAGTCACCGACTAAGGATGCATCAATGTTTGACTTCACTTACACTCCGTTTGGTTGGTTAGAAAAGTATGAGAAAAAAATGATGGGAAAGAAAACATAGAAAAAAAGTATTATTTGATGATGTTTGTTTTGATAGAAAAGTGTTGTAATATATTAGAAATATTTTTTACACGTTTGGTATGTATGAAAATAATATGACAAAATTTTATTTAACTGGTTAAATGACATTGTTGCCCTTGATGTTTTATTATTAAAAATAATAAGTCAAGTTAGCACAAACAAATGAGGGGTTAATGTGTCATTTTGGGTCAAAATAAGCTCATATTCTCAATTTTCTCATGACTAACAATGAGAAGTTTTTTGTGCATGGGGTCCCATTAAAAATTTTAATCTCACAAGAAAGGACAAAATGAATGAAACCATAAGAAAATAATCCAATGCAAATATTTTTCTCATGCCCATTTTTTCTATCATAACAAACACAAGGTTAAAGAAACTCTTGTTTCTATTGTATATTTGTTTGTTTTCAAACAATATTAATTTCATGAAACTTGTGCTAACAATAATCTTCCTATTATAGTTTTTCTATCATTTCATAGTGTATTTTGATAGTTATTTTGTCAACATCACATCATATTATACATATTGGAATTGGGATATCTTGGAATTTCAACGGATACAGATATGTAGGTACACTATTTCTGGCCTATTGAAAAGGAAGCCATCAATGAATTTGAGAAAAAGTGGCATGATGTAACAAGCAGATCAGGAGGAAGAATAATCTCTGCCACCATCTCAGTGATGTTTGGAAGGTACGTTCATATTAATATTTTAATTCAGTCAAACTCAAAGAAGCATGCATACTAAATACAAATCATGGCATTTCTTTCTGGTACAGAACACTTGAGGTACCTGAAAGCTGTGAAGGAGTTGCACGATTCACATTTGAGTATCTCTGTGGTCGTCCGGTACATTATTTCCTATTGTTCAGTTGTTGTCAAAATTAGCAAATTAAATCTTTTTGTTTGGATTTTATTTTGTTTATTTTCTTAATTAGCAAGTTGATATTATGTATTTCATCAAACTGCCTGTGCTTCAAATGGGGGTAAAAACAACTTCTATGAGTTAGTTTATAGATATAATGGAACATTTGATGATTAAACTCTTTGCTATCTGTGCTAAATTTGCTTGTGACCTTTTGGCCAACTATTCTTGCCCTGGGGTTGAGGGAATGAAGGTCTTGGAGTACAATTGAATTTAGAATAATATAACACCCTTAGATAGGACTTGGAACCTGGTTGTTTTTCAAATTTCTAGAGAGAAATCCTCCCTCAACTCTAGTTATATTATATCCTAAATTAGACAGATTTGGATGTTTGCAGCATACATTTCCTACTTTGGTTACAAGCATCCATTCCAATGAGAGATATTTGCAACAATCATCAGTAGGAATTATTCTATAATAATATGAAACAAATTGAACTTTTAACTCAGTTTAAGAATGATTAAGCTGAAGTAGGGAAAGGATTGACAGGACAAAGTTTGTCATTCCATGATCATTGGTTCTCAAAGAACTTAAAGATATTACAAATTCAATGTTTTGTAGTGATTCCACTGTTGTACTTTCAGCAGTTTTCAGCTTGCATTTAAATCATCATGATTTTCACTTTTCTTCAATGTGATTGTGGCATTGTGCACATGCCTGCCAGTGGACATGATAACTTGCTTTTACTCTCCCCTCTCTCTAATTGTTTTGCTTCTCAGTTGGGTGCAGCAGATTATATTGCAATAGCTGAAAACTTTCACACTGTTTTCGTAGCTAATATTCCGGTGATGAGTATGCGCATCCGTGACCAGGTATTATCAGTATTCAGTAAAGATAAGTTGAGTTGGCCTAAAGCGTAATAATGACTGCCTGGTTTTTTTATAAGAAAACATTGTGCAGTAAATCTTTCGTTATTACTGTTAGAATATTGTAAATATAGCAATATGTAATTAGAATTGATTAGGATTGATTGTATATGATTGTATTATGATCTTGTATTTATTACATCCTTATTATAAATATGTTACTCCGTTGTGTATTCAAACACATGAAATTCATCAAATGCCTTTCAGTTTCCTTCTTCTCAACATGGTATCTAGAGCCTAACGAGAGGCAACCTTGATCTGTGTTTACCCAGTGGGCCCACTGTTCACAGGTGAATATTTTTTTTTCTAAAACCTGCATTTCTTTTCCAGGTTTTTTGATCTTCTCTCTAATTTTGGTCGTGTTTCTCTCTCCGATCACCTTTTTCCTCCATTTTTCCGGTGTCTGCAGCTACCATTGCCGTTTTCCGGTGACTTTCCGGCCGCCCACCCTCTGGATCAAGAGGGTCTCCACCAGACCGGTCTATCCCTGAAACGCCGCCCCAATGGCCTTGGCACGCGCTCCCACGCGCCCAATCTTTGATCTACGTTTTCTTTCTCCTAGCCGCATTGCCACTGGTGCGTGGCGGCTTTGATCAGCCTCTAGTTTTGCCCGTTGCACTCGTCTTCTCCTGTAGCTTCAAATTTTGCTATTGGTTGTTCGTTTTCGACACCGTTTGACGCTGTTTGGGTTTGTTTTCTTCGCTGTCTGTGCATTTTCTCTCTCCTCTGTTTTCCTTATGGTTGCTGCTACCTCATCAAAGGCTGATGCCACTGTTACCGGCACTGTTACTGCTCAATACTTTAAATGCTGAAAATTTTGATGGGACCAACTATGCCACATGGGCTTCCAATGTCAAACTTTGGTTTAAGGGACATGGGTATCTTGATCATCTTACAATCGAAGAAGACTCTATTATTGTCGCTGACCGTACCAAATGGGGCAATATAGATGGCTAACTTTGTAACATTTTGAAATCTACTCTGTCCCTTACTCAAACAGATTTTTCGCCCTTACGACACCTGTGAATCTCTTTGGGTGCAAGCCACGCTTCTTCATACCAATGACACTCAACGGTTTGCAAGACTCTTATGTAGCTTCTCACTCCTCAGCAAATTACTGGTCCTATATCTGATTATTTGTGCAGAGTCAGTAGTGTTCTTCATGATTTGAACGAGGTTCTTCCCTTGGATGACAATCCATCCACGGATCTTGAGAACCGTCACAAGCTCTTTATGGCATTAGCGTTACATGGTCTTCCTCCTGAGTATGAGGTTGTTCGTGAGCAAATTCTTGGCTCTCCTATGGTCCCTACAATGGATTCCATTTGGCTAACTCTGATCCGCGCCAAGGCAAGTCTCCCACTCCTATGATTTCTCCTTCGATGCTCGTTCCTATTGAGGCTGACTCTTCTGCTTTGTTTGCTCAGGACACAACAACAATCGTCGTTTTGGTAAAAATTGACCAAAATGTAAGCACTGTCATAAGCTTGGACACACTATTGATCGATGTTTTGTATTATATGGTCGCCCCCTTAGAATGACAAATATTGTGCAGGTACCTTCTGAAATGACTGAGCCACCCATCTCCATCTCTTCGTCTGGACCGTAGGCTGTGCTCACACCTACTTACGATGATTTTCTCCGGTGGTTTGAGGAGCGTAAGGTTTCAGGTTTCACGGCTTTTGTAGTGCAAATGGGTAATTCTTTTGCTGGTGTTTCTCACTCATTGGTCCTTGGGTCTTGACTCTGGGGCCAACAATCATATTACTGGTGACAAGTCCTTATTCTCTACCCTTTCTAGCTCTAGTTTTTTACCTATCATTACTATGGTTAATGGGTCGCAAACTCAATCTCAAGGACTTGGTACTGTTCATCCTCTTTCTTCTTTGCCTATTGACAATGATCTTTATGTGCCTAGGTCTCTCTTTAATTTACTATCCATTAGTCGTTTGACTCGCTCTCTTGATTGCATTATCTTTATTAAAAGTCCCATATTGACTAGAGACATGGCCAATCAAAAGTATATAAGGTGGAGGGTAATCCTCATCCTATGAGCTAGCTTTTCAGATTGAGTTAGGCCTAATACCCAAAATTAAGATAGTATTAAAGCCTATCCTAGATCTGTTGTTGGGTCACCCATGTTGTCCATGCTCTATTCTTAAGTGTAGGGGTGTTCTATACAAGTCCCACGGGCCACCCGTATTCATCCGCGTTCCATTCCTGAGTGTGAACAGGTGTGTTAATAAGTCCCGTGGGCCACCCGTATTCATCCACGCGCCATTCCTGAGCGTGCGGGGGTGTGTTAAAAGTCTCCTATTGACTAGAGATATGGCCAATCAAAAGGATATAAGGTGGAGGGTAATCTTCATCCTCTGAGCTAGCTTTTAAGATTGAGTTAGGCCCAATACCCAAATTAAGAGTCTCATTTACTAAAACTCTGTTTTCATTCAGGATTGGAGTTCGGGGCAGATGATTGGCACCGGATGTGAGTAACCTGGTCTTTATCAACTTCAACCTTCTGCACACGTTGGTCAGCGGTGGATTCTAGTCTCTTCCATGCTCGGTTGGGTCATCCAAGTCTTCAGAAATTGCAAATAATGGTACCTACACTTTCCAAGTTGTCTACATTATCTTGCGAGTTGTGTCAATTAGGTAAACATAGTCGTACTTCTTTTAATAATCAAGTGTAAGGTCGAGTTGCGTCTCCCTTTAGCTTAGTCCATTATGATAGTTGGGGTCCATGTCGTACTATGTCTAATTTAGGATATCAATATTTTGTCTCTTTTATTGATGGTTACTCTAGGTGTACCTAGTTATTTTTAATGAAGAATCGTTCTGAGTTATTTTTAATCTTTCAAAGTTTTGCAATGAAATTAAAACCCAGTTTGGTGTTCCTATACGTACCTTGCATAGTGATAATGCCCTAGAGTAATTATCTAATTGATTTCAATCATTTATGGCTTCTCATGGGATTTTACATCAAACATCTTGTGTTCATACTCTTCAACAGAATGGAATTGCAGAAAGAAAAAATCGACATGTTGAAACAACTCGAACACTTCTTTTACATGGTAATGTTCCCCGTTAGTTTTGGGGGGATGTTGTCCTTACAGCGTGTTCTTGATAATTAGGTACCCCACTCCATCTTGTTTCCTCATCAGTCTTTATATTCTTTACCACCTTATGTTTTTGGTTCTACTTGTTTTGTCCACAACCTTGGCACGGGCACTGATAAACTCTCTGGCCAGGCTACTAAATGTGTTTCTTGGTTATACAAGGTCTCAAAAAGGTTAAAATGTTACTCTCTTAGTCTTCATTGTTACTTTGTTTCCGCCGATGTTTACTTTTATGAATCTAGTCCATATTTTACAAATCCTACTGTGGACAAGTCTGTGTCTAGTTCTGTTTCTGGTGGTCTTGTTTCTGTTTCTCCCATGTAGGTTATGTATCAGTCTCCTGTGGTCACAGATGTCCCAATCGATCCACCTCGTCCTCTTCAAGTATATCACCGTCGGCCCCGTCCTACTTTGGAGGTTCCACCCGATAAAGTCCCTTCTAACTTACCTTTGGAGCCAACTCCTCCTTCTCCTCCGACCCTGTCCCTGGAAAGTAGTTTTCCTATTGCTATTCGTAAAGGTATTCGTTCCACTTGTAATCTCTCTCCTCATTATGTTGCTTTGTCTTATCATTGTTTGTTCCCTTCCCATTATATTGGTGTGTTTTTTCTTCCTAAAAATGCAGGTGAAGCTTTGTCTCATCCTGGATGATGACAAGCCATGATTGAAGAAATGAGTGCACTACAAAGCAGTGGAACTTGGGATCTTGTTCCTCTTCCCTCCTGTACGACAATGGTCAGATGTAGGTGGATCTACACAGTCAAAATTGGCTCAGATGGTTATGGTGATCGATTGAAGGCTCTCTTGGTGGCCAAAGGCTATACTTAGATTTTTGGCCTTGATTATGGTGATACTTTCTCCCCAATGGCTAAGATGGCCTCTGCACGCCTATTTCTCTCCATTGTTGCCATCCTTCATTGGCCTCTTTTCCAGTTAGATATCAAGATTGTGTTCCTCCATGGTGATCTGACCGGAGAAGTATATATGGAGCAACCACCTGGTTTGTTGCTCTGAGAGAGTGTTCAGGATTAGTTTGTCGACTTCTGAAGTTCCTTTATGGTCTTAAACAATCCCCAAGAGCATGGTTTGACAGATTCAGCACTGTCGTAAAAGAATTTGGCATGACTCGGAGTAAGGAGGATCATTTTGCTTTCTATCTCCATTCTACCTTCGGGTGTGTTTACTTGGTTGTGTATGTTGACGACATTGTCATCACAGGCAGTGATCACACTGACATTGTTCTTTTAAAATAACATTTGCATCATCACTTCCAGACAAAAGATCTTGGAAGGCTTCACAACTTCTTGGGGATAGAGGTGACACAATCTAGATCAGGTGTTGTGATTTCTCAAAGAAAGTATGTGATGGATATTTTGGAGGAGACCGGCTTAATGGGGATCGAACCGTTAGATACTTTTATGGATCCCAACACTAAGCTTATGCCAGAACAGAGGGAGCCTCTCTCAAATCTAGAAGGATATAGAAGACTAGTTGGAAAGCTAAATTACCTTACTGTCACACGTCTTGACATTTCCTTTGCTGTGAGTATGGTAAGTTAATTTCTCAACTCCCTTGTGAAGGTCCTTGGGATGCAATCATCTGCATCTTAAAATATATCAAAAGGGCACCGGGTAAAGGGCTCTTGTATGAAGACAAGGGTTATACTTGAATAATTGGATACTCAAAAGCTGATCAGGCAGGATCTCCTGTTGACAGAAGGTCTACAACGGACTATTGTGTCTTCCTTGGGGATAACTTTGGATCTTGGAAAAGTAAGAAGCAAAGTGTTGTAGCTCAGTCAAGTGCAGAAGCGAAGTACCGAGCCATGGCTTTGGCTACATGTGAGCTCATATGGCTCAAACAGTTGCTTGAAGAACTAAAATTTGGGTAAACTACACCGATGACACTTATTTGTTATAATCAAGCAACATTGCACATTTCTTCTAATCTAGTGTTTCATGAGAGGACCCAAACACATTGAAGTAGACTGCAACTTCATCAGAGAAAAGATTGTGTCAGGGGACATTGTTACGAAATTTGTAAATTCCAATGATCAATTGGCAGATGTTCTCACGAAGTCTCTTAGGGGTCCTCGTATTAAATACATATGTGACAAGCTTGATGCATATGATTTATATGCCCCAGCTTGAGGGGGAGTGTTAGAATACGTAAATATAGCAATATGTAATTAGAATTGGTTAGGACTGATTGTATATGGTTGTACTATGATCTTTTATTTATTACATCCTTATAAATATGCTACTCCGTTGTGTATTCAAACACATGGAATTCATCCAATGCCTCTCGGTTTCCTTATTCTTAATAATTACTCTGCGTCTGCATGATTTCTCAAGATATTCCTCAAATAGAGTGCTTAAAATTTTTATGTATCAGTGTTGGCATTTCTATGTAGAGTACTCTGGTTTATGCTTATCCCAATCCTGTTTTGAGCAAAAAAATTTCTACTTTTCAGGCACGGAGATTTATCACCCTTATTGATGAGTTATACAATCACCATTGCTTCCTGTGTTGTTTGGCATCCTCTTCAATTGATGAATTATTTCAAGGAACAGAAGATGGTACACTTTTTGACTTGGAAAGGTAATTTGATCTGTTTATATGAGCTATATGATCCATGAGGAGCTGTCTTGCAAAGTATAGTTGTTTTAGACCCACCTTTATAATGGGTGATAATTTTATTACTTCGTTGCTTCACCTTCAATACATTATACAGTATGGGTTCTGATGTCTTGTATGCCATGTAGCTGGGAACAGATGGGTTTATATTGGAAACTGTCCTTTTAAATTCCCAAATCTAGATGGTTAGATGGTTTATGAGATGCCATTGCTTGACAAACTTGTTTGAAAAAAAATTACTACTAGAACTTATGGGTTTTTATTTTCTTAACCGACTTTCAACAGTATTGATTATTGAAGTCCCCGCAATTGTGTAGTGAATTTAAATTTGACCAAACAGGAAATCACGTTACATTTGCTATTATGTGCATAAAATGTGAGACTAGGGAACAAAGAAGGGTTTTATGTGTAGGCTACCAAAAGTCTATTTTTTATGTAAATGCTACTTTACTAGTGTTTGATTGTATTAGAAAATGGCAGGCCTAACTTAACCCAAAAGTTAGCTCAAGCTCATAGAATAGGGATTACCTCCATCTTATATACGTTTGATTGATCATATCTCTAGTCAATGTGGGACTTTCAACACACCCCTTCACACTCAGTAATGGAGCTTGGACAACTATGGGTGGCCCATGAAACTTATTAACACATCCCGTCACGCTCTAGAATAGAGCATGGGCAAATACGGGTGACCTATGGAACTTATAGAACACTCCCATGCTCAGGAATGAAGCGTGAACAAATACGAATGACTCAATAACAGATCTAGGATAGGTTTTGATACCATCTTTAATTTGGATATCGGGCCTAATTCAATCCTAAAAGCTAGCTCATGAGTTAAGGGTTGCCTCAAGCCTTACAAGAAGTATATTGACTATATTCTTAGTCGATGTAAAGTCCAAGACCTTGTAAAATCTCACATTTCAGACTTCCAATGCAAGATTCAAGGCTTGTACATTGCAATTGGATCCTAACAGGTTGTTGGACTAATAAACTCAAAAAAATAAGCGCACCGGCTTATGTATTTATTGTTGGAAACGATTGAAAGTTCCACATTAGCTTGAGATATAGTTAATTAATAGTATATATCCTGAGGATAATCCTCATCCTATGAGTTAGCCTTTAAGATTGAGTTAAGTCTAATCTGCAAATTTAAGATGGTATCGAAATTTATCTTAGATTTGTTATTTGGTCACCCGTGAGCGGGTGTGTTGACAGTCTTACGTTATTGGACCATTCGTATTTGTTCACGCTCTAGATGATCATCCTTGAGCGCAACGGGTGTGTTGAAAGTCACACATTGACTAGAGATATAGCCAACTAATAGTATTTTTTAGAATTGAGAGAATCTAGATTAGAGAGAGAAAGAAGAGAGATAAACTTTTGTAGATAATGATTTCAATCAGTTGCATTTACAATAGAGATAGAAGTATTTATATGAGCTATAGAAAGACTTGTACAACAAGCTACAACAGTAACTAACTTGACAGGTTAGTTATCTGCTAGAACAGAATTAGAGATTACAAACTAAAGATACTTTTAACATCTTCCCCTCAAACTGTACTGCTCCTGGAAGAACTTCAGCATCTTCTAATATGCTCCCACTTAAATTCAGGATGTCTTGAGAAGAGACAGCTTGTCAAAAATCTTAGATGACCCCACAAAAGAACAAACCATTAATGCTGAGAGAGGTTTGGTGAGAATGTCAGCACACTGGTCTGCAGGGAATATGTGGGACTCACCATATCCCTAGCAAACAATATGTCCAATTCCATGTGTTTTGTCCTAGGGTGAAGAACAGGATTGTGAGATAGCAGGACTGTGCTCTGGTTGTCACAGAACACCTGAGGTGTAGAGAAGCGAATTTTTAATTTAGTCAGCAATAATTAAATCCAAAGTATTTCCTGAGTAGTATTAGCTAAGCTTCTATATTCTGCCTCAGTGCTTGACCTTGCAACCAGATTTTACTTCTTTGCCCACCAAGAGACAAAATTTGGGCCTAGAAAGATGCGGGAGCCTGATGTAGACTTCCTATCATCATGGTCTGATGCCCAATCAGCATCACAGTGAGCAGTGAGAGAAATAGGCTTGTCAAGAGAGGATTTCTGGATTAGCATACCATAGGATTTTGTTCCCCTAAGGTATCTGAGAATTCTCTTGGCAGCCTTCCAGTGCTGCTCAAGAAGATTTGATAGAAATTGGCAGGCTTTGTTTACTGCAAAACTGATCTCAGGTCTGGTAATTGTGGCATATTTCAGTGCCCCAACAATTGACCTATACATAGTAGGATCTTCAAGAGAATGACTTCCTTCCTTGGTCAGTTTAAGATTTCCCACCATTGAAGCGGAAATTGTCTTTGCTTCAGTCATGCCAGCCTTGTATAGCACCTCCGTTACATATTTGGTTTGGGATAGGAGAGACCCATCAGGGAGATGTGAGACTTGTATCCCCAGAAAGTAGTCAAGTTCTCCTAGCTGCTTTAGAGCAAATTCCAGTTTTAAAGCCTAAATGAGACCCTGAACAGAGCTTAAGGAATTGGCTGTGATGATAATATCATCCACATAGACCAACACATAAATGCACTATGTAGTGTCATGTTTGATGAAGAGAGATGTGTCACACTTGTTGGACATGAACACCCAAGATTTAGTAAAGTTACCTTTCAACCTATCAAATTAGGCTTTGAGATTCTGTTTCAGTCCATGAAGGGCTTTATGTAATTTACAGACCAGGGATCTGTTAGAAGTCTCAAATCCAGGAGGTTGAGACATGTATACCTCTTCCTCAAGTGACCCGTTGAGGAAGGCATTGTTGACATCAATTTGATGTATAGGCCAACCGTTTGCAACAGCTATTGTGAGGACTGTTCTCACAGTTACAGGTTTCACAATTGGAGAAAAGGTTTCTGAATAATCAAAGCCATGTCTTTGATGAAAACCTTTTGCCACTAGCCTAGCCTTGTACCTGTTAAGAGTGCCATCCTGGTTCTCCTTAACTCTAAAAACCTATCTGCACCCAATTGCCTGTTTATTGGGTGGAAGACGAACCAACGACCAGTTTTGGTTCTTTATCAGGGCTGAGTATTCATCTTGCATAGGAGTCAGCCAAGCTTTAAGGTTTAACTCACCTAATATAACTCACATTCACTCTTTCAAATATATTGAATCTATAGACCATGTAAAACTCTGACAGTATTACAGCATCTTATGACCCAACTTTTAAGATTGATTTGGGCCCACTAACCCAATATCCCAATTTTGGAGAAACAATCTGGTTTTAAGCCCATAATTACAGCATAGATCAGATCATAGACAATGCAGGGTTTTCCCCTAACAAGGATTTTCTTCTTTTGCATTCAGCAGACAATGAAACTACCCACTTCCAAGCCTTATACATATAATGTGTGAGACTTTCTATCAAACCATTCTATAACTGCCTGAATAACTAATAAAGATAGAAGTAATATGCTAAAAATAATTCAAATGTGTAACTTCGTAAAGACACAATTACTGCATAAACACTAATACTTCAGACCAAATAGGTCTGATTCTGCTTCTCATTCCTTCTCACATAAACTTTCTACCACCCATTAGAGACTAAGCAATCTTGTTTTTGGTTCCAGTTTCCAGTTCGAAACAGAGACTGAAGGTGGGAAGCTTCGCCGCAATGTCTTGGCCGAAGGCAGGGTGGGCTCAGGAGGTGCCCCTACGGGTATCACATCCATACTATCTGGTCAAGAAGAGATGTTTGCTTTTCACAGAGCTGTAAGTAGTGACTCTTACCTGCATTTAGTCGCAAGCTGTTATGAAATCATTAATTAGCACTGTGCTGAAATGTTTTCCCGTAGTATTTCTTGTCCATAGCTATATATATTACAATGGCATTTGATAACGAAATTCTTGGATTTCCCAAACATGTTTGCTACCTATTGGTGAGTGTAACATGTACTAATTTATTATGTCTACCATATACCATGTAGGAAACTTGGTAACTTCCCTTGCAATACAGTTCACTTTTATTCGGTTTCTGATGAAAATCTGAAAATGATTTTAAAAAATATAGTTAACACAGTTGACAGTGCTCTTTACATTCATTCACTTCACTGTCAGCAGACTTGATGAATAGAAAAGCATAATTTGTGTTGAGTGGAGAAGATATGCAATGAGATGAAGGGTAAAAATTTTGTAACTTTGTTAATGAATGTAAAGACTAACCTTTAAAATGATTTGATAGTTATAATCTTTAGTGATCGTAAAATTACTTTCAACTTTCAAGAGAACAATCTTACTGGGGTGTTTTACAGATTTGAAATTGTCATATTGACCACCATCTATACTGTTAAGTTTACGAAAGTACCTTTATCCTCACAAACCCTTATGAGACTCTCTGGTGAACTCTTTTGGACCTTCCAGAAAGAGTTCCAGAAGGACTGAGGTGTTATACAATTGTTTGCTTGGGAATTTGTGAAGACAAGATCTTGCGGGTCTCATTACAATATTATACAGCTGCAGAACTCTACTGCAACCTACTTCACCCTCAGATTCTGTACAAATTTGTCTTGTAATTAAAATCAATGGTGCTAATTTTTCCTTGGTTGTGTTTTATACAACCATTTAACTACCGTCTAAATTGTTTATACTGCTCTTGAACATTGAAAGATTGAATAAGAAAATAATAACATCGTGTCTTTCTGCATAGGTCTCACGCCTGATTGAGATGCAAACGCCATTATATTTGGAAGGAGTCAGTGATTTCCACCCTTATTTTCTGGGACAACATAAAAAGTATCAAAAAGCATTTTGACAGCTTACTATCCGAGTCGTCAATCTTAAAAGTGAATTTTTTTTTCTCCCGATACTAAAATTGTTGTGTGATGCCTAGTTGACTTCTATGCTCTTCTGTGATTCTTTATTCCTTACAGCTAACATGATATATATGTAGTTTTGAAAAAGTTCCAAATGTATAAATGCTGAAGGATTCAATCCTATCTGCATATTTGTAGCTGTTATGATAGATCAAGTTCAATAATAATTAATTCCTGGTACTTTGTCAAACTGTTAAATAATTTAAGGATTTTAATTTTGAAGCTGCAAGAATTATATTTTTTAGGTGCTAGCCTCCATGTTTGTGGTTAATTACCTCACATACGAGCGCTCACCACTTGACCAACCATCGAATTGTTCAGTCGCACCTTGATTCCCTCGACATGTTGGAGGTGGATAATTGTTTCTTTAACAAAGAAATGCATTAATAAGATAAAAGGGTGTCCAAACCCATATAAATCCAATCACGTGATTACGTAGATCTCCAACACATCAATGAATCATATATAACTTATTTTTTTACTTAAATGATAATAATATAATTTTTATTTTCGCTAGTCAAAACAAACATACTTGGAAATAGAATTCAAGAAAATTACATCATAAAACAATTATACATGACTGTTAAAATAAATATCAAAAGTTATGAAGTGAACCAAAGTCATCCTCTATTAGATCCAAAATGATATATTAACATTTTCTAAGCTACTTGTATAATATTACTTGTATATCAAAATTGTGCAATGCAAGCCAAACAAAAAATTCATCCAAAAGCCAACAATTTTTATAGGTTGGACAAAATTTAGGTGTAATTTCATAAATAAAATGACATTATTACATACATATAAAATCTTACATGCAATTAATTCTAATATAAAGTTTATCATCAACATAATAAAATTTACCTTCAATCAAATTGTTGCCCAACACTTTTAATTATTTGAAATCTTCAATAATTGAGTCAAAAATAAAAGTTGTCGCAATTTTCCTTTCAACATTGTTTTAATTAGTTTCATTGTAGAAAATGATCTTTCAGTTCTAGTCGTAGAAACTAATAAAGTCATGATAAGGTGAAGGGGCCTATCAATTAGGTAGTAAGCTTTTAACTTTTTTGTTGCTGCCAAACATGAATACACAATTTTTGCATTGTTGATAAATTCTTCAAATTTGAATCTTAATGAGCATTAGCAATGAAATGTTGAAGTTGAAATAGCAAATTGATGTTCTCCTGTTCATTACAATCCATGGGATAATATTTCTTTATAAGACTGTAAATTTTATCAATATCAAAAGTTATAAGCATCCTTAGAAACCAAAGCACAACTTAGAGTCAACAACTCCATTGCTTGATCATGAATTTATAATTCAACTTTTGTAATTGCTTATCAATTGTAACAAATAATTTCAATTCTCAAATAATGCTCTACAGTGATATGATCTTTTTGGTGACAAGAGAGCCCTTGCCTAGCTACATAAGAAGTAATTAATTGAGGGACTTCAACATAATGTTTTTTTTTTGCTGGACTAAATGCATAACGTAACTACATCTTGGTTTTGCTGTTGTAACATTGACAAGAATATCTATTATCCCAATAATTTCTCTCATCAAATGCAAAATGAATATAAATTCAGATGAGGTTAAGCTTTGTATGCATTATCAATATCCCCACCTTGAGAATATGTAGATTCATCAATAATAATTTTTCTAGAACAAAACAAGTTGCTTCATACATGTTCATCAAGCTACAAATCAAAGAGAAAGGTGAGCTCCAACAAGTATCTCTAGCTTATTTCAAAGTACCAATTTGATTTACCCCTTTACTTGTTTCAAGTTCATCAATCTCTAACAAATATGCAATTTCATCTAATTTAAGAGCTTGTAACTCATCATAGTGCTTACTAGAAGAGCATGTAATATTGACAATAGAAGTTAATTTAGAAAAGAATTGATGAATTGGAATAACTTCTCTTGATGTGGTGACTAGAGCAAGTTGTAACCAATGAACAAAATAGTGAACATAATATACATTAGACAAGCATTCAAGAACAGTGTTTGTAATCCACTCAACTCAACTCTTATATTACTAGCACCATCATGCCATTACCTCGAATATTAGAAACATTAAGATTATAGTGTGAAAGTACAACAACACATAATTCATTTTTCAAGGTCTATGCCATAGTGTTTTAACATGTATAATATCAAAAAATGGCTCTTGTATCAAACCATTTTTATCCACAAATCTCAAAACAAGAGCTATTTGTCCCTTTCTCGATTCATCACGAGCTTCATCAACAACTATACAAAACTTGAAATCTCCAATTTCCCCACGAATATGTTTTTCAATTTACTAGAAAGAATATTCAATATCTTATTTTGAATTTTATGAGAAGTGTATTTAGAATTATATGGAGCATTTTTCAACATAACTTTTACAACTTCGTCATTGTATGATTCTATGACTTTTGTCATTTTAAAAAAAATTACCTTCGTTACTTGACTTGCCAGTTTCATCAAAACCTTTGAATGCACAAGCTTGAAGTGATAAATAACGAACCATGTCAATTGAAGTCTTCAAATGCAAATGGTTCTTTATAATTTGATCTAAGCTTTACACATGAGAAACATTCCTAACACGACAATCCTAGTTCGACAAGTCTTGACAAGTTCTCATTGCATTATTGTGAGGTAAGAAAGGATTGATCCCTATGTGTTTAAGAAAAGCATAGTTTTTTCCATTATTAACTTTCCTCTAACTTTTAAAACCTATAGAAAAATAATCAACAAATTTAATAACTTAATTGTTAATTGTTAACAGCTAACTTAACTAATGTTAATTAGAGTTCAAATTCAATCATATGTAGCAATTAAAACTGATCCGATCTCCATACGGTGTAATATCCTGAAATTTATAAAAATGATTAATTGAAAGGGATAAATGGTAAATAATTATATGAGTTGATTCATGTCCCAAAAATTTAGAAATAGTTAAATTGAGACTTATTATGGATATTCATAATTTATTGAGACTTAATGAGATGAAATTATACCCGATTAAAATTTGGGTGTCGGACCAAGTATCTTCGATTGAGGTACTGTTGGTCAGGGCTGTTAAGAATATTATGGGGAATCCAAATATGTATTCGGAATAATTTTTGGATAGAGTATTAAGCCCGAACGGAGATCCTGTATGTTATAAAACAGAGAAAAACTTAAATGATGGGCCAAATTAAAATATTAGTTCCTCCTTCTTTTATTTCTCACGACACTCTCTTCCCTTCCTAAGGCAAAACACTTCTTCTCTTCTCTTCTCCCATTCTCTTCATCTTCTTCCTCTCTAAAACCTAACAAGATGATGGTGTTCCTTTCTCCCTCCTCCATTTCGTTTTTCTCCATGGAGCTTAAAGGAGATAATGTTGGTTGAAAGCCCCTCTTTCTCCCTTAAATTTCATCATCCACTCACCCTCTCTTGGATGCTCACTCATTTCTTGGCTTGAGGTAAATTCCTCACCATTTTTATTGAGTTTATTGTTGTTCAAGTGGCCTCAATACTCAAGACGCGGGGGGGGGGGGGGCGGGTGTGAATTGAGTGTTAAAAAATTTTCTTTAGAATGCCTTTGAAATTGATTCCTCTTTCATAAAATATACTTGTATGCAATAGATAGCAAGTGTAGTGCAAGAATCAATGTAAAACAATGTGCAAATGTCACTTAGGCAATATATCAAACACTTGGTGTGCAACACTTTAACACAAGTTGTTCAAGCAAATATAAGAGGGGCTTTCACAATCAACAACAATAATCAAGCCAAAAGCAATATGTAAATGCAAGAGAGTAGGGAAGAGAAGCTTGCAAACCAATTTAACGAGTTCCACCAACCCGATGTACATCTCGCCTTCAAGCAACCCACTTGAAGGATTTCCACTATTGAAGTTTAGAGATACAAGCTATGAGCAATTGCAGCTTCCTAGTGTCCCACACTCAAGAACTCAATCCTCACTAGCACAAGGGCAACCCACCCAATCTCTCAAACTCTCAATACCCAAAGGTTGAACCCTAACCTTTGTGACCACTCAACCTGGAGTGAATAACCTTGGTGTTTTGGTGTTTGGTTTTACAATCAATAAACTCTCTCAATAGAGTAGATAAATAAATGAAAGCTCTCACAATTTCTAAACTCTCACAAGAGAGGATTTACAAATATAAGCTCTAAGTTTCAAAAATTGAAACTACACAAAGAAATAGAACTCACAAGACTCAAGATTTGATTTCCCTTTGAAGGATTTGGATGCTTGGAGTAGCTTGAATGAGTCTTGCATTTATAGGCCTTGGAGAGGTGCCCTAAAGTCTTTAGAGCTATTGCACAGTATGGGCATTAGAGTAACAATGGAGAAGTGAGCTGGTTTCCCACTTAAAAACGCTTTCCCCAAATTTTGGCACTAGTGTAATCGATTAGGCCTCGAGCTGTAATCGATTACAGTTTGAATTCTTCAGCGTAATTTGTCAGGTAATCGATTATCCTTTCCCATGTAATCGATTAGCTAAGAGACAGAACCTTGCTAATCAATTTTTTTTTACCTTGTAATCGATTGTGAGTGGCACCTGATGCATTTAATTATGTTACGCAGCATGGTAATCAATTATGACTCATGTGCAATCGATTATTGGACAAACAGAAACTCTGTAGTTGATTCGTTCTTTAATTGTAATCGATTAGTGGCCTTACAGAACATTGGTAATCGATTGTGTCATCCTTGTAGTCGATTAACAGATGCACATGATGCTTTTAATTCATTTTCTCAGCTTGGTAATCGATTGGCCTCCTTGGTGCAATCGATTGGGTGGCAAACAGAAGGTTCATAATCGATTAGTGTTGATGAGGTAATCGATTAGGTGTTTGACAGAACTTCAGTAATCGATTATATGAGGTCCTGTAATCGATTAGGCTTCGTGTTTTTGTAGGTCTGATGCTGTTCTCTCTATTTTTCTCTTTGTATGTGTTCTTTTTATGAATACTTGAACTCTTTGCCATGATTCTTCAATTGCTTTTTGATCTCTTTGTCATTATCAAAACTATACAACTTGAAACACATATTAAAACACATTCTCCTCCTTTTTGATTATGACAAATAATGTTCATCTCATGAGGGTGTTAGTCCAAATAAAATTTTATCCCCCTTTCTTAAGGAGTTTATGCATACATTTCTTGTTGCTTTGATTTTAGAACCAGTTAATAATCATATAGAATTAAAGCCAATTGAGAATCAATATGTGTTAACTGGTTAACTGTTTGTTATTAATCCACTTGTTTATTGTCGTTATCTAAAATAGATGAACATTGATTTTTCTCCCCCTTTATAATCATCAAAAACAATTCATGGATTATAACATAGAGAGAATAGTAAAGGGAAACATTCATTTATTCATTGATAAAGGAAATTACAGAAGCAAAGTGCAGAAATTGAAATTGCATAACAAAAGGAAACAACCATAACAAAATAAGAAGGATCTAATTATCCAGATTAAAGAAACGTATTTCAAAAATTTTGTTTGAGAGCTCCTCATAACGTTGCTCCATGAGCTCAAAATGATATTGCTCGGTCATTTGAAATTGTTGAAGAGTGTTGTCAATTCTTTCAAAGCGCTGATCGAGATAAGCATAGAAAGAAGTGAAGGGGTCAACGGGAGCAGATGGTTCGCCTTGTGGTTCTTGAGTTGTAGGAGGGGCAGGATCATTGGCTGAAGCTTCAAAGGGAATGTTGGCATGAATGCCTTCCATCTTGGAGAGCCAAGCTCCATTGACATAGACTATACCCATCTTGGTGAGATGATGGGTGCCAATGCATGCCTTTGGAGGTATTTTCTTAGGAAGTTCTCCAGCAAGATCAACACCAAAAGCTTTGAAAATTTTTGTGAGGAGGATGGCATATGGAAGCTTTTGCTGTTCCTTGGCCTTGAGCATATGCAATTTTAATAGCTGAATCCAAATAATTTCTTTCTTATTTTGCATAGCCCACATTAAGAGCACATCATCCTCTTCAACCAAGGCATAATTACCACCACGAGGGACCAAAAGTTTAACCAAGAAAAAATGAAGGAGGCGGTTATTGATAGTAAGATGGCCTACCAATTTGTGATGGGGACGGTCAGCTTTCCAAAGGGATTGACGAGCGGTGATAGCATTGAAATCCCATTCATCCTCTGGATGTCCACCAGCAAATTCAGCATCGGAAAGGGGAAGTTGGGTAATTTCAGCAAGTTATGCATTTGTGATCCTTAGAGTCACATTCTTAACTCTAGCCTCAAGTAGCCCATCAACAAGCCTTAAATTGCAGAAAAAGACTCGCATGAGTTCCGGGTAGTATACTTCCTCTTTGAGAGTGAGGAAAGGAAGGAGATTGTAGTGGTGAAGGAGTGAGTGAAGGTGAAGCTAGGATGGTCAAAAATCTCAGCATTGATGTAGTGAGGGGAGATGATATCCTTTTTAGAGAATTTTTGAATGAAGTTTTGGAGGTCTCTAGGATTGGTGAAGAACCTTGAAAAATCAAGGGGGTTATTGGTTTGGGCAAGTAAGGACCTAGCTCTTTTCACATTCCTAGAGGAAGACATTGTGTGAGTGGAGAAGAAAAGATGAAGAAGGTTGAGAGGTCTTTGGGAATCTTGATAAAGATTAGAGGAAAGAGAAGTATTGGAGGTGTGAGGTAGAAGAGGTGAAGGAGGGGGTATTTATAGGGTTTTGAAGTGAGAAATAGGGTTTAGAGGGGTGAGTATGGATTGGGCCAACGATTTGCACACGGATTCTGTAGAAATCACGTTTCTGATATACTCGTAATCGATTACGGGGTTATTCATAATCGATTACTCCCTTTCAGAATTTGAATCGTCAGGTGTTCTAATCGATTGGGCCAGGTTGGTAATCGATTGCGTTAAAAACAAAACCTTGGAAATCGATCAGGAGGAGTAAGTAATCGATTGGCTGGAAGACAGAGCGTCCCTAATCGATTTGGCATGTGTGCTAATCGATTATCTGGAACATAGAGACTCTCTAGTCGATTAGTTGAAGTGATCTAGTCGATTATGGAAAGGACAGAACGATTCTAATCGATTGGAGGAAGCTATCTAATCGATAATGACAGCCCAGAAATGCTTAAAAACACATGTTCTTCAATCACAAAGCATCAAGTACTCAATTTTCATGGAATAGAACATGCTTATTTCATTAATCAACTAATTTTCATTTAACAAACACATTGTAACTCAAAGAATCATCAACATCAATCAATATTCAAACACAATTTGAAATGTCTAATATTCCTAACTCTCTTCTTATATGTATGAATTAGTCTTTTGCAAGTGGTTTTGTGAAGATATCAGCTAATTGCTTAGAGGTTTCAACATGTTCAAGCACACAATCACCCTTTAACACATGATCCCTAATGAAATGGTGTCTAATCTCAATATGTTTGGTTCTAGAATGTATCATAGGATTCTTAGTAATATTAATAGCACTCGTATTATCACATTTGAGAGGCACATGGTCTAACATAACACCAAAATCTAGAAGTTATTGTCTCATCCAAAGGATTTGAGCACAACAACTACCAGCTGCAACATATTCTGCCTCAGTTGTGGATAATGCAACACTTACTTGTTTCTTGCTCTGCCAAGATACAAGAGAACTACCAAGCAAGTGACAAGTACCACTAGTACTTTTTCTATCAAGTTTACATCCTGTAAAATCAGAATCAGAATATCCAACAAGAGTGCATTCAACCCCTTTGGGGTACCATAAACCAACATCTTGAGTTCCAACCAAGTAGTTCATTATTCTTTTTACAGTAGTAAGGTGTGATTCTTTTGGGCATGCTTGGTATCTTGCACACATACAAACAGCAAACATGATATCTGGTCTACTAGCAGTTAAGTAAAGTAAGGATCCAATCATACCTCTATACTTTGTGAGTTCTACATCCTTACCTTTCTCATCCTTATCCAAATAACATGAAGTGCCCATAGGTGTGGCAATTTTATTTTCCTTTTCCATGTTGAATTTCTTAAGCAACTCCTTGCAATATTTGGATTGACTAATGAATGTATCCTCTTTGGTTTGCTTAATTTGTAGCCCAAGGAAGAATGTAAGTTCTCCCATCATAGACATTTCAAATTCATCCTGCATTAACTTAGCAAACTCCTTGCAAAGTGATTCATTAGTAGCACCAAAAATGATATCATCTATATATACTTGCACCAATAGTATGTCATTCTTCTTATGCTTAATAAATAATGTTGTATCAACCTTTCCTCTTTCAAAATTGTTTTTCAAAAGAAATTTGCTCAATCTTTCATACCAAGCTCTTGGAGCTTGTTTTAAACCATATAATACTTTTCTTAGTTTGAAAACATGATTTGGAAGTTGATAGTTTTCAAAACCAGGAGGTTGATCAACATAAACCTCTTCTTGAATGTATCCATTTAAGAAAGCACTCTTGACATCCATTTGGTACAATTTAAAGTCTTTACAACATGCAAAGGCTAATAATAATCTAATGGCTTCTAACCTAGCTACGGGTGCATATGTTTCTTCATAATCTATGCCTTCTTCTTAATTGTATCCTTTAGCTACTAGCCTAGCCTTGTTTCTAGTGATTATACCATTTTCATCAAGTTTATTTCTTAAAACCCATCTAGTACCTATTATTTGGTGATCATTGGGTCTTGGCACTAATTCCCAAACTTCATTTCTTTCAAATTGATTTAGTTCCTCTTGCATGGCCAACATCCAATGTTCATCAATAATAGCTTCATCAATGGTTTTAGGTTCAATTTGAGATACAAACGTTAGATGATTGCAAGTATTGAAAGAGCGTCGGGTACTTACACCTTTAGTGATATCACCTATAATGTTGTCCAATGGATCATCTTTTGAGGTGATCCATTCCTTTTGTTGAACTTCTACATGTTGTGTTGTGTCTCCTTCTTTGTTGTCTTTTTCTTCTTTGTCATTCAAGTTCAATTCTTGGAGAGTATCTACAATATCATCAAAATCTTCCTTTCTCGGGGAGTTATGGCTATTTTTATCAAATTTCACATGAATTGACTCCTCAATAGTGTTTGTTTGTTTGTTAAATACTCGATAACATTTACTTGAGGATGAATATCCAAGAAAGATTGCCTCATCAGATTTTGCATCAAACTTTCCTAGATTATCCTTTCCATTGTTAAGTGCAAAGTATTTGCATCCAAATATATGAAAGTAGGAAATGTTTGGTTTTCTTCCTTTGTAAAGTTCATAGGGGGTTTTCTTTAGAATAGGCCTAATCAAACATCTATTCATCATGTGACAAGCGGTATTTACCGCATCGGCCCAAAAATATTTCGCAATGTTATTTTCTTTAACATGGTTCTTGCAAGCTCCACCAAAGATATATTTTTCCTTTCAACCACTCCATTTTGTTATGGAGTTCTAGGAGCTAAAAAATTGTGTTCAATACCATGTTTTTCACAAAACTTTTCAAATGATTGGTTTTCAAATTCTCCCCCATGATCAGTTCTTATGGATGCAATCTTTGAATTTTGTTCATTTTGGATAACCTTGGCTAGTTTCTTAAATGCATGATATGTTTCATTTTTGTGAGCAAGAAACAAGGTCCATGTATATCTTGAATAGTCATCTACAATTACTAGACCATAGTAATTACCACCAAAGCTTTTGATTTTGGAAGGTCCAAATAGATCCATGTGCAAAAGTTATAAAGGCCTTTGAGTAGAAACAATGTTTTTAGCTTGAAAAGATGCCTTTACTTGTTTTCCCTTTTGACATGCATCACAAAATTTATTTTCAAATTTGAGCTTTGGCAAACCAATTACTAATTCTTTAGAAATAAGTTTGTTTAGATGGTCTACATGTATATGTGCTATTCTTCTATGCCATAACCATGATTCATCCTCTCTAGTCATGAAGCATTGTACATAATTTGAAGACAAACTATCAACATCAATCATGTAAATATTATCAATTCTTTTACTAATAAACCTAACTTCCTTGTTTAGTTTATTTTCAATTATGCAACAATTAGATTCAAATAGTACTCTATATCCTTTATCACATAATTGACTTATGCTAAGCAAGTTATGTTTGAGTCCTTCAACATATAATACATCACTAATTGAAGTAGCGGAGTTTTTACCAATGTTTCCAATACCAAGTATTCTTCCTTTGGTATTATCCCCATAAGTGACACTTCATTTTCTTTTGGGAGTGAAAGTTGTGAATTTGCTCATATCTCCCGTCATGTGCTTTGAACACCCATTATCCAAGTACCAATGGGTGTTGCTTGCCTTGAAGCATACCTACAAGACAAAATTAGTTTAGAGAACTTGGTACCCATTTTATGTTGGGTCCTTTTTGGTTAGCTTGTGGTAATGTCCCTTTGGGAACCCACACCTTTCTTACCACTTTTGGACCAAATTTTCTAATATGACAATTTGAAGCATTATGACCCTTAGTGCCACAATGATTACATCTAGTAAATGGTGATGAGAATTTTCTAGGTGGCACAAAGAAATTTTTGTAATATTTTTCCTTTTTAGTGGAGTCATATCCTAATCTGGTTTTGTCAAACATGCATCTTTGATTTCCAAGTAACACATTCAAATTATCTCTACCATATGTGAATTTCTCAAGAGTTGTATTCAAGTCTAGGACCTTCTTTTCTAGATGATCATATTTTACAGCAAATTGACATGGTTTAATCTTGGAGCATGGTTGAGCATTAGTTACTTTCTCTTTCAAGCATTCATTTTCTTTACTAAGTCCCATGAGATGCATTTCTAGAGTATCAATAGTTTTCCTAGACAATTTATATTTATTTGAAATTTTAACAAATTTGTCATATAATTCCTCAAATGCATCAAGCAACTCATCTTTATCTAAGTCAAGAAAACTTACCTCATCATCTTTATCTTGATGATTTGCCATGAGGCATAGGTTGGCTTCCTCGTTTTTGGATTCGTCTGAGCTACTTATCTCATTTTCATCCCATGTAATGTAAGCTCTTCTTCTTCCTCTTTTCTCTTTGTTCTTCTTCTTGAGATTTGGACAATCCACCTTGAAGTGCCCTTCCTTGCCACACTCAAAGTAATTTGGTGAAGAAGAATTTTCATTAGAGATTGGTTTCTTACCTTGAGGTTTGAAGCTCTTTTGGAAGCGTTTGTTTCTTATAATTTTCTGAAGCACTTCACAAACAGTCCAAAGTCTTCTTCTTCATCAAGCTCACTGCCGGATTCTTCTTCATTGATAGAAGTGGCCTTGAGAGCTAGACCTTTCTTCTTGGAAGAGTGTTCTTCCTCTTCCACCATCTTCAATTCTTTCAACTTTTGTTCCTGTTCTTGTAACTTACTGAATAGTGTAGCAAGAGACATTTCATTGATGCTTGGAGATTGTTTGATAGCTTTGACAAGAGGTTGCCATTCCCTGGTTAGACTTTTTAACACTTTATGAATAAGTTCTTTATTAGTGTAAGTCTTGCCAAGAGTAATGAGATGATTTATAAGATTAATAAGGGTGAACCTCTTTTGCATATCAACAATTGTTTCTCCAGAATTTAATCTGAAGCTTTCATACTGACTAGTTAAGGTACTAATCTTAGAGTCTTTAACATCACTTGTACCTTCATGGGTTATTTGTAAGGTATCCCACATATCCTTGGCGGATTTACATGTAACTACTCTAAAGAATTCATCAGGGCCTAAAGCCAAGGTGATTAGATTTTTGGCTTTATAGTTATATTGGACTTTGTTTTCTTTTTCGCTAGTCCAATCATCCATCAATTTTTCTACTTGTTTACCATCTACAGGACCATTTTTAATTGCATTCTAAACTTTAAGGTCAATATACTGTACAAAAATTTTCATCCTTTCTTTCCAAAAAGCATAGCCTTCCCCATTGAAAGCAAGAGGTCTATTTGTGGCACCACCCTCAGGAAAAAGATTTAGAGAATTAGAGGCCATTGTTCTCTTAAAGCTGTTAAGCTTGATTTACTAAGAGTCAAGCTCTGATACCACTTGTTGTTCAAGTGGCCTCAATACTCAAGAGGGGGGGGGGGGGTGAATTGAGTGTTAAAAAATTTTCTTTAGAATGCCTTTGAAATTGATTCCTCTTTCACAAAATATACTTGTATGCAATAGATAGCAAGTGTAGTGCAAGAATCAATGTAAAACAATATGCATATGTCACTTAGGCAATATATCAAACACTCGGTGTGCAACACTTTAACACAAGTTGTTCAAGCAAATATAAGAGGGGCTTTCATAATCAACAACAATAATCAAGCTAAAAGCAATATGTAAATGCAAGAGAGTAGGGAAGAGAAGCTTGCAAACCAATTTAACGAGTTCCACCAACCCGGTGTACATCTCGCCTTCAAGCAACCCACTTGAAGGATTTCCACTATTGAAGTTTAGAGATACAAGCTATGAGTAATTGCAGCTTCCTAGTGTCCCACACTCAAGAACTCAATCCTCACTAGCACAAGGGCAACCCATCCAATCTGTCAAACTCTCAATACCCAAAGGTTGAACCCCAACCTTTGTGACCACTCAACCTACAGTGAATAACCTTGGTGTTTTGGTGTTTGGTTTTACAATCAATAATCTCTCTCAATAGAGTAGATAAACAAATGAAAGCTCTCACAATTTCTAAACTCTCACAAGAGAGGATTTACAAATATAAGCTCTAAGTTTCAAAAATTGAAACTACACAAAGAAATAGAACTCACAAGACTCAAGATTTGATTTCCCTTTGATGGATTTGGATGCTTGGAGTAGCTTGAATGAGTCTTGCATTTATAGGCCTTGGAGAGGTGCCCTAAAGTCTTCAGAGCCATTACACAGTATGGGCATTAGAGTAACAATGGAGAAGTGAGCTGGTTTCCTAATTAAAAATGCTTTCCCCAAATTCTGGCACTAGTGTAATCGATTAGGTCTCAAGTTGTAATCGATTACACTTTGAATTCTTCAGTGTAATTTGTCAGGTAATCGATTACCCTTTCCCATGTAATCGATTAGCTAAGAGACAGAACCTTGCTAATCGATTGTTCTTTACCTTATAATCGATTGTGAGTGGCACCTGATGTATTTAATTATGTTTCACAGCATGGTAATCGATTATGACTCATGTGCAATCGATTATTGGACAAACAAAAACTCTATAGTGGATTAGTTCTTTAATTGTAATCGATTAGTGGCCTTACAGAATATTGGTAATTGATTATGTCATCCTTGTAGTCGGTTAGCAGATGCACCTGATGCTTTTAATTCATTTTCTCATCTTGGTAATCGATTGGCCTCCTTGGTGCAATCGATTAGGTGACAAACAGAAGCTTCATAATCGATTAGTGTTGAAGAGATAATCGATTAGGTGTTTGACATAACTTCAATAATCGATTACATGAGGTTCTGTAATCGATTAGGCTTCGTGTTTTTGCAGGTCTGATACTGTCTTCTTTATTTTTCTCTTTGTATGTGTTCTTTTTATGAATACTTGAACTCTTTGTCATGATTCTTCAATTGCTTTTTGATCTCTTTGTCATTATCAAAACTATACAACCTGAAACACATATTCAAACACATTTATGCCATTGGTTATGATTTTATTTGTTGGGAGAGTGTAATGTATGTATAAGTTATGGATTAGAAACCATTTTTATACAAAGCCCTAAGGTGGGGTATGATAAATGTGTGGTTTTATGAGGGTGTGCATGGGTACACGAAAATGGCATGATTAATAGAGGGAAATGATGAGTGATGATGGTGATTGTTGGGTTTTAATGGAACCCTAACTCTAGGAATTGGGAAAAATGAGTAATGAGGTTGTGAGAAATGATTTTAAGAGTAAATCCATGATAATTTATGTTTAGGTGTTGTTAATGATAATGGTTGATGGTTTGATAAAACCCTAGCCCTAAAAATTTGGGGAAAATGTATATATATTGTGACCAAGAGGGTTGAATTGAAAGTGATTAAATGACATTTAATGTGAGTGTTGTTATGAAATATGTAGAGATGGGTGTGGACACCAAAACCATAATGATTGTGATGGACTAATGAAATAGACATTATGATTTGATAAGGTCCTAGACCATGATGAGTGCCAATTGGGTGTGTTGACTGATGATGGTTTAAAAGGGGCTATGTTGGCTCATGTTGAATTTTGAATGGCAATGATGACATTTAGGTGATTTATGCAATGTTGGTTGCATTTTAGATAATGGAGGTGATATTATTGTTGTTGGGTATGGCTAACCCTTTAAGACTTAGAAAATCTTGGTTTTAGGAAAAGAATTTCTGAAACCTAACACAATTATGTAAATTAGAGTCTTGACAAGTCTAGGACTTGTTAATTAAGCTTTATGATATGTTAATAAATGTTTAGAATTATGATGATGCCTTGTGATGACTCATTAATTGAACACATGTATATATATGTGTGTGATGGGAGACTATATTGCGGGCAATGTGGCGGAACGTTCGGAACGTATGAATTGTCGTTCTTCCCTCGAGGTAGGAGAAGAGTTTACATTTCAAATGCATGAGTTGAATAATTGATGATTAATGTATGTGTTGTTACTCATACTTGCCTTGCCATAGTTGTGTTAGTTATGTGATGAATGACATGCTTGGCAAACTATTGATTTTGAGAATCATATGTGTGGTTGATGACAATGAAAGTTTTCAAGTCCCTTTGATGGGCATGATTTATTTGTTGATAGAAATCCATGAATGGATGAATTACTCAAAATGTGAAGTTGTGTTTATGATATTCATGGAAAATTAAGGAACTGGTAGGGCTATTTTGAGTCTTAGTATGTTTGGATGCCACAGGATAGTCCCAATAGTACCTATGCATGATTTAGAACTTGTAGAAACTGGAATGGGCCAATTCCATTGAGAATTGATCCTTATATTGCACAAAAATGCCTTAAAATGGGCTAAACACATTTATGCACACAAGTTTCTCATTTTTAGGAATTTTTGTGTGCGGCCAGTGGCTACGCGTCATAAATGATGTATATTAGGTGGTGTTAAATTTTGGTGGCCATTGGATTTGATATGAGAAAGTTAAGGTGGTTGGAAGTTGGAAAACCATGACTTTTCTACATTATGCAACAGGGATGCTACCATGAATCGATTGATGGCTTCCTTAAATCGATTCATGGGCCCCTGGAATGACTTGAATCGATTTACATGACCCCTTGAATTGATTCAAGGGCTTCTGGAATGGCTTGAAGCGATTCCTATGAGCCTTGAATCAATTCAAGAGCTCCTGTTTTCACTGTTCACTATTTCCAACTTGCTTGAATCGATTCATACGAGCTTGAATCGATTCAAAAGCCCCTGTTTTTATTGTTTGGAGTTCAAAACATGCATGAATCAATTCATGGCCCTGTTTTCATAAAAATTCATAAGTTTTGATGCATGTTTGGTGTTGCTGAGTCATGATACACATATGCAATTAGTTGTACACATTTTTAATATATTTTAGCAATCCATGCATGATGATATTGTTATGTCCCTCGTATGGCTTGGTTTTCGAAAGTCGCTAAGTGCTTGTTAATATCTGAAACCTTTTTATTATATGAAAAACAAGAGATTGTATTAAGGGAACATGACTGTGGTGTGTCTTAGTGGTGATTGATAATGGCTTAAGGCTTTGGCAAAACATACGCGAGCCTATATTATGTTATGAATTGATACCAAATTGGTGAATGAATGAGGCAAATTATGGGATGTGAATATCAGAGATGTGTGTTGTATAAATGTATATAAATTCAAGCCATAGGAGGTGTATGAACCTTAGAAAATGGATAGTCCATATCCCCATTTGATGATTAGTACCTCATGTAGAGGCTTTTCTCATATCTTCATATATGGGACTAGGCGGGTGCCTTGTATACATATTCTTCTTCCACTGTAAACCTTAATATTTTTTTGTATACACATATGGGCAGCGTATCTTGTGATCCATTTATGAATTATTAAATCTCACTCTTCATTTTTTATGGTTTGAGTTTTGATGTAATTATTGAGGTGTTTTGGAAATACTCTAATCGTGAAAAATTTACTCGTATTTTTATTAATTATTTATCTTAATTACATCGGGATTTGGGCCTGGGAAACTGGGGTGTGACATACGGCCTACAGGCAAGATGGTAATTTACACCCATAAAGGCCATGGACGACTGACGTCTCGCTTGGAGATGTGATGCAACACCGGTATCGTATTTGAGACCCACGATCTGACACCAATACGAGCCATTCTCTTGATACCGATAGATCAGGGCTAACTTATCTAACCGCATACCGAAAAGTAACTTGTAAAATAATAGAAAGGAAGGTATAGTCGTTAAGGGGTGCCCACATCATATGTCAAGTTTTCTATAAAAATTAGAGTCGTACTGACACTACATACGGAATGTTCCTCAGGATAAGATGCTCTTTCCACTAGTCTCTAATATAAATACCCATGAATCGACAAGGAAAAGGTAGAACATTCTTGGCTATTACGCTCGAGCTCTGGTATTCTCTCTGAATATTTGATTGACTTGAGCGTCAGAGTGTCTTTGCAAGTGACACCCTCCTTCGCCCCACAATACATAAGACTGGTGAAATTTCTCAAGGAGCATTCCAAGACTTCTATCTACCCACTAGAATAGAAGGTACAATATTGGATCCCCACTGGACTGGTGTAATACAAATAACATTTCAGCATAAGTTCAGGACCGGTCCTCCACACCTAATTTTCTACCACGGTTCATACCAGTTCATTGGCATGCTCGGTGGGACACTATAAATTAATTCCCACTTTTGTATTCATAAAAAAGTTCTTATGGAGGATACCACAAGGATCCCTAAGGGACATGTGGAGGATTTGACATACTTGGAACCAAGGCATTTAGCCTTTGAAATTCTAAACGCACCCTTAAGAAAAATAGCTACAATGGCAACTCCCGATCTGAGAAATGACATTATCAGGTTGCTCTAAGAGGAAATAGCTAAGCTAAGGAGTGAGCGCTCAATACCAGCTAAGAGGGTGAGTCTTCATGAACATCACTAACTCGAAGCGTCCAGACAAGAGGTGTCTCACATGCCTTACTATTCAAAAATAGCTACGTGTAATGAGGAGCAACAATCATAGTTCCATGCTGAACAACAAACTTCTCAACGTAAGAACCTACCAGTAGGCACTCCCCTTTTGGGTTATAAGCTCAACATCCCTTTCTCCAGGAGACTCATGAGTGTCCCTATTCTAAGGCACTTGTAGACCACTTAGCCCCTCTCCATAAGTAATTTACAAGAGGGATTGATTCAAGCAAGCACCTTGACATCTATGTGTACGAGGCTAGGTTTTAGGGGGCAGAGGCTGACGTGATGTGCCATATGTTTCCTTACACACTAACTGGAGAAGCTTTGAGCTGGTTCAAGGAACTTCCATCTGGGTCTATTGATTCTTGGGATAAGATGTCTGAAGCTTTTGGAGAGTATTTTGTGATTTCCAGAGATATGCTCAAGACATCTGATGCCTTGTCTCAAATTAAGCAAGGTGAGTTCGAGTCTCTGAAGGGCTTCTTGGGGAGGTTATACAAAGAAATGATAATGTTTCCTAATTTCACAAAGGCCATCCAACTACACATTGTGATTGAAGCCTTACAACCCAAGTCTCTATTTTCTTTGTCTCTGGCTAAGGGACCTCCCACCACCTTTGAGGAGTTTAAGCAAAAGGCTTCTAAGTAAATAGGGATAGAAATGCATTTAGAGGCCATAAGAACAAGGAGCAAACCACCTTCCTCTTCGACTCGGTTTGAGGAGAAAAACAAGTCGAAGGTTGAGAAGACGTTCCAGAAGGAGCGGGGCAGAGAGTAGTAGCCCCGATAGTAGGATAAACATATTTTTGCTTTCAGTCACTATGCTCTGCTCAAAACGAAGCCTTCCCATATCCTCTGGGAGGTTGGTTGGGCGTCTTTTAGTGTATACGGGGTCAAAAAGCCAACCCTAGTGAAGACTGATTTGTGTTTGGACTAAATTTGTGAGCAATGGTATTCTGTTCTCAGGACTATGTTTTGTATTATATGTTGTTTTCACTTTGTCCTGTTTCTGTACTTTGTATCAACCATAAAACTCTAAGTGGAGGTATGTTGAAATGTTTATGGGAACTTCGCTTTGGAATTTTGTTTGAATGAGTCTTTTGGAATAGTTTAAATACCCTTGTGGTGGAATGGGTTATTCATAGTTTATTTAAGTAGTATGACAAGTAGTTATCTGATATTGAGGACTCTGTTACATTGCCAATTTATGGTTCCATTGCCTATTCTGTTGCATTTATCAACTATCTGGTTGGGATTTAGTTGTTTATCACTTTACTTTTTCAGGATGGTTCGTACAAAGACTACTTACCCACCACCACCACCACCACCTAGACCATTCGACACCGGTCATCAGGATAAGGGAAAGCGAAAAGGACTTCCGAATCTTCTCCTTCACCTAGCCTACGCTTTTGGGACAAGGAAAGGGTCAAGAGATTTGAGAACATCCAACATTGAACCTTTATTTAGAGCAACGAGTGGATCTCAGGTTGGGAGAATGTGACGCCTTCATAAACAATTTGGAGGATAGGAAATAGCTGAGATTAGCCAACCCGTGACTTAAATTTGATCCAAAGGTTGTTCGTGAGTTCTATACCAATGCATGGAACAAGGAAAGATCTTTGGAGCGGAAGATGTAGGTCCGAGGCACCTAGATTTCCTACTCCTGAGAGACCATCAACAACCACCTGGGCGATATTTTAAGCCTAGCTAAGGGAGACCTGTGTACTTATGGTACCCTGAGACAAAGGAACCACATCTTCTTTACCAACCAATTAGAGAGAGCTTTATATTTGCAAGGCCATCACTTGTAAGCTGGACCTGGTGGTTTTTTTGTTTGTCTGCTGTGTAAGGACATGAAGGTCCTTACTCGAGTGTGGACCGCTTTTCTCCTTGCCAACTTCATCCCCGCTAACCATGTGTCTGATCTTCCCATTCCCCGTTGCAATTTATTATATTGTATTTTACAGGCCGATATGACAGTTGACATCGCTGGTATTATTTCTGAGGGGGATTTTCCAATTTTCTGAGTCTGATCCAAAGACCAAAATTGCCGGTGCTACACTGAAAGGGACCTTGGGCTTCCCCGCTTTTATCACAGGTTTCTGTGCAACTCATAAGGTAGATGTTTACCCTATCTCTCTGATCCGACTGTCCATTGATCATAAGTTTATTGAATTGAATTGAGGAGGAGCACCGTTTACCATTGGTCCATCATCTTCTACCCCTTCAGTTTTCTCCAGACCTCCTTCTTCTACAGCAACATCATCTGCAGCCCCGTTGTGAACACCTATTTTGGTCCGACCAGTTTCGATGTCAAATAAACACTGTCAGTAGTTAAAAGGTAGCATGAGCTGCATGATACACAAGAATGGGATACCGTCCCAGACACCGGTACGGTGCCACTAAAAGGGACATCGTCTTTCTAAGAAAATTTGGTGTCGAAGCTATATAACCAGTAGGACCGGTGTCCCCTAGTGTCCGATGTTGAGGTTTCATGAACTCAACATCGGACTCTAAGACCGTCCCGTGTGACACCATCTGTGGGTCCGGTTGCCCATGCTATGACTTGGAAATACACTACCAGATTGATCCTAAAATCCAGGAAATGGCAGACAGGAAATAAAAAATAAAAACAATAAAAAAACTCTCCACTCCTCATTGTTCCCCGTAACAGTCAAGTGGCCAGCCTGTTACTCCATTATAAGCATGGGACAGTGGAAGTGTGAGTTGTCAAAGCACTCATCAGCATGGGAGGGGTTCAAAGGAACCTCTATAAATGCATCACTTGAAGAGGTCCAAGGTTCTGATTTTTGAAACCTTGATCCCTGGAAGAATAAACTGATCTGAACTTTGAACCCTGAATTCCCTGAGAGAGAATTCTTCCTTGTTGTCAAAACTCTGTCCAAACTTCTCCAAAATCCCATTACACTCAGGCTTATTGAACATCAACTCCCATTTCCCAGAGTGACTCCGTGTCCTCTAGCCAAAGAGAGTAATTAAGTCCCTGTTACCTCGATTCTTGTTACATCAGACTCATCTCTGATTGATTTGTTGCTTCCATACAGATTCTATTTTGAGTTCGTTTCTACACTCATACCGGATCTGCTTCCAGTCCAAAGCATTCCTCCTGAACTAAGCGCATTGGATGTACACTGAACTCCCACACCGGATGCAGTAATCAATCGATCGTCTTGTCGCTGTCACTCCGGTTGCTGCTGTCCCAGTTTACATCAGCTCGGATCTTAAGTTCGGCTTCCTCAGTACCCACGCCCATACCGGTTACCATTCTTTCATCGCTTTCCTTTTGTTGTTCTGTTTATATTGCTCTTTTTACCATTCTGTTTCCTGTTAAATTTTCCTTTTGTCTTGATTCATAATGTAAAATAACAAAAACATGTATTTTTGATATTTCTTTTAATCAGCACAGTAGTGATCTCTAGTTAGTGTCGTGCAGAAGTACTTTTGCCTACACTATTTCTAGGACCCATACACGTGCGGAGAACTTTGCCTTGTATTTCTTTTCCTTTAGATCTCCTTCGTCACTGACCTATAACACCATTTTAAGAACACCCCTTTCAAGAACTATGTAACCCTGATTTCTCGAAAGCTCGAGAATATGTAGGAGTAGGATTTAATTCCTGTCAGGCCCATTCCTTCTCCCTTCTCGTTCTTCTTTTAAAAATTAATCCTATTTCTTATTATTTTCATGAAAGTCAATTTAGACGTGACGTCTTGTCAACTTTCTTCCATTTTTTTCCAGGCCGTTATCGTTTTTCGTGAAGATTCTGACTCCATCCTGTTCAGTTCCCACAATCGGATCCAGTTCCTCAAATTTTCTGATTTAGCATATCGGGTCTTACTGTGCCCCACACTAGATTCGTTAACTGCCTGATCCATTCTCACTGTCTCACTCTGGTCATTGCCTTCCCAGTACACACCGGCCCTGAGTCTCGAGTCCAGTCTTCGCAACACGCACTTCTACACCGGTTACAATTCCTTCATTTCGTTCTTGCTTTTTTTATTATTTATTTATTTCTTTTTTTGTTGAAATTCCCTTTTGTTCTGTTGCATAATGAAAAGTAACAAAAACATGCATTTTTGATATTTTTGTACATAGGTAATTTTAGGTTAGTGTCGTGCAGAAGTACTTTTGCCTACACTATTTCTAGGTCCTATACACGTGCGAAGAACTTCGCCTTGTATTCCTTTTCCTCTTAGACCTGATCTGATACTGAATCTCATAACATTACTGTGAGATTACCCCTCTTAAGAACTACATAACCCTGATTTCTCGAAAGCTCGAGAATACGTAGGATCGGGAATTAATTCCCGTCAGGCCCATTTCCCTTATTTTCTCATTCTTCTTTCAAAAATTACTCTCATTCTTACTATTTTCCATGAAAATCAATTTAGACGTGACGTCTTGTTGATTTTCTCCATTTTGTGCTAGCCATTATCATCTTCCTCAAAATGAGGTTAATTTGGATGAGACGTCTTGTTAACCTTTTCTCTTTTGAGTCTGCCTCTTGACGAGAATGATTAATTGAGATGAAACTTCTTGTTAGTATTCTCTCCTTTCCCTTATATTTTCCCACTAAAACTACGGTTAAACAGGACGAGACGTCCTATTATCTTTCTTCCAAACTCTTTAATTAATTATTTCATTTGCCTCTCTCATTTTCAAAAAGGAAGAAACAAAGGTGATCTTAAGACTACTTATGGTGCACATTTTTCAATCTTGGTACTATTTTTAACAGGCATAGTGTGGCGCTAATACCTTCCCCATTCGTAACCAACTCCTGAACCTGAATCTCATTCTTAACCAATGCCCTGATAAAGATAAGTTTTTTTCCAATGTTTTTCCCTATGAATAAAAATATTGGTGGTGACTCCCTGTTTTGTTTTTCACCTTCTTTCATTTTTTAGGGTCGGCTGTGCCGCCGCGATCCCGGTCGCGACACCCGTCATCACTCACTTCATTGCTAGAGACTATCCTAACTTAGCTCACCCTCATCTAGGATCAGTAAGCTCATACTCATTTGTAGTAGGCCTCACTACATAGAAGACTCTTTCACTTTCACTTTGTTATTTATCAGGGTAGTACCTCAGGTTCTCAGGGCCAATGCATGGACCCAGATCGGTTTGTTACTTACCTAGCTTGGCCTAGGGATAGGGCTTTTCCTACAGGAGGGGGTGAAGCTACTGATGTTGTAGTTGGAGCCACTATACTACAGTAGACCTACCATCAGATTGAGCAGTTCCACCAATTGGTCCAACTGATCCAGCAGTTCCGCCACTAGCTGACCTAGTTGACCTAGCAGCGAAGTCAACAGGAACTGAGCATGAAGAGACACAGTAGGAGTAGATTGAGGATCAGGAGTTCATTGAGCAGCTCGTTAGAGTTGTCAGTGATATTGTAGCTGGCAACATATGATCGGACTCTTGATTTATTTTATTTTAGCACTTTATTTTCAGCACTTTACTTCAGTTTGTTACTTTTATCTACTTTCTATTGATACTGTTTACTTAGCGGGTATATGTTTTGGATTTTACTACTAGTGTTGTATATAGGCGTGATATTTTGATGCATGCCTGGATATGAATTTTAGTTGTTTTGATGCTAGTTGAAGTTAGTACTATTATTATTATTTTGGAAGTAAAAAGGTGAATTAGGTGGTAATAGAATCAATTGTTGCAAAAGATAAAGACAACTTCATTTTGAAAAATAAAAAGCATTGTGGTTGAATTTAAATGTAATTAAGAGCAATCCCATGTTTGGGAAATAACTTTACAGTTGTCTTAACCTTTTTTCTATTTAAGCAAAGAAATAAGACCTGTTAGCTGGAAAAATGAATGAATCTTAAACACCGAGAGTTCTGCTGATAACTGTTTAAGTTGTTATTACATAATTTTCTGTCAGAAGACATCACTTAAATAAGCGGGGATATGATAGAGGTAATTTTGCTTAAATCTAGGTTTAACCCAGAGCCAAAAAGCCACCTAGTATAAAGTTAAATTCTATTTTGTTCATAAACCCTTTTGAGCTAAATTTTTTTTTGTTGAATACCTTATTCAAAGCATGTTTGATAATTATCCTTACCTAAATAGCATGTTGAAGGTAAAAGAGTATGATTATGTTGCGTACATATAGGGTTATGTTCTGTTTGTCTTTTCTGATAAAAGAAAAAGTTGTGAGGAATAAGTGAAGATGAAAAGAAAAAGAAATTCTTTAGATGAAACTTGTGTAAAAAAGGTGAATATCAAAAAGATGAGGAATTCACAATTACAATGAAAATTGGAAAGAAAAATCTTGAATGTTGCCACGACCGGGATCACGGTGATGGTAAAAGGTTGAAACGGAACAGAGAATCGCCACCAATATTTTTATCCATAGGAAAAACGTTGGAAAAAAACTTTATCAAAGCACTCGTAAAAAGTAAGATTCGAGTTCGGGAGTCGGCTACAAGTGAGGAAGGTATTAGCACCACACATCGCCAATTAAAAATAGTACCAAAGTTGAAAATGCGCATCATGAATAGCCTTAAAATTGTGTTTATTTCTTCTTTCTTGAAACGAAGGAGACAAACGAAATGAGTGAAAAAGCTCAGAGTAAGATCAACAGGACGTCTCATCTAAATTAATCCTGGCTTTAATGGGGAAAATATGAAAAAAGAGGAAAGAAAACTATCAAGACATCTCGTCTAAATTAGTCATCCTTTCGTCTATATACCCGATCGAAAAAAAGAGGGGTTAACAGGACGTCACATCCACATTAATCCTGGCTTTAGCGGAGGTATGTATGAAGAGGAAGAGATGCTAACAAGACGTCGCATCCAAATTAGTCATTTCCCATCAAGATGTAGCGTCGGACGGTGAGAGGAGTTAACAAGATGTCTCGTCCAAATTAACTCGATTTTTATGAAGAATGATAACGGCAAGGGAAGAGGAAGAAAATCAACAAGACGTCGTGTCTAAATTGATTCCCGCGAAGGTGAAATTAATTTTAAAGGAAGAATGGAAATGGAAAAGACATGGTCCCGACAGGAGTTAAGTCCTACTTCTACGTATTCTTGAGCTTTCGAGAAATCAGGGTTACGTAGTTCTTGAAAAGGGGTGTTCTTAGAATGAATTCATGGGATTGGTGATGGATGAGGTCTGCGGAAAAGGGGAATACAAGGCGAAGTTCTCTGCACGTGTATGGGTCTTAGGAATAGTGTAGGCAGAAGTATTTCTACACAACATTAACTTGAAATCACTATTGTACCAATTTAAAGAGGTATTATAAATACATGTTTTTGTTATTTTGCATTATGAATAAGGACAAGAGGAAATTTAACAAGAAAGCAGAACAATAAAAAAGGTAGAATAGTAAAGAAACAGAATAAATAGAACAACAAAAAGAAGTGATGAAGGGATTGTAATCGGCGTGGGCGTAGGCACTAGGGGAGCCGACGTCTAGAGCAGGGCCGATGTAGGCTGAACAGCAGCGGCCGGAGTGATGGCAAAGTAGCTGGACCAGTCGGTTGCAAGATCCATTATGGGGGTTCAGTGTGGGATCTAGTGTGGGAGTTCAGTGTGGACCCGATGTAGGAGTTCAGTGCGGATCCGGTGTGGAGCTGGTGAGTACGAAGTCACTTGGGGAAAAGGACTTGATGTTTCCCTAAGTTGTAGCGTAAAAGGAAATTTTTGGGGGATTTGGACGGAGTCAGGGTAACGGGGAAAGGTTTCTTCTCAGTAGACTCAAGGAACGAGGTTAGGACCAGTTCTCTCTTCAAGAAAGATTCAAAAATTTAGGCCAGTTCTCTATTTCGATGGGTTCAAAGATTCAGGGATCGGACCGCTTCTTTTGGGGGGCTCCTTGATTTCCAAAATCAGACCCCTGGACCTCTTCAAGTAAGGCTTTTATAGAGGCTCCTTGCATGCTGATGAGTGCTTTGACAGCTCAGGGTTCCACTCAACCCATACGCATAGTGGAGGGACAGCCTGACCACTAACAGGGTTGGGGAACAGCGGCGAGTGGAGAGTTTTTTATTGTTTTCATTTTTTTATTTCCTGTCTGCCATTTCCTGGTTTTCAGGATCAAATCTGGTAGTGTGATTCCAAGTCACAGTATGGGCAACTGGACCAGGAGACAGTGTCACAAGGGACGGTCTTGGAGTCCGATGTTGTGTTCCATTAGACCTTCACATCGAACACTAGGGACACCGGTCATTGCTTTGACCGAATTCTTAGGAAAACGACATCCCTTCTGGTGGTACTAGACCGATGTAGGTGACGATGTCCCTCATTACTACTTCATTATGCCTCGACACCGGATTTGGAGTAGGACGGTCTCATTTTTAGGAATGGGACAGTGTTAGGGACGGTGTTCCATCCTTGTGGATCATACTGGCTGTAACGTTCATGCTATTAGTCGCTGACGGTGTTTATTTGGCATCGAAACTGGCCGGACCGAAATAGGTGTTCACAGATGCCCCTCTTTACTTCTTTTTCATGAGAGAAACATGAAGTCCCTTCATGTTTTTGAAGTGAAAAGGAAGTAAAGATATGAACACCGATGTCGGGGTCAAGTGAAGGGCTGCCTATAGGAAACCCACCGATATGGAAGATGACGATGTGTAGATAGGTTTTTAGCCGAAGTGTGCTTATGAATGGATGATGTCCACTTGGAATGATGCAAGAACCCCTACATATGTCACCACCTGATTCGTCATGTCATTTTCACCTTTTTGTGCCTTCTGGTTGAAATGTGAACCGTCGCTATTAATGGGCCTCTGTCATGGGCTCGGGCCAGAATGTGGAACGTTCTAGATTCCCCATGGCTGACGTCCCTTCACTCCCTATAAAAGCAGGCACCGGGGTCAGTCATTTTCACTTATTTCCTTGTACCGAAGTTCTGCTACTCCGACGTTTAACTCCTTTGGTGTCTACATAGAATTCTGGCTCGCACTCGCAGAATAGCCTACATCATCTCAGCAGGTACCTCCATACCATCCTTTTTATTCTTCAATTTTAGATAGGGTATGGGGGACAACGTCTCAAGCAGTGACTCCATCGAGGTTTTGTCTGGACCTCCTTCAATCCAATCCTGGCGTCAGTTGGGAGGAATCATGAGCCGGGGTCAGCGTCGCCATGGTAAAGCTACCTCTGGGGTTTCACACTGGCAAAGAACTTTAGGACCCAATTGTTTTTCCATAGTGCCTTTGTGGGAAATGAGGGAGCTAGACACATCGTCTGGCACCCACACATCGTCCTTTTTTAACTTGGGCTCTGCTAGTGAACATGGCAGTAATGCCGATCTTTACTTATCTGATGATGTGGCCTTTTACAGCTGCATTCCATTTTTCCGCCACACCGTCCACATGGCTTCCGATGGAAACTCTGGTACCGACATCCCTATTGTCACAACCAACGCCGTCGAGACCAACGTCATCGCACATCGGATTGACTGGCCCGCTGAAAAGGCCAAGGACCCTTACTTTTGGGTTCATGATGAGCCAAGGAATATCGTCTCCCGTTATGCCAAAGATGCCACCGATGTCACCATCGAAGACATTATTGTCCACTCTGGTGAGGAGTACAAAGACCATTTCACAGTTCTTTACCCATTGACATCGGAACGCATCTGCCATCAGCCGGGGTCTAGATATCTCTTCATGCATGAGATATTGTTCTTGAAGGTCGGCATTTGCTTCCCTTTGACGGAGTTCGAGATGGTGTACTCCGGTTCTTGGACTGCTCTCCCAACCAGCTTTACCCCAACGGCTGGGGCTTGGTGAAGGCTTTGGAGGTATTAGGGGAATACTTCCACTTTGTCCCCACCGTGGCGCTCTTCTTTACTTACTACAGGGTGATGCGCTGGGGTGACCAAGGTGGTGTCTTCGACTTCATCAATCTCTGATGTGACACCAAGGTGGTGAATTTTGAGAGCTTCACGGAGTCAGCCAAGACAGACAAAGTAAGTTTCAGACACTCCTATGTCAAGGTTTTGGTGAATGAAGGCAGGCTGGTGTTCTAGGAGAATACTGATTTTTCCAGGAAGTTTTACATCGGCTAGACTTATGAGCACTTCCTCCTGACCAGTAATGCCTACTCCGTCAGTGAGAGTGCTCTATAGACAGAGTCTAGGAAGGTGTTGGATGCTCTGAAGGCTTACTCCACCTTCTCCAAGATCTATTGCAAAATCCTCTTAGGGGAGAAGTTTCACGGGATGGCTACCTAAGTAGGTTTTTTTTTTGACATCATTCTTTTACCGGTGTTAACAACAGTTCATTCTTTTTTCAGGTGAAATGGCTCGGATTGATATCCTGAAGAAACTCCGGGAGCAGGCCGAGGCCAGGAACGCTGCTACAGCCGATGCAGAGAATAGGGTCACTCTAAAGCGGACAGCGGTTAAAGTTGTCAGTATCCCGGTTGACAAAGTTGGTAAGTTGGCCCTGGCTCTGGAGGATAGGGCCCAGAGTAAAGGGAAGAAACGTTACCACTCTGGCCAAAGTTCCAAAGGCAAGAAACACAAGGCCCAAAGGACAAAGGTCAGGGTGGAGGCTAAGGGCCAAGAGGAGGAGGCTGTTGCCGATGTAAATAATGCTCTTGATTGGACTCAGCTAGCCTACGCCAATGCCCCCCACTGCAACTCCAGCATTTCAAAGTTTTTGGACTGCATCGGGGAGACTCCGGCGAGGTTCCAAATCCCCTTTAAGCTCAAAAAGGATCTTCCTGCGGCTGAGGCGAAGAGTGCTACCAAGGGAGCAATCTTCAACTTGATTGAGGCTACCGGGGTTCTTCATTCTTTGGGGTAGTCTTACTACTCTGGTCTCGAGGCTAAACAATGCTTAAACCGGATAAAAGAGGCTGAAGCCTTTAGAGTGGAGTCCCAGACTGCCTTGGCCAAGAAAGAGGAAGATCAGACCGAACTCACGGCGGTATACACTTCGGCTGCTAACAGGGTAAAGGAAGCTGAGGTCAAACAAAAGGCCACGGAGGATGCCCTTAAAGTTCTTTAATCAAAACTGGATGAAGCCCTTGCTAGAGGAACTGATGTGGAGAAGAAAAATGAAGAAGTTTCAACCGAAGTTGTGTCAATGAAGGAGGCTCGACTTTGGGAGCAACAGGAGAGGGAAGATAGGATGGCTGAATTTTTAGAGTTGGCCGATATCGCCTTTAGCACCATCGTTCATCAAGTTGTACATCGGAATTCCGCTGTAGAGCTCAACTTGAACGGTATAGGTGTTTACTATGAATTCCATGGTGGACACCTATATGCTATAGACCGGGGTCAGGCAGTGGAACCTGAGGACGTTCCTTACGTACCTCTGCCTCTCCCTGAGGGCCAAAGTATGAAGCTGAGGACGGTGTTGGAGGATTCTGAGAGGACAACCACCGCCGCCGGACCGGACTCCTCTACCATCGGTGTTTAGATTAGTTTTTTTGTGTTTGCCTTGTTCCGGGATAGGCTCCGGTTTTGACAATTTTGTATGGCCGAAGTGCCCATTTTCTTTGAATAAAATGACTTTTTCACACTTGTCTTTACTTCTCCTTAACTCTGAAGTAAATCTGGTAAGAATGCAAAATTGAACTCGTAACCGATGTCTAACTAATGATACGACTTGAAACAACATCGTCCATTAAACACTTAACTGATGTTTATCTAATGATGCAACTTGAGACAACAACATCCATTCTATCCTCTTCATGCACCCAACTCCTTTGTCAAACAATTCAAGCTTACTAAATTTTATCCGAGGTTCGAATGATAAAAATTCTTTTTCACTCTCATACATCGCCCATTAGAATAAGTCCGTCGAAGGTTAACCGATGTGGATTGAATCATCATCATCGACCTTCATTTTTCACATCGATCATCGAGGCCTCTTAGCCTACACCGGTGTTGGCATCCTAAATGAACTTTGCTTGGTTCTGACGGTATGAAGGTGATGACTCCGATACAGCTCTCCCCATTAAATCTATTCTGGCGAAAAACATTTGAACCTCCTTCAGGACTGGTGTCAACATCAGATCCATAAACCTTTTTTTTGACCCATGGGTACGTGGACTCAAAGCTCTAAACCTGGGAAAAAGAATCAGGGTGATGCCCCAGTTTCAGGAAACAACTAATTGGGTATTGCTCTTTGGCTTACAGGAAATGAAAAGGTTGGGGTGTTGCCCCTCAGTTGACAGGAAAAGAAAAGGTTGGGGGTGCTGCCATCGGTTGACAGGAAATGAAAAGGTTGGGGGTGTTGCTCCTCGGTTAGCTGGAAATGAAATAATTGGGGGTGTTGCCCCTCGGTTGACAGGAAAATAAAAGGTTGGGGGTGTTGCCCCTTGGTTAACTGGAAATGAAAGAATTTGGGGTGTTGCACCTCGGTTGACAGGAAAATAAAAGGTTGGAGGTGTTGCCTCTCGGTTAGCTAGAAATGAAAGAATTCGGGGTGTTGCCCCTTGGTTGATAGGAAAATAAAAGGTTGGGGGTGTTGCCCCTCGGTTAGCTAGAAATGAAAGAATTGGGAGTGTTGCCCCCCCCTCGGTTGACAGGAAAATAAAAGGTTGGGGGTGTTGCCCCTTGGTTAGCTGGAAATGAAAGAATTGGGGGTGTTGCCCCTCGGTTGACAGGAAAATAAAAGGTTGGAGGTGTTGCCCCCCGGTTAGCTGGAAATGAAAGAATTGAGGGTGTTGCCCTTTGGTTGACAAGAAAATAAAAGGTTGGGGGTGTTGCCCCTCGGTTAGCTAGAAATGAAAGAATTGGGGTGTTGCCCCTCGGTTGACAGGAAAATAAAAGGTTGGGGGTGTTGCCCCTCGGTTAGCTGGAAATGAAAGAATTAGGGGCGTTGCCCCTCGGTTGACAGGAAAATAAAAGGTTAGGAGTATTGCCCCTCGGTTAGCTGGAAATGAAAGAATTAGGGGTGTTGCCCCTCGGTTGACAGGAAAATGAAAGGTTGGGGGTGTTGCCCCTTGATTAGCTGCAAATGAAAGAATTGGGGGTGTTGCCCCTCAGTTGACAGGAAAATAAAAGGTTGGGGGTGTTGCCCCTCGGTTAGCTGGAAATGAAAGAATTGGAGGTGTTGCCCCTCGGTTGACAGGAAAATAAAAGGTTGAGGGTGTTACCCCTCGGTTGACTGGAAATGAAAGAATTAGGGGTGTTGCCCCTCGGTTGACAGGAAAATAAAAGGTTGGGGGTGGTGCCCCTCAGTTGACTGGGAATGAAAGAATTGGGGGTGTTGCCCCTCGGTTGACAGGAAAATAAAGGGTTGGGGTGTTGCCCCTCGGTTGACTGGGAATGAAAGAATTGGGGGTGTTGCCCCTCTGTTGACAAGAAAATAAAAGGTTGGGGGTGTTACCCCTCGGTTAGCTGGAAATAAAAGGTTGGAGGTGTTGCCCCTCAGTTGAGAAGGAAGAGGGATACGTGGGGTGCTGCCCCAAGTTTGAGAAGGAAGAGAGAGACTTGGGGTAATGCCCCAAGTTTGGAAAGGAGGAGAGAGTTTGGGGTGCTGCCCCAAGTTTGAAAAGGAAAAGAGAGACTTGGGGTAATGCCCCAAGTTGGGACTATTCGCTGGTGGGGAGAATATGATGACATGGAGGGGAAAAACGCCTAGTGTGGTGATCGGGAAAAGAACGGGTGGAGGAGTGCAAATACAGTATTTGTGACTTCGTTGGGAAGAGGATTTTGATTGGTGCCATCTTTATGATAATTGTAATCTTACTAGGGAAGAGAAGCTAATTGGATTCTATTTCTGGAGTGCTGTTCCACTGGGGAGGAAAGGTTTGGTTGGCTCCTATTTAGTGGTAACCGTGGTTTTGTTGGGGAGAGGATTTGGTGATTCCACTTAGGGAGAGAGGCCTGCTTGAGGCTGATTTCTGGACTGTATACTGCTGGGATAGGCATATACTTGATTGCTAAGTCACGTTTCAACTGGGGAGGAAGAGTTTGATTGATTTCATCATATGGTAGAGTGGTTATACTTGAGGGAAGGGGATTTTGGTGGAGTTCTCTCTTCTGAGTCAAAACTCAGCTGAAGAGAAGGGGTTCAATTGAAGGCTTTTTCCAAGGTTTGTAGTTCTATTGGGGAGACAGACTTATCCTAAGCTTAATTAGGGAAGTGATTCCACTGGGGAAAATCTAGCTCAGATTGTAGGCTCACTCAGGAGGAGATCTTGATTTGTGTTCTTTTGCGATGGATTGTAATCCCGCTAGGGGAATCGCTCGGTGAACTTTTGCTTCTGGACTGGAAATCTCAGTAAACCTTCAGAAAAAAAGGATGAGTAATACAGAGATAAACAAATTGATATTTTCAGGTAAATTTCTTTGGAAGCAGGCCCAGGGATAACTCATGGACGAGATAGAAGCAATTTTTGACTTTGATAAGCATGCTTAACTAAGCTGATTATGCCCGCCTGAAGCAAGGTCCAGTGCTGGTAGCCTTTTGTTCCTCACGACTCCAAACTTTACCATTTCCATTTTTAAACATTTCAGGAAAACTTGTTTTGTTATAATATTCAGTCATGAACACTATAGAAGGAAGGGTAAAATTTTATTTATGGATATCAAGTATGTACAGTGATAAGAAAGCAATGTAAAATAGATGGAATGAATGGAATAAAGTGTAAGGGACAGAAGATAAATGGAACAAGGGAGGCTCATGGATCCTTCAACGATTTCCTGAGAGCGACGAGAATCTTGATCTCCTATCACGATCTCATATCCACCTTCTGACCCGGCTTCTGAGAATGTAATTTGACGATGATCCATATGCCCCAGTTTGGTTTCACAATTTCTGTTCAAGAAATTTGACCACACTGCCAAGACTTTAGACTTTCATCTTTGCCTGAGTCGTTGCTCTAACTTTTTCCTAGGCCACCCTTTCGGGTTTTCAGCCTAGCGAGTGTTTTTTTATTAAGCATAGTACTTTTTCACCGTATCCATGTTTACAGGCATTGGCAAGTCATCCCCGTCCATGTTGGCGAGTATTAAAGCTCCCCCAGAAAAAGCTTTCTTTACGACGTACGACCCTTCGTAATTAGGCATCCACTTTCCTCGGTTATCCTTCTGAATTGGCAAAATCTTTTTAAGGACCAAGTCTCCTTCTTGGAATTGTTGGGGTCGTACCTTCTTTTCAAATGCTGGCTTCATGCGTCGTTGATACAACCAACCATGACAGAGGGCGGTTAATCTTTTTCTGTCAATCAAGTTTAGTTGGTCATATCTAGTTCTGACCCACTCGGCTTCTTCTAGTTTTACCTCCATTATTACCCGGAGGGACCAGATCTCCACTTAAAAAGGTAATACTGCTTCCATTCCATAGACTAGGGAGAAAGGGGTTTCCCCAGTCGAGGTTCAAGCTAAGGTCCGATATCGGTGTAAAGCAAAAAGGAGTATTTCGCTCCAATCTTTGTAAGTTACCACCATCTTTTGCACTATCTTCTTGATATTCTTATTGGCTGCTTTGACTGCCCCATTTATCTTCGGCCGATATGGAGAGGAATTATGATGGGATATCTTGAAATCCTCACAGAGATCTTTTTATCATCTTATTGTTTAGATTTGTGCCATTTTCGGTAATGATTTGGCTTGGCAAGCCGTACCGACATATCAACTCATTCTTGATGAATTTGACGATGACATTCTTGGTTACATTAGTGTATGAGGCTGCTTCCACCCACTTAGTGAAGTAATCGATGGCAACCAAAACAAAGCGGTGGCCGTTCAAAGCTTTTGGCTCAATGGGCCCAATGACGTCCATACCCAACATTGAAAAAGGCCATGGAGCTGACAAGACATTCAAAGATAATGGAGGTGCATGGATGTGATCAGCATATATCTAACATTTGTGACACCTCTGCGCATAAGCGAAACAATCTGCTTCCATAGTCATCCAATAGTATCCGGCCCTTAAGATCTTTCTCGACATGGCATGCCCATTTGTGTGAGTTCCAAAGGATCCCTCGTGGATATCTTTCATGATTCGATTCACCTCAACGGTGTCAACATAATAGAGAAGGACAGAGTCATGGTTTCTTTTGTATAGTACATTCCCATTCTCATACTCCACTTGTCATTATCTGTAACATCCTCGGGATATTCCTGGCATTGGAGGTATCTCTTGATATCATGATACCAAGGCTTGTCGTCTGGCTCTCCTTCTATGACTTAGCAATGTGCTGGTTCCTGTCGCTTCTTTACCTCAATGAGAGGCATCTCGTACTCACTACTTACTTCAAACATTGAAGCTAGAGTGGCCAAGGCATTGGCCATCTGGTTGTCATCCCGAGGAACGTCATGGAAGGTGATCTCATCAAACTCTTTGACCATTTGTTTGATATGAGCGTGATAGGTAATTAATTTATTGTCTCTAGTTTCCCATTCACCTCTTAATTAATAAACAACCAAAGCAGAATCTCCGCAGACTTCCAAGGATCTTACACTTGCATCCAAAGCTGCTTGTATTCCTAAAGAGCATGCTTCATACTCGGCGATGTTATTGGTACAATCAAAACATAGTCGAGCATAAATAGGGATGAACTCCTTGTCTGGTGAAATCAGGATGACTCCAACCCCATATCCCAGTGCATTAGAAGCTCCATCAAATCTCATGATCCATTTATTGTCACGACCATTTTCCTCTTTGAAAAGGGCTAAGATATCTTCATCCAGGAAGTCATGTTGCATTGGTTAGTAGCTATTGACGGGCTGGTACACCAAGTAGTCCGCTAAAGCGCTACCTTTTATGGCCTTTTGGGTGACATATGTTATGTCATACTCGATTAGCAGTACTTGCCACTGAGCGATCCTTTCGGTCAAAGCAGGTTTTTCAAAGATGTATTTGATAGGGTTCATATTGGAAACCAACCATGTCGTGTGAGAAAGCATGTATTACTTTAACCGTCGGGCGGCCCAGGCTAGCGCACAGCAGGTTCTTTCAAGGGAGGAATATCTCATTTCACATTCGGTGAACTTCTTGCTCAGATAGTAGATGGCGTGTTCTTTCTTTCCAGTGTCATCATACGGGCCCAACATGCATCCCATGGACTCATTTAACACAGTCAAATACAAGATTAACGGCCTCCCAGGATTTAGTGGCACCAGGATTGGCGGTTCTAGCAAATAATGTTTTATCTTTTCAAACGCTAGTTGGCAATCCTCATTCCATTGCCCTGGTTGGTTTTTGCGAAGCAGCTTGAAAATTGGTTCACAAGTTGCAGTCATTTATGAAATGAATCGGGCGATATAATTTAACCTCCCCAGGAATCCTCGAACTTCCTTCTCTGTGTGGGGAGAAGACATTTCAAGAATTGCTTTAACTTTGTCGGGATCAACCTCTATCCCTTTTTTGCTTACTATAAACCCAAGCAGCTTTCAGACCTCGCGCCGAAGGTATACTTGGCTGGGTTTAACTTGAGCTTGAATTTTCTTAATCGTTCGAAGAGCTTTCTCAAATCGACAATGTGCCCTTCCTCTATTTTGGATTTAGCAATGATATCATCCACATATACTTTGATCTTGTTATGCATCATGTCATGGAAGAGGTTACCATTGCTCTTTGATAGGTTGCCCCAACATTTTTCAATCCAAAGGACATCACCTTGTAGCAGAAGGTGCCCCAAAGAGTGATAAATATGGTTTTTTCCATATCTTCAGGTGCCATTTTGATTTGATTGTATCATGAAAATCCTTCCATGAATGAGAAGATAGAATGCTGAGCTGTCTTATCGACTAAGACATTGATTTGTGGGAGAGGAAAATCATCTTTAGGGCTGGCCCGATTCAAGTCTCAATAGTCCATGCACATCCTTACTTTCCCGTCTTTCTTTGGAATGGGAACTATGTTTGCCACCCATTGAGGATACTTTGCTATGGCTAGGAAACCTACATCAAATTGTTTCTTAACTTCATCCTTAATTTTAAGGAGCATCTCTGGTTTCATTCAACGCAACTTTTGTTTAATCTGTGGACATTCTAGCTTTAAAGGCAATCTATGCTCCACGATACTATTATCCAAACCCGGCATATCTTGATATGACCATGCAAAGATATCACAAAATTCTCTAAGCAATCTAATCAACTCTTCTCTTCGCTCCTTGCTAAGAGAAGTGCCGATTTTGATTTCTTTCACTTCTCCTTCATTCCCTAGGTTAATGGTTTTGACTTTTTCTTGATGAGGCTGAATTTCCCTATCTTCTTGATCCAATAACCTTGCTAACTCGGGTGAAGGCTCCAAGTCTTCCTTACCTTCTTCATCGGCGTAATCGCTTAGATGATCAGAGTCGTGAAACAAAACCAAAGTCTCGTGATTCTTAGTGGAATCATTTTTGGATCTGCATTTTATTGTATTATAGCGAATGAAAAAGAAAACAAGCAAGCAAAAGGATAAAGTGGAAAGGGTATAAAGCAAAGAATGAGATATTGGATTTGAATACGTGTTCATTAACGGAATAAATAACAATCAAGTTTTGCCTTTATTACAAAGAAGGGGTCCCAAAGCCTTAGGCATAGCGAAAGGACCAAAAACCACAAAGACATTGTTAAATTACTTTGATAAAGCATCTAGAGTCGTGGGGAATTCCATGGTCTCCCAATTACTCAGCTCTTGGTTCGGCGGGCAAGCATACACAAGCTCAGCATTATCATTGAGATCCTATTTGATTGCAGTCACTTGATTTGAAGGCATCATTCTTGCGCTCCGAAAGCTTTGGTAAAGGTTATAGATGGGGATTCCTGTGGTGTTAGATTCTCGATTGGTGAGACAGGCAATCCTTTTTTCTCTTCTTTCTTCCCCCTTTCTTTTTCTATCAGCGGCCGTGGGTCGGTATCCCAGGCCATATCTGTCTTTATTTTCTAGGAGGCACACGGGTTCGATTCTCCCTTCCAAGTCTCGCCCTAGCCTTTTTCTTGGCTCATACCCCTTATGTAGCATTGTTCTTGCTATTGCTAGAGATACACTTGGGAATGATGTCCTTGCAATACCTTTCCTTATGTCTGTTGTGTTAGCTATCTCCAAAGACTGGAATGAGGTTTCAAGAGCTTCCTCCGCTGCTTTGACATATGGGGTAGTGACAGGCTTGCTAATTAGAAGGTCCTCTTCCCCAGAAACAATCACCAACTTGTTATTGATGATGAACTTCAATTTTTGATGCAACGTGGAAGGGACAACCCCAGCTGAATGGATCCACGGCTGGCCTAGTAAACAACTATAGGCGGGCGTGATATCCATGACATGGAAGAGAATCTGGAAGGTACAGGGTCCAACCTGTATCGCTAATTCAATTTCACCCATAACCTCCCGGTATGTCCCATCAAAGGCTCGCACTATCATGGAGCTTAGCCTCATGTACGACCCATCGAAAGGCAACTTTGCCAAAGTATTTTGGCATGACATTAAAAGACGACCCATTATCGATAAGTACTTTTGCAAGAATATGGTCTTGGCATTTAACGGGAATATGAAGGGCGTTGTTGTGCCCCACTCCCTCCGCGGGTACCTCGTCATCCATGAATGTCAAATAGTTATTAGCGACGACATGCCTCACTATGCCTTCAAATTTATCGACTGGTAAGTCGTGCTTGACGTGTGCCTCGCTTAATACTTTCACCAATGTGTTCTGATGTGGTTCAGAACTCATAAATAGGGATAACAAAGAAATCTTAGCCGGGGTGTGATTCAACTGATCCAACACCTGATACTCGCTATGGCAAATGAACTTTAAAAACTCTTGGGCTTCTTCATCGGTCACCGCCCTTTTTGTTTCACCATTAGTTCCCTCCTTCCCTGCTTTGACTCCTTCAATCTTATCAAGTTTCGGTTCTGGAGGAGCGTATATTCTCCCACTCCGGGTCATGCCTCCAACCTCGGTAATATTTGTGATAAATGACGGTGAAGGATCATTTTCCATGGAGCTAGTAACGACTACGTCTGTATCGTACTTCCATGGCACAGCCTGGGAATCTTTGAAGGGAACGAGGTTGGTACTTGTACCGTAATGACTGTCTTGGCGAGAGCTAGAGTTGCTGGCGCATTTTTGTTATAGAATATGACCAGGGGTTTTAGAGCCTGCGCCCTGGGCTGTCCTTGCATCATGTTAACTTCTTCCTCTTGGCGCTTGCAAACCTCCATAATACGACTGTCCATAAATCCTTGAAGGATTTCATGAAAGCCTTGTTGCTTTGTAGACTGTTCATCTTTGTGCTCCTCATCCCATGAGTCTTCGATCAACCCCTTTTCAAGCAAGTGAGAGTGAATTATTTTCAAAGGCATCTTTATATTGGCAACTTCCGTAATGCACTCTACATCTTCCCCAACAGCGTTGACCCCTGGCCCTCCATGGTTGGGCAAAGGGTTCGTAGACACATTTAGGCTCCCCTCACGAAAGTTTATCCAGTCAGCCCTAATCAAATCCCTTATTTTAAACTTCAGCGCCAAGCAATTCTCTATGGAATGACCTGGTGCACCAGCGTGGTAATCACATCGCGTATTCGGGTCATATCCTCTAGGGTAAGGTGGCTAAAGTGGTCTTAGAGGACAGGGCACTACTAAAGTATTTTTGATGAGGTGAGGTAAGAGCTCGGTATATGTCATAGGAATGGGATCGAACTGTACTTGGGTACGGTCATTATTTGGCCTTCTTAAGTTTGGATTGGGTGGTTGGTTTACTTGCGGCGGTTGGTATAGTGTTTGGGGTGGTGTTGGTGGTAGTATAACAGGTGGTCGGAAATGAGGTGGGTTTGGATTTTGAACTACAGCTATGCATGGGTATGGTGTGTAAGGGTGGGCCGGTGGAAATGTGACAGGGGTAAACAACCTTGATTGGTTTTTTTTCTGGTCGTAAGAGATGGCATTGGTTTCTCCATCTCTTCTTCTGCCTTTACCCGTTGTCGGTCTCTTCATCGTGCCTGCCCCAGATAGACCTCGGGTAATCTTCCTAGTTCTTAGCCCGTTCTCTATTCTTTAGTGACGATATCCGAGAAATGACATGAAACACTCCCAATCATCCTATCATAGAAAGGAGAATGAAGTGTGTCAATGAACATGGAAACTACTTCTTTTTTCGATAAAGGAGGATCCACTTGTGCGGCAACTTCGCGCCAACGTTACGCGTATTCTTTGAATATCTCTGTCTCTTTCTTCGTCATGTTTTGTAATTGCACCCTATCTGGTGCCATGTCCAAGTTGTACTTGTATTGCTTTATGAAAGCATCAGTCAGGTCCTTCCAGCAGTTTATACAGGACCGTTCAAGGTGGGTGTATCAGGTAAGGGCGGCTCCAGCCAAGCTGTCTTGGAAACAATGGATCAGCAATAGGTCGTTGGATACGCTTGATGCCATTTTTCGACAATACATGGTGAGATAGTTCTTTGGGCAAGTTAACCCCTAGTATTTGTCAAACTCTGGCACTTTGAATTTAGGAGGAATGATGACATCCGGGATTAAGCAAAGTTCTACGGCATTCCCCAACCCGAAACCTTCTGCTTCTTCTATTGCTCTCAATCTCCTTTCAAGGATCTCTATCATCCCTTCTTGAATGGAAGCAGCGCCACTGGGACCAGTGGTAACATGAGAATTCATGTGCCCATAAGGTGGGTGGACATGCATAGCTATATAAGAGGGGTTCATTGGATCTGTAGAGATCTGTGGTCGGGTAGTGGTTTAGGTTGCATAGGCTGGCTGGGTAACATGGGCTTGAATGGGTTGTGTTTGGACTTAGGTTATACAGAATTCATAACAGGGTGGTACATTTAGTTGAACAGGGTGAGAATCTTGGTGGTTCAGATCTTCTTGTGGGTTGGCGTGGAGAAGAGGAAAATACCCCGGAGACAAGCCATATAATGGGAAGGGGATAGCATTGCCCTCTGTATCTATGAAGGTATGTTGTTGGGTATCAACGGGATTTGGCCTTACGATTAGGGCCTTGTTCCCCAACTGGGCCAGGAGAGTGCCGCGGGGTAGGCGGTTATTGTCTAGCGTCCTTCACACCGACAGAGGAACCCCCTTCCGTGACCCTTTTTTCCAAAAGCTTGGCCATCTCGACCATTTGTTCCTTTAGTTAACTGAGCTCGGCTCTCAAACTCTCATTTTCTTGTTCTATTTCTGCCATGAGTTTCTTTCTGAGCCTGGTCCCGTATGGATGCTTACTCGTAATGTCTAAAGGAACACATAGATTTGTTAGCAAAAAATGACATAGTTAACAGAAATGATACAAAAAGTAGAAGGATTTACGCGGGACGCAATTCAGGATTTAGTACATGCCCTTTGACCGTTCCTCAGAACGTCACGTTCAAAAGTACTAGGTAAAGCAGTAAAATGAAAATTAACATGAGACAATCATGGAGGCAAAATACTTCATCATTTCATACTTCCATAAAGATACAATGCCACTGTAAAGGTTCTATTACAACATTTTAGCCGTTCCTGGCTTGGGCAATCATAGCCCTCATTTTACAAATTCTTTCACTACAATAATTCAGAAATGTTGAAATCTCCTTTGGAGTAGTGAGAGGATTGGCCATCCCTTCGGCTTGTTTCAGCAATAACGGAAGATCTTCCAGAACTCCATTTGCAAAGTATGCCAGATTGGCGAAGCGACCTATCCATGAACGAATGATGTCATCTTGTTGAGCCAATTCAGCTTCTAAAAGGCGTGTGGCCTCTTGGCAATGTTGCTCTATATCTATGGCATTCCGTCATTCATTATTTATCTCCTGCTCGCAGGCTTTGATTACCTCGTTAAGCTATTGCTCCAACCTGTGGACTTGGGATTGTAGCAACTCTTTTTGCACCAAAGCCTCCCTTTCATTTTCCTTGGATTACGTCAATATATCTTTTAGAAAATGCTCCTCAGCCAGGATGGTGTCACTTTACTTGCTTTTCATTTTCAGTTGAGAATTGGCTGCTTGGAGACATTGGTCTTGCTTCACCCTGTAGTCTTCTTCAAGCTTCCGTTTTTTCCGAATCTTATCCATGGCCTGCTTGTTCTCTAGATTTTCTCTCTTTTGGAGCGAGCATTCTTGTTGACATCTCAGTACGTCCTGTTCTAGCCTTTGATTCTTAGCTGTCAACTCTTCTATCTTGGCCTTCAAAGCCTGGGTTGCTTTGTCTTCCATGATAAATGGTGGAGCGGGAGTGCTTACAGATTGATATGAGGGACTCCTGAAGGGTAATTTAATAATGAAGACCCTATTCAGGACCCATTCATGATACTTCTCTCCCACAACATGGCTTCATGCCCCCAACTCTTTACTCATCCTGGAAACTCTTTTCCATACGTTCATTATATCTCAAACAACAAACATATAATTCCCCTTCGCATAATACATAATGAAAGGAGTGAGAAATTCTTCATCTGTTGGCCCAAGCAAAGGATAAGCCAACTGACGTTTACCTATAACAGGATTGTAGTTGATACACCCTTGTGTGCCAATGAGAGGAACATTTGGATAACTTCTATAGCAATAGATGATTGACTCAACCTCCAACCATTAGGGATACCATATGACCCTCTCGGCTGTGAGCCCTATAAGATGATTGGCCCATTTGCGCCCATTCTTTATTGCCAATTGACACAGTTTCAGATCTGATACAGGACATTTAGCCTTGTAAATTTGTTGGAAAGCATGAGACGTGAGCCATACATACAGGACAGGTAGACAACAGACAATCCTTTTCCCACCTTGTGTATGGCAGAAGTCCATGGTGTAGTACACATTGGCCAATACGGCTGTGACGGGATTCTCAAGCCTGTGTTTGCCAGCTAGGAAGACGGCAATGGCGTCGTAATCCATGTAGTTGTCCAGATTGGGGAACAAGACAACTCCGTAGACAGTAAGGGCTAAAGTATCCATAAAGGCCTCCCGCTCTTCTTTATCTACCAACATCTGCATGTATTTCTCAAGAAATTCTTGAGTGAACCCAGGAATTTGATTTCTATTCATCTGCATATTCTTCAATGTCTCAGGACGGATTCTCAAAATACGGGCGACAGAAGTGATGGTTGCATGATGGTCAAAATGATGGTAATTACCCCTCCAAAGGCATCCCTAATATTTGTTCAAATTCCTCTATAGACGGGGCCAGCTGAAAGTCCCTAAATATGAAGCATCTGAGAGGCGGGTCATAGAACTGCGCCAAGGCTATGATCGCCTCAGTTTGCACTTCTACCTCCAAGAGCTTTAAAATCTTTCCATATTTTCTGGTAAAAGCCATCTTCTGTGTCAGGTTTAATTTCCTTCCCATTGCTTGCAGACTACCAGTGTCAATTTTCTTGGCCTTAACATGTAGTATTTTTCTCAATTCTGTCACATCTGTACCGCAACTATCATGTCTCATGTTAATTTTCATACTTGCTCAGAGGTACTTGCTGAATTCTGAATAACTTCCTACAAAAACAAAGATAAAGAAGAGAAATTAGTTACTGCCATGTTTTGTAAACCATTACTTCCTTACTGATTTATTGAAAAACATTTTCACTTCGGGAAGTAGTGATCGGCAAAACTCGTGCCAAGTTAAAGTCATATGGGTTATAGATTTTCCAATCGTCGATAATGCCTCATTTGAAAGGAAACAAAATTATGTTTCACTTTTCATTTTTTATCTCGACGATAGGGAAAATCTATGAGCCAAGACTCAGAGGTACACGATGGAGAGGGAACTAACTACCCGTTAAAATATTACCAGTCTTTTTTAGAAAAGTGAGTTATTTTTTTTGAAATAAAGTAATCCTTTGACGGGTAGGTGGCTCATCAATTTGGATTCAAAAGGGAAAGCGAGAATGACGTAAGGTAAAGTAAAGCCTGCCCTTTTATAGTCAGGTTTTTTCTTTTGAAGGTTTTTCTAGGTCATACGGCTTGTCTAAGAGTGACGCCTCACATTGGGTGGCTTGCACTAGACTTCTAAAAGGTTACTAGAGCCAAGATCCTATTCATGATGTGGTCACAACTGTAGGGAATCTACTAGGTGCATATATCATGAAAGGTCGAACTCTAGTTGAGGTTCTTACGATCGTCGGATAGGAAGTATATCCCAAACGACACCGCTACCAACCCCTCCTAACTTAAGTTTCATTTGGGGCCCGGGTATAGGGCGCCACTCATTAGTGTGTGCAAAAATATGAGTGTAGTATGTGAAAAGGCATTCAATACCTGTACCTTACCCCATCCTGCACAGTGAATAAACACAAAACAACAACAATAAAGTCGTCTACCCTAGGGTTCAACAATTACACAGAAAAATAACACAGAGTCAGTAACCCTAGGGTTCAATAATCATGCAAAAATATTAATAGTGCATAAACGACAAAACACGATTGGAATTAAAAGCAAGCGTCTATAACGTTGACATAAAATAAAAATAAAAGAAGAAAATAAAACAAAGTAAAGGCTATATAAGAAAAACATGCGCTCTCAACCTAAATGGCATGACTCTCAAGTATGTCCCCAGTGGAGTCGACATTTGTCGCGACCGGGATCACGACGTTGGTGAAAGGTTGAAACGGAACAGGGAGTCGCCACCAATATTTTTATCCATAGGAAAAATGTTGAAAAAAGAACTTTATCAAAGCATTGGTAAAAAGTGAGATTCTAGTTCGGGAGTCGGTTACGAGTGGGGAAGGTATTAGCACCCCACATCGCCTGTTAAAAATAGTACTAAAGTTGAAAATGCCCATCATGAATAGCCTTAAAATTGTGTTTATTTCTTCTTTCTTGAAACGAAGGAGATAGACGAAATGAGTGAAAAAGCTCAGAGTAAGACCAACAGGATATCTCATCCAAAGTAATCCTAGCTTTAATAGGGAAAATGTGAAAAAAGAGGAAAGAAAACTATCAAGACATCTCATCTAAATTAGTCATCCTTTTGTTTAGATACCAGATCAAAAAAAAGAGGGGTTAATAGGACGTCACATCCATATTAATCTTGGCTTTAGCGGAGGTATGTATGAAGAGGAAGAGATGCTAACAAGACGTCGCGTCCAAATTAGTCATTTCCCATCAAGATGTAGCGTCGGACGGTGAGAGGAGTTAACAAGACGTCTCGTCCAAATTAACTCGATTTTTATGAAGAATGATAACGGCAAGGGAAGAGGAAGAAAATCAACAAGACGTCGTGTCTAAATTGATTCCCGCGAAGGTGAAATTAATTTTAAAGGAAGAATGGAAATGGAAAAGACATGGTCCCGACAGGAGTTAAGTCCTACTCCTACGTATTCTTGAGCTTTCGAGAAATCAGGGTTATGTAGTTCTTGAAAAGGGGTGTTCTTAGAATGAATTCATGGGATTGGTGATGGATGAGGTCTGCGGAAAAGGGGCAAACAAGGCGAAGTTCTCCGCACGTGTATGGGTCTTAGGAATAGTGTAGTCAGAAGTATTTCTGCACGACACTAACTTAAAATCACTATTGTACCAGTTTAAAGAGGTATTAGAAATACATGTTTTTGTTATTTTGCATTATGAATAAGGACAAGAGGAAATTTAACAAGAAAGCAGAACATTAAAAAAGGCAGAATAGTAAAGAAACAGAATAAATAAAACAACAAAAAGAAGTGATGAAGGGATTGTAACCGGCGTGGAACAGCAGCGGTCAGAGTGATGGAAAAGTTGCTGGACCAGTCGATTGCAGGATCCGGTATCGGGGTTCAGTGTGGGATCCGGTGTGGGAGTTCAGTGTGGACCCGATGTAGGAGTTCAGTGCGGATCCGGTGTGGAGCTGGTGAGTACAAAGTCACTTGGGGAAAGGGACTTGATGTTTCCCTAAGTTGTAGCGCAAAAGGAAATTTTAGGGGGATTTGGACGGAGTCGGGGTAACGGAGAAAGGTTTCTTCTCAGAAGACTCAAGGAACAGGGTTAGGACTAGTTCTCTCTTCAGGAAAGATTTAGAAATTTGGGCTAGTTCTCTGTTTTGATGGGTTCAAAGATTCAGGGATCAGACCGCTTCTTTAGGGGGCCTCCTTGATTTCAAAAATTGGACCCCTGGACCTCTTCAAGTGAGGCTTTTATAGAGGCTCCTTGCATGCTGATGAGTGCTTTGACAGCTCAGGGTTCTAGTTGACCCATACGCGTAGTGGAGGGACAGCCTGGCCACTAACAGCTGTGGGGAACAGCGGCGAATGGAGAGTTTTTTATTGTTTTCATTTTTTTATTTCCTGTCTGCCATTTCCTGGTTTTCAGGATTGAATCCGGTAGTGTGATTCCAAGTCACAGCATGGGCAACCGGACCCAGGAGACGGTGTCACAAAGGAATGTCTTGGAGTCCGATGTTGTGTTCCATTAGACCTTCACATTGGACACTAGGGACACCGGTCATTGCTTTGACCGAATTCTTAGGAAAATGGCGTCCCTTCTGGTGGCACTAGACTGATGTAGGTGACGATGTCCCTCCTTACTACTTCATTATGCCTTGACACCGGATTTAGAGTGGGACGGTCTCATTTTTTGGAATAGGACAGTGTTAGGGACGGTGTTCCATCCTTGTAGATCATACCGGCTATAAAGTTCATGCTATTAGTCGTTGACGGTGTTTATTTAGCATTGAAACTGGCCAGACCAAAATAGGTGTTCACAAGTATGATAGATAATGTTAAGCAACAACAACTATAGTTATGTAGAGTTAGCATATTTCTTTTTCTTTTAGTATACTCTTTGAATTCCCAAAAAAACCAAGAACTTTTCTTATATAACCCAGCCTCATTACAACCTTTTGAAGACCTTTTGATCGTTGTTGTTTAGATGATTGTTTTCTCAAATGAAATGAAATGCAATTCTAACTTGTGCATAATCAGCAATGGAATGAGTAAAACACTCGCCTGTAAGAAACTGAGCGGATTTCTTATTTTATAGCAATCGGTTACTTTAAACCTAAATTGTAATTTACAGACTTGGGTATTTATCTGATTAAATGTTAAAGGCACCATGAGCTGTTATATGTATGTATATATTAAGTTGTCATATTTCCTTATGCACTGTTTTGATTTAAGGCAACCCTATATTCACCTTGATATTTTGATACCTTTTGCTTGAGGGCAAACAAAGTTCTAGGTTGGTGAGAGTTGATAAATGCCTAATTTATGTATATTTTATGAGCAATTAGGCATGATTTTGATTGAAAAGTAATGTGTCTAGATTATTTATCAGATATTAATTAATGAAATTGAAATCCAGAAAATTTTATTGAGATTGATATAAATATGTATCTCTAATCCCAAGTTTTTGTAATTATAGATGAAAAGGATGAGGAAGATAAGAAGGAAGAAGTCTATGAAGAAATTCCCCATTTAAAGCTGAGAAAAGCCCAAGATTTAACTGATTCGCTTGAGCGAGCTAGAACTTCACTTAAGCAAAGTAATCACTTGAGTAGAGGACAACATTGCTTGAGAGAGTAAGAGGCAGAAAAGAATTGAAGCATCAGGTGCTAAATTCGCTTGAGTTACCTCTTATCCGCTTAAGCGAAATAAAATCAGAGACCAAAAATAAGAAGAATTTGCTTGAGCAAGCAACTTTGGCTAGAAGCAAATTAAAAAGAAATCGCTTAAGCAAGCTCATATTCGCTCAAGCAAAATTCTTCTAGAAGCGAGTTCAAAAGAAATCGCTTGAGTGAGCAATCCTTTGGCTCAAGCGGATACAAAACAGGGGAAACAGATATAATGTGAACTCACTTGAACAAACTACCTGCCAAAGCGAGTTATCGAGGGAAAACAATGGATGCAGAAGGTTTCTTCAAGCTGAAGGATTCTCATTCGCTTAAGCGAGTTTAAACTCGCTTGAGCAAATTGATTGGGTATAAAGAGGAAACTTAGGAAATTTTGAAGGGGCATTGCAGATCGTACAACATTTTTCTCTTCACCATCACTTCTCCATTGAGACCTAGGATTCTCTTATCTTTATCGTCCTATTCTTTTATCATTTTTTTCGGTTGTAATGGCTACCATGAGTAGCTAATCGTTTCTTTGGGATTAGATGTAATCGATTCAAACCCAACATACGCTTAATATATTTATACATTTGGTACCTTTGTTCTATTGTTTTTGGCTTTTCATTTTATGCTTAATGTTGGATCTATCTGATCAATAGTTTCTTGATTTTAGTTTTCATTGGTTATTGGGAAATGATCTTCAAAAATTGATCTAAATGGAATGTTCGTTGCGGTGATTATTAGGAATAATAATCAACAAAACAAACATCGAAACAATCAATCTTAATGCTTGAATGTTTTCAAAGTGATCGAGGGATCGACGGTTTGGAAATATTCTTATGAATTTCGTAGTTGAGGAATCAATACGAATGACTTTGATTGTGGCGTAAAAAGTGATAGTTTGAAAACCATTTAAATAACTATATACGACGTATCGAAGGTGAGAAAGATGAAATCCAATCCTAGTTTTTAATATTTGTTTGCATCTAAATCATTAATCATTATTGCTTTCGTATATTTTACGTTGTTCACTTGTTTAATTTCATACTTGTTTTCACATAATTTTTTTATATATTTCCTGTTAAAATAGTTTGAATTATATTTACTAAACAACCACCCCTTAGTGGAACGACGCTTTATTATAATACAATTGACGTGGATAAACTTGCCACAAGCTATATCAAGAATAACCATACCAAGTTTTGGCAATATCATGATAGTAGTTGTTATTGTCAACATGGACGTCAAGCTGATGTTGGTTGATGAAGGAAGTTCTTATAGCTTACGATGGGTCTGACTGACGCAGACTTGCAACTATATACACAAGATCTTACAGCTTTCAATGGAGCTAAGAAGCCCACCAATGAGTATTTTGATACGCGTATAACGTTTGATGCCGAGTCTAGGGCCAGGACGGTCAAGTCGAGGATCCTGGTCATCGATGTCCAGTCTTCTTACAATGTGATGTAGGGCAAAGCCTACTTTTAGAAGATGTTGGATCTAGCTATCTTTTCCTTTCTTCTTGAATATGCCTTGCTTTGATGAATTATGAAGATGGAATGAAGGATGAGAGAATGTGATCAGATATGCTAGAGGAGAAAAAGAGGGAGATAGGAGGTTGAAAGATGGTTAATGGTGGTTAAGAAATTAGTTAGGTGGTTATAGGTGGTTGAAGAAAGTTTATTGGAATTTGTTAGGGAGGGGAAAGAGTGTAGTGCCACTCCTCAATGGAGGAGATAAGCCAACTGCCACCTTGAGGGTACGATGCTCAAGTATAAGGTATTCAGGTTATGTGCTAAGCATAAGGGAGAGACTTAGAAAAAGGATTCTCACTTTCTCATACTAAGAAAATTGACTTTAAATAAAATTTTCCAAATACAAGGAAAAATGAAAAACAATGGAAAAGGAAATTCAACTATTTATTACAAAGTATGCTTTCCAATACAAGTCTTCAAGTGTCTTCTAGCTCCTTCCATTTTCAAAGGAATCCACAAAGGTACAAGAAACACTTAACTCCAAGGAAAATTAGTTAGCACAAAAAGATATTATTTTGGAAATTATTTTGTCACTCAAGTGTTTGTATTTTTCCACTCAAAGGTGTTTGCACTCAAGTCCTCTCATAAGAATTCCCAAATTGCCTAGAACAAACCTCAATCCTTATCTCTTCACACCAAAATGCTACCCCTAGAATAGAAATTACTTGTTTATCTCAAGAATGCCAAGAAATAGAAATACTCAAGGACAAAACTTAAGAGAGAAAAAGACAAGCAATAAAAGGTAAAATTTAGGAAGGTAAACCAAATAGGAATTTAAAGAGACAAAACTTGGAATTTGACAAGCAATAAAAGGTAAAATGAATAAAGTAAACTAGGAATAGAATTTGATAAGACAAACTAAGAATGAAAAAAGTGACAAACTAAACCCTAAACCCTAAACCCTAAACCCTAACCCAAACCCTAAATCCTAAACCCTAAACTCTGAACCCTAAACCCTAAACCATAACCCCAAACCCCAAACCCTAAACACCAAACCACAAACCCTAAAGCTTAAACCCCAAACCTAAACCCCAAACATAAACCCCAAACCATACACCCCAAACCCTAAGCCTTAAACCCCAAAGCTTAAACCCCAAACCATAACCCCTAACCATAAGTCCTAAACCCTAAACACTAAACCTTCAACCCTAAACCCTAAACCCTAAACACTAAACCCCAAACCCCAAACCCCAAATCCTAAACCAAAACCTCAAACCCCAAACCCTAAACTTAAACCCCAAACCCCACACCCCAAACCTTAAACCCTAAACCCCAAAGCCTAAAGCAGAAATCCCAAACCCTAAACCTCAAACCCCAAACCTGAAACCCTAAACCCTAAACCCTAAATCCTAAACCTTTTGTCCTGTACATGGTGAATGACCAACTCCTCACCGGCGAGTTTGAGAGGAAAAGAGTGAAAAGGGAATTACCCTTCTTCACCATGGTTGATGGAATTATGTTCTGATGTGGCTTTTTAGTTCCATACCTCAAGTGCCTTAACGAGAATGAGGTCCAAGACGTTATGGAAAACGTTCATGAGGGTCAGTGTGGATATCACTCCGGGGTAAAAAGCTTAAGGCGAAGGATACTCTAGGCCAGATACTAGTGGCCTATAATGAAGAAGGGTGCTACAAAGTATGTCAAGAAATGTGATCCATGCAAGAAGTTTATAAACCTACACCATACACCAGTGAAAGAGTTATTCATATTTTATCAGTAGGGTTCGGACATCTTGGGCCTTTCCTTACAGATCTAGAAGGTATTAAGTACCTAATCATTAGAGTAGATTACTTTACTAAGTGGATTGAGGTCGAACCAGTTTTGCATATTACCTCTGCAAGGACCTAACATTTCATTTACGCAGACAACATTGCAAGGTTTGCAAGGTTTAGTGTCCCAAAAAGGATCATGACAGATAATGACACCTAGTTCACTAATAAAAAATTCACTAAGTTGCTAAAGAGGTTGAAGATTATGCAAGTCTTCTTTTCTGTTCAGCATGCTCAAACCAATGGCCAGGCTGAGGTAGCTAACTGTGAAGTCTTGAAGGGCTTGAAGAAGTTCTGGGGTGAGGCAAATGGGCACTTGACTAATCAGCTCTACCATGCCTTGTAGGCATATAAGACCACTCCTCATTCATCCATGAATGAGTCTCTGTTCTGGCTAACCTATAGGGTCGAAGCTCTGATCCCGGTAAAGCCCCAAACATCTTTCGTAAGACTACAATATTTCTTTACCTGAATAACAATGACCGTCTTTGAAATGAGTTAGATGTGGTTGAAGAACTTAGAGAGGAAGCCTGTTATAACCAAGTCTATTTTTTTAAGACTCTGATGATTAATGGTTCTTATCCCAAGATCTATTAATAACACATATTAAGGCATTTAATTATATAAGAGTCTACAGGTGTTTTATTTGGCCCATTTAATTGAGTATTTAAGGACAAAAGTCTGTAAGATATGAGCTATAAATGAAAGGGGGAGTTTATCATAAAAAGTTTGATGTTGATGCAAAGGTTTGTATGGGACTAAAGATAAATTCAAAAGAAGTTTGACCTTAAGCGCACTATCAAGGTCTGATCTACCAAGCCTTGTCTCACACTGTAACGCCCTAATTTAATGAATCGTAGACGGTAAAAAGAGGAAATTTTTTTTTTGTCCGCAAGAAAAGAAGATCAGAATGCCTTGGTATAAAGAAACGAGAGGAGAAGAAGAGCAAGAGAGATAAAACTGATCCAGGGAGCTGACAGCGGAAGAAGGGGAAATCGCTTAGGCGAACCACGCAGCAAAGCGTACTCGCTCAAGCGAAAACTTCTCTCGGTATTCGCTCACTACACTCGAAATCTATGAATGCTCCTCACTCGGGACAACCTTAGCACCCTTCTTGTCACTCGGGGTATTTTACTTGGTTTACACTCGGTAGCCGTAATTCGCCTACTCTAAACGTTCTACTAAGCTGAGACTCACTCAGATTCTTTTATTACCAACCATTTACTACAGTGGGGTCCCTTAGAGTCTAAGGTGTCACTCTCCAGTCGGAAAACCTTCACTCGGCGGATTCTCACTCGGGGTTCATTGATTATCCTACGCTCGGGAGAGATCCTAGTAGTTGTCTCGGTAGACTCTCAACTCCGAATCCTAATAGCTCACCGCTGGGGGCAGTCTTCTATGCCAATTCCTACTCGGAGCTATCTGCTTTCACTCACTCAGAACGTCTGAACCTTCCCACTCGGTGACAGAGTCACAAACCTTCCCTCTAGACCATAGGTTGACTTCCTTCATGATAAGTTATGTCATTTCCTACACACTCGGGGATATAAACACGCATATATATAAGGATTACCCAGGCATTTCACAGCATAAGGTAGACATGCAACATGGCATAAACATAGGCATATATATATAGAAGTGTATATCACAATTTTACAACCACCATATCATGTTCCCATTCCAAGAGATTCAACTCCATCAAAAAGACTAACAGAAAAACACGAGCCGGCCGAGGCTTAACTCAAAACACTTTATACGACATATGCATAGCTGTAAAACTCCATAGTGCATCAGCACTTCACCCGGCATTTCAGCTCCTCCTCCCATCCTCATTACGAGAGATATTCACTGGAAAATTGCCACAACAGGGGTGAGTATCTTAAATTTTAAATGATAGATATTGACTCAGGTTGCCTCACCTTTATACAACAATATATATATATACGCACAATTATACATGGCAACAATTATAGACAGGGCAATGCTAATCAGCCAGAACACACACAAGGTCCTTACCGATCTGAATCCATCAGTTATCACTCGGCCTTTTACACACATCAACTCAATAATATTAACATACAACAATCGGTATCGTGATATTAAGATCCGTGTATTAGAATGCTTCTTTTAGACATTTATCAGTCAGATTCCATAATTCTCACTCGGCTATATATACACAACTCTCCAATATATGACATACATTCATAGAACAGAATTCAATCAGCATCAATAGCATATACACATGGAATAGTGCACTCGGTCCTGAGGGTATATATATATATATATCATCTCATTAACACCATCACATGCATAATTAATTCTACACAACATCATTAGCAATTTAAACACAGATTATTCACTCGGTTATATGCATTCATCCTTTCAATAACGTTGCCACATACATGATCAATTCCAAACAATGTCAACAGTTAATACACACAGGGTAATTCACTCGGTTGCAAACATTCATCATCTCATTAACACCTTCGCATGCATAACCAATTCCAAACAATATCAACAGTAAATAGGCACATAGTATTTCACTCGGTTCCGCATTCATGTGTATCGGTATAGACGTTGCAACGTAGGCTCTCAGCCTTTTTATACATAGCTCTCGGCTATCAAATCAGCTCCCAGCTGCTTGGCCGTTTTACAGGTACCTAACCGTTTGCCCACAGGTGACACCAACGCTCTCAGCGCCAACAGAGGTGTTCACAGGCAGCCCGAGTCCCACTCAAGGGCTACCTTGAGTCCCACTCAAGGATTTTACAGCGTCCCATGCTTAATAACCGATGGTAGTGTCCCACACTACGTGCTCCCAGTACAACGCATCCCATGCGCCACACACGGATTCATCATATAACATAGAATTCATGCACACAACCTTCACTCAGTTATACATATTTTGCATGCAGTCGGTAATACGCATTTCCAGGATTCCACATATTAATTTAACACACACATACTTCCATGCAGTCATCATCATAGCTTCATTAACAACATATGAGCCCAATGCAATTGGTGTCAGTCAATATCAACTCCTAACAGCATTCTCATCAACTCATGCATAACATGCACTCGGTATACAGCAGTGTCAGAACTTACTCAACTCATGCATCCATATGAAGATCAACAGGTTCAAACAAGCATTCCAATCAGTACAACATAATATGCATTCGGTATACAACAGTGTCAGGACTTAATCAACGCATGCATCCATATGAATATGAACGGATTCAACAAAGCATTCCAATCAACACAATATAACATGCAATCGGTATACAACAGCGTCATGACTTTAATCAACGCATGCATCCATATGAATAAGAACGGATTCAACAAAGCATTCCACATGCAAGCGCATCATACAACAGAATACAAAATCACCATTATCAATACTCAAAACCCGTTCATAACCCATGCATTTAACATGTAAGGTACTCCCCTAACCAACTACGAGATTCTGAGAGGCTTTTCTGCTTGGGTATTGGTTCTCTTCCTTGCTGCTTCACTCAACGTTTCCACTCGCTTAGCCTTTACTTGAACGCTGTTGCCCTCCACGAGTGGTACAGAGCTGTTTCTGCTTCTGCTTCGACACTCGTCCTCTACTCGTATGAGGGAGCTCTAACTCCTCTGCAGCACCGTCACTTGGCTTCCGAAACAGGGAATGGAACAGAGAGCAGAGAAGGAGAAGAGAAGAAGAAGGAAGAAGAAGGAGAACAAGAGAGAAAGAGAAGAAGGAAGAAGAGGAATCGCAAAGGGAGTTTCGAAGGATGCAAGGCAAGGAACCTTCGTCCAAATATAAACACATGCACGAGGAAGAAATGGTGGGGTGGGAAAACGTGAGGGGCAGTCTGCTCATGTCACCTAGTCCCATCAGCACCCACTAAAGCCAATCACCCTTTTTAATCAGCACCCCTTGATTAATTAAGTTAATGGCAATTAATAAACAAATTCCCCCCTTTTGAAATTATTATTTTAATGGTTTTATTCACCCGATACATTATTAAAAATTTGGGATGTTACACACACAGTACATGTTATGTTTTCTTTAGACTTCAAAATTAAGACTTCCAAATATATAAAGAGGTTACTCTTGTCTTTATATAATAGCTTAACAAGGATGCTCATGAATAAATCTTTTTCTTTGGAAACTACTCATATCATCAAAGAAGATAATAAGACAAACATCTGCTCAAGATCCGAGAGATAAAACAAAATATCATAGTTTATTTTTAATAATGTTCTGAACTATGTTCATATCAAAGAAGACTGCACTTATCATCAAATAAAGTAAGAAGACAGATCAGTGCAAATGCCAAAACCTTGTATGGGTAGAAACCAAGAAAAATTTCTACGTATCTTAGTGTTTCAGTACACATGTTAGAATCCTTTTAGAAGGTCAACTCTTTTTGCTCTGCACACTAAATGATGAATGAAGAACAACTATAGAAGGGCTTGTGCTTTGAAACTCTTAAGGAACATCATTTTAGTGTAAAGCTCTATTCTTATAAACCTTTATTGTATAAAGGTCTGGTGTGTTACCAGCCCCTTAGTTTCAGTGGGGAACACTTTGTGGCCTGAAGAGGCTTCTAAAAGAATACTTGGGTCTGAGCTAGGAGTTACTTGTTGAAAGAATACTTGGGTTTAAGCCAGGAGTGGTCGGAGTCAAGAATACTTATGGCACAAGTCTGGTGCCATGATTATAAAGGAGATTTTACAATAGTGGAAATCCTTCAAGCTTGAAGGGACTGGACGTAGCTTCTGAGTTGGAAGTGAACCAGTATAAATCTCTTATGTTTATTCTTCTTTATCTTTTCTTTCATCAATCCATGTCAAAAGTCTAATTGCTTATTATTTAAAGTTTTTAATTCCACAAAATAGTCTAAGACTTATTCAACTCCCCCCATCTAAGTCTAACTCTGATCCATCAATTGGTATCAGAGCTTGTCTTTTGGGTTGATCATTCTCTCAAGTTAAAAGGAACAAGACCCACAACAACTTCTTAAAGTAATCAGCTTATTGTAGAAGGTTCATCTATCAACAAGCCACCAACCTTCTTTGGTGAAAACTACCCTTATTAGAAGGACAGAATAGAGATGTTCATAAAGTACACCCAATACAACCTATGAGCAGTCATCACAAATCATGATTATGTACTTCATGTTGATGAAGATGGAAAGCTTAAATCTGAAGATGAATGGAGTACTTTTGAAATAACAAAAATGGGATCAATGCCAAAGCCAGATTCCTTGTTACTTGTGCTCTAAGCAAATCAGAGTACAATAAGGTGTTTAGCTATAAATCGGCTAAAGAAGTTTGGGATGCTCCCCAATCTAATTATGAAGGTACCTCAAATGTCAAAAGATCCAAGAAGATACTATTGACAAAGCAGTATGATACTTTCAAGATGGGGGACCATGAAGCAGTGGATCAAATGTTTGGAAGATTCCAAACCCTACTAAATAAGCTTAAGGCTCTTGGAACAACACGTTCCACAGAAGACCTTAATGTGAAGCTTCTTAGAAGTTTACCTCAAAGGTTTGATGCCAAGTGTTTAACTCTTAAGGAAGCTAAAGGCCTAAGTACCTTCTCTTTGGATGAACTCCTTAGAGTACTCAGAGTGTAACATCCCAGTTTGAAGTTAGATACCGAATAAAAATTTAATAATAAGAAAATTGAAAGTAAAGGATTAGTTGTTAGTCATAATCAGTATAGCCTGAGAGTTAATGATAAGATTAATTGGGCTTAATTAATGGGACTTGGCTGTCTGTGATTGGTGGAAGGTGTGAGTGGACTGCGACTCACACTTTCCCATCCTACTCCTTCCCCTCGCATGCGTATTTAGGTGCTATTTAGTATCACCGTGGGTGCAAGAACAACTTCTCCCATTACTCCACTTTCTCTCTTTTTCTTCTTCGTCTCCATCTTCCTCCGTTTCCCCTGTTTCTGTTCGTCACGACGACAGTGCGGGAAGAAGGTCAGAGCCCCGTCAGGTGAAGGGCGATCGTTGAAGCAGAGAAAGAACGACACCTCAACTCCGGACCAAGTGCAGAGTACGACGGAGTGAAGGAAGGCTGAACGAATCAGTAGAAGGGCGTCAGATTCAACATCGAAGAGCAGAAGAGCTTCTTGGAGTCCCTTTAGTAAGTAGGGGGCGCTTGCATGTTAAATGCATGGTCCACGAACGGTACCGGATGAATGTTCTGCTTGGGTGTATGTGCATGTGGTTGTGATGATTGGATCCTATGCATGATTGGAGATTCTGAATCCCGTGTGTTTTATAGTGATTGAACCATAAATGCTTGTGATCTAGATGGTGGTAAAGTAGTATGTTAGCATGGATAATAATGAATGATATGCATGAAAGTATGAATATGTGCTTGATTGATTTGTCAGATGCTATTACTTGATTGCTGATGGTTGATCATGTTGGTGTAAATAACAAAGCAAGTAAAGGTTGCATTGAACCTGTTCCCACTCAATGGTTATGAAAGAGATATCGATGATGTGATGACACTTGTTGGTAGATGCATTTAGCTGCATGTGTAGGAGTGGGGCGACCCGTGGAAGGTCAAGAGCCCCGAGGGAATGACTTCCAGTTACAGACCCCGGCTAGATTCCGAGGGAGCTCGTGGTAGCCGTAGGAGCTAGAGAAGAGTCTCGAGACGCCAATGGGAGGCCGGTACCACGCGGGAAGAGCTGAAGGACGAGGGGCCAAGAGAGGGTAAAACTGTGACTGAAAGTCATCACTCAAGTCGGATCCGCAGTCATGCATGTAAATACGAGGTTGATTAGAGTAGTACGTATAACGTGTGTAGAGTGTTATGAATGATCTTCGAGTGCGGGAAGTACCTGTGTGTGTGATATATGTGTCTTAAATGCCACTTTGTCAAGTTTAACTTTAATTAATTAGAAACCAATAGAATGGATGTGAATGTGCATGCTGACACTGATACCGAGTCTTTGATTGTCATTTTACATGAAAAAGCTCACCCCTGCAGTGGCTATACTTTCAGTGAACATCTCTCGGAAAGAAGGATGAAGGAGGACGAGCACAGGACAATGAATCCGAAGTGCTGTTGGAACATATGTCTATATGTGTATATGTGTATATCTGTGTAAATACTGTGTATAACGTTTTGTTAAGCCTTGGCCGGCTCATGTTTTGGTTGTAGTTCTTACGTTAAAACTGACAGCTTGGGTAACAGATTTCATGGTGAAGTTTTGTAATTATATATTAATGTTTTCGCTTATATAAGCATATGTTGTGTGTTCTTCTATACTGTAAGTGAGGTTGAGCGGGGAGAGGACTGTATGAGGGTTTCCGAGTAAAAGTAGGCATGAAATCCCGAGTGTAGGAGGTCGGCGTGACTATGAGTAAGTAGTGGGGATAAGTTTGGGGTTGAGAGGATGAAAAAAAGAGTTTAAATATGCTTTTAATGATGGAGGAACGAAAGACGAGTAAAAACCTCGAGTGATTCCCTGCTGTGAGAGGAGTTCAATTGGAGGTTTAGGGAGAATTGGATCCTAAGTGTAAGGTAGTGATAATCCGAGCGAAACATGTAAAGTCCGAGTGAGTAAGGATCGGTGTCCCGAGTGGTTGGGTTTGGAGAAGCTGAGTGAGACTTAACTTCCTAATTTTCCGAGTGAAGTTCCTCGCTTCAGCGAGCAATATACTCACTCCAGCGAGTGCGGGCTAGGAAGACTTATGTTGGATTCGCGTGGGCGGAGTCATACCTCACCGAGGTGCTAGAGCGGTTCGCCCAAGCGTGAGGACTCGCGCTGAAGCGAGTAGTTGTCAGAGTGGGATGCCGCCCAATTACCCTTCCTCTCCGTTGTGGCGCTAATGCGACCCCAACAACGGTGTTGACCCCGGCTTGGGCGTTGTGATTGAGTCCGCCCAGGCGTTGCCATACCTAGTTGAGTTGGGCGGAATAAGTTCGGACCCCTCCTTTCCTCCACAATCTACTACCGCACATGTACATCTCCCTTCTCCTTCCCCTTTACCTATTTCCTCCTACTGATTGACTAGTGTTACTCGTGGAAAAGTTTTCTTTGTGAATTCCCTCCATCCGCTGTTGCATTACCATACCCCGCCCAGGCGGTATCAAACCCCGCCTGAGTGAGCCAATGATATCATGTAATCCGCCCTGGCGCTGATAGGTTACACTAAACCAAACGGACCGGTTCCAGTCTTAGCCTTCTGTTATTTGCCTTATGCGTGTGGATGATATCTCATTTCCCTTGTCCTTCCTTGCACTCCGCCCCTTTTGTTATCCGGTTGCCTCATAGACCATTTGGTTTACTCAATTTTGGGAAAAATTTCCCCGTCTTTGGGTTTATTTCATTTTGTTAAATTAGGGTGTTACACAGAGTGCATGAATTAAAGTTGAAATAGAAGGAAGTCAGCAAGCCTTCCTCCTCCAAAAGCATTGGCTAGAAGTCTGATGAATCAGGCAAGAAGACAAAGGCCCTAAAAGTTAGGGAGTCTACCAGCTCAGAACTAGACTTTGATGAGTCAGGTGATGATACAAATAAAGAGTTGGCCCTTGTGACAAAAAGATTTCACAGGTTACTGAAGATAAAGATGTTTAAATCTTAGAAATTCCAGAAGAAAGATTACAAAAGTAAAAGTCAATTTAAGTTTAAAACTGACAAGTCTATTTTAGAATGTTTTAACTACAGGAAACCAGGACACACGAAGAAAAATGTCCTATCTTGAACAAAGACAAGAAGGGAAAAAGAGAAAAGAGAAAATTCCCTAAAAAGCAAAAGAGGTTGGTCACATGGGATGATGAAAGATCATCTAGCTCTGAAAAGTCTAATAAGGAGGCAGAGTCTAGTTAAATTTGTCTCATGGAAAATAAGGAACCAAACTCTGATGCTAGTTCAAGTGACTTAGAATAAGAGGAAGTAAGCTATTCTAAACTTAAACAAAATTATGATTTGTTGTTCAATAATTTTTCAAAGCTTTTGAAAAACTTTAAGAAGTTAAAAATAAAGCATGTTGACATGATCACTGATTTTGAAAATCAAATTTTGAAATTGAAAGAATAAGATTTTGATAAGAATGTTCAAAAAGAAATGGAAGAAAATGAAAAAAAGCACCTTGAGGAATTGAGCAAACTTAGACAAGAGAATCTTTTTTTGAAAACAAATTTTGAAAATACTAAAGTTTGCTGCAATTGTCAAGTTGATGAAATCATTAAACTAAAGAAGCAAGTAAGTTCACTTACTGTAGACCTGAGCAAATTTGTTAATGGAATTGAGAATTTAAATAAGCTTTTGGGAAAATCTCATGGTGACCATAATAGACCAGGTTTGGTCTATGTAGAGAAAAATAATTTCAAGCAATCTTTATTTCCTCCATTTGTTTCAAAGAAACAAAAGCATGTCCAGTGTAATTATTGTAAAAAGCTGGATCATGTAATAAATGATTGTAGGAAAAGAAAGAAAAGAAATGTAAAAGTAGCTAACCATGTAGGACCCGAGAAGATTTGGGTACCAAAAACATTGGTTATTCCCATTGCAGATGTGCTTAAAGAAAAGGACAAAGCCTTTACACTAGTATCTGGATAGTGGATGCATACATCACATGACAGGAAGAAAGTCTATGTTCCTAGACCTAAAGCAGTTTAAAGGTGGAACAGTCACCTTTGGAGGCAACCAGACTGGAAGGATCATAGGGTCTGGTAGAGTGGGTAAAATTCCTTCACCTGTCATCAAAAATGTTTATTTTGTTAAAGGTTTAAGACATAACCAAACTAAGCATTAGTCAATTTTGTGACAGTGGATATAAGGCCTCTTTTCATAAAGAAAATTGTACTATCATCAACCATGATGGATCTACACTCTTCTCTGTAAACATACATCACAACCTGTACAAGGTTGACTTGAGTGAACTGAATGATCAAAATGCAACATGTTTATTTTCAAACTTAGAAAAGAAATGGATCTAGCATAAAAGCATAGGCATATAAGTTTCAAGCATATCTCAAAACTTCATGGAAAATGCCTTGTTAAGGGACTGCCAAAAATTTCTTTCAACAGCTCCTTACCTTGTGAACCATGCCAAAAAGGGAAACAAGATAAAACCTCTTTTGAAAACAAAAATGTTGTTTCCACAGCCAGACCACTAGAACTGTTACATTTAGATTTATTTGGTCTATCTCAGGTGCAAAGTATGGCAGGAAAGAAGTATGGATTTTTCATTGTTGATGATTACACAAGAATGACATGGGTATACTTCCTAGCACACAAGGGTGAATCTGTGAAAGTATTCAAGATTTTCTATAAGAAAATCCAAAATGAGAAAGGATTATGTATTGGTACAATAAGAAGTGATCATGATAGAGAATTTTAAAATGAAATTTTTGAAAAATTCTACAATGAGTCTGGCATAACACACAGTTTTTCTTATCTAAGAACACCTCAACAAAATGGTGTTCTGGAAAGGAAAAATAGATCTCTATAAGAAATGGCCAAAACAATATTTTGTGAAAACAATCTTCCAAAATATTTTTAGGCAGAGGCTGTGAGCACTTCTTATTATATCCAAAACAGAATCCTTATCAGATCAATACTGAATAAGACCCCTTATGAATTATGGAAGGGAAGAAGACCTAATATTTCATATTTTCACCCTTTTGGTTGCACCTGCTATATCCTTAACACAAAGGATCATCTTGGAAAATTTAATTCTAAGTGTGACAAAGGGATATTCACGGGGTACTCAACCACGTCAAAGCCTTATAGAGTTTTTAATACAAGATTTCATACCATTGAGGAATCAATGCATGTAAGATTTGATAATCTTCAAGAGACTAATAGGAGACTAGTAGATCTAGATCTTGATGAGGCGGGTATGCAACAACAGGAAGCTGAACAAGATCAATAAGGATCAAATCCTACTCAAACTGAAGCAATTGAAGATTGAGACAAAGAATCTGAACAACAACCATCATTATTTGAACTAGAGAAACCAAGGGACTAGAAGTTCAAGGCTTATCACCCCTCAAAGATCGTAATTGGAGATTGAGTAGTTGAAGTTAGTACCAGATCAAAACTTCTCAATCAGTCATCCATTGCTCTTATGTCAGAATTAAAACCAAAATCTATTGTAGAAGCTTTAGAAGATGCTGACTAGGTCATAGCTATGTAAGAAGAGCTAAACCTAGGTCTAGACTCTTGTTGCAAAGCCCAGAATAAAATTATAATTACAACAAAATGGGTTTTCAGAAATAAGCTTGATGAGGATGGAAAAGTTGTCATAAATAAAGCTAGACTTGTAGCATAAGGCTACAACCAATAAGAAGGTATTGATTTCACTGAAACCTTTGCTTCTGTAGCCAGACTTGAGACTATAAGGATAGTTCTTGCATTTTCTACTTATAAAGTTATAAAACTATATTAGATGGATGTTAAGAGTGCTTCTCTAAATGAGTTTATTGAAGAAATTTTTTTTGTGAAACAACCCCCTAGTTTTAAAGATATTTCTTTTCCAAACCATGTTTCAAACTTAGTAAAACATTATATGGTCTGAAATAAGCACCTAGAGCTTGGTACGACAGACTCAGCTTCTTTTTTATTTCAAAAGGCTTTACTAGAGGAAATGTAGATACAACCTTATTCAGAAAAAGCTCACTTAAAAACTTAATAATTTGCAAATCTATATGGATGATATTGTTTTTGGTGCTACTGATGTAAGTCTATGCAAAGAATTTTTTGAAATGATGTAAGCTGAATTTGAAATGAGTATGATGAAAGAACTCAAATTCTTCCTAGGCTTGAAGATCAAACAGACTGATGGTGGTATCTTTATCCATCAGCAAAAGTACACCAAGGAGTTGCTTAAAAAGTTCAAAATGGATGATGCTATGTCAATGAGCACTCCTATGCATCCTAATTGCATAATTAATAAAGATAAGTCTAGTACACTAGTGGATTAGACTTTATACAAAGGAATGATTAATTCTCTTCTGTATCTCACATCCAATAGACTAGATATAATGTTTAGTGTTTGTATGTGTGTAAAATATGAATCAGATTCCAAGGAATCACACTTATCTACAATGATGAGGATTCTAAGGTATCTTGTAGGAACCACTAACCTTGGGATGTTCTATAAAAGAACAGACTCATTCTCTTTATCTAGATATTGTGATGTAGATTTTAGAAGAGACATAGTTGACAGAAAAAGCACAAGTGGTGGATGTCACTTTCTTGGTTAGAATCTGATCTCCTGGGGAAGCAAGAAACAGAATTCAATTGCTCTCTTAATAGATGAGGCTGAGTATATGTCTGTAGCAAGTTATTTTCTCAACTTCTTTGGATGAAATATCAACTTGAAGATTACTCAATTAAAGAATAAGAGATCCCTGTATTCTATGATAACACAAGTGCCTTTAATTTATCCAAGAATCCTATCCAGCATTCTAAAGCCAAACACATGGAGATGAAGTATCACTTCATCACAGACTATATACAAAAAGGTATTCTAGATATAAAGTTTATGGACATAGACCATCAGTTGGCAGACATTCTTACAAAGCCTTTGGCTGAGGCTAGGTTTGCCTTTATTAAATACAATTTAAATTTAAGAAATATTGATTAATTGAAGTCTGCATATATGAAGCTTGTATAATTGCATGACAAAATTATTTAGTGTTTGCACAAGTCTGATCATGTCTAACCCATAAGAGCTAAGACTATTCTTCTTATATGCTGAGAGGTCAATTAATCTAGAATGTTCTATTGTTTTGTCTTAATTGTTTCATTCTTTTGAGCATTAATTTTAAAAAGTCCCATGTAGCAAAGTTAACCTTTTACTGTCACCTAAACCATTTTTCTTTCTCCTTTCAGTGAACAGTTTTTCCTTTTAAATACGTGTCTTTTCATCTCTTCCCTCCTCTGTGTTATCTATTGAGTTTTCCTCTCTTTGCTTTCTTTGCAAGAAAAACCCTTCATCTTCCTAAAACCCTAGAAACCTTTTATGTTGCCCTGATTCCCCAGATCCGAATCTCGATGTAAACATAAATAATCAATGAAAATACAAATAAATTTTTCATGGTTTAAAACCTTCGCAACTACCTACTTACATCAAGATTCAAACCACGGAAAACCAGAGGCCATGTTTTAAAGAAATAAGAAAGCAGTGGATCAAAAAGCAAAAGCCCACAATGTATACACAAAGGTATTTAAAATAGCAGAAAAGAGTTAAGTGTATACCGGGCATCCATCTCATCCCATATATGAAGATATGAGAATAGATCCAAAGAAAACATAAGGAAATTACCAAGGTATAGTGAAAACATTTGTATTTGGTTAGGAAAATGTGCTATGAAGCAAAGAGGTGGAAATCCTAACTAGAGTAGCATAAAAATGCCATTTGGGAATTCCACTGGAAGTGGATCAATCCATCAAGTCGTTGTGATCCACTAGCTGTGGGAATTTTCCACTGGCCATGGAACACACTACCTTTTTGTCCAAAATTGCATGATTTAAGGTTAGTGCGATCCACTGGCTGTGGAATTTTTCCACTGGCCATGGATCATCCCTTGATTCACCATTTTTCAATTTCAAAAGTACCACCCCTTGGGACCTTGAATCATGCAATACCTAGACCTTTTTACACATAAAAACCATATATTTTAGGACACAAAACATGGGAAACATCACAAAATCATTAAGCCCTTTTTGTATCATAAATCATCCATCAATTAAATCATCAAAGCCATGTCTAAACCATGCATTAACATTGAATCACAATCTAGCGATTTAATATCTCATCAATTCATGAGCTTTCCATCAACATAAACATTAATACCATCACAATGACTATCAAATTCACATTATCAAACATCAATATGGTCATTTACAAAAGAATTGGCCAATGAAACCATATATGTATCCAAAAGAATAAAAGTTCAAGTATGCAAATACTTAGGCCATTGCCACCATATCAACATCCACATCATTCTCATCAAAATACATACAATACTAAAATTTAACATTTGCCGGCCAGGGCTTTCCTTTACAACTAATTTACCTTCTGTACAAAAACATAGGTTTCCAAAAAGGATTGCATCTCACCCAATGCAAGTCCTGCATCACAAAACTAAAAGGGGCAACATAGAGAGTAAGTTATACATTGGAAATGACAAATTTGAATATGTTGTGATCATATGTATATGTATATAAACAACATGTGTACTTTGCACTACAAACCTCAGATATCAACTAGTCACCATCAATGTATCATCATAGGCATACATCATGCTCATCAATTACAAACAACAACAAACACATACATATATACATCACATTGCCGTTCAACATATTGGGTTATTATAAGTATCATCATCATCTTACATAGCTTTCATCATAAATATTTTACTTATCAATTTTTAGGTTTCACTTCTCATTTCCACCATCACCATTTGTCACCTTAATATCTCAATCTCATTTGGTATATCACCAGCTATATACAAATGCTCTTAAGCTAATGCATATGTACAAGGAATCATATTCAACCATATTTCTCAATCAATGCATTGCGGATCCGACTATGGGAATATAAATCATCATTGTGGGTTTCAAGCATAGATATATAACCATGCCCCTATTGCAATAGTAAAATATGTACACATATATATCAAATCTTAATTTTACTGGTACCAAACCGCATCGCCCATCATGCAACACCGATCATTTTCACCATGACAGCGGTAAATAACATCAACAATAAAATGGTGTTACAGGCCAACTATGAACAATGCCATGGCAATTGTGATCCAACAGGATCACCAGGGACACCTACTCCTCAAAGAGTCATCCCACCAGGTCAACCACATGCAATCCCCGTGATTAAGCATGGGTAACTTCATGATTCCACCACTAAATCACTAGGATAAACAAATGCTCGTGCACATGGCCCCCCTTCCATTAGGCCAACCAGATGAACCCTAGCATCCCATACCGGTAACTATGTAATTATGCCATGGATGCAATGCAGATGCCAAACATATGTAATCTCACACTATACATCTTACCATGTCACTCTTCCATCATCACCATCATCAACATCACCGCCCAATTCTTGGTGGATTTTAATTTCAATGATTCTTGCCATTGTTTCAAGATTAAGTGTGCCATTCATAATGCCATTCATAACCTTTTTTTAACAACATAATATCACACACATCACAAGCTTACATTAGCATAAATTACAATGGCATTAGCAATTCTTATCAACAATAACTTTTATCTATTTTCATCAACACTCAAAGGTGCCAAATCAAGAACATTCATTCCATTTTCATTAACAATCATCCTTCAAATCTAGTGGTAAACATGCACAACTATGAAACACACAAGGCATACATTTTCCCAAGTTCTCAAACAATCATTAATCACCACAAAGGCACACAACTAATATTCTAAATACACATAACATATTTGCCAAGCAAAACACCATCAGCATATCCAACATTACAAAGGATTAAAACAACAATAGCAAGGCAAACAAGAGCAATATCATATACAACAATCATCAATTATTCAACTCATGCATTTGAAATATAAACTTCTCTCCTACATCAAGAGAAGTAATCCGAGTGATTAGACAGTCCTGCCTCGCTTTTCGGATTTTATCTTACAATTAATACATTTATAATACCATCAATTTCTCATTCAAGTATCTTCTTAATTCTCAAGTACATAAATATTTATATCCATGATTCTTATCATGTTCTAAACATTACATAGACTTCCATTTTCTTATTTTATTAGGTTTCGGGAATTCCTTACCCACTAATCAAATTTTTTATAATCAAATGGCTAAAAACACAAACTTCCAAGTCACCAATGATACAAATTCATCTGATGATGATTTTTATGGCAAGCGCACCAATCGTTAAAAAGTAATATATTTGAATCGTTCCCACAGGGATTGAGGTAATTACCACAACCAAGGACGGATACTAGCTAAACCAAGCAAGAAATGTGAACAATTCATGAAATATTCTTTAAGTTTCTGATTTAATATTTTTGTGCTTTTCAAAATGCAACTTCAAAATCTAACAACACAATTGATGAGATGAAACACTAATTTAAGAATAGGTTGGAATTAGCTTCAGCTATCAATTTTAGTTAAAACTCAATGAATGGAGAACAATTCCCTAAATTATAGCATGTACAACTTCACAAATGACTAATCCCTAATTCCTTAGGTGATTAATACTAATATCAATACAAATAAACCTTAATTCCTTAGGTGATCATGTACATTAAAACCTAATGTGAAATTAAGAGAATAAACCCTAATTATTCACCTAAAAACCTTAGGCCTAAAGTAATAAGGTAGTAAGGAGAATACCTGAGTTCTCAACCATGATTCCTCTCTGGAGAGAACTTGAAAATAGATCCGAATCTTCTAATTCAGAGTTGAAATCCACTCCTTGTTGTGTTCTTCATGCTTCAAGATAGAGAACACTCCAGCCACAGAGCTAAACTTCCATTGAAGTTTTAGCTATTCCCAACCTTATGGATTTAGCAATCCATGAAAGGAGAAGAGGTGAAGGTAAAGTTGGAATGCATGATGGAGTGGAGAGAATTTAGAGGGAAGAAAAGTATAGAGAGAGAAGTAAATATGAAGAATGAATCTATGTTATGAAATTTGTGTTTATAGTTAACTCATAAAGTTATTTATACTCTTATAATAATTGCTAACTTAATCCTGAAATCTACCCCTAATACACTAACAAAATAAATAGAAAACATAAATTACTAATTTACAACTGAATTTCAAAATGGTAATTTGTTTCTGTCACAATTACGCGTAAGTGCGCCTGCTACCAGCGTGGGCACACTAGCTTTCTGCTTGGGAGTTATTTTCTAAACTATCACCCGCGTGTAGGAACGATCGAGGTAAGTGTAGGCACGCTAACCCTTAGTTTGCTTCTGAGATTTTGTCCTCTAAATGCACGTCAGTATGTTGGTAACCATCGTAGGTACGCTTGGTCTCTGACTTGACTCTCCCTTCCATGCCTTCTTTGTGTGTAACTACGGGCGAAGTTAGTGTAGGCATGTTGACCTTCTGGAGTAACACCTGATGTTTTTTGATTCTAGCGTAAATATTGGCGTAAGTGTGGCGTGGGCACGCTGGTCCTCTGGAGCTTTGTTCCTTAAACACGTGTAGACACACTATGCCACAATGTTAGTACGGTGTTCTTCTGGTCCTCTTGGACTTGAGCGTAATCGTTCAACTTTGGTACGCTTGTCTCAATGTAGGTATGCTCATGGTCAGCGTAACTACGTTGAGCCTTTGGGACCCCTTCCTTCCAAGTGAGAATGGGTACACTGAGTTGGGCGTGGGTACACTGGTCTTGAAATTCAACACAAATCTTACACTAGCGTAGGTACGCTGAGTGCTAACGTTAGTATGCTCAGGTGCCTTTTAAATCAAGAAATACTCTTTTTCATTTTGTTATCTTTTTATTCTTAATTCAAAGGGAAAAAATGCTGATTTAACAACTAATTAGTAAAATTGCATAATTGATAAATATTTTCTAATTTACCTCTAAACTTAGTAACTAAAGTCAAACTTTCATATAAACTAGGGAGAAATATTATCAAATAATTAAGTCTTTTCAAGACTTATCACATCCCCAAACTTAAAACTTGTTTGTCCTCAAGCTAGGCTCAAATTAGTCAACTTAATGTATTAAATTCATGTTCCTCCTCTGATCAAACTTGAATAATTTCAGTGCAACATATAGATGAAGAACCTTTTAATTGATCCTCGATAATGTGAATACAAAAGTCTAGAATGCAAATATGTCAATGATGCTTCATTCTCATTGGGTTAAATATGTTTCTCTCTCTACTCTCAGTGTTTAAAGGGTATAATTGTGTACACATCACTTGCAAAATAACAAGTAAACATAGGCTTGAAATCCTCCTAAGCATCATACATAAAAGTAATTGCACATAGATCAGTAAGGACTTTAGTTGGCTTGTAATGAGGTTAGGTTACAGGCTCTATTTTTGTTTTTCTGGTCAGTACAAAGGTAATGAGTATGCTCATTGATGTTTGCCTTGTTTTGGACCTGTTTTTCTTTCCAATTTTTTTCACTAAAATTTTTCAGAGCGTGCCTTTTTATTGCTATTAGGCATACTCTATCAACCCAAACTTAAATGTTGCTAGTCTCTAGCAACTAGTCAAAACAACATAAGCCATTAATGACACCTCAAGGGTTAAAACATGGTTTTTCTTAGAAAATCAAGGCTTGTAATGTAGGTATTATCATTGAAGAAAAGCTTCAGGCTCAAAAATTAAGGTCAATGGATAAATATGTACAAGGTAGGCTAACTTTGGCTTTAGTTAATAAATAGAAATAGGGCCTTTATCATTTCCATGGGCCAATCACATCATGCATAAGCAAGGAGAAATGCAAGTTCTGCCACACTGTTATTAAGCAAGTACACTCAAAAAAAATCAAGGCACAAATCTCACTAAAATGATAAAGCTTAAGCATCAATCAACACATCCCCAAACTTAAAACATTGTAGTGATATCAAATTATCATCCTAGGTCCTTAAACATGCACTACAACAGATTATGACAAGGATGGTCCTTAGATTCTTATAAATTATAGCACACATAAGAAATTTTATTCAAGTAATTACCATGGACCATCGTTTCAGCTTTGGAGATGCAACAATTCTATTATTATTATCCTATTCAGTGTTATTACTTTTTTAGAATAAACATCAATGAGTAAGAGGTAAAGGAACTTCCCTCTTTACCTGTGTAGGCAGGTACGTGCACATCTTCTAGTAGCGACCAGTGATTACAAACAGCAAATTAAAAAAAACACATAAAGTGGAAACTAAACCAAACAATACGAAAATAGAAACAGATGAAATAAATGATAATTAGTAGTTCAAAGTTTACAACCCCAAAAACTAGAATGATAAAGTCTAAAATGAATTTTAAAGAAAAACAAATTAAAACTCCTAATCTACTCAGCAGCAGTGCCATTTCTCTCTTTAGTAGGGTCAACCATCTTTTCATCAACTACCTGATCAACATGCAGTGGAAATTCTATACTCAAGGGCATATCAACTAGACGCGTGGTGAAGCCTATAGAAGTCAGTCATTGATCCTTATTAGTTGGAACCCCTATCTCTTCAGTAGGGTCCAAGTTCATTGTAGTGGCCATTTTCCTCAGTAGCATATCATGGTTCATCACCAGATCATAAGTCCCAAGCTGTATCTTCTTGGTGAGAAGAGGATGATTTGACTGGTTTGGACTTAGAACGCTTGGGTTCCTTGAGAACATAGTGATTAATCCTGTCCCTCACCCAAGCATGGTCCAAGGCCTTTTCCATTTTTACTTTAGTAAACTCCTCCTTCTGCACCTTCACAGAGTCTTTCTTAGCCAATAATGAAATGATAAAACAATATGGTAATTGGGCATATTTCTCATGAGCCTTAATTATTTCAAACAGAATCAAATCACCCAAATCAACATATAATTCTTGTATTAAATACTAAATAAGGACCAACCTCTTCACCACAATTTCAGTAGCATAAGCCACCGGTTGCAGTGAAGATAGAAGATATTGGCACCAAATCATTGGCACATCAAGAAGAGTATTATTCCTTACAAATTTTGGCACACCCCCAACAGTAGTTTCAAAGGTGGTCCCTTCTTGACAACATACTTCCAATACATTCTTCCTTAAATCAGCATTCTCCTTTTTAAGAATCCATTCAGAATTTTGGTGTACTGACATTCAACATCTTCCACCACAGGTAATCATAAAGCCTTATAAAGAAATTCACTAGAAAGTGGGATGATAAAACCCCTTAGATAGGAAGAATATGGTGTACTATCATCACTATCATTGATCCTTAAGTTGGCATAGAACTCCCTATTGAGTTCTTGATATCCATGACCCAACACTTTATTAAATTTTTACCAACCTCTGGAAAACATGGCAGCCCTTACAGTTAGGTTAGGATAATCTTCCTCACTCAGCATCATCACCCTGTCCCTGATCACACCTCTCTCCTTGAACTTCTTTTCATAATCCTAAGCAGCCTTGACATCTCTAAATCATTTCCAGTCAAAATCCTGTTGGCACTTGGAACACTTCTCCCCTTTCTCAGACTTCTTCTTCTTAATGGGAGGAGGGGAAGTAAAAGTGCTAGCAGTGGCTACCCCCTTTCCCTTCTCTTTTCGGGATGCTTTTGCTTGTTCCATTTTAATCAACCTCTCAGTTTTATGAATGGAGTACGAAGGTCTAGATGCCATGGCAAGAAAATACAATGCACTATATATAGCAAATGGAAAGGTGCATGAACTATGAAATGGTGAGTAGAATACGAAAAGGCGAGGTGAAATGTGATAATTAAAAAGGTGGGAGAAAATTGAAATAGTAAAATGAATTAAATGATAGTAAAATCTACAAAACTGTTACCAATTTGAAGAAATGAAGGGTTGTGACTTTTGCAATTGAAAAAGGGTAAGACACTTGCATAACCAGTAGTTTGGGTTAGGGTTCCTACACTGGAACAAGTATTTATGAACAAGGGGTCAGCGTAGGAATGTTCGACCTAAGCGTAAGCACACTTATTGCAAGCATCAGAGCGTTGCATAAACACAGAAAATACGTGTAAGCACGCTTTATTGGGAGCGTAGGCACACTCAGACAAAGAGACGATACTTGATGCTAACAGGATCCATGCATAGGCATGCTTCTTAGAAGCGTAAAGATACTTAAACACTGACTCACTAATTTATTCCTGATAGGGAATGCGTGTAAGCACACTCAAATGAAACATAGACATGCTTATGAAATACTGAAAATGATGAACAAGAACAAAAAACAAGCATAAGAACGCTTCAAAGAAACCCAGGAATGTTCAGTTATTGTTAAAACACAGCAAGAAAGAGTAGAGGGATTACGTAAAAACACTCACCCTAAGCGTACTCATGAAAGCTCCTAGAATTTATTAACCAAGGAATATAAAACTAGCGTAAACACGCTTATTGAGTAGTGTAGTGATGCTATCAAAATGAATAGTGCCAAATAGGCATTATCTGTACTGAGCGTAAGGACGCTCAGTCAGGGTGTAGGCACGCTAAAAAAGGAAGAACAATAGAGGAATTGGATAGGACCTACGTGTAACTACGTAGGGTAGAGTGTTAATACGCTCAACAGAACTGCCGGCTACGTGTAATTCACATGTAAGTACACTCCACTAGAGCGTAGGTATGTGTAATTAATTGACATCACTTGATGCTCCTATGAAACTAGCATAAGAACACAAGGGGGAAGTGTAAGTACATGCAATTAAAAAGATGAAATCAAAGATGATTAGGGTTATTGGCGTAGGTACACAAGCTTAAGCATTGGCACGCTCAACCCTTATTGCAAGTGGAAACTAAACTCAAAGGATTTACATAGGTATGCAAGAGGAGAGCGTTAATACGTTAATCTCCTGGATTTTCACTTTAAGTTTCACAGTGGGTATGCATAAGAACGCCTAATACCTGCGTGAAGACGCCTAACAAAGGCCTGACTTAGAGGATGGACAGAGATGTAGAGTAAGCACACTTTGGGGATGGCGTAGAAACGTGCAACTCATTCCAGATACCACCAAAGACCAGAGAAAACAAACGTAAGTATGCTGTAGTGGAGCATAACCACGTGCAGCTATGGATCTTGAGAGGGAAAATGGGCTTATGAAGCCTTTGTTCTAACGTAAAAATGTGAGACCCTTTGGAAATGCTCCTAATTGATCTTTTACTCTTAACCAACATTATTATAATACTTTTTTTTTAAAATTCTTCATTTCCTTTTTCTTTTACTGTATATATTGTTAGAAATATGCACTAAGAGCCTATATAGGACGCATCATTTTGAATAAGGCATTTTTGTTAAATAGTTTAACAGCCTTTATTTATCCTTGGAGGAATAGGTCATATGAGAGTTATTCCTAAAATGTCCCTAGTCAAGTATTTACGTGGGGACATGTAAATACATTAAGACTAGTGTGAGTGTACTGATGATCTGATCTTACAGATCATGGATATAGATGATATCAAGTCTTCACACGGGTGCACATTAAAAGTAATGATGTACTGGACAGACCCACCATGAGAACGTTGCATGGATGGTTACATGAATGTCATAAATGATTCTTAATGTGATAATGGTATATATAGTCCTTCGACCTGAAGTCACTACGATTCCTATATAAGGAGTTTGTTATTTTAATATAATCAAACGTTTCTGTAACAAGAGGACTATAAAGGTTGTAATTAGGCAATGAACAAATTATACAGAGGAATATAAGTGATGTAGATGGGATTTATCTCTCCTATGTGACAGGAGTGATATCTATAGGCCACTTGATGGAGTGAGACTAAGGAAATGCATGACCATGCTAGAAAGAATAAATATTGGATATTTATTTAGATAAAGTCTACTCCGGTATTAAGTAAAATAAATTGGACTGTACAAGGATGAAGGGACCATGCCTTGGGCCCAATTAGGATATCGTGACAAAAGGAACAAACATATAAAATAATTATCACTTATAGGTTCTGTTGATAATAAATAATATTTGGACATAATGATGCATTGCTAGATGCCACTTATTTTATATTAATAATAAAAGTTTTTTTTAATATGACTGAGTATTTTACTTATAAGGTCACACACATAGAGTGAGCCCATCAGAAAATAGCTTTTATTTTAGTTGGACTAAAGTAAAGCTATTGGGCTTAACTCATTTAGAATGAGTAAGGAGCCCACTTTTTAGAGAGAGCAAATTAGGTCAAACCTAAGCCTATAAATAAAGCATAAGATGCTCATAGGCGACTCACCAAAAAGAGATACAAATATGCAAAAGTTGCAAGAGCTACACCCCGTCAAACTAGCATTTGGAAGATGTAGCATTTCTGGTGGGAGTACTCGTCTGGACTCCTAAAGGATGAGGCTAATACTGCTTCAAAGTTTCTACAAGAGGTAACCCTAAAACGCATAAATTTTTTTTTTGTCTTATGCTTTGAAACACTATGTTTTGCAAATCCTATGGGAATCTTTATTTTTCCGCTGTGTATCCAAGTGGGATTCCCTAATAGTGGTATCAGAGCCTGGTTGCAAAACCGTGTTTTGGGAAAATGTTTGTTTAAAGAACATGTCAAAAAATATTTCTTTTACAAAAAGATTCAACCTTTACAATTATTTTTGTAAAAGAAATATTTTTTGACATGTTCTTTAAACAAACATTTTCCCAAAACACGGTTTTGCAACTAGGCTCTGATATCACTATTTTGCAACTAGACTCTGATACCACTATTTTTATGTGCTTTATTATATGAACATGTTGTTGTTACAATGGTGATTTTTTGTATGTGTTCTATTTATAAAGCATAATTTTATGTTCATTTAATTAAATTGAAACCAAAGGTTATATGCAATGAATGTCTATATGCTTTCTTTTTCTAATATGAATTGTTCATGTGAGATTGTGTTTAGAAAGTTTAAGAGTTAAACCCTAGCCATGATAGAAACTAGGATTCAAAAGTTGAAACCTAGCCATCATGGTATTTTATTTATTTGTAAATGTTACAAATAAAATATTTGATTTTAATATTATATTTTAAATTAGATTTCTAAAAGTTACAAATCAAATTTTAAATGTTTGTTAAATTTAAAGTTTGTAAGAGTTACAAATTTAAATAATTTATTCTTATTAATTTTAATAGGATTTGTATCGCATGTGATCTTTTTAAAATTAATGTGATTTGTAGGAGTTACATGATTCATATTTATTAAATTTAATATGATTTGTAATTGTTACAAGAGATTTTTATTAAATTTAATAATTTTAAAAATCAAATATTTAATCATTTATAAATTTGATAGAATTTGAAAAAGTTACAAATTAAAGATAAGATCTTTATGAAATTTAATAGGATTCAAAATAAAATATCTTGAACTCTAGAGATAAGGTTTAAAATTTAAACATTGATTGTTCCTAAAAATAGGATGATTGTTTAGACTATAGAGATAAGGTTTAAAAGTTAAACCTTAACTATTCTTATTTTAGTATTGTTGTTGGGGTCAAAAGATAAGGTTTTAAAGTTAAACCTTGGCCGTTCCAAAATTTAGGATTTCAAATTGTTTAAAATCATAACCGAATATTTTGAGCTCTTAATGGTCAGTGGGATGTTCTAGCTAGGAAAGACTTGATACTTAAGCGGTCACACCAGGCCCACCTCTCTTTCCTGGGAGCTAACCTAATTACAGTACTAAATTTTTAGGTTGGAACGCCACTCGGCGTCCTATAAAGGGTAGCCTCCCCTTGACCCAATCCTTTGAACGATCAACGGAACCACCAAACTTCTTTACGTAGTTTTCTTTTTATGACCCCGTGTGTTTAATTATGTGTTTTAAAATTTATTTTATTTTAAATGCAATTGATCACTCTATTAATTGATTAATTAACACGTTTAGCGGTGAATGGTTATGGTCTTAGATTTTTGTATTTTATTTTAAATACAGCCTGCGTTCTGTGCCTTTCTCTATTCTTAAATTTCTTCTCTCAACCCTTCACTCGTATGTAAAATGAGTTTCTTTATTACATTGTAATCTTGAAGAAGCCAACAAGGTGGAGACCTAGAAGAAACCTAGCATGGTGACTCTTAATGGATATGACCTTGAAAGGAACAAAGGAGTGGTGACTCCAGGAGGATGGTGGTTTCAAGAAGTAGGACTTCATGAAGTCAAGGCACCATAGTTCCTTTAGGTTTATTTTATTTTCTAAGAAGACTATAACCATCTCACAATTTTGATTGCATGTTTTGGGGTTTTATTTTACGTTAAAGCATTTAATGAAAGTCAGTAATAAACAATAAGAAAATTGAAATCCCTCAAGCCCAACAATCATACCTTCCAATAAGTAATAATGTCTAACTTAATATATATAAAGTGCAGGTCACGCTATGGTTGGGTGCCTTTATTTATGTTTAGTAAGACATGATTGGATAATTATATTATCCAAGTATAACTTATTATGTTTTATTCAAATAGACATTTTTCAATTGGATTAGAAAAGCCTAAAGGTATGGATAGTCTAAAACGCGTTCCAATAAGCAACACTCATCAATGCTAGTTTCAACAAAGTGTAGGTTCTGCCAAAACAGGGTGCTTTTATTGATATTAGTAAGGATGATGGATAATTGGATTATCCAACTATTTATTATTGGACTTATTGATGACATATCTTTTTACCTTTAATTACTTACTCTGTTTGTCTGTTTTATCTACTATTAAATTATAATAACTGTGTTTTAGCGTAGTTTGTCAGTAGTCTCCATTTTTAATTTTTATCTCACTACTTGCTAGTGATCACTGTTTTCTATTTTTTACTGTTACTATTGAGTGTTGTATTTTGTGATTTCGGTTTTCTTTGACTGTTACTGTTTACTAGTGATTGTTGTTTCTAATTTCTACTGTTTCTATTTAGTTTGTGATAATTAGTTTGTTTTAAATAAATTAAGCTTTCATGAATGTTTAGTCCTAAAATAAAATTTATTGAATTAACTAAGTTTAATTTGATTTTATTTTATTTTACAGGCTATCAAATTATTGGAAGCTTCATGATTACTTTGTAAATAAATTACTCTCCTCTAAGAACAAATTCACATTAATTACTTTTTCTTGACAAGTATATTAATGTGAAATTGTTAAAGCCTCGTCCATGCATAAAAAAAATAAACAAATTAAATTCCAACTAATACTAGTGTATTTACGTGAAAAGCAATGGCTAATGGACAATTCTTGCTCACGTTAATAAGCTCCCAAGTGCAGAATTTTTTTTGGTGCAAAAGAAACACATTAAAATGCTATAATTTCTAAGGCCCACACTTTGTCCTATGTGCAGAATTTTTCCAAGCAAAATGCACTAATCCTTCTTCATTTTTCCACACGGATAGCACCAAGGAAATTGCTAATATTTTATGCAATTTAAGTGGCCACCAAGACTCCATTCATTCTCACGGTTTCAATGCTCCAAGAACCATTATTTTATGCTACAAAATATGCCAAGCAAGCTTCCAAATTCAGATGCACCTAATATGGCCCCATGTGACAATTATTCAAAGCAAATAATGCACTCCAAAGACTCCTCACGTCAACTAGCAACAAGGTTTTCATGTTATGAATATTTTAATGCAATTAGTGACAAAGGCTATGCTTCCAACGTGATTTGCCTTCTAAAAAGTGTAGAATGGTTATGAAAATCATTGTCACATTATGCATTAAAGAATTAAAAAGAGAAACCCACCAAAGTGCAAAGGAGCTCACGGAAATGCAATACACAAAGGCATGTTCTCTTTTTCTCTATAATTCAACGTGAATGGTCCTTCTAGTGCCGAATGTTTGTGCAAATGTTTTCCACTTTATTACATTAAAGAAAGCAAAAGAAGAACTCTATAAAGTGCAGCAACTCTAACGGTTTTGGAGAACAATTTGGCATGTTCTATTGGTGCTAAATAATGGCCAACAAGGAAGCATAGTGGACATTTAATGGGCTGATTTTTAATGAGAAAAATCAGCCTTGAATTGCTATAAATAGGGAGCTTAGTACTCAATGAAGATCATCTGCAGAGAGAAGGAGTCAAAGGAATTTTTAGAGGCAGAAACAGTGGGCAGTAGTAGGAGAAACAGAGGAAGAATTCGAGAGAACTTCATTCCAGGTTCGGTTTTTAATTTGTTTTAACCATGGAGGGCTAAAACCCTTAGATTGACTTTCTTGGAGGTTAATGTAATGTTATTTTTGAGGTTTTGATTTTTAATATATTTCCTTGTTGTTAAACTCTTCATAATTCTAGCTCAATTATTTAATGTCTATTCTGTTTAATTAAGTTATATGCTTAATCAATTTAATTATACAGTTGGAATTAAATAAAAAATTATATTAAGATAGATTAAGAAATATACATGCTTAATGAATATTTCAAAATCAATCTTAATAGTTGTGGTTTGCTTAATTCCATAACGTTGAAGTTAGATTATGTATGTAGGCGATGTTTCTATATATGTTCAATAATTCCTAAAATTTAAAATCTTGACTCCTTTTGCTTAATTAGGATTCTTGATTAAAATCTTCATTTTTAATTGAATGAAAGTAAAGGAATTATGAATTAAAAGACGCTTAGTTGATTAATTCAAATTGAACTAAGGAATTGACAGTAAGGAAGTGTATAGAAATCTTTCCAAATCCAAGGATAAAATAAATTACAATACTCCAAGAAAATTAATTGTTTGTTATTTAATTGTTCTACACTTATCTTATATTTTGTATTCTGTTTAAAATTTCTGTGACAATCAAACAAAACCCCCCCAATTGTATGCTTGTTGAACTTTTGTTTGTAAAAAATTTTAGTTGTTTAGTTTTTATTTTTAATTGTTAAAAAAAATTAGTTTAAGACTTGTTTTTTCCTAAATTTTTGGGTTGATCCTTGAGAGAACGACCTAGGTTGACACCCTAGTACTACATTAATTAATTTTAATGTACTAATTTGACGGAATCACGACTGTAAAAATATTCACATCAAATTTTGGCGCCGTTGCCGGGGATCAACGATCTTTAGGAAAAACTCTTGTTTTAGATTAATTTTTTTTTTGTATAAATTGAAAAATAAAAAGAAAAATTTTTTTGTTTGTTTATTTTATTTTATTTCTTTTTTATGATTTAGGATTCTTATGATATATTGCTCATGATCATCAAATATCTTGTTGTATGCTATGTATGACTAGAAGAACTTTTGAGCATTTATATTCATTTGATCCTGAAATTGATAGAACTTTTCATAGGTTAATTAGAGAAGCTAGATTTAATAATAACTTTGTTGATATTGATAGTGATAGTATCTTTTCTGAATCCGTTGAAAGTACTACTGCTAGTTTTTCTGATATGGCTGAACCTCGTGAAAGAACTCTTAGAGAACTAGCTGCTCCTGAATTCACTTACGAAAGTTTGTGTATTCAATATCCTGATGAGGATGTCCCTTTTATTCTTAAGACCGGACTTATACACTTGTTGCCTAAGTTTCATGGTCTTGCGGGTGAAGATCTGCACAAACACCTCAAAGAATTCTACATTGTGTGCTCCATAATGAAACCCCAAAACGTTCAAGAAGACCATGTCTATCTTAAAGCGTTTCTTCATTCTTTAGAGGGTGTTGCTAAGGATTGGTTGTACTACCTTGCTCCAAGATCAATCACAAGTTGGAATGACTTAAAGAAAATGTTCTTGGAAAAATTCTTTCCTGCCTTTAGAACAACTGCAATCCGTAAAGACATATCTGGCATTAGGCAACTCTCTGGAGAAAGTCTTTATGAGTATTGGGAGAGATTCAAGAAACTCTATGCAAGTTGCCCTCACCACCAAATTTCTAAACAACTTCTTCTTCAGTACTTCTATGAAGGTCTGCACCACGTTGATCGCAACATGATTGATGCGGCAAGTGGAGGAGCTTTAGGAGATATGACTGCTGCTGAAGCAAGAAATCTGATTGAGAAGATGGCATCTAACTCTCAACAATTTGGTGTGAGAAATGATTCTTTCAAACCCATGTTTGATTCCAATTCTAGTTCATCTGGAATTAAATTGGAGAGCAAACTTGATGCTCTCACCACTCTGGTCACATAATTGGCAGTAAATAAAAAATCCATGACTGCTAAAGTATGTGGCATTTGCTCTTCACAAGAGCACCCCACTGATTGTTGTCCTTCTCTACAAGAAAAGGATAATAATAGTCCCCAAGCCTACGCAGCTAACATCTACCATGATAGACCTCCACCACCACAACAACAACAAAACCATGACCTTTCCACCAACAAATACAATCCAGGTTGGAGGAACCATCCAAATTTGAGATGGGGCAACCAACAACAAAATCCCCAACCCCCATTTCAAAACAATGCACCAACCTTCCAAAGGCCTACACCTCAACCATCCACAAATGGCCCTTCTTTGGAGGATCTGGTGAAACAAATGGCTACACAGAACTTAGAGTATCAACAGAGGAATGATGCTACCATTCAGAGTTTAAGCAACCAAATTAGGCAATTGGCTTCATCATTAAGCCAGTTACAATCTCAAAACTCTGACAAATTACCATCTCAACCAGCTGCAAATCCAAGAAATGTAAGTGCAATTCAGTTAAGATCAGGTAAGAACCTTGAAGTACCCATACCTAAGGAACCTGAAAAACAAACAACTGAGCCTGAAATAGTTGAGAATGATGTACCCTCTTCAAGCAAATCTGAGATACAACCACCCCAAATTCCACCTCATATCCCTCTTCTTTTCCCACCAAAAACAATTCCCAGTAAGAAGATGGAAGAAGTGGACAAAGAAATTTTGGATACTTTCAGGAAAGTGGAAGTGAATATACCTCTTCTTGATGCAATCAAGCAAATTCCCAAGTATGCCAAATTTCTAAAGGAGTTGTGTACTCACAAGACGAGACTCAAAAGGAATGAAAGGATAAGCATGGGAAGGAATGTATCTACACTGCTTGGTAAGGAAATTTCAAATATTCCTGAGAAATGCAAAGATCCAGGTACGTTTTCTATACCTTGTATCATAGGCAATAACAAATTTGAAAATTGCATGTTAGATTTAGGAGCTTCAATAAATGTTATGCCTATGTCTGTTTTCAAATCATTGTCTCTTGGAAATTTACAACCTACTGGTGTAGTAATTCAGCTAGCCAATAAGAGCACTGCTTACCCTGCTGGAGTTATAGAGGATGTTTTGGTTCAGGTAGAACAACTTGTTTTCCCTGCTGAATATTTTGTACTTGATATGGAAGAAGGTATGCCTCAAATTCCTGTTCCTATCATTTTGGGAAGACCATTTTTAAAAACAGCTCGAACCAAAATAGATGTTCATTCTGGAACTCTCTCTATGGAATTTGGTGACACAAGGTTTTAATTTAATATTCTTGATGCCATGAAATACCCATCTGAAAATCATTCTGTTTTCTAAATTGACATTATTGATGAACTAGTTTTTGAACATTTTTCTAATGTTGATTTGGAATGCATAGATGATTCAAACAAATGTTTTGCATGCAATGATTCTGGAAGTTGTGATATTTGTGCTGAAATTGATAAATACATAATTTTTGATTCAGAGTCTTTAGATATACCTGTTAACCATAAGGAGCTGAATGCAGGATTTCAAGAAAATTCTAACAAAATTTTTGAGGTGCAAACAGCGGAATCCAAGTCTACTTTGTTAGTTCCATCTGTTTTGCAGGCACCTAAGTTAGAATTGAAACCCCTACCTGAAAACCTCAAGTATGTATACTTAGGGGATGATGAACAGCTCCCGGTAATAATTTCCACTTCTCTTGATGAAAATCAAGAAGAAAAATTGTTGCAGGTATTGAAAAAACATAAGAAGGCTATAGGATGGACATTGGTAGACATACCTGGAATTAACCCATCCATGTGTATGCATAGGATATTTCTGGAGGAAAATACTAAAGCAGTGAGACAACCTCAAAGGAGACTTAACCCTATAATCCTTGATGTGGTTAAAAAGGAGATTACCAAGCTTCTACAAGCAGAAATCATTTATCCTATCTCTGATAGCCGGTGGGTGAGTCCAATTCAAGTGGTTCCTAAGAAAATAGGGATCACACTTGTGAAAAATGAAAAGGATGAATTGATCCCAACTAGAGTGCAGAATAGTTGGAGAGTCTGTATTGATTACAGGAGACTTAACCAGGCAACAAAGAAGGACCATTTTCCTTTACCCTTCATTGATCAAATGCTTGAGCGTCTCGCAGGTAAGTCTCACTATTGTTTTCTTGATGGATTCTCTGGATATTTTTAGATTCACATTGCACCTGAGGATCAAGAAAAGACCACATTCACCTGTCCCTTTGGCACATTTGCTTATAGGAGAATGTCATTTGGCCTATGCAATGCTCCTGGAACTTTCCAAAGATGCATGATAAGTATTTTTCATGATTTCATTGAAAATTGCATAGAGGTGTTTATGGATGATTTTACTGTCTATTGATCTTCATTTAATGCATGCCTTGATAGTTTGGATAAAGTTTTGAACAGATGTATTGAAACTAACCTTGTCTTAAACTATGAAAAATGTCATTTTATGGTAAAACAAGGAATAGTTTTAGGGCATGTAATCTCTGAGAAAGGAATTGAGGTAGATCCTGCCAAAATAGAAGTTATATCACATTTGCCTTACCCCTCTTGTGTTCGAGAGGTTCGTTCTTTTCTTGGTCATGCAGGATTCTACAGAAGATTCATAAAGGATTTCAGCAAGAAGGCTAGGCCACTATCCAGTCTGCTTCAAAAGGATGTGGCATTTGAATTTGATGAAAAGTGTAAGGAGGCTTTTAATTGCCTCAAGCAAGCATTGACCACAACCCCAATAATTCAAGCACTTGTTTAGACAGCCCCATTTGAGTTGATGTGTGATGCCTCTAATTATGCATTGGGAGCTGTCCTTGGTCAAAAGATTGACAAGCAGCCTAGGGTCATCTACTATGCATCTAAAACTTTAGATGCTGCCCAGGTAAATTACACCACCACTGAAAAAGAGCTCTTGGCCATTGTTTTTGCATTAGATAAGTTCAGATCTTACCTACTCGGTTCTCAAGTAGTTGTCTTTACTGACCATGCAGCTCTGAAGTACTTGTTGAAGAAAGGTGAGTCCAAGCCAAGATTAATTCGTTGGATGCTTTTGGATGCTTTTGCTCCAAGAGTTTGACTTGGAAATTCATGACAGAAGTGGAACACAAAACCTTGTGGCAGACCATTTAAGCAGAATTGAGAATGCTCCTGATTCGGCACCTATTCGGGACCATTTTCCCGATGAACACCTCATGAGTATTTCTAACTCTTTTGATTCACCTTGGTTTGCTAACATTGTAAATTATCTTGTTGCTTTTGTTTTTCCACCATGTGCATCCAGAAACCAAATTTCAAAATTAAAAAGTGATGCAAAGTATTATATTTGGGATGACCCGTATTTGTGGAAATTGTGTAATGATCAGGTGATTCGAAGATGCATTCCCGATCATGAAATAGAATCAGTTCTTCGATTCTGCCATGCTTCACCAGTTGGTGGACATTTTGGTCCACAAAGAACAGCAAGGAAGGTGTTGGATTCTGGTTTATATTGGCCCACAATTTTTAAGGATGCATGGAGAATTTGTAACACCTGTGAGAAATGCCAAAGAGCTAGTAATGCTACCACATGGAGACAACAGATGCCTCAACAACCTATGTTGTTTTATGAAGTATTTGATGTTTGGGGCATTGATTTTATGGGTCAATTTCCTCCATCCTTTGGTTTTACTTACATTTTATTGGCTGTAGATTATGTTTCTAAATGGGTGGAAGCTAAAGCCACCAGAACTAATAATGCTCGAGTTGTTGTGGATTTTGTTAGATCTCAAATTTTTTGCAGGTTTGGCATCCCGAGAGCAATTATTAGTGATCAAGGAACACACTTCTGCAACAGGACCATGCAAGCTATGCTCAGGAAGTATGGGGTTGTTCATAGAGTCTCTACTCCATATCACCCCCAAACCAATGGACAAGCAGAAGTCTCTAACAGAGAAATCAAAAGAATCCTGGAAAAGATAGTACAGCCTAATAAAAAGGATTGGAGCAGGAAACTGGATGATGCTCTTTGGGCACATAGAACAGCTTTTAAGACACCTATAGGAATGTCTCCCTATAGAATTGTTTTTGGTAAAGCATGTCATCTTCTAGTGGAGATTGAGCATCGTGCTTATTGGGCTGTAAAAGCTTGCAACTTAGCACTTGATCAAGCAGGTGAAGAAAGAAAATTACAACTGAATGAGCTTGATGAGATCCGTTTGGCAGCTTATGAGAACTCGAGGTTCTATAAGGAGAAAACAAAGAGATTCCATGATAGCTCAATAGCTAGAAAGGATTTTACTGCTGGACAGAAAATGCTACTGTTTAATTCCCGATTGAAACTGATGGCCGGAAAATTGCGCTCCAAATGGGAAGGACCTTTCATTGTTACTAATGTATTTCCCATGGAGCTGTGGAAATAAAAAGTGAAAACTCCAATAAAAGCTTCAAGGTTAATGGATAACGTTTGAAGCCATTTCATGAGAATCCTTCACTTGTAGATGTCACAATGGAGGAACATAATTTGGGGGAACCACTTCTTGATCCCCCTTGAGGGAGTTTTTCTTACCCATCTTTTTACTTTTTCATTATATTGTCTATTTTGTATGCTCTGTCTTACATTGAGGACAATGTATGATTTAAGTGTGAGGGTGGGAATATCCTTGTTGTATGTTGTTGTGTGTTGTTGTTGTGTGTTGTGTGAATTTGTGATTAATTTTGTATGACTATTTTTAAAAAATAAAAAAATAATATATATATATATATAAATAAATTTTTTTAAAAAAAATAAAAAATAAAAAATTGTGTGTTTTTGTTTTAAAAAGGCATGTTTTATTGGAATTTTTTTGGATATGCATGAGTAACAGGTAAATTCTTTCATGTCTGATATGAGCTTTAATGATATGTTATAATTTGAACTCAAACATTTTTGGTATGTTGAGAATGACATGATAATTAAGAGATGATCATATATGATGGAATTATACCTTGTGAGATTTTTGAGCCTTAAAATTTGATGGATCACTTTAAACCATCTTAATCCTTTCATGTGTGATTAATTCCTGAAAGCTTACATCCTAATTTTTGTCTTGTTTCTTGATGATACTTGAAACTCATATGAATGTATTTGAAATGATACAGGCATTTTGTTCAATTAAGCCACTAAGCCATATAAGCCTACCATGAATAAATTATCCCTTGCTAGCCATTTTGAGCCTATTTAACTATTTCCTTGTTGCAGCTCAAATAAGCCATGGATGAAAAAACAAAAATATACCTACCTTAAGGAATATATTGGAGCTCTGGAATCAAATCAAAATCAAGCATTCAAATAAGTGTGGGGGTATAAAAAAGTCACAACTCTTGTTTTAAGTGTTATGCAATTGCATAAGGAAAAGATTATAAAAAAATGATGAATAAATAAAAAAAATATTTTGATGATTGCGACCAAAATAAATTGGAACACAAAATGTTATATCCTCATGCTTACTTGTAAAATTAATTGCTCCATCATTCTTTTTGGTATCTAAACTTATTTTCTAAAAATTTTACCACCCACTTTAACCTTGGCTACATTACAACCTTGGAAAGCCCTGTTGATCTATACATGCATTTGTGTTGATTATGGAATTGAGAAACCTGCCAAATTTTTGGACTGTCTATTTTTCAGGAAATGTTTTGAGAATATACACAAACCCAAAACACTTGAGAGTTGAGAGTATGTCTTGTGAGGTTCTGTCATTTATGATTTTCTTTTCAGTTTGATTTAATTCTCACATGTCGAAATGTTCAGATAATTTTTATACATATCTTGATGCTCTGTATCTTGCATATTGAAAACTCTTATTTCTTTGTGTATTCCTAAGATTTCATTATAAGCATGCTAGTTCTGTGTGTTTACTGTATTTCAATTTTAACGTTTTTAATAAAGTATGAGATTTGTTTTCATTCTGATTTTGCCCAGGAGTTCAAAAGAGTAAGTGTGGGGGTATTTGATGACATATCTTTTTACCTTTAATTACTTACTCTGTTTGTCTGTTTTATCTACTGTTAAATTATAATAACTATGTTTTAGCGTAGTTTGTCAGTAGTCTCCATTTTTAATTTTTATCTCACTACTTGCTAGTGATCACTGTTTTCTATTTTTTTACTGTTACTATTGAGTGTTGTATTTTGTGATTTCTGTTTTCTTTGACTGTTACTGTTTACTAGTGATTGTTGTTTCTAATTTCTACTGTTTTTGTTTAGTTTGTGATAATTAGTTTGTTTGAAATAAATTAAGCTTTCATGAATGTTTAGTCCTAAAATAAAATTTATTGAATTAACTAAGTTTAATTTGATTTTATTTTATTTTACAGGCTATCAAATTATTGGAAGCTTCATGATTACTTTGTAAATAAATTACTCTCCTCTAAGAACAAATTCACATTAATTACTTTTTCTTGACAAGTATATTAATGTGAAATTGTTAAAGCCTTGTCCATGCATAAAAAAAATAAACAAATTAAATTCCAACTAATACTAGTGTATTTACGTGAAAAGCAATGGCTAATGGACAATTCTTGCTCACGTTAATAAGCTCCCAAGTGCAGAATTTTTTTTGGTGCAAAAGAAACACATTAAAATGCTATAATTTCTAAGGCCCACACTTTGTCCTATGTGTAGAATTTTTCCAAGCAAAATGCACTAATCCTTCTTCATTTTTCCACACGGACAGCACCAGGGAAATTGCCAATATTTTATGCAATTTAAGTGGCCACCAAGACTCCATTCATTCTCACGGTTTCAATGCTCCAAGAACCATTATTTTATGCTACAAAATATGCCAAGCAAGCTTCCAAATTCAGCTACACCTAATATGGCCCCATGTGACAATTATTCAAAGTAAATAATGCACTCCAAAGACTCCTCACGTCAACTAGCAACAAGGTTTTCATGTTATGAATATTTTAATGCAATTAGTGACAAAGGCTATGCTTCCAACGTGATTTGCCTTCTAAAAAGTGCAGAATGGTTGTGAAAATCATTGTCATATTATGCATTAAAGAATTAAAAAGAGAAACCCACCAAAGTGTAAAGGAGCTCACGGAAATGCAATACACAAAGGCATGTTCTCTTTTTCTCTATAATTCAACGTGAATGGTCCTTCTAGTGCAGAATGTTTGTGCAAATGTTTTCCACTTTATTACATTAAAGAAAGCAAAAGAAGAACTCCACAAAGTGCAGCAACTCTCACGGTTTTAGAGAACAATTTGGCATGTTCTATTGGTGCTAAATAATGGCCAACAAGGAATCATAGTGGACATTTAATGGGCTGATTTTTAATGAGAAAAATCAGCCTTGAATTGCTATAAATAGGGAGCTTAGTACTCAATGAAGATCATCTGCAGAGAGAAGGAGTCAGAGGAATTTTTAGAGGCAGAAACAGTGGGCAGCAGTAGGAGAAACAGAGGAAGAATTCGGGAGAACTTCATTCCGGGTTCGGTTTTTAATTTGTTTTAACCATGGAGTGCTAAAACCCTTAGATTGATTTTCTTGGAGGTTAATGTAATGTTATTTTTGAGGTTTTGATTTTTAATATATTTCCTTGTTGTTAAACTCTTCATAATTCTAGCTTAATTATTTAATGTCTATTCTGTTTAATTAAGTTATATGCTTAATCAATTTAATTATACAGTTGGAATTAAATAAAAAATTATATTAAGATAGATTAAGAAATATACATGCTTAATGAATATTTCAAAATCAATCTTAATAGTTGTGGTTTGCTTAATTCCATAACGTTGAAGTTAGATGATATATGTAGGCATTGTTTCTATATATGTTCAATAATTCCTAGAATTTAAAATCTTGACTCCTTTTGCTTAATTAGGATTCTTGATTAAAATCTTCATTTTTAATTGAATGAAAGTAAAGAAATTATGAATTAAAAGACGCTTAGTTGATTAATTCAAATTGAACTAAGGAATTGACAGTAAGGAAGTGTATAGAAATCTTTTCAAATCCAAGGATAAAATAAATTACAATACTCCAAGAAAATCAATTGTTTGTTATTTAATTGTTCTACACTTATCTTATATTTTGTATTCTGTTTAAAATTTCTGTGACAATCAAATAAACCCCCCCAATTGTATGCTTATTGAACTTTTGTTTGTAAAAAATTTTAGTTGTTGAGTTTTTATTTTTAATTGTTAAAAAAAATTAGTTTAAGACTTGATTTTTCCTAAATTTTTGGGTTGATCCTTGAGAGAACGACCTAGGTTGACACCCTAGTACTACATTAATTAATTTTAATGTACTAATTTGACAGAATCACGACTGTAAGAATATTCACGTCACTTATCTAGGTAACTTTCATTAGATTGAAGAACCTAGAAGCGTTAATATTAAGTTTAAACGCCTTCTAATAAGTAACACTCGTCAAGACTAATGTCAATAAATAGCGGGCTTGCCAAAGCAGGGTGCTATCATTTATATTAGCAAGGCAAGATGGGATAATTGTAATATCCAAATTATTTTTATTGGGCCTTAACTTAACTAAGTTTTTCAATTGGATTGAAAATAACTTAGAGGCATAAGGATTGAGCTTCAATTCATAAGATGAATAAGGGTAAAGAGTTACCCACTCAATCATCCAAGAGTTGCATGAGATGCAATTAGAAATGTGTTTCCTACCTAAATAACCAAGGGTTGGGCGATCAGCCAAAGCTGACTCAACACTAGGCCAAATATGGATCTTAGCCCACTAGAAAAATCTTCCAACAGGATTTTTTTCTGATTCAGTGAGGGTATTTGTTTTGAATCAAAATAGTGAGAGACAACATATTTATTTAATGACCAAAAGTTAAATATGTTTTAAATAGAAATGATAGATTTGCATTTAATTTGTTTTAGAATAACCATGACAAACCAAATATTATTTTGTTGTAATATGTCCTTTGGAAGGACACTCTATCTGGAAAAATGCCCAGATAGGTATCGAGACTTGAGAATTATCTTCAATAAAGAGGAAGCGGCAATGTGTCATGTTTGGCTTGTTTCAATATCATCTATCGTTGGGTATTGAATACCCTATGGAGTCTTGATAAGTCTTGAAAAGACTTAATTAATTCTGTCTTTTATTTGACTTAATTCATTGTTTAGTGATTAGTTTAGCCTTATTATTTAATTAATTGCTAATAATTTAAAATTTATTTAATTATTTCAAAAGTGCTTAATTTATGTAAGAAGTTGATTAAAAACATTAATTAGTTAAGAAATTGAGTTTATTTATAATATCATTAACCCAGCATACAAATACTGGACAATCAGTGAACAAACGCTGGAGAGATTAGTTGTTTATTGGTGCAGGAAAAAGAGCGCTCAAGCCGAAAGGAAAAAGCCGAGTGAGATTTGGAAAAACCGAGTGAGACTTCACAAATCCGACTGAAAAGAGTCCAAAAGATACCGACTCCAAAATAGAACAGGGAACCGATTGAAATAAAAAGAAGAACCCGAGCGTCAATTTCAGAGTACTGATTGAATAATCCATTCGCTCAAGCGAGAGTTAAATTCGCTCAAGCGAGGGTTAAAATTCGTTCAAGTGAGCAAGTTCGCTCAAGCGTGACCCCAAAATCTCACCCCTCGCCCAAGCTTCTCCATCACGCTTAAGCGAGAAAGCAATACTGCAGTACATATTTCAAGTTTGCCCAAGCGAGAACCCAGTTCGCTCAAGCGAAAAGGCTGATATTTAAAACAGTGATTGTTCCCTCCAGAAGACACTCGACACTAGTGTTGTTTCTTGCTGCCTTCTCTCCTACTTTTGCACCTTAGTAATTTAAGTAGTAAGCTGTTATTAGTAGTGTTGAGCTGTAAATTAGCTAATGATGAACTGGAATCTGTTAAGAGCTAAGCTGTAATTAGTTAATTATTCTGTAATTAGTTAATTATTCTGTAATTAGTTAATTAGTTAGTTAGTTTAGTCATTAACTTAAGTTTTCTAAAGTTATTAGTTAAGTTAGTTAGCTAGGTAGATGCCTATATATATGTTTGTACATATTCTGTGAAGTACAGAGACAGATTCACACAGAATACATCGAACACAATTCATTCAAACTTCGAATATCTCACTACTTCATTTTCTCTCTCTAAATCCTCTGCTCCATGACGTTCCACAATCCTTCGATTGAACCGAAGTCAATGGAGTTCTAAATCCCTAAGGTTGGGATTGCGAAGGTTAGCAATGGAATCTTGAAGCTGTGAGCGAGGAAATCAACTTCTAGATCCTGAGGCGAACAAGCTGAGGAGTGAATCTGAATTGCTGGATTGACAAATCCAGAACTGATGAAGAACTTCGCTAGTGAGGAATCATGGTTGAAGCTTAGGTAACTTCCAGCTTTCTAACTAGTTCAGGCCTAATCAATTTAGGTGAATAGTTAGAGTTCAACCTCCAATTTCGCATTAGATTCTTAGGTTAATTGAGCACTTAAGGAATTAAGGTTCGATGCTTAAGGATTAGTGTTTTTCACCTAAGGAATTAGGGAATAACCACAAGCGGATTGTCCTCTGGATTATGAAGTTTGATTATACTTTAATTGCATGTTTCTTGATGAATTTGTGAACCGAAGCAATCCTGACCTGTTTTCTATTAATCACCTTTCACATTTCATCTAAACACTTTTTCTGGAAATACAAAAACAACTAGAAAACATTAAAACAACAAAAACTGAATGAACTTTCTGTGCTTGTGTTGGTTCAGCTTGTACTAGTCTGAGATTGAGGTACTTACCACAATCCCTGAGGGACGATCAAATATAATACAATTTCAATGACTGGTGCGCTTGCCAAAGCGTAAATCTTCTGAGAAATATACATCAAAATAATGACTCGGAGATTTGGCATCAAGTTAATGGCGCCGTTGCCGGGGATTGTTGAGTAATATCAACAATCCTTGGACCGGTACTAGACTGAACCGTTTACTTTTGTTTGCATTTATTATGTAGTTTGAATTTTGTTTTTATTAGTAGTAGTTTGTTGTTTTCGTGTAGCTGTAGTCGTAGCTGTGAATCGTTCTTTTGTTTAACAATTGTTGTATGCAGTCAAGGAGCAGAGGAGAGCCTTTTTTCTTTGATCTTGATATCGACTTGTTAGAACGTAAACTGAGAAAAGAGAAAAAGCAAAAAGAACAAAAAGAAATGGAACAGAGGAGAGTTACATTAGGTGACTACTCCCGGCCGACTGAAGAAGGATCGCAATCTAGCATCCTTAGGCCACCGATTTCAGCAAATAATTTTGAACTCAAACCAGCTTTACTGCAGTTGGTAAGAAATGAACAGTTCGGAGGAAGTGAGGTTGAGGATCCAAATTTGCATCTAGCAACCTTCCTCTAAATTTATGATACAGTAAAAATGAACGGAGTCCCTGAAAAGGCAATCCGACTGAGATTGTTTCCATTTTCTCTAAGGGACCGAGCAAAAGCCTGGTTGTAGAGTCAACCGAGAGGGAGTATTTCCACTTGGGAGGACTTGCAAAGAAAATTTTTGATTAAATACTTTCCTCCTTCTAAATATGCGAAGTTGCGCAATGAAGTCACATGTTTCCAATAAAGAGAAGGTGAATCTTTGATGGAAGCATGGGATCGGTATAAAGAGAGTTTGAGGAGATGTCCTCATCATCAGATTTCTGATGTGTAACAGATGACTATTTTCTATAATGGTGTCAAGCCAGCTACCAGGGTCCTGATTGATGCCTCAGCTGGAGGCTCATTAACAACTAAAACTGTAGAAGAAGCCATAGAGCTGATTGACGTTATGGCTTCTAATGAATGTCTGATTAGTGAGAGGAGCCAAGTCCCTAAGAGAGGGATATTAGAACTAGAAGCACAAGATGCTTATCTAGCTCCGAGTAAGCTGATGACTCAGGCTTTGGAGAAACTAAGCATACAGATTTCAAAACTCCAAAAGCCGAGTCAAGTTTCTATGATCAGTTGTGACTTTTTTGGTGGAGACCATGAGAATGGAATGTGTGATCCAAATGTGCCTTCCGAGCAAGTGAACTATATGGGGCAGCAGCAATATCAAAGGAATTATCCTTCTAATTCCATTAATCATAATTACAGGAATTACCCCAATTTTTCTTGGCAGAAAGGTCCACATTTGAATCAGAACATCCCACAAAATCAACCCACAAATAGACCACAACAACCTTCTCACCCTCCTGTTAAAGAAAAGTCAGAACTTGAGAATATACTTTCTCAGTTCATCTAGGCCACTCAGGCCAGTTTTAAAAATCAGGAAGCGTCCATAAGAAATCTAGAAAATCAAGTCGGATAGCTTTCTAAGCAATTAGCTGAGAGGCAAGCAGGCAATTTCCCTGGAGATACCGAGGTAAATCCAAGGGAACATTGCAAGGCTATAACCACTAGGAGTGGAAAAATTATTTCTCCATCTCTGAGTCAGGAAATAAGCTCAGAAAAAGATAAAGAAAAAGAAATAGTGCAAGAAACTGAGCAGGTTAATAATGAAGCTGAAAATGAAAATGAAACAGAAAAAGAAAAAGAAAATAAAGTCCACCAAAAGAAAAAGAAAAAGGTTGATCTGATTCTGGAGGAAGCTTCTAAGCTGACTCCTGAAAAACTGAGGAATGCTCCATTTCCACACAGGTTTAAAAAGCAAATAGAAGAGCAAAAGTTTGCTAGGTTCTTAGATGTATTCAAGAAACTTCACATAAATATCCCTTTTGCCGAGGCATTGCAGGAGATGCCTTCCTATGCAAAATTTTTGAAAGAGCTATTGTCTAAGAAGAGGAAGCTTAAGGGGGATGAAATGATTGCTCTCACCCAAGAGTGCAGTGCAATCATTCAAAAGAAACTTCCTCAAAAGCTAGAAGATCTGGATCTTTTACAATACCATATGCAATTGGGGATATTCATGTAGGAAGTGCTCTTTGTGACCTAGGAGCTAGTATAAATCTGATGCCTCTATCTTTGATGAAAAAAACTGGGAATTAATGACCTGCAACCGACTCGCATGTCTTTGCAGTTGGCTGACAGGTCTATTAAATATCCCCAGGGGATGCTAGAAGACCTGTTAGTTAAGGTAGACAAATTTATCTTCCCGGCAGATTTTATAGTGTTGGATATGGAGGCTGATCGAGAGATTCCTTTGATCTTAGGTAGACCCTTCCTAGCTACAGGCAGAGCATTGATTGATGTAGAAAAGGGTGAACTCATGCTGAGAGTTCAGGAGGAGCAGGTAACCTTTAATGTCTTTAATTCCTTGAAACATCCGACTGAAAGGATGGGTTGTTTAATGATTGAAGAAATTAAAAGTTACCAGACTCCAATGCTTTTAAAAACTAAGGAAGAGGCTTTACAAACCTTTTTGGAGGATGACTTTGACTCTGAGACTGAGGAGTTAAATGACTCTCACTCGGAAATGCTGAACCTACTGGAAGTATTGGAAGTAGGTGATTTTGAAAAAGAAAAGAAAAATGATTTGAAAATTACTGAAGTTGAGAAAGGAAAGGAAGTTTCTGAAGAAAAATGTGATTTAAAACCTTTACCTTCTCATCTGAAATATGTTTTCCTGAGAGAGGATGAAACACATCCTATCATTATTAATGCTGACTTAAAAGAAGAGGATGTTGACAAATTAATAGGGGTTTTAAAGACACATGAATCTGCGATTGGCTGGAATATTTCTGACTTGAAGGGAATCAGTCCATCATTTTGTATGCACAAAATTCTGATGGAGGATGATTATTCCCCTGTAGTTCAGCCACAACGCAGATTGAACCCCATAATGAAAGAGGCTGTCAGGAAAGAGGTGGTCAAGCTTCTTGATGCAGGAATCATCTATCCTATATCGGACAGCGCTTGGATCAGTCCGGTCCAAGTGGTACCCAAGAAAGGAGGGATGACAACTGTTAAAAATGAAAAAGGTGAAGTCATAGCTACTAGACCGACCACAGGATGGAGAATGTGTATAGATTATAGAAGGTTGAATGACTTCACTCGGAAAGACCACTTTCCCTTACCGTTTGTTGACCAGATGCTTGAGAGACTATCGGGTCATGAATACCACTGCTTCCTTGATGGTTACTTGGGTTATAACCAAATTGTGGTTGACCCAAAAGTCAAGAGAAGACAGCATTCACCTATCCATATGGAATTTTTGCCTATAGGCGCATGCCATTTGTTAGTCCTCAAATTTTCAATAAAAACTTTAATAAAAATTTCATAAAAATTACAAAAATTAGTTTAATTTGTTAGAAAATTAGGATTTAAATTCAATAAATGGATGTTGTTGGAAATAATCTACCCTTGATCAATTTTCTCTAAGTTTTGCAGTGAAAAAGTTAAGAAATCAAGAGAAAATTACACTGGAGAATCTGACGCGTAGCCTCACCCCACGCGTAGCATCAACAACTATTTTTGATGCTGACGCTATGCGTCACATCCACGCGTAGCGTCAATGCTGCGTGGACTCCACTTCCAACTTGGCCAAGCACTCAGCTTTGACCCAATAATGGCCACCCCACTCAGCACCAAGGGCCACCCCACTCAACACAAATGGCCAAAACACAGTGGAGACACGTCCAAGTGGCCAAGCATGATCAATTTTAATAATTTGAAGTGGCCATTATTAGCTGTTTAATGGAAGCTGAGTCAGGGACCTGACACATAGCGTCACACTGACGCGTAGCGTCAGCACCCTTGCTCAGCCCTATAAATAGGGCCATCCAACACCATTCTAAGATATCCCATAGCATCCCATTCTCTTCTTTTCTCTCTTGTGCTCAACTTTGAGTACTTCTTTTGTGAGTTGTAGTTCTAGAATAGTTTTTCTGGATACTTGAGTGTGTTTCGGTGTATTGTGATCGTTGTATCGTGAAGTTTCCATCGTCTTCGTAATGTCAAACTCTGTAAGTGTTGTTTTTACTTTCACCATGTGTAACTAATCTGTTTATGTTGGAATTGGTGAACTAATCTATTGAGTATAATGTTGTGAATTCGACCTCTGCATGTTTATGATTCAAGTCCATGTTAGTATTTCAACCTTTTATTAATATGAACGTCAAACGGGAGAATGATTTTCATGTGTATTGAAACTTGTTTTATTAGTATGAATGTCAAACGGGAGAATGATTGTTCATGCCGTATTGAAACTTATTTTGACAAAAGTAAAAAGTTGGAATACCCTTGGTATCTCAATTCTATAGGGGTTGTTAACCATTGTTGCCATAAGGCCAGGTCTTAATGCAAGCTTTTACTGAGAAAGCTCATGAGGGATCAGACTTTACGGTGAATTCTTAGAATTTATATCACGAGGGATCGGTTATAATGATTTTAAGCTGCAATGACATGAAACTTGATGATTAAATATGCATGTCTTGAGTTCCTCATTGTTATTCTAGATTAGGGATCCAATTTACAACATAATTTGTTTATCTGTGTTTATCTCAAGTATCTTACCTATTCTAGATTGCAACTCGACTTTTTAGATATATTTTATTTTCTTTTATCTTATGAATCACTCAATCATGCTATCCTGTGAATATTGTATAAATTGTATATAAATCATTCTTTTGTTTATAACTTCCTTCACATTTACCATAGTAAATAGAAAATTACTGTTGTTATTGGACTTTCAATCCCAGTGGAACGATATCTAAATTTTGAAAACTACAAACGATTGGTGCGCTTGCCAATTAACAACCCGGTGGTGGAAACGAACTGTTGAGACGCTATCGCCGGGTTAACAAGTTTTCTGACGCCGTCGCAGGGGATTGAATTGTTTCAATAAAATAGTAAATTTTTAATTACCGTGGTAAATTTTTTTTTATTGTAGTTAAATTTTTGATTATTTATTTTATTTTTTTTTTACTTATTTTTACACTAACTTTCTTTGTCTAGTTTGTGTATGCAAACTCGATCTACCACAGGTAAAATTTATTTTGATCCTGAGATAGAAAAGTTTGTAAAGAAAATCAAGTCTTTGAAATCTAAAACACAAACTAAATCTTCTTCTTCTACTTCTAAAAATTTTGAAAATTCAAATATGGCTGCTAAAAGGAGAACATTGGGACAGTTTGCTGCTATTAATGGTCCACCCCGAGTTTCGGGTATGTTTCAAGGACCTGTTGTACCAGTGGAGATTAAACCTGCTACTTTAAATATTATTCAAAACAACCAATTTGCTGGTTTAAATCATGAAGAACCATATGAACATTTAACTGTTTTTTATGAGTTATGCAACACAATTGGTTTTGAACCTAATCAAGAAGAGTCTATTTATATGAGACTTTTTCCTTTTTCATTGATTGGTAAAGCAAAAGAATGGTTTAAATCTTGTTCACCGGGTAGTTTTGCAAACTGGTCCGATGTTGAAAGAAAATTTTTGGAAAGATTTTACTCTCCTTCAAAATATTTCGAAGCAATGACAGCCATACACTCTTTTTCTCAAAATAATGATGAATCACTAGGAGAGACATAGGAACGATTTAAGGCACTCTTGAGAAAGTGTCCAAACCACAACCTGAATGATGCCGAAAAGGTAAGAATCGTTTACCATGGTTTATTGCCTTAGTTCAAGATGATGTTAGATGCTTGTACAGGTGGTTCTTTAATGAACAAGACTGTGGAGGAAGCCATAGAAATATTGGAATCAATGGCTATCAGTGACCGCCAAGCAAAGCATGAAAGAGGTAATGTACAAAGGAAGCCAGGAATGCTCGAATTGGGAGTAAATGATGCGGTGTTGGCTCAGCAAAAATTACTGACCCAACAAATTGAAGTTATGAGCAAGCAATTGGAAAAACACCAAATTGCTCAAGTAGCATCACCACCCCCTGCTTAACTTAAACAATGTATGCACTGCATGGGAGAACAACCATGTGGTTACTGTGGAAATGAGCAAGAACAAGCCAATTTCATGAACCATCAAAGAGCATCCTTAGGTAGTTTTCCTTTCAATCATGGAAATTCTTTTCCTAATAATTACCTGCAGGGTTGGCAAAATCAAAATATTGGCTGGAGACAGGATGCTGGACCTTCCAACCGACCTCCTAACAATCAATTTAAGCAACAACAAACTGACAATGCAAGATTGACAATGATAGAGGAATCTATTCAACAGTTATTGTAGTTTGTGAAAACAAATGAAGCTGCCCAAAAAGCATCAGACATACAAATGGGTCAGCTTGCAAAAGAAATAACTGAATTAAAGAGTTCTGGGTTTACTGCAAACACTCAAAACCCAAGGGAACAATGTAATGCTGTTTCTTCTAATGTTGTAAAAATTGATTGTAAAGAAAAGAGTGAGAAAAAGAAAGAAGAAAAAGAAAAAGAAAGTGAAAAAATAGAAAAAAATGAAAAAAATGAAAAAGAAAAAAATATGCAAGTAAATACAGAGCAAGAAACAAACTGTATAACCCCGAAAAGATGTAAAGATCCGGGGAGTTTCACCATTCCTGTAACAATTGGAAATATCAACATCAGGAATGCGTTATTAGATTTAGGGGCTAACATCAACTTGATGCCCTTAGATTTAATAAAGCGCATTGGTGAATATAAGCTAAAAGAGGCAAAAATAGAATTACAGTTTGCGGATCGCTCTGTCAAGAAGCCTCTTGGGATTGTAGAAGATGTACTTGTAAAGGTTGATAAGTACCACTTCAGAGTTGACTTTGTGGTACTGGATATGAAGGAGGATACTGAGATTCCCCTGATCCTAGGAAGACCTTTCATGAAAACTGCAAGAATCAAAGTAGATGTTGATCTAAGTATGGTTGCAGTCAAGGTTTATGAAGAAGAAGTAAGCTTCAGTGCTCATGAACACCTCAGGACAAGTAATGAAGAAAAAGCTTACCCATCAACCAAATCAGGTATACCTCTTCCCAATCAATTAAATTTTTTAAAATTAATCGATGCTTTGAAAAACGAAAAACAGGTAATTAAGCATCGGAGAAGAAGAAAAAGGAAGAAGAAGACAGGTGATTCCTCAACGAAAATTGAGAAACCACCTGATTAATCAGAGGTAATGTCAGGCTAGAGACAATAAACCTAGCACTCAATGGGAGGCAACCCATTCTTTTTTTGTTATTTTCAAATATTTTTTATAAAAAAAAATTTAAAAATTTGTTTTTTAAAAGAAAAGGGGTTTGAAACTCAAAATAAAAGGTTTTTGAAAATCAAAATTGTGAAAAATAAAAAACAGAAGCCCACGCATAGCGCCCCTTTGACGCGTAGCATGGACTCTAAATTTTGACCTGACGCATAGCGTCTTATCCACGCGTAGCGTCAGTGCCCACGTTCAGTTTTTAAAACTGAACCACAGAGGCCCATTTTAGGGTTTAAAACCTAAGATCTCATCTCTGCTTCACTTAAGTTTTCAAAACCTAATTTTTGAAACCTCTTTTTCTCTCTTCCAAACCTTCTCAATCTTATTTTGTTCAAGGAATCACATGTAAGTGTTCTAATCCTTTCTCTTTAGTTTTGTTTTTAATTTTTGATTCTTAGAAATAAATGTGGTTAGGATTAGGATTAGAAGACCATTGGAATTGATTGCTGTTAGAATTAGGAAATTGAATGGATATAATGTGGTTTGGAAAGGGGTTGCTGCTGTGCAACCCCTATTTTTTTTCTGTTCTGCGCAGCTTACGCGTAGCGTCACACTGACGCGTAGCGTGAGGATGAACTGTGAGCCCACGCGTAGCGTCCCACAGACGCATAGCGTGGGCAGAACTGGCTTACGCGTAGCTTCCCACCACGCGTAGCGTCAGCCTCTATTTTTAATTTTTGTTAATTTTTGTTTTTTATTTTTTGTTAATCTGTTTAACATGCTGTGTGTTTGTTTATTTGTTGTTAATAAATTGTCATATTTAATATTTGTTATACTTTCTTGTATAAAAATATAAAAATAAATTTGTATAAATTTTGAATAAATTGTATGAATTTCGTTTTGAAAACTTGATTCAAAATTACTTAAAAATATGTATGTTAACTTTCTTTATAAATCATAAAAATACAAAAATATGTTGTTGTGTGAAATTCATTTTTAGAAAAACCAAAAATATTTATGTTTCAAATTTTGTGTAAATATTTGGTTGATTGTTTAGGATTGATAATGTGTGATTTACTTTTTAACATGTGTTTAATTTTAAAATTTTTACTTTTTGCAGATGGCACCAAGGAAATCCATTCCCACTACTGGTCCCTCTAAAAGGCAGAGGAAGACCACAGATACTGACACCACCTCTAAGGATCCTGATCTTCAGGGACAAAAGGTGTTAGGACTGAGGGATCCTACTAGATTTCGTACTGATGCGAAGTGGGCACGGTTTCATCAAATCAAAGGCCAGAGACTTATCTGGGAAAGGGTCCTTGATTTGAGTGCAGGAGATTACCCTGAGCTTCAGGATGGAGTTTAGCAGAGGAGATGGGGACCTCTATTCTCTCTACCTACTGAGGGGGATCCCATCTTAGTGATGGAGTTTTATACAAATGCCTTCTGGACTCGCCAGGATGCACCAAATATTGGACAGCAGCGGACGAGTTGGGTGAGGGGCCGGCATATTTCATATGACCGGGACAATATCAGTACCTTATTGGGTAATCCTTGGGAGCCTACTCCCGAGGATGACACTTGTTTCTGGAAGGAAAACAGAAACAAGATTATTACCGAGGGAGAGTTAGGATACTCCCTCGAGGAGGTTGCTTACTTCTTGAGCAAAGATGGAATCTTTTTCAACCTGAGTAAGGTTGGAAGGAGTCCATCTAACTTCCTAAAGACCCAGCTTACCCCTATAGCCCAGGCATGGTCCTACCTCATGCTTCATAATATCACTCCTGTCACCCATCTTTCATCTTTTCCTGTTGAGCGTTGTTGTCTTCTATTTTCTATCCTCCAGGGCCACACAATTGACATCGCTGAGCTTATATCTGAGCAGATTCACTTGTATGCACTTGGGTATAAAGTGAACCACCCCATTCCATTTCCTCTCATCATATCTGCCTTACTGAGGAGGCAGGGAGTCATCGTACCTTCACCTGAGTTCACTAGTTCTTCGGGGAGAGTCCCCAAAGTTCTAGTGAATAGAGATTATTTCGTTCAGCAGTGCGAGCTTCCACCACTAGAGCAGGAGGCTCAGTCCAGACCGAGGAGGAGGAGACCACCAGTGCAGCCTCCATCTACTGATGCTGTCACACAGGGCTTTGCCCGGATATCACTTGAGCATCAGCATATGATGCAGATGATGGCTGCCACTCATAGAGCTTATATTCATCTTCACGATGAATTTTATCAGTATAGGTTACAGGGAGAGGGAGCACCTTATGTTACCCCGGCCGAGTTTGCAGTACATGTAGCTTGGCCCGGTGATTTACCTACCTACCCTGAGACTGGTGGATCATCTGGCCCACAGGCTGATTCTGACGGCGATGATGAGGAGGAGGAGCAGGATGAGGATCAGATGGAGGATTGATGATGCCATCTTCTTATTTCTTGTATTTACTTTGAGTATAGTTATTTTTAGTTTATATTTATATTTACATTTACACTTTATATTATGGTATTTTATTATTGTGTGGTGTGTTTTTACGTAATTATTTGTTGTTGCATATTTTATTCGAAATATAATCCAAAAATCCAAAAATAAAATTTATCTTTTAATAAATCAATCAAATTTTTGTTAGTAAGTTAATTTATACACTTAGAGTTTTTACACAATGAAACTTAATTTTGTAAAATCAATTATTAGTTCTTTATAACTTAGGAATTTTGATAAATTTAATTACAATAGGTTTATTAACCATCAAGCAAATTTCGATAGCCCGGTGAGTAGAGAGATATCTTTTTACATACTTGAGGGTTTAATCGACATATTTTCAATTCGAATTGATTTTGCTTTAATCTCTGATTTGTGTTGTTGTACAGAAAATTCAGGAAAATGATCAAGGCATATTTTTGGTGAAAAAAACCTTGGGCCAAACAGCTTACCTTGGTAAAAATTCTTTTATCCTTTGCAAGCCAATTTGAGCCTAAAATAAAATTCCTTGGTACCCTTAAAACTAAATCTGTTTTTACCATTCCCTATACTTGATTGATTAAAAGAGCAGTTGAAATAAAATGAAAAATATTTTGAGTGTTCTCACAAAAATGGGGAGTGAAAATAAGCAACTTGATTCTTTTCAGAAAAAAATAAAATATGGAAAAGAAAAGTCAAAATAGTGAAAAGAATCAAGTTGGGGGTATTTATTTTTCATCAACAAAAGAAATGAGAGTTTGGGTCAAGAGAAAGCCTAAAAATTATAAAATGATCTTTTATGATTTCAGGTTTTTGAATTCCAAGAAAAACCATTGATTCTTGTAAACCAAGCCTCATTACAACCCGTGAAAAGACCTTGTGATTTCTAAACTAATTCTGTATAAATAACCATTGATTAGATGACAAACAAAGTTAAATTCGTTTGATCTTATGATTGATTGAGTGAAACAGGTTACCTATTACATAGAGATAAACACCTGTGAGGTAAGCCTGAAATTCTGCTTGATTGTTAATAGAGTATTGTAAATAAATTTTATCATTAAACCTTTGTTATACTTTATACTAATTTTTGATTATTACAAAATTAGTTAAATTGTGAAAATTACTTTTTGTTGTAAATTCTCAGACTAACTCAAAAATTTGATTCCAAATTTTTATTTTTCTTATTTTTCTCTCTTGCTCGAGGACGAGCAATGTCTCAAGTTGGGGATATTTGTTAGTCCTCAAATTTTCAATAAAAACTTTAATAAAAATTTCATAAAAATTACAAAAATTAGTTTAATTTGTTAGAAAATTAGGATTTAAATTCAATAAATGGATGTTGTTGGAAATAATCTACCCTTGATCAATTTTCTCTAAGTTTTACAATGAAAAAGTTAAGAAATCAAGAGAAAATTACACTGGAGAATCTGACGCATAGCCTCACCCCACGCGTAGCATCAACAACTATTTTTGATGCTGACGCTATGCGTCACATCCACGCGTAGCGTCAATGCTGCGTGGACTCCACTTCCAACTTGGCCAAGCACTCAGCTTTGACCCAATAATGGCCACCCCACTCAGCACCAAGGGCCACCCCACTCAACATAAATGGCCAAAACACAGTGGAGACACGTCCAAGTGGCCAAGCATGATCAATTTTAATAATTTGAAGTGGCCATTATTAGCTGTTTAATGGAAGCTGAGTCAGGGACCTGACACATAGCGTCACACTGACGCGTAGCGTCAGCACCCTTGCTCAGCCCTATAAATAGGGCCATCCAACACCATTCTAAGATATCCCATAGCATCCCATTCTCTTCTTTTCTCTCTTGTGCTCGACTTTGAGTACTTCTTTTGTGAGTTGTAGTTCTAGAATAGTTTTTCTGGATACTTGAGTGTGTTTCGGTGTATTGTGATCGTTGTATCGTGAAGTTTCCATCGTCTTCGTAATGTCAAACTCTGTAAGTGTTGTTTTTACTTTCACCATGTGTAACTAATCTGTTTATGTTGGAATTGGTGAACTAATCTATTGAGTATAATGTTATGAATTCGACCTCTACATGTTTATGATTCAAGTCCATGTTAGTATTTCAACCTTTTATTAATATGAACGTCAAACGGGAGAATGATTTTCATGTGTATTGAAACTTGTTTTATTAGTATGAATGTCAAACGGGAGAATGATTGTTCATGCCGTATTGAAACTTGTTTTGACGAAAGTAAAAAGTTGGAATACCCTTGGTATCTCAATTCTATAGGGGTTGTTAACCATTGTTGCCATAAGGCTAAGTCTTAATGCAAGTTTTTACTGAGAAAGCTCACGAGGGATCGGACTTTACAGTGAATTCTTAGAATTTATATCACGAGGGATCGGTTATAATGATTTTAAGCTGCAATGATATGAAACTTGATGATTAAATATGCATGTCTTGAGTTCCTCATTGTTATTCTAGATTAGGGATCCAATTTCCAACATAACTTGTTTATCTGTGTTTATCTCAAGTATCTTACCTATTCTAGATTGCAACTCGACTTTTTAGATAGATTTTATTTTCTTTTATCTTATGAATCACTCAATCATGCTATCCTGTGAATATTGTATAAATTGTATATAAATCATTCTTTTGTTTATAACTTCCTTCATATTTACCATAGTAAATAGAAAATTACTGTTGTTATTGGACTTTCAATCCCAGTGGAACGATATCTAAATTTTGAAAACTACAAACGATTGGTGCGCTTGCCAATTAACAACCCGGTGGTGGAAATGAACTGTTGAGACGCTATCGCCGGGTTAACACCATTCGGTTTGTACAACGCTCCAGCAACCTTTCAAAGGTGTATGCTGGCAATCTTTGGGGACATGGTGGAGAAATTCATTGAAGTATTCATGGACGATTTCTCTGTCTTTGGTAGTAGTTTTGATTCATGCCTCAGCAACCTATCTAAGGTGGTGGTGAGATGCCAGGAGGCTAACCTTGTCCTTAACTGGGAAAAATGCCATTTTATGGTTAAGGGAGGGATAGTCCTTGGCCACAAAATCTCTGCAGAGGGCATTCAAGTGGATAGAGCCAAAATAGAAATCATTGAAAAGCTTCTTCCTCCGATCAATGTGAAAGGAGTGAGGAGTTTTCTAGGATGTGCTGGCTTCTATAGAAGGTTCATAAAAGATTTTTCAAAAATAGCTAAGCCTTTGACTGACTTGCTTGTAAAATATCATGTGTTTGTGTTTAATGAAAACTGTGTCAAGGCTTTTGAAAAATTGAAACAAAGTTTGACTTCAGCTTCGATCCTTGCAGCACCCGATTGGTCTTTACCGTTTGAATTAATGTGTGATGCAAGTGACTTTGCAGTCGGAGCTGTGCTGGGTCAGAAAAAAGGAAAATTAACTCATGTAATTTATTATGCTAGTAAAGTGTTGAACAAAAATCAAATACATTACACCACTACTGAAAAAGAAATGCTTGCTGTGGTGTATGCATTTGATAAATTTCATGCTTACTTGATTGGGGCCAAGGTCATTCTATATACAGATCACTCGGTAATCAAGTACTTACTAGCTAAGAAAGAATCTAAGCTGAGATTGATCAGGTGGGTTCTGTTACTCCAGGAGTTTGACTTAGAAATACGAGACAAAAAGGGAGTAGAGAACTCAGTTGTCGATCAACTATCTCGTCTGGAAGGTGAATCGGATTCTGTTTTAATAAAAGAAGAATTTCCAGACGAGAGGTTGATGGCAATTATCACCGGGCCATGGTATGCTGATATGGCTAACTTCAAAAGTGCCTCGGTGGTACCTGACAGCTGGACATCCTAAATGAAGAAAAAATTCTTTCATGATAGTAAAAACTTCCTTTGGGATGATCCATTTCTGTATAAAATAGGAGTAGATGGAGTGACCAGGTGATGTGTGCCTGAATCCGAGCAAGAAAGGCTCTTGTGGCATTGCCACGACTCCTATTATGGAGGACATCATGGTGCCTCTCGTACAGCAGCAAAGGTTTTACAGAGTGGTTTTTATTGGCCGACTATCTTTTAGGATGCTAAAGTGTATGTCAAAAGGTGTGATAAATGTCAAAGGAGCGGAGGTCTCTCTGCTAAAGCTGGCATGCCTTTGACAAACATTTTAATTGTGGAATTATTTGACGTCTGGGGTATCGACTTTATGGGACCATTTCCAAAGTCGTTCTCCAAAGAATATATACTTGTTGCTGTAGATTATGTCTCCAAATGGGTGGAGGCAATCCCGACCAGAACCAATGATCCACATGTGGTGCTTAGGTTCATTAAGAAGAATATTTTCTCTAGGTTTGGAGTTCCGAGAGTGCTCATTAGTGATGGGGGTTCACATTTTTGTAATAAAATAATGGAAAAAGCCCTGCGTCACTATGAGGTTTTACATAAGATACCCACTCCTTACCATCCACAAACTTGTGGACAAGTTGAGCTATCGAATAGAGAAATAAAGAGAATTTTAGAGAAAGTGGTCGGGAAATCTAGGAAAGATTGGTCGGTAAAATTAGATGATGCATTGTGGGCCTACAGAACAGCCTTCAAAACTCTGATTGGCATGTCCCCGTATCAATTAGTTTACGGTAAGGCTTGTCATCTCCCTGTGGAGTTGGAACACAAGGCGTGGTGGGCCACAAAGCTATTAAACATGGATTGTGACCAATCCTAGGAGGAAAGAGTTTTGAAACTCCATGAATTGGAGGAGTTCCGACTCAACGCTTATCAAAGTGCCTCCATTTATAAGGAGAAAACAAAGAGGTGGCACGATAAGTGGATCAATAAAAAGGAGTTTCAAAAGGGTGATCAGGTTTTGTTATTCAATTCCCGACTGAGACTCTTCCCTGGAAAGCTTAGATCGAAGTGGTCGGGGCCTTTTACTGTAAATGAGGTTTTTCCTCATGGTGCAGTTGAGCTAAAAGACCCGACCACCGATCGGATTTTTAAGGTAAATAGCCAGCGACTCAAACTCTACTTTGGAGGAGAGTTTGATAGGCAAAAAACCTCCTTGTTACTGCAGGCATCCTCTTAGATGCCACAAGGTCAAGCTAGTGACCTTAAAGAAGCGCTCTAGGGAGGCAGCCCTACGTTTCGAGTGTTTTATTTTGTGCTTTGTGTCGGAATTAATAAAAATAAAACTAAAAATTTAGTGAATAAAGTTTGAATAAAATTTGTGAAGTTTTGAAGAAGGGAGTCCGAGCCTGATTCTTCCATTTCGCTCAGGCGAAGCACTTGTAGCTTAGGTGAGAAGCTGCTGCTGTTGTTTCACGCTTAAGCGAAAGTTTATTGAGTTTGAGCGAGAGTAGTACACTCAGATAACTGTTACTCATTCTTAACCCTTTTTCTCGACTAAACTTCACTTGTCATTCTTCAATAAATTCCAAATTTTGATGTGAATAAAAATAGAGACTTTAATAAATGATTTCTGATCGTTGATTTAATAAACGGGTCAGATGATGAAGGGTGATTTATTTCAGTCAGCCTTTTATCAATCGGATTCATCACTCATCACAGTCAGTTTTGTATCAATTAGTCTCCTATTCACTCAGTATATTTTCTTGTCAGTCTTGTGTTCACTCGGTCTTCCGTTTTTCTTTTTCATCCATTCAGCTTTCTCACTCAGTCTCTCATTCCCTCGCCCGATCTCTTTCACTCGTTCTCCATTCACTCGGTCACTCTTTCATTCTTCCACTCGTCACTTATTCACCCGATCTTTTTCACTCATTATTTCATGAATGCTTCATCTTCCGTTTTTCTTTTTTTATCCACTCAGTATTTTCATTCACTCAGTTTCCCCTGTAGTTGTTCTTTTATCCACTCAGTTTATCTCCTTCTTCTTCTGTCTTTCACTCATGTTTATTCGCCCGGTCAGTCATTCATTCTTTCATGTTCTTTCACTCATTTTTCCGTTCTTCCGACCACTCGTTGTTCATTCATTCGTTTTTCATTCTTACCCGGTATAATCCACTCAGTATTCATTTACTCGTTGTTTTGTTCCACCTAAATTCTTTCGTGGTTTTCTCACAAACCTCTCTGTATTTTTTCTTTTTCATCCACCCTCAATCTACTCGTCTTTCTTCCACACGGTCACTCTTTCTTTTTCGTTCCTCACCTGTCATTCAGTCTTTCATTACCGCACTCTATCTTTTATCCATTCGTTCTTCCACTTGTTGTTTCATTCACTCAGCTTTGCTCTTATTTTTTTCCCGGTTCGTCTTTTATTCATCGGTTCTTCTATTTACTCATTCCTTCTCTACACTCGTTGTTTTGTTTACTCTTTCACTCATCCTTTACCACTTAGTATCTCCATCACTCGGTATCTTTCTCCATACTCACTCGGTTTTTCATTCACTCGGTCATTTTCTTTTCACTCTTTCACTCGGTCTCTTCCTTTGCAGTCTTCTATTCACTGTCTCCCATTCGATCACTGGATTTTCATTCATTCGTTCACTCTAATTCACTCGTCCTTTATTCACTCTATCTATCTCCCACTCATTCATTCTTCCACTCGTTCTTCCATACACTCTTCCAATCGTCATTTATTTCACTCTTTCTTTCTTTCACTCGGTCTTACTTTCATTGTTCTTTCTCCCACTCGCTTTTCTGTTCACTCTCATCTTAATGCAGTTGTGCACTCGTCTCTCATGCATTCTACTTCATTCATCCATTCTTTTACTCGTTCTTATATCCATTCGTCCTTCATTCACTCAGGATCATTTCCATTCAGTTTTCATTCACTCGGGATCCTGTATTCATTCACGTTTCGTTCTTCCATTTGTTCTTCCACTCACTCTTTCATTTACTTATCACCTTCATTCGTTCGTTCTTTTTCATCGTTTGTTCATTCATTCTTCTTCTTCATCACTGTCACTCATCTTTCGTGAATCCACTCGGCATCTCTTCCCACTCTCACTTGATCTTCCACCTATTCAGTATGTGAGCCGAGTAAGAATGTCTAAAAAGAAAAATATTATAATAATAATAAAGTAATAAATAAAGCTGGAGCATACTTACGCGTTTCTTGGATAGTGACTTTAACAGTATAAAAACCTTTCAGCGTCCAAACCCTAAATTCCTACGCTAAAACTTGGGTTGAAGACGAAAAGGCACTTTCTGATTCCTAAAAAAAGGTACCATCTTTCCACTTATTTCACTTATTTCGTTCACCTCTAAGTACATGCTTAGTATTTTCCTGTTTCTTTGATAATATTCTTTCATTGTTCATAGCCATGCATCTCACATTTTTGGTTTGCTGTGTTTCTTTTGGATTTCTGTTTTTATTTTCATTTAGGTTGTTTATCAGCATTTTTTTATCATTAACTATGAAAAGAATATCACAGAGACTTCTGGAAAAACCTAGACCAAATTTTGCAGAAGGAAGTGTGAGAAAAAAGCAAACAGATAACAAAAAAGAAGTGGCAACCATAAGTATATCTAATTCTTCTGAACATGCACCCAGTCAAGTCAAGCTGAAAGGAATACATCCCCTTCGGTTCAGAGGAATGCATCCCCTGCAGTTGAGAAGAACGAATCGCTAGAAGTTGAAAGTTTTGACAGGCCCAGGTTCAGAGATGTTAAGGCTGCTGAAGACTATGATATAAAGTTTAAGACCAGAGAGCCTGAGCGTCCCAGGCAATCTGCAGGAGCTGGTTCTTCTTCTTCTGACATTTCTATGGTGTTGCAGGAATTACAGGTCATGAAGAAGATGCAACTTGGAATTTATGATCGGGTCTTGAACCACGATCTCATGCTCAGGAAGATTGCCACCAAATTGAGGGTAGAGCACACAGCAGAAATGGGAGCCCCACCTGACAGAGATGCATGGTTGGCTTCCATTGGATTCACTATTCCCTCTGAGGACGTACCCCTGGCAACTGATCTCCCATCATCTTTAGAGCAGGACAAAGAGAATAAGGATCAGGATGATTGAGTTGTTGCTCCGTGTTTTTATGATTGTTTTTATGTAATGACTTGACATTATTTTAAGTGTTTCCTGAACAATGAATTCTCTTTTATTTTAGTTGTAATGAAATTTTATTTCTTTGTTAAAATTGCTTGTTATTATTCTATTTTTTCGAATGTATCGGTAAATTCATGCATCCCAATCCGACCACGTGTTTCCCATTCACAACCACTCAGGTAAAAAGGGAAGTCTTCTATTACTCCGACTCCTTAATTGCTAAAATATGCTAATTGCGTTTAATTTCAAATCCATCTTAATAAGTTAAAGTTTGCTGATTCTTAGGCTTTAGTCGGATAAATTAATTGATCGGCTTTGTTTAACTCATGATCCCTGGCCATAACTATTTCATTATTAATTAATTGTTTTACTCGGCATGCTAGTTAGCAATCTAAATGTATGACTTTACATTAAGTTTGGGGACATGACTAGCTGATTAACTATTATATTTATAGCTTTTGAGCCGGTTTTATTCTTTTCCGAGTGAACTTGCATGCTAGTTAGTGAGACAGAATTTGCTTCAGTACTTGCTAATTGATTGTATGCCAGCCAATCGGAAATGATGAAGGCCTTCTTTGTTAATTTAGCCAGGGCCAAAAAGTAGCCTTCCTAATATATTTAATTATCCTTTGACACAAAAATTATGTTTGAGCCTAAGACCCTTTTATTCTGTTTATTCACCTAACGTTATAAGCCGATTTATCTAGAAAAAAACCGACTGATTTACCCCTGGATGTTCCATTGATGAATTGCTCAGTCTTACTTATTGCTAGGGACTAGCAAGTTCTAAGTTTGGGGATGAAGAGTGTGCCTAGCATCAATTAAGGACACACTCCGACCTTGGTTATAGATGAATAAATAGAGAAATGAAGGGAGAAATAGAAAAATAGAAAAGCTGAGAAGAAAAAAGATGAAAAAAAAATCAGCAAGGAAAAAGGTGCAAAGCACCGATTGAAAAGAATATGATCGGAAAAAGATGGAAAAGAAGAAAAAAAAGGAAAAGTCCGAAGGACTGAAAGAAAAAGAAGGTGCAAAGCACCGTAAGTTATTAAGTTAGCATTCACTCGGAAAATAATGGAGCTTGCTAAGTAGAGGCAGTTAAGTTAAAAATTGAGTCAAGGCATCAGTGGACACATCTTGTAACCTGACACTCACTCGGAAAAACAATAATTGAGCCTGTAGCCCAGCCCCATTATAAGCTTAAAAAGCCCTTACTGATCTGATTGTGTTGGCATATGGCATGACGTGTAGAACTGTTGCAAGCCTATGTTTATCTAACAAGTATGCAGGTGATGAGTGCATTCTATTTACCCTATACACCGAGAGAAGAGTGAAACACCGACCCAGTAAGGAAAGCATCAACAACTTGTTTCCCAAAGGAGGTGTAAGTTATTATACTTTTAGAAATTGCAAAAAGAAAGCATGGTCGGTATTCAATAATTATAGCATGAACTAGGTTAAGGAAAGGTTGATTGTGTTGAATAATAGCTTGTTAGTTAATTCATCTGAATATTTGCTTGAGGACAAGCAAGTTTTAAGTTTGGGGATGTGATAAGTCTTGAAAAGACTTAATTAATTTTGTCTTTTATTTGACTTAATTCATTGTTTAGTGATTAGTTTAGCCTTATTATTTAATTAATTGCTAATAATTTATAATTTATTTAATTATTTCAAAAGTACTTAATTTATGTAAGAAGCTGATTAAAAACATTAATTAGTTAAGAAATTGAGTTTATTTATAATATCATTAACCCAGCATACAAATACTAGACAATCAGTGAACAAAAGCTGGAGAAATTAGTTGTTTATTGGTGCAGGAAAAAGAGCGCTCAAGCCGAAAGGAAAAAGCCGAGTGAGATTTGGAAAAATCGAGTGAGACTTCACAAATCCGACTGAAAAGAGTCCAAAAGATACCGACTCCAAAATAGAACAGGGAACCGATTGAAATAAAAAGAAGAACCCGAGTGTCAATTTCAGAGTACTGATTGAATAATCCATTCGCTCAAGCAAGAGTTAAATTCGCTCAAGTGAGGGTCAAAATTCATTTAAGTGAGCAAGTTCGCTCAAGCGTGACCCCAAAATCTCACCCCTCGCCCAAGCTTCTCCATCACGCTTAAGCGAGAAAGCAATACTACAGTACATATTTCAAGTTCGCCCAAGCGAGAACCCAGTTCGCTCAAGCGAAAAGGCTAATATTTAAAACAGTGATTGTTCCCTCCAGAAGACACTCGGCACTAGTGTTGTTTCCTGCTGCCTTCTCTCCTACTTCTGCACCTTAGTAATTTAAGTAGTAAGCTGTTATTAGTAGTGTTGAGCTGTAAATTAGCTAATGATGAACTAGAATCTGTTAAGAGCTGAGCTGTAATTAGTTAATTATTCTGTAATTAGTTAATTAGTTAGTTAGTTTAGTCATTAACTTAAGTTTTCTAAAGTTATTAGTTAAGTTAGTTAGTTAGGTAGATGCCTATATATATGTTTGTACATATTCTGTGAAGTACAGAGACAGATTCACACAGAATACATCGAACACAATTCATTCAAACTTCGAACATCTCACTACTTCATTTTCTCTCTCTAAATCCTCTCCTCCATGACGTTCCACAATCCTTCGATGGAACCGAAGTCAATGGAGTTCTAAATCCCTAAGGTTGGGATTGCGAAGGTTAGCAATGGAATCTTGAAGCTGTGAGCGAGGAAATCAACTTCTAGATCCTGAGGCGAACAAGCTGAGGAGTGAATCTGAATTGCTGGATTGACAAATCCAGAACTGATGAAGAACTTCACTAGTGAGGAATCATGGTTGAAGCTTAGGTAACTTCCAGCTTTCTAACTAGTTCAGGCCTAATCAATTTAGGTGAATAGTTAGAGTTCAACCTCCAATTTCGCATTAGATTCTTAGGTTAATTGAGCACTTAAGGAATTAAGGTTCGATGCTTAAGGATTAGTGTTTTTCACCTACGGAATTAGGGAATAACCACAAGTGGATTGTCCTCTGGATTATGAAGTTTGATTATACTTTAATTGCATGTTTCTTGATGAATTTGTGAACCGAAGCAATCCTGACCTGTTTTTTATTAATCACCTTTCACATTTCATCTAAACAATGTTTTTGGAAATACAAAAACAACTAGAAAACATTAAAACAACAAAAACTGAATGAACTTTCTGTGCTTGTGTTGGTTCAACTTGTACTAGTCTGAGATTGAGGTACTTACCACAATCCCTGAGGGACGATCAAATATAATACAATTTTAACGACTGGTGCACTTGCCAAAGCGTAAATCTTCTGAGAAATATACATCAAAATAATGACTCGGAGATTTGGCATCAAGTCTACATAAACTCTGAGCTGTAAAAGGCAATATGAATATATGTGAAGATATATGATATGATCATATACAGACTCTAAAAGGTGATCAAGAAAGGAAATTGTTTCCAATTTCAGCCAAATAAGACATTGAAATAATTTGTCTAAAGAACTTGAAGGAGTTCAAAAGAAATGTAAGTAAGACTTCCGCTACAAGTCATGTTATAGAAGTCAAGTTATTTTACTTCACTGACATTAGTATTAGATACTAGTAGCAGATTTCACATTTTGAAAAATCAAGGAAGTAATCACTTGCTAAGGGTGGAGAAATCTGTGTAAAATTTGTTAACCAAGTGGCCTCAATTACTCAAGAGGGGGTGAATTGAGTATTGAAAATTTTACTTGGAATGCTTTTGAAATTGATTCTTTAATTATTATGCTTATTGAAGATGATAAAATTAATCGTAAGTAATAACAATTTATACACAAGACAAAATAATAAGCACTTAATATATGGCAAGTAAATTCACTTAAGTAATATTCAAGATAACAATTAAGAATATCAAATTAATCAATACACTATTTTGAACACTTAGAAAGTAATAATTAATTCAAGAATATTACTTAAATAACTTTAACAATTTTAATCCAGGTGATTTACAAATTTTTATCAAATTAAAATGACATGCACTTTGATTTTAACAAGTAAATTAATAAAGTTGCTTTATTAATATAAACACAAATATTAGCAACCAATTTTAAATGCACAAATTAAATGAGTATAGGGAAGAAAGATTCGCAAACCGATATATACGAGTTCCACCACACCGGTGCACGTCTCGCCTCTAAGCAACCCACTTAGAGGATTTCCACTATTAGAGATTAGAGATACAACTTTAAGCAATCATGGCTTCCTAGTGTCCCACACTCAAGAACCCAATTCTCACAAGTACAAGGGCACCCCACCCAATCTCTCAGTTTCACAATTACAAGGTTGAAACCTCAACCCAAACCTCTAGAATTTTTGGTGTTTAGGTGTACAAAGATAACTCTCCAAATAGTGGATATACAAATTAAAGCACTTGAGAATATTTTCCTTTCTATGAAAGAATATGCAAATTTAGCACACAAAAATTATTTTCCTCTCTTAGAAAATAATATGCAAATTTTAGCACTCAAAATGATTTTTCTTTCTCAAGAAATAATATTCAAGTTTAGCTCTTAAAAATAATTTTGCTCACAAAACTCACTCTCAAAATAATTTGCCAAATAAAAAAAGAGAGAGCAATTGAGAAACAGAAAGCAAGAAGAGAAAAATAGAGAGAGCAGCATAAGGAAGGAAGAATGGAATAGCTTGCTGTTGGTGTGTTTCTGCCTTTAGTTCCTTGTCTATTTATAGAGTTTCAATGGCAAGGTTTTCCACTCCTGGTTCCATGATTTGTGCAATTAATTTAAATTTTGTCTGCCTCCATGTTTCCTGAGTGCTTGATTTCTGGCTTAGAGAAGGAGATTGTCTGCTTCAATTAATGCAACGCCATTTCAATTCGAGTCTCGAGAGAGGAATCAGCAGAGTTGAAGTTTCTGAAAACGCGTACTGATATTTTCCATGATTCAGCGCATGATTCCAGTGATGAATCGATTCATTTAGTTGAATTTCTGGCCCAAAATTGCGCATGAATCAATTCCTTAACTGCCTGAATCAATTCTTCCCTTCATGAATCGATTCCTCTAGCAAATCATACACATAAATCGATTCCTATAGGTGGGGAATCGATTCCTACATGCATGAATCGATTCCCACCTTTGGTGAATCGATTCCTAGCTTGATTTTTGCCCAGAAAATGCTTTTCTTCAACCATGAATCGATTCCCAGCTTTGGTGAATCGATTCCTGCTCCTGATGCTTCATTTTTTATGTGCTTTTCATTCTTTTGATGTGTAATTGCATATGGTTTGATTCTTTTGGTTCTTAGGCACTTTGATGACTATTTTTCACTTGTTTAAGACCTTTGTAAATGCCTTGAATCAATTCTTTGAAGTTCATCAATTTTTGCATCATCAGACATAATTAATTGCTTGATTTCTTGATCCGTATAAGATTGAATTGCTTCTAATTAATCACTTTGCATAATATCCTTTATATATCTTCATTTGTTATGTCATTATCAAAACCTACATCAACATATAAATACAAAATTGAGCAAAAATTGCTACAACAAAGATAAGATCTTCACTTATTGGGCTAGTTAGTGAACTAGACATTGTGCATATTGTTTCTTGTTTGACAAGACAAGTTTTTATATATATATATATAAATAACTTTATTTCTTGAAAGGGATGTTGATGCACAATTGATTAATGGATTCCACATCCTAAATCTCAAAACACCCATATATAACATAACTGTCAAAGTAGGTTAAAGTAAGTGATTTTGAACCTTACTTACATGGTATTGTCTCCTAAGGCAAATGAATGAGTAACACATTTCTAAATACCATTAATATGGTTATTTGGACTCTTTTGATTTTGGAATCAATTGAGACATGTAAATCTTATTTATTGGAAAGATAGTTGAGACCTCATTCATTGAAAAGTGAAAGATAAGTAATCTATTATCTAATACATAACGATGTATACGGGCCTATTGGAATAATAACTAGATATGTTTTTCAATACTTCGACATACTAATTGAAAAGTCAATGAGTATGGATTTATGTAACATAAGTTAGAAAGTCTTTGAAAAGTTTAAAGAATTCATAATGAAGTGAAAAACCAAATTGGCAAGACAATTAAAGCTCTTGATTAGATCAAGATAGAAAATAATGATAACTGTAACATCCTAAATTTTATTAGAGTTAAACCCGGGTCAGGGGAAATTTTTCAAAAAATAATTCATGAAGAACCGGGCCAATTATTTAGAAAATACCTGGATCTATAATAAGCCACTCTCATATATGAAGATATGAGAGCTAGGTCCAATGACCATTAATAAAAAGGAAAGGAAGGCAAGAAGAAGGAAAAACCGACCAAAAGCAGCCCAGGGGAAGAAGCAGCCAGCGCTCAAGCGAAGGCTACACCAGTGCCCACTCGCTTAAGCGAGACACAGGTCCGCTTGGGCGAGACGCCCAACTCGCTCGGGCGAGCACACATTCGCTTAAGCGAAATCACCCATAAACCTTCCCAGCATACTCACTCGCTGGAGTGAATACCTCATTTGCTGAAGTGAGAAGTCACACTCACCCGGTATTCCTTCACTCGGGATTCAGAGTTCACATTCACTCGGGATTGCTCCATCATATTATACTTAGTCATTTCTTTTCTATCCTCAAAGATCTCATATATAATCCACTCGGGAATGAGGGGTATCCCACTCGGGATCCCAAAACCTTCCTCACTCGGAATATTTCCCAATCAACACCACTCGGTGTAACACGGCCATAAGTCACTTGGAAAACGTCAACCATTAGGCACTCGGCATATTTGAACTCCATCACTAGGTTAAAACTTACAATTCTCTTCACTCAGAGAAATCACAACATCAAGTCCCACTCGGCTATATCTCATCTTACTAACTCGGATTATATATCCTATACTTAGAATATATTTCAAGCTAAACCATTACAACCGCTCTTCACTCGGAAGAGGTTCACTCGGATTTCCACTCGGAAATATCCAAGTCATTACCCGTATTTTCACTCGGTAAAAGGCCACATATTTAGCCTCACTCGGCTCAGCTCCCACAATAATGTTTCTCTCGGAGCATAAGACCTTAACACAATCGGGAATGTACCCTTCACTCTTCTCTCAGTATATTCTCAATTCTCCCACTCGGGAAAGAAGGTCTATACACTAGAGCCTCACTCGAAAATGGATCTAGACTTCTTACACTTTTCACGGAATTCATTAACTTAGAATCATTCATGCAACATCATTTCCCAGTCGGTGAGAAGCATCAAATCAACATAAATCACTCATATATATATATTCTCTAATTCCAAGTCCGACTACCGATACAACAATACACTTCCACCGATTCATAACCATGTTATCAACATAACATATATATATACATACGCATACACTCGGATAATTTCAACTTAACTTTACTTATTCACCAATACTCAGCCAATTTCAATACATGTTATCAATATTCATTATCAACATTTATAATCTGATACCAGTGTCTGACATCACTGTAAATCATATATATATAAATTGGCACTCGGATTCCTATACATACATAATTGTATTCATTACACATTATTGTTATGAGCCGGCTAAGGCTTTAATACAACAAGATGTACTCGGTACACTACATTATATACACAGTCATTATCACAAACACCCACCACTCGGGTTAAAGGCCCTCACATCAGCTAATCCGACCTACACATACTGAAAAATGGTGTAGGGGTGAGCTTTACATATTAAATGACAGATATTGGCTCGGATTAATCATATAATCCACAACATGTAATAATATATATCTTCAATCAGCACATCAAATACTGCCATTCAATATGAACAATCACAATCATCTCCCGATTGATAAATCACCTAGTTCACTCGGTCATAAGCTCAATTCACTCAGTCACAAGTATACTGATCCACTCGGATTTCACTCAACTCTGAGCCTTACTCAAAGAGTTTGCCTTAGCCCAGCTCAAGGACTTAATCACATTCTTACACGTTTTATCATCTGATTGCCGATCGGTATATATACATGCTCCAAGTATTCCAATGGCGAATCAGATGCATATGGTCATACTCACTCGGAGTTCAACTCCAATGCACTCGGCATCTGCCTTGGGTCCAACCCAAGGACTTCATCAAGCGTCTTATTTCACGTTTAGTGCTCTAGGCACTTCCCGAGTCCAACCCGGGTCTCATATCACATCAACACATTCAATTTCATTAAACGCATATTCATCCGATTGCCCACTCGGTATTTAGCATTCAGCATTATATGCACTCGGCATCTTCACAGCTAATCAGATGACTCGGCAACTCATCACATTCACTCGGCAATCCTATGCCATCCACTCGGATTATCCTCTATCACTCGGATTTATCCTTTACAGCAATCATCCCATGGTTTCTCTTACACAGTCCACTCGGAATTATCATGCCAGTCCCCATCCTATGCACTCAGCATACACATAATCAATATCAAGCATCACATGCATACAATCATACCATTACTCACGTAGGGACCAGTAACAAATTACACAATGCACTCAGCATTATCATAACATACATCTCAAGCATCTCAACATAGTCATCACCATAAACATCAACACATATATGGACGAAATTCAACAACATCAAGCAATATATAATCATCATACGTGTCCAGGCTACTACTCACTCAGAAATTAATCAAACAAACACATATTGAATACCACACATCACAATACAAGAATTTCACCCAGAAAACCCATCCATGAACTATGCACTTAAGATGCAATAGCTCCCCTTACCTGGAATAGAGCTTCCAGGAGCTACATTGGCCACTCGGCCCAGCCACAGCAGCACTCTGCTCAGCTTCCAAACGTAGGAAGAGCCAACATGGCTTCCCTCGAAGCAGATCAGCTACCAAGCACACCATGCCAAGCTTCCAAGGCACCACAGTCCTCACTTGAACAACACCATCCTCCCCACCATGAAGGACAACCAAGCTTCCATGCATGCACCATCCATCTCAGCTTTCTTCACACAAACAGCATAGCCTCACACAGTGGATCATCTTTCCACAACCGAGGCACACCAATACGCTACTGGCTCCCAACCAAGCCACAGACAGCTCACCACATGGAGGAAGAAGGAGAAGAAGAAGGATCACCAGGGAACAGGGAAGAAACCTAAACCCAGCCTCCACACACAGCCATACGCTGATTCCCACCATGCTCCACTTGGTTCTACACCATGCATGTATGGAAGAAGAAGAAAACATCACCAGCTCCTATCGTCCAACGTTGCTTCAGAGGAGAACTCAGCCTCCATGACACACAATACCATGCAGTCTTTTCAACCACCACACAGGTCTCTTTCAATCATCAAGCAACAATCCCACGCTGTTCCTCTTCACAACCACTCTGCTCAACCCACACATATTCCACTCAAGTGCTACTCAGTCTTTGAGTAGAATGAAAAGATAAAGAAGAACTGTAAGAAGAAGGAGACGAAGCAGAGAGTGAAGAAGAGTCTTCAGAGAGTCTAGAGAAAATGGAAGAATGGTTCTAATTCATAATATACCCCAAGTATATGAGCAGGGGTACGCATATAAAGTGGAAGCATTCATCATCCCAATGCTCTGTGACAGTAGCTCCCCATTCCTATCGTATTTTAATTTAATGTCCATCACCTCACCATTAGGACTTGCCTCATCAGCCATCACTATTCCCATTGCAGCGTGATTAAAGAGAGAGAAAGAACCGAAGTTCACACACTCACCTCAATGCACATGTGTGGTCATTTGGCCTTATTATCATAACCATTAAAATCATTATTATTATTTCCCTCTCTCTTCCTCTCGCTCGAGCGCGGTCATACCCGCTTGAGCGAGAACTGACCAGAATCTCCCCTGATTACACATCACACGTCACGCTTCACAGGGGCATTCTCGCTTGAGCGAGTAGCCTACTCGCCTGGGCGAGATCGAGCCAGAGGCCCTGTAACCAACACAAAGGATTCTCGCTTGAGCGAGAGTCCCTCTCGCTTGGGCGAGAATGTCAAAACCTGGGCAGAAACATGAGTCCTCAACAACCACACATATCAAAATCCATCCAAAGCTAATTAACTCAATTCCATACTTCATATACCCTATAATAGTTATTTAAAACTTGTCTCCAATGTTCATACACAACAATTTCCATTCTAAGTCATTTACCATATTGTTCACTTTCATAAAAATTTGGGATGTTACAATAACTATCTAATAGAGTGAGAGATTACCTCTTAACTCATTCTTCATAGAATACCATAATAGCATCTCTATCGGGAAAAGTCAAACCTTGTTGGACACAGTTTGATTATTGATTATTATCAAACATCTCTAACTCCTTTAATGTTCCTTTATTGACAAAATTTACACACTTGACCATATTCCATCGTAGACTTTCTTAAAGAAACCATATATGATATGGACTAGGAAGAAACCTAGTATGTCTTTACTAATAATTTAGAACTATGATGCTTCTATAGAGCATCTAACTCTAATAAGGTCAGATCCAAATTGTATAAATGTCTTCTATGAGATACCCAAAGAAAGCTAAGGGTTATCATTTCTACAATTCATCTGAGAACAAGAGGCTTGTTGCTTAGAATGTTGTATTCTTAAATAAGAGTACACCTCTTAAAGAATTAGTGGGAGGATAGTAGAACTTGAGGAAGTTCAAGTATCACAAAGCATTCAAAAGTCAAGGATGGACTTGGAGTAGGAATCATAAAGTTTTGTGACATCATTAGCTCTAGTAGCACAAGACTTACATAAGATCAAATAGGATATGTCACCAAATCTGAAAGATATGGATATCTTATAAATCAGGAAGGGGGCATATTGCTAATTGACCAAGCTCTTTATGAAGAGGCCAATGCAAGTTTAGATTCTAAGATATGGCATAAGACCATGGGATTTGAAATGGGCTCTATGTATATTAACAAGGTATGAACCGTGGTTGACGCACCTAAAGGGTAAAACCTATAGGATGCAAGTGGGTTTTCAAAAGGAAAACTAAACATGGATGGTAATAAGAGTACCTTTAAAAGCAAGATTAAGAAAATTCAATTAGCTTAAAAACCATTTAGATCCTGCTTATTGTAGCAGTATACCACCATTATGAGATATGGTAGATAGATGTCAAGATGGAAATCATCTTGAGGATGTGTATATGACATGACCTAAAGGCCTTTTATGCCTGAAACATCTAGAAAGGTATGTAAACTACAAATGTTCCATTTATGGACTAAAGCAAGCTTTTAGAAGCTAGAATCTTCATTAGAGAATGAAGATAAATCTTATGACTATAAAAAGGTTAGTAACTGCACAATTATAGTTCTAGTATTACATGTAGAAGACATGTTTCTTCTAGAACTAATATTCTTATTCTATAGTCAGGAATATCTTTAAACACTTAAGAAGGACTAAGGATTTGATCTTGATAAATGGAAGATGAGCTCGTTGTAAAGGTTACGTCGATCCCAACCTTTTGAGTAATTTGAATGACTTAAGATTGCAATCAAAATATATGTGTTGTGAAGATGGTTGCGATATATGCTTGAAAGGTTTAAAGCAAGAAACAGTCATTGGTTCTACTAATAAATCTAAGTATTTTGCTATGTTAAATTAAAAAATAAGTCAATTTACATTTAATCATTCCAAATGTTTTGTACCTTATGAGTATCCATTGTGATGACAATGGAACCATAGAACAATATAAGGAAGTGGACTAATTCAAGCATATACTTAAATAGTTCCATCTTTGGAAGATGTGAAAATATGCAATGTGCATACCAATAAAATTTTTGAGAACCCACTAGTAAAATTGTTTACGTAGCAAAAGCATGAGGACACAGTAGACATCATTGGGCATTAACCTTATCGGCTTTAAGTGCAAGTGGGAGATTGTTGCAAATATGCACTAAGAGTCTATATAGGACGCATCATTTTAAATAAGGCATTTTTGTTAAATAGTTTAACAGCCTTTATTTATCCTTGGAGTAATAGGTCATATGAGAGTTATTCCTAAAATGTCCACATTCAAGTATTTACGTGGGGACATGTAAATACATTAAGACTAGTATGTGAGTGTACTGATGATCTGATCTCACAGATCATGGATATAGATGATTCAAGTCTTCAGATGGGTACACATTAAGAGTAATGATGTACTGGACAGACCCACTGTAACATCCCGATTTAAAACAAGTACCGGGTGAAACAAAACCATTAAAATAATAATATCACAAGTGGAAAATTATTTATTAATTACCATTAACTTAATTAATGAAATGAGGGCTGATTAAGTGTGTTTAACTATTGATTGTTGCTGATGGTGACTGGGTGATGTGAGCAGACTGTTGCTTCACGTTTTCCCACCCCACCTTTCCCTTCCCTCGTGCATGCATATATGATTGGTCGATGGATCTCTTGGCCATCCATTCCTTCAGTTTTGTAACATCCCAATTTAATAATTAATCGCCGAATGAAAATAAATCATTGAAATAATAATTGCGAGGTGGGAAAATTATTTATTAATTATAATTAACTTAATTAACTCAACTTAAGAAATAATGACTGGTTAAGAGTGGTTAATTAATAATTGTTGGCTGATTGTGATTGGTGTACTGCTTCACGCTTTCCCACCCCACTCTTCCCTTCTCTCTCTCTCCGTACATGCATATATGGGTACACTATCACTCATTCTTCCCCTTCAGACTTCTCTTCCTTCTGTTTTCTCTCCTTTCTTCTTCGCTCTTCACTCCCCTTCTCTTCTTCTTTCTTCTCTGCTCGCTGTTTCCGTGAGCCCGCAATAGTGGAGGCTGAGGATCGGAGTCCTCCTTCCTTACTAGACGAGCCAGTGAGGGTGAGGGTGTGTATTCCCTCTACATGCAACCCGTCTCCTTCCTTGTTCCTTCATTCCTTCGTCGACTTCCTTTCTTCTTCCTCTCCTTGCTCGAAGCTGCCAAGTCTCAGTGGAGATCTGCGCTTCGAGGAGCTTCAAGGTGGTTGGAGTGTTCACAGCGTTGTGATGGAGCCATTCCAGGGAGCGAGCCGAGAGCTGGGCGTCTTGGGCCTCCCCTACTCTTGCATACAGATATGCTAAGAGTGACTCAGTGTTCCTCTGGAACTGAGCATCGTGTTGACCGACTGAAAGCTTCAGTCCAGGTAGGGGGGTATCTTCTATCTTAAATGCATGGGTTATGAACGGGTTATGGGTGTCAATGGTTTGCTGACCTTATGTCTGATTCTATGTCTGCTTGCATGGTGAGTATATGATACCGAATGCATGGTGACTTGGTGTGGAGTAATGCATGTTTGATTCCGTATATGAAATGCATGTTAATAGCCTTGAGAATATTGCATGATTATATGAAATGAATGTGTTGCAGTGCAGTTGATGATTACTGTGTGGTTTATGGGATGTGCAAGTTACTGTGAGCTTGAAATACTGACTGTATGTGTGAGGATGTGAAATTAGTAAATCTGATAGTGTCCAATACCGACTGCATGAGATGCATGTGCTGTTGAGTTTTGGTGATGTGCTATACCGATTGCATGAGATGCATGTACTGTTGAGTTTTGGTGATGTGCTATACCGATTACATGAGATGCATGTATTGTTGAGTTTTGGTGATGTGCTATACCGATTGCATGAGATGCATGTGTTGTTGAGTTCTGTTAATGCCTGGCACCGATTGCATGAGATGCATGTATGGCTGTGTATATGAACTCTGTGTTGTGTGATGAATCCGCGTGTGGCGCATGAGATGCGTTTGTGCTGGGAGCACGTAGTGTGGGACACTACCATCGGTTATTAAAGCGTGGGACGCTATGAAATCCTTGAGTGGGACTCAAGGTAGCCCTTGAGTGGGACTCGGGCTGCCTGTGAACACCTCTGTTGGCGCTGAGAGCGTTGGTGTCACCTGTGGGCAAACGGTTAGGTACCTGTAAAATGGCCAAGCAGCTGGGAGCTGATTTGATAGCTGAGAGCTATGTATAAAAAGGCTGAGAGCCTACGTTGCAACGTCTAAACCGATACACACGAATGTGGAACCGAGTGAAATACTATGTGCCTATTAACTGTTGATATTGTTTGGAATTGGTTATGCTTGCGAAGGTGTTAATGAGATGATGAATGTTTATAACCGAGTGAAATACTCTGTGTGTATTAACTGATTGATATTGTTTGGAATTGATTATGCATGTGATGATGTTAATAAAAGGATGAATGTGTATAACCGAGTGAATACTCTGTGTATATGTATTACTGATGCTGACTGGAATTTGATTATGCGCGTGATGATGTTAAGGAGATGATGAATGGATATAACCGAGAGAGTATTCTGTGTGTATACACAGTTGATGCTGATTGAAGTTTGCTCCATGAATATGTGTTAATGTTATTGAAATGTTATGCGTATATAGCCGAGTGAGAACTGTTAGATTCTGATCGAAAAATGTTGAATATGTGCGTTCTGATTCGTTGGTATTGTCATGTTGGTGATTGTGTTATATTAATATTATTGGCTGTATATGTGCACCTGGCCGAGTAGTGACTGATGAATTCCGATCGGTAAGAGTCTGATGTGTGTCCTGGTTGATTGGTATTGCTTTGACTTTAATCGTTGCCATGTATGATTGAGTGTATATAAATACTGTTGTATAATTATGGGACAACCCGAGTCAGTATCTATCATTTAATATCTAAGATGCTTACCCCTACACCATTTTTCAGTGTGTACAGGTCGTGCTCGGAAATGATGATAGGGTCTCAAGTCCGAGTGTAGTGCACTCCGACTGTTGAGTACTTGTATTGCATTATTATGTTCTGTCCATGTAGCCTTGGCCGGCTCTCATGTAAAATGACGATTAAATATATTCATTTATAAAGATAGAATAGTCATGGTGTCACTTGTATGGTATCGTAAGTATTGGTAAATGCATAATATCAAGATAATGGGTATTCCGAGTATATGGTTACATGTTTATGGGTCAGTAGATTGGAATTGTCGGTATATCTATGTTTCTGGGAACATATATTCGTACATATGTACTTTATGTTGATTTGATATATCTTCCGACTGGAATGTGTTGTTAAATGATTCGAAGGTTGTTGATGAATGAATTGTGCTGAGTTGATGATTCCGAGCGAGACTATAGTATTTGGGTATTTCCGAATGAATACGCTGAGTGATCCGGAGTGAAAAATATAGGTAAACCCGAGTGAGGTAGAGTTCGTATTTCCGAGTGAAAACCTTGAGGGATCCTCTTCTGAGAGAGGAGTTAGTGTAGTGGTTTAAAATGGAATGGGTTCTGAGTGTAAGATATTTATAATCTGAGTGAATGATGTAAAATCCGAGTAAGTGAGGATCTGTAGACCGAGTGGTTTATACTTGTGACCTATATGAATGAAATGAGGAGTTGTGAGGACCCCCGAGTGAAGTACGAGTGTGATGATTTACCGGGTGAACCTATGTCCCAAATCCGAGTGAGAAATTACCTTGTACCTGTGTCCGCCCCAACGAATTAGACTTAGCTCTAGCGAGTGTGTGTTTGGGAAGGCTTTCGTGTTGGCATCGCTTAAGCGAATCGTGCCTCGCCCGAGCGACCAGAGCTGTTTTGCCCAAGCGTATGGGATCGCGCTGAAGCGAGTGGATGCTGGTGTTGGACCTCGTTTGAGCGAGTGGACGCTGTTCGTGGGATTCGCCCAGGCGTTGATGTATTTCGCTGAACTAATTGGACCGGTTTAAGCTGTTGTGCTCCGCTGATTACCGACAGCCTTGTTCCTCCCGTTGATTGCTATACGTATGAATATTCTTTTATCTCCCTTGCCTTCCTCTTCTTTCTATGCCGACTGACCAGTGGCTGTTTTGTGGAAAATTTTTTCCCTATTTTTAGGTTTATTACTTATTAAAATTAGGGTGTTACAAGTTTTCCCTCTGCGAATTCTCTCTTCTTCTTCCTCCTTCTCTTCTCCTTCGTTCTTTTTCTCCTTCCCTGCTCTCTGTTTCCATTTTCTGCCTTCGGAAGCCACCTTGACAGTACTACAGAGGAGTCGGAGCTCCCTCCTGCTAGTGAAAGGTGATCGTGGAAGTGGAAGAAGAAACAACCCCTGTTCCTGAGTCAATCGTGGAAGACGACAGTATTCAAGAGGAGGCCAAACGAGTGGAAGTAACGAGTGAAGCAGCAAGGCAGAGGACCAACATCCAAGCGAAAGAGTCTCTCGGAGTTTCGTAGTTGGTAGGGGGAGTACCTTATATTTTAAATGCATGGGTTATGGACGGGTTCTAGGTGCTGATGATTGTTGTTTTGTATTCTGTTTATGTGTTGTGTTTGCATGAGGAGTGTGTAATACCCGGGTGCATGATGAATGAGAGTTGAGTGTTGTATGTCTAGTCCCGCCCTTGAAATGCATGCTAATAGCTTGAGAATGTCGATGATTGCATGGAAAGGGTGTGCTGAATTGTTGATGATTACCGTGCGGTTTATGTGACATATAAGTTATTACGAATATAAAATACTGACTGCATGTGATTGAATGTTTGACGTAGTGAATCGGGTAATATATCCCACTGATGCATGTGTTGTCTGACTCCTGATACTGCTGGGTACCGATCACATGATATACTTGTGTTGTTGGATTACTTCATTGAATCTTGATACTGCTTGACACCGACTGCATAGGACGCGTGTGTTGTTGTATTCATCTATTTGAGCTATGATATTGATTGCATGAGAAGCATGTGTGTAGGACTAATATGTGGAGTTCTGAGAATGCTTATTACCGATTGCATGTGGTGCATGTATGTTTGAGTGAAAGGTTGTGTATAAGAATGTTGCGTTGTGTAATGAATCCACGTGTGGCGCATGGGATGCGTTGTGCTGGGAGCACGTAGTGTGGGACACTACTATCGGTTAATTAAAAGCGTGGGACGCTGTGAAATCCTTCGAGTGGGACTCAAGGTAGCCTCTGAGTGGGACTCGGGCTGCCCGTGAACACCTCCGTTGACGCTGAGAGCGTTGGTGTCACCTTGTGGGCAAACGGTTGGGTACCTGTAAAACGGCCAAGTAGCTGGGAGCTGAATGGATAGCCGAGAGCTATGTATAAAAAGGCTGGGAGCCTACGTTGCAACGTCAAAAACTGATCACACACGAATGCGGAACCGAGTGAATCATTCAGTGTGCATTATTTGTTAATATTGATAGAAATCTATTCTGTGAATAATTGTTAAGGTCGTCGTATTGTTATGTGCATATATCCGAGTGAGACTGATGAATTCCGGTCGCGAAATGTTGAATGTGTACGTTCTAGTTTACTTGGTATTATGTTTAATTGATAGTAGCCGTGTACTTTATATTGCTGCATGAGTAAGGATAATCCGAGTCAATATCTATCATTTAATATCTAAGATACTCACCCCTGCTGTGGCAACTTTTCAGTGAATGTCTCTAGGAATGAGGAGTGGAGGAGGAGCTGAATGCCGAGTGAAGTGCCGGTGCACTGTGGAGTTATGTGTTTATGTATATGCTGTGTATATGTCTTGTTAAGCCTTGGCCAGCTCGTATTTCAGTCGTAGTCTCTTTATACTAGAACTTGAACCCTCTTAGGTAGAAGACAAGACCGTGTGCCTGTACTTATTTATATCCCTTTCCTTATCCATCTTACCGTGTCTTGTCCTATATTGCGTGAATGATCCGAGTAATATATATATATGTACGCGTACTTACTTAGTGTGTGAGGTCAGTATAATCATGGGTAGAAATGGGATTAAGAGTTGATAAGGGAAGTGAGGCAGTGATTTATTCTGCGTACCGAAGGGTTTAAGTGGTTCCGAGTGAGTGAGAATATGAAACACCGAGTGATAACTGATCTAGATACTTTCCGAGTGATACTTGATAGGATTTCCCCGAGTGTAGGATGATTAACAATTTCCGAGTGAGAATCTGCCGAGTGAAGGTTTCCGACCGAAAGGCGACACCTAAGGTTCTAAGTGGACCCCATTGTAGTCAATCGTTTGTAGTAAGGGAACCCGAGTGAGTCTTGACTTAGTAGGATGTCTAGAGTAGAAAGAATTATAGTTACCGAGTGAAATAAAAGTGAAATATCCCAAGTGACGAAAGGGGCGTGAAAGCTATTCTGTGTGAGAAGTCTTCATGGGTTCTGAGTGAGTGGTGATGGGAAACGTTTCCGAGTTGTTCGCATACGCGTCCGGATTGAATGAAGTCATAGAATGCGTTATGTTTTCTGAATGGGGCTGGTATGTTTAATGACCCATCCGAGTGAATAAGGAGTGGACCTTTCCGAGTGAACCAGGAGCTGAAATCCGGGTACGGGAATGTCGAGTGGAGTGAGTGAGTGCCGAGTGTAGCCTTCGCTGAGCGAGTAAGGTCGCGGTGTGATCCGCCTAAGCGTTTCCTTCTTTCGCTATCAGCTCCTTGAGTCGGTTTCATTCCTCTTGCCTTCTTTTCCCTCATTTCCTTGTGCCCGATTATTCTGATTTTTTTTGTGAAAAATTTTCTTTGTTTTTATTTATTTATTTATTTATTTACTTATCAAAATTAGGGTGTTACACCCACCATGAGAATGTTGCATGGATCGTTACATGAATGTCATAAACGATTCTCAATGTGATAATGGCATATGTAGTCCTTCGACCTAAAGTCATTACGATTCCTACATAAGGAGTTTGTAATTTTAATACAATCAAACGTCTTTTGTAACAAGAGGACTATAAAGGTTGTGATTAGGCAATAAACAAATTATATAGAGGAATGTGAGTGATGTAGATGGGATTTGTCTTTCCTATATGACAGGAGTGATATCTATAGGCCACTTGATGGAGTGAGACTAAGGAAATGCATGACCATGCTAGAAAGAATAAAATTAGATATTTATTTGGATAATGTCTACTCCGGTATCAAGTAAAATAAATTGGACCATACAAGGATGACGCGACCATGCCTTGGGCCCAATTAGGATATCATGACAAAAGGAACAAATATATAAAATAATTATCACTTATAGGTTCTGTTGATAATAAATAATATTTGGACATAATGATAAATTGCTAGATGCCGCTCTTATTTTATATTAATAATAAAATAGTTTATTTTTAATATGACCGAGTATTTTACCTATAGGGTCACACACATAGAGTAATCCTATCAGAAAATAGCTTTTATTATTGGGCCTAACTTATTTAGAATGAATAAGGAGCCCACTTTTTAGAGAGAGCAAATTATGTCAAACCTAAGCCTATAAATAGAGCATAAGATGCTCATAGGCGGCTCACCAAAAAGAGACACAAATACGTAAAAGTTGTAAGAGCTACACCCTATTAAACTAGCATTTAGAAGGTGTAGTATTTCTCGTGGGAGTACTCGTGTGGACTCCTAAAGGACGAGGCTAATATTGCTTCAAAGTTTCTACAAGAGGTAACCCTAAAACGCATAAATTTTTTTTTCTTATGCTTTGAAACACAATGTTTTACAAATCCTATGGGAATCTTTATTTTCCCGTATGTATCCAAGTGGGATTCCCTAATATATATATATAGATTTTCTTCAAAAACATTCATTTATTTTTTAGATGAATTAACACAACAAATTAAAGAAAGAAAGAAAACAAAGTTGCAAGGGTGTCTCCTTGAAGCGCTTCTTTAGCATCACTAGCTTGACGTGTGACTCCTAAGTAGGAGTATGCAATTCAACTGAGGCCTTTTGCCTATTAAACTCACCTCCAAAATAGAGTTTGAGTCTTCGAGCATTAACCTTAAGCATTCTTCCTGTTTCTAGTTCCTTTACCTCAATAGCACCATAAGGAAATACTTCATTAACCACAAAAGGACTAGACCATTTAGATTTAAGTTTTCCTTGGAAAAGTCTCAACCTAGAGTTGAACAGTAAGACCTTGTCCCCCTCCTAAAAATTTTTCCTTTCTAGCTTCCTATCATGCCATCTCTTTGTTTTTTCCTTATACAGAGAGGCACTATAATAGGCTTACAATCTAAACTCATCAAGCTCATAAAGTTTCAGGACTCTTTCCTCTTGAGATTAGGCAAATTCCATATTGAATAACTTCGTAGCCCACCAAGCTCTATGCTTTAACTCCAAAGGAAGATGGCAGGCCATACCATACACAGGTTGATATGGTGACATGCCAATTGGAGTTTTGAAAGCCGTACGGTAAGCCCACAAAGCATCATCTAATTTTACAGACCAATCTTTCTTAGATTTACCTATAACTTTCTCAAGGATTGTCTTGATTTCCCTATTGGATAACTCTACTTGTCCACAAGTTTGTGGATGATAGGGAGTTGACGCCTTATAGATTACCTCATAATGTTTCAGGGCCTTTTCCATTATCTTATTGTAAAAATGAGACCCTTCATCACTAATGAAAACTCTAGGTACTCCATACCTTAAGAAAATGTTTTTCTTAACAAACCTCAACACCACATGTGCATCATTGGTTCTAGTGGGTATAGCTTCCACCCACTTTGACACATAATCCATCGCCATAAGAATGTACTCATAAGAGAAAGAATTTGGGAAAGGTCCCATGAAGTCTATTCCCCACACATCAAACAAATCAACTATTAGAATGTTAGTTAGAGGTATACCAGCTTTAGCAAAGAGTCCTCCTCTCCTTTGGCATTAATCACACCTCTGAACGTAACCTTTAGCATCTTGAAGGATGGTTGGCCAATAAAAGCCACATTGCAGCACCTTGGCAGCAGTTCTTGAGGAGCCATGGTGCCCTCCATAATAAGAATCATGGCAATGCCAAATAATTCTCTCATGTTCACTTTTTGGCATATATTTCCTAGTTATTCTATCCAATCTAACCTTATACAAGAAAGGATCATCCCATAGAAAACTTTTGCTGTCATGAAAGAATTTCTTCCTCATTTAGGATGTCATTCCTGCAGGTACCATGGCTGCACTTTTAAAGTTTGCCATGTCAGCATACCATGGACTTTGTTATATTTTCATCAAACTCTCATATGGAAATTCTTCCTTGATAGGAACAATTTCAGCATCTCCTTCCAAATGAGACAGTTGGTCAGCTACAGAGTTCACTATTCCCTTTTTATTTCTAATTTCTAAATCGAACTCTTGTAGTAAAAGGACCCACCTAATGAACCTAGGCTTTGACTTTAGCAAGTAAGTACTTAAGTGTTGAACGGTCAATATAAACTATGACCTTGGTACCTATCAAATATAACCTAAATTTATCAAAGGTATACACCACAACAAGCATATCTTTTTCAATGATGGTGTAATTTACTTGTCCCTCATTCAACACTTTACTTGCTTAATAAATGACATGAATCAGTTTACCCTTCTTTTGACCCAACACAGTCCTGACAGCAGAACCACTTGCATCACACATAAGTTTAAAAGGTAAAGACCAATCTAGTGCAGCAAGGATAGGGGCTGAAATTAGTTTCTCTTTCAAAGTTACAAAAGCCATTGAGCAATGTTCATCAAAGACAAAAGCGGCATCCTTCACTAATAAATCAGTTAATGGTTCTGCAATCTTAGAGAAATCTTTATAAATCTATAGTAAAAACCCACACAACCTAGAAAACTCCTTATCCCCTTAATATTAATAGGGGAGGAAGTTTTTCTATCATCTCTATTTTGGCACGGTCTACTGTAATTCCTTTAGTAGAGATTTTGTGGCCAAGGACTATCCTTCCTCTCACCATAAAATGGCACTTTTCCTAATTGAGGACGAGATTAGTCTCTTGACATTTTATTAAAACCTTGGCAAAATTACTTAGACATGTATCATAGTCTATTCCAAACACAGAGAAGTCATCCATGAAAACCTCTATGAACTTCTCAACCATATCTTCAAAAATCGCCATCATACACCTTTGAAAGGTAGTTGGTGCTTGCATAACCCGAAAGACATGCGCCTATAAGCAAATATTCCATATGGGCAAGTAAAAGCAGTTTTTTCTTGGTCTTTTGGGTCTACCACAATCTGGTTGTACCCTGAATACCCATCTAGGAAACAATAATACTCATGGCCACACAACCTATCAAGCATTTGATCTATAAATGGGAAAAGGAAGTGATATTTTCTAGTGAAGTCATTCAACTACCTATAGTCTATAGACATCCTCCAACCTGTGGTAGGCCTAGTTGAAATGACTTCCCTTTTCTCATTTTTTATTATGGTCATGCGTCCTTTCTTGGGTATCACTTGAGCCAGACTGATCCAAACGTTATTCGAGATAGGATATATGATCCCTGCATCTAAAAGTTTGACCACTTCCTTTCTTACAGCCTCTTTCATTATAGGATTCAGCCTCGGCTGTGGTTGGACAACCGGGGAATAATCCTCTTCCATAAAAATTTTATGCATACAAAATGATGGACTAATCCTCTTTAAATTAGAAATTTACCAACCTATAGCAGATTGATGTTTCAGTAGAACCCTCATCAGCTTTTCAACATCCTCATCACTAAGTTCAAAACTTATGATAACACGATGTGATTCCTTTTCTCATAAAAAGGCATATTTCAAATGAGAAGCCAAAGGTTTTAAATCACGTTTTCCCTCTACTACCTCTCTAGGCTTCTCATTCAATTCATCTTTTATTTCTTCCTTCTCTTGTATCACTTCTAAAGCCTCAAGTGATTACAACATCTCAATTCTTACCTTATTTAACTCTTCACTTTTAGAGTCAAAATCATCCTTAAGAAAGGCTTTCAAATCTTTCTCTTCAACTTTTAACAACATGCGAGTCTTGTAAGTGGAAAACTCCTCAATCATGAAGCAATCTAGTGTCTTAGCTGGATGCTTCATAGCACTAAACACATTGAAGACCATTTTTTCCTCTTGAACTCTTAGCATCAACTCACCTTTTTCTATATCTATCAAAGCTTTACCTGTTACTAAGAATGGTCTTCCTAATATTAGAGGAATTTCCTTATCAGCTTCCATGTCTAACACAACAAAATCTGCTAGAAATATGAATTTATCAACCTTTACTAACAAATCTTCCAGCATGCTATGAGGATATTTGATTGATCTATCAACCAACTACAAAGACATAGGAGTTGGTTGAAGATCTTTTATCCCTAACTTCCTTATTAAAGACAATGGCATAAGATTTATGCTAGCTCCTAAGTCGCATAAGGCACTCTCTACATGTACATCATCAATTGCACAAGGTATAGTGAAAGAACCTAGATCTTCAAGTTTTTGTGGTAATTTTTTCTGAATAATTGCACTACACTCTTGAGTGAGGGCAATCGTTTTATCTCCTTTCAATTTCCTTTTTTTTATAAAAGCTCTTTCATAAACTTTGCATGTAAGGGCATCTCTTGCAATGCCTTAGCAAATAGGATGTTTATATGGAGTTTCTTAAAGACATTTAGGAACTTAGAAAACTTTTCGTCCTCTATTTGTTTCTTAAACCTTTGAGGAAATAGAGCATGTTTTAGTTTTTCAGGTGTTATTTTTGTTGCTTTTTCTAATTCAATGTCTATAATTTTCTTTTTCCTAGTTTCAATTGATTTTTCTTTTTCAATTTCTATTGGTTTTTCTATTTCAGTTTCACTTTCTTGGTTCTCTTCTTTTTCTTTCTTACACTTATTTTTACTTGGAGTAGGATTAACCAAAGTTTTCCCATTCCTTGTCATGATAGCCTTACAATGCTCTTTTGGATTGATTTCTATATCTCCTGGAAAATTTCCAGCTTGTCTCTCAGCCAATTGCTTTGAAAATTATCCCACTTGATTTTCTAAGTTTCTAATGGAGGCTTTTTAGTTCGTAAAGCTAGCTTAAGTAGCTTGTATGAACTGAGACAAGACACCTTCTAACTCAGATTTTTCTTTCACAGGTGTGGGTTAGGATTATGGTCTATTAATGGATTGTTGTGATGGTTGACCTTGGCCATGTTTTGATTCAAATTTTGATTAAGATGAGGCCTTCTCTGCCAAGAAAAGTTTGGATGATTCCTATAGTTAGGATTAAATGAATTTGATGGGTAACTCCTTTATTGCCCCATGTAATTCACTTGCTCAACTGAACCATTAGAATCACATAAGCCATTCTTATGGTGACCACCACAAAAATCACAGTTCATTATACAAACTTGACTAGGCTTTTGAATTTCAAAAATTTACACATTTAATTTTTCTGAAGCCTGAGTCATTAACTTGCTTTGTGCCAAATAAGCATCTTGCACATCTAATTCCATAATCCCCTTCTTGGGGACACTATTCCTTTCTCTTATCAAGCATTCATTAGAGACCATCACATCTATTAATTATATAGCCTCATCCACTATTTAAGTAGTCAAAGAACCTCCAGTTGAGGCATTTATTAACACTCTAGTTGCTGGCCTGATTCCATTATAAAAATGTTAACCTGCTGCATTTCAGGTATTTGGTGATGAAGACACTTCCTCAATATCTCCTTATACCTATCCCATGCTTCTAATAAAGACGCACCCTCTCTTTGTTGGAAACAAGTAATCTCATTACGCAGCCTAACATACTTAGAAGGAGGGAAATATTTGATCAGGAATTTTATAGTTAGATCATCCCAAGTAGAAATACTACCCTAGGGTTGGCTCTATAACTAAGCCTTAGCTCTGTCCCAAAGAGAAAAAGGAAACAATCTTAGCCGGATTGCTTCATCGGGAACACCATTCATTTTTACTGTATCACAAATCTGAAGGAAGTTAGCTAGATGTAAGTTTGGGTCCTCAACCTCACTTCCTCCAAACTAATTATTCCTAACCAATTGCAGTAATGTTGGTTTAAGTTCAAAGTTATTTATTGCAATCGGAGGCCTGTGGATGCTAGATTGCATTCCCTTATTAGTTGGCCTAGAATATTCTCCTAATGTAACTCTTCTATTTTCCATTTTAGCCTTCTTTTTAATCTCTTTTCCTTTCTTAACCTTCTCTCAAGCAAGTTAATATCAGGATCAAAGAAGAATGTCTCCTCTATATCCCTTGACTGCATATACTAATTCACACACAAAATGTAAAAAGACAGCTACCTAGAATTGAAACTAACTAACACACAAAATACCACTAAACTAATCAATAAAATGAAAGTTATTCAGTCTAGTACCAGTTCAAGGATTGTTGATATTACTTAAGAATCCCCGGCAACGTCGCCATTAACTTGATGCAAATTCATCTGATGATGATTTTTATGGCAAGCGCACCAATCGTTAAAAAGTAATATATTTGTATCGTTCCCACAGGGATTGAGGTAATTACCACAACCAAGGACTGATACTAGCTGAACCAAGCAAGAAATGTGAACAATTCATGAAATACTCTTTAAGTTTCTGATTTAATATTTTTGTGCTTTTCAAAATGCAACTTCAAAATCTAACAACACAATTGATGAGATGAAACACTGATTTAAGAATAGGTTGGAATTAGCTTCATCTATCAATTTTAGTTAAAACTCAATGAATGGAGAACAATTCCTTAAATTGTAGCATGTACAACTTCACAAATGACTAATCCCTAATTCCTTAGGTGATTAATGCTAATCTCAATACAAATAAACCTTAATTCCTTAGGTGATCATGTACATTGAAATCTAATGCAAAATTAAGAGAATAAACCCTAATTATTCACCTAAAAACCTTAGGCCTAAAGTAATAAGGTAGTAAGGAGAATACCTGAGTTCTCAACCATGATTCCTCTCTAGAGAGAACTCGAAAATAGATCTGAATCTTCTAATTCAGAGTTGAAATCCACTCCTTATTGTGTTCTTCATGCTTCAAGACGGAGAACACTCCAGCCACATAGCTAAACTTCCATTGAAGCTTCAACTACGACCTCCGATGTTTGTTTCCTTTGATTTTTACCAATCAATTTCAATTCTAGTCGCCGCGAACCACCTTCAACCACCATGGGCAGCCATCACACCACCACCCTCTCTTTTTGACTAATCGTTTGCATGTTGGCCAATTTGAGCTCCGATCGTCGCGTAAAGTCCAACTATGGAGATGGATTGTCGATCAGAGCTACAGTTTGAAAGTTGATTTTTCGCCCTTCTATCTAGTACTCGGAAAATACAACACCTCAAGTAAGGGGGTATATTCTCAAGTACCTGTGGTGAACCACGTGTTCAAAAAGGTTAAGGTATTTTTGGTCCTTACCTATTCGAGGGCAGGTTCAGGAACTGTTAAAATTAAGATACCTTCTTATCGTTAAAAATAAGCCACTTAAATTTTATTAATATTTTATTGTCATGTATGTGATTAATTGGTTATGTTGGCTATTACTAACTATCATGAGTAAGTGAACATGATAGGTACTGAACTGTGAAAGTATTAAGGACCATGGGTGTCTATATGGATTCCAACGAATAAGTTTTAAATAACATGATAAATGGGGATATAAGGATGGACGAGCATGTGGCCTTTATGATGTAAGTTCATGATATGTCTAAAAGTTTGTAATGAATATTTTGAAGTGTGAGCTACTATTTTGATCGTCATATTTGTCCTCAACATGTTAACCCCGATACCTAAACAAAATGAAATCAAGAAATATTATTGCCACCATCTATATCATTGCTATTATTATTATTGTTGTTGTTCTTGTTGTTATTATTGTTCTTGTTATTATTATTATTATTAATTAATTAATTAATTAATTACTATCAAGCATAATGGTCGGCTCCGCCGCCGCTCTTATTAGTTTATTCTTGTTAAATTTCTGTTACTTCTATTATTGAGCATAATGGTCAGCTCTGCCACCGCTTTAGTATTTTCTTTTATTTAAATTTAGTCATTTGTTTATGGAATATAATGGTCGGCTATACCGCCTTATTCCCAACAATTTTTCTTTATTTATTTAATTTCTATCATTTATATTAATAAATATAATGGTCAGCTTTGCCTCCTTATTCTCAGTAATTTTTCTGTATTTAATTTTTGTTATTTATATTACTACATATAATGATCGGCTTTTCCGCCTTACTATCTGCACTAATTTCCTTTTTCCATTTTTGTTTATCTATGTTATAATGGTCGTCCCTACCGCCTTATTATTAGTATTATTTTCTTACTATTGTTATTAAAATAAGAAACACAGTATTTACTCTTTAATTTGAACGTTATTTTAGCCAAGATATAGCTGGTATATTTTCCAAATAAAATGGAAATGAACCATAATATCCAAAAAATAGGTGGGATCTAACAACTTAAGGACAAATATCACGAGGCAGGAAACACCTAGATTCCCAGGGGTTAAAAGTAAAGAGAGCTAAAACATACATGCTGCATCATGAAAGTGATACCTTTGAGAAACTGGAGCATACATCGAGGTACGCTGCAGAGCATTTACGTTTGATCCCCAAGAAGGATCTTGGGAGTAAAATTGGGTCGGGCATCTAATGGCTTGGATTCATGCCCAATGCCTGACGGCTCGTGGCAAGCCTAAGGTACTTCAACTAAAAACAAAGTGTAATTGTAATCGTGTAGAGCCAAGTCCCATTATTATATGATATGAATAATGAGATAAGATGGATCCATTTTTATGTATAGGACCTATGAGTTCTTGGTACCTAGTAATGTGATATGATATGTGGAGGACTTGGTGGGCTCCGATCGCTCTAGTGAGGAAACGTTGTGCCTAGGGACAGCCTGAGCAGGATGGCTTCTAGTGAATGATATGAGATAATAATGATGGTGGTGGTGATGATGGATTGGTTTATTGGGCCTACATGCATCATGAGACTTAAACTAATTCATAATGAACCTAACTCATGCATTCTATGATAACATTATTGATTGCCATAGACTGTACATGTATTGTTTAAATTATTTATATCACATCACCTGTTAATTGGTATGCCCGTACAGGGAACCCTCGGGGTCTGGAGTATATACTCACCCCTTTCTGGTTGATACACTACAAGAAATTCACTTTTTAGTGGCGTTTTTAAAATGGGTTTGTAGGTGGTTTTAACCACCACAAAATTCACTTCCGGTGGTTTCAAAATTGTCGGTAAAAATGGCGACGACAAAAAATTTAACGGCGGTTCTTATTAAACGCTGGAACCATTGTCGGCAATATAACAGCGGTCCTTTGGTGGCGTTTTGGCATCCTCTAACCGCCCCAAATATTCATGTTACGTAGACCATGAATATTTACAATATCGTCAGTTAGAACTGCCGTAAAATTTAATTTATTCTAGCAGCGGTTTTCCCCACCAAATAGCCACCACAAAGTGTGTGAATTGAAAAAAAAATTAAATTTTTGAAACCGAGTCCTTTTTGTTCAGGTCTACCACAGACCTTCAAAATTGGTTTCCACAACATTTAAGAAATTTAAAAGTGATATTATTAGACACTATTAACTATTAAAACATTCTAAGTAAATAAATATTGCTCTGAACATCAAAAGTAAGAATAGTATTGGCCCAATGCTGTCAAGTATAGTGCCCGTCAAATCATTGCCCCTGGCAAACTCTATAAAGCAAGTCATAGAAAATAAATCAACAATTAAATCATGTATAACAAAGGAATTGACAAGTGTAGAATCATTGATAAATTACAGCTCTAACCATTGAGAAATTACAGTTTAATTTTGTATGATAGTATGCATCACATAATTTGAACACATCACAGACTTTGACAGGTTTATTAGAACAATTTAATAGGTGAAAAACCTTTACTCTATTTAGATCAACATCCATATCTGATGTTCTTTCAACAATATGCTTCAATACCAGCCGCTTGACACCATTTTCACCAACTCCATTATTCTTTTCATTATTTTTAGATGTTGAACTTTGACCAAGAACATTGGAAGGAGCCTACTCCAAGTATAATAGAGCATCCCTACATTGAAAATCATATGAAACAAGTTAGCAACCTTCAACAAATCAGGATATATATGTTAAAATTAAAAGTCAAGAGTAAGCTCACTAAATTATATGTTTATTATGCAAGACATAATCTGATATTTAGACCAGAATTTCACTAGGAACATAGACAATGAAACTACCCAGTCAACAACCACTCCAATACCCCATATATACAAAGCATCCCAAATTGTCACTCATACAGTATCTGCCTAAATAATTGCATAAAGATTACATTAAAAAAATTAGCCAATAATTTTTTGGGAAAATGCCAAAATGCCATTATTGAAAATACCTCTTCTCCATCTCTTTTTAGTTTTCAAAAATTTTAAAAATTAAAAAGCAAAACGTTAGTCTAACCTATTGTTTCACTTTTTAAAATTTAAAAAACAGCAAAGTAAAAACTATTTTCAAAAAGAGTTTTGCAAAATAAATTAAAGAAACAAATTTTTTAAACAATGCATTACTACTTTCATCACAAACCTGAATGTAATGTGTGAAAAAAAAGAAAAGAAAAATTAAGCCAAACAGCCATTCCAAAAAGCAGTTACATAAGAGCCATGATTAGGCAGGTAAACTAGAATCAACATAATTTTATGCAATCCAATTAATACAACCACAATCCAAAATATCAATAGAGATTGCATACAATTCTATAACAACATCAAAATGTTAAATGCTACTGTTGAAAAGTTAATAACCATTATGATTTTCAAAATAAACACGTAAATTTTGATTAGACTTTTACTAAAAAATGTAATGTTATTGTTCAATGATACCACCCTCAATTCACCAAGTCCAATACTAAAATTGTAGCTCAAGAATGCTTACTAGTATTATGATTATCCTACACTTCCTTACAGCCACAATAAAATATCCACCATCTAGGCTCTTCTACCTTACAAAAGAGAAGAAAAAGATTAACAAAGAACAAGGAAATATAGTAGAGACTAGGATCTAAGTAAAACTAATGCACCAATTTCATACTTTAGCATCAAAATAGCTTCTCTTCACTGACTATTGTCATAACACCCTCAATTAACTAGAACAGACCCTTCTACTAGGTTATCCTACTTAACTAAGAGGTCACAAGTTTTTAGAAAAGTAGGAAAATTTTTTTTGTACAAGTAAACAGTGACGGATCAGTGGAAATAAGCATTAAATAATTCACATAGTCATTCATAACTTTAAGTGATTGTGCTCTTAAACAGAATGAGGAACGTACGCACCCTTAAATATGTACAATCATCCTTAGTCTTGTTGCTTAATTAATTATATGTTTAATCATACATATCCTACATTCGTCGAGCACTCCCAACTGGTTCAACTTATAGCTGCTCCTCGTATTCTAGCTCTTGATTCTCTGGCTCTTCTGCTATTAATAAGTAGTAGGGGTGAGTATATACTCCAGACCCCGAGGGTTCCCGGTACGGATATACCCAGTTAACAGATAGTATAATACAATCAATTCAACAAGCACATGTACAATTTATGGCAATCAACAATATTATAATGTAATGCATGAGTTAGGTTCATTATGAGCTATCTGATGTTAAGTCTCATGATGCATGTGGGCCTAATAAACCAATCCATCATCATCATCATCATTCATATCATCTCATCCATTGGAATCTGTCCTGCTCAGGCTGTCCTTGGGCACAACGTTTCCACACTAGAGTGATTGGAGCCCACCAAGTCCCTTACACATCATATCTCATCATTGGGTACAAATGGACTCACAGTTCCTACTCATAAACATGGATCCATCGCATCTTATCATTCATATCACATAATAATGGGACTTGGCTCTACACGATCCCAGTTACACTTTGTCTTTAGTCAAAGTACATTAGGCTTGCTACGGACCGTCCGATATTAGGCACGAATCCAAGCCATTAAATGCTCGACCCAATTGTACTCCCAAGATTCTTCATGGGGATCGAACACGAATATTCTCCAGCGTACCCATGGTGTATGCTCTAGTTTTCACAAGAATCCTTTTCATAATGCAACATGCATATTTTTGTTATTACTTTTGACCCTGGGTATCTATATGTTTCCTGCTTTGAGATATTTGTCCTCAAGTTGTTAGGTCCCACCTATTTTTCAAACATTGTAGTTTATTTATATTTTGTTATAGAAAATATACTAACTATATCTTGGCTAAAATAATACTCAAGTTGAGGAGTAAAAAATGTGTTTCTTATTTTAATAATCATACTAGTAAGAAATAACACCAGTAATAAGGCAGCAGAGCTGGCCATCATATCCAGTAATATAAATGATAAAAAATAATAATAATAAAAAAATGAAGTTGCAAGAGCGGCGGTAGAGCCTGCCATTATTGCTCAAAATATGAATGATAAATTAAATGAATAAGAAAAATACCGAGAGCGGCGGTAGAGACGACCATTATGCACAATAACATAAGTGACGAAATTTAAATTAACAAAGAGAATAGTTAGAGTGGCGGCAGAGCCGACCATTATGCTCAATAATATAAGTGACGGAATTTAAACTAATAAAGGAAATAGTTAAAGCGGCGGCAGAGCCGGCCATTATGCTTTATAATAGAAGTATCAAGAAAATAAATAAGATAAACTATTAAGAGCGGCGGCTGAGCCAGCCATTATGCTCGATAGTAATTAATAATAATAATAATAAAATAATAATAATAAACTAATAATAATAGAATTAATAATAATAGTCATATTAGTAATAATGATATATTTAGTGGCAATATTATTTTTTGATTTCGTTTTCTTTATGTGTGGGGGTTAATGCGTTAGGGACAAATATAACAATACGGGTAGTAGTCCACACTTCTTAATGATTATTACAACTGTGGACATAACATAAATTTACATAATAAAGGTCATATTCCCGGCTATCCTTATATCTTATTTATCATGTTTTTTGAAACGTAACCGCTGGAATCCACATAGACACCCATGGTCCTTAATATTTTTAGAACTCAACATCTAACTTGTCCACTTAATTATCATGGTTAGTAACATCCAACACAACCAATTAATCATATACATGATAATAAAATATTAATAAAAAATCTACATGGCTTAATCAACGGCAAGAAAATAATTTAACTTTTAACAGTCTTTCTTGAACCTACCCTCGAATAGGTAAGAACCAAAGGTTCCTTAACCTTTCCGAACACTCAGTTCACCTGAGGAAACCCGAGAATATACCCCCTTACCTGAGGTGTCATATTTTCTGGATACTAGACGGAGGGTCAAACACTCATCTTTCAAACTGTAGTGTTGATTGACGACCCGTCTCCACGGTTGGACTCTACACGATGATCAGACTTCAGAATGGCCAACATGCAAATGATCGGCCAAGAAGGGAGGAAAGGTGATGTCAATGGCTGCCCATGGTGGTGGAGGGTGTTTCGTGGCGACCAAAATTGAAACTGATTGGTAGAAATCAAAGGAAATGAAGATCGGAGGTCATAGGAAGAAAGAATGATGAATGGAAGTGGTGGTTTTGGGTGGTGGAAGTGGTGGAGGAAGAAGAAAGGTGGAGGTTCATGGTGGTCGGAGGTGGTTTCGGTGAAGAACGGAGGTGTTTTGGGAGGTTGGTTTGAGCATCAAAGAAGGAGAGGGGGAGAGAGAGAGATGACATGATGGAGAAGAAGAGAATGAGCAGTTTTGAGAGGTGGGGGGACTTCTTAATTATAGGAAAATTCGGTCGTCAGGTATAGATTTAATCCATACCAGATGAAACCCTAGTTACAATTTTAATACATAACTTTGAGAGAAAAAGTGACTTTTTCTACGACTAGAGTCTGAAAAGGTGTCCAACTTAAAAGTTATAGATCTCATTTTTCTCTTCGAAATGCTACATGGTTTCCAAAATCTGACATCCAGAGTAAGAGTTATGCCCAAAACAAGGAAAAGTACTTTCCGAGGCTCTAAAATTATTTTTACTTGCAAAGATCGATTTACTGCCAAAAATCCTTTGAGAATAAGCTCTTGAGCTCATAGTTGTAGGTTTTTTGATACAAAGCCATGAAAAAAAGAACGAAGTGATTATGACATTATATGAGGAAGATATTCATGTTTTAACGCGACTGGGTCACTTAATTACGAAAATAAAACTTCCTTGAGAAGCTTGACTATTCGGGGACGATCGGGCATGAACTAGCTTCCGAGTTCTGCAGGGGAATTGTAGAGAGGTTTGATACAAAGTTAAAGAAATTACAACAAATTGATTCTAAGTTCATACGAGAGAGTTATGATTTTTCTTGTAAATTAATGAAATATAACGAAATTAAATAACGAGTATTTTGAGTACAAATTTTTAGTTCTTCAAGTTGGTGATGATAGGTTAAGAATTTAGGTTTGAGACTAGAAGTAAAGACTGTTAGGTTTTTCATAACGGAGAAACCAAGATGAAAATTGCTTAATTCTGATACCATATGAGAAAGTTAAACTTAAAACACAAAGTGTTTGCACTAAACTTTTGGGTTTCGATTTAACTAGGTAGATTTTCCAAGAAACGGGGTTGATAGGGTCCAAATTAGAGTTTGAGCTCTTCAGGAGTCGTGTTTGAAATACCAAAATGGTCCATTAGGAACTGCTCGTACTGGAATCAGACATCCCAAAGAGTATAAATAAACAACTAAGGGCCCATTTTTGGTATAAAATGGGTGTGGGAACTGACTCGATTCTTCCTCCTTTTATGTGAATAATGGTACTATTCTAACTAGATTATTATCTTGGCGCTATATTTGAGATCGGATAGCCAATTCTTGACTACCCGTAGGGTCCCTTATTTACTCTCTGAATATGACATTATTATATATTGTTGAGTATAACCCTGATATTATTATTATACACAATTAATATCTCTTTATATCAAGTTTTCTCAATTTGATTACATATTTCTCCTTATAAAAGGGTCTCTGCCATGATTATCATATACAAAACTCTCATCTTTGAAAACTTACGAGATTGAGACTGCTTGCCAAAAACAGGGATGTTACACTCTCCCCTCCTTTTGGGAATTTCGTCCTGAAATTCAAGGTTCAAACAATTGGGGATGTAGCTTTCTAATTTCTTCCTCAAATTCCCAGGTGGCATCTCCATAATCTGAACATACTGAGTATCTCATTCATATTAGTTTTCAAAACCATGTTTCCATTACTTAAGAAAACTGTATTAAGATACTATTTATCAAATAGGATCTATCAAGTAAAATAGAATAAAATACCAAAACCAATGAAATAGTTACCATATATCAATGTAGAGCCAATGTATGGAAGGATAGGCTCACTATATCCAATCCACAAGTGAAGGATTAGCCACTCATGTTGGCCATTAGAATCGTCTCCTAAGAGGAAGAGAAGAAGAAAAACCTATAAACTTGCCAATAATGAGTTTTAAGATCTAGGGTTTCTATGTCTCTCTATTTCTTTTCTCCTTTCTTTATTCTCTCTTCTATCTGTGAGCTGAGTCTCTATATATTAGTGCTCTCGCTTAAGCGAGTGCAACTTGGTTTTGCTTTTTGCTTTATCGCCTCACTCAAGCGAACTGATATTGCTTAAGCAAGCTCAACTCTAATCCCTCATAATCTTGTTTTCGCTTGAGCGCCAATAGTCTCGCTCAAGCGAATTATCTCATTTTCTTCTCTGTTGAATGTTGTTACTGGGCTCTCTGGATAATTTTCGCTTGAGCGCCAATGGTCTCGCTCAAGTGAATTTCTTCAATGACTTTTCATGTACTTCCTCGCTCAAGCGATATATCACACGTTTTAGCGAAGCTCTTGCTTAAGCGGATGTGGATTTCGCTCAAGCGAGATTCTTCAAAAATACTTATTTTTGGATCTAAATGCTAATCCTTCATCCATTTTCCAAAACTCCTTCCTGCAAACATAAAAATATATTTATAAAGCTCTTGTCAAATATAAAATAAAGTTGAGAGAGATTTTTAATTCCTTAACATTTCTATAACTAATTAACATCAAATTTCAAAAGGCATCCATATTTTTGCCCAATTCACAAGGAAATTTATACATCATTAGACAATTATCAAACTCTCCCTAACCTAGAATCTTGCTTGTCCTTAATCAAAACTTTCAAGCAAAAACATAACAGCCAGTTACTTCAAATTACTCCTACTAATCAGGATAACAAACAACCTTCGCATACATTTAAATTTACTACACATGGTGTCCCTTTAGCTAAATCAGATCAGATATGAATTAAACAATTTGTAGACTAATTAAAGCAACTTGAAACTGTCAAAATCAGGAATCCTCTCATGCTCACAGGTAAGTGTTTCATTCTCACAATCATCAACCATGCTTGAATCTAAATTGACTATCATTTCTCACTATTTTGCTACCAAAACAAACAACATGGATCTTAAGGTCTTCAAAAAGGTTGTAATTACAAGAATCCTTGGTTTCTCTAGATAATCAAATTGTATACCAGGAAAAAAGCATAGTTACCACACAACATTTTTGTTTCTTAGCTCATTTCCCAACTTCCCTTTTGCTTTTATTTTTAAATTCCTCATTCCTTTTGTTTCATTACATTTGAGAACATTGAGGAATTCTTCCTCTTTTTCTTTTCATCTTCACTTTCATTTCTCAAGTATTCTTTATTCTCAGCCAATTAGCCAATAACATGCATTAAACTTGTATCTTGTACCTACGCTCTTTTCTCAAGCATACATGAAGGGTAAGAATTAGACTAGATTTCATACTAGCTTACAGATTAAGGTAACAAGAATAACAATTTCAGCTCAAAGGGGTTATGAATAAAAAGGATAATTATATTTACAGGGTGGCTATTTGGCTCTGGCTTTTCCTAATTCTAACAAAATGCCTTAATCATTTCCATGCTGGTTATAATGATGCAGAATATAAGAAAATCAGACAATAAAGATCACACATGAAATGACAATTACTTTTTTAGTGTAGATTGGATTCACTCGCTCACTTGGTTAAAGGGCTCAATTCCTTAATCAAGACAGTAACACGTTCAACAATCAGACAACTTCTTGCTCATTTTCATATCTTCTCTTTCATCAGCTCATTTTTAACCATGTAATTTATTTTCTAAAAAGATTATTCAGTTGCATGATTATCCTTAATTAGTTGTCATAATTTATTCACAACTGCACTATATTAGTTACTTGATCAAAATATTAAACTTCTTAAATATTACTAAGTTAATTAAAATCCTATAAGTCTATCACATTCCTAATTACTTTGCGACACTTCAAAAAGATGGTATAAACAGTGACAATCCAAAATGTCAACCTGCAACATATCCTATAAATATCCACGCATACTACGAAAATCCAAAATATGTAAAACAGTCATAACCAACAGAAAATAAACCATATTGTCTAAAGGAATTATAAAATGCAGAAATAAAATGCATAAACAAAAACTAATGAACCCAATGAGAGTGTCAATCGCCTCTCACAACTCTATCTAGCTGCTCCACAACTTCCTCATCATACAGCTCCTCTCCCGCTCCTGAGGCTCCACCCTCCTCAAATGTTCTTGTGCCAAACTCGAGTTGGTAATCTCCCTGGCCTCTAGACGGTCCTGAAGCTCCACCTCCCTGTAAAAGAGGGCTGGTCCCCAGGCCAAGCAAGATAAGCTGAAAAGTCCTCTGGGGTAACCCACGGATTATGTTGTCCTGATGGAACACTAGAATAGAGTCTGTGGTGAATATGAAGGATGCCTCTATGGGTAGCAGCCTGCTGCAAGTGAAGATGTTATTGATGTATCTGTATCTAAGCAAAAGATTCTAAAATACGAGTCTCCATGGAAGTCAGAAGCTGAGAAGTAGAGGTGTCAGTGGTTGTCTCCGGTGGTGGTGGCTCCTGAACAACTGGTGCTATTGGTGCATCTGCCTGTCCTACTACTGGGGTATGCAATACTGTAAAATAAAACGACAATCAATAGAAGGGCAAATAGGTCAAGTGGGGTTGACTGCAATGCCATGAGCATCACACAATCCGGTAACGAAGGTCGGAAAGCCCAAACTCCCCTTTATTTTCTGCCCCGTTGCTGAGGTCTTGACTTCCATCTAGGCAAACTTGTGAATCTCATCCTGAATGATGCAAGCTATGTCCACACGTGCCTCTGGATCCAAAATGCACTTCAAAAGTTGGTATTTCTGATAGGTCAGATCAGACACATGATCACTAGGAGTAATATTTGCCAATAAAAATACAGTCCATACTTGAGTTAACAGCTTCATGTCCTTCCTCAGGATGCGGAGAGGATAATTACCTTGGCCCCTTTGAAAATAATGACTTGGAAGACACAATGTTTCCTCTAATTCAAAAGTAGAGAAAAACTGATTATGTTTATTCATGAAATGGTGGGCACAGTTTGTTGCTTGCTCTAGTGTCAATGGATTATCCAAATTCTCATTAATATTCTCCTTTTGATATGAAATCCATACACCTCTCACATAAGTCCTATAATCACCAAAGTTGTCCTTTGCCAACCTTAGCCCATCACGGTCTCTTAGCACCCCAATGAAAGCATCACATTCCCCTTGACGCAAATCTACCCTACGTTTGGGGATGAAATTCCACTGCTGAATTTCTTCAAACCTTTTGGCTCTGTCCTTATCTCTAAACTTAGGTCTTGCAATAGGATTATCTTCAGTGGTCCCTGGCCTCTTTCCTTTGTCCTGGCTTGTGGTCTCGGGAGTCATGGCATCAGCTTGCTTCGTTCTGGCCATCCTGTAGAAGAAATTAAAAACATTCAATCATTTACCAATAATGCAAAAACGAGTTGTTATAGTTATAAGTAGAAGGATAATGTCAATTTCACAAGGATATTAAAGACCTAAAAGGACTTAACAAGCCTTAACATTTCAAAAAGGTTATATTGAATAAAGAACATAAACTAAACACCCTAAGAAATGAAAGGTTTGAAGTTGTTATGAGCACTCAGGACTTTCAACAAACAGGTGGTGAGCATTATGGTATTTTCACACGATTCATTCATTGCATACCATATCATCAATCAATGAGAACACTTTCAATCAAAGAGTACAACTAGAAAGGAAAATAATTGGTCCTATAATTCAAAGTTGAATACAATGGCAAGTTCTCATGGCATCTCCTATTGTCAAGAAGTTCAGAAGGAAAGAAAACCACTTGAAACCCCTATTGCATGCATACACTATATGAAGGATAACGGAACTTACTTGCTTATGAAATCAATAAAGGGAAGGAAGCACAATGAAGTCCTAGAGGAAGAATACACCAACAAACTTTCATAATGCACAGAATAGGGAATGAGGAAAAAAGCGATGAAATTTATAGAAAGGAAACTAAAAAATGTAACTCCCAAATAGCCTTTTAAAACCTCTTTTAAAACTAACTTATCGCCCAGTCGCTCAAGCAAGAAGTTTCTCGCTTAAGCGAAAATTCTCCAGAATCAAAATTACAAGCTTTCGCCTAAGCGACTTGTTAATTGCTTAAGCGAGAATTTTCCAGAATGTCCCCTTGCTTGGTTTCGCTTAAGCGAATGTTGATTCGCTTAAGCGAATTTCTTCCAGAGTCTAAAATTGAAATTCTCACTTGGGCGAGGTGTGATTCGCTTAAGCGAGATCAACACTGATACCCCTCTGATACAATTAATTTCTTTTTCACTAGAGCAGCCTAATTTCGCTTAAGGAAAATATCATAGAAATAAATACCATATTTATCGCTTAAGCGAGTATATCTTCGCTCAAGTGAGAAATTCAAAGAAACGAATTGGCCTTCTCTGGCCTCAGATTGGCTATTCCGCTTAAGCAAAAACTTCATAGAATAGAAATGGTCATCTCTCGCTTGAGTGAAAATCATGTCACTTGAGTGAGCTTGATAGACAAAGCATTTATAAATATTTACACCTCTGTTTCCTATTCTCGCTTGAGCGATGGGACTCTCGCTTAAATGAGAATGCCAAATATGTCAAAATCCTCTCTTTTTCAAGCACTACACATCTTCTCCTAAATTCCACACAAAGATACCACAATAACCATTTTCAACCTAATTTATTATCCCATTCTAGAGATCAATCCACAATCATCCTCTTAAAGATGCAGTATCTCTCAAAACATAAAATGAACATAATTCACAATTGGGCATGCATCATTTTTAACCTCTCAACATGGTTATTTCCTTAAAATTCCAACCACCATACAATATAAGGGATAAGATACTCTCAATGCTTAAAACACGCCACATTAAAACAACAAAAGACAAGAATTCAAAAGCTCACAACTTAAACTTAAATTGTAGATAAAAATAGAATTAAAGTACTGGGTCACCTCCCAAGCAAGCACTTGTTTTACGTTATTAGCTCGATGCCTGTTGCACTTTCAAGGGTCCTGAAGATGGGTGAGGGAAATAAGTTTTCCACCTCACCTCCCAAATATGGTTTCAATCTTTGCCCATTGACTACCCATGTCCTTTTTGATTCTAGGTCTTGAAATTCAACAACTCCATAGGGTTTTAGAGCATGAACTACAAAAGGTCCTGACCATTTGGATTTTAATTTTCCCAGAAAAAGCTTCAACCTGGAATTAAATAATAACACAAATTGATTAGGATAAAAGTCCTTTTTAAGGACCTTTTTGTCATGGTATAACTCTATCTTTTCCTTATATATTTTGGAAGACTAATAAGCATTAAGTCTCCATTCATTCAATTCATGAATCTGTAACTTCCTCTTATCACCAACACCCTTAGAATCAAAATTGATCAACTTCATTGCCCAATATGCCTTATGCTCTAGTTCCACTGGTAGATGGCAACTTTTACCAAAAACCAACTGATATGGGGAGATTCATGTAGGAGCCTTGTAGGTAGTTCTGTAAGCCCACAAAGCTTCGTCAAGCTTTTGTGACCAGTTTTTCCTGCTTTGTGCAACAATTTTCTCTAAAATCCGCTTAATCTCCCTATTTGAGACTTCTGCTTGTCCATTTACCTATAGGTGGTAAGGATTAGTCACCTTATGTCTGACACCATAGTGTTTTAAGCATTTCTGCAGTTGAACATTACAAAAGTGTGAACCAGCATAACTAATTAACACGCGGGGAGTACAAAACCTACAAAAGATGTTTCTCTTCAAAAACTTGACTACTGTCTTAGCATCAGCCTTGGGACTAATAACTGCTTTGACCCATTTGGAAACATAATCTTCAACAACCACAATAAATTCATTAGCAAAGGATAATGGTAGGGGTCCCATAAAATCAATACCCCAACAATCAAAGACTTCAACTTCCAGAATTGCATTTAAAGGCATCTCATTTCTCTTTGTGATATTGCTCGATCTCTGACAATTATCACATTTTTGAACATGAGAATGAGCATCTTTGAATAAGGAAGTCCAATAAAACCTGGATTAAAGGACTTTTGCTGCAGTCTTTTCTTCATTAAAATGTTCCTCATATGCAGAATTATGGCAGTGCCATAGTATGCTCTTAGCTTCCTCTAGTGAGACACATCTTCTTAAAATATTATCTGATCTAATTTTAAAGAGATATAGATCATCCCACACAAATTGTTGTGCTTCCTTTAAAAAAAATTTCTTTTGTTGCCAACTAAAATCCTCTGGAATGACCCTTGTTACTTTGTAATTTGCCATGTCTGCAAACCATGGCCTTTCTTGAATCAACAGTTTCTCATCAGGAAAATATTCATCTACCTCTAGTTAGGTATCTGTAACAACTTTATTGGTGAGTCTAGAAAGATGATCTGTAATGTAATTCTCACTACCCTTCTTATCCTTGATGATCAAATCGAATTCTTGTAACAACAAAATCCAATGAAGCAATCTCGGCTTCGAGTCAAGTTTATTCAAACGATATTTAAGAGCTGCATGATCAGTATATACAATAACAGTAGAACCAATCAAATAGGATTTAAGTTTTTCTAGACCATACACCATTGCTAAAAGTTCTTTTTCTGTTATAGCATAATTTATTTGTGCTTCATTCAGAACCTTACTAGCATAGTGTATAGCATGAAAAATTTTTGATTTCCTCTATCCTAGCAATGCTCCTATAGCATAGTTGCTCACATCACACATCAATTCAAAACCAAGTTTCTAGTCTGGAGCGACCATGATAGGTGTAGAAACTAACTTTTCGTTCAATAATTCAAAAGCACTCAAACAACTATCATTAAAGTGAAAAGGGGTATCTTTATTCAACAAGCTACTCAATGGTTTGGAAATTTTTAAGAAGTCCTTAATGAATCTTTGATAGAATCCTGTATGACCAAGAAAACTATGAATTCCTTTGACATTTGTTGGTGGAGGAAGTTTCTTAATCACTTCTACTTTAGCTTGGTCCACCTCGATACCTCTAATGGAAATCTTGTGACCAAGGACTATTCCTTCTGTAACAATGAAATAACATTTTTCCCAGTTCAAAACCAGATTAGTCTCAACACATCTCTTGAGCATCGTATCTAGATTATCCAAACAATGATCAAATGACGAGCTGAACACAGAAAAGTTATCCATAAAGACCTCAATGCATTTTTCTACCAAATCTACAAAAATAGCAAACATACACCTTTGGAATATGGTTGAGGCATTGCAAAGTCCAAATGGCATTTTCCGGTAAGCAAAGACACCGAAGGGGCAAGTAAAAGTTGTTTTCTCTTAGTCCTCTGGGGCAACTGTTATTTGATGATAACCAAAATAGCCATCTAAAAAGCAATAATAAGCTTGACCCGCTAACTTTTCCAGCATCTAGTCCATGAATGGCAATGGAAAATGGTCCTTTCTGGTAGCTTGGTTTAGCTTCCTATATTCAATACACATTAATGGTATTTTTCGGCAAGAAAATACACCGAAAGGGCAAGTAAAAGTTGTTTTCTCTTGGTCCTTTGGGGCAATTGTTATTTGATTATAACAAGAATAACCATCTAAAAAGTAATAATAAGCTTGACCCGCTAACCTTTCCAACATCTGGTCCATGAATGGCAATGGAAAATGGTCCTTTCTGGTAGCCTAGTTTAGCTTCCTATAATCAATACATATTCTCCATCCAATAACCATTCTGGTTGGGATCAGTTCATTCTTCTCATTCTGGATTATTGTCATACCTCCTTTCTTGGGCACCACCTACACTGGATTTACCTAAGCACTATTAGATATGGGGTAAATTATTCCTACCTCTAAAAGCTTCATCACCTCTTTTTTAACCACATCCTTCATAGTCGGATTTAAGAGCCTCTATGGTTGTGCAACTGGTTTGTATTCTTACCCCATAAAGATTCTATGCATGCAGTAAGAAGGACTGATTCCTTTAAGATCCTCTAAAGTCAATCCTATTGCACCTATATTCCATTTGAGCACTTCAATCAATTGTTTTTCTTCCAATGCGGAAAGGTTATTACTAATCACCACTGGCTTCTGCTCTGCTCCATCCAAAAACACATACTTTAGATGAGATGGTAAGGCTTTCAACTTCATCTTCTGCACCTCCATTTCACATCTTGTTGGTAATTCTTCTCTAGACTCCTTATGTGATGGAATGGATTTGGTTGCATCAAAGCCCTTAAGGATGGCCTCCAAATCTTCAACTTCATCAACACTAAGCTCATTTATCATACACTTCAAAGCCTTTTTTAGCAAGGTAGGAGTAATCATCTTGTTTATCTTCCTTTGTACTACTTCCTCTGCTACATCAATCCTAAAACAACATTGTTTATTTGAGGGATATTTCATAGTTTTAAAAACATTAAAATTCACATCATCATCCTGCACCCTCACCTTCAACTTTCCATCATCTACATCAATAATAACTTTGGCAGTCTTCATAAATGGTCTCCCTAAAATTAAGGGCACTTCTGAATCCTCTTCAATATCCATCACCATAAAATCTAATGGGTATACAAACTTGTCTACTCTAACCAAAACATCCTCTGCTATGCCACATGGAAATTTCATTGACCTGTCAGCCAATTGTAAGGTCATTCTGGTAGGTGTGTCCTCTAAATCTCCAATTTTATTCAACATACACAAAGGCCTCAAGTTGATACTAGCACTAAGATCCAACAAAGCTTTCCCTATTGGTAATGAGCCAATAGTAACTGGAATAGTGAAACTGCCTGGATCTTTAGTTTTCTATGGTAAAGCTTTCTGAATGATAGCACTACACTCTGCTTCTAATTTGACCGTCTCCTCCGAAAATCTCTTTTTCTTTGAAAGCAATTCCTTCATAAATTTTACATAAACCAGCATTTGCTCTATAGTTTCTACAAAAGGAATATTGATCTGTAGTCGCTTGAAAATATCCATAAATCGTGCAAACTGCCTCTCCTTGTCTTTCTTAGAAGGATTTTTGGGATATGGCAAATTCTTCAATTGTGGCACTGGTGATTCTACCTTCTCTTTACCTTTACTACTCATATTTTTTTTCTTTTTGATTATTTTTCTCTTTACACTCATTATTTATAATATCACTCTCTTTATTTAACTCTTCTTTTCTTTCTTCTTCCTTTTCATACTCTTTTTCAACTCTATCTTCTTCATCACTCAATTCTTTATCCACCACCTTTTCTTTTTCATACAATACCTCCTCCTCTACTCTTTCATTTTCACTTCTTCTTTTCCCTAACATCTTGCCACTACAATTAGTAATTGCCTTAAATTTCTCTTTTGGGTTAAGTTGAGTGTTGGCTCCATATTGATGACCTTGTTGATCAGCTATTTGCTGAGCAAGTTGACCCACCCGAGTTTCTAAATTTTTAATCGATGCTTTAGTATTCTTTTGATTTGTTAGTGAAGCTTGCATGAACTTCTCCAATGTTTCTTCTAACTTAGAAGTCTTTTCCATCAGGGAAGGATGGTTCTGCTAATAAGGTGGCCTGTTGGAGGGTTCTGCTTCTTGTTTCCAATTAGCGCCTTTCCCTTGTTATTGTCTCCATCCTTGAAAAGGAGGGTTAGAATAATTTGAATTACAATTACCTTGTCTTCTAGGATTATTCATATAATGAATGGATTCTTTTTGTTGATTTGCTTGCTGAGAACATTGGCCATTTGGATGATTTCCTCCACACAAGTCACACTTTATTTGTGGTTGATTTACATATACCGAGGAAGAATGGACTGCATATAATTGTTGGGGTAACTTTACCATCTGTTGTGTCAAGGCTTCTATTTGTTGAGTTAGAATCTCATTTTGAGTTATAATGACATTAGTTGTATTCAAATCAAACATCCCTTTCTTATGAACTTGATGTCTATCATGTTGAGCTTGATAATCAGTGGAGGATAGTGCATCAATTATCCTTGTGGCTTGTTCCACGTCCATAGTCATCATTGTTCCATCAACAACCGCATCGAGAATCATTTTACTGTCAGGCCTTAGCCCATTGTAAGAGATTTTTAATTGTGCAATATCCTCAAAGCCATGATTTAGGCATTTTCTAAGCAATGACTTAAATCTCTCCTAAGCTTCACAAAATGGTTCATCTGGTTCTTGTTTGAATGGAAACATCTGACTTGGCTTTGATGAAACATGAAGGGGGAAGAATCTTTATAGAAACTTCCCTTCTACCGTACTCCAGCTATTTAGGCTTTTATTTAGATGAGACTGAAACTATTCCTTCTCTTTACCAGCTAAAAAGAAAGGAAATAAACACAAATAAGCGGCTTCTATATCATCTTGTCTAAATCCCATTGTTCCAACCAATTCATAGAATGTTGACAAATGGGTGTATGGATCCTTAATTGCCATTCCAGTGAATTGATGAGTGTTGATTAAGTGAAGGAAAAATGGCTTAATTTCTAAAGCTTTGGTGGTAGTAGGTAAGGCAATCTAGAGAAGTGTCTTGGCCCTTGCTATGTAGCATAATCTCTAAGTATTCTCCTAGGTGAAGGTGGATTATTGTTGTTATTGCCTTTGGCCATTTTTGGTTATGATTAAGTGGATGTTGTTGATGTTGATGTGTCAGAAACAGAAGTGGTAGTGGAGGATTGACCTTTCTTACTCGCTTGTTTCTCCTTTCTGGACTTACTCTGATTCCTCCTTACTGTCCTTTTAATTCCTGAATCAAACTGCAATTTGTCCTTTGGAACCTATCCTATCAAAAGAATATATTGAACTAATAGCAAGGGTTAAGCACCAGGTCAAAGTATTACTAAAATTAAAATTAAAATACACTATGAACAATATTCACAATGCTCATTTATAAAAACTGAGTTTCAAAGGTTCACCGTTCCCCAGCGGTGCGCCAAAACTTGTTATCTTTTTTTGTAATTGGTTATTTAGTGCGGCAAGTTTAACCATGTCAGTTGTAATATAATCGAGTGTCATTCCATAGGGAGACTAGAACTTGAATACTCGGTTCAAATAAATGTAGCCAAACTCTGATTCATTTTCATATTGATTGTATGCATAAAGATCAAGTAAAACATATATAAACAGTACTAATGCTAAATGAGATAAAAAGAGGATGTGATTAAATTTCATTCATCTTACCTTTTATACATTAGATGCAATGATATAAATGGTTTCTATTCTATTGGTTTTCACGTAACAATTCATAAATCATTTGTTTCGATTCCTCGACTCCAAAATCCTAAAAAAACCTTCAAAACCTTGATTCCTCAACTATTTTAAAAAGTGTTCCAGCTTTAAATATATTGTTTTCAATGTTCAATATGTCAGAAAGTATTCCTAACCATCAGAACATACTGTGTATCTCATTCAAATCAGTTTTCAAAACCATGTTCCCATTACTTAAGAAAACTATATTAAGATACTATTTATGAAATACCAAAACCAATGAAATAGTTACCATATATCAATGTAGAGACAATGTATGGAAGGATAGGCTCACTACATCCAATCCTAAATGAAGGATTAGCCACTCATGTTGGCCATTACAATCATCTCCTAAGAGGAAGAGAAGAAGAAAAAACTATAAACTTGCCAATAATGAGTTTTAAGATCTAGGGTTTCTATGTCTCTCTATTTCTTTTCTCCTTTCTTCGTTTTTTCTTCTATCTACGAGTTGAGTCTCTATATATTAGTGCTCTTGCTTAAGCGAGAGTTATCTCGCTCAAGCGAGTGTAACTTACTTTTGCTTTTTGCTTCGTCGCCTCACTCAAGCAAACTGATATCGCTTAAGCAAGCTCAACTCTAATCCTTCATAATCCTGTTTTCGCTTAAGCGCCAATGGTCTCACTCAAGCGAATTATCTCCTTTTCTTCTCTGTTGAATGTTGTTACTGGGCTCTCTAGATAATTTTCGCTTGAGCGGCAATGGTCTCACTCAAGTGAATTTCTTCAATGACTTTTCATGTACTTCCTCGCTCAAGCGATATATTACACGCTTGAGTGAAGCTCTTGCTTAAGCGGATATGGATTTCGCTCAAGCGAGATTCTTCAAAAATACTTATTTTTGGATCCAAATGCTAATCCTTCATCCATTTTCCAAAACTCCTTCCTACAAACATAAAAATATATCTATAAAGCTCTTATCAAATACAAAACAATGTTGAAAGAGATTTTTAATTCCTTAACATTTCTATAACTAATTAACATCAAATTTCAAAAAACATCCACATTTTTACCTAATTCTCAAGGAAATTGATACATCATTAGACAGTTATCACCAGTATAGACAGATCCCATTTGGCACTATTCATTCTAATAGCGTTGTTACGTTAGGAAATAAGTGTGTTTACATTAGTGTAATTGCTTTGGTTGATAAATTTCCAGGAGTCTTCTGTAGGTACACTTGGATAAGCGTCCTTACACAGACTTCCTGTTCGTTTTTTTAATTGTATGTCTTTACATGTTTCTATAGTGTCCCTACGCATATGCTTAGGATTTGCCTTCCTCAGAATCAGTTGTAATAAGCGTTTTTAGCTCATTTTTTAGCGCTATTACGCATTTTTTGTTAGGAATAATATAAAGAGCCATTTTCTGAGCATTCTTACACTTTTGTCCTGCGTGTTTACGCTCGTTTTTTGTTCTTGTGCTTTATTTTCAATTTTCAATAAGCGTGTCTACGTTTGTTTGAATGTGCATACGCGTGTTCTTTGTAGAAATAAAATAGTAAATCAGAGTGCGTTCCTACACGTTTCTCTAACGTCTTTACATGTGGATTTAATTAGAATCAGGTATTGAATCATTTCTTGAGCGTGCCTACGCTTCTATAAGCGTGTCTACGTATATCTTCTATTTGCGTTGAGCGTTCTAACGTTTTAATAAAGCGTACTGACGCTCAGGTTGAACATACCTACATTGGCTTTTTGTCTATAAATACCTGTTCCAGCATGGGAACCCTAACCCCAAAAGCTGTTACGTAAGAATCTTGCCCTTTTTCAATTACAATGGTTACAGCTCTTCAATTCTTCAAATTGGTAACGGTTTTTTATATTTTACTGCCCATTAGTTCACTTTTCCATTTCAATTTACTCTTGCCCTTTCATTTATCACTTTTCACCTTATCTTTTCATATTCTACCCTTTCATTGTTCTTGCACCTTTGCATTTCCTATATATAGCACATTGCACTTGCTGTCATGGCATCTAGGCCTTCTTGTTCCATTCACAAAACTAAAAAGCTAATTAAAATAGAGCAAGCAAAGGCAGCAAAGAAAGATAAAGGAAAAGCGGTAGCCATTACTAACACCCCTACTTCCCCTTCTTCCATTAAGAAGAGAAGTCTGGAAAAAGAGAGAAGCGATCTACGTATCATGAAGATTTTGACTGGAAACGCTCTAGAGATGCTAAAGCTGTAGAGGATTATGAAAAGAGGTTCAAGGAGATAGGAGTGATAAGAGATAGAGTCATGTTGCTGACTGAGGAAGATTACCCTGATCCTACTATGAGGGCTATCATGTATGCTAGAGGGTGGTAAAATTTTAATAAGATTTTAGGTCATGGCTATCAAGAACTCACCAGGGAGTTCTATGCTAATTTGAGAGCCAATGATAATGATGATGAAGCCCCTTATTCTTCTTACCTCAGGGGTGTTGTCATTCCATTATCTAGTAAGATTCTTAATAAAATTTTGAGATTGCCTATAGTAGAAGATACAGAGTGTGATTACACAAGAATCCTGAATGGATTCTTATTGGAGGGGAGTGTTGATTTGAGGAAACAGGTCTTGGAAGTGTGCTGCAAAGAAGGGACCTCCTATGAAACTACTATCAGGGGTACTCCAAAATCTGTAAGGAAAAATACTCTCCTTGATATGCCTATGATTTGGTGCCAATATCTGCTTTCTTCCCTGCAACCAGTAGCCCATGCTACTAAAATTATGATAAAATGGTTGGTCATTATTTACTGTTTAATGCAAGAACTGTATGTCAATTTGGTTGATTTAATTTTATTTGAAATGATTAAGGCTCATAAGAAATTTGCCCAATTGCCATACTACTCTGTCATTTCACTGTTGGCCAAGAAAAATTCTGTAAGAGTACAGGAGCAAGAGTTCACCAAGGTGAAAATGGAAAAGGCTCTGGATCACGCCTGGGTGAGGGACAAGATTGATCATTACATTCCAAAGGAACCCAAGCGCTCAAAGCCTAAAATGGCCATACCATCCACTTCTCACCAAGACCAATCTTCTACTCTGATTCTTAACTCCATTTTGAGTGAATTATAGGTGATGAAGAAGATGCAACTTGGAACTTATGATCTGGTAACGAATCATGATATGTTCCTGAGGAAGATGGCTACTACAATGAATTTGGACCCGATTGAGGAGATAAGGGTTCCAACTAATAAGGATCAATGGATAATTTTTATTGGTTTCACCATTCCTCCCATTGATACACCCCTGAACACAGAGTTCCCACCACACACTGATCAGGATGATTTTCGGCAGGAAGTTGATGAAGACATGGTTGACACAACTGAAGAGGGGGATGCTGCGGAGTAGATTAGGAGTTTCTGCTTAGTTCCATTGTATTTTAGTTCGCCTTGTTATTTCTATGTTTGGTTGTAATTGTTGAACTATTTTGTTGCTTGTTGTTTCACCATTTCATTACAATTCTTCATTTCCATTTCCATTCCATATTACTTGTTTTCGTTTTTCATGTGTTGCGTTCCTTTTTATTCGTTATTGTAATAACTGATCACCACCGGAAATTGCTCATGTGTTACTTACTCAAGTAAAAAAGGGGAAGTTCTTTCACTTTATGATTGTTACTCATTGATAGTCATTGGAAAAAAAAAGATATAATAATCATGCATAGGAGAAGAATAATAAGACTGTTGCATCTCCAAGCCTGACATAATTTTCCTAGGTAATTGCTTGAATGTAAGTGCTAATTGTGCAGTAATTCATGGGAAATTTGAAAAACCATTGTTGGCATAAACTATGTAGTATATGTTTGAAAGCCTAGGATGATAATTTGATGTTATTACAGTATTCTAAGTTTGGGGATGTGTTCATTAATGCTAAAAATTCCTTGTATGGTGAGTTTTGTGCCTTGATTTTCATGAGTGTACTTGCTTAATAGCAATGTGGCAGAACATGCATTTCTCCTTGCTTATGCATATGGTAATCAACACATAAAAATAATAAAGTCATTGTTTCTATTTAACAGCTAGAGCCAAATATAGCTTACCCAGTGTATATTTAACCAATTGACCTTTAATATTGAACCTGAGACTTGTTATTAAATCATAATACCTACATTACAAACCATGAATTTCCTAAGAAAAACCATGTATTAACCCCTGAGGTGTTTTTGATGATTTGTGTTGCCTTGATGAGTTGCTAAGGGACTAGCAACATTTAAGTTTAGGGAGAAGAAGTGTGTGTAACAACCTATGTAACATCCTGCGTATTAATTAGGGACTAGATTAAGATTAAGTGTTAAGTAAGGTTAATTATAAATTAAAAACTTGACTGCTGATGGGGTTGACTGATTGTGACGTGTAACTGTGCAGCAGGCTCCGATCCGCGTTCCCTACTCACTCTTCGCGTTTCTAGGAGTATATGGGCTGAAGCCCTTAACCACTTCTCCATTCACTCCAAATTCCTCAAGACTTTCCATCTCCTCCTTCTTCGTTCTTCTTCTTCTCTGTCCCCTGTTTTTCGTAACTTTGCGACGGTGGTGAAGTGGAGAACCCGAGATTCCCACTATTGGTGAAGAGCAATCGTTCGAGTGGAAGAAGAACAGCTTCCTGTTCCCAAGCTGATTAAAGGGTGCGACTGTGTTCGAGGGGGACTGGACAAGAGAGAGTGGTGGACGAAGCAAATAGAACAGCGGACCGACGCTGAAAACAGAGGAACTTCTTGGAGTCTCTTTAGTTGGTAGGGGGTTATCTTATATCTTAAATGCATGGGTTATGGACGGGTTCCGGGTGTTGATGACTTGTTGATTCTGGTGATTTAAAATGCGTTGATAGGTGTGTTTTGATTGAGTAATGGATATGTGATGCCCGGACGTATGATGACTAGCAGTTGGGTAATGCATGTTAAATTCCATCCATGAAATGCATGTTAATAATCTTGAGAATGTTGAATGATTGAGTGAGGAGAATGTGTTAAAGTGTTGTTGATGATTACCATGTGATTTGTGTGACATGCATGCTACTATAAATCTAAATGCTGACTGCATACGAGGAAAGATTAACTTACTGAGTTCTGATAATGTCTAATACCGATTGCATATGATGCATGCATTGTTGAGTAAAAGGTCGAGTGTGTGAAATCTGTGTTTGTATGATCATTCCGTGTGTGGTTATATATATATGTGGTGCATGGGGTGTATAAGTTAATAGTGTGGAAGTGATTTACCGATTCTGTTCGTAATCTAATGACAATACTTGCATGAAATGCATTGGTAAGAATGCTGAGAGCATGTACACTTGGATCGGTAATTATATGCATGAGATGCTGTTAAAGACCTTGAGTGGGACTCAAGGCAAGCCGACTGAGTGGGACTTAGGGCTGCCCATAACACTGCCGTTGACGCTGAGAGTGTTTGTGTTACAAGTGAGGGGGAACGGTTTGGTACCAGTAAAACGGTCGAGTCAGCTCGGAGCTGAATAAAAGCCTGAGAGCCTATGTTGCAACAATAAAAAGCAATAATACGCAAGTCAAATCCGATTGAATGAACCTGTGTACATGTACAATTGATGCTAATTGTGACGCAACTGTATGTATATGTGTTAGTGTTATTGAGAATAATATGTGCATATAGCCGAGTGATAACTAGGTAGATTCCGATTGAAAGATGCCTTGTATGTGTTCCGATTGATTGGCATTGTGTATGTTATTGATTGTTGCTATATATATATATGTGTTATTGCATGATTGAGGAATAATCCGAGTCAGTATCTGTCATTTAATATTTAAGATACCTACCCCTACTGTGGCTATATTTCAGTTGACATCACCCGAGACGGTGAATGATGGAGGAGCTACATACCGTATGGAGTGCTTGTGTATTATGGAAATGTATATATATATATATATATATGTATATGCTATACATAAGGTTTTATCATAGCCTTGGCCGGTTCTTAATTTGGTCTTTTGTCTAATTGTATCAGAACTGAACTCTCTCGGGATGAGAGGGTGATCATGTGCATGTAAATAATTATATATATAATACTGTGTGTTCATCTTGTGCTGTGTGTGAGTGTCCGGGTGGTATACATTGCGTTTTACTAAGCATTTAGAGCCCGCATGATTCTGAATAAATAAGAGCTAAGTTAATCCCGTGTAAGGCGTGATGAGTGACCTTCTTCCGAATGATGAAAGGTTAGGCTAACTCCGAGTGGAATATGCCCATTAGAATCGCTTTCGAGGTAAGTTGGTCAACATGTTATGGAGCGAGAGATTTCTTAGATGCAACCTTTCCGATTGAAGGGTATTTAGATATTTCTGAGTGAAAGTCAACCAAGTGAATGTTTCCCCCCAATGGTTGAATTGACAATGCGATTCTGAGTGGAGCCTGTAGTAGTGAACTTATTAGAGGGAGTAAGATCTGGATGATACGGAGTAAATTTTAGTCTAACAAGGTCTTCCGCATGTAGAGGAGTTAGTATGTATTCCGAGTGGCGAGGAGTTAGAGCATTTCCGAGTGAGGGAAGTTATACAATCCTTTAAGAGAGATTTGACTTAGTGAGGGAGCCTTAGTGTGAAGTAGACTACACTTCCCGGGTGAAGGGTGTGGAAAACATTCCCGAGTGACATCTGGCCGAGGAGAGTACTCCGAGTGAGAAAAGAGGTATAGATCCCGAGTGAAGTGATCGAGGGGAGTCATCTCCTGAATAGTTTATACCTGTGAACTCTAAGGCTAGAATAGGATGTGTTGAATGAACTTCCGAGGGAAGCGTGAGTGCAAAGACTTTCCCGAGTGAATCTGGACTCCATTCCGAGTGGGAAACTATCCGAGTGTATATGTCACTTCAGCGAATCAATCCTCGCTCTAGCGAGTGTAACCGCTTATGTATTTTCATCCGCTGATTCTCGTAGCTGGAGCCATGTCTTGCTAATGTGTAATATTCTGACCCGCCCTTCTCTTTTCTGAGTCGGATTTCTACTCTCCTTAACCTTCAATTGTTTATTTTTCCCTGAACACCCTGTGATCTTTGGGAAAAAATTTTCCCTGTCTCGGGCTGCTGTTATCTAAACCGGGTTGTTTTATTTTGGTATCAGAGCGGACTTAAAAGGTCCAAGGCCAAGGTATGCTTACTCCTAGTAAGCGGTGATGTACATTATGACCGGTCGTCATAGATTGCTGGTAATATATGAGGACTTTGATGCCTAATTAAGTATAATTTGTGTGACCATGTGCTTATGAGGTGTTGTTTTAGGGATAGAAGATTGTTCCTACCCTAGTCCGATTAATTATATGATATTTAAGAATTGTATAATAATGTGTTATAATTGTTGAATGTTGGGTTGAAGTCCGATCGGTAGTGAGTAATTCTGTAAACTTATCCTTGAGAGGGGTGTTAATTTCAGGGTAAGTCATGGCAAATCGTCATAGCATGGAAGCCATAGCCACGGCATTCCAGCGTTTCACTGACATATTCGAGAGGCAGAGCCAGCCTCGAACTGAAGATAGCCAAGTATTGGATCGCTTCCTGAAGAGGAAGCTGAGTGAGTTCCAGGGGGATTTAATCTTGAAGCAGCTTACAAGTGGATTCAAGACTTGGAGAGAATTTTTGGGGGCCTTCACTGTACTGAGGCCCAGAAAGTTGAGTGTGCAGTGTACATGTTGCGGGACGAAGCAGAAAATTGGTGGAAGATCACCAAAAACCGATTGACTGACGTGGGCACCCAGCTGATCTGGGAAAATTTTAAGGCGTGCTTCCTGGAGAAATATTTCCCCGACACAGTAAGGAGTCGGAAAGAACTAGAATTTATGGAACTGAAGCAGGGTTCCATGTCTGTAGAGGAATACACTGCCAGGTTTGAAGAGTTGTGCCTATTTTATCCGCCCTTCCAACAACCCGGAATCGAGAGTTCCGAATGCATTAAATTCGAGAACGGACTAAGGTCGGACATTAAGAGAGCGTTCAGGCACCAGGAAATTAGAAGCTTTCCTGTACTGGTGAATAAATGTAGAATTTTTGAAGAAGATGACAAGGCCCACTCGGGCCAGAGCAGCAAGGTAGATCCCTCCTAGAAGCCCCAGCAATCTCGCTTCCAGAGACCGAGCAACGTTGGCAGAAGCAGACCCTTCTCCAGGTTTAGGGGTCGGGGTCAGCAGGGAGGACGTTTGGCTCACCGTATGGGAGACGGCAAGTGTTTTAAGTGTGGAGGAAACCATTATGCTCGGGATTATAGCAACAATGATGAAATGGTATGCTACCACTGTAATGAGAAAGGGCACATTCGCCCTGACTGCCCTCAACTACATCAAGCAAACGCCAATGTGCACCGTGGAGGCTTCCAAGGGAGAGGCCGTGGAAATGGTGGCCGAGGGAATGGGGGCAGAGGCAATGGAGCTCGGGGTAACATGATGTTTGCCCCAAACAACCGAGGAAGAAATGCAGACCAACCAGTTGCTGGGAGAGTTTATGCCATCAACGCTGAGGAAGCTGCACAAGCGAATGACTTGGTGCAAAGTAAGTGCTCACTCGGTAGATATACACTTAATGTAGTTTTTGATTCTGGAGCTACCCACTCCTTTATAGCAGATAATTGTGTGAGACGTTTGAGGTTGCTAACTGTGTATATGGATCAGACTTTGGAGGTAGCCAATCCGACCGGCGTTAAAGTGTTGACATCAATAATGTGCAAAGATGTAACTTTTACGTTAGGCGATCAGAGTTTTACCTTCGATTTGGTATGTGTGGCTCTAAAAGACCTCGACATCGTACTTGGCATGGATTGGCTATCAGCCAACAAGGTATTGGTGGACTGTCGAAACCGAAGAGTAATTTTTCCGAGGCAGATCAGTGATGACTACACGGTACAAGGTATAGCTCAGTTATTTATGATGCTTTGTTTAACTGAGGGAGAGGGTAGAGCCCGAGTGAACGATATTCTGACTGTTTGTGAATTCCCCAAGGTGTTTCCGGAGGATGTGCCGGGTGTCCCTCCAAATAGAGAAGTTGAATTCTCTATAGACTTAATTCCTGGAGCCGAGCGGGTCTCTAGTGTACCCTATAGGATGTCCCCAACAGAATTGGCTGAGTTGAAAAAGCAAGTGGATGAGTTACTCGGCAAACAGTTCATTCGACCGAGTGTATCAGCATGGGGCGCACCGGTGTTACTTGTTAAGAAGAAGGACGGTAGCATGAGGTTATGTATAGACTACCGACAGCTAAACAAGCTTATGATTAAGAACCGGTACCCATTGCCCAGGATTGACGACCTAATTGACCAGCTGCGTGGTGCTTCAGTCTTCTCGAAAATCGATTTACGATCGGGATACCACCAGATCTGGGTGAAGGACTCGGATATTCCCAAGACTGCCTTCAGGACCTGGTATGGCCACTACGAGTATGTAGTAATGCCGTTTGGTGTGACAAACGCCCCTGCTGTATTCATGAATTACATGAACAACATCTTCCACCCATACTTAGACCGATTCGTGGTCATTTTTATTGATGATACCTTGGTCTATTCCAAGACCCCTGAGGAGCATGAGGAATATCTCCGTTTGATACTCCAAATATTGAAGGAGAAATAGCTGTTTGCAAAACTTTTAAAGTGTGATTTCTGGATGGATAAGATCCACTTTCTCGGGCATGTAATTTCCAAGGAAAGTGTCTCAGTAGATCCTTCAAAGGTAGCAGCTGTAATGGCATGGGAGAGACCCAAGTCGGTCTCAGAGATAAGAAGCTTCATGGGTCTAGCTGGCTATTATAGAAGGTTTATTGAGGGTTTTTCTAAGCTTGCTTTGCCCCTGACCAAGTTGACTCGGAAAAATGTCCCTTTCGTGTGGAGTTCCGAATGTGAGAGTAGTTTCCAAGAGTTAAAGACTAAGTTGACAACCGCTCCAGTGTTAGCATTACCAAATTTGTAAGAGAGCTTCGTGGTCTAGTGTGATGCGTTAGGACTCGGCCTGAGGTGCGTACTAATGCAGAAGGACCGAGTGATAGCTTATGCCTCTCGGCAATTGAGGCCACATGAGCAGCATTATCCGACTCATGACTTGGAATTGGCAGCGGTAGTCTTCGCATTAAAAATATGGAGGCATTACTTGTACGGTTCCAAATTCGAGGTGTATAGCGACCATAAGAGCCTCAAATATTTATTCGACCAGAAAGAGGTGAACATGAGGCAGAGGAGATGGATGGAGTTTTTGAAAGATTACGACTTTGAGCTGAAGTATCATTCGGGTAAGGCGAACGTCGTAGCTGACGCATTGAGTCGGAAATCCCTCCATGTGGCAGTGATAATGGTGAAGAAGGTGGAGTTACTAGAGCAATTCTGAGACATGAACTTGCATGTGGACGTCCCTTCATCTCGGAAGATAATGCTCAGTACGTTAAAGATTGCCAATGAGTTCCTGAAATTGGTATTTGAGCAACAGAAGTCAGATCCCTACTTGGCTGAGATGAAGGAGACTCAGGCTAAGGGTAAGGACTTGTCTTTAACCGAGGGATCGGATGGAATTTTCTGAGTGAAGGGTAGAATATATGTGCCAGGTGGAGGAGAATTAAGGAGGATGGTGCTTGATGAAGCCCACAAGAGCCTGTTAAGTATTCACCCGGGCACTACAAAGATGTACCACGATCTAAGACTGCAATTCTGGTGGCCCGGATTAAAGAGAAATGTGGTGGAATATATGGCTCGGTGTGTTACTTGCCAGAAGTCGAATGTCGAACACCAGAAGCCGTACGGTGCGTTGTAACCCCTTGAAATCCCTGTATGGAAATGGGACTCAATTGCCATGGACTTTGTAATGGGATTGCCTAGAACCCGAGCAGGTTATGATGCCATTTGGGTCATTGTTGACCGGTTGACTAAAGCTGCACACTTTCTGCCTGTGAACATGAGATATCCGTTACAGAAGTTAGCCCAGATCTATATTCGAGAAATTGTCCGACTGCATGGTATGCCAACTTCTATCGTGTCGGACAGGGATCCTAGATTCACGTCCCGGTTTTGGACAAGCCTGCACCAGGAATTAGGCACGAAGCTTTGGCTGAGTTCCGCCTACCATCCCCAGTCGGATGGGCAATCCGAGCGAACAATACAAAGTTTGGAGGACTTACTGAGGGTGTGCGTGTTGGAGCATGGTGGTATTTGGGAGCAGTACCTCCCTCTAATCGAATTTACATATAATAATAGCCACCACAGCAGCATTGGCATGGCACCCTATGAAGCACTGTATGGCCGGAAATGCCGAACCCCACTCTGTTGGTTGGAAACTGGTGAAAGTTTACTGTTGAGGGCCGGAAATTGTGAAACAGACTTCAGAACAGATCCAAGTAATTAAGGAAAAGATGAAGGCGTCTCAGGACAGGAAGAAAAGCTATCAAGATAAACGGACTAAACCACTTGAGTTTTTGGTCGGTGATAAGGTGTTCCTAAAGATTTCACCGAGTAAAGGAGTCGGACGAGCCTTGAAGAGTGGGAAGTTGAACCCCCGATACATTGGACCTTATGAAGTATTGGAGCGGATCGGTTCTGTGGCATACTGAATAGCAATACCAACTCACCTATCCAAATTGCATAACGTGTTTCATGTGTCTCAACTAAGGAAGTATCTACCCGATTCCACTAACGAAATGTCGGATGACAAAGTGGAGATCAAAGAGGATTTGACCACAGTGGCTGTACCGACTAGAATTGTGGACCGGTCGGTAAAATGCTTGAGGAGCAAGGATGTACAACTGGTCGAAGTAGCGTGGCAGCAAAACGGGTGTACTTCTTATACCTGGGAACGCGAGGATGCCATGAGGCAGCAGTATCCCGAGTTGTTCATTTAAGGTAAGTTACCGTTTTAATTTCAAGGATGAAATTCTTTGAGAGGGGAGAATTGTAACATCCTGCGTATTAATTAGGGAGTAGATTAAGATTAAGTGTTAAGTAAGGTTAATTATAAATTAAAAACTTGACTGCTGACAGGGCTGACTAATTGTGACGTGTAACTGTGCAGCAGGCTCCGATCCGCGTTCCCCACTCACTCTTCGCGTTTCTAGGAGTATATGGGCTGAAGCCCTTAACCAATTCTCCATTCATTCCAAATTCCTCAAGACTTTCCATCTCCTCCTACTTCTCCTCCTTCTTCATTCTTCTTCTTCTCTGTCCCCTATTTTTCGTAACTTCGCGACAGTGGTGAAGTGGAGAACCCGAGATTCCCACTGTTGGTGAGGAGCAATCGTTCGAGTGGAAGAAGAACAGCTTCCTAGTCCCAAGCTGATTAAAGGGTGCGACTGTGTTCGAGGGGGACTGAACAAGAGAGAGTGGTGGATGAAGCAAACAGAACAGCGGACTAACGCTAAAAACAGAGGAACTTCTTGGAGTCTCTTTAGTTGGTAGGGGGTTATCTTATATCTTAAATGCATGGGTTATGGACGGGTTCCGGGTGTTGATGACTTGTTGATTCTGGTGATTTAAAATGTGTTGATAGGTGTGTTTTGATTGAGTAATGGATATGTGATGCCCGGATGCATGATGACTAGGAGTTGGGTAATACATGTCAAATTCCGTCCATGAAATGCATGTTAATAATCTTGAGAATGTTGAATGATTGCGTGAGGAGAATGTGTTAAAGTGTTGTTGATGATTACCGTGTGATTTATGAGACATGCATGCTACTATAAATCTAAATGCTGACTGTATGTGAGGAAAGATTAACTTACTGAGTTCTGATAATGTCCAATACCGATTGCATATGATGCATGCATTGTTGAGTAAAAGGTCGAGTGTGTGAAATCTCTGTTTGTATGATCATTCCGTGTGCGGTTATATATATATGTGGTGCATGAGTTAATAGTGTGGAAGTGATTTACCGATTCTGCTCGTAATCTAATGACAATACTTGCATGAGATGCATTGGTAAGAATGCTGAGAGCATGTAGTGTATGACACTACCACTTAGATCGGTAATTATATGCATGAGATGCTGTTAAAGACCTTGAGTGGGACTCAAGGCAAGCCGACTGAGTGGGACTCAGGGCTGCCCGTAACACTACCGTTGACACTGAGAGTGTTTGTGTTATAAGTGAAGGCAAACGGTTTGGTACCAGTAAAACGGCCGAGTCAACTAGGAGTTGAATGAAAGCCTGAGAGCCTATGTTGCAACAATAAAAACCAATAATACGCGAGTTAGATCCGATTGAATGAATTTGTGTACATGTACAATTGATGCTGATTGTGACGTGACTGTATGTATATGTGTTAGTGTTATTGAGAATAATATGTGCATATAGCCGAGTGATAACTAGGTAGATTCCGATTGAAAGATGCCTTGTGTGTGTTCCGATTGATTGGCACTGTGTATGTTATTGATTGTTGCTATATATATATGTTATTGCATGATTGAGGAATAATCCGAGCCTGTATCTATCATTTAATATTTAAGATACCCACCCCTACTGTGGCTATATTTCAGTGAACATCACCCGAGACGGTGAATGATAGAGGAGCTACATACCGTGTGGAGTGCTTGTGTATTGTGGAAATGTATATATATATATGTATATGCTGTACATAAGGTTTTATCATAGCCTTGGCCGACTCTTAATTTGGTCTTTTGTCTAACTGTATCAGAAATAAACTCTCTCGGGATGAGAGGGTGATCGTGTGCATGTAAATAATTATATATATAATACTGTGTGTTCATCTTGTGCTGTGTGTGAGTGTCCGGGTGGTATACATTACGTTTTACTAAGCATGTAGAGCCCGCATGATTTTGAATAAATAAGAGCTAAGTTAATCCTGTGTAAGGCATGATGAGTGACCTTCTTCCAAATAATGAAAGGTTGGGCTAACTCCGAGTGGAATATGCCCATTAGAATTGCTTTCGAGGTAAGTTGGTCAACATGTTATGGAGCGAGAGATTTCTTAGATGCAACCTTTCCGATTGAAGGGTATTTAGATATTTCCGAGTGAAAGTCAACCGAGTGAATGTTTCCCCTCAATGGTTGAATTGACAATGCGATTCTGAGTGGATCCTGTAGTAGTGAACTTATTAGAGGGAGTAAGATCTGGATGATATGGAGTAGATTTTAGTCTAACAAGGTCTTCCGCATGTAGAGGAGTTAGTATGTATTCCGAGTGGTGAGGAGTTAGAGCATTTCCGAGTGAGGGAAGTTATACAATCCTTTAAGAGAGATTTGACTTAGTGAGGGAGCCTTAGTGTGAAGTAGACTACACTTCCCGAGTGAAGGGTATGGAAAACATTCCCGAGTGACATCTGGCCGAGGAGAGTACTCCGAGTGAGAAAGGAGGTATAGATCCCGAGTGAAGTGATCGAGGGGAGTCATCTCCCGAGTAGTTTATACCTGTGAACTCTAAGGCTAGAATAGGATGTGTTGAATGAACTTCCGAGGGAAGCGTGAGTGCAAAGACTTTCCCGAGTGAATCTGGACTCCATTCCGAGTGGGAAACTATTCGAGTGTATACGTCGCTTCAGCGAATCAATCCTCGCTCTAGCGAGTGTAACCGCTTATGTATTTTCATCCGCTGATTCTCGTAGCTGGAGCCACGTCTTGCTTATATGTAATATTCCGACCCACCCTTCTCTTTTCTGAGTCGGATTTCTACTCTCCTTAACCTTCAATTGCTTATTTTGCCCTGAACACCCTGTGATCTTTGGGAAAAAGTTTTCCCTGTCTCGGGCTGCTGTTATCTAAACCGGGTTGTTTCACCCTAGATATTAAACTAAAGGATTAATTGGGAAGATAAATATTAAATAATTATATTTGGGTTATTTAATGTTTTAAAATATTAGGAAAAAATGAATTAAGATTTGTGGGAATTATTTATGGTTTATTGGAACTGGATAAGCTGAAAATGAGCCCGATTGAAATATGGGTGTCGGACCAAGTATCTCCGAATGGGATGATATTGGTCAGGGCTGTTAAGAATAGTATTGGGAATCCGATGGTATATTCAGAATAATTTTTGGATATGATTTTAAGCCCAAACGATGACCCTGTTTATCATAAAATGATGAATAATTATTAAGGAATTAAAAATAAAACCAAATGGCCTACTTTTCCCTTCTTAATCCCGTCAGCCCTTTTTTGGATTTCCCATACATGTACTTGCTTCTACGTCTTCTACACTCTTCTCCTTCATTTCCTCCCTTACTTCTCTTTAAAACCCTAAGCAAAAGTGGTGGCTTTTTCCCTCTCCCATTTTCGTGTTTGAAGAAAGCTTGGAGGAGCTTGGAACTTGAAGTCTCACCCTTCCTCCTCCACATTTTTGTGTGGTTTCCCCTTTTTCAGAAAACTCTTTCTCATTTCTTCTCTTGAGGTAAGATCTTGTTATTTATCAAGAGTATAAGCCATGAGTTTTTGGGTTTTGATGTTGGGAATGTGATTTAATGAATGTTGTTGGATTTTGATGAAAAACCCTTTCCTCTAAGATTTCCAGGAAATGTGAGATTTAAATGGAGAGGTATTTATTGTGTTAAATAACTGCTTTTGGTGAAGTGAGATGCTGTTATTAATGGTGAATGGCCATTAATGAAGCTTAATGGTTGTTGAAAACCATTTGATCCGTCCTGAACCGGGGGTCAAGAGATCCGGTGTCGGGCCGGTCATAAATAATGAGAGAAGTGTATGTCTGAAGGCCAGTTCTGTGAGTATCCGATGTGTGTATCCGGTCTTGGCGTCCTGGAGGTCCTTCACACCGACCTCGCGTGTTGGTGTGGGCGAAAGGTGTGACGTCCTTATTAATTTTCTGAAAAAAATTTTCGCGTTTTAAAAATCATTTTTTTTTGAAATTTGTAATAAGTCATGTAAAAGTTGATAAACGCAGATTATTATTATACATACTAGTCGTTAATAATTAAAGTCATGAAATATTTATATAGCGGAAACGATTTAGAAAAATACAGTACATGAAACATTATATTATTACAACCCATCAAATTAAAATAAAGTCAAATTCCAAGCAATAATTCACGTAAACTCCATTCATGGCATCACTCTTCATTCTGTGTAGCATTCACTGTAAAAATTAATGTAAGAGTGAAACAGAATATAGAATAAATATAAAATAAATAAAATTGCACAAACGCAATCAACCAACCATAATGACATGATGAATATGCCAAACAAGTTCATTTATAATTAATAAATCTTTAACTAGTCAAATGATGTCATGCTGGATCCATTTGGTTTGGTGGGAATACTGCAGTAAAAAGTCTCATGGAGACTCCAGTAGGAATTAGCATAACCATGAATCCCTACATCTTCATGGCTCCTGCGAAAATAAGTGCACAAGTAGGAATTAGCATAACCATGAATCCCTACACCTTCATGGCTCCTGCAGTACCGAAGTACACAAGTAGGAATTAGCATAACCATGAATCCCTACACTCCATGGCTCCTGCAAAAATAGGGCTTAAACTCATCATAGAGTAACCCCCCACCAGGGTAGGCAATCATGGAACCCCTAAATTCCATGGGGCGCCCAAATGCTTATGATGCATGAATGCCTTTAATTCTCTTTATCATTTAACATACCATGATATCAACATTTCCAAAACCACTTGGAAAACCACAAGTCCTCAAAGGACACATCACATATAATAATTTTCAGAATCATGGATTTACTGTTTCAACCACATGTATCAATATCCGCAAGACATTCATGTATATATATATATATATATATATCAATTTAGTCATTCGTAATTATTCACTACCAAAGTATACAAACTGTATGATACTCATTAGAAACTCAACATCATCCATAACAATTCATAGTCACTCAAGAATTCAATAATAAATTGTTACCCATAGGGAAAATATCATTTTCATCCATAATAACCATTATAAGTAAATTTCAGCATTTCTAACAGTGACATACGTTAGTAAAACAACCATAACATGAGCAAATCAAAACCTTTTCAAGTGATTCCACTTTATGTAGTTCAATAATAAAATTATCTACAACTTTCATGAAGACCATAAATCCAAATTCCAAACAGAAACACCACTTATCCATAGAATACAAAACTGCCTCAAAGAGAGTTTTCAAAACGTACATATGATAGTATTTTCAATGTTTCTGGAGTTACAAAAATAATTTTGGCATGGGACCAGTTCAAAATCACTTCTAACACAAATATCTACAACTTTCATGAAGACCATAATTTCAAATTCCAAACATAGAGACCACTTATCCACAGAATACAAAACTGCCTCAAAGAGAGTTTTCAAAACGTACATATGTTAGTATTTTCAATGTTTCTGGAGTTACAAAAATGATTTTGGCATGGGACCAGTTCTAAATTACTCCTGACACAAATATATACAACTTTCATGAAGACCATAATTTCAAATTCCAAACAGAAACATCACATAATCACATAATAGTCAATAGGTTATCATTTTTCATTATCACCAATTGCTGGAAAATTTACTGGTTTGACAATATTTAGTAAATTAGCTATAACTCATGGTATAAAAATAATTTTTGAATGAGGCCAAGTTCTATGTTTCAACAATTCCATTATCTATAATTTTTATGCAGACCAAAAATTCCAAATCCAAACAGAAATATCACAAATTCATAGTATACTAAACTATCTCAAAGAAAGTAACAAAACGTACATATGTTAGTAAATTCAACGTTTCTAGAGCTACAAAAATAATTTTGGCATAAGACCAGTTCTAAATTACTTCTAACACAAATATCTAAAACTTTTATGAAGATACTAAACACTAATTCGCATCACAAAATTCCCAGTTTTAAAAATACAAATAGTGATTCACGTCAGCAGATTTTTAGCATGAACATACTTCTGTATTTTAGGTATAACTAGAGCTACAAATATCCTTTTAACTTGAAACCACTTTCTATAGATCCATAACATAAATATCTACAACTTTTATGAAAACATTAAAGTTTAAATATGTATGTAGAATTCCCAGAATATTAATATTTACACAAAACATAAGGTACATATTCCAGAACAGACATACTGTAGTATTGTGGCTATAACTTTTGCTATACATATCCGAATAAGTTGATTCAGGTCTCAAAATTCACAAAAAAAAGATCTACAACTTTCATGAAGAAGTTAGAATCAAATTCACACGTTTTTAGCTTCAAAAATTGAGCAACAAGATACGCATTTAGTTCTGGAAAATACTGGACAACATACAATTCTACCCATTCCATAATTATTCACAACCCTATCCCCTCTTACCTTAATGGAGGTTCCTAAAGTAGTTGAAAGTGTTGTATTATTGTCCTAGCTTCAGATCAAGAGTGAACTTGATGGAGAAAGTGAAAGAAAATAAGAGAGAGACTTCACTAACTTTAGCTTGTTCTAAGAATTCAGACTTGGGAACAAGATGTAGTGTTAATTTAATGATGCAAATGACAAGTGGGGGACAAGATTTTCATAATAGGATTGTAGTGGGATGTTAGGTGTATGAATTATGGTGATAATGGAGGTTTTAGGTGAGAAAAATGAGCTGGATTGTTGACCATTTCCGCAGCCTACATAATGTAGCTTGTATGATTGAAGTAAATGTCAACTTTGACACTATTTCGGTATTTTAGGCATATCTCTCTCATATCTTAATGGATTTTAACAAATTTGGTCTTGTTGGAAATCTAAGACAACGAGAAACAACTTTGTAGTTTACCACCTTTTCAAATTCGGATTCTAACAAGGTATTAAAATATGTACAAGATGATATGATTGAAGTAAAATATCAATTCTGACACTGTTTTAGTAGTTTGGGCATATCTCTCTCATATCTTAATGGATTTTAACAAATTTGGTCTTGTTGGAAAGATAAGAAAAATAGGAACAACTTTGTAGTTGACCACATTTCCAAATTCGGACTCTAACTAACAATTAAAATGTGTACAAGATGATTAATTTTGAGTGGAGTATGTGGCAATTTGATGAGAGTAATTGGAAAAGCCAAGGAAATTAATAACTAAGCAAAATAGGTAATAAATTATTTTATTAACTTTTACCAAAGGTATAAAGTTAAAATTATTTACCATGGTAAAAGGTTAAATTGAAGATGTTGTCCTAACCAAAAATTTATGTAGAAAGTTGAGATAAAATGGATAATATCATTGATGGTCTAAATCAAAATGATTATACATGAGAATAAAATTTTTAGGATGTTACAAAAGGTGGTGTTACCTGCGAAGATTCTCCGACGCTCAAGTCAGTGATATATTCCAAGTATGGAATATAAATGATCACAGGGATCAGATGAATGCATAAGAGAGGAAGAATGATGAACCAGAACCAGAACTGGGAACCCCCACCAGTAAATTGAAGTGAATTGTTATACCTGATTGGCTTGGTTTTCGAGGACCTGTTAGTGGGGAACCACCAACCTTCATTATGCAAGTATATTATTGTTTAATGCACACTCACCAGTATGATTGAGGCAAGTGGCTATTTTATATTGAGCGTAGGGAGTATGGGCTAGACTTAGGGGACAAGTTGATCATTCCCTGGAGTAGAGTTTGGCTCGTAGTATGGGGAATTATTGATCAGTCCCTATAGCAATGCCCGTCGTCTTCTGTTGGGTAACGAATATGTTATCCGGTGTGCATGGTGTTATCCGGACTAACCGGTGCAGGGAGAACGCCTGACTCAGGATTATAGTCTGGATGTATACCGATGACACCGGTTGTATGTGTTATGATAAAAACCGGTTGATTGGTCCAGATCAGATTCTCAAAACCGGGTCAAAGGGGAATGGATGAGGTATCCGATATCTTGGTCACTACTTCGGATAACCGGTATAGTTGCAGACTGAGTCGGTATCTTGTGATACCGATTGAGGCCGGCTAATATTTTTACCGACTGGATCGTTGTTCAGTGGTATACCGACTGGATCATTGTCCAGTGATACCAACTGATCTCTAGGCCGGCTAACATTTTTACCGACTAGATCATTGTCTAGTGATATACCAACTGGATCATTGTCCAGTGATATCGACTGAACTCTAGGCCGGCTAAGATAATTATCTCTTCGTCTTAGGGCCGGTATCCAGACCGGATCATATGTCCCCTAGCTTATATGAGGGACTTATGAAGTTGCTCATATGAGCTATACAACCTACGAAAGGTCTGGATGCTGGTGTAACCTGCAAAAATATCTTTGCTGTACCCGTTAGCCGTTGAATATTGTCCCCGAGCGTTATTGAGTGATCAGTTCCGTATGATCATTTGACTCTGAGTGAGTGATTCCGAGCGAATATACGACTCTGAGTAAATGATTCCGAGTGAAGTTGGTTCTGGCCGTGTCACTCGGGAAATTCTATTACTTGTAGTCTCCTCGTACTACTCGGTAAAAGTTTGTACGTTTTATCCGAGTCTGTTATTTTTATGTCGAGGGCTCGTGTTTTGTCTTGAAAATTCCGAGTGGAAGATCCCGATTGATCATTCCGGGGGCAATATTTTCCGAGTAATCCCTCGGGAGTTACTTCCGAGTGAATTGATGGCGTTCGGTTTAATAATGTTCTTAACCATACTCAGAGTTCGATTTTACTCTAAAATCCGAGCTTTCACTCAGGTGAGAAGTTTTTGAGTGCAACTTTCCCGAGTGAGGTGTCTTCAAGTGTGACACTTCTAATTAGGATTGCACCGAGTGAGATGTTTTGGACTTCCACTGGGTAAGGCACCGAGTGAATAATTTCCGACTTCCTCGTGGTATGGCACCGAGTGAAGGAATTCCGACCTCCATATAGCGTGACGCCGAGTGAAGGATTTCTGAATGGGCCATTTCCAGGGGAAGTACTTTTGGTCAGAGGAAGGCTCTAACTTTGAATAAGTACGTTTCGGGTAGATATATTCCCGAGTAAATAATTCGAGTCTAACTTCGAATTTGAAGTGTTTCCGAGTAAGGAATTCCAAGGGAAAGTATTTTCGAGTGAGGAATTCATAGCGGAAGTACTTCTGAGTGAATTCGAAGTCATGCTTGGAGTTAGGTTTGACCCTTCAATCCAAGCCTTCGACTGGGTTCGGTTTGATCCTACAACCCGTACCCGGAGTTCGGTTTAATCCTACAATCCGAGCCTTGGAATGAGTTCGGTAAAATCCTACAACCCATTTCCTGGGGTTCGGTTTAATCCTACAACCCAGTTCTTCAATGGAGATCGGTTTAATCCTACTAACCATTCTTCACTTCGGTGTTGGATTTTACCCATTCACCAGTTGTTTTTAATTTACTCGGGGTTCAGCGTGGTCTTGAAGAAAAAGCTTCACCCAGCTTACTGCGCCCAAGCCTTTACCGATGTTCGGCCAAACCTACTAGTCATACTCGGAGTTCAGTTTAACCCTACAATCTGAGCCTTCGACACGGGGCTCAGATCAGGGCTAATTCTGAACCTACTGTGCCCGTTACTCGGGGTTCAGCGTGGTCTTGAAGAAGAACCAGCTTACTGCGCCCAAGCCTTCAATCGGTGTTGGATTTTACCCATTCACCATTTTTCTTCACTCGGTGTTGGATTTTACCCATTCACCGTTCTTCTTCATTCGGTGTTGGATTTTACCCATTCACCGTTCTTCTTCACAATCGGTGTTGGATTTTACCCATTCACCGTTCTTCTTCATCCGGTGTTGGATTTTACCCATTCACCGTTCTTCTTCATCCGGTGTTGGATTTTACCCATTCACCGCTCTTCACCGACGTTCGTCCAAACCTACTAGTCGTACTCGAAGTTCGGTTCAATCCTACAATCCGAACCTTCGCCGGTGTTCAGCCAAACTTACTAACCGTACCCAGAGTTCGGTTTAATCCTACAATTTGGGCCTTTGACATAGGGTTCAGATCAGGGCTAATCCTGAACCTACTGCGCCCGTTACTCGGGGTTCAGCATGGTCTTGAAGAAGAACCAGCTTACTGTGCCCAAGCCTTCAATCGGTGTTGGATTTTACCCATTCACCATTTTCTTCACTCGGTGTTGGATTTTACCTATTCACCGACCTTCACACTCGGTGTTGGATTTTACCCATTCACCGGCCTTCATAATCGATGTTGGATTTTACCCATTCACCGTTCTTCTTCATCCGGTGTTGGATTTTACCCATTCACCGGTCTTCACTGACGTTCGGCGAAACCTACTAGTCGTACTCGGAGTTCAGTTTAATCCTACAATCCGAGCCTTTAATCGGTGTTCACCCCTTTGTTCCTTCGAAGAGGTTCATCGCTAACAACAGATACATTGTTAGGATCATCCGTCCTGAAAGTATCTTGTCACAACTGTGTTGTGCATTGAAAAAAATCATAAAGACAATGGGTGAACATATAGAATATTTCATTGATTATTAATTACAAAGAGAGAGAGAGCTGAGTCGGGGTTATGCCTTGTTAAGTCTTCTTGGTAAAACCCGATCGGGAAAAACCCAAGTCAGGAAACAGAGTGCACATTGTCTTACTGACTAGCCATAAAAGCGAAAGATGTTTTTTTGACTTTGATGGCCTGATCCCTAATCAATGACCTCTCGACGGCCTTGATGTTGATGTCGGGGCATAACATTTTGCTGTGCAGGCTCACCAACCAGAACTCCCTTTTGTTTTTCAGAAGCAGTAAATCTTCTGATCGGAGTGGGATGATCGCCATCGCCTTCCTCTTAATCCCTTCCCCTTTTCTCAATCCATTCTAGTTCATCATAAGTACCCTCTTTGAAAAGATACTGTTTGAGTTTACCCTCTTGGATCAGGGTCTCAATAGTATTTTTCAAGGCTTGACAATCGTTTGCCGAGTGGCCCTTTTGCTCATGGAATTCACAGTATATCCGAGGGTCACCATGTTTACAAAGTTGGGGTGGAGCATAATTACTAAATGCATTTACCCGTTCTTCCTGACTCGGAGGTACAGGATTGTCAAAGACGTTACCCTGGAACGGTCTCTCCATGCGTTCCGATCGGGGCCTGTCCTTATCTCTCCGTTGTTATGGCGTTGGGGATTTCCTTCTCACGGCTGTTGCTTCCAAGTGCATTTCAATGCTTACATACTTGGATGCTTTCCTCCTGAATTCTTCGAAATTCACTAGAGGATTCTTTGCCAATGACAGGGCAAAAGTAGAGCTCGGTTACAAAGCGTCTATTGCTATGTGCAACTGTAGTGCCTCTGCCAAGTTTGGAATAGCAGCTGCTTCCTTGTAAAACCTCTTCAAGAAATCCTTGAGAGTTTCATGTTCCCCTTGCCTAATCTGGGCCAAAGTATGAGATGTTCTGGGAATATCACTGGAAATGACAAAGTGATCCACAAACGCTGTTGCCATTTCTTCCCATGAGTCGATGGAACCTGATGGTAGCCCATTGAACCACCTAAGGGCATCATCAACAAGAGTCCGAGGTAACATTCTGCTCATGACATCTTCATCTGCCCCCAGGTACATGGCTTCAAATACATAAGCATCAAGATGCTTAGTGGGATCAGTTTCACCACTGTATTTTTCGATAGAGAGAGGTTGAGTAGTCTGCAGGTGCTTAGGGATGTGTACACTCATAAGTCTCCTTGAAAAAAAGACTGTGAGCTTATAAGTTACTGGAGATGTTGTCATCAGCTTCCTCTTCCCTTTAGCAACTCTCTCTTTAGAATCGTGGATTTGTCCCTTCCCTTCAAACGTAGGGATGTTTGAGTACTGGGGACTTGTGGATTTTTCTCCCTCGGTGGTGTGATGTGTCCCCTTGGTCTCAGACATGGCTCGATCTTCCATGTTCTTTCTTTCATGTTTCAACTCCGTCAGTTCTTCCATCAACCTTCGTATCATCTCATCTTTTGGATCTGGTGCAGACACCTGCACCATCCTTCTTGAACCTTCTACAGGCGACTCGAAAGCCAAGCGTCTATTTGCTGATTGTTCTTGGGCAGTGATGTCTTCCACGTGCCCATCTAGCTGGTTCCTCCCATTGCCTTCCATGGTAAGAGACAAGACTTCCCAAACAAGAGGTGGGAATAACTTTAACGGGTCCCACCGAGCGTGCCAATGATTCGTCCTGAACCGGGGGTCAAGAGATCCGGTTTTGGGCCGGTCATAAATAATAAGAAAAGTGTATGTCTAAAGGCTGGTTCTGTGAGTATCCGATGTGTGTATCCGGTCTTGGCGTCCTGGACGTCCTTCACACCGACCTCGGGCGTTGGTGTGGGCGAAAGGTGGTGTCACCTGTGAAGATTCTCTGACACTCAAGTTCGTGATATATTCCAAGTATGGAATGTAAATGATCACAGGGATCAGATGAATGCATAAGAGAGGAAGAATGATGAACCAGAACCAGAACTGGGAACCCCCACCAGTAAATTGAAGTGAATTGTTATACCTGATTGGCTCGGTTTTCGAGGACCTGTTAGTGGGGAACCACCAACCTTCATTATGCAAGTATATTATTGTTTAATGCACACTCACCAGTATGATTGAGGCAAGTGGCTATTTTATATTGAGCGTAGGGAGTATGGGCTAGACTTAGGGGACAAGTTGATCATTCCCTGGAGTAGAGTTTGGCTCGTAGTATGGGGAATTATTGATCAGTCCCTATAGCAATGCCCGTCGTCTTCTGTTGGGTGACGAATATGTTATCCGGTGTGCATGGTGTTATCCGGACTAACCGGTGCAGGGAGAACGCCTGACTCGGGATTACAGTCTGGATGTATACCGATGACACCGGTTGTATGTGTTATGATAAAAACCGGTTGATTGGTCCAGATCAGATTCTCAAAACCGGGTCAAAGGGGAATGGATGAGGTATCCGATATCTTGGTCACTACTTCGGATAACCGGTATAGTTGCAGACTGAGTCGGTATCTTGTGATACTGATTGAGGCTGGCTAATATTTTTACCGACTGGATTGTTGTTCAGTGGTATACCGACTGGATCATTGTCCAGTGATACCGACTGAACTCTAGGCCGGTTAACATTTTTACCGACTGGATCGTTGTCCAGTGATATACCGCCTGGATCATTGTCCAGTGATACTGACTGGACTCTAGGCCGGCTAAGATAATTATCTCTTAGTCTTAGGGCCGGTATCCAGACCGAATCACCATTAATGTGGGAACCCAGTGTTGGGTTCGACTTTGAATATGCAAGATAATAAATGCTGACGCCTAACCGAGGTGGTTGTGGCTGAATGAGTGAAATAAATTGAACTAAGAGTGAAGACACCAAATGTCACCAAGTAAATAAATATGAAGGTTAGGCTGATGTTGTTGAATGGGAAATTCATTGTGTGATATATTGTGATGTAGAAGATAACCCCAGTTACATGGTGGAACCTTCTGACCGTGGCGATTACTATTTTTCTTGAGGTAGGAGGGGGTAACTATTCTAAATGCATGATTTCATCCATTCCTGATGTGAAAATATGTGTATATGATGGTGCTTGTTAATTGCCTGTGTAGACGATGTGATGATTTCATGATTTGAGTGTATTTAGAATGATTGATGTTATGTGGCATGTATTTGGATGATGAAGATGTTGTTGCACTGAACTGAGCCAGAGTCAATGACCCCGTATGGGACCAGCCACTAGAGTTAGTAGATGGATGAGGTTTTAGACCAGTGTTGTATGACTATCCGGTGTCCCAGTGAGGGGAGATCGATTTTAATAACTGATGTTTTACTTACTGAGTCTGTATTGTGTATAGAACGAATGAAGTGATATCTGTACTCTGGTACCGGTATAGAGGCCAGATCAGATATCACGTTGAATATGATGATGAAATATGTTATGATGCTTGATACTATGTTTGAATCTAAATCAATAATGGGAAATATCCCAATAATGTATATGTGAATTGATAATTGTGATTGCCACTAACTGGCGATGTGCGTGAGTTACTATGAAAATTTGTAAAGATTGAGAATACTGAAATCCACTAAGTGGTGGTTGTGAATGGACAATTGATTGAGTGGCATTTAGGATGCACATTATAAGAATGCATTGATTGGCATTTGCATCCATGGCATATCATTCGCTGTCTATGTGGAATGTTAGGGGTTCCACTAGGCAGGCCCAGTGGGAGGGCGACCCAGTGCACGGGTACATTATTGTATTTCTCTAGTGATTCTGGGAATCACGAAGCTGTCCATGGATCGGTGACGAGGCACCCTATATGGCGGGCCCAGTGGGCGGGCGGCTCTATGGTAAGTGAGTTACCTCGGTGTCCGACGGGGCACGGCTCTCTCGATGTGTGTTTGGGAGGGGCCCGTAGCACCTGTGGCAAGTAAGGCCACGATGATGATCCGCAGTCACGGGGTGACTAGTGCTACATATGGGCGAGAGTGGTTTGGTACCAGTAAAATATGAGGTTGAACATGCATGTAATTGGATATAAGTTACACATTTACTACTACAATAGGGGCATAGTAGCACACCTATGCTTGTCCTATAATTGATTATGTTGTTTTCCCACAGTCGGATCCGCAGTTGATAATAATTCCGTTGTGCATATGCATTAGTGTTATTCAAGTGGCCTCAATACTCAAGAGGGGGGGTGAATTGAGGTTTTAAGATTTTGCTTGAAATGCCTTTGAACTTGGTTCTTTTATCACAAGTTTAGAGTTTATATAAAAGAAGGCAAGTTTAGTACAAGAGTCAATGCAAATCAAGTAGTAAATATTGCTGAAGTAATTTATCGAGCACTTGGTGTGCAACACTTTAAAGCAACTAGTTCAAGCAAGCTCAAGTAGGTAAATCACAATCAATCAACAACAAACCAATCAAATGCAATGTATGAAAGTAAAAGAGTAAGGGAGAAGAGCTTGCAAACCAATTTAACAAGTTCCACTATATAAGTGTACGTCTTGCCTTCAAGCAACCCACTTGAAGGATTTCCACTATTGAGAATTTGAGATTACAAGCTTTGAGCAATTGCAGCTTCCTAGTGTCCCACACTCAAGAACTCAATCCTCACAAGTAAAGGGTAACCCACCCAATCTCACAATCTCTCAATAACCCAAAGGTTGAACCCCAAGCTTTGTGACCACTCAACCTAGAGTGAAAACCTTGGTGTTTGGTGATGATGTTTACAAGATATATACTCTCAATAGAGTGAATAGGCAATTGAAAGCTTACACAATTTCTAACTCTCAACTAGAGAGGATATACAAGTTCTAAGCTCAAACTTTCAAAGTATACAAAGAATGGACTCACTAAGCACAAATGAAGGTAAGGATTGATTGCCTCTTGTATTGTTGTATGTTGTGCTTGAGTTGGAGAGCCATTTATAGAGCTTTGAGGGAGCACCAAAGTCTTCCTAGCCGTTGCAAGTTATAGGCACTAAGTTGGAATGGAGAAATGAGCTCGTTTCCCACTAAAAATCACTTTCCCCAAATTCTGGCACGACTGTAATTGTTTACGCCTCGATCTGTAATCGATTACACTTTGAAAACTCCAATGTATTTTATGCTGTAATCAATTAGCATACATGTAATCGATTAGGTGTGACACAGAACCTTGGTAATCGATTACTCCTTGCCTTGTAATCGATTAGTGATGGCACCTGATACATATAATTTGGTTACGCAGCTTGGTATTCGATTATGTCTTGTATGTAATCAATTAGTGCACAATCAGTAGCCATGTAATCGATTAGTTGATATGTTGTAATCGATTAGGTGTTATTTCAGAAGCCTTGTAATCGATTGTATAAGTCCTGCAATCGATTAGTATAAGTACCTGATGCATTTAATTGATTTTTCATCTTGGTAATCGATTAGGTCTCTTGGTGTAATCGATTAGTTAATAAACAGAACCATTGTAATGGATTAGTCTTCACTGTGTAATCGATTATGGGACATAACAGAAGCTATCTAATCGATTAGCTATGCCTTCGTAATCGATTAGCCTACGTGTTTTTGCAGGTCTGATGCTATTTTCTTGTTTCTTCAAGAGTTTCCTCATGAACTTTTTATCATTATCAAAATCTTCAAACCTGAAAGCATATTCAAACACATTCTCACCCTTTTTGATGATGACAAATTGTGTTCATCTCTTGAGGATGTTAGTTCAAAATAAAATTATCTCTAATCATTATCTGTAAAAACATATCTCATTCAAATTATTCAAATTTTGCACAGTGTTATCTCTAACAAGTTATCTCTTGATTAACAAATATCTCCCCCTATCTAGATGAATTTATGCCACTTGTTATCTCTTAAAAGAAATTATCTCTTTAATCCACTTGTTATCTCTTTAATCAAAATAGTTTACTTTAAAATTCAAAATTTTCAACTTGTTAACCACTTGTTATTATGAATCAGTTTTTAGCACTTGTTAATTTTAACAAATAGATTAGATGAACTTCAAATATGTCTCCCCCTTTGTAATCATCAAAAACCAGTAAAGCCAGAGAGATATAACGAAACAGAAATTTTATTCATTGCAGAAAGGGAAAGTACATAAGGGAAATGGCAGAATGAAAATTCAAAAACATAATGAAAAGTAACTTAAACAAAGCATAATGAAAACAGATCTAATTATCTAGATGAAAGAAATAGAATTTGGAGATTTGATGAGACAGCTCATCATATCGTTGTGGCATAATCTCGAAATGCTGCTGCTCAGTCATTTGGAACTCTTGTAGAGAGTTCTCAATCTGATCAAATCGGCGGTCAAGATGCGTATATAGAGAGGTGAAAGGGTCAACGGGGGCGGATGGTTCACCTTGAGTTGTAGGAGGAGGAGGGGTAGGTTCATCAGCAGGAGCTTCAAAAGGAATGTTGGCATTAATGCCTTCTATTTTTCAGTGCCAAGCTCCATTCACATAGATAATACCCATCTTAGTGAGATGATGGGCGCCAATGCAAGCTTTGGTAGGAACTTTCTCCGATAATTCTCCAGCCAGATCAAATCCAAAAGCCTTGAAGATTTTGGTGAGCAGGATGGCATAGGGGAGCTTTTGTTGGTCCTTTGCACGAAGCATGTGCAGTTTCAACATTTGGACCCAATTGATTTCCTTTTGGTTGTGCATGGCCCACATCAAAAGGACATCGTCCTCCTCAACCAGAGCATAGTTCCCACCATGAGGAACCAACAGTTTCACCAAAAAGAAGTGAAGGAGGCGGTTATTCATAGTCAGGTGGCCTAGTAGTTTATGGTTTCTCCTTAGGCGAGCGGCCTTCCACAGTGATTGTCGGGCAGTGATGGCATTGAAATCTCACTCATCCTTGGGATCTCCTCCCACGAACTCAGCATCATTGAGCGGAAGTTGAGTGATTTCCGCAAGTTGGGCATTTGTGATCCTAAGGGTCACATTTTTGACCTTTGCTTCTAGCAACCCATCCACAAGCCTAAGGTTGCAATAGAACACCCTTATAAGCTCAGGGTAATAGAATTCTTCCTTAAGGGTGAGGAAGGGGAAGAGGTTATAGTGGTGGAGGCTTTGGGTCAAGGTGAGGCTATAGTGGTCAAAAATTTCAGCATTAATGGAGTGGGGAGAGATGATGTCTTTTTTAGAAAAATTCTTAATGAAATTCTGAAGGTCTCTAGAGGATGAGAAAAATCTAGAGAAGTCTAGGGGGTTGTTTGTTTGGGCCATAGAGGACCTTGCTCCCTTAACCGTTCTTGAGGAAGACATGGAAATGAGAAGGAGAATACAGAAAAGGAGAAGAGAATGAGAGGCTTTTGAAAAGCTCTAAGAAGTTGAGAGATTGGAGGAAGGAGTGGTGTGAGATGAGAGAGTGGAAGAGGGGGTATATATAGTGTAAAATTAGGGTTTAGAAAGAAGAGAAGAGAGTTAATGAGGTAGGGAGTGATTGGGCCAATAGAGTCTCTCAGAATTCTGCACTTTGACTGCTCCAGTTTCGATGTTAATCGATTAGGCAGCAGAGGCTAATCGATTAGGACACGGTTTCTGATGAAGTTGGAACGTTTTGCAAGTGGTATAATCGATTAGAGCACATGGGGTAATCGATTACATTAAAAACCGAGTCTTTGCAATCGATTATGAGATAAGAGTAATCGATTATTAGGAAGTTGAAATGTTGGTAATCGATTATATAGAGGTGCTAATCGATTAGGCATGGAACAGTAGCTTAGTAATCGATTATCTAAGGAGGGGTAATCGATTACGCATAAAATAGAGGCTTGGTAATCGATTATTGAACTGGGGGTAATCCATTACGCGCTAAACAGAAGCATAGTAATCGATTATGTATCTCTTCGTAATCGATTACATAGTTTAGAAATACAAAGATTATGCAGATTTCAGACAAGAAAATTGGAGATCATACCACAATTAATTACAAACTCATTAAACATGTTGTAAAACATGGAATTATCAAAATCACTTATTATTCAAACACAATTGGTCATATCTAGGATTCCTAATCCCCTTCTAATATGTATGAATGGTTCCTTTGCAAGTGGTTTTGTAAAAATATCTGCCAATTGCTTTGAAGTATCAATATATTCAAGAACACAATCTCTTTTTAACACATGGTCTCTTATAAAATGATGTCTTATTTTAATATGCTTAGTCCTAGAGTGCATGACCGGATTTTTGGAGATATTTATGGCGCTAGTATTATCGCATTTGATACGCACTTTGTTTAAAACAACACCAAAATCAAGAAGTTGTTGTCTTATCCAAAGAAGTTGAGCACAATAACTGCCAGCTGCTACATATTCTGCTTCAGCTGTTGATAAGGCAACACTTACTTGCTTCTTGCTGTGCCAAGAAACAAGGGAACTACCAAGTAAATGACATGTGCCACTAGTGCTCTTTCTATCAAGTTTACAACCAGCAAAGTCAGAATCAGAATATCCTAAAAGATTATATTCAACGCCTTTGGGATACCATAAACCAACATTTTAAGTACCCACAAGGTATTTCAAAATTCTTTTTATGGCAGTGAGATGTGATTTTTTAGGACATGCTTGATATCTAGCACACATGCATACAGCAAACATAATATCAGGCCTACTAGCTGTCAAGTAAAGTAAGGAGCCAATCATACCTCGGTATTTGGTTATTTCAACGTCCTTACCCTTCTCATCTTTGTCTAAATAGCAAGATGTACTCATGGGTGTAGCCATTTCATTTGCCTTGTCCATTTCAAATCTTTTGAGTAGTTCTTTGCAATATTTTGTTTGACTAATGAAAGTCCCTTCATTTGTTTGTTTGATTTGTAATCCAAGGAAGAAATTGAGTTCTCCCATCATGGACATTTCAAATTCATTTTGCATAATCTTGGCAAACTCTTGACAAAGAATTTCGTTAGTAGCACCGAATATTATATCATCAACATAAACTTATACCAAAAGAATGTCATTGTTTTTGCGTTTTATAAACAGTGTAGTATCAACCTTTCCTCTTTCAAAATTATTTTCTAAAAGAAATTTACTAAGCCTTTTCATACTAAGCTCTTAGAGCTTGTTTCAAACCGTATAAAGCTTTTCTCAATTTGAAAACATGGTTTGGTAATTTGTGATTTTCAAAACCGGGAGGTTGATTTACATAAACTTCTTCTTGAATATAGCCATTTAGAAAAGCGCTTTTGACATCCATTTGATAAAGCTTAAAATCCATACAACAAGCAAAGGCTAGTAATAATCTTATGGCTTCTAACCTAGCTACAGGAGCATATGTTTCTTAATAATCTATTCCTTCTTCTTGATTATACCCCTTAGCAACTAGTCTAGCTTTATTTCTAATGATTATACTATTTTCATCTAATTTATTCCTAAAAACCCATTTAGTACCTATTATTTGATGATCATTGGGTCTTGGCACTAATTCCCAAACTTGATTTCTTTCAAATTGATTCAGTTCTTCTTGCATAGCCAACATCCAATGCTCATCAATAATAGCCTCATCGATGGTTTTAGGTTCAATTTGAGAGACAAAAGCTAAATGATTGCAAGTATTAAAAGAGCGACGGGTACTTACACTGTAACATCCCGATTTAAAAATTAATTACCAAACGGAATTAAGCCATTAAAATAATCATTGCAAAGTGGAAAATTACTTGTTAATTATAAGTAACTCAATTAACCTAACTTAAGAAAATAATGGTTGATTAATTAAGAATAATTGTGATGGCTGGTTGATTGTGATTGGTGCGTGTGGCTTAGAGGAACTGCCGATTCACGTTTTCCCACCCCACTCTTCTTTTCTTTGTGCACGTATATATATGCCTATGGTCACTATTATTATTCATCTTCCTTCAGACTCCCTCTTCCTCTACTGCTTCGTTCTCTCTTCTCTTCTCTTCCTCGTTCTTCGTCTTCTTCTTCTCCCGTGCTTACTATTTTCCGTTTCTGGAAACGCACGACGATGGTACTGCAGAAGACTCGGAGCTTCCTTCTGCCGGTGGGGGACGATCATCGGAGTGGAAGATGAACAGCTTCCTGTTCCCCGGTGCGACTACGTTCAAGGAAGCCTGAACGAGTGTGAGCCCTGGAAGAAACAAACAGAGGCAAAGGACCAACATCGGGAAATAGAGGAACCCCTCGAATTCCTTCAGTAGGTAGGGGGCGCTTTGCATCTCAAATGCATAGCTTGTGAACGGTCTATGGGTGAAGTATTGCTTATGCATGTGTGTTTGAAGGTGTTAGCTATGAAATATATATATGATTGACAGCTTTTGAATACCGAGGGCATGTGATGGTTGAGTCTGATGGTAGTTCTTTTTATATTTAATGTATGTGAACATATGAGATATACTGTTGGGTATGTGAATGCATGTGTGAGTTATGGGACCGTGTGTGAATGGAGTGCATGTATCTTAGGTTGCCATATTGAGTCTGGTTAGTTATTTTACTCATGAAATCATGAAGTGGGGATTCCCGACACCGAGAGCAGGTGTGTGACTACTGTTGATTCCAGACAGAATGTTATATTCAAATATGAAATGTTTATTGCTGTGCATGTTGACATGACTTCTGAGTGCTCTGTACTGGGGAACAGTGGGTAGATCCTGATTACTATCCTATATTAACATGCATGTGAATGCTGGAAAATGAATATGTTATGTTTGTATGATGATGAATGAGTTACATGCAGAGTGTGGTTAAGGTGCGGAAAAAGGAGTACTGTTGTATTGATTAATATACGTAAAATATGATTGAAAGACCTTGAGTTGGACTCAAGGCGGTGCCGAGTGCATTAGCGTTGGACGCTTGATGAAAGACCTTGGGTTGGACTCAAGGCAAGCTTACCGGGTTGGACTCGGGGCTGCCTGTAACACTCCTGTTGTCGCTTGGAGTGACTGTGTTACATGTGAGGGCAAATGGTTTGGTACTAGTAAAACGGCCGGACCAGCTTGGAGCTAGAGGAAAAAAGGCTTGGAGCCTATGTTGCAACGTAAAAATTTGTAATAAAGAGGGGGTCGGATCCGACTGTAGTGGATATGTGTGCATTATATATAGATATACTCTTATACTGTGATGAATTCATTGTGTTGTATGTGTAGGTATCGGAAATGATATAATCCATATAGCCGTGTATTAAATGTATGAATTCCGATTGCATGGTACTGTTATATGTAGATACATTGGATGGCAGTTAACATTATAATTGATTGAGATGTGATGTTGTATGGTGGAAGATCTAAGGGTTTCCGAGTCACTAATTGTCATTTTAAATATAAAAGCTCACCCCTTCTGTGGTAATACTTTTCAGTGAATGTCTCTCGGAACAACGAGTGAAGGTGGAGCTGCATGCCGAGTGGAATGTTTGTGCACTATGGAAATATATGTATATGTGTAGATACTGTGTATAATGTTTTGGTTAAGCCTTGGCCGGCTCGTATTTTGATCTTAGTCTCTTAAACCAGAATTTGGACTCTCTCGGGTTGAGAGTATGACAATGTGCTTGTAATTATTTATATACATTCCTATATATATATATATATCATACTGTATGTTCATCTATGCTATGCGTGAAATCCGAATGATGTATATGTACTTTCTGAGCGTGGGAGGTTGGTATGACCTTAGTTGAAAATGGAACTAAGTTATTGTTGTGGGGAGCGAGATAGTGACTTTACCCCGAGTGAAGAAAGGTTTAAATGCTTCCGAGTGAATGAGGTCGTATAATTCTGAGTGGGGATTGACCTGAAGACCTTCACGGTAATAAACTGTTAGGATTTCCTCTAGTGGAGAATGACAACATGCTTCCGAGTGAGAACCCTCCGAGTGAGTGTTTCCGACTGAAGAGTGACCTATAAGATCCTGAGTGGAACCCATTGCAGTAAACTTATTGGAAACTAGAAGATTCTTAGGTGAGGCTTGATATAATAAGAAAATTTAGGTAAGAAGGATTATATGTGCCGAGTGAAAAATGAGTGAAATACCCGAGTGATAAAAGACTGTGAAGAATATTTCGAGTGAAATGTACGTGTGAAATCTGAGTGAAATGACTATGGGAACCACCTCCCGAGTGGTCAAAATCCGCGTTTGGTCTGATCCAAGTGGCCTCAATACTCAAGAGGAAGGGTGAATTGAGGTTTTAAGATTTTGCTTGAAATGCCTTTGAACTTGGTTCTTTTATCACAAGTTTAGAGTTTATACAAAAGAAGGCAAGTTTAGTACAAGAGTCAATGCAAATCAAGTAGTAAATATTGCTGAAGCAATTTATCGAGCACTTGGTGTGCAACATTTTAAAGCAACTAGTTCAAGCAAGCTCAAGTAGGTAAATCACAATCAATCAACAACAAACCAATCAAATGCAATGTATGAAAGTAAAAGAGTAAGGGAGAAGAGCTTGCAAACCAATTTAACGAGTTCCACCACCCCGGTGTACGTCTCACCTTCAAGCAACCCACTTGAAGGATTTCCACTATTGAGAATTTAAGATTACAAGCTTTGAGCAATTGCAGCTTCCTAGTGTCCTACACTCAAGAACTCAATCCTCACAAGCAAAGGGTAACCCACCTAATCTCACAATCTCTCAATAACCCAAAGGTTGAACCCCAACCTTTGTGACCACTTGACCTAGAGTGAAAACCTTGGTGTTTGGTGATAATGTTTACAAGATATATACTCTCAATAGAGTGAATAGGCAATTGAAAGCTTACACAATTTCTAACTCTCAACAAGAGAGGATATACAAGGTCTAAGCTCAAACTTTTAGAGTATGCAAAGAATGGACTCACTAAGCACAAATGAAGGTAAGGATTGATTACCTCTTGTATTATTGTATGTTGGGCTTAAGTTGGAGAGCCATTTATAGAGCTTTGAGGGAGTGCCAAAGTCTTCCTAGCTATTGCAAGTTATGGGCACTGAGTTGGAATGGAGAAATGAGCTAGTTTCCCACTAAAAATCACTTTCCCCAAATTCTAGAATGACTGTAATCGATTACGCCTCGATCTGTAATCAATTACACTTTGAAAACTTCAGTGTATTTCGTGCTGTAATCGATTAGCATACACTATGTAATCGATTAGGTGTGACACAGAACCTTGGTAATCGATTACTTCTTGCCTTGTAATCGACTAGTGATGGCACCTGATGCATATAATTTGGTTACGCAGCTTGGTAATCGATTATATCTTGTATGTAATCGATTAGGGCACAATCAGTAGCCATGTAATCGATTAGTTGATATGTTGTAATCGATTAGGTGTTATTCCAAAAGCCTTGCAATCAATAGTATAAGTCCTGCAATCGATTAGTATAAGTACCTAATGCATTTAATTGATTTTTCATCTTGGTAATCGATTAGGTCTCTTGGTGTAATCGATTAGTTAATAAATAGAACCATTCCAATCGATTAGTTTTCACTGTGTAATCGATTATGTGACAAAACAGAAGCTATCTAATCGATTAGCTATACCTTCATAATTGATTAGCCTGCGTGTTTTTACAGGTCTGATGTTGTTTTCTTGTTTCTTCAAGAGTTTCCTCACGAACTTTTTGTCATTATCAAAATCTTCAAACCTGAAAGCATATTCAAACACAATTAGCTTTAAGAGCATTTGCATATAGCCGATATATGCCTAGTTGATAGCCGAGATGGCGATGGATGATGGATGAATAGAGAGAAAGTAAGCCAATGTGCTAACATTATATGTGCGGTGATTATTGAGAAGGCTAACGATATGATATATATGATAGTGCCTTGTGAGTATATTGTGCTGAGTGGAATGATATAACACATGTGTGTGAATATACTGTGCGAGTGGAATGATGTACCTTATGTGTAAAATTGTGAATATACTGCGCCGAGTGGAATGATGTATTATATGTCTAAGATTGTGAATATACTCTACCGAGTGGAAGATGCACATATGTAAAGTATCATCATAATGTATGACTTTAATTCATTTGGATTATGTTACTCACCTCCTTGTTGCCATTTTTAAGGTTGATGTAGGTGCGATAAATTCCTACTCTTTTTGGAGGTCGAGTATTGGAGAAGGAAAATATGAAAGGAGATGTGGATGAGCCTTGGCCGGCATATATGTATGCATTTTGTATGGTATACGATGTATGTATGCTTATTTTGAAATTAATTTGACAACGGATGATTTTGGGAGGTAATGTAGGAAAATTAGACCGGATGTGTATGGCTAATTTTCATTAATAACCTTGAAAATGTATGAATGAATTTATTATTATTTATGAAAATATATTCTATTGTTAAACAAACTGATGAAGTATCTCTCATCCTCTCTTGGTAAATGTCTTAATCACTCTTGAAATTATTTTATCTTCCACTTTTTCCCTTGCGACGGCCTCAAGCCCGGTCGTCTGAGGTGCACTCTGATATCATCCTTATATCTTCATATATAAGATCGGTTATTCAATGATCCGGGGTAATTACTCAGCATTTTATACATTGAATTCCTTCTACTTTTAATTATTTTAAATTGTAAAAAATTTACCCCTGTTTCTGATTTTGGGATCGGGGCGTTACAACCTGGTATCAGAGTCTTGATTGCTCATTGATGAATTATATGAGTTCAATGTTGTTAAAGAATGATTGTCACTTAATGTTGACATGTTATGGTTATAGTAAACGTTATTGGAGCTTGAATTACTCACTGTTTTATTTTATGGCTGATATTAAGCTCGACCAGGCATTTCCTTTCCATATTTACCTTCAGATTATGAATACATTATGATGATATTTATATTGATGATAGTTGAAAGTAAGTATGAAATACTTGGAAATTCTGTACATGTTATTTATGATTCGGGTGTGACCCATTCTTTTATATCTGAGGACTGTGTACGACGGTTGAGATTGCTGGCGTGCTTAGCAAAAAATGCCCTTGTGGTTACTACCCCAACCGGTACTTGCCTAAGGATGGTTAACCGAAGTGATAACGTCGTTATGCTCTTAGAGGGAAGGAAGTTTGTTACTTCTTTCATTTGCCTACCTATGAAGGGTTTGGAGATTATTCTTGGCATGGATTGGCTCTCCGCTAATGAAGTCTTCGTTGACTGTCAACAACGGACTGCCATATTCCCTTCTTCTGATGTGGGGAAATTTGATGTGCAAGGTATAACTTAACTTTGCATATTATTATCTCTTGCCGATGGGATAAATGGTCCTGGCCCTTTAAAAATTCCCATTGTATCCGAATTTTCGGATGTATTCCCTGACGAGGTACCTGGTTTACCACCTCCACACGAGGTGGAATCTTCTATTGATCTTATTCCGGGAGCGGAACCTGTTTCCCGAGCTCCGTATCGGATGTCTCCTATGGAATTAACTAAGTTGAAGAGACAAGTTGAAGAGTTATTGGAACGAGAATTTATTCGCCCAAGTGTGTCTCCATGGGGTGCGCCTATTTTATTGGTGAAAAAGAAGGATGGGAGTATGAGGTTATGTGTGGATTATTGACAACTTAACAAGTTGACTATCAAGAACCGATATCCCTTACCTCGCATTGACGATCTTTTGGATCAATTGAGGGACGTCGCTGTGTTCTTGAACATCGATTTACATTCCGGATATCACCAAATTCGGGTGAAGGCCGAAGATATCCCAAAGACTGCTTTTCAAACTTGATATGGGCACTACGAGTATGTAGTGATGCCAGTCAGAGTGACAAATGCTCCTGCGATTTTCATGGATTACATGAATTACATCTTTCATAAACATCTGGATAAGTTTATGATGGTGTTTATCGATGACATCCTGGTCTATTCCAAAAGTCATGAAGAACATGAAGAACATTTTCGCCTTGTATTGAATGTCCTTCGAGAAAAGGAGTTGTACACAAAGCTTTCCAAGTGTGAATTCTGGTTATCCAAGGTCCAATTTCTTGGACATTTTATCTCTAAGGATAGTGTGGCTGTTGACCCATCTAAGATTGAAGTCGTGCTAGCTTGGGAAAGATTGACGTCTGTGACCGAAGTGAGGAGTTTTCTTGGTCTTGTCGGTTACTACCGAAGATTTATTGAAGATTTTCCCGATTGGCCTTGCCTTTGACGAAGCTAACTCGTAAGAATTAACCGTTTGTGTGGAGTCTTGATTGTGAAAGGAGTTTCCAAGAGTTGAAAGTTAAACTCACTTTTGCTCCGGTGTTGGCTTTGCCGGACTTATTGGATGATTCCATGGTGTACTGTGATACTTCTAAGCTTGGTCTTGGTAGCATGTTGATGCAATAAGAATGTGTGATAGCCTATGCGTCGAGATAGTTGTGACCGCATGAGGTTAACTACGCCACTCACGATCATGAATTGGCAGCGGTGGTGTTTGCCTTGAAGTTATGGCGACATTATTTGTATGGCTCGAAGTTTATAGTCTTTAGTGATCATAAGAGTCTAAAATATTTATTTGATCAGAAGGAGCTCAATATGCGCCAACAACGACGGATAGAGTTTTTGAAGGATCATGAGTTTGAATAGAGGTATCATCCTGGAAAGGCAAATGTGGTTGCCGATGACTTGAGTCGGAAATCATTGCATATTTCTACCATGATGGTGAAAGAGATGGAGCTTATTAAGTAATTTCAAAATTTGAACATGGGTGTAGAAGTATATAGTCCAAAAAAGATTTCTCTTGAGATGTTGACGGTAGCAAACGTGTTCCTTGAGACGGTGAAGTTGCAACAACCGAAGGATGAGTACTTGATTGAGATGAAGGAAGCTCAAGCTAATGGGAAGAATTCATTTTTAACGAAAGGTTGTGATGGCATTTGGCGTGTGAAAGGTCGGATTTATGTTCCATCTGGTGGTGATCTAAGAAGATTGGTACTCGAGGAAGCTCAAAAGAGTGTGTTGAGTGTAACACCCTAATTTTTAATAAATAATAAATCCAGAAACAGGGAAAAAATTTTCACAAAATCAACCACTGGTCAATCGGCATAAAAAAAAAGAAAGAAGGCAAGGGAAATAAAAGAGCATTCACACATATAGCAATCAGCGGAAGGAATAATGTTGGAACCGACCCATTCGGTTCAGCGAAACACATCAGCGCCTGGGCGAAACAGCTCTAGTCGCTCGGGCGAGGCACGATCCGCTTAAGCGATGCCAACACAAAAGCCTTCCCAAACACACATTCGCTGGAGCGGATCCTTCGTTCACTGAAGCGAAAAGCCTCACACGGTAAATTCATCACTCGGCATCGGGGCATCCATACACTCGGTAACCGACTAAGTCCACTCGAAGGTTCATTCCTAAGTCCGTTCGGAACTCCATAACTTAGCCTTCCAATTTTATCCATACGGCCACACTTATACTCTACTCGGGAACTGAGGGTTATCCCACTCGGATTCCAGAACTCCTTCTCACTCGGAATATATCCTATTCAAATATCACTCGACGCACTCCAACCTTAACACAATCGGGTCACATTTCCTATCCATTATTCGGAGCACATTCACACATTCACTTGGGAAATCAGGTAGTTAAGTCCCACTCGGACTTATTCGAAACCCAACCACTCGGGATACCAATCCTCACTCGGACTTTACATTTTTCACTCGGGTTACCGATGCCTTACACTTAAGATCCAATCCACTCTAAACCATCATTCGAACTCCTCTCTCAGAAGGGAATCACTCAAGGTTTTCACTCGGGAAATACCAACTCTTCCTCACTCGGGATTTCATACTTACTTTTACTCGGAAATCCTCAGGCCTATATTCATTCGGGGAATAACGACTGACTCACTCGGCATACTACCATTTGATCACTCGGATTATAATTACCCTACGCTTAGAGTATATTCCAATCCAATTCACCCCATTGACTCCTTCCTCAGACGGGGATCACTTAGAATCTTCCTACTCGGGAGTACGAGCTCTTCCTCACTCGGCTTACATATAACCTTTCACTCGGAACCACTCGGCTTCACAGCCACCCATAAGCACACTAACCTCCTACGCTCATAAGACATACTCATACATTCCTCTTCACCGCTCAAACATCACTTACAGTATAGAATAACACACAACATATACATATATAAACGAAAGCATTCATATAATTACAAGAACTTCATCAAGACTTCTGTTACCCGAAGCTGTTCAAGTTTTAACGTAAGGACTAAAACCAAAACATGAGCCGGCCAAGGCTTAACAAAATGTTATACACAGTATATATACATATATACATATATACATTTAGATATATGTTCCAATAGCGCTCGGATTCATTGTCCTGCACTCGGCTCCTCCTTCATCCTTCATTCCGAGAGATGTTCACTCAAAATGTAGCCACTGCAGGGGTGAGCTTTTACATGTAAAATGACAATCAAGGACTCGGTATCAGTGTTAGTATGCACATTCACATCCATTCAATCGTTTTCAGATTAATTAAGGTTAGGCACGGCAAAAAAATATTTATGATATACATACAACACACACAGGTATCCCCCACACTCGGAAATCATTCATAACACTCCACACACGTTATACGTACTACTCTAATCAACCTCATATCTACATGCATGCCTGCAGATCCGACTCGAGTGATGACTTTCAGTTACAGTTTTCCCCTCTCCTGGCCCCTCGTCCTTCAGCTCTTCCCGCGTGGTACCGGCCTCCCATTGGCGTCTCGAGACTCTTCTCTAGCTCCTACGGCTACCACGAGCTCCTTCGGAATCTAGCCGAGGTCTGTAACTGGAAGTCATTCCCTCGGGGCTCTTGACCTTCCACGGGTCACCCCACTCTTACACATGCAGCTAAATGCATTTACCAGCAAGCGTCATCACACCACCGATACCTCCTTCATAACCATTAAGTAGGAACAGATTCAATGCAGTCTTTATTCGCTTTATTATTTACACCAATATGTACAACCATCAACAATCAAAGTAATAGCATCTGACAAATCAACTAACGAGCACACATTCATATTCTCACAGTGTTAACAAAGATAGAACCATGCATATCATTCGTCATTATCAATACTAACATACTACTTCACCACCATCTAGATTACAAGCATTTACTGTTTAACCACTATAAAACACACGGAATCCAGAATCTTCAATCATGCATAGGATCCAATCATCACAAACACATGCACATACACTCAAGCAGTACATTCATCCGGTACCGTTCGTGGACCATGCATTTGACATGCAAGCGCCCCCTACCTACGAAAGGAACTTCAAGAAGCTTTTTCTGTTCTTCGACATTGAATCTGACGCCCTTCTACTGATTCGTTCAGCCTTTCTCCACTCCGTCGTACTCTGCACTTGGTTCGGGGTTGGAGTGTTGTTCTTCCTCTGCTTCAACGATCGTCCTTCACCTGTCGAGGCTCTGACCTTCTTCCCGCACTGTCGTCATGACGAACAGAAACAAGGGAAAGGAAAGAAGATGGAGACGAAGAAGAAAAAGAGAGAATGAAGTAGTGGGAGAAGTTTTGCACCCACGGTGATACTGAATATGCACCTATATACGCATGCGAGGAGAAGGAGTGGGATGGGAAAGCGTGAGTCGCAATCCACTCACACCTTCCGCCAATCACAGACAGCCATATCCCATTAATTAAGTCCAATTAACTTGTCATTAACTCTCAGGCTATATTGATTATGATTAACAACTAATTCTTTACTTTACTTTCAATTTCTTATCATTTAATTTTTATTCGGTATCTAACTTCAGAACTGGGATGTTACAGTTCTCCCCCACTCAAAAGAATTTCATCCTCGAAATTCAATCGGTAACTCACCTTAGTAAATAACTCGGGGTACTGCTGCCTCATGGTGTCTTCGCGTTCCCAGGTACGAGAGGTAGTCTTGCCTTGTTGCCACTCTACTTCTACCAGCTGTACGTTTTTGTTCCTCAAACGCTTCACCGATCGGTTCATGATTCTGATCGGTGTAGTCACAGTGGTCAGGTCTTCCTTGACTTCCACATCATCGTCAGGCATTGTGTGACTGGGGTCATGTAGATACTTCCTTAGTTGAGACACATGAAATACGTTGTGCAATCGGGATAAGTGGGTCGGTAATGCTATTCGGTATGCCATGGTGCCGACTCGTTCCAACACCTCATAAGGTCCAATGTATCGAGGGCTTAACTTTCCGCCTTTCAAGGCTCGTCCGACTCCTTTACTCAGAGAAGTCCTCAAAAACACTCTGTCTCCGACTGAAAATTCCAATGGTTTGGTGCGGTTGTCATGATAACTCTTCTGCCTGTCTTGAGATGCCTTCATTTTTCCCTGTATCACTCGGATCTACTCTGTGGTTTGCTTCACAATGTCTGGTCCCAAAAGCAGACTCTCACCCGTTTCCGACCAGCAAAGTGGGGTTCGGCATCTTCGTCCATATAGTGCTTCGTAGGGTGCCATACCAATGCTGTTATGATGGCTGTTATTGTACGTAAACTCAATCAAGGGGAGGTACTGCTCCTAATCTCCTCCGTGCTCTAACACACACGCTCTTAATAAGTCTTCTAAACTTTGAATCATCCACTCGGATTGTCCATCCGATTGGGGGTGGTAGGCAGAACTAAGCCAAAGTTTAGTGCCCATTTCTTGATGCAGGCTGGTCCAAAACCGGGACGTGAACCTAGTATCCCTATCCGATACGATGATGGAAGTTGGTATACCATGCAGTCGGATAATCTCATGAACGTAAATCCGTGCCAATTTATGCATCGGGTACTTCATGTTCACAGGCAGGAAGTGTGCACTTTTCGTCAGTCGGTCAACAATGACCCAAATCGCATCATGGCCCGCTCGGTTTTTGGGCAATCCCATGACAAAATCCATAGCAATCGAGTCCCATTTCCACACGGGAATCTCCAGGGGCTGCATTGCACCGTACGGCTTCTGGTGCTCCACTTTTGATTTCTGACAAGTAATACACCGAGCCACGTATTCTGCCACATTCCTCTTTAGTCTGGGCCACCAGAACTGTTTCTTCAGGTCATGGTACATCTTCATGGTACCCGGGTGAATACTGAGGAGGCTCTTATGAGCTTCATCAAGCACCATTTTCCTTAATCCTTTCTCACTCGGCACGTATATCCTGTCTTTCACTCGGAAGATCCCATCTGATCCCTCGGTCAAGGACAAATCCTTTCCCTTGGCCTGCGTCTTCTTCATCTCAGCCAAGTAAGAGTCTGACTGCTGCTGCTCGTACACGGACTTCAGGAATTCATTGGCGATTCTTAATGTACCGATTACTATTTTCCGAGAGGAGGGGGTGTCAACATGTAAGTTCATGTCTCGGAACTGCTCCAACAACTCCACTTCTCTTGCCATCATTATTGCCATATGGAGGGATTTCCGACTCAACGCGTCGGCAACGACATTTGCCTTACCCGGATGGTATTTCAGCTCAAAATCGTAGTCCTTTAAGAATTCTATCCATCTCCTCTGCCTCATGTTCAACTCTTTTTGGTCAAATAGGTATTTAAGGCTCTTGTGATCACTGTATACTTCAAATCTGGACCCGTACAAATAATGCCTCAAAATTTTTAGTGCGAACACCACAGCTGCCAACTCCAAATCGTGGGTCAGATAATGCTGCTCGTGAGGTCTCAATTGCCGAGAGGCATACGCTATCACTCGATCTCTCTGCATGAGCACGCATCCTAATCCGAGTCCTGATGCATCACAATAAACTACAAAGCTTTCTTGTAAGTCGGGTAATGCCAGCACTGGCGCAGTCATCAACTTGTTCTTCAGCTCTCAGAAGCTGCTCTCGCACTCAGGACTCCACACGAAGGGAATGTTTTTCCGAGTCAATTTAGTTAGTGGTAACGCCAGCTTAGAAAAACCTTCAATGAACCTTCTATAATAACCTGCCAGGCCCATAAAACTCCTTATCTCCGAGACCGACTTGGGTCTCTCCCATGCCATTATAGCTGTCACCTTCGAAGGGTCCACCGAGACACCTTGCTAGGAAATTACATGTCCGAGGAAGTGGATCTTATTCATCCAGAATTCGCACTTTGAAAGCTTCACGAACAACTGCTTCTCCCTTAACACTTGGAGTACCGCTCGGAGGTGTTCTTCATGCTCCTCGGAAGTCTTAGAATAGACTAGGATGTCATCAATGAAAACAACTACGAATCGGTCTAAATAGGGGTGGAATATGCTGTTCATGTAATTCATGAAGACAGCAGGGGCGTTTGTCACACTGAACGGCATCACTACATACTCGTAGTGGCCATACCGAGTCCTAAAGGCAGTTTTTGGGATATCCGAGTCCTTCACTCGGATTTGGTGATATCCCGATCGTAGGTCGATCTTTGAGAAGACTAAGGCTCCACGCAGTTGGTCAATTAAGTCATCAATTCTGGGCAACGGGTAACGATTCTTAATTGTGAGTTTGTTCAGCTGTCGGTAATCTATACAAAGTCTCATGCTGCCATCCTTCTTCTTAACAAGCAGCACAGGTGCGCCCCATGGGGATACACTCGGCCTAATGAATTGTTTTCCGAGTAACTCATCTACTTGCTTCTTCAGCTCGGCCAATTCAGTTGGGGACATTCTATAAGGTGCACAGGAGGCTGGCTCGGCCCCAGGGATCAAGTCTATAGAGAATTCGACTTCCCTATTCGGAGGGACACTCGGTACGTCTTCAGGGAACAATTCTGGAAATTCACAGACAATCGGGATTTCGTTCACTCGGGTTTTACTCTCACCCTCGGTTAGATAAAGCATCATGAATAGTTGAGTTATACCTTGTGCTGTGCAGTCCTCATGGTGCTGTCTCAGGAAAATTATCCTTCGGTTTCTGCAATCCACTAACACCTTGTTGGCTGAAAGCCAATCTACTCCGAGCACGATATCAAGATCCTTCAAGGGTATGCACACCAAGTCGAAAGTGAAACTCCGATCGCACAATTCGAACGTCACTTCTTTGCACATTGATGAGGTCAGTACCTTAGGACCAGTCGGATTGGCTACTTCCAAAATCCGATCCATTTCCACGGTCGGTAATTTCAAACGTTTTACACAATCATCAGCTATGAAGGAGTGGGTAGCTCCAGAATCAAAAACTACACTAAGGGTGTATCTACCGAGTGAGCACTTACATTGTACTAAGTCATTTGCTTGTGCGACTTCTTCTGCGTTGATAGCGTAGACTCTTCCAGTGGCTGGTTAGTCAGTGTCTCTCCTCCTGATATTTGGGGCAACCATCATATTCCCTCTAGCTCTGTTGTTTCCGCCCCGTGAGTTTTGTCCATCATTCCTATTGCTCTTCCCTTGGAACCCTCCTTGACGCACACTAGCATTTGTTTGACGGAGCTGGGGGCAGTCAGGGCGAATGTGTCCCCTATTCCCGCAGTGAAAACACTTAACATCGGTATCATTGCAACTCTGAGCAAAGTGGTCGCCACCACATTTAAAACACTTACCATACCTGGGTCGTTCACTCATCTGTCTCCCTCGGTCACCGCGACCCTGATATCTAGTGAAGGGTTCATTTCTTCCTACGTTCCCTGGCCTCTTGAAACGTGACTGCTGAGGCCTCAGATAGTGGTTGGCTCTGCTGCTCTGGCCCGAGTGGGCCTTGTCATCTTCTTCAAATATCCTACATTTATTCACCAATGCAGGGAAACTCCATATCTCATGGTATCTGCAGGCTCTCTTAACATCTGATCTTAATCCATTCTCAAACTTAAGGCACTTCGAGCTCTCCGTCCCAGGTTGTTGGAAGGGTGGGTAGAATAGGCATAACTCCTCGAATCTTGTCGCGTATTCTTCCACAGTCATGGAGCCTTGCTTCAACTCCAAAAACTCTAACTCCTTCCGACTCCTCACTGTGTCGGGGAAGTATTTCTCTAAGAAGCATGTCTTAAAATCGTTCCATGTCAGCTGAGCATCATCATCAGGGAATCGGCTTCTGGCTATCTTCCACTAGTTCTCCGCTTCATCTCGCAGCATATACACTGCACATTCCACCTTTTGGGCCTCGGTACAACGAAGACCCCCAAAAATCCTCTCCAGTTCCTGAGTCCATTTAAAAGCTGCCTCCAGATTACGTCCTCCCTGAAACTCACTCGGCTTCCTCTTCAGGAAGCGGTCCAGCACGTGGCCATCCTCAGCTCGAGTCTGGCCCTGCCTTTCAAACACGTCCGCAAAGCGTTGGAATGCTGTGGCTATAGCCTCCATGCTTTGGCGATGCGTCATTCCTTATCCTGAAATCAACATTCGAGGATAAGTATACCGAGCCACTTACTACCGATCGGGTTTTCAGTCTAACATTCAATAGCTTAGCACATTATATCATTCCTCCAGGTTACACACACAATCGGACCAGGAGGAAACAACCTCCTATCCACAAGCCAATATCAATCAGGTTCAACTAACATCACAAAAATTATGACCATTTAGTCAGAAAACACACAACCGCTTACACTCGGTAAGCATACCTTGGCCTTGGACCTTTCGGTCTGCTCTGATACCAAAATGTAACACCCTAATTTTTAATAAATAATAAATCCAGAAACAGGGAAAAAATTTTCACAAAATCAACCACTGGTCAATCGGCATAAAAAAAAGAAAGAAGGCAAGGGAAATAAAAGAGCATTCACACATATAGCAATCAGCGGAAGGAATAATGCTGAAACCGACCTATTCGGTTCAGTAAAACACATCAGCGCCTGGGCGAAACAGCTCTAGTCGCTCGGGCGAGGCACGATCCACTTAAGCGATGCCAACACAAAAGCCTTCCCAAACACACATTCGCTGGAGCGGATCCTTCGTTCGCTGAAGCGAAAAGCGTCACACGGTAAATTCATCACTCGGCATCGGGGCATCCATACACTCGGTAACCGACTAAGTCCACTCGAAGGTTCATTCCTAAGTCCGTTCGGAACTCCATAACTTAGCCTTCCAATTTTATCCATAGGGCCACACTTATACTCTACTTGGGAACTGAGGGTTATCCCACTCGGATTCCAGAACTCCTTCTTACTCGGAATATATCCTATTCAAACATCACTCGACGCACTCCAACCTTAACACAATCGGGTCACATTTCCTATCCATTATTCGGAGCACATTCATACATTCACTTGGGAAATCAGGTAGTTAAGTCCCACTCGGACTTATTCGAAACCCAACCACTCGGGATACCAATCCTCACTCGGACTTTACATCTTTCACTCGGGTTACCGATGCCTTACACTTAAGATCCAATCCACTCTAAACCACCATTCGAACTCCTCTCTCAGAAGGGAATCACTCGAGGTTTTCACTCGGGAAATACCAACTCTTCTTCACTCGGGATTTCATACTTACTTTTACTCGGAAATCCTCAGGCCTATATTCATTCGGGGAATAGCGATTGACTCACTCGGCATACTACCATTTGATCACTCGGATTATAATTACCCTACGCTTAGAGTATATTCCAATCCAATTCACCCCATTGACTCCTTCCTCAGACGGGGATCACTTAGAATCTTCCTACTCGGGAGTACGAGCTCTTCCTCACTCGGCTTACATATAACCTTTCACTCGAAACCACTCGGCTTCACAGCCACCCATAAGCACACTAACCTCCTACGCTCATAAGACATACTCATACATTCCTCTTCACCGCTCAAACATCACTTACAGTATAGAAGAACACACAACATATACATATATAAACGAAAGCATTCATATAATTACAAGAACTTCATCAAGACTTCTGTTACCCGAAGCTGTTTAAGTTTTAACGTAAGGACTAAAACCAAAACATGAGCCGGCCAAGGCTTAACAAAACGTTATACACAGTATATATACATATATACATATATACATGTAGATATATGTTCCAATAGCGCTCGGATTCATTGTCCTGCACTCGGCTCCTCCTTCATCCTTCATTCCGAGAGATGTTCACTGAAAATGTAGCCACTGCAGGGGTGAGCTTTTACATGTAAAATGACAATCAAGGACTCGGTATCAGTGTCAGTATGCACATTCACATCCATTCAATCGTTTTTAGATTAATTAAGGTTAGGCACGGCAAAATAATATTTATGACATACATACAACACACACAGGTATCCCCCACACTCGAAAATCATTCATAACACTCCACACACGTTATACGTATTACTCTAATCAACCTCATATCTACATGCATGCCTGCGGATCCGACTCGAGTGATGACTTTCAATTACAGTTTTCCCCTCTCCTGGCCCCTCGTCCTTCAGCTCTTCCCGCGTGGTACCGGCCTCCCATTGGCGTCTCGAGACTCTTCTCTAGCTCCTACAGCTACCACGAGCTCCTTCGGAATCTAGCTGAGGTCTGTAACTGGAAGTCATTCCCTCGGGGCTCTTGACCTTCCACGGGTCACCCCACTCTTACACATGCAGCTAAATGCATTTACCAGCAAGCGTCATCACACCACCGATACCTCCTTCGTAACCATTAAGTAGGAACAGATTCAATGCAGCCTTTATTCGCTTTATTATTTACACCAACATGTACAACCATTAGCAATCAAAGTAATAGCATCTGACAAATCAACTAACAAGCACACATTCATATTCTCACAGTGTTAACAAAGATAGAACCATGCATATCATTTGTCATTATCAATACTAACATACTACTTCACCACCATCTAGATTACAAGCATTTACTGTTTAACCACTATAAAACACACGGAATCCAGAATCTTCAATCATGCATAGGATCCAATCATCACAAACACATGCACATACACTCAAGCAGTACATTCATCCGGTACCGTTCGTGGACCATGCGTTTGACATGCAAGCGCCCCTACCTACGAAAGGAACTTCAAGAAGCTTTTTCTACTCTTCGAAGTTGAATATGACGCCCTTCTACTGATTCGTTCAGCCTTTCTCCACTCCGTCGTACTCTGCACTTGGTTCGGGGTTAGAGTGTTGTTCTTCCTCTGCTTCAACGATCGTCCTTCACCTGTCGAGGCTCTGACCTTCTTCCCGCATTGTCGTCATGACGAACAGAAACAGGGGAAAGGAAAAAAGATGGAGACGAAGAAGAAAAAGAGAGAATGAAGTAGTGGGAGAAGTTTTGCACCCACGGTGATACTAAATATGCACCTATATACGCATGCAAGGAGAAGGAGTGGGATGGGAAAGCGTGAGTCGCAGTCCACTCACACTTTCCGCCAATCACAGACAGCCACATCCCATCAATTAAGTCCAATTAACTTGTCATTAACTCTCGGGCTATATTGATTATGATTAACAACTAATTCTTTACTTTACTTTCAATTTCTTATCATTTAATTTTTATTCGGTATCTAACTTCAGAACTGGGATGTTACATTGAGCATACATCCTGGTGCCATAAAAATGTATCAAGATCTGAAAAAGAATTTCTGGTGGCCCGGTATGAAGCGTGATGTGGCTAATTATGTAGCCTCCTGTATTATTTGTCAAAAGGTTAAGGTTGAACATCAGAAACCATCTGGTTATCTGAGACCTTTTGATATTCTGGTGTGGAAGTGGAACGACATTGCTATGGACTTTGTTTTTGGACTACCCAGAACATGTACTGGGAATGATGCTATATGGGTGATCGTGGATCGGTTGACAAAGTGTGCTCACTTCTTACCCATGAATATGAAAAGTTCATTAGAGAATTTAGCCCGGATGTACATAAAGGAGATCGTTAGGTTGCACGGTGTGCCTTCGAGTATTGTGTCGGATCGTGACCTACAGTTCACTTCTCGATTTTGGGGGAGCTTGCACGAGGCAATGGGTTCCAAACTGAAGCTCAGTTCGGTGTATCATCCACAAACGGATGGACAATCCGAGCGGACAATTCAAAGCCTTGAAGATTTATTATGGGCTTGTGTGTTGGAGCACAGTGGTTGTTAGGAAAGATTCATACCACTAATTGTATTTACGTACAACAACAGTTACCACAACTCCATTGGTATGGCTCCATATGAAGCGTTATATGGACGGAAATGTAGAACTCTGTTGTGTTGGCTTGAAGCCGGAGAGAGTTTGGTTTTGTGGCCAGAGTTGATTATGGAGACGAACAAACATATTAAGATGATACAAGAAAAGATGAAAATTGCCCAAGATCGGCAGAAAAGTTATTATGATAAGAGGCAAAAGCCACTTGAGTTTCAAGTTGGCGATCACATATTTTTAAGAGTATCAAGAGATAAGGGCATTGGAAGAGCTTTAAAGAGTAAGAAGTTAAACCCGAGGTTCATTGGACCCTACGAGGTCCTATAGCGGATTGGCGATGTTGCATATCGGATTGCACTTCCCCCGCACCTGGCTAATCTACATAATGTGTTCCATGTGTCTCAATTAAGGAAGTATGTCCATGACCCTCTACAAGTAATTCTTATGGACGATGTTGATGTACGGGACGATCTGTCCGTTCTTCATGTTTCTGTTTGCGTTGTCGAACGCTCCGTGAAAAAGCAACGAAACAAATTCGTACCATTGGTGAAAGTTGCATGGAAGCACGAAAATACTGAGACGTTCACGTGGGAACGTGAGGACGATGTGAAAGCTCGGTATTCCGATGTGTTCGAATTCGGTATGTTAAATTTTAGGGACGAAATTTATTTTTGGTGGGGTGGATTGTAACACCCTAGATGTTAAACTAAAGGATTAATTGGGAAGATAAATATTAAATAATTATATTTAAGTTATTTAATGTTCCAAAATATTAGGAATAAATAAATTAAGATTTGTGGGAATTATTTATGGTTTATTGGAACTAGATAAGCTGAAAATGAGCCCGGTTGAAATATGGGTATCGGACCAAGTATCTCTGAATAGGATAATATTGGTCAGGACTGTTAAGAATAGTATTGAGAATACGATGGTATATTCGGAATAATTTTTGGATATGGTATTAAGCCCAAACGATGACCCTGTTTATCATAAAATAATGAATAATTATTGGGGAATTAAAAATAAAGCCAAATGGTCTACTTTTCCCTTCTTAATCCCGTTAGCCCCTTTTTGGATTTCCCATACATATACTTGCTTCTACTTTTTCTACACTCTTCTCCTTCATTTCCTCTCTTACTTCTCTTCAAAACCCTAAGCAAAAGTGGTGGCTTTTTCCCTCTCCCATTTTCATGTTTGAAGAAAGCTTGGAGGATCTTGGAACTTGAAGTCTCACCCTTCCTCCTCCTCATTTTTGTGTGGTTTTCCCTTTTTCGGAAAACTCTCTCCCATTTCTTCTCTTGAGGGAAGATTCTTGTTATTTCTCAAGAGTATAAGCCATGAGTTTTTGGGTTTTGATGTTGGGAATGTAATTTAATGAATGTTGTTGGGTTTTGATCAAAAAGCCTTTCCCCTAAGATTTATGGGAAATGTGAGATCTAAATGGAGAGGCATTTATTGTGTTAAATAACTACTTTTGGTGAAGTGAGATGTTGTTATTAATGGTGAATGGCCATTAATAAAGCTTAATGGTTATTGGAAACCATTAATGTGGGAACCCGGTGTTGGGTTCGACATTGAATGTACAAGATAATAAATGTTGATGCCTAAAGCGAGGTGGTTGTGGCTGAACGAGTGAAATAAATTGAACTGAGAGTGAAGACGCCGAATGTCACCAAGTAAATAAATATGAACATTAGGCCGATGTTGTTGAATGGGAAATTGATTGTGTGGTACATTGTGATGTAGGAGATAACCCCGGTTACGTGGTAGAACCTTCTGACCGCGGCGATTACTACTTCTCTTGAGGTAGGAGGGGGTAACTATTCTAAATAGATGATTTCATCCATTCCTGATATGAAAATATGTGTATATGATGGTGCTTGTTAATTGCCTATGTAGACGTTGTGATGATTTCATGATTTGAGTGTATTTAGAATGATTGATGTTATGTGGCATGTATTTGGATGATGAATGTGTTGTTGCAATGAATTGAGCCAGAGTCAATGACCCGGTATGGGACCAGCCACTAGAGTTAGTAGATGGCTGAGGTTTTAGACCAATGTTGTATGATTATCCGGTGTCCCAAAGAGGGGAGATCGATTTTGATAACTGGTGTTTTACTTGCTGAGTTTGTATTGTGTACAAAACGGATGAAGTAATATCCATACTTTGGTACTCGTATAGAGGCTGGATCAGATATCACGTTGAATATGATGATGAAATATGTTATGATGCTTGATACTATATTTGAATTGAAATCAATAATGGGAAATATCCCAATGATGTTTATGTGAATTGATAATTATGATTGCCACTAACTGTCGATGTGTGTGAGTTCCAATGCAAATTTGTAAAGATTGAGAATACTGAAATCCACTAAGTGGTGGTTCTGAATGGATAATTGATTGAGTTGCATTTAGGATGTATAGTGTGAGAATGCATTGATTGGCATTTGCATCCATGGCATATCATTCGCTGTCTATGTGGAATGTTAGGGGTTCCACTAAGCTGGCCCAGTGGGAGGGCAACCCAGTGCATGGGTACATTATTGTATTTCCCTAGTGATTCTGGGAATCACGAAGCTATCCATAGATCGGTGACGAGGCACCCTATGTGGCAGGCCTAATGGGCGGGCGGCTCTATGGTGAGCGAGTTACCTCGGTATTCGATGGGGCACGGCTCTCTCGATGTGTGTTCGGGAGGGGCCCGTAGCACCAGTGGTAAGTAAGGCCACAATGATGATCCATAGTCACGGGGTGACTAGTGCTATAGATGGGCGAGAGTGGTTTGGTACCAGTAAAATATGAGGTTGAACATGCATGTAATTGGATATAAGTGTACACATTTACTACTACAGTAGGGGCATAGTAGCACACCTATGCTTGTCCCACAATTGATTTTGTTGTTTTCCCACAGCCGGATCCGCAGTTGATAATAATTCTGTTATGCATATGCATTAGCTTTAAGAGCATTTGCATGTAGCCGAGATATGCCTAGTTGATAGTCGAGATGGCGATGGATGATGGATGAATAGAGACAAAGTAAGCCAAGGTGCTAACATTATATGTGTGATGATTATTGAGAAGGCTAACAATATGATATATATGATATTGCCTTATGAATATATTGTGCCAAGTGGAATGATGTATCACATGTGTGTGAATATACTATACCGAGTGGAATGATGTACCTTATGTGTAAAATTGTGAATGTACTGCGTCGAGTGGAATGATGTATTATATGTCTAAGATTGTGAATATACTCTACCGAGTGGAATGATGCACATATGTAAAGTATCATCATAATGTATGACTTTAATTCATTTGGATTATGTTACTCACCTCCCTGTTGCCATTTTTAAGGTTGATGTAGGTGTGATAAATTCCTACTCTTTTTGGAGGTCGAGTATTGGAGAAGGTAAATATGAAGGGAGATATGGATGAGTCTTGGCCGGCATATATGTATGCATTTTGTATGGTATACGATATGTGTATGCTTATTTTGAAATTGATTTGACAACGGATGATTTGGGAGGTCATGTAGGGAAATTAGACTGGATGTGTATGGCTAATTTTCATTAATGACCTTGAAAATGAATGAATGAATTTATTATTATTTATGAAAATATATTCTGTTGTTAAACAAACCGATAAAGTATCTTTCATCCTTTCTTGGTAAATGTCTTAATCACTCTTGAAATTATTTTATCATCCGCTTTTTCCCTTGTGACGACCTCTAGCCTGGTTGTGCGAGATGCACTTTGATACCGTCCTCATATCTTCATATTTGAGATCAGTTATTCAATGATCCGGGGTAATTACTCAATATTTTATACATTGAATTCCTTCTACTTTTAATTATTTTAAATTTCAAAAAAGTAACCCCTATTTTTGAAAACGAATCCGGGTTGTTACCATGTGCCTAACAAGCACTAAAAAGGCACACTTCTGAAAATTTAAATCTGAAAGAGTGATTCTGGAAAATTTTGTATGAGAAAAAGGAACAATAAGGAAAGAGTCCAAAGGACTAGAAAAAGAGGAAAAAGAGCAAAGCTCTGAAATTGAGAAAACTCAAGAAAAAGAAGAAAAGTATGAGGTCAATTGTTGTTATTCTTTGAAAAAAGGAAAGAAAAACAGATTCAAGGCAAGGCAAACATCAATGAACACACTCATTACCTTACACTGACCAGAAAAACAAAAATAGAGCCTATAACCCAACCTCATTACAAGCCAATAAAAGTACTTATTGATCTGTGTGCAGTTACTGTTATGTATGATGCTTTGGAGGATTACAAGCCTATATTTACTTGTTGTTATATAAGTGATATGTGCACAATTATAGTCCTGAAACACTGAGAGTAGAGAGAAACATATCTGACCTAGTGAGAATGAAGCATCATGGGCATATTTTCCAGGTTAGAATCCTGCATTCAGATTACCAAGGATCAGTTGCAAGGTTCTTTGTTCATATGTTACACTGAAATTGTTTGAGATTGGTCTGAGAAGGAACATGAAATTAGCACAGTAGGTCATTTAATTTTAGCATTGCTTGAGAAAAAGCAAGTTTTAAGTTTGGGGATGTGATAAGTCTTGAAAAGACTTAATTAAATGTTAATATTTATCCTTAATTAATGTGTAGGATTGAGTTTAATCATTAAGTTTAGAGGTAATTAGGTAAGTATTTGTCAATTAGACAATTTCAATAATTAACTGTTAGTTTAGCATTTTTCATTTAAATCAATAATTAAAAGATATGGAAAAGAATATGTATTGAGATAAAAAGGCCCTGAGCGTACTAACGGTAACACATAGCGTTCCTACGTTAGTGTATTTTTGGTGTTGAATTACAGGTCAGCATACCGACGTTGGACCAAGGTGTGCTTACACGTGGCTAAGAAAATAAAGTCCAGAGGTGGAGCGTACTGACGCTACCTCTATTACATGGTTACGCTGAAGAAAAAGGGAATCAGGTGCCACTCCAGGAAGCCAACGTACCTACGCTGACTCCAGCCGTATTGATGCATAGAATAGAGTATGTAAAGGGGAATTAAGTCAGAGACCCAACGTGCCGATGTGGGGCTCAACCATACTTACGCTCAAGAGGTACACAGTGCCTTAGAAGGAAACAAAAGGCCAACATACTAACGCTGCCCTTGGCCGTGACTACGCATGGGTGCCAGACAGAGGAGTAATTCCCAGGCAACAGACCAACGTGCTAACGCTAGTGACAGGCATGGCTATGCGTAAATGCGAGGGAAATCATTTTCTATTTCAAAATTCAGTTGTAATTTAGTTAGTTTAAGTTTTCTATTTATTTTGTAAGTCATTAAGGGTAGATTTCAGGATTAAGTTGTTAATTATTGTACATGTATATATAGTTGTAGTGATGTTAATTAAACACACACTTGATAATACAAATTTATTTTCTCAGATTTACTTCTCTCTCTACATTTTTTCCCTCTCTATTTTCTTTGCATTTCAGCATGAACTCCAACACCAGATTCATCTCTTTTACCTCCATGAATTGCTAAATCCATAAGGTTGGAAGTAGTTGAAGCTTCAATGGAGGTATGATTCTGTGGCTGGAGTGTTTTTTAGCTTGAAGCATGTGGAACATAGCAAGTAGTGCAAATCAACTCTGAATTGGAAGATTCAGACCAATCTTTGTGCTCTCTCCATAGAGGAATCATGGTTGAGACTCAAGTATTCTCCTTCTTACCTAATTACTTCAAGCCTAAGGTTTTAGATGGATAATTAGGGTTCATTCTTGTAATTTCACATTAGGTTTTAGTGTACTTAATCACCTAAGGAATTAGGGTTTAATTGCATTAAGATTAGTATTAATCACCTAAGGAATTAGGGATTAGTCATCTGTGAAGTTGTGCATGTTGTAATTTAGGGAATTGCTCTTGTCCATTGAGTTTTATTGAGATTGATAGCTGAAGTTAGTTTCAACCTACTCTTAATTAGTGTTTTTACCTTCTTAATCATCTATATTAGGTTCTATAATTGCATTGTGAAAAGTACAAAAATATTAAATCTGAAACTATAAAGAGAATTTCATGAATTGTTCATATTTCTTGGTTGGTTCAGCTAGTATCAGTCCTTTGTTGTGGTAATTACCTCAATCCCTATGGGAACGATACAAATATATTACTTTTTAATGATTAGTGCGTTTGCCATAAAAATCATCATCCGATGAAAATGCATCAAGTTAATGTCGTCGTTGCCGAAGATTGTTGAGTAATATCAACAATTCTTAGACCGGTACTAGACTGAACCACCTCATTTGTTGATTAGTTTAGTTGTGTTTTGTTAGTTAGCTTTAATTTTTAGGTAGCTGTCGTTTTACATATTATGTGTGAATTAGTATATGCAGTCCAGGGATAAAAAGGAGCCATTCTTCTTTGATCCTGATATAAATTTACTCCAGAGAAGATTAAGAAAAGAAAAAAAGTTAAAAGTGAGAGAGCTAAAATAGAAAATAGGAGAGTGACTTTAGGAGAATATTCAAGGCCAACTGATGAAGGTATGCAATCTAGTATCCTCAGGCCTTCGGTTACAGCGAATAACTTTAAACTTAAACCAGAATTGCTGTAATTGGTTAGGAATGAATAATTTAAGGGAAGTGAGGTTGAGGACCCAAACTTACATTTAGCTAGCTTCCTTCAAATATATGATACGGTGAAAATGAATGGTGTTCCTGATTAAGCAATCTGGTTAAGGTTTTTTCCCTTTTTCTTCGGGACAGGGCTAAGGCTTGTTGGAGAGCCAACCTAGGGGTAGCATCTCCATTTAGGATCATCTCACTATGAAATTTTTGATTAAATGCTTCCCTTCCTCTAAGTATGCTAGGCTGCGTAGTGAGATTACATACTTTCAACAAAGAGAAGATGAATCTTTATTAGAAGTATGAGATAGGTATAAGGAGAGTTAGAGGAAGTGTCTTCATCATCAAATACCTGAAATACAGCAGGCTAACATTTTTACAATGGAGTTAGGCTAACCACTAGAGTCTTAATAGATGCCTCAGCTGGAGGTTCTTTGACCACCAAAACTATGGATAAGGCTATAAAATTAATATATGTGATGGCCTCAAATGAATGTTTGATAGGAGAGAGGAGTTGTGTTCCCAAGAGGGGAATCATGGAATTAGATACTTGAACACTCACTTGTTTTCTCTCTAGAAACCAAAGTCTGAAAGACTTTCTCTAAAGAGTTTCTAAGCCCTTGTATCCACTACATAAGTCCTCTTTGTAGTTTTGCTTAGTGCAGACCGTGACTTTTAGTAGTCTGTAGCTCAGTGTACCATATAACCATTTCATATCTTTATACGCTGAGTTATTTGATAGTAACATTAGACACTTTTCTACCATCACTTTGTATTTTCTAGTGTGTTGCCAGAACTTATTAGTGTTGGGAAACATTGTGGCCTAAAGAGGCTTTTGAAAGAATACTTAGGTTTTTAGCCAGGAGTGGCTAGTGTCAAGAATAATTAGGATAAGCCAAAAGTGATTGCAGTCAAGAATAGTGCACTGGGCTGGTACAGATTGTAAAGGCATTTTACAATAGTGAAAATCCTTTAAGCTGAAGGGACTGGACTAACTTCTGTGTTGGAAGTGAACAAGGATAAATTTCCATTATGCATTTTCCTTATCCCTTTCTCTGGTCTGTTAAAAATTGTTTTCTGCTTGAGAGGCGTGTACACGATTGTTTTTAAAAAAGAGTTTAGGACTTATTCAACCCCCCTTCTAAGTCTAACTTTGTACCATCAAATGTGATTGTGAAAAAGAAAGATGTGGGCATGTTCTGAATGATCATACACAAAAAGACCAAGAAAATCAGAAGTGGCAAAAGCTCATAGAAAATAAGAGAAAAATCCCAAGATTGCCAAAGAAGAAGAAAGCTCGTTATATGCATATTCAGTTCGTCACGCAAAAGCCATGGCAACTTAAATTAGAGACATGTCTTCAAATCACAATTCATTGCCTGTGACATTCAACAATCTCTAATCAGCTTTTTGACTTAGTATGTATCAATGTTTATCTATATTTTTCATGTACTAAGTCATATTCAAAGTTAAGCCTTTTTTCATCTATACAAGTCTGTAGTATAGACTTTTCTCTTAGCTTAACTAAGTTAAAGGCTTGACCTTCTTAATACCTTTATCCTTTTCAAATCCATTTAACACAACTTTGAAAGATCTATTGGGAAACATTATTTTCCTAAAGAGGCTTTTGAAATAATACTTGGGTTTAAGCCAAGAGTGGCTTATGAAAGAATACTTGGGTTTACCCCAGGAGTGGATGCTGCAAAAGAATACTCATTATAAGCCAGGAGTGGTTGGTGTCAAGAATACTCAGAAGCATGTGATTATGCTTAAGCCAAGAGTGGCTGGAGTCAATAATACTCAAAGGCATTATAACACCCTCGGTTAACTAAGATAATCTTTTCCACTAGATTAACTCAGTTAACTGAGAGGTTACTAATTTTTAAAAAAAATATGGAAGTTTTTTTATACAAGATACACATGGTGGAACAAAAACATAACGTGTATATGATAGTATCATATGTACATAAAATGGTTTCATCAGATCTGTGCAACTGAAGTAAGAAAGAGGCACGCAGGCACCCTGTACAAAACATCACCATAAAACAACAAAATAACGTGAACTAACCCTAACTACTAGTCCCGGCCCTTTGCGAAGTCCTTGACCAACCAAGGGGACTCTGGCTGAGCTAAAGTGGATGTGATCTGAGTCAGGCTAGGCTGGAGAGATGGTCCCGTAGAACCTAGGTTGGATAATGGCTGATTGGTGGGTGGTCGGGTCTGCTCATACGAACGACAGGTGTAAACCTCATAGGCCTCGAGCAGGAGACTCTGAGCCTCTGCCGACATATGCTTATAAACCTCCGTCTTTCCATATTTGAAGCTTTTGAACATATGGCGAAGAAGACCCCTGGAATGATCCCATCGACGTCGGCCCAGATAACGCTCCATCGGGGCAATGGTGAAGACTTTGGGTCGTACCTCCAATAGACCTCGTGGTACGTGGAGTACTGGAGGCTGAGAAGGGAAAAACTGTTAAGGTGTAACTGGAGGGATAACTAGGTCCACTGGATCTATGAGTAACGGTTCCATTGGCATGTCAGAAGGAATGTCATCTAGGTTCTCGTGACCTGCCTAGTCCTCCAAACGAATTACACTACTGGTATGGTACCCGTGCCTGGCCGAAAGTCTGGAATGGATAGTTATAAAGGTGAGTCTTTGTGTAACATCCTGAATTTTATAAAAATAATGAAATAGGATGAATAAACATTAAATAATTATAAATGGGTTAATGAGTATCCCAAAAATGTGGGAATAATTAAATTAAGATTTATGAGGGTTAATTATAATTTATTGAGGATTTAAGAGTTAAAATTTTATCCGATTAGAATATGGGGGTCGGACCAGGTATCTCCGATTGAGATGCCATTGGTCAGGGCTGTTAAGAATATTATTGGGAATCCGAATATGTCTTCAGAATAATTTTGGGATTTATTATTGAGCCCGAACTGAGATCTTGTATGTTATAAAATGAGAGAGTTTAATGAAGGAAATAAAATTAAACATAAACCTACCTTCTTTCCCTTGTATCTCACATTGCCTTTCTTCTTCTAAACATAAACCGTTCTCTTCTTCTTCTTCTATCTTCCTCATTCATTCTCTTTCTCTTCCTCTCAAAACCTAAAAAAAATGGTGTGCATCCTTCTCCTTCCATTTTCATTTGCCATCTCCAAGCTTGAGGAAGATGATGTTGGATGGAAGCTCCCTTTCTTCCTCTTGGATTTTCGTCACCCTCTCCCTCTCTTGGAAGCCCATTGTGATTTCTTGGCTTAAGGTATGTCTTCCTCTATTTTAATGAGCTTGAGCCCTAAGTTTTGATTTTCATATGATTGGGAGAGTATTATATGTATGGGTTTTGGAATAGGAGCCATTTTTATGCAAAACCTAAAGGTGGGATGTGATTTATGTGTGTTTTTGGATGGGTGTGAAGGGGTATACAAAAATTTCAATGTTAGAAGTGAAAGATAATGATTATTAATGGTGAATGTTAAATTTTAATGAAACCCTAACTCTAAGAATTAGGGGAAATAAATAATGATATTGTGAGAAATGATTTTAAGTGTAAACCCATGATATTTTACATATGGATGTTGTTTATGATGATGGTAGATGGTTATTAATAATGGTTGTTGGGTGATTTTAGAGGAAAACCCTAAGCATAGAAATTGGGGCTTTTGACTTAATTGATAACTAAAGATTATTTATGCTCTTGGAATGAGTTTTGAATGAGTAATATTGATGGTTGATGTTGAGGGATTGTGAAATCAAGGAAATAGAGTAATGGCTCTAAGATTGGTAAGTGTGTTAAGAGTTAAGATATTATGGTGAGGGGCTTGAATAATGATGAATGATAGTGAAAATGGTAGATGACCATTAATGGTGGAATCAATGAGATATACATATTGGTTAGTAAATCGATAGGCCATGATTTGTGCTATTAGAATTTGTTAATTGAGGATGGTTTAAAAGAAGCAAGGTTAGCTTATGTTGAGCTCTAAGTGACGATGATGATATTTGAAAGATTAATGTAATATGGGATTGCATTATGTGATGAAATAGATAATGATGTTGTTGGGTTTGGTTGGCCCTTTGAGACTTAAAGAATCTTGGTTTTGGGAAAGGAATTCCTGAAACCTAACACAATGGTATGAATTGGTGTTTTAGCAAGTCTAGGACTTGATATTAAGCCTTGAGATATGTTTATAATTGTTTAGAATTAAAATGATGCCTTGTGTTGGTTAATTAATTGGATATGTGTATATATGTGTATTGATGTAGATGATATTCTGGGCAATGTGGTGGAGCATTCAGAGCGTGCAATGGATTGTGGTTCTTCCCTCGAGGTAGGAGAGGAGTTTGCATTCAAATTGCATGAGTAGAATGATAGTGATTATTGTATGTGATTAGTACTCATGCTTGCGTTGCCATGAATATGTTGTATGTTGAATAGATGATGTGATGGATGATGGCTTGGCTCATGTTGATTGTTATGAAAAATATATATATATATGTGATGATGATAAGTTAATTTTTATAGGATTAATGAATTGGAATGGAATTATTGAGTATGAATGTTTGACACAAGTTTTAAATGCTTAATAAGAGGTATATAATGTGTTGAATTTGACCAATTTGGCTTTGTATGGGTTTTGGTATGTAAGGTTGTGGAATTCTCACATTTCCTGCATTTGGCCTGATAATCTCGCTCAAGCGAGATGGATTCTCGCTTAAGCGAGATGGATTCTCGCTTAAGCGAGAATCCCCTGTATCAGTATTACGGCCTCTGGCCCAATCTCGCTCAGGCGAGTAAGTGTCTTGGCCAAGCGAGACGTGTGTGGGATGGGTGGATGAGATACTGGGTGAATCTTACTCAAGCAGGCTGGCTTTGCTTGAGCGAATGCCAGGAAATTTGATTCTGTATGAATCTTGCTTAAGCGAGTGAGTGTCTCGCTCAAGCGAGCGTATGTGGAAATAGATACTGGAGGTCCTCCGCCCGAGTGAGTGGCTGGTATTGGTGTGCCTCACTCAAGCGAGCATCAAGGAAATTGGATCTGGGCGATTCTTGCCCTAGTGAAATGATGGTGAGTGAGATACTCGCTCAAGCGCATACGAGAAGGAAGCTTCTGTGAGGATCTCGCTCAAGCGAGTGGATGCCTTGCCTGAGTGAGCAAGCGTGAAGACAGATACTGGCGTGATTACGCCAGAGCGAGCCAAAGTGCTCAAGCAAAAATAAATTGTCTCGCTCAAGCGAGTAAGGGTCTCGCTTGAGCGAGTGACCTTGATTGAAATTTTGTTTTCTTTTCCTTAGTTTGCTAGTGATGGACCCCATTCCATTTATGGAAAATTAATGAAACATATATATGTGGGGCATATAATGGTTATGAAATGATGAGAGAATGCATTGAAGGGATTTAATGATAGTATGCCTTAGTGGTGATGGCTAATTGCTTATGGCCTTAACTAATACGAATGTGCCAATGATAGGTTATGATGACACAAATGCCTCACTACCAAAGATGAAATGAAACGACTGACGAATGAATTATAAAGGGTGTGGAATATAAAATACACATATTGAATGATGGAACAAATATAGAGAGACAATGGCTTGACATTGTAAATGTTATGAATTGATGAAACAAATAGGAAACCATGTCTAAGGCATGCCATGTGGTGTTGTTGTTATTCGGTAAAGGATATACCTTGAATGTTATGATAAACTATGGAACACCACAATATGAATTAACATTTGATGATGATAAATGAATTAGTTGTGAAAGATGAGTATACCTAGAATATTAACAAAGAATTGATGCATATCCTTAACGTATGTAATTGATGCAAGATAAGCATGCAGTGATAAGTCAATATTATGATTGCTAAGAGATTATTAATGATGAATAAGGACGTAATTATGGTGGGCATAAGTATAATTGCCATATATGTGGAATGATGAATATGCCTTGAATGATTCTAGATGTGGATTAATGTTATGATGTTTTGCTATGCTTTGTGATTTCCAAGCGTGGATTGTTATGAAATGATATTGTAGCCATTGAGATGCCAAGTATGTGAATAAAATGCCTTGAGGGGCTTTGTAAATGATTGTATGTTATTGATTGAAAATGTCAAATTTAAATATATCCCTATGTGAGAGGGTGAGATATCCTTGCGAGGTTGATTGGCATATGCATTACTGCATTTTTCATTCATGGCATGGAATAGCATTGAATATGTGGTTGCGATCACAATGATGAAAGATCCTGCGGGATTCTATGAAGGGAATACCCTTTGCGAGGCGGGAAACCATTATGAAATGATTGAAATGTGGTCGCGATCACAACTAGATATCCTGCGGGATGGTATGATGATAAGCCAGTGGTTGCGATCACTTGGTACTTAAAAGGAAAACGGCTTGCGAGTTCCCATGATATCCTGTGGTTACAATCATGAGGAGAGAGTACCCCTTGCGAGGTGGGAAACCAATATGATGATGATTATAAGTGGTTGCGATCACTTGAGATACCATGTGTGTATGGGTGATTGAAATGGATCCATTGCATATGCATTAAATAGTTGACATATGCATTAGCCATACGTGTATGGCATTTGTGATGGGATGACCGAGAGAGATGAGAAACCCCTTGCAAGGAGGAAATGATTAAAGACTTAATAATTTGACGATGATGACTGTGAATGCCCATGATTGATATGTGGCAATGTGATTGTGTATGTGCTTATGCTTGCTTATGTTGTGAATTACAATTCATGAGGCTAGTACGCCTATTATGACAATGTGATGATGATTGAATGATGAATTTAAATAATTTTATAGCAAAGCACACATGATGAATGAATGCATGTACACTTAATCATAATATATTATATTTCTTCATTTTGAATGTATAACTCACTCTCCCATGTGGTCTCCTTTTTAGCATTGTGATGTAGGTTGCCACGGGATAAGTTTGGGTTTTTGAACTGAAGCTCATGAAGAAGGTAAATAGTGGTAACGAAATGCCTTGGCCGGCAGTATTTGTTATATATGATGTAATAATTAATTTAGGTATAATAATGTTGATAAATAGATATTTATAAACATATAGATATCATTCTATATTGATGATGGTGATAATTGAAGGAATACCATTTTGATGATGTGTGATGTCAATTATGGAAGGTGACTAATGAATTTGAGTGTTGTATAATCTCATATCTATACTTGAGGCACCGGGGATGCATGTATGCTAGGTATTGGGTAGCTTATATTTTGATTTAATGATTAATACCTCATGTAGAGGCTACATGCAATTGATGATGTATGATTATATTCTAGATGCGTAGTCGATTGTGGCCTAATAGGCTTATATTATAAAATTGTATAATTGCTTGAGCCTTTTCTCATATCTTCATATATGGGACTAGGCATGTATCCGGTATACACATTCTTCTTCCGCTGTAAACTCTATTATTTTGTATAGCGTTATGGGCATCTATGGTTCGGGTCTTGATGTAATCGTCAAGGTGTATTAGAAATATTTTAAACGCGAAAAAATTCACTCGTAATTTTTATTAATTATTATCTTGATTACATCGGGATTCGAGTCAGGAAAATCAGAGTGTGACACTTTGCCTCCACAATAATCAAGGAGTGTCATCATTGACACCCGTCCAACATAATACAATCATCTAGAATTGATTTTTGCCCACTCTCTTTGGGGTCCCTAAGTTACCTTCTAAGTCATCTCACCACTCTTGGTCTCCTGACCATTTCAATTTCCCCTTCTCCTCTCAGGATTACGAGTATCTATACAATTAATACACAATCACAATCTCAGTATGATGATACAATGCATGAGTCCATTTCGATATTCAATTTTCTTCATTAATCATCATGTTGCATGTGGCCCTATCTTTCACTCATCGATCTTATATATCAGTATCCATGTGCATTACAATCCCGCCTTATCCTTCTTACCCAACTAGAGTTACCAGAGCTCTCTTCATTCTGGTTTCCACAATTGGGTAAAGACCCACAGTCCAATCATCACAATGGTCAATTACATATCTTATCAGAATGGGCAGTCAGTGTTTGCCATGGGCTGTCCGGCGTCGGGCACGAATCCGAGCCATTAAATGTCTGTTCCCGATATACTCCCAAGACCGTCCTTAGGGGATCGAGACACTTGTTGTTTCTCTAGTGTACCCATCATTGTAGGCTCTAAGGGATTATTCCAACATCCCTCATTAACTCCATATATGATGCATAATTCAACCATTTATTATTCATTGGTCCTCGGTCGGGTCTCCTAAATGACTCCCTTCCATTCCTAATGTCGAGTTCTTTTTCTTTATCTTAGTAATCTTACCCGACACTTAGGAATGAAATGAGATTTCATACTTCCATGAAAATTAGGGTACTTTGGCACTATAACACCCATAATTCATCTCAGATCTGAGTCTCGCACACTTTTATAGTTTAATCATTTCGGGACCCGTACCGATACCATTTTCCATATCTCTCAAATTTTCTTATCTAGTTATCTATGCATCACACAACATCCATCAGCATAATATGTTTATGAAATCTTCCACTCAATCAACACATACATAATCATACATTAATAACCATTTAAATGTATCACATTATCCAAGACAACATATATTTCTAATGCTTACCCATGTAACGTGTACAAGCAACATACTCATGAGAAACTTTACTTAAATATTCATCAACAGATCACATTAATAATGATACAATGATACCACGACATATACAATGTGTGTCTCAAATTTTACTATTTATGGATGTGATGTGAATGGCATATTTATCAGTATTAAATTTGACGTGCTAGCCTTTACGTCATATTTTATCAGTTTTAAGTTATACCATTTACGTTCCTATTAATTTAATTGGGTAGAATTGATTTATTTCGTTATTTAATTCCCTAATGTCTAATTATGAATTCTTAGATTATCTTCAAGTGACCTTATCGTCAATTTTATTTTACCAATCTAATTGGGCTTTATTTGTCATATAACTTATTTTCTTGGTCACGAAACAGGTCACTAATCCTTTATGTTCCAGTAGCGATTTAGTGATGTTTTTCTTTAACTTAAGATTACCAAATTTTGTAAACCTTACTTTATTTCTCTTCTTCTTGACTACATTAACTAAATTATTCCCTTAACTATATTCTTTTGATTAACTAAATTTATTGCCTTTATGAGTGTCCATTAGTATGCTTAGGGGTATAGATGTTATTTTAACTTTTATATTATAAAACTTAATCTAACATTACTTTACAACCCAACACTACTATTTAATAGGTTATATTCATTTTATCGTTTAGTCTAAGGTCTAAAATCCTAAAACCTTTCTTTCTTAACTAGGAAATTTTTCTTCTTTTTATGCTATGTATCAAAATTTCTAAGTTCCTTTCTAATACTTTTTATTGGTTACCAAAATTTCTACTCATAACATCCTTTCCTTTTATTAGAGTTTTAAAGTTTGAATTCATTTTATTTAAGTACATTCCCTTTGTCCTAATTAGTTTACTAGAGTTCTCTTTGGTTTTCCATAACTTCTCCAAATGAGATTCTAATATTCCTTTTCTTTTTCAACTTAACTTACTTAGCCCATTAAAGCCTAAATTTTCTTACCTATAAAATCTTTTCCCAATTTAATTCCACTTCATTAAATTCCAAAGGTCTCTTTTCTCTTCATTTCAATTTTACTTCAAATGGTCACAAGAATTGGTCACTAAATTTTTCTAACTCTCAATATTTATTTTATTAAGTTTTAAAACTCTTATTTCCATTTCTTTTTCTTAGTTCATAAAACTTTATTTGTCCTAAATCATGTCAATTTTTTTTAACTTCAAGTAAAATTTTTCACTTTTCAAAAATCAAGCTATTTATTCAATTAGCTTTTATAAATCTTTATAATATTTTAAAAAAATGCCACTTTTAAAACTTAGTTAAATAAAATCTTGTAACCGTCCAGTCGGTAAATTTCCTCGAAGTGCGCAATATCTTCCAAACAATCCCAGGGTGTTTAACGATAAATTTAATTCCTAATTGCGGGGTTTACCAGTGAAATAATTTAAAAATTACATAATAGCACCGAAAATTTAAAATTAAATAATACAACCATATCGAATAATACCGAGCCCGCCTAAACACTAAAATTTCTAAGTTTCCTTTTCTCTTCCGATTGCGATGGAATCCTCCTGAGTATGTAAATGTCAAGTTACGCCAAATAAATTTCTAAAATACCCATTAATTTAAGAACATAATAATTTAGACCGTCGGTTACGAAAATCTTCGCGGTTTAAAATCTAACCGTTAGATCGTGATAAAATTTTAAATGGAGGTCCCCGATTATGCAAGAAATATTGTAGAATAACCAAAAATGCAATAAAATGACAAAAAGACCCCCTTTACCTCATGGGACAGTCACTGTCCAAAGAAAGGAAGATAACAACCTTGCTAAAAAATTTATCAAACGCTCTCCTGATTGCTCTCGGATCCGCTAAAATCGGCATGCAAGATTTTTTAAAATCGTTAAAGGTGGCTGGAAAATTAATTTGTCAGGAAAGAAACTAAAACGTGTAGGATTTTTATGAACTGAAGAAATAAGGACGTTAAAATTAACTATGGGTTAATTCGTGGGATGAGAATCTCGAAAATAATCAACACAAAGTTTGTAGATCTTCTTTTTCTCTTTAATTTGATATATTATACATGACAATCAGAGATCGGTAACCTGAGATATACCTGATTTACGACACGATGCTCCAGGAGCTCCAGTATCAACTAGGGCCTCGATAATAAATTCACCATTCATTCTCCTTTGAGAATTTTTTTAACCAAGTGGCCTCAAATACTCAAGAGGGGGGTGAATCGAGTATTAAATATTTTGCTTTGGAATGCTTTTGAATATAATTCTTTTGCAATCAATATAGTGATTAATGAAAGAGATGATAATAACAAGTAGTAATAATATCAAATTAATCATAGAAGTTTGTCAAACACTTAGTACGTAATAATAAAGTCCACAAGAATTAAGTTAATAAAATTACTAATTCAACTTAAGCAATTTTAGCAAACAAATTTAGTGCATAATTAAATTAGCAAGCAATTTATATCCTCAATTATAAAGGAGTTTAGGGAAGAGAGAATTGCAAATCGATGTACGAGTTCACCACCCCGGTGTACGTCTCACCTTCAAGCAAACCACTTGAAGGATTCCACTATTGAAGATTTGAGATACAAAGCTTTGTGCAATTACAGCTTCTTAGTGTACCACACTCAAGAACTTAATCCTCACAAGCAAAAGGGTAACCCACCCAATCTCACAATCTCTCAATAACTAAGGTTGAAACCCAACCTAAAAACTCTCAGAATTTGGTAAATGATTTTACAAGAGTAACTCTCCATTAGAGTGGATATACAAATTTTAACACTCAAAATATTTTCTCTCTAATTAACTCTCAGAAAATATATGCAAATAAGAGAAGCAAAGAGAGCTGCTTGCTTAAGAGAAAGGGAGAAGAAAACAGAGAATGTTTTTTGTTGTTCTGTTGGGATGCTTTGCTTCTTTAATTTTCTTCTCTATTTATAGCAATTTGAAGATGGTGCCCTTGCAATTAATTATCACATTTAATTCTTTTCGGTGTAGTGGAATCAGAAAACTTGTAATGTTGTCTACGCTTCACCATAAAACCCGTAATGTTGTTTTCACTGATGTGAATTAATTCCTTGAAACATGAACCCGTTCATTTGCATTTTATACCTTCGAATTAGACAAAATTACAATGTATGAATTGATTCCCAAGGTATATGAATCCATTTAAACAGAGGGTGAATCGATTCAGGGGCTGTAACATCACTGTAAATCGATTCATGTGATGATTGAATCGATTCAAGGCCTGTAGCAAACGTATGAATCAATTCAGGAAGGGGATGAATCGGTTCAGGGCCTGTGAAAAACGTATGAATCGATTCATTGGGCTGTAGAATTGATTCAGAGGTTGTTCCATTTGTTTGAATCGATTCAGGGGTCCTTTGAAATAATTCAAATGCCTGTTGCTTCCCTTTTAATGCATTGTTGACATTTTCTGATCATATGGCTCATTGTTCTTGTTCTTTTCTTATTTGATGATCATTTCTCTTTTGTTTTTGGATGTATATCAATATATTTAATTAATATTTTGCTTGATTTATTTAGATGCTTGAACTCTTTATTTGTCATTATCAAAACCTGTTTCAATATATAAATACATTCTCCCCCTTTTTGATGATGACAACTATTGTGCATCTCTTGGGGTGTTAGTTCCATAACAATTAAAGTTCAAAGGTTTTGACAAATAAATCTCCCCCTTACTAATACAATTGATACAATATTATTTAAAGGAATCACTTGTCATTTAGATACCACTTTAAAAGAAGTAATCACTTGTCATTTATATACCACTTTAAAAGAAGATACTTCTGATTAGGATGATCATATGACATACCACTTGTAAAAGCAATTCATGTATAAATTATTAGAGTATAGTGGCAGCAATAACAAGCATAAATAGTAATCTCTCCCCTTTTTATTAAAATTATATTCTCTCCCCCTTTGGCATCATCAAAAACAAAATAAGAAATTATCATAATAATTTTATTCCTTTTGGCTAAAGCATATGTAACATTCTTTTCTTTCCCCTTTTGGCATCATAATAAAGTGAGAAAAAGCAATTTTTTTGAATATTAAGAATAGAACATAAGCAAGTGCATGATAAAGAAGAACATCCAAATGAAGCATAAAAGATACAACATTGACTAGCTATGGATTAAAAAATCTAATATCAGAGAGTTGTTGCGAGAGTTCATCATAGCATGTAGTCATGGTGTTCTCCATTTGGTCAAAGTGTGCGTTCATGTTGGTTTCCATATTGTTAAAGCTAGCACTCATAGCATCAAAGTGTGTATCAATATGTGTGGTCAACCTATTGAAGAAAGTCTTATTAAAAGATGCAACAGGTTGAGTAGGTGCTTGTGTAGTTTAATGGTCAAATTTAGCATGGGCTTCATCATCATTGTGTTGAGTTGGTGGAGAATAATGCCACTCATTAGATTTGTTATACCAACCCATCTTTGTAAGATGTTGACCACCAGTTAATCCTTTTGGACCAACCAAGTCCTTCATTTTATTAGAGAGATCAACATTAAAGTGGCAAAGAAGTTTGGTGACACTAGTGCAAAAATTAGATATAACAATGGGATATATTCACGGGTTGTAGTGGATCAGTGATAAAAACATGCGCGGTGGCATTTTTGAAATTATAAGGTGAATGTTATAATCAGAGAAAACTATATATCCACGGTTAACATCATAACCGTCATCGTACACTTCAATATATATTCACGGTTGAGAAGTCAACCGTGGATATATAGTACCTGAGATATATATCCACGGTTGTGTTCACAACCGTGGATATATATTGATGTCTATAATGACGGTTTGTATTTGCAACCGTGGATATATAGTTCAGGTCTTAGGTTTAATCACTGGGTACTGTATGTCCACGGTTGTTTCTACAACTGTGATTATAGATCTAATATTTATCCACTATTGTGGTCGTAACCGTGGATAAATAGTTAACATTTATCCACAGTTTTTTGTTTAACAACATATATTCACGGTTTCAAGGGGAACCGTGAATATACATCCTTTCTAAAACTTTAAAAGCCGCGCCTCTCAGGCTTTTTTCACTTTCTCTTCTTCTTTCACGCTGGTTGTCGTCTTCTTCCTCGTTGTCCTCTGTTGCTCGAGTTTGTTCTTTGCTGGTCGTGGGCTTCTACGTTCACTTGCTTCTTCCTTCTTCCTTTCGTGCTGTTGTCATCTTTACACCATTTTCTTATAAGTGCCTCATTACCTTTCTTCTTCGTTCACTGCTGGGCTACTTCACTGTTATGGTCTATCATTGTTTGTGGAATATATTATGTGTGTTTTCACTTGCGTATAGTCGAACCTGAATGAATGTGTTGTCTCTGTGTGTGTGGGTATTATTTCATTGTTCAAGGTGAAGCTTGTCTCTGTCTCTGTGTTATTATTAGGTTTGGTTAAGCTTGTCTCTGTCTCTGTCTCTGTCATTATTTGACAATGCCTGTGTGTTATTAAGTTTGGTTAATTCTGCCTCTGTGTTGTTAACCATTTGTAATAAGCGGCTGAAACTTTGTTTCTAAAAGAAATAATGTTGTTGTTAATAATGTTGTTGTTAATAACTATTTGTTTCTAAAAGAAATAATGTTGTTGTGAATAAATTTGTTTCTAAAAGAAATTTTACTATCCAATGACAAATCCCTTATAAGATGGAATGTTTATTTCACAAATTCTAAGCTTGGACTGAACAATATAATCAATAGTTATACATGCTAGAGAGCTTGTGAAGGAAATTTTTATTTTATTGTGATTTATGCATTAGTTGACATTAAGCAGTAAGTGTTCACTCCTTTGGTTGGAATTATAAGCACCGGACTCAAAGTTAAATCATTTTCTTTTGATACCCAAATGCACTTAAGTGAACAAGTGAGTTTCATTGAGTGTTTCTTTAAAAGTCTTATAAACCAACATCATAATCCATAATCAATAATACATACTCCAACACCATACTTGTACTTCAAAATAACACAAATTAGAAACATCATACTAATTTAGGTAAAAAGTTAACTAAATTATTATCCATTTTATTTCTGTTGTTGTTGGTTGCTCTTATATAATGTTATTTCTATTGTTGTTGTATGTGGATGGTTGTTAATCTTGCAAACTCATAGGCTCATAGTATGAAAGTTGCTGTGCCTGAGTGAACCGTAGTTTCCCGTTTGAGATTCGACACAAATGGTCATTAAATTAATTAATGTCATCGTTTGTGTTGAATCTTGAATTGTCCATTTGGACAGTTTGGGATGAACAATTATTTTTTATACGTCATTGTTAGTATGTACAAGTTAGGAGTTATTTTAAAATTTGATAAAATTTTGGTAACTTGCATTTTGTGTTGTTCTCTGGGTGCATATTTGGTTGTGGTTGAATTTGATTTGACCACTCTCATTTTGTGTACTTAGAGACCAATGCGAAATGCTGCCGAAATTTCATCAAATTTTAGAATAACTCATAACCTGTATATATGAATGACGTATAAAAACAATTGTCATCCTGAATGGGTATAGGACCACCACCTTTGAAGAAAAAGTGAGGTTGATCATAGCACCTTGTAAACAGTTGGCATGGATCGGAGTTGGATAACTGCATCACGCCTAAGTTTAGAGTACGAGGGGGGAGTTGAATCATTTATAGAATTCGTAGCGAGGAATGCAATGGAGCTGAACGGAAAGTATTTTTGCCCTTGTGTGAGATGCTTGAACCTGTGTCGGGTAGACTTGGAAGAGGTGCGAGAGCATCTACTGTGTGACGGTTTTTTGCGTAGTTATACGCGTTGGATATGGCATGGTGAAGATGTGGTGGTGCCAAGTAACAGCTGTCAAACTGAAAATCGAAGCTCGATGCATGACACTGATGTCGACATGGATGACCGACTCGAGGATATGATCCGTGATGTGGGGGTAGAAGGTTTTAAGAAAGGTCATGTATATACGACTCTATGTGAGGACTCTGAGTAGCCGTTGTATCCAAACTGCGTCAATTTCACGAGGTTATCAGCAATTTTGCGATTGTTTAATTTGAAGGCCATAAACGGGTAGACGGATAAAAGTTTCACTGACTTACTGAAGTTATTGAAAGAAATGCTCCCAACTGGAAACAGCTTGCCGAATCGTAACTATGAGGCCAAAAAGGTGTTGTGTCCTATGGGTTTAGAGTATGAGAAAATACATGCATGCCCAAATGATTGTGTATTATTCCGGGGTGAGTTAGAAATGCTGCATCGATGTCCTAGGTGTGGGGTGTCACGGTATAAGAAGAAAGAGGCGGATTCTGATGAGGTATGCACTAAAGGGTCTCCTGCAAAGGTGTTGTGGTATCTACCTATAGTTCCAAGACTAAAGCGTCTGTTTGCCAATGCAGATGATGCAAAACTTATAAGATGGCATGCTGATGAGAGGGTTGTTGATGGACTACTTAGGCATCTGGCCGATGGATCTCAATGGAAGAAAATGGATACGATTTTTCCGGAATTTGCCCATGAACCTGTTAGGCTTGCACTAGCCACAGACGGAATGAACCCGTTTGGGAACCTGAGCACAAACCATAGTTCATGGCCTGTTTTGTTGTTTGTTTACAACTTTCCGCCATGGTTGTGCATAAAGCGAAAATATGTGATGTTATCAATGATGATTTCTGGTCCACGACAACCGGGGAACGACATTGATGTATATTTAACTCCATTGGTTGAAGACCTCAAAAGGTTGTAGGAAGACGGGGTTGAAGTGTTTGATGGGTTTACCGGGCAATCATTCAAATTGCGTGCCATGTTATTTTGCACGATCAATGACTTTCCAGCGTATGGTAACTTATCCGGATACAGCGTGAAGGGTCATAAAGCTTGTCCAGTATGTGAGGAGGGGACTAGTTCTGTGTGGTTGCATCATGGTAGGAAAAATGTTTATCTTCGACATCGAAGGTTTCTTAAAGAGAATCATCCGTTTCAGAGGTTGAAGAAGTCATTTAACAGTGCCCAAGACTTTGAAATGGCTCCTCCACCACTATCTGGTCGCCAGACATATGAAAAGGTGAAAGACGTCAATGTGCAGTTTGGTAAGTATGAAAAACAGCACCCGACACAAAACAACTGGAAGAAAAAGTCAGTGTTTTTTGACCTGCCATATTGGAGGGAGCTTGATGTAAGACACTGCATTGATGTAATGCATGTGGAGAAAAATGTGTGCGACAGTTTGGTTGGTACACTCTTAAACATACCCGGGAAGACTAAGGATGGCCTAAACTCGCGTATGGACTTGGAGTTGATGGGTATACGTCAGGATTTGCACCCACAATCAAAGGGCAAAAGAACATATTTGCCCCCAACATGTCATACGTTGTCCAGAAAAGAAAAGCAAAGTCTGTGTGAATCGTTACGAAGTGTGAAAGTTCCGTCTGGTTATGGCTCCAACATTAACTCTTGTGTTTCCATGAAAGATTTGAAGTTAGTTGGGTTGAAGTCTCACGATTGTCACATATTGATGCAGCAGTTTCTGCCTATCGGCATTCATGACACTCTTCCTAAAAATATGAGAAATGTCATAACAAGGTTGTGTATGTTTTTCAATGCCATATGTTGCAAGGTAATCGTGCCCGGTGAATTGGATGTGTTGGAACAGGAAGCATCACTTATATTATGTCAGCTTAAAATGTATTTCCTGCCCTCTTTTTTTGACATAATGGTCCACTTAATCATCCATTTGGTGAGAGAGGTCCGTTGGTGTGGTCCATTGTTCTTACGGTGGATGTGTCCCGTTGAGCGATATATGAAGATATTGAAAAGGTATATGAAGAACCAACGTCGTCCCGAAGCTTCAATTGTGGAAAGATATATTGCAGAGGAAGCAATTGAGTTTTGCACTGAATACATGTCACATGCTGCAAGAATTGGTATTCCAATGACTCGTCATGAAGGGAGATTGGATGGGAAAGGAACGATTGGAAAAAAAAATGAAGAGCATGCCATGTGCTGATGTCCTTCAGGCACACTTGTATATTTTAAACAACACGGACGACGTGCAACCGTATCTAGCCACACACAAGGAGCTAGTCAAGAAAACCAACCCTAAAATGACTGAAAAGTGGTTGTTGAATGAACACAACAAGAGTTTCATGCAGTGGTTCCAAAAGACTGTCCTGAAAGATGCATCTGCATCCTCGACATTACATCGACTAGCACAGGGCCCGAACTTTGATGTCCTCACCTTTTGTGGGTATGACATAAACAACTATTCATTTTATACAAGGACACAGGATGAAAAGAGTACAAATCAAAATAGTGGAGTGATGGTTGTGGCTCAGTCATTGCATTTCTCAACTTCAAAGGACAACAACCCTGTGATGGCCGAGTCATGCTACTTTGGTGTGATTGAAGATATATGGGAAGTTGATTACGGTCCCTTCACTGTTCCTGTGTTTAAATGCAAATGGGTTGACAATAACAACGGTGTCAAAACTGATGATTTAGGAGTTACGTTGGTGGACCTCAACAAGATAGGGCATAAGGACGAACCATTCATAATGGCAATGTAGGTGAAGCAAGTTTTTTATGTTGCTGACCCAGCTGACAAACGGTGGTCAATTGTTATCCAAGGTAGACATATTGGAGACCCCAATCTTGATATTGTGGAAATTCCATCAACTACAACACGTATTCCAACATCTATCGTGGAACATGACATAGATGATGTAGTTTCCAGTCGTCATGACCACCATGAAGGCTTGTGGGAAAATATTTCATCTTAATAGGGTATTAATCTTGTTAGTGATTCATTGAATTACATGTTATATTAGTTATTCGTTGTTTTAAATGTTATATTAAATATTTGATAGTTTTGTTTCCTTGTTTGGACAGATACTCATGGCTGACCAGGATGGACGATCCAGGTCTGACTCACAGGCCAGTGGTTCCTCTGCTCAGAAGAGCAGAGGTGTTACCCGGATGCCAGACGTTGCACTTAGGCGTCACCGGGGAGAGAGGATACTTGTTGACATGGATGTCAACACCGGTAGATTTAGTGGACCAAATGCCACGAAGTTTAGCAGTTATTTGGGGGTTGTGGCTCGGTCGAAGGTGTCCATCATTATCCCCGACTGGGATAGTGTCGAGGAGGTGGTGAAGAACCAACTATGGAGTGATGTTCTGGTAACTTAGATATTATTTAAGTTTTATTTTAGTGTATTATTTCATGTAACTCTTAATAAGGACTCCTTTATGGACTAACTCCTTTCATGTAGGATTCTTTTGACATACCATCTTCTGACATAGCGAGGAGGAAGGTACTCGGTATTATGGCTGAGCGATGGAGGTTGTTCAAATCCATACTCACCACGAGGTATATTGAACTTTAAATTCTTAATCAACGCTTTACCAAATTGTACCAATCCTTAGTTTAAATGTACCTGAATTGTAGGTATATATTCAGGGACGACCAAGGAAAGTTCCCTGGAGAGAAATATCCCTTTATCGATCAGGAGACCTAGGATGCTTTTATTGCATCTAGACATTCTGCCGAGTTTCAGGTACATTGGTTTTTAGATGATTAAACTATGTATAATTTAAACGGCTAACTCTGAATATATTTTTTTCTTGTTGTAGGAGACCAGAAAGAAATCCCAGGAGACTAGGAAGCTAAATGACTGCCCACACACACTGTCACGTGGGGGTTACCGTAGGTTGGAAGAGCGGCTGGCACAGGAGAGGCTGAGTCAGTGTCAGACTGACACTGGTATTGTGGATCCCCCTTCCCCACCTACACGCCACGACAAATGGAAGCGGGCTAGGATCAAGAAGAGTGGGGAATACACTTCCTCACAAGCTCAGGAGGTTGCCTCACGGATAGTAAGTATTCCCATTTGTATCAGTGTCTGTTTTTTGGTTTACGTGAACGAAGTGAATACTAACTTGTTTGGTTTCAGGATTCCTTGGTTGAGCAATCAACCCAAGGGTCTTTCTTAGCCCATGGACGGGAGGATATTTTGACTACTGCCATCGGTAGGCCAGAGCACCCAGGAAGAGTGCATGTTGTTGGTCGAGCTGTAGGTAAGTGGTAAATAACTCTATGCTTTCATTTTGTTATCTGTTAAACAATTATGGGCTAATCATTCACATTTCACAGGCCTCCGCTCCTATTACGGTGCTCCCGACCCTGCCCCCTCCCTTGAGAAAATGGTGGAGCAGAAGGTGGCTGTTGTGAAGGCCGAGTACCAGGAGGAGATATCCAGGCTCCACCAGGAGATGGCCTAATTCAGGGAGGAGATGAAGGCCTCACTCAGCCATCACCAGGAGACTACTACACCAGCTAGCGACCTACAGGTTAGATTCTTTATTTAATTTCCTCGGTTTTATTGTTTGTAATCACTTTATTTCATTGTTGAATAACTTCTGCTTGATGTGTAAATATGTAGATACAGAAGGTTAACACTAAGGGGTCGTGCGCTGCGGCTCACCCTGACGATGATGGGGTCGAGCCACCAGACACCCGTCAATGTGACCTGTTCGTTGACGGGTCGGAGGAGCTAGTTGCCACTGGTATAGTGTACAACTTAGGCCCTGTGGTTTACCATCAGACATTACCTGATGGTATGTCAAGGGTCTCTATTGTGCTCGTCCTCGAGGAGGATGCTGCTGTGCCAGTGGCAACTCCGGAGGTGAAGACCGTCGGTCAGGCAGTGGGCCACTTTCTGATGTGGCCTAACAGACTTCTAGTGATTGCCCCTGGACAGGTAAAAACCCTAAACACTAACTAATTTGGTTATATTGTCAATTATGGTACAAAATATGATGGTTGTCAATTGTTCAACAGGAACAGACATTGAAGAAGCCAGACCCGGCCAAGGATCCCATCCGGATGCTATGGCGCATCGGGTATGAGCAAGGAGAGGACACTGTTCAGATCCCATGGTAGCCACTAGTGTTTGGCCGTCCCAATGATTTTCCAGTTTACGTTACACATTCTGACATGTGTGACATTATTTCGAGGACGTCGATGCTGAACGGCTCCATCTTTCAGTTGTGGGAGCTGTAAGTATATCCTTGTTTTGTCCAATTTTTTCACTATACAAGTTATTTATCGCTAACCATGTCTTAACTTGTTTAGGTTTCTGGCAAAACTCTGTGTGGACTTGGGTTTCCACGGAACTTATGGTTTCTTAGAGCCCTCGCTCATACAGAAGCAAGGAAACACCCCGCAGGGCACCCAGGCATACATCCAGAATTGGATGTTTGAGTCTGGGAAGTCTGTATACATGGGCCCCTATCATAAAGGGTAATATTCTATTCCATAATTATTGTCATGAATTTTTGCATTTTGAAGTCTCACTTATCACTGGAAACTGCAGGGCTCACTGGACGCTTGTGGTGATCTGTCCGAAGGACTATCTTGCTCTGCATTTTGATACTTTGCATTGGACAGTTCCACAAGACCTGAAAGATATAGTAACCGGTAAGTTAATCCCTAAAAAATAAGTACAAATTCGATTACATCATTTTTAGAACTATACGATTCTAACTTATCTTGTGTTTTCTTTGACGTAGGGCGGTGGTTGGATACAATCTACTGATTGGAAACAAGTCCAACGGAAGAAAAGTTGCATGGGTGCACCCAAAAGTAAGTCAATCGTATTCATTCAAATCTTCAATACATATTTTTTAAGCTGCGAATTCACTTATTCTATACTATATGTCCATTGTAGTCTTACAGGCAGCAGGGTACCTACGAGTGTGGCTATTTCGTCATGCACACTATGCTGACCATTATCCAACAACATTTAGTAGATGGATGGACAAATGTAAGTCTTATCATTTGGACTACTTTTCTACCAATTTCATCAATTTCATGTAATAAATAAAGCTTTTGTTCTAATTGTTTTGTGCATTGTTTGCAGTACTTTAAGGACCGGTCATATTTCCCAAAGGCACTTGTAGATGATGTTAGAAAGCAATGGGCCTCACACTTCATTGAAGTTAGGCGAAGCTAGATATAGGATCTTTATTCTTTTATGTATATATCTAGTAGGATTTGGGGTTTACTTTTATTAGATTACATTCAACTTAATTGTATATACTTTCATTTTTTAGGTTGTTATGAATTGATATAGAAAATAAATTGTTATATACATACCATTCTTTTGATATAGTGTTGCTGTGGCATACTGTATACTGTACTGGTTGTCTGAATGCAGGTTTGGGAAACGATAAAACAGAAACCATATTAAAAAAAAACCTCAGTATTTATTCACGGTTATGGTAACAACCGTGAATATAGACTATATTTATCCACAGTTACTACCATAACCGTGAATATAGATTATATTTATCCACGGTTGTCCATCATAAACGTGAATATAAGTACTAAAAGGTTTCAGTTACAAACTACTTATATTCACGGTTATGATGGACAACCATGGATATAGACACATTTTATCCACGGTTAGTAGCATAACCGTGAATATAAGTAGTTTGTAACTGAAACCTTTTAGTACTTATATTCACGGTTATGATGGACAACCGTGGATAAATAGAATCTATATTCATGGTTATACTGGACAACCATGAATATAGATACTCTTTATCCACGGTTATTAGCATAACGGTGAATATAAGTAGTTTGTAACTGAAACCTTTTAGTTCTTATATTCACGGTTGTGCTCGATAATCGTGAATATAAATAGTAAGTTATATTCACGGTTGTTCTTAACCGTGGTCAGATGTGATTTATTACCACGGTTGTTAACCGTGGTTAAAGGCCCTCATCTACTACCACGGCTGCAACAACCACGGTTCTTTAACCGTGAATAAAGGCCATTTTTAACCGTGATTATTTCCATTTTTTCCACTAGTGTGATTAGAACGGCATAAGGGAGGCGAGAGAGATTTTGGGCATCAATCATGTGTTGCTTCACCAACTTAATCCAATTAATCTCTTTTTGATGCAACATAGCCCATAGAATGAGGATTTAGGTCTCACTTACCCTTGCATTATTGCTTCCTTTTGGGACAATAATTTTAACCAAGCAGTAATGGATTAGGCGATGTTCCATATCCAGTTATCCGACGGTGCTAGTTGAGGAAAAAGATAAGCTCAGAAATTCTCTTGCTTCTAATGGATTATAATTCCATTAGGAATGGGTTTCTTTCTTATGAAATCAACATTACTTAAGGGAAGCTTTCCAACCAAGTGAAGAATATGGTCATCAAGATTAATGGTAACGCCTTTCACCTTAGTAATTTGATGATCATTAGATATGCGCAAGGTGGAGTAGAATGCTCAGATGAGTTCAGGATAAATAAAATTTTCTTCAACGGAAACAAATTCAACTAATTTTTATTGTTCAAGGATTTCAAAGAAGAAAAATTCATGAGATTGGAAGAGAGGGACATCAAGCCAATGTGGAGGAATAAGGGATTTTTTGAAAAATGCTCAATGTACCTTGTTAGCTGATTTTGAGTATCAAATAGGCGAGATAAATCAGTGGTTTGAGGAGTAGAGGATCCAGCAACATTAGCCGTTCTTTTTCTTATTAGGCTTGAAGAGGAAGCCATGGATTCAGAAGAATTGAAAAGAGGCTTTGGAGACTAAGAATGAGAGGTTTCTAGAGAGAATGGAGAGCAAAAGTATGAAGAGAGAAGGAGATGTATGTGAAATGATCGTGAAACAGTATGGATTCATAGGGTTAGGCATGCGTGAATCGATTCGAATGAGCCTGTGAATCGATTCACCTAGTTCAAATGTAACATAAGTGCATAAACAGAGGCATGAATCTATTTAGTCTCTTGGGTGAATCGATTCATATGATTCAAAATGAATGTGGTACGCGTGAATCGATTCACGTGATGATGTGCCAATTTCAAAGTTGTAAAAACATGTGACTTTGTCTTGCCTTATGGAAATGTGCCCAATTAATGATGTTATTTTTTCATATGATTCAATTTGAATTTCAAATTTGAATTCAAATTTTCAAATTTTTGAAAGTGTAGGAATCAAAATTTTGAAATTTTGAAAAATTTAAACTTTTGGATTTATGCAAACATTTTTTGATTCCTAATACTTTTCAATAAATCAAGGATATTTTGTTCAAATCATAAAGGAATTTATAAGCGAGAAATCAATATCTTTATATAAATATGTTTTCAAAGATTGTATAAAAATTAAGGATAGAGGATTTCAAAACAATTTTTATTTTTTAAATATTAGACTAAGATATGAAAATAAATTTTAAATGCAATTAGTGATTTCCAAAATACCCAATTCTCTTCTAATATTTATGAACTGCTCTTTTGCGAGCGGTTTAGTAAAAATGTCAGCTAATTGTTTAGAAGTATCAACATGCTCAAGAATGCAATCGCCTTTTAAAACATGATCTCTTTTAAAGTGATGTCGAATGTCAATATGTTTTGTTTGTGAATGCATAACAGGATTTTTAGAAATATTGATAGCACTAGTGTTATCGCATTTAAGAGGCACATGATTTAAGGCAACACCAAAGTCAAGAAGATGTTGCTTCATCCAAAGAATTTGAGCACAATAACTTCCAGTTGCAACATATTCTGCCTCATTTGTTGATAATACAACACTTACTTGTTTCTTGTTGTGCCAAGAGACAAGGGAACTACCAAGCAGATGACAAGTGTCACTAGTACTTTTTCTATCGAGTTTACATCCTGTAAAATCAGAGTCAAAATATCCTACAAGAGTACATTCAGCACCTTTAGGATACTATAAACCAACATCTTGAGTTTCGACAAGATATTTCATTATACGTTTAATAGCAGTAAGGTGTGATTCTTTAGGACATGCTTGATATCTTGTACACATACATACAACAAACATGATATCTAGTCTACTAGTGGTTAAGTAAAGTAAGGATCCGATCATACCTCGGTATTTTTTGAGCTCAACATCCTTACCTTTCTCATCTTTGTCCAAATAGCATGATGGACTCATGGGTGTGTCAATTTTACTTGCTTTGTCCATGTCAAATCTCTTAAGCAGTACTTCACAGTATTTGGATTGACTAATGAATCTTCCTTCTTTTGTCTGCTTAATTTACAGTCCAAGGAAGAATATGAGTTCTCCCATCATTGACATTTCAAATTCATCATGTATAATATTGGCAAACTCTTTACAAAGTAGTCCATTAGTGGCACCAAATATGATATCATCGACATAAACTTGAACCAAAAATATGTCTTTCTTTTTGCGCTTTATAAATAGAGTAGTATCAACCTTTCCTCTTTCAAAATCATTTTCTAAAATAAATTTGCTTAACCTTTCATACCAAGCTCTTGGAGCTTGCTTTAAACCATATAAAGCTTTTCTAAGTTTGAAAACATGATTTGGAAATTTGTAGTTTTCAAAACCAGGAGGTTGATCTACATACACTTCTTCTTGAATGTATCCATTTAAAAAGGCATTTTTGACATCCATTTGGTAAAGTTTAAAATCCATACAACATGCAAAAGCTAACAGTAGTCTAATTGCTTCTAATCTAGCAACAGGAGCGTAGGTTTCTTCATAATCAATTCCTTCTTCTTGATTGTATCCCTTAGCTACTAGCCTGGACTTATTTCTAGTTACTATTCCATTCTTATCAAGTTTGTTCCTAAAATCCCATTTAGTTCCTATTACTTGATGGTCATTAGGTCTTGGCACAAGTTCCCAAACTTGGTTTCTTTCAAATTGATTTAACTCTTCTTGCATTACCAACATCCAATGTTTATCAATAATAGCTTCATCTATGGTTTTAGGTTCAATTTGTGAGACCAAAGTTAAGTGATTACAAGTATTAATAGCATGACGAGTACTTACACCTTTTTATATATCACCTATGATATTGTCCATTGGATGATGTTTTGATGCAATCCATTCCTTTTAAATATTTAGTTATTGTTCTTCATTCGGTGTCACTTCTTCTTTATCTCCATTATTTACTCCTTCTTCTTCCTTGTCTTCCAAGGTTATTTCTTTAAAGGTACCCACAAGATCATCAACAACTTCTTTTCTTGGAAGATTTTGGTTAACTTCATCAAATTTGACATGAATGGACTCTTCAATAGTATAAGTTCATTTGTTAAAGAGTCGATAAGCTTTACTAGATAATGAATAACCAAGAAATATTGCCTTATTAGATTTTGTATCAAACTTCCTTAGATTATCCTTTCCATTATTTAATAAAAAACATTTACATCCAAACACATGAAAATAAGAAATATTTGGTTTTCTTCCTTTGTAAAGCTCATAGGGGTTTTTTTTAAAATAGAACTTATTAAACATCTATTCATAACATGACAAGCAATGTTTACCATATCGGCCCAAAAATGTTTCGCAATGTTGTTTTCATTTAACATAGTTCTTGCAAGCTCCGCCAAAGATATATTTTTCCTTTCAACTACTCCATTTTGTTATGGAGTTCTAGGAGCTGAAAAATTATGTTGAATGCCATATTTTTCACAAAACTTTTCAAAAGGTTGATTTTCAACTTCTCCCCCATGATTGGTTCTAATGGATGCCATTTTTGAATTTCGTTCATTTTGGATAATCTTGGCAAGTTTCTTGAATGCATGGTATGCTTCATTTTTATGAGTAAGAAACAATGTCCATGTATATCTAGAATAATCATCTACAATCATAAGTCCATAATAATTGCCACCAAAACTTTTGACCTTTGAAGGTCCAAATAAGTCCATGTGTAAAAGTTGTAAAAATTTATTTGTTGAAACAATACTTTTAGCTTGAAAGAATACCTTTACTTGTTTTCCATTTTGACATGCATCACAAAATTTATTTTCAAACTTTAATTTTGGTAGACCAATTACTAAATCTTTAGAAACAAGTTTGTTTAAATGATCTATGTGAATGTGAGAAATTCTTCTATGCCATAGCCATGATTCATCCTCTTTAGTCATAAAGCATTGCACATCATTTGAAGCAAGACAATCAAGGTTTATCATGTAAATATTATCAACTCTTTGGCCAATGAACTTTACTTCCTTGTTTAGCTTATTTTCAATTATGCAACTATTTGATTCAAATAAAACTCTGTATCCTTTATCACATAATTGACTAATACTAAGCAAGTTATGCTTGAGTCCTTCAATATATAACACATCATTGATAGAGGTAGAAGAATTTTTACCAATATTTCTGATACCAAGTATTCTTGCCTTAGTATTATCTCCATACATGACATGCCCTTATTTCGGGGAGTGATTGATATGAATTTACTTTTATCTCCCGTCATGTGCTTAGAACACCCACTATCCAAGTACCAATGGGTGTTGCTTGCCTTAAAACAAATCAAGTTAGAGATTTTGGTACCCATTTTATGTTGGGTCCGTGTAGGATGGTTTGCGGTAATATTCCCTTAGGAACCCATACTTTCCTCACAATCTTTGATCCTACTTTTCTAACATAATAATTAGAGGCACTATGTCCTTTAAGACCACAATGATTGCATTTCATAAAAGGTGAAGATGATTTACTAGGAGATATAAAGAAATTTTTATAATGCTTTTCTTTCTTACATGCATTAAATCCTAATCCGGTTTTATTAAACATGGATCTTCATTTTCCAAGCAAAGCATTTAAATTATCCCTACCATTTGTGAATTTCTCAAGAGTTTTGTTTAAGTCCAAAACTTTTTCTTCCAAGATATCATATTTCTTAACAAATTCACATGGTTTAGTTTTAGAGCATGTTTGAGCATTTACAACTTTCTTTTTCAAGGATTCATTTTCTTCACTAACTTCAATAATATGCTTCTCTAGAGTGTCAATGGTTTTCCTAGATAACATGTATTTGTTTGAGATCTTAATAAACTTATCATACAATTCTTCAAAAGCTTCAAATAATTCATCCTTATCTAGTTCATGAATATTTACCTCTTCATCTTCGTCTTAATGATTTACCATAAGGCATAAGTTAGCTTCTTCGTTGTCCGATTCATCAGAGCTGCTTACATCGTTTTCATCCCAAGCTATGCAAGCTTTTCTTTTTCCTCTTTGTTCCTTGTTTTTCTTCTTAAGGTTTGGACAATCCGCCTTGAAGTGTCCTTCCTTTCCATATTCAAAGCAAGTAGGTGAGGAAGAATTGTCTTTAAGAGTAGGTTTCTTACCTTGAGATTTGAAGCTCTTTTGGAATTTTTTATTTCTCATGAGCTTCCCAAAACGTTTGATAAACATACTTAGTTCTTCATCATCATCCATGTTACTTTCTAATTCTTCTTCATCAATGGATGTTGCTTTAAGAGCTAGTCCCTTTTTCTTAGATGTTCTTTCTTCTTCTTTTTATGTATTTTTCAAGTCTTTAAGTTCCTATTCTTGTTCTTGCAATTTACCAAATAACATGGCAAAAGACATATCATTTATATTTGGTAATTGCTTAATGGCGGTTACAGGAGGTTGTCATTCTCTAGTTAAACTTTTTAAAACTTTATGAATAAGTTCCTTGTTAGTATAAGATTTACCAAGAGTAATAAGATGATTAATGATTAAAGTAAATCTCTTTTGAAGTTCCAAAACAGTTTCACCAGAGTTCATTCTAAAACTTTCATATTGACTAGTGAGTGTACTAATCTTTGAATCCTTCACATCACTAGTTCCTTATAGGTGATTTGAAGAGTGTCCCATATATCTTTTGCGGTTTTACAAGTTACAACTCTTAAAAATTCATTAGGACCTAAAGCTAGGGTGATGAGATTTTTAGCTTTGTAATTGTATTAAACTTTCTTTTCCTCATCACTCGTCCAATCATCCATTAATTTTTCAACTTGTTTACCATCTATAATATGAATAGTTACAAAAAGACCATTTTTAATAGCATTCCAGATTTTTAATTCAATTGATTGAACAAAAATTTTTATCCTTTCTTTCCAAAAAGCATAACCCTCACCATTGAAAGTGGGTGGTCTATTTGTGGCAACACCCTCAGGAAAAAAGTTATAAGAAGTAGAGGTCATCTTGTTCTCTTGAAGTTGTTAAGCTTGATCTACCAAGAGTCAAGCTCTGATACCACTTGTTAACCATGTGGCCTCAAATACTCAAGAGGCAGGTGATGATGCATGATTTATCCTTAATTCCTCACTTTAAATATGTATAATTTTCCATCACTTATTGTGTAATATATTGTATTTTAACACATTTTCATCATTTGAGCATTATTTAATATTTAATTTGAAAATGAATTAAGGATTGATTTTTAGTGGAAATAATGGAATCCTTATTTCTCTTATTTTGTAGTGAATGATTGAGCTTGTAATTGGAAAAGATTGACCAAGAATCAAGAGGGAGAAGATACAAGTGATTACATGTTCAAAAAGGGTCAATAAAGAAGAAAATAAGAGAAGAACAGGGTCAAGAATCAATTCCCAGTATCTATGAATCGATTCCTACATAAAACAAAGCCCAGGAAGTGAAAATGAAGGCTGGGAATCGATTCCCCGCCGACATGAATCGATTCCCCATAGACATGAATCGATTCATGCATTAAAAATAGCTTAGGAATCGATTCATAGCCCCTGAGAATCGATTCACACACCTAGGAATCACCCCAGGAATCGATTCATATGTTATTTTAACCCTGGGAATCGATTCCCAACCTCTAGGAATCGATTCATTTGCTTTGGAATCGATTCCCAACCCTGAAGAATCGATTCATGTGAGGAAATTGCCCAGTATTTGCCTAGATGAATCGATTCAGGTACTTTGAAGAATTGATTCATCAAGTGGAAAACAGCAGGAAACGCAATTACGAAGTGGAAACGACACTGAAGTATTAAATTGAAGTATTGGCCGACATTCTCCACCCAGTTATTAAAAAATGGCACGCTGCTTCTTTTCTTCTCCTATAAATAGCATGGTTTCCATCCTTCAAAACACACTATTTCCTTCACACACCATTCCTTCTTCTTTCGTTCCTCTTCTCTGTTTCTTCTTCTCCCCCTCCATTCTTCATTCCGGGTTAGGTTCTTTTATTTTTATTTTGTTTTAATTATGGAGGGCTAAAACCCTTAGATTAATTTTCTTGGAGAATATTGTAATATAATTTTGAGGTTCTTGTTTTTAATATAGTATACTTTTATTATTGTTTATTTCTTCATAATCTTACTCTGCTTATTTAATTTGATTCTGTTTAATTAAATTTGTATGCTTAATCGGTTTAATTATACAAATGGAATAAAATAAGATTTTAAATTAAAATGGATCAAGGAAATATGCATGCTTAATGAATATTTTCATAATCACTTTTAATAATTATGGTTTTCTTAATTCCATAATTTGAGAATAGATTATGTATGTAGGCGATGTTCTTACATATGCTCAATAATTCCTAGATTTTACGATCTTGACTCCTTTTTCTTAATTAGGATGCTTGATTAAAATATTCATTTTTAAATGAAAGTAAAGGAATTATGAATTGAAAAAGACACTTAGTTTATTAATTCAAATTGAGCTAAGAAATCAACATTAATGAAAGGGTACAAACTATCTTTAGTGAACCAAGGATAAATTTAATTATAATACTCCAAGAAAATCAATTGCTTGTTATTTATTATTATAAATCTTATATTTACTCTATTTTGATTTTAATTGTGATAACCAATCAAATCCCCCAATTGTATTTGTATGTTGTTGAATTTCTGTTTGTAAAAAATAATTTTAAACTTGATTTTCCTAAATTTTTATGTTGATCCTTGAGAGAACGACTTAGGTTGACACCCTAGAAATGTGAGTGCAATTCAATTAAGATCAGGTAAGAACCTTGAAGTACCCATACCCAAGGAACCTGAGAAGCAAACAACTATGCCTACAACAGTTAAGAATGATGTACCCTCTTCAAGCACAAGAAAGTCCGAGATGCAACCACCCCAAATTCCACCTCATATCCCTCTTCCTTTCCCAACAAAAGCAATTCCAAGTAAGAAGATGGAAGAAGTGGACAAAGAAATTTTGGATACTTTTAGGAAAGTGGAAGTAAATATACCTCTTCTTGATGCAATCAAACAAATTCCTAAGTATGCCAAATTTCTGAAAGAACTATGTACTCACAAGAGGAGACTCAAGGGAAATGAAAAGATAAGCATGGGAAGAAATGTATCTGCATTGCTTGGTAAGGAAGTTCCAAATATCCCTGAGAAATGTAAAAATCCAGGTACGTTCACTATACCCTGTATCATAGGCAATAACAAATTTAAAAATTGCATGTTAGATTTAGAAGCTTCAATAAATGTTATGCCTATGTCTGTTTTCAAATCTTTGTCTCTTAGAAATTTACAAGCTACTGGTGTAGTGATTCAACTAGCCAATAGAAGTACTACTTACCCTGCTGGAGTCATAGAGGATGTTTTAGTTCAGGTAGAACAACTTGTTTTCCCTGCTAACTTTTTCGTACTTAATATGGAAGAAGGTATGCCTCAGATTCCTATTCCTATCATTTTAGGAAGACCATTTTTGAAAACAGCCTGAAGCAAAATAGATGTTCATTTTGGAAGACTCTATAGAATTTGGTGACACTAGAGTTCAATTTAATATTCTTGATGCTATGAAATACCCATCTGAAGATCACTCTGTTTTTCATATTGACATTATGGATGAATTAATTTGTGAATATCTTTCTGATATCTCTCAAAATGTTGATTTGGAATGCATGGATGATTCAAACAATTATTTTGCATGCAATAATTCTGGAAGCTGTGATATTTGTGCTGAAATTGATAAATACATAACTGCTAATTCAGAGTTTTTAAATATGCCTGTTAATCATAAGGAGCTAGAATGCATTAACCTGAATGCAGGATTTCAAGAAGACTCTAACAAAACTTTTAAGGTGCAAGCAGTGGAATCCAAATCTACTTTGTTAGTTCCATCTGTTTTGCAGGCACCCAAATTAGAGTTGAAGCCCCTACCTGAAAACCTCAAGTATGTATACTTAAGGGATGATGAACAGCTCCCAGTGATAATTTCCACTTCTCTTGATGAAAATCAAGAACAAAAATTATTACAGGTTCTGAAAAGGCACAAGAAGGCTATAGGCTGGACATTGGCAGACATCCCTAGAATTAGCCCATCTATGTGCATGCATAGGATATTTCTAGAAGAAAATGCTAAAGCAATAAGACAACCCCAGAGGAGACTCAACCCTGTAATCCTTGATGTTGTTAAGAAGGAGATTACCAAGCTTCTACAAGCAGGAATCATTTACCTTATCTCTGATAGCCAATGGGTGAGTCCGATTCAAGTGGTTCCTAAGAAAACAGGGATCACAGTAGTGAAAAATAAGAAGGATGAATTGATCCCTACATTAACACCTTAAATTCTAATTAAATAAATAAAACCAACAGGGAAATTTTTCCAAATTATCGAGTTAGCAAAGTCTGTATAATCCGCCCCAAATCAAATAACCCGATGCAACAAGAAGGAGGAGGGAACGGAAAGCAAGGGAAGACAAGGGCCAACCAAAAGCCCTCCAGCGAAGCCCATCAACGCTCGAGCGAACCCAAAGGAAATAACGTACACTCGCTCAGTATCAAGACAATCCTCCACTCGGTAAAGGCCTATTTCACTCAGAATTCATTCTTAAGTCTACTCGGATTTCATTCCTAAATCCACTCGGTAAAGGGGACTCCCTCCACTCGACCCCAGACTCGCACCCCCATAACTTAGTTCTCTATTTTGTCCATCATGCCACACAACAGTTCACTCGGGAAACGAAGGTTGTTCCACTCGGAAACCAGGGGTATCCTCACTCGGACTACTTCTCAATTATCTACTCCTCGGTATTTCCCTCATCTCTCGCTCGGCAAGTATAGTCCTTCCTACCCCAGTGCTCGCGCTAACTTAACCTCCCTTCAAGGGCTCCATAGCTTTCTACCATTTCTCTATACGGCTTACACTCGGAATCAGATGGATTGCCCTCTAGTCGGAAAACACTCTCTCGGCTAGTCCTTATTCGAAGGCATGATTAGGCTATTCTACTCTGAATCATAACAGCTTATCAATTGGGAATCTACTGCATCAATCCCCATTCGGAGTGGTATGCCCTCATCCCCTCGGAACACCTAAAGCTTTCCTCACCCAGCAACAGGATCATAAATTCACTCTCTAGATCATATCTTGACTCCCTTCATACTAAGTCTTTCCATTCCTACACACTCGGGTGAACATGAACATATATACCAATCAAACATCATGCACAGAATGGAATTAAACATACAGCATGGCATAAACATAACCATATACATATAAGAGTGTATATCAATATTTACAAACACATTGCCATGCTTCCCAGCCCCAAGGGATTCTGTTCTATTCTAAAAGATTAACATCAGATACGAGCCGGCCAAGGCATAATCAAAACATTATACACAACATCTATATAAATATATATAGTTCCTTGGTGCACAGCTAATCCGCTCAGTAAGTAGCTCCACTTTACTCGTAGTTCCGAGGAATGTTCATTGAAAATATTGCCACAGCAGGGGTGAGCTTTTACATTTAAAATAACAGTTAGTGACTTGGGAACCCGTACGCTTTCCATCACACCACATCACATTTCAAGCAATCATAACGTTAACTAACCTCTAGTTTATCTACTCGTAACAGTGCCATGCAATCAGAATTCATTCATGCAATATTCCATTATACAGATTATATCATTTCCGACTTACACTATACAAATGTAACACAATAAATTCATCATAGTACAAGAGTATACATACATATACATATCCATTCAGTACACACCAGTCTACTACAGTCGGATCCGACCCCCACTTGATTAATTTTTACGTTGCAACATAGGCTCCAAGCCTTTTTCCTCCAGCTCCAAGCTGGTTCGGCCGTTTTACTGGTACCAAACCGTTTGCCCTCACATGTAACACAATCGCTCCAAGCGACCACGGCAGTGTTACGGGCAGCCCCGAGTCCAACCTGGTGGCTTGCTTGAGTCCAACTTAAGACTTTAAGCATCCAACGCTAGTGCACTCGGCACTGCCTCAAGTCCAACTCAAGGTCTTTTAATTACATTCTTTTGTGTGTATGTCTGCCAATACAATATTACTTCTCCTTTCATTTATCATAACCACACTCTGCATGCAATTCAGTCGTCATCTCATAATAACACAGACTCATTTTCAACACTCGCATGCAAGGCAACATAGGGTAGCAATCAGGATCTACTCATCATCCCATGAATAGAGAACTCAGAAGTCACACAATATGTCTCCACTTCACGCATGCACATGTAAATATTTAACTAGAGTCAGTATGGCAGTTTGAAGAGTATGCACTGCATTCACACACAGTCTCATAACACACGCATGCATCCACATCCCAACAGTGTATCTCCTAAACACATATATCAATTATAAGCTAACTACCATCAGATTCAGACATAGCATGCCTCGGTATACAAAGCTATCTATCAAACATACATTTCATCACAAATACCCTTAAGTACATATGCATGCATAATAAACCACTCGGAACCCATTCACAAGCTATGCATTTGAATGCAAAGTGCCCCCTACCTACTAAAGGAAGTTCGAGGGGTTCCTCTATTTCCCGACGGTGGTCCGATTGCCTCGCCTAGGCTCACACTTGTTTTGGCTTCCTTGGTCGAAGTCGTACCTTGAAACAGGGGCTGTTCATCTTTTTGGCCGAACGAACTCCAAGTCTTTTGCAGTATCCTCGTCGCGCGTTCTCAGGAACAGAACAGTAAACAGGGGGGAGGAAGAAGAAGAACAAAAAGGAAGAGAGAGTGTACGAGGAAAGAAGAGAAGAGAAGAGAAGAAGTCTAACAAAGATGCATAACTCCAGTGATCAAAGGCACATATATAAGCATATGCGTGCACGAGGAAGGGAAGGAGAGTGGGATGGGAAAACGTGAATTGCAGTCCCACTCACGTGACTCCCAATCGGAAGCAGCCACCTCTTACCAACTAAGCTTAATTAGTTTGTCACTATTTCTTAGATTAAGTTAACAATCAATTTTCCTGCTTTAAAATCAAAATCTTAATGGTTTATTTTCATTCGGTATTCAACTTTCAAAACTGGGATGTTACAGTTCTCCCCCTCTCAAAAGAATTTCGTCCCCGAAATTCACTCGGTGACTCACCTTGGTAAACAACTCGGGGTACTGCTGCCTCATGGCGTCTTCGTGTTCCCAGGTACAAGAGGTAGTCCCGCCTTGCTGCCACTCCACTTCAACCAGTGGTACGTCCCTGTTTCGCAGACGCTTTACCGATCGGTCCACGATTCTAACCGGTATAGTTACAGTGGTCAGGTCCTCCTTAATCTCCACTTCATCATCTGGCATCGAATGGGTGGGATCATGTAGACATTTTCTTAGTTGTGACACATGAAACACGTTATGCAATCGGGATAAGTGAGTCGGTAGTGCTATCCGGTACGCCATGGAGCCGACTCGTTCCAACACCTCATAAGGCCCAATGTATCGGGGGCTCAACTTTCCGCTCTTCAAGGCTCGCCCGACTCCTTTACTCGGTAAAGTCTTCAAAAACACTCTGTCTCCGACTGAAAACTCTAATGGGTTGGTTCGTTTGTCATGGTAGCTTTTCTGCCTATCCTGAGACGCCTTCATCTTTTCTCTTATCATTCGGATCTGTTCTGATGTTTGCCTCATAATTTCCGGTCCTAGCAGTAAATTTTCACCCGTTTCCGACCAGCAGAGTAGGGTCCGGCATCTTCGACCATATAGTGCTTCGTAGGGTGCCATACCGATACTGTTGTGGTGGCTATTGTTGTACGTAAACTCGATCAGGGGAAGGTACCGTTCCCAATCTCCACCGTGCTCCAACACACATGCCCTTAGCAAGTCCTCCAGGCTTTGAATCATTCGCTCGGATTACCCATCCGATTGGGGGTGGTAGGCAGAACTTAGCCAAAGCTTCGTACCCAATTCTTGGTGCAGACTGGTCCAAAATCGGGACGTGAATCTAGGATCCCTGTCCGATACGATAGAAGTCGGTATACTATGAAGTTGGACAACTTCGTGAATGTAAATCCGAGCTAACTTATGCAACGGGTACTTCATATTCACAGGTAAGAAGTGTGCACTCTTCGTCAGTCGGTCAACAATGACCCAAATCGCATCATGGCCCGCACGGTTTTTTGGCAATCCCATGACAAAGTCCATGGCAATTGAGTCCCATTTCCACACGGGAATCTCCAGGGGTTGTAATGCACCATACGGCTTCTGGTGCTCCACTTTCGATTTTTAACAGGTAATACACCAAGCCATGTATTCTGCCACATTCCTCTTTAATCCGGGCCACCAGAAGTGTGTTCTTAGATCGTGGTACATCTTTGTGGTACCCGGGTGGATACTAAGCAGACTCTTGTGAGCCTCATCAAGTACCATTCTTCTCAATTCTCCTCCACCCGGTACGTATATTCTATTTTTCACTCAGAAAATTTCGTCCGATCCCTCGGTCAAGGACAAGTCCTTCCCTTTGGCCTGAGTTTCCTTCATCTCAGCCAAGTAGGAGTCTGACTGCTGGTTTTCATATACAGATTTTAGGAATTCACTAGCAATCCTTAGTGTACCGATTGTTATTTTCCGAGAAGAGGGGATGTCAACATGCAAGTTCATGTCTCGGAACTGTTCCAATAACTCCACCTCCTTCACCATCATTACTGCTATATGAAGGGATTTCCGACTCAATGCATCGGCAACAACGTTTGCCTTACCCGGATGGTATTTTAGCTCGAAATCATAATCTTTTAAAAATTCCATCCATCTCCTCTGCCTCATGTTCAGCTCCTTTTGGTCAAATAAATATTTGAGGCTCTTATGGTCGCTGTAAACTTCAAATTTAGAACCGTACAGGTAATGCCTCCATATTTTCAATGCGAAAACCATAGCTGCCAGCTCTAAATCATGGGTCGGGTAATGCTGTTCGTGAGGTCTCAATTGCCGAGAGGCATACGCTATCACTCGGTCATTCTGTATTAGCACACATCCCAATCCAAAACCTGACGCGTCACAATAAACCATGAAGCTCTCTTGCAAATTAGGTAATGCCAACACTGGAGCAGTCGTCAACTTGTCCTTCAGCTCTCGGAAACTGCTCTCGCACTCGGGACTCCATACGAAGGGAATATTTTTCCGAGTCAATTTAGTCAGTGGCAAGGCCATCTTCGAAAAACCCTCAATGAACCTTCTATAATAACCGGCCAGGCCCATAAAGCTTCTTATCTCCGAGACCGACTTGGGTCTCTCCCATGCCATTATAGCTGCCACCTTCGAAGGGTCCACCGAGACACCTTCCTCTGAAATCACATGTCCGAGGAAGTGGATCTTATCCATCCAAAAATCACATTTTGAAAGCTTTACAAACAACTGTTTCTCCTTCAACACTTGAAGTACCGCACGGAGGTGTTCTTCATGCTCCTCAGGGGTCTTGGAATAGATTAGGATATCATCAATGAAAACTACTATGAATCGGTCAAGATGTGGGTGAAATATGTTGTTCATGTAATTCATGAAAACAGCAGGGGCGTTTGTCACACCGAACGGCATCACTACATACTCGTAGTAACCATATCGAGTCCTAAAGGCAGTCTTTGGAATATCCGAGTCCTTCACTCGGATTTGGTGGTATCCCAATCGTAGATCGATTTTTGAGAAAACTGAGGCTCCACGCAGTTGGTCAATCAAGTCATCAATCCTGGGTAACGGGTACCGATTCTTAATCGTGAGTTTGTTTAGCTGTCGGTAATCTATACAAAGTCTTATGCTGCCGTCCTTCTTCTTAACAAGCAGCACCGGTGTGCCCCAAGGTGACACACTCGGCCTAATGAATTGTTTTCCGAGCAACTCATCTACCTGCTTCTTCAACTCGGCCAATTCGGTTGGGGACATTCTATAAGGTGCACTGGAGACTGGCTCGGCTCCAGGAATCAGGTCTATAGAGAATTCGACTTCTCTACTCGGAGGGACGCCCGGCACATCCTCCAGAAACACATCTGGGAATTCACAGACAGTCGGAATCTCGCTCACTCGGACTCTACTCTTGCCCTCGGTTAAACAAAGCATCATAAACAGTTGAGTTGTACCTTGTGCCGTGTAATCTTCATTGTTCTACCTCGAGAAGATTATTCTCCGGTTCCTGCAATCCACTAGCACCTTGTTGGCTGAAAGCCAGTCTATGCCGAGTACAATGTCGAAGTCCTTCAGAGGCATGCACACCAGGTCGAAGGTAAAACTCCGATCGCACAACACAAACGTTACATCTTTGCACATTGATGATGTCAACACCTTAGTACCAGTCGGATTAGCCACTTCCAAGGTCCGATCCATACACACAGTCAGCAACTTTAAATGTCTCACACACTCATCAGCTATAAAAGAATGGGTGGCTCCCGAATTGAAAACTACATTAAGGGTATATTTACTGAGTGAACACTTACATTGTACCAAATCATTCGCTTGCACAGCATCCTCCGCGTTGATGGCGTAGACTCTTCCCACTACCGGTTGGTCGGTATTTCTCCCTCGGTTACTTGTAGTAGCCATCATGTTACTCCTTGCTCCGTTGCCTCTACCACCATTTCCTCCACTGGTGGTTCCGCGTCCCCCCACACGGAAACCCCCACGACGTGCATGGCCACCCTCTGGTTGCAGTTGCGGACAGTCGGGGCGAACATGCCCCCTTTCGTTATAGTGAAAACATACAACATCGTTTCCAGTATCACATTCCCGAGCAAAGTGGTTACCTCCACATCTGAAACATCTACCATTTCCGGAGCGACTCCCGAACCATCCCCCACGGTTTCCTCGTCCTCTGAAATTAGAGGGAGGTCCAGTACTCCTAGCGTTGCCTGACCTCTTGAAGTGTGATTGTTGAGGCCTCAAGGAGGGGTTTGCCCTACTGCTCTGGCCCGAGTGGGCCTTGTCATCTTATTCAAATATCCTACACTTATTCACCAATGCAGGAAAACTCCTAATCTCTTGGTATCTGCAAGCTCTCTTAATATCTGACCTCAATCCATTCTCAAATTTTAGGCACTTCGAATTCTCCGTCCCCGGTTGTTGGAAGGGTGGGTAAAATAGGCACAATTCCTCAAATCTCGTCGCGTATTCTTCCACAGTCATGGACCCCTGCTTCAATTCCATGAACTCGAGTTCCTTCCGACTCCTGATTGTGTCGGGGAAGTACTTTTCTAGGAAGCATGTCTTGAAATCGTTCCAGGTCAGCTAAGTATCATCATCAGGGAACCGGTTTCTGGCTATCTTCCACCAGTTTTCCGCCTCTTCCCGCAGCATGTACACTGCACACTCTACCTTCTAGGTCATGGTACAGTGAAGACCCCCAAAAATCCTTTCGATCTCCTGAGTCCATTTATAAGCTGCCTCGAGGTTACGTACTCCTAGAAATTCTCTCGGCTTCCTCTTCAGGAAGCGGTCCAGTACTTGACCATCCTCAGTTCGAGGCTGGCCCTGCCTCTAAAACATGTCTGCAAAGCGTTGAAAGGCTGTGGCTATGGCCTTTATGCTTTGACGACTCGTCATCTCTTATCCTGAAATTCACAGCCCTTTCAAGGATAAGTTTACGAAGCTACTTACTACCGATCGGATCTCAGCCTAACATTCAGTAACTTTAACACATTATACCATTTCTATATGCCATATAATCAGTCGGACCAGGAGGGAGACAACCTCCTATCCATAATTCAATACTACAATATCAATCAAGTTTCATAAATATCACAATAATAATGACCACTCGGTCACAATGCACGCAACCGCTTACACTCGGTAAGCATACCTTGGCCTTGGACCTTTCGGTCTGCTCTGATACCAAAATGTAACACCCTAAATTCTAATTAAATAAATAAAACCAACAGGGAAATTTTTCCAAATTATCGAGTTAGCAAAGTCTGTATAATCCGCCCCAAATCAAATAACCCGATGCAACAAGAAGGAGGAGGGAACGGAAAGCAAGGGAGGACAAGGGCCAAACAAAAGCCCTCTAGCGGAGCCCATCAACGCTCGAGGGAACCCAAAGGAAATAACGTACACTCGCTCGATATCAAGACAATCGTCCACTCGGTAAAGGCCTATTTCACTCGGAACTCATTCTTAAGTCTACTCAGATTTCATTCCTAAATCCACTCGGTAAAGGGGACTCCCTCCACTCGACCCCAGACTCGCACCCCCATAACTTAGTTCTCTATTTTGTCCATCATGCCACACAACAGTTCACTCGGGAAACGAAGGCTGTTCCACTCGGAAACCAGGGGTATCCTCACTCGGACTACTTCTCAATTATCTACCCCTCGGTATTTCCCTCATCTCTCGCTCGGCAAGTATAGTCCTTCCTACCCTAGTGCTCGCGCTAACTTAACCTCCCTTCAAGGGCTCCATAGCTTTCTACCATTTCTCTATATGGCTTACCTCGGAATCGGATGGATTGCCCTCTAGTCAGGAAACACTCTCTCGGCTAGTCCTTATTCGAAGGCATGATTAGGCTATTCTACTCTGAATCGTAACAGCTTATCAATTGGGAATCTACTGCGTCAATCCCCATTCGGAGTGGTATGCCCTCATCCCCTCGAAACACCTAAAGCTTTCCTCACCCGGCAACAGGATCACAAATTCACTCTCTAGATCATATCTTGACTCCCTTCATACTAAGTCTTTCTATTCCTACACACTCGGGTGAACATGAACATATATACCAATCAAACATCACGCACAGAATGGAATTAAACATACAGCATGGCATAAACATAACCATATACATATGAGAGTGTATATCAATATTTACAAACACATTGCCATGCTTCCCAGCCCCAAGGGATTCTGTTCTATTCTAAAAGATTAACATCAGATACGAGCCGGCCAAGGCATAATCAAAACATTATACACAGCATCTACATAAATATATATAGTTCCTTGGTGCACAGCTAATCCGCTCAGTAAGTAGCTCTACTTTACTCGTAGTTCCGAGGAATGTTCACTGAAAATATTACCACAGCAGGGGTGAGCTTTTACATTTAAAATAACAGTTAGTGACTTGGGAACCCGTACGCTTTCCATCACACCATATCACATTTCAAGCAATCATAACGTTAACTAACCTCTAGTTTATCTACTCGTAACAGTGCCATGCAATCAGAATTCATTCATGCAATATTCCATTATACAGATTATATCATTTCTGACTTACACTATACACATGCAACACAATAAATTCATCATAGCACAAGAGTATACATATATATACATATCCATTCAGTACACACCAGTCTACTACAGTCGGATCCGACCCCCACTTGATTAATGTTTACGTTGCAACATAGGCTCCAAGCCTTTTTCCTCCAGCTCCAAGCTGGTTCGGCCGTTTTACAGGTACCAAACCATTTGCTCTCACATGTAACACAATCGCTCCAAGCGACCACGGCAGTGTTACGGGCAGCCCCGAGTCCAACCCTGTGGCTTGCTTGAGTCCAACTCAAGACTTTAAGCGTCCAACACTAGTGCACTCGGCACTGCCTTAAGTCCAACTCAAGGTCTTTTAATTACATTCTTTTGTGTGTATGTCTACCAATACAATATTACTTCTCCTTTCATTTATCATAACCATACTCTGCATGTAATTCAGTCGTCATCTCATAACAACACAGACTCATTTTCAACACTCGCATGCAAGGCAACATAGGGTAGCAATCAGGATCTACTCATCATCCCATGAATAGAGCACTCAGAAGTCACACAATATGTCTCCACTTCACGCATGCACATGTAAATATTTAACTAGAGTCAGTATGGCAGTTTGAAGAGTATGCACTGCATTCACACACGGTCTCATAACACACGCATGCATCCACATCCCAACAGTGTATCTCCTAAACACATATATCAATTATAAGCTAACTACCATCGGATTCAGACATAGCATGCCTCAGTATACAAAGCTATCTATCAAACATACATTTCATCACAAATACCCTTAAGTACATATGCATGCATAATAAACCACTCGGAACCCATTCACAAGCTATGCATTTGAAATGCAAAGTGCCCGCTACCTACTGAAGGAAGTTTGAGGGGTTCCTCTGTTTCCCGACGCTGGTCCGATTGCCTCGCCCATGCTCACACTTGTTTTGGCTTCCTTGGTCAAACGAACTCCAAGTCTTTTGCAGTATCGTCGTCACGCGTTCTCAGGAACAAAACAGTAAACAGGGGGAGGAAGAAGAAGAACGAAAGGGAAGAGAGAGTATACGAGGAGAGAAAAGAAGAGAAGAGAAGAAGTCTAACGAAGATGTATAACTCCAGTGATCAAAGGCACATATATAAGCATATGCGTGCACGAGGAAGGGAAGGAGAGTGGGATAGGAAAACGTGAATTGCAGTCCCACTCACGTGACTCCCAATCGGAAGCAGCCACCTCTTACCAACTAAGCTTAATTAGTTTGTCACTATTTCTTAGATTAAGTTAACAATCAATTTTGCTGCTTTGAAATCAAAATCTTAATGTTTTATTTTTATTCGTTATTCAACTTTCAAAACTGGGATGTTACACCTACCAGAGTGCAAAATAGTTGGAAAGTCTGTATTGACTACAGGAGACTAAACCAAGCAACAAAGAAGGACCATTTCCCTTTACCCTTCATTGATCAAATGCTTGAGCGTCTCGTAGGTAAATCTCACTATTGTTTTCTTAATGGATTCTCTGGATATTTTCAGATTCATATTACACCTGAGGATCAAGAAAAGACCACATTCACCTGTCCCTTTGGCATATTTGCTTATAAGAGAATGTCATTTGGCCTATACAATGCTCCTGGAACTTTTCAAAGATGCATGATAAGTATTTTCCATGATTTCATTGAAAATTACATAGAGGTATTTATGGATGATTTTACTATTTATGGATCTTCATTTAATGCATGGCTTGATAGTTTAGATAAAGTTTTAAACAGATGTATTGAAACTAACCTTGTCTTGAACTATGAAAAATGTCATTTTATGGTAAAACAAGGAATAGTTTTAGGGCATGTAATCTCTGAGAAAGGAATTGAGGTAGATCCTGCCAAGATAGAAGTTATATCACATTTTCCTTACCCCTCCTATATTCAAGAGGTTCGTTCTTTTCTTGGCCATGCTGGTTTCTACAGAAGATTCATAAAGGATTTTAGCAAAAAGGCTAGACCACTATCCAATCTGCTTCAAAAGGATATGGTATTTGAGTTTGATGCAAAGTGTAAGGAGGCTTTTAATTGCCTCAAGCAAGCATTGACCACTACCCCAATAATCCAAGCACCTGTTTGGACAGCCCCATTAGAGTTGATGTGTGATGCCTCTAATTATGCATTGGGAGTTATCCTTTGTTAGAAGATTGACAAACAGCCTAGGGTCATCTACTATGCATCTAAAACTTTAGATGCCGCCAAGTAAATTACACCACTATTGAAAAAGAGCTCTTGGCCATTGTTTTTACATTAGATAAGTTCAGATCTTACCTACTCGGTTCTCGAGTAGTTGTCTTTACTGACCATGCAGCTCTGAAGTACTTGTTGAAGAAAGGTGAGTCCAAGCCAAGATTAATTTGTTAGATGCTTTTTCTCCAAGAGTTTGACTTAGAAATTCATGACAGAAGTTGAACACAAAACTTTGTGGCAGACCATTTAAGCAGAATTAAGAATGCTCCTAATTCGGCACCTATTCGGGACCATTTTCCCGATGAACACCTCATGAGTGTTTCTAACTCTTTTGATACACCTTGGTTTGCTAACATTGTAAATTATCTTGTTGCTTCTGTTTTTCCACCATATGCATCCAGAAACCAAATTTCAAAATTAAAAAGTGATGCAAAATATTATATATGGGATGACCCGTATTTATGGAAATTGTGTAATGATCAAGTGATTCGAAGATGCATTCCCGATCATGAGATAGAATCAGTTCTTTGATTCTTCCATGCTTCACCAGTTGGTGGATATTTTAGTCCACAAAGAATAACAAGGAAGGTGTTGGACTCTGGTTTATACCGGCCCACCATTTTTAAAGATGCATGGAGCATTTGTAACACCTGTGAGGAATGCCAAAGAGCTAGTAATGCTATCACATGGCGTCAACAGATGCCTCAACAACCTATGTTGTTTTCTGAAGTATTTGATGTTTGGGGCATTGATTTTATGGGTCCATTTCCTCCATCCTTTGCTTTTACTTATATTTTATTGGCTGCCGATTATGTTTCTAAATGGGTGGAAGCTAAAGCCACCAGAACTAATGATGCTCGAGTTGTTATGGATTTTATTAGATCTCAAATTTTTTACAGGTTTGGCATTTCGAGAGCAATCATTAGTGATCAGGGAACACACTTCTGTAACAGAACCATGCAAGCTATGCTCAAGAAGTATGGGGTTATTCATAGAGTCTCTACTCCATATCACCCCCAAACCAATGGACAAGCAGAAGTCTCTAACAGAGAAATCAAAAGAATCCTGGAGAAGATAGTACAGCCTAACAGAAAAGATTGGAGCAGGAAACTTGATGATGCTCTTTGGGCACATAGAACAGCTTTTAAGGCACCTATAGGAATGTCTCCCTATAGAATTGTTTTTGGTAAGGAATGTCATCTTCCAGTTGAGATTGAACATCGTGCTTATTGGGTTGTAAAAGCTTGCAACTTAGCACTTGATCAAGTAGGTGAAGAAAGAAAATTATAATTGAATGAGCTTGATGAGATCCGTTTGGCCGCTTATGAGAATTCAAAGTTCTATAAGGAGAAAACAAGGAAATTTCATGATAGCTCAATAGCTAGAAAGGAGTTTGCTGCTGGACAGAAAGTTTTACTGTTTAATTCTCAGATGAAACTGATGGCCGAAAAATTATGCTCCAAATGGGAAGGACCTTTCATTGTCACTAATGTATTCCCCATGGAGCTGTTGAAATAAAAAGTAAAAACTCCAATAAAAGCTTCAAGGTTAATGGACAACGCTTGAAGTCATTCAATGAAAATCCTTCACTTGTAGATGTCACAATGGAGGAGCATGCTTTGGGGGAACCACTTCTTAATCCCCCTTGAGGGAGTTTTTCTTAACCATCTCTTGATTTTTTTCATTTTATTATCTTTTTTATATACTTTATTTTACATTGAGGAAAATGTATGATTCAAGTGTAGGGGTGGAACTTCTCTTTATTTTGTTTTGAATATTACTATATGATTGTTTTTCTGTGTGAATTATTTTTTTGTAAAAAAATAAAAAAACAAAAAAAGGGTTTTTGTGTGTGTTTTTGTTTAAAATGGCATGTTTTATTGGAATTTTAAGGATATGCATGAGTAACAGGTAATTTCTTTCATGTTTGATATGAGCATAATGATATGTTATGATTTGAACTCAAGCATTTTTGGTATGTTGAGAATGACATGATAATTGAGAGATAATCATATATGATAGAATTATACCTTGTGAGATTTTTGAGCCTTCAAAAAATTTTGATGGATCACTTTACACCATCTGAATTCTTTCATGTGTGATTTATTCCTGAATACTTACATCTCAATCTTTGCCTTATTTCTTGATGATACTTGAAACTCATATACATATATTTGAAAGGACACAGGTATTTTGTTCAATTAAGCCACTAGTCATATACGCTTACCATAAATAAATCATCTTTTGTTAGCCCCTTTGAGCCTACTTAACCATTTCTTTGTTACAGCTCAAATAAGTTATACACCTACTTAAAGAAGATGTTGGTGTGTTTGAATATGTTTTCAGGTTGAATTATTTTGATAATGATAAAGGATTTTGAAGACTCAAAAAAAAAGGCTTAAGATATAATGAAAAATAGAGAAAACAACATCAGACCTGTAAAAACGTGTATAATAATTGATTACAGCATCCAACATAATTGATTACAAGAGTTTCGTCCAAGACATAATCGATTACATCAACAAGACTAATTGATTACATAAGTTCTATTTGTAAGCTAATCGATTTAACCAATGGACATAATCGATTACCAAGTGAAATACTGAACCAAAAGTATCAGGTAGATCTCCTAATCGATTACAAGGTCTCCACAACCGATTACCAAGGTTCTATAAAGTCACTAATCGATTACCAAGCCAGGACTAATCGATTATGAAAGTTCTGTTTGCACCCTAATCGATTGCATTAAGGCAAAATCGATTACCATGCTACGAAACACAATTAAATGCATCAGGTGCCACTCACAATCAATTACAAGGCACTGCATAATCGATTAGCACGATTCTATTTCTTAGCTAATCGATTACATGGGAAAGTCTAATCGATTACCAACTGAATTACACTGAAGATTTCAAAGTGTAATCGATTACAGCTCGAGGCATAATCGATTACCATCGTGCCAGAAATTGGGGAAAAGCGTTTTAAGTGGAAAACTAGCTCATTTCTCCATTATAACTCAAGCGACCATGCTGTGCAACGACTCTGAAGACTCTAGGGCTCCTCTCCAAGGCCTATAAATGCAAGACTCCTTCAAGCTACTCAATGCAACAATCCAATCCATCAAAGGGAAATCAAATCTTGAGTCTTGTGAGTTCTATTTCTTTGTTTAGTTTTATTTTTTGAAACTTAGAGCATATATTTGTAAATCCTCTCTTGTGAGAGTTAGAAATTATGAGAGCTTTCAATTGTACATCAACTCTATTGAGAGAGTATATTGCTTATAAACACAAACACCAAACATCAAAGTTCACTCTAGGTTGAGTGGTTACAAAGGTTGGGGTTCAACCTTTGGGTATTGAGAGATTGTGAGATTGGGTGGGTTGCCCTTGTGCTTGTGAGAATTTGGTTCTTGAGTGTGGGACACTAGGAGACAATTGCTCAAAGCTTGTATCTCAAATCTTCAATAGTGGAATCCTTCAAGTGGGTTGCTTGAAGGTAAGACGTATACCGGGTTGGTAGAACTCGTTAAATTGGTTTGCAAGCTCTTCTCCCTTATCCTCTTGCATTTACATATTGCATCTGGCTAGATTGTTAATATTGATTGTGTTTTCACTCTTAAACTTGCTTGAATAACTAGTTTTGAAGTACTGCATACCAAGTGTTTGATAAATTACCTTAATAACATTTACCCTTTGTCTTGCATTGTTTCTTGTATTATACTCACTATCTCTTGCATCAACTCTTAACTTGTGAAAAAAGAACAAATTTCAAAGGCATTCCCAGAAAAGTTTTAAAACTCAATTCACCCTCTCTCTTGAATATTGAGGCCACTTGATTAACAAGTGGAATCATAGCTTGACTCTTGGTAGATCAAGCTTAACAGGTTCAAGAGAACAATGGCCTCAAATTCTCTAAATCTTTTTCCTGAGGGTGGTGCCACAAATAGACCTCCTGCTTTCAATGGGGAAGGCTATACTTTTTGGAAAGAAAGGATGAAAATTTTTGTATAATCTATTGATCTTAAAGTTTGGAATGCAATTGAAAATGGTCCTTTCATACCTATGCATACTGTAGATGGTAAGCAAGTAGAAAAATTGATGGATGGTTGGACTAGCGAAGAAGAAAAGAAAGTCCAATATAACTATAAAGCCAAAAATCTAATCACTTTAGCTTTAGGCCCTGATGAATTCTTTAGAGTAGTTACATGTAAATCTGCAAAGGATATGTGGGATACCTTACAAATAACCCATTAAGGTACAAGTGATGTCAAAGACTCTAAGATTAGTACCTTAACTAGTCAATATGAAAGCTTTAGGTTAAATTCTGGAGAAACAATTGTTGATATGCAAAAGAGGTTCACCCTTATTATAAATCATCTCATTACTCTTGGCAAGACTTACACTAACAAAGAACTTATTCATAAAGTGTTAAAAAGTCTCACTAGGGAATGGCAACCTCTAGTCACCGCCATCAAACAATCTCCTAGCATCAATGAAATGTCTCTCGCTACACTATTCGATAAGTTACAAGAACAGGAACAAGAGTTGAAAGAATTAAGGATGGCAGAAGAGGAAGAAAAATCTTCCAAGAAGAAAGGTCTAGCTCTTAAGGGCACTTCTATCAATGAAGAAGAATCCGGTAGTGAGCTTGATGAAGAAGAAGAATTTGGATTATTTGTGAAGCATTTCGGGAAATTCATGAGGAACAAACTATTCCAAAAGGGCTTCAAATCTCAAGGTAAGAAACCTACCTCTAATGAAAACTCTTCTTCACCAAACTGTTTTGAATGTGGAAAGGAAGGACACTTCAAGATAGATTGTCCAAACCTAAAGAAGGAAAACAAAGATAGAAAAGGAAAGAGAAGAGCATATATCGCATGGGATGAAAATGAGATAAGTAGCTCGGACGAGTCGGAAAATGAAGAAGCAAACCTTTGCCTTATGGCCAATCACCAAGATGAAGACAATGAGGTAAATTTTCATGACTTAGATAAAGAAGAACTACTTGATTCTCTCGAAGAATTGTACGATAAATTTATAAAGGTTTCTAATAAGCATAAATTATCTAGAAAGACTATTGAGATGCATTTAGTAGAACTTAATAAAGAAAATGAATTTCTGAAAAAGGAAGTTGCAAATGTTCAAGCATGCTCTAAGTCTAAACCTTGTGAATTTGTAAAGAAATGTGACATGCTAGAGACTAAGGTTCTAGACTTAAATAAGACTCTAGAAAAATTTACCAATGGTAGAGACAATCTAAATGTTCTACTTGGTGAACAACGATGTATGTTTGATAAAATGGGATTAGGTTTTAATACCTATAAGAAACAAAAGAATTATAAGAACTTCTTTATACCACCTAGTAAAACTGCATCCCTTTTTATGAAATGTCATCATTGTGGTCTTAAAGGACATAGTGCATCCAATTGTAATGTTAGAAAACTAGGACCAAAGGTTTTGAGAAAAGTATGGGTTCCTAAAGGAACATTACCTCAAACTAACCTACAAGGACCCAACATAAAATGGGTACCAAGTTCTCTAACTTAATTTGTTTTGTAGGTATGCTTTAAAGCAAATAACACCCATTGGTACTTGGATAGTGGGTGTTCAAAACACATGACGGGGGACAAAAGTAAGTTCATATCATTTACTCCTCAAAGTAAAGGATTTGTCACTTATGGAGATAACACAAAGGGAAGAATACTAGGAATCAGAAATGTTGGTAAAAACTCTTCCACTTCTATAAATGATGTTTTATATGTTGAGGGACTTAAACATAAGTTGCTTAGCATTAGCCAATTATGTGATAAGGGCTATAAAATTGTCTTTGAATCAAATTGTTACATAATTAAAAATAAGTTAAACAAGGAAGTAAAGTTCATTGGTCAAAGAGTTGATAATATTTATATGATTAATCTTGATTGTCTTGCTTCAAGTGATGTGCAATGCTTCATAACTAAAGAAGATGAATCATGGCTATGGCATAGAAGAATTGCTCACATTCATGTAGACCATTTAAATAAACTTGTTTCAAAAGATTTAGTAATCGGTTTACCAAAGCTAAAATTTAAAAACAAATTTTATGATGCTTGCCAAAAAGGAAAACAAGTAAAGGTTTCTTTTCAAGCCAAAAATATTGTTTAAACAACTAGACCTTTACAACTTTTACTCATGGATTTATTTGGACCTTTAAAAATCAAAAGTTTTGGTGGAAACTATTATGGTCTTGTGATTGTGGATGATTATTCTAGGTATACATGGACATTGTTTCTTACTCATAAACATGAAGCATATCATGCATTTAAGAAACTTGCCAAGATCATCCAAAATGAACAGAACTTGAAAATAGCATCCATTCGAACTGATCATGGGGGAGAATTTGAAAACCAATCTTTTGAAAAGTTTTGCGAAAAATTTGGCATTACACATGATTTTTCGGCTCCTAGAACTCCACAACAAAATGGGGTTGTTGAAAGGAAAAATCGATCTTTAGCGGAGCTCGCAAGAACTATGCTAAATGAAAGTAATATTGCGAAACACTTTTAGGCCGATGCGGTAAATACCGCTTGCCATGTTATGAACCGATGTTTGATAAGGCCTATTTTAAAGAAAACCCCCTATGAGCTTTATAAAGGACGAAAACTAAATATTTCTTATATTCATATATTCGGATGCAAATGCTTTGTATTAAACAATGGAAAGGAAAATCTTGGCAAATTCGATGTAAAATCTGATGAAGCAATATTCTTAGGTTATTCATCATCTAGTAAAGCATTTTGACTCTTTAACAAACAACCTTGTACTATAGAAAAATCTATACATGTCAAGTTTGATGAACTTAACCAAAATCCTCCGAGAAAGGAAATTGATGATCTCGTAGGTACTTTCCAAGAAATGAACTTGGAAAATGAAGGAGGAAACAAAAATGAAGGAGATACACCTCAATAAAAGGAGTGGATCACTGTGAAGAATCACCCCTTGGAAAATATCATAGGTGAAATAACAAAAGGAGTAAGTACTCGAAACTCTATTAGAAATGCTTGCAATCACTTAGCTTTTGTATCACAAATAGAACCCAAAGATATAAATGAGGCTATTATTGATGAACATTGGATGTTGGCCATGCAAGAAGAATTAAACCAATTTGAAAGGAATAAAGTTTGGGAACTTGTGCCAAGACCCAATGATCACCAAATAATAGTTACTAAATGGGTATTTAGGAACAAGCTAGATGAAAATGGAATAATCACTAGAAACAAAGATAGGTTAGTTGCTAAGGGTTACAATCAAGAAGAGGGCATAGACTATGAAGAAACGTATGCTCCCGTAGCTAGGTTAGAAGCTATTAGACTATTGTTAGCCTTTGCATGCTGTAGAGATTTCAAATTGTACCAAATGGATGTCAAGAGTGCTTTCTTAAATGGATGCATTCAAGAAGAAGTATATGTTGATCAACCTCCAGGTTTTGAAAACTATCAATTTCCAAATCATGTTTTTAAACTAAGAAAAGCTTTATATGGTTTGAAACAAGCTCCAAGAGCTTAGTATGAAAGATTAAGAAAATTTCTCTTAGACAATAATTTTAAAAGAGGAAAGGTTGACACAACATTATTCATGAAGCACAAAAAGAATGACATACTATTGGTTCAAGTATATGTGGATGATATCATTTTTGGTGCTACTAATAAACTACTTTGTAAAGAGTTTGCTAAGTTAATGCAGGATGAATTTGAAATGTCCATGATGGGAGAACATACATTCTTCCTTGGGCTACAAATTAAGCAAACAAAAGAAGGTACTTTCATTAGTCAATCCAAATACTGTAAGGAGTTGCTTAGGAAATTCAATATGGACAAGGCAAATGAAATTGCCACCCCTATGAGCATATCTTGCTACTTGGACAAAGATCACAAAGGTAAAGATATAGAAATTACCAAATATCGAGGTATGATTGGATCTTTACTCTATCTTACTGTAAGTAGACCGGATATAATGTTTGTCGTTTGCATGTGTGCTAGATATCAAGAATGTCCAAAAGAATCATACCTCACTGCTGTAAAACAAATAATGAAATACCTTGTTAGAACTCTAAATGTAGGTCTTTGGTATCCTAAAGGTGTTGAATATACTCTTATAGGATATTTTGATGCTGATTTTACTGGATGTAAACTTGATAGGAAAAGCACTAGCGGTACATGTCATTTGGTTGGTAGCTCTCTTGTTTCTTGGCATAGCAAGAAACAATTGTTGCTTTATTAACAGCTGAGGCAGAATATGTTGTAGCTGGAAGTTGCTGTGCTCAAATCCTTTGGATGAGGCAACAACTTCTTGACTTTGGTGTTATATTAGACCATGTGCCTCTTAAATGTGACAATACTAGTGCCATTAATATCTCAAAGAATCCTGTCATGCATTCAAGGACCAAGCATATAGAGATAAGACATCATTTCATTAGAGATCATGTATTAAAAGGTGATTGTATGCTTGAACATGTTGAGACTTCTAAACAACTAGCAGATATCTTCACTAAACCTCTTGCAAAAGAACAATTTATATATATTAGAAGAGAATTAGGAATCCTAGATATTTCCAATTGTGTTTAAATGTTGAATGTTTTTGATAATTCCATAATATACAGTGGTTCGTTAAGCAAATGATTGATTGATGATTGATATACAGATTGGTTGATAATTTGTTTGAAAAACTATGAGCCTTAAGCATTTCTGGACAGCCCCTAATCGATTACCCAGCCTCACATAATCGATTAGAAACTTTCTATTTCGTATCTAATCGATTAGCTTCTCTATCTAATCGATTACGAACTCTCTGTTTTATGTCCAATCGATTAGCTCCTCTATCAAATTGATTACTATCGTTCTATCTTCCTAATAATCGATTAGAAGTTACTCATAATCGATTACCAAGTTTCTATTTTTAAAATAATCGATTACACCACTAACACTAATCGATTACCCCTGCGCAAGACGTTTCAAATTCCTAAGAAAAACAAACACTAATTGATTAGCCTATGGGACTAATCGATTAGACTCATATCAGGAGCAGATTTAATGCAGAATCCAAGTGAAACTCATTGGCCCAATCCACATTCACCTCATTAACTCTTATTTCTCATCCCTAAACCCTATTTTACCCTATAAATACACCTCCTTTCACTCTTCTATCTCACACCATTAATTACCTCTCCTCCCTCCAAACTCTCAATATCTCTCATTCTCCTCATCTTCCCTTCTCCATCCACAATGTCTTCTTCTAGAATAGTGAAGAGGGCTAGGTCCTCCATGAACCAACCCAACAACCCACTTGACTTCTCTAGATTCTTTTCCACTCCAAGAGACCTCCAAAATTTCATCAAGAAATTTTCAGAGAAAGATATCATAACTCCACACTACATTGATGCCCAAGTCTTTGAGAATCCTTGTTTCACCTTCACCCAACTTCTTCACCACTACAACCTTCTTCCATTCCTCACTCTCAAGGAAGAATTTTATTATCCAGAATTGATGAGGGTCTTTTTCTGCAACCTCAAACTTGTTGATGTGACATTAGAGGCTTGAGTCAAGAATGTGACTCTAAAAATCACAAACCAACAGCTTGCTAAAATACCCAAATTCCCTTCAATGATGCTGAATTTGTCAGTGGAAATCTGGAAGATGAGTGGGATTTCAATCCTATTTCCGTACGCCAATCCTTTTGGAAGGTCAACCGTCCACTCAGTAATCATAAATTGGTAGGGCACTTAACTCTCAACAACCATCTTCTCCACTTTTTCATGGTTAAACTTCTTGTTCCCTGCGGTGGCAATTATGCTTTAGTTGAGGAAGATGATGTTCTTCTGATATGGGCCATCATCAACCAAAAGGAGATCAACTGGATTCAACTCCTCAAGCCCCACATGCTCAAATCCAAGGAGCAACAAAAACTGCCCTATGCCATTCTCCTCACAAAACTTTTCAAGGCATATGGGGTGGACATGGCTGGTGAACTCTCTGAGTAGGTACCCTCCCAAGCTTGTATTGGCACTCACCATCTCAACAAAATGGGCATGGTATTTGTTGCCGGTAGATGGATCATCAAAAGCGATAGAATTCATAAAAGCAGTCCCTTTGAAGAAGACCATCCTACTCCCACTGTTGATCCTACACCTGCACCCCAAGGCGAACCATCCGCTCCGGCTGACTTCACCTCCCTTTATGCCTATCTTGACCAGCGCTTTGAACGCATTGACAATACTCTTCAACAGTTCCAAATGACTAAGCAGCAGCACTTTAAACTTATGGAACAATGTTATGAAGAGCTGTCTCACAAAATTTCTGAATTTCACTTTTTTAATACGGATAATTAGATCCTAGTTTGATATGCTTTGTTAGGATTTCCTTAATTATGTTTTTCCATTCTGCACCTTAATTAAGTATTCGTAAATTTCCTTCATGTACCTTTCTTTTTAATGAATGAATGCAATTTCTTTTTTACTTATATCTCTGTCTTACCTTGCATTGTTTATTTTTGATGATTACAAAGGGGGAGAATAATTGAAGTTCATCTAAAAACCATTGAATAATTAAAAATCATCTAGAAATAATTGAATCTTGAATCTTAATAGCATCTGAGAACTGAATCTGTTTTTAATTAAACTGAATCTGTTTCATTAAATTACAATTGGTTAAAGTCTGAATTTTCTAAAACCAATTACTTATCTTTATACTTTTAAAAGATGACATAAACTCCTTTAGATAGGGGGAGATATTTTAAAGATAAGTTTTTGCAGATAACCTTAGAGATAATCTTATTTGAACTAATACCCTCATGAGATGAACATTGTTTGTCATCATCAAAAAGGGGGAGAATGTGTTTGAATATACTTTCAGGTTGAATTATTTTGATAATGACAAAGGATTTTGAAGACTAAAAAAAAGGCTTAAGATATAATGAAAAACAGAGAAAACAACATCAGACCTGCAAAATGTGTATACTAATTGATTACAGCATCCAACATAATCGATTACAAGAGTTTTGTCCAAGACATAATCGATTACATCAACAAGACTAATCAATTACATAAGTTCTGTTTGTAAGCTAATCGATTGCACCAATGGACATAATCGGTTACCAAGTGAAATACTGAACCAAAAGTATCAGGTACATCTCCTAATCGATTACAAGGTCTCCACAACCGATTACCAAGGTTCTGTAAAGTCACTAATCGATTACCAAGCCAGGACTAATCGATTATGAAATTTTTGTTTGCAACCTAATCGTTTGCATTAAGGCAAAATCGATTACCATGCTACGAAACACAATTAAATGCATCAGGTGCCACTCATAATCGATTACAAGGCACTGCATAATCGATTAGCAAGGTTCTATTTCTTAGCTAATCAATTACATGGGAAAGTCTAATCGATTACCAAGTGAATTACACTGAAGATTTCAAAGTGTAATCGATTACAACTCGAGGCGTAATCGATTACCATCGTGCCAGAAATTGGGGAAAAGCGTTTCAAGTGGAAAACCAGCTTATTTCTCCATTATAACTCAAGCGCCCATGCTGTGCAACGACTCTGAAGACTCTAGGGCTCCTCTCCAAGGCCTATAAATGCAAGACTCCTTCAAGCTACTCAATGCAACAATCCAGTCCATCAAAGGGAAATCAAATCTTGAGTCTTGTGAGTTCTATTTCTTTGTTTAGTTTCATTTTCTAAAACTTAGAGCATATATTTGTAAATCCTCTCTTGTGAGAGTTAGAAATTGTGAGAGCTTTCAATTGTACATCAACTCTATTGAGAGAGTATATTGCTTGTAAACACAAACACCAAACATCAAAGTTCACTCTAGGTTGAGTGGTTACAAAGGTTGGGGTTTAACCTTTGGGTATTGAGAGATTGTGAGATTAGGTGGGTTGCCTTTGTGCTTATGAGAATTGGGTTCTTGAGTGTGGGACACTAAGAGATAATTGCTCAAAGCTTGTATCTCAAATCTTCAATAGTGGAATCCTTCAAGTGGGTTGCTTGAAGGCGAGACGTACACTGGGTTGGTGAAACTCGTTAAATTGGTTTGCAAGCTCTTCTCCCTTATCCTCTTGCATTTACATATTGCATTTGGCTGGATTGTTAATATTGACTGTGTTTTCACTTTTAAACTTGCTTGAATAACTAGTTTTGAAGTACTGCATACTAAGTGTTTGATAAATTGCTTTAATAACATATACCCGTTGTCTTGCATTGTTTCTTGCATTATACTCACTATCTCTTGCATCAACTCTTAACTTGTGAAAAAAGAACAAATTTCAAAGGCATTCTGAGAAAAGTTTTAAAACTCAATTCACCCCCCCCCTCTTCAGTATTGAGGCCACTTGATTAACAGTTGGAGCTTTAGAATTAAGTCAAAAATAGGCAGTCAAATAAATATGGGAGTGTGCTAAAAGGAGTCACAACTCTTAGTTTAAGTATTATGCAATTGCATAAGAAAAATATTAAAAAAAAGAGATGATGATATTGATGATTGTGACCGAATGTGATTAAACAAATGTTTTACCTCACTATTTGACTGTTAAATTAATTACTCCATCATTCTTTATGGCATATGAAACTAATTTCCAAATCTTTACCTTGGTCACATTACAACCCTGATAAGCTCTGTCGATCTATACATGCATTTGTGTTAATTGTGGAATTGAGAAATTTGCCAAATTTATGGGACTATCTATTTTTAGGAAATATTTTAAATGTATACACAAACCCAAAACACTTGAGAGTTGAGAGTATGTCTTGTGAGGTTCTGTCACTTATGATCATCTTTTTAGTTTAATTTAATTCTCACAAGCCTAAGTGTTTGGATGATTTTCATATATATCTTGATGCTTTGTATCTTGTATGTTGAATAACTCTTGTTTCTCTGTATATTCCTAAGATTTCATGACAAGCATGCCAATTCTGTGTGTTATTATTTTCAACTTAATGTTTTCAATAAATTGTGATACTTGTTTTTATTCTGATTTTGCCCGGGAGTGCAAAAGAATAAGTGTGGGAGTATTTGATAATGCATGATTTATCCTTGATTTCTCACTTTAAATCTGTATAATTTGCCATCACTTATTGTATAATATATTGTATTTTAACATATTTTCATCATTTGAGCTTTATTTAATATTTAATTTGAAAATGAATTAAGGGTTGATTTTTAGTGGAAATAATGGAATCCTTATTTCTCTTATTTTGTAGTGAATGATTGAGCTTGTAATTGGAAGCGATTGACCAAGAATCAAGAAGGAGAAGACACAAGTGATTACATGTTTAAAAAGGGTCAATAAAGAAGAAAATAAGAGAAGAACAAGGTCAAGAATCAATTCCCAGAATCCATGAATCGATTCCTACATAAAACAAAGCCCAAGAAGTGAAAATGAAGGCTGGGAATCAATTCCCCACAGACATGAATCGATTCATGCTTTAAAAATGGCCTGGGAATCGATTTATAGCCCCTGGGAATCGATTCACACACCTACGAATTGATTCCCAGCCCCCAGGAACCGATTCATTTGCTTGGGAATCGATTCCCACCCCTAAGGAATCGATTCATGTGAGGAAATTGCCCAGTATTTGCCTAGATAAATCGATTCAGGTACTTTGAAGAATTGATTCATCAAGTGGAAAATAGCAGGAAACGCAATTACAAAGTGGAAACGGCACTGAAGTATTAAATTGAAGTATTGGCCGATATTCTCCACCCAGTTATTAAAAAATGGCACGTTGCTTCTTCTCTTCTCCTATAAATAGCATGGTTTCCATCCTTCAAAACATACCATTTCCTTCACACACCATTCCTTCTTCTTTCGTTCCTCTTCTTTTTTCTTCTTCTCCCCCTCCATTCTTCATTTCGGGTTAGGTTCTTTTATTTTTATTTTGTTTTAATTATGGAGGGCAAAAACCCTTAGATTGATTTTCTTGGAGAATATTGTAATATAATTTTGAGGTTCTTGTTTTTAATATAGTATGCTTTTATTATTGTTTATTTCTTCATAATCTTACTCTACATATTTAATTTCATTCTGTTTAATTAAATTTGTATGTTTAATCCGTTTAATTATACAAATGGAATAAAATACGATTTTAAATTAAAATGGATTAAGGAAATATGCATGCTTAATGAATATTTTCATAATCACTTTTAATAATTATGGTTTGCTTAATTCCATAATTCGAGAATAGATTATGTATGTAGGTGATATTCTTACATATGCTCAATAATTTCTAGATTTTACGATCTTGACTCCTTTTGCTTAATTAGGATGCTTGATTAAAATATTTATTTTTAAATGAAAGTAAAGGAATTATAAATTGAAAAAGACGCTTAGTTGATTAATTCAAATTGAGCTAAGAAATCAACATTAATGAAAGTGTACAAACTATCTTTAGTGAACCAAGGATAAATTTAATTACAATACTCCAAGAAAATTAATCGCTTGTTATTTATTTTCTCAATCTTATATTTACTCTGTTTTGATTTTAATTGTGACAAATTGTATTTGTATGTTTGTTGAATTTCTGTTTATAAAAATTAATTTTAAACTTGATTTTCCTAAATTTTTGTGTTGATCCTTGAGAGAACGACCTAGGTTGACACCTTAGTACTACATTAATTAATTTTAATGTACTAATTTGACGGTACCACGACTGTAAACACACGTCAGCGGGTGAATTGAGTATTAAATATTTTACTTTGGAATGCTTTTGAGTATAATTCTTTTGCAATCAATATAGTGATTAATGAAAGAGATGATAATAACAAGTAGTAATAATATCAAATTAATCACTGAAGTTTATCAAACACTTAGTACGTAATAATAAAATCCAACAAGAATTGAGTTAATAAAATTACTAATTCAACTTAAGCAATTTTAGCCAACAAATTTAGTGCACAATTAAATTAGCAAGCAATTTATATCCACAATTATAAAGGAGTTTAGGGAAGAGAGAATTGTAAACCGATGTACGAGTTCCACCACCCCGGTATACGTCTCATCTTCAAGTAAACTGACAGGGCCCGCAAGCGCACGGGTTATGTCGCGTAATATAAAAGATTATCGTTCTCCACAGGGACTGTGTTCAAAGTACCAGCATATTGAAATTTAATTATCCACACAATTGATTTTTAAGGTTTTTGTAAAATAAAACACAATTTAAAAATCTAAATTTAGAAACAAAATTTTCTTGACACTTAAAAAAAATTAGAGTTGAAAATATCTTGGGATTTCAGGGGATTAAGACTCTATTTTATGTTAATGAATTTTAACTTTTCATAAATAAGGATCGAATTAAGTTTTCCAAGGCGAATTTTCCAAAAGCTAATTAATATGTTCGTCTCGGAATCCTATTAATGTACCTAACCTATGGAAAGCGCTGCTTAATCCTCAGAAAGGCCCATTATCATTTTATGAAAATCCCTTTTATTTCCTCAAAAGAATTTTGATTACTTTCACGGTTTTACCGAGGTCACAAAAGCATCTCAAAAATCTTAGGTTTAGTTCAAAGCTTTCCGGTAAAAATAAATCTCTCGATTCTATTTATTACCTAAACTTACTAATATACCCATAAGTATACAATTTTATCATTTAGGTTCTTGTTAGGAATTACTAAAAGCATTGAGCATAATTGAACTAAATGGAAAACAGAAATTTATTTAATTCCAAGTCAAAATAATATTAACAATAAAATATTATCATACCCCCTTTATCCCAAGATAATTAATTTAGCTACTCATGAAATAATTCAAATTCATATATATAATGGAAAAATAAAACATACAAGACATGGTAAAAAATATAGACTTACGGGTTTCTCCAAAAGCTCAGAATAATTTACCACTGTATTTCCTTGTTGCAATATTCCTCCACCAATTACAAATTTAAATAACTCACTTTTACAATTCACAACTCTTAAAATAAAATAAAGAAAAAGAAAATAAAAAGAGAAACAAAACGAAAAAGAAAGAAAAAGAACGAAGAAAGAAATAAAGAAAAAAAAAAGAAAAGAAAAGGACGGAGGAAGAAAAAATAAAGAAGAAAGAAAGAATAGAAAAGAGAAGGATACAGGAAGAACGGGAGAGAAAGGAAAGAAAAGAAATTGAATTCAAGTGATGCCTTTTGATGCTCCTGGTTGCTCTCCCTTTTATAGGCGAATGGATGAAGGAATCCAGCTAAGAAAACGTGTTAAAATTGCAAGTGGGAGGAAACTTTCGTTGCATGTGAGTTCCAGCTGTGCCAACTTGTTTCCAATTTACATATTTTAATATTTCCAATAATTCGGTGCTTGGATTTAGTGATGATTCGCGCAGGTGGAGAAATTCCGAGTGAAAAAGTGTTGTTTTTCCACAAAACCGAGTGAAAGCTTGTTGTTTATCCCCAAGACCGAGTGACAGCTTGCTGGAAGGTGTTGGTCGGTTTTGTGGCTTGCTGTTGGATGGAGATTTGGATGTTGTAGGCTGGACGGTGTGGAATTGATGGAGAGGAAAGGGACAGCGGATAGAAGAGAGGGAATGTGGGTCGGATTTCACCTTCTCTCTAGAATTCGAGTGGAAAAGAGGCCTTTTGTGCAAAAGACCGAGTGAAAAGGTGACTTTGGACACAAATCCGAGTGAAAGCCAGTCAGTGTTGTTGGGGGGTCGGTGTTTGGAGGAGAACCGGTCGGTGATGAAGCTGGATGAAAGGACAAGTGAAGAGTGACTGAAGAGTAACTTCTGATTGAGCCATTCAGTCGGAATTGACTGCAGAAGGACTCAGAACCGACTGAAACCATTCACTCGGCTCAGGTTCATGGAGTTCATTCAGAACTGATTGAAGACTCACTCAGGATCAGAATTTATTCAATCGGTTCCTAACCATTTTTACTCGGCTGTCTCTGAATTTGAACCACTCGGTTAAAACTTTGCTCGGATTTTGCTTTGGAATTCACTCGGACAAATTCATTTGGATACATTCACTCGGAAGTGCCTTCTTACTTCTCACTCGGAATGGCCTCCACTTTTACTCAGAAACTTGCACTTGAAGGCTTGGAATCTGACTGATTGAATTTCTTTCCGGGTCCGTATCTCTCTTAGCTCGGAAACATAGGTTTCTGACCCAACTCACTCGGTATTCTTCGTTGCAGAGATCTCACTCGGACTTAGTGTGAAACTGTGAGAATCTATCCGAGTATGATCCACTCCTGGTCGGATTTTACTTGCTTGCTTAAGGCATTACTCGAAAATGCCTTGTTCCTCTTGAGAATGCCATTTTCCCCGAATGAAACCACTCGGATTCCCCTTTATTCAACAGTTGCTCTTTCAGTGACTTCTTCTGCTCGGACAACAGTTTTGACCACTCGAGAGTTTTCCAATCGGAGGCAGTTTGGCACAGAAAAACAGTTCAGACTTGTTTCAATCAGCATTTCTTCACTCCGATTATTTGTAATCAGAAAACTCCCACTCGGATTCACTTCAATCAGTAATCCTTTCACTCAGAAAATAGCTTTAGGCAGCATCTATTCAAGGTCAGTCCCTTTTTTCACTCAGATTGGTCGCAGTAGGGGATCTTCCACTCGGATTCTCCTCTAATCGAGACATTCTTTTTCAACATTGAACCTCCAACCGGGTTAGCCATTTATATCACTCAGAATTTCTTTGACAGGGAACTTTCCACTCGGAATCACCTCCAACAGTGAAGTATTCCACTCGGCAATGCTCCATTCTGAGTTATTCCACTCAGATTTTATCATTTTTGAGTCCTTCTACTCGGATTTGGTCATTTTGAGTCGGATTTCAGCACTATGAGTCAGAATTCAGCATATGGAGTCGGAATTCAGCATTCTGAGTCGGAATTCAGCATAAAAAGAGAGTTCTTTCCACTTTGGGCTTGTTCTTCTTGTTTCTTTATCATTTTATGGTCGTTTTCTCTTGTTTTTGACCCTTTATTGCCTTAATTTCTGCAAAATAACATACCCAAGTAGAATAGAGTGGAAAGAAAGCAAAAATCGCAATAAATAAAGGAAATACAGTGGATAATGATAAAAATCCTAAGCAAACTGGATCTAATTTATTGTACTATAAAGCACTTATCAAAATACCCCAAACCAAAACATTGCTTGTCCTCAAGCAATCACCATATTCACAAGACAAAATACAGAAAACACTAAGCTTAATAAACTAAGGAATCCAAAATAGAGAAACAGATTTATTCAAGTGCCAATTTTAATTTATGTGAATCAATTTTTCAATGTCAAGACTTGAGATACTCTTCTCACAATTTTCACTCAAGTGTTTCAAGGTTTGTGTATCTCTCAGATCATCATAGTCAAAAAAACATTACCATAAGCTTGTTAATAAACCAGAGACTCAACAGTTTAGATAGAAAATATGTCAAAGTCTAAAGGTCTTTCAAAGGTTGTAACATGGCCTTGGGTTGTATTGTAAAGGTAGGAATTTCAAGAAAAATGGAATACAAAAGGGCTTTAACAGTCATGAATAATTCAAATTATCATCATAAATTTAACAGAGCAAATTTTTGAACTTTTACGGACTTTTTTGGAATTCATTCAATATCATCCTTTTGATTTTCTTTTTTCTTTTTCTTGTTTTTCTTTACATTCAATACATATTTTTCTTAAGTCTTTTTTTTATTTCTTTACTCCACTAAATTTCCAACTTTTTCACCATTAAGAGAATATCAGTCAATGAAAGGCTTTCAAGGAAAAATTTTCGCTTTTAGGCTCAAAAGGGGCAACTAGGGGTCAAATTATACAAAATTCTGAGGCTTAAGAATAAGACCTAATTGTGCCTTTATCATCCTAAGACATATAATCAAAAACCATTTTGAATCGGTTGAAAAACAAGTTCTAGAATATTAATGACTATGAGATTCACTCAATCAAGAAAATATGGGTTTTGAAAATTTGTTTAATAAATAACCCATTTTGGCTCAAGTCTTACCATGGAAAGTCTTTTCAAAGAAAATTTTAATCACATAAGGTTCATTTAAGCATTTATTTGGCATTTAAACAATCAAATTTTGAAAATTTTACTCAAAATTTTGGGGTCCTTAGATACTTTAGGCTTGTGTTCAAAGTAACTTTATCATGCAATCATGGTAAATTGCAAGATGATAAACAAAGCGAGGAAAACACACATGCATGAAAAATATAACAATCACACAACAAAACAAAACAGTTAAGTTTTCTTACCTACCACCCCAAACCAGAATTTGACATTGTCCTCAATGTTAAAATGGATGATAAAAGGATAAGAAAACTTACCTGGAGTAACCCCAAACCAGCAGTTGACATAGTTGGGTTTTTTTTTAACTTAAAATGAAACAATAACTTTTTATAGGGTTACCTCCTTATCAGTGCTAAGTTTTAAGTCTTCAGCCATACTTCTCACCGTTTGGATTTACTCATCAGGAGCATCAAACATGTCCAAATCACTTGCTTGTTGTATTGGTTGACCTGTCAGATAGTGCTTTACTCTCTGTCCATTTACCCTAAATGTACCAGATTTCTCGCTCCATAGTTCGACAGCTCCAAAGGGAAAGACTTTTGTCACCTTGAATGGTCCTGACCATCGGGATCTCAGTTTACCTGGAAAAAGCTTCAATCTGGAATTAAACAGTAAAACCATATCACCTGGATTAAATGTTCTCCGTTGGATGTGACGATCATGCCATTGTTTGGTTTTTTCTTTATAAATTCTGGCATTTTCGTATGCATCTAGACGAAGTTCTTCAAGCTCATTTAATTCCAACAATCTTTGTTCACCTGCAACCTTATGATCAAAGTTAAGAGTTTTAACAGCCCAAAAAGATTTATATTCTAGCTTAACAGGTAAATGACAGGGCTTCCCATATACTAGCTTAAAAGGTGTGGTTCCAATAGGAGTTTTATATGCGGTTCGATACGCCCATAAGGAATCATCTAACTTAATAGACCAATCCTTACGTGATGTATTCACCACTTTTTGAAGAATATTTTTAATTTCCCGATTGGATACCTCAACTTGTCCACTAGTTTGTGGGTGATAAGGTGTAGCAACCTTATGCTTAACTCCATATTTCTTTAGAAGGGTCTGAAAAGTTTTCTCAATAAAATGAGACCCTCCATCACTTATAACACATTTTGGGACCCCAAACCTTGGAAATATTATTTTCTTGAAAAGTTTAATAACAGTCTTAGCATCAGAATGGGGTGAAGCAATGGCTTCCACCCATTTTGACACATAGTCAACTGCCACTAATATGAACTGATTTCCAAAAGAGGAAGGAAAAGGTCCCATAAAATCAACACCCCATACATCAAACAGTTCAACTTCTAAAATGGTATTTAATGGCATTTCTTGTCTCTTACCAATGTTACCTGTTCTTTGGCAAGCATCACAAGTTAGAACATACTTACGTACATCCTTAAAAATATTTGGTCAATAGAACCCAGCTTGCAATACTTTAGCGGCTGTTTTAGAGGTACTCATGTGCCCTCCACAGGAAAGAGAATGGCAATGATCCAAGATAGAATGGACATCATCTTGTGAAACACATCTCCGAATCATACCATCTGCACATTGCTTGAAAAGGAGTGGTTCATCCCAATAATAATGCTTGACATCTGCATAAAACTTTTTCCTTTGCTGAAAGCTAAGATCAGGAGGTAAGATACCACATGCAAGAAAATTTACAAAATCAGCATACCAAGGGACACGTTGGATACTAAGATTCAAGAGTTGTTCATCCGGAAAAGATTCATTGATAGGAATATTATCTGTTTGTTCTTTTTCAGATGTCAACCTAGATAGGTGGTCAGTGACCAAGTTCTCGGTACCCTTCTTGTCCTTAATTTCCAAGTCAAATTCTTGCAATATTAGAATCCACCTAATTAATCTAGGCTTTGCTTTCTTTTTATTCAATAGATACTTAATGGCAGAGTGGTCAGTGTAAACAGTAACATGTGAACCTACCAAGTAAGACCTAAATTTATCAAAAGCAAAGACAATAGCTAACAGTTCTTTTTCAGTTGTGGCATAATTTACCTGAGCATTATCTAGCGTCCGGCTGGCATAATGAATTACATGGAGCTTTTTATCCTTTCTTTGCCCCAACACAGCCCCCACTGCGTAATCACTCGCATCGCACATCAACTCAAACGGGAGTTTCCAATCAGGTGGTTGCACGATGGGGGCAGAGATTAGAGCTTGCTTAATCCTGCAAAAAGCTTCCATACAAGATAAATCAAAATTGAAAGGCACATCCTTACCCAGAAGAGTTGTAAGAGGCTTTGTGATCTTGGAGAAATCTTTAATGAACCTGCGGTAAAACCGTGCATGTCCAAGAAAACTCCTAATACCTTTCACATTTGTGGGTGGAGGAAATTTTTCAATCACTTCCACTTTAGCCTTATCAACTTCTATACCTCTCTCAGACACCAGGTGTCCAAGAACTATGCCTTCTCTTACCATAAAATGGCATTTTTCCCAATTTAGAACCAAATTGGTTTCTTCACAACGTTGCAAGACTTGGCACAAATTTGTTAAACAATTATCAAAATCCAAACCATGCACTGAAAAATCATCCATAAAGACTTCCATCACATTTTCAATAAGATCAGAAAAAATTGCTTGCATACACCTTTGAAAAGTCGCAGGTGCATTACATAAACCAAAAGGCATACGTCTGTAAGCATAAGTCCCATAAGGGCAAGTGAAGGTAGTCTTTTCTTGATTAGATGGATGAATGGGAATTTGATGAAAACCTGAATACCCATCCAAATAACAGAAATAAGAGTGTTTCGCAAGTCTTTCAAGCATCTGATCAATAAAAGGGAGGGGAAAATGATCTTTTTTCGTGGCGCTATTTAACTTCCTATAATCAATGCACATGCGCCAACCAGAGACAATCCTAGTAGGAATCAAGTTATGTTTATCATTTTCAATCATAGTTATTCCCCCCTTTTTAGGCACCACATGGACAGGACTTACCCATTTACTACTATCAACAGGATATATGACTCCAGCATCAAGCAATTTCAAAATTTCCTTTTTAACCACTTCTTGCATTTTAGGATTTAATCTCCTAAGTGGTTCTACTGTGGGCCTACTTTCATCTTCTACAGTAATCCTGTGAATACAAAGAGAAGGGTTAATCCCTTTGATATCATCCATTGTATAACCTATTACCTTTCTATACAACCTAAGTTGTTTCAAAAGTTTTTCAATTTCACATGGATTTAATTCAGCATTGATAATCACAGGATATGTGGAATTAGGACCAAGAAATTCATACCTTAATGAAGCTGGTAAAGGTTTTAATTCCACATTGGGGCTTACCACTTTATCACACATGACCTCAGTGTCATGTGGGGCCTCAGAGCAATCAGATGTTTCTGTCAGCTCAATCATGAAAATAGTTTCAAGTGGGTCATTAGGAAGGGTTGTTTCCTTTACCACTTGTTCGACAAAATCCACAGTACAGCAAACATCATTATAAGGTTTTTCTAAAACATTTTTCAAGTTGAAAGCAACCTTTTGGTCTCCAACAGTTAGAGACAACTTACCATTCTTGACATCGATCACAGCACCTGCAGTTGCTAAAAATGGTCTGCCTAAAATAATAGGAATCAAAGAATCTTCGTCCATTTCAAGCACAACAAAGTCAGCAGGTATAAAAAATTTTCCTATCTTAATAGGAACATCCTCTAAAATTCCTACAGGATATTTTACAGATCTATTAGCCAATTGTAAAGACATCCTAGTAGGTTTTAGTTCACCCAATCCTAACTTTTCAGCAACAGATAATGGCATTAAACTCACACTCGCTCCTAAATCACACAATGCTTTATCTATATTCATGTCACCAATCATGCAAGGAATAGAGAAACTACCTAGATCTTGGAGCTTGGGTGGAAGTTTCTTTTGAATTAGAGCATTGCACTCTTCAGTAAGTGCAACTGTACCATCTTCCTCCAGTCTTCTTTTGTTGGACAGAATATCCTTCAGGAACTTTGCATATGTGGGCATTTGCTGCAAAGCATCTGTAAAAGGAATATGAATATACAATTTCTTTAAAACATCAAGGAACTTACCAAATTGTTTGTCCAACTTTGCTTTGGCTAAGCGCTGAGGAAATGGAATGGGAGGTTGATATGGCTTAACCTCCTCCTTCTTTTCTTGTGGTTTCTCTTCTTCAATTACAGTATGAGATGAAGATCCATCTACTTTCTTTTTCTCCTTTGCAGTCTTGTAAACTGGCCCATCATATTGAGTACCACTCCTAAGAGTGACAGCCATGGTTTGGTTAGATGGTCCAGCCTCTGGTTTCCGAGGAAATGTTCCCAGTGCTCTTTGAGAATAGGAGGCTTGTTGGGCAATTTGATTTTCTAGTATTTTGTTGTGAGTGGCAAGAGAGTCCACTTTTGAAGCCAAGTTTTTTATTGCATCAGAGAATTCATCATTTTGTTTAAGTTGAGTAGCTACAAATGTCTCCATCAAGGATTCTAGCTTTGATTTTTGTGGAATATAGGTTCCTTGTTGAGGTTTGTAGTTACTTTGGAATTGAGGTGGCCTATTTTGGAAGCCAAGTGGACCTTGTGGAGGTCTGTAGTTACCTTGATAATTTCCACCATAGTTTCCAATAGCATCCACCTGATGCATTTCTTGTTCTTGATTAGGGGTTATTGCTAAATGGCAGTTTGTAGCTCCATGTCCTGAAACACCACAAACTTCACAAACAATATTAGTAGCACCTGTTGACCCTATTTTATCAAGTTTTAATGTTAATGCTTCAACTTTGGCAGAAAGTAGGGAAAGAGCATCGACAGAATACTTACCTGGTGTTTTAGAAGGTACTCCTCTCTCAGAGTTCCACTGGTGAGTGTTTTGAGCTATTTCCTCAATCGGGTTCTCAGCTTCATCAACATTTTTACTCATGAAAGCTCCTCCAGCTGCAGCATCTAAAGAGATCTTTTGTGTGGAAGTTAGTCCATTATAGAAAATATGGATTGTCAACCACCTTTCTATCCCACGGTGAGGACATTCTCTCAGCATCTCCCTGTATCTTTCCCAGGCTTCATACAAGGATTCATCATCTTTTTGTGAAAAATTGATGATTTGTTTTCTCAGCACATCAGTCTTGTTCCTTGGGTACCATTTATTGATAAAAGCACTGGACAATTGTTCCCAAGTCGTGATGGATCCTTCAGGAAGAGAGTATAACCACGCTCTCGCTTTATCTCTTAAGGAGAAGGGGAAAAGTCTTAAGCGAATGGCATCATTGGTGGCTCCGTTCATCTTCAGGGTGTCACAGTATTCAAGAAAGATTTGAAGATGAAGATTTGGATCTTCGGAGGGTAATCCTCCGAATTGGTTCTGTTGAACCATTGAGAGTAGTGAAGGCTTCAATTCAAAATTGTTAGCCTCCACTGTGGGTCTAAGGATGCTAGATCCTCTCCCATTAGTGCTTGGAGCGGCAAAATCTCTTAAGGGTCTGTGTTGGTCTGCCATTTGTTTTTCTTTTTGTTCTTTTTGTTGTTTTTGTTGTTTTCTCAAAGCTCTAAGGGTACGTTCTATCTCAGGGTCAAATCCTAAGTTTAGATCGACACTACGGCTTCGTCGCATAAATAGAAAATAAATGACAAATAAAACAAACAATTACAAAAATAAAACAACAACAGATACATAGAATATAGAACAAAATACAAAATTACAAAGAAAATAAAAATAAAAATAAAAATAACAATAAAAATATTAACAAGTATGATCTAATTGAATTTCAATATTACCGATATTTGAGGGACAACAGTCCCCAGCAACGGCGCCAAAAACTTGACAGGGCCCGCAAGCACACGGGTTATGTCGTGTAATATAAAAGATTATCGTTTTCCACAGGGACTGTGTTCAAAGTACCAGCATATTGAAATTTAATTATCCACACAATTGATATTTAAGGTTTTTGTAAAATAAAACACAATTTAAAAATCTAAATTTAGAAACAAAATTTACTTGACACTTAAAAAAAATCAGAGTTAAGAATATCTTGGGATTTCGGGGGATTAAGACTCTATTTTATGTTAATGAATTTTAACTTTTCATAAATAAGGATCGAATTAAGTTTTCCAAGGTGAATTTTCCAAAAGCTAATTAATATGTTCCTCTCGGAATCCTATTAATGTACCTAACCTATGGAAAGCGCTGCTTAATCCTCAGAAAGGCCCATTATCATTTTATGAAAATCCCTTTTATTTCCTCAAAAGAATTTTGATTACTTTCACGGTTTTACCGAGGTCACAAAAAGCATCTCAAAAATCTTAGGTTTAGTTCAAAGCTTTCCGGTAAAAATAAATCTCTCGATTCTATTTATTACCTAAACTTACTAATATACCTGTAAGTATACAGTTTTATCATTTAGGTTCTTGTTAGGAATTACTAAAAGCATTGAGCATAATTGAACTAAATGGAAAACAGAAATTTATTTAATTCCAAATCAAAATAATATTAACAATAAAATATTATCATACCCCCTTTATCCCAAGATAATTAATTTAGCTACTCATGAAATAATTCAAATTCATATATATAATAGAAAAATAAAACATACAAGACATGGTAAAAAATAAAGACTTACGGGTTTCTCCAAAAGCTCAGAATAATTTACCACTGTATTTCCTTGTTGCAATATTCCTCCACCAATTACAAATTTAAATAACTCACTTTTACAATTCACAACTCTTAAAATAAAATAAAGAAAAAGAAAATAAAAAGAGAAACAAAACGAAAAAGAAAGAAAAAGAACAAAGAAAGAAATAAAGAAAAAAAAAAGAAAGAAAAGAAAAGGACGGAGGAAGAAAAAATAAAGAAGAAAAAAAGAATAGAAAAGAGAAGGATACAGGAAAAACAAGAGAGAAAGGAAAGAAAAGGAATTGAATTCAAGTGATGCCTTTTGATGCTCGTGGTTGCTCTCCCTTTTATAGGCGAATGGATGAATGAATCCAGCTAAGAAAACACGTTAAAATTGCAAGTGGGAGGAAACTTTCGGTGCATGTGAGTTCCAGCTGTGCCAACTTGTTTCCAATTTGCATATTTTAATATTTCCAATAATTCGGTGCTTGGATTTAGTGATGATTGGTGTAGGTGGAGAAATTCCGAGTGAAAAAGTGTTGTTTTTCCATAAAACCGAGTGAAAGCTTGCTGTTTATCCCCAAGACCGAGTGACAGCTTGCTGGAAGGTGTTGGTCGGTTTTGTGGCTTGCTGTTGGATGGAGATCTGGACGTTGTGGGCTGGACGGTGTGGAATTGATGGAGAGGAAAGGGACAGCGGATAGAAAAGAGGGAATGTGGGTCGGATTTCACCTTCTCTCCAGAATCCGAGTGGAAAAGAGGCCTTTTGTGCAAAAGACCGAGTGAAAAGGTGACTTTGGACACAAATCCGAGTGAAAGCCAGTCAGTGTTGTTGGGGGGTCGGTGTTTGGAGGAGAACCGGACGGTGATGAAGCTGGATGAAAGGACGAGTGAAGAGTGACTGAAGAGTAACTTCTGATTGAGCCATTTAGTCGGAATTGACTGCAGAAGGACTCAGAACCGACTGAAACCATTTACTCGGCTCAGGTTCATGGAGTTCATTCGGAACTGATTGAAGACTCACTCAGGATCAGAATTTATTCAATCGGTTCCTAACCATTTTTACTCGGCTGTCTCTGAATTTGAACCACTCGGTTAAAACTTTGCTCGGATTTTGCTTTGGAATTCACTCGGACAAATTCATTTGGATACACTCACTCGGAAGTGCCTTCTTACTTCTCACTCGGAATGGCCTCCACTTTTACTCGGAAGTGCCTTCTTACTTCTCACTCGGAAATGCGTTGTTCCGCTCGAGAATGCCATTTTCTCCGAATGAAACCACTCGGATTCCCCCTTATTCAACAGTTGCTCTTTTAGTGACTTCTTCTACTCGGACAACAATTTTGACCACTCGGGAGTTTTCCAATCGGAGGCAGTTTGGCACAAAAATATAGTTCAGACTTGTTTCAATTAGCATTTCTTCACTCGGATTATTTGTAATCAGAAAACTCCCACTCGGATTCACTTCAATCAGCAATCCTTTCACTCAAAAAATAGCTTTGGGCAGCATCTATTCAAGGTCAGTCCCTTTTTTCACTCGGATTGGTCACAGTAGGGGATCTTCCACTCGGATTCTCCTCTAATCGAGACATTATTTTTCAACATTGAACCTCCAACCGAGTTAGCCATTTATATCACTCGGAATTTCTTTGATAGGGAACTTTCCACTCGGAATCACCTCCAACAGTGAAGTATTCCACTCGGCAATGCTCTATTCTGAGTTATTCTACTCGGATTTTATCATCTTTGAGTCCTTCTACTCGGATTTGGTCATTTTGAGTTGGATTTCAGCACTATGAGTCGGAATTCAGCATATGGAGTCGGAATTCAGCATTCTTGGTCGGAATTCAGCATTCTGAGTCGGAATTCAGCATAAAAAGAGAGTTCTTTCCACTTTGGGCTTGTTCTTCTTGTTTCTTTATCATTTTATGGTCGTTTTTCTCTTGTTTTTGACCCTTTATTGCCTTAATTTCTGCAAAATAACATACCCAAGTAGAATAGAGTGGAAAGAAAGCAAAAATTGCAATAAATAAAGTAAATGCAATGGATAATGATAAAAATCCTAAGCAAACTGGATCTAATTTATTGTACTATAAAGCACTTATCATAAACCACTTGAAGGATTCCACTATTGAAGATTTGAGATACAAAGCTTTGTGCAATTACAGCTTCTTAGTGTCCCATACTCAAGTACTTAATCCTCAGAAGCAAAAGGGTAACCCACCCAATCTCACAATCTCTCAATAACTAAGGTTGAAACCCAACCTAAAAACTCTTAGAATTTGGTTAATGATTTTACAAGTGTAACTCTCCAATAGTGGATATACAAATTTTAGCAATCAAAATATTTTTTCTCTAATTAACTCTCAGAAAATATATGCAAATAAGAGAAGCAAAGAGAGCTGCTTACTTAAGAGAAATGGAGAAGAAAGTAGAGAATGATTTTTGTTGTTTTGCTGGGATGCTTTGCTTATCCAATTTTCTTCTCTATTTATAGCAATTTAAAGCTGGTGTCATTTCAATTAATTATCACATTTAATTTCTTTCGGTATAGTGGAATCAGAAAACTCGTAATGCTGTCTATGCTTCACCATAAAACCCGTCATGTTATTTCCACTTATGTGAATTGATTCCTAGAAATATGAACCGATTCATTTGTATCTTGTGCCTTCGAATTAGACAAAATTACAACGTATAAATCGATTCCTAAGGTATATGAATCCATTTAAACAAAGGGTGAATCGATTCAAGGCCTGTAGCAAACATATGAATTGATTCAGGAAGGGGATGAATCGATTCAGGGCCTGTGAAAAACGTATAAAGCGATTCGTTGGGCTGTAGAATCGATTCAGAGGGTTGTTCCATTTGTTTGAATCAATTCAGGGGTCCTTTGAATTAATTCAAATGCTTGTTGCTTCCCTTTTAATGCATTATTGACATTTTCTGATCATATGGCTCATTGTTCTTGATCCTTTCTTATTTAATGATTATTTCTCTTTTGTTTTTGGATGTATATCAATATATTTAATTGATATTATGTTTGATTTATTTAGATGCTTGAACTCTTTATTTGTCATTATCAAAACCTGTTTCAACATATAAACACATTCTCCCCCTTTTTGATGATGACAACTATTGTGCATCTCTTGGGGTGTTAGTTTCATAACAATTAAAGTTCAAAGGTTTTGACAAATAAATATCCCCCTTACTAATACAATTGATACCACATTATTAAAAGGAATCACTTGTCATTTAGATACCACTTTAAAAGAAGATACTTCTTATTAGGATGATCATATGACATACCACTTGTAAAAGCAAATCATGTATAAATTATTAGAGCATAGTGACTGGAATAACAAGCATAAATGGTAATCTGTCCCCTTTTGGCATCATCAAAAACAAAATAAGAAATTATCATAATAATTCTATCCCTTTTGGCTAAAGCATATATAACATTCTTTTCTTTCCCTCTTTGGCATCATAAAAAAGTGAGAAAAAGTAGTTTTATTAAATATTAAGAACAGAACATAAGCAAGTGCATGATAAATAAGAACATCCAAATGAAACATAAAAGATACAACATTGACTAGCTATAGATTAAAAAATCTAATATCAAAGAGTTATTGGAGAGTTCATCATAGCGTGTAGTCATGGTGTTCTCCATTTGGTCAAAGCGTGTGTTCATGTTGGCTCCTTAAGGAAAAGTTCTTAAAACATTGAAACGAGACACCGGAGACTGACCGTGTCACTATCGGATATCCCAAGGTATATAAACGGTCAAACGTAGGAGACGTTAAGGGTTCTAATTTGTCCAGTTAGGCTAAGTCAGTCACTCTTGATTCTTCATGGAGGATTCTAACAAGACTAGTTTCCCTATTGGATCACTAGTCTCAGGTCGAACGGTCAGAGTCTGACCTCAAGTTGGGTCCCACAGTTCAAATATGAGGAATCAGATGATATTTATTATTAAAATATTAAAATAATCAATTAATTCTTAATTAAACTTCATTATAAATAAGATGTTAACTACCAATTATCTCTAATAAAAGGTTAATTAATGTCTTATGAAATCTTGGGCTCTGACAGTCACTAAATCTTAAAATTATACTTATCACCTAATTAAATCTAAATGTTCCAAATCAGTTATGGCTAAAATCAGTAGATAATTATCTAGCATCATTTATAAATTATCAAGATTAAACTCCATTCATAAATTATCATTTCTAGCATCAATGACAAAAATACATATACATAAATATAGTCATCTCAGTAATAGTTCCAATGTTGAATCAAACACATTTATCTCCTTACATAAATCACTACTTAGTCAATAAATTCCTCTAATTGTCACAATTATACACAACCTCTCTCACTCGCTTATTTTGTTTGAGCGAGCTATTCCTTACTCATATTCTCTCAAATTCTCTCTTCCTTGTGATCAAAATAGCCTAGGGGTTAGGCCAAAGCCTCAACTCTCCTAAAATACTTGACAAGGTACTCTCGGAGGTCCCGAGAGCTTAGGCTCCTATTATGGAAAATCAGGGCTTTACAGGCACGATCTGTGCAACTTATGTAAAAGGACAATTTTTACATAGTGATAAACCCTTCAAGTTTGAACGTACTGGATGTAGCTTCTAATTGGAAGTGAACCAGTATAAATCTCTAGTGTGCTTTCTCTCTATCCTTATCCTTACAAGAGTCTGATGCACTTGTAGCCAACCCTTCGTAAGAAAGTCTGCTTCCATACTAGTTATGATAAAGGCAATCTCGTAAAATAAGAAATTAGAATCAAAGAGTGAACAGACTTATTCAACCTCCCCTTCTAAGTTTGTTCTCCGAACCATTATGGTGTATCTTAACCAAATCACTTTTAATAACTGATAAGTCTTGAAAAGACTTAATTATTTCACCTTTTATTTAACATAATTCATTAAATATTGTTTAGTTTGGCTTTATTATTTAATAAATTGTTAATAATTTGTATTTTATTTATTTATTTCAAAAGTGTTTAATTTATGTAAGAAAATGATTAAAAACATTAATTAGTTAAGAAATTATGTTTATTTATAATTTCACTAACCCAGCGTATAAATACTGGACAGTCAGCATACAAATGCTAGGCAATTATTTGTTTATTGGTGCAGGAACAAGTCGCGCTTAAACTGAAAAGAGAAGGAAGAAAAATCCGAGCGAGACTTCAAAAATCTGAGTGAGATTTCAAAAATCCAACTGCAATACTTCAAAACACTGACTGCAAAATAGAACAAAATACCGAATGAAGAACCCGAGCGAGACTCCAAAAACACCGATTGAAAAATACTCTAAATTCAGAATGCCGACTGAATAATCTGAGCGCTCAAGCGAGAACCTTTCACGCTCAAGCGTGACGGCAGTTATTTAAACGCTGTTGTTCCCTCCAAAAGACGCTTGGCACCATTTCTGTTCCTGTTGCTTTCTCTTCTGCTTTTGTACCTTAGTAATTTAAGTTTTGAGATGTAATTAGTTATTTATTTCATAATTATGTAATTAGTTTAGTTAGTTTAATTATTATTTAAGCTTTCTTAGTGATTAGTTAAGTTAGTTAGTTAAATGCCTATATATACTTGTACATACTCTGTAAAACACAGAGACAGAGAACAGAGCAAAACATAGAACACGATTCATTTTTCCATTTCCAATCTCTCTCTAATTCCTTTCTCTCTCTAAATTCTCTCATCCATGTCTCTCCAATTTCCTTCGATAGAATCCATGTCGATGGGTTTCTAAGTCCCTAAGGTTGGGATTGCGAAGGTTTGCAATGAAATCTTGAAGGTGTATTGAGGAAGTCGACTTCTAGATCTTGAGGAGAACGGGCTGAGGAGTGGATCTACTTTGCTGGATTGACAAATCCAGATCTGATGAAGAACTTCACCAGTGAGGAATCATGGTTGAAGCTTAGGTAACTTCCAGCTTTCTAACTAATTCAGGCCTAGTAATTAGGTGAATAGTTAGAGTTCAACCTCCAATTTCGTATTAGATTCTTATGTTAATTGAGCACTTAAGGGATTAAGGTTTGATGCATAGGAATTAGTGTTATTCACTTAAGGAATTAGGGAGTAACCACTTGCGGATTGTCCTCTTGATGTCTGAAGATTGAGTATACCTTAATTGCATATTTCTTGATGAAGTTGTAAACTGAAGCAATCCTAACCTACCTTCTATCAATCACATTTCATCTTTCACACTGTCTCTGAAAATACAAAAATATAGAAAGCATAAAATCAGCAAAAACCGAATGAATCTTATGTGCATTGTGTTGGTTCAGCTTGTATCAGTCTAAGATTGAGGTAATTACCACAATCCTTGTGGGAACGATCAAATATATTACAATTTTAACGACTGGTGCGCTTGCCAAAAGAATAAATCCTCCGAGCAGTTAGCATCAAGTTAATGGCTCAGGATTTACACACCAAGTTAATGGCGCCGTTACCGGGGATTGTTGAGTAATATCAACAATCCTTGGACCGGTACTAGATTGAACCATTTTTTTTTTAGTCTTTGTAACTTTTGTTAGTTGTTGGTGAATTTTGTTGTAGGAGTAGATTTTGTTAAGTGTTGGTATTGTGTTGAGTGTTTGTTGTTAGTTGTTTTTGGCTATTTTAGTGGTAACACTAACCATTGCAGTAGCCTTGTTTGTAGTTAGTTGTTGCATTTATTTATTTTTTCTAGTTCCTTTGGAAAGTGAAAAGTTGCAAGTGATGGATCTTGATGACACCTTAGCAGAGTTTCTTCAATATTCACAAACATTATGCATGAACCATGTAGAGGAGGTACAACTAATTGAGGAGGAGCCATCGGAGTTAGAAAAGATTTTAATTCAATCTATAAAAGTCACTCAAACCGGCCTCCAAAATTTTGATAATTCAATCATGAATATTCAAAAGCAAGTGGATTTTATTGCAAAGCAGTTAGCCGAAGAGCAAAGAAATACAAAGGTTGTATGAAGAAAAGACCAATATGAAGAGCCATGGGATGATGATGTTGGTCTAGCTGAAGAAATTAGGTTTGGGGAAGAAGAGGACCAGCTAGAAAACATTGAACTGGATGAACCTGAACTTGAAGTTGATGTAGAAACAAAAGAAGAAAAAGAAAATAAGGAAGTTCAGGGATATTTGATGAAAGAAGAGTCAATTGAAGAATGTGAAGAAGAAAGTGATGTGAATTATACTTCAGAAGTGGAAGATGATAGTATATCTAGTGAAGCATTCTTCGATGATTGGAATGAAGAAGATTGGTCCGAAGAAGAACAAGAGCAAAAGTTGTCATTGAATAATTCCTTTGATGATACAAGTGTTGCAGGAGTGCAAATTGAACAAATGACAACAGAAGCCATTGAGGAACCTGAAAATCAATTAGACACTATTGTTGAGCAAGAAGTGATAGAAGAGGTTGACGTCTCAGTTGAGATGAAAACCATATCTTGGCAACATAATAATGATACTGAAATTTTGTTGGAGCCAAGTGTGAATATAGAGAAAGAAGTAGAAGTTCATGCACAAGAAGAGTTAACATGTTTAGATGTTGAGAATATAAAAGAAGAAGAAATTCAGCCATGTTATGAGGAGCGTTTGCTAGTGGTGACTACTGCAACTATGGAAATCACAAGGAAACGCGAATCATCAAGTCAAGAAGAACATTGCTTGTGGCATAAAAAGAAGAAGACTAACACAAAACAGAAAAAGAAAAAGAGTGAAGGAAAGAAAAAGAAGAAAAAGCAGAAAGTTTGGAAAAAGAAAGATTGGAGGAAAGTTATGTTGGGCATTAGCCTCAAACATAACAAGGAGAAAAGTGGATCTAAAAGACCAAGAGTGTATGGTCATAAGCAATGGGATCCTAGAGGATGAGCCTATGTTTGTTTTTCTTGTACATAAATAAAGTAGTGAGAGAAGTTTTCAAAAAAAAAGAAGAGAAAAATAGAGAAAAAAAAAAGAAAGAAGAAGAAGTGAAAAAAAAAAGACTCAACAGCATGAAGAAATTAGAATCAGGTTCCCTTCACGCTTGAGCGTGAGCTCCATTGAGCGAGAGGAAAGTGACGCTTAAGCGTGATCTAAGCGTGACCTAAGCGTATCCTTGTATAAGCCTTGGCGCTTGAGCATGCCTTCTTGCCGCTTGAGCGAGCTCGGGACCTGTTTCCCCTCACGCTTGAGCGTACATTACTCACACTTGAGCGTGAGCTTTTTGTGCCTTCTCCTGATTCCCACGCTTTGAGCGTGAGCTCTTTTTCCTTTCAATAAACTGCTCGCTTAAGCGTTATTCCACACACTCAAAGCGTGACTGTGATGCATGACCCTTTTTGCACTTCCACTTGAGCGTACGTTAACACGCTCTGAGCGTGACCAGTTGTGCCTTGTATATTTGCTCCACGCTTAAGCGCTTCAAGCTCACGCTTGAGCGTGATTGGGGATGAGGATGTACTTTTCATTTTCTCGCTCAAGCGTGCTACTATGAGCTTGAGCGAGAGTGCCATATTCAAGCCACATACTCACGCTTGACCCTTACCGACTGGAAAATTCTTCATCCCCCCCAAACTTTGATGTTGGACCGAAGGGGGGACTTTAATAAATGGTTTTAGGTTGTTAATATAATGAACAGGTCAGATGATGAAGGGTGATTTGTTCCAGTCGGCCCTTTTATCACTCGGTTTCTCACTTCATTTACTCGGTCATTCATTCGATCTTCCACTCGTCTCTCTCTCTCAGTCTCTCTTTCACTTATGTTTCATTCACTCGATTCCCTCACTCCTCACTTAGTCTTTCGGTTCCCTAGCCTGACCCCTTTCTCGATCTCTTTCACTCGGTATCGTTTCCATTCGATCTTTTATGCACTCTCATTTTGTCTCTTTCTCGATTCTTCATCCACTCGGTGTTTCGTTCACTCGGCTCTCTTTGCAGCCGTTCTCTCATCTACTCATTGTCACACTCATCTCTCATGCACTCTCTTTCATTTCATTCACTCGTCTTTCATTCCTCACCCGATATAGATCACTCGGTCTTTCATTCATTCGTTCTTCCATTTGTTCTTTCATCCACTCGTCTTCTTTATCCACTTGGTCACTCTTTCACTATTTCGTTCCTCACCTGTCACTCAGTTTTTCATTCCCATACCCTATCTCTTTTTCATTCGTTATTGCATTCACTCGTTGTTTCATTCCACCTAATCTCTTTCTTGGTTTTCTCACACACCTCTCTGTATTTTTCTTTTTCATCCGTTCTTTCATCCACTCTCATTCTGTCACTCACTCGTCTTTCAGTCACCCGGTATTTCTTTCAATCGTTCTTGCATCCACTCGTTTTTCATTCACTAAGTTTCTCACTCATTCACTCGTCACTCATCCACTCGGTATCTCTTCCACTCATTCTTTCATCCACTTTTTCACTCTTCCAATCGTTAATTATTTCACTCATCTTTTTTCATCCACTCGTCACTTTATCCACCCGTCCTTCATCCACTCGGTATCTCTTTCACTCGTCACTTCATCCATCCGTCCCTCATCCACTCGTTCTTTTCATGGTGCATAACTTCTGTTGTGTTGCGCGCTTGAGTGCACACTCTCACGCTTTGAGCGTGACCACTCGTACCTGAAAGAAAAGAACCCACGCTTGACCCTTTACTGACCACGCTTTGGTAGATGGGTCCCATGCTTAAGCGCCTCAAGCTCTCGCTTGAGCGCGATCGAGAAGAAAGGATTTACTGTTAATTTTTCGCTTAAGCGTGCTGCTGGGAGCTTGAGCGTGAGTTCCAATATTGAAGACCTCTAATACTGTTTGTTTGGCGCTTGAGCGAATAATGATCCGCTTGAGTGAATTTTATACCTGATGCTTTATGTGTGATTTAAATTGGGCATTGGCGCGCCAATATTTCAGTGTACTTATGCGTATCTCTCAGGTAGTGGGTTGAGCATTTTGTTTTCCACTCGGTCTCTGTTTATGTTAGGATGTTTCTGTGTAATGACTTTATTTAAATATTTTCTTGAACAATGAATTCCCTTTCTTTCAGTTGTAATGGAACTTTATGTATTTGATAAATTATTTGTTATTATTTCTTTTCTCAATTGTATTGTTAAATCCATGCATGCCATTCCAAACAAGTACTTTCCATGCACTTCCATTCAGGTAAAAAGGGAAGTATTCTATCATTCTGACTCATTAATTGATAAACTATGTTAATTGTGTTTAATTTAGAATCCATCTTAATAATTTAAAGTTTGCTGATTCCCAGACTTTAATCGGATTAATTAATTGATTGGCGTTGCTTGACTCATGATCCCTGTCCATAGCTATTTTTCATTATTAATTATTTGTTTATTCGGCATGCTAGTTAGCAATCTGAATTTATGATCTTGCATTAAGTTTGGGGACATGACTGGCTGATTACCTATTATATTCTTAGCTTTTGAGCCTTTATTAATTCTTTTCCGAGTGAACATGCATTCTAGTTAGTGAGACAGAATTGCTTCAGTGCTTGCTAAATGGTTATATGTCTGCCAATCGGAAATGATGAAGGCTTTCTTTGTTAATTAGCCAAAGTCAAAATTAGCCATCCTAATTTTATTAATTATCCTTTGACCCAATAATTATGTTTGAGCCTGAGACCCTTTCATTTTTATTATGTACTTAACTTTATAAGCCTAATTATCTGAGAAAAACTGACTGAATTATCCCTGGATGTACCACTGATGAATTGCTGAGTCTTACTTATTGCTAGGGACTAGCAAGTTCTAAGTTTGGGGATGAAGAGTATGCCTAACAGCAATTAAGGACACACTCCGACCTTAGTTATAGATGAGTGATGAGTACCTTGAGAAATGAAAGGAGGAACAACAAAGACGAAAAGAAAAATAAAAAAATTAGCAAGGAAAAAAGGTGCAAAGCACCACAAGAAAAAAATTTCTTGATTGAAAAAGATGGAAGAAAAAAAAGAAAAGAAAAAGTCCAAAGGACTGAAAGAAAAGAAGGTGCAAAGCACCACAAGTGATTGAGTTACCATTCATACGAAAAATAATGTAAATAAAATAGCTAGTTAGTTAAGGCAGTTAAGTTAAGATTGAGGCAAGGCATCAGTGGGTACATCTGTTAACCCGACATTGACTCGGAAAACAATAATAGAGTCTGTAGCCTAACCTCATTACAAGCTTAAAAAGCCCTTACTGATCCAATTGTGCTGGCATATGTCATGATGTTTAGAACTGTTGCAAGCCTATGTTGATCTAACAAAGATGCAGGTGATGAGTGCATATTACTTAACCTATACACTGAGAGAAGAGTGAAACATGAATCCAGTGAGGAAAGTATCACCATCTTGTTTTTCAAAGGAGGTGTGAGTTATTATATTTTCAGAAATTACGAAAAGAAAGCATGGTCAGTATTCAATAATTATGGTATGAACTAAGTTAAGGAAAGGTTGATTGTTTTGAGTAAGTGCTGTTAGTTAATTAATCTGAGTATTTGCTTGAGGACAAGTAAGTTTTAAGTTTGGGGATGTGATAAGTCTTGAAAAGACTTAATTATTTCACCTTTTATTTAACATAATTCATTAAATATTGTTTAGTTTGGCTTTATTATTTAATAAATTGTTAATAATTCGTATTTTATTTATTTATTTCAAAAGTGTTTAATTTATGTAAGAAAATGATTAAAAACATTAATTAGTTAAGAAATTATGTTTATTTATAATTTCACTAACCCAGCGTACAAACACTGGACAGTCAGCGTACAAATGCCAGGCAATTATTTGTTTATTGGTGCAGGAACAAGTCGCGCTTAAACTGAAAAGAGAAGGAAGAAAAATCCGAGCGAGACTTCAAAAATCTGAGTGAGACTTCAAAAATCCGACTGAAATACTTCAAAACACCGACTGCAAAATAGAACAAAACACCGAATGAAGAACCCGAGCGAGACTTCAAAAACACCGATTGAAAAATACTCTAAATTCAGAATGCCGACTGAATAATCTGAGCACTCAAGCAAGAGCCTTTCACGCTCAAGCGTGACGGTAGTTATTTAAACGCTGTTGTTCCCTCCAAAAGACGCTTGGCACCATTTCTGTTCCTGTTGCTTTCTCTTCTGCTTTTGTACCTTAGTAATTTAAGTTCTGAGATGTAATTAGTTATTTATTTCGTAATTATGTAATTAGTTTAGTTAGTTTAATTATTATTTAAGCTTTCTTAGTGATTAGTTAAGTTAGATAGTTAAATGCCTATATATACTTGTACATACTCTGTAAAACACAGAGACAGAGAACAAAGAACAACATAGAACACGATTCATTTTTCCATTTCCAATCTCTCTCTAATTCCTTTCTCTCTCTAAATTCTCTCATCCATGTCTCTCCAATTTCCTTCGATAGAATCCATGTCGATGGGTTTCTAAGTCCCTAAGGTTGGGATTGCGAAGGTTTGCAATGAAATCTTGAAGGTGTATTGAGGAAGTCGACTTCTAGATCTTGAGGAGAATGAGCTGAGGAGTGGATCTACTTTGCTGGATTGACAAATCCAGATTTGATGAAGAACTTCACCAGTGAGGAATCATGGTTGAAGCTTAGGTAACTTCCATCTTTCTAACTAATTCAGGCCTAGTAATTAGGTGAATAGTTAGAGTTCAACCTCCAATTTCGCATTAGATTCTTATGTTAATTGAGCACTTAAGGGATTAAGGTTTGATGCATAGGAATTAGTGTTATTCACCTAAGGAATTAGGGAGTAACCACTTGCGGATTGTCCTCTTGATGTCTGAAGCTTAAGTATACCTTAATTACATATTTCTTGATGAAGTTGTAAACTGAAGCAATCCTAACCTACCTTCTATCAATCACATTTCATCTTTTACACTGTCTCTGAAAACACAAAAATATAGAAAGCATAAAATCAACAAAAACCGAATGAATCTTATGTGTATTGTGTTGGTTCAGCTTGTATCAGTCTAAGATTGAGGTAATTACCACAATCCCTGTGGGAACGATCAAATATATTACAATTTTAACGATTGGTGCGCTTGCCAAAAGAATAAATCCTCTGAGCAGTTAGCATCAAGTTAATGGCTCAGGATTTACACACCAATAACTAATTAAGTTCATAAGCTCTGTTAGAATTCTAGTGCGCTCTAAGGACATAGTGAAAGTGTTCTTTAAGGTTATAGTTATTTAGCATAGTGTTGGCACATAATTGAGAAGCTCATGATTAATGAACAAATTAAGGATAACTAAATGATATCTTATAAGTGAACCATAAGTACCCAAGGTATCTTTAAGGCATAAGACTCTAGTGATTTCCTTTCTTTTATCTTTCTTTATGACAATTTGTTCTATTGGATTAGGTGCTTACTTTGTGCTTCCTATCTTTTTGTCTTTTTCTTTCTTTTCCTCAAACTATTTCCAAAACAACTTTGAGGAACAACTAAAGAGCTTGAGTAGTGGGGTGTAAAGTTTTCCCTCTCATATAATCCTTGTGGGTTTGACATTTAGGGTCTTATTTACTCCTTGTTTTATATCCAATGGGTGCACTTATTAGAAGTATGCACTAAGAGCCTGTGTGTTTAGGATGTATCACTTTATTTGAATAAAGCAATTTATTAAATAGTTTAATAGTATTTCTTAGCCCTTGGAATAGTAGGTCAATATGAGAACTATTCCTAAAATGTCTCTAGTCAAGTATTAATATGAGATATATAAATATGTTGAGACTAGTGTGAGTATGCTAATGATTTGTCTCCACACGGGTACATATTAAGAGTAATAGTGCACTAGACTGATCCACTAGACTGATCCACCATAAGAATGTTGCATGGATCGTTACATGAGTATCATAAATAGTTCTCAATGTGATAATGGTATATGTAGTCCTTCGACCTAAAGTCACTATGATTCCTACATGAGGAGTTTATGTTTTAATACAATCCAACAACATCTATAATAAGATTTTTATAAAGGTTATAATTAGGCAAATGACCAAATCATGTAGAGGGATATGAGTAATAATGATGAGAGTCGTCCCTCCCATGTAATGAGAATGATATCTACGGGTCACTTAATGGAGTGAGACTAAGAAAATGCATAGACATGCTAGGGAGAATAAATATTGGATACTTATTCAAGTCTACTTTGGTATCAAGTAAAATGAATTGGGCCATACAAGAATGACGACGATCATACCTTAGACCCAATTAGATATATGGCAAAAAGACCAAACATATAAACTTTATCACTTATAGGTTATTTTGATATTTATATTTGGATAATGATGTATTACTATATGTCTCTTATTATATTATATTAAATATTAAATGTTTATATTTAATACAAACTAATATATTTCTTATAGGGTCACACGCATGGAGTAAATCCGCTAGAGGATTATTTTTATTTCAGTTTGACTAAAATTAAAACTATTAAGCCTAATGCATTTAAAATGAGTAAAGAGTCCATTCACTAAAGAGTGTTCATTATGTCAGACTTAGGCTTATAAATAGAGTACGAAATGCTCATCGGCCGGACTCTTATAATACACAAAAATTCATAAATTGTTGTGGATGTCGTGCTTTGACGAACTAGCATCCGTATGTGCGGAATCTAGTGGGAATACTCATGTGGACTCCTTAAGGGCAAGGCTACTACTGCTTCAATATCTTCTTGTTATGCGTTATGATGAGTATTTCTTTAAAAGCAATTTTAATTATTTGTCATTGATTTGAAACATAAAGTTTGGAAGATCAATCAAAATCCTTGTGTTTCTGCTACCTATGTACTGAGGATTCCTTAAAAGCACTTTCCCATAGGGTGTGAAGACTTGTCATGTGATAATTGGTTTAAAATATAAATATTAATTGAGTTTTGTTCCACACCTAAAAAATGTAACACATACCCATATGGGTTGTTCATAAGGAGCAGTTATTCTTGTAGGACTTGGATGTGCACTTTAGTCTTGCCTCCAACACATTATAGGTTTGCACTATAGAGTTATCACCTCAACCATCATTAATCGAGATTGTGATTGAGCTATTTTCATCAAGCTTATGGCCATGATAGGTTATGAATTATCCAGCATTGTTTTGTAGTGACATGTGCTAGATACAGAGCGACGGGTTATTGTACCGTGAAAATATGAACATTTGTGTAATATTCATCTTAGATGATACTACCTCTGCCCCTTAATATAAGAACATCTTAACTAATTTTAGTTTTTAAGAAAAGTTGGTTAATGTAGTTAAAGTTATTTAATTTGTCTATAAATTATACTAGTTTTTCAAAAGTACCATCTTAACTTTATTGATACTCACAAATCTTACTCTCTTTCTACTTAATTAATATTTATTTAATTAATGATTAATAAGGGTATTTTGGTAAGATATTAATTAATATTATTAACTTTTGATGAGGTTTTTATAAGGACCAAAGAAATCTCTCAAGAAGTTCTTACAATAAAGGGTAGAAGTGGTAGTTGTGATTGGTGGATAAGAGCCGAACATGCATTTATACTTCTAAATAATAATAATAGTTGAATCCAATTACCTAGGCCGGATTACATCAAATTCATTTAGGGATCTAGATTTGTGTGCACTCATTGTAGTTTATTGAACTCATGATAACTTGTACATGGACTTGTGTTATTTTTATGGTGAGCTTGTGAGTGAACTTCTAACTTGTATTCTCAATCTCTCTTGTTTATTTATTATGCTAATTATAATTCTAATTTTATGTAACTTTATTCTATTTTTAGTGTAATGTTTGTTGTTTGTGGTTTTAATTCATCGTCATGGTGTTAATTGTTGATGTACAACCGGAAGCCAACCCAAATAGAGAATGGGTCACTTACTAGCGTTCCTGAGCTGGTTATTGATATAGCATGTGAAGGTAACGTCATCATCAGTTGTTGTTTGATACAGTCATGAAGACTTTTGTACCCTTTTAGAAATACATATTCATATTACTATTCCTATTTCAAAATGCTTTAATATGAAATGAAGGCCTCTGCTACCACCTACTCCATCAAGATCTAAATCCTCTTAGTGCTCTCCTATTCCACTTACCTAGTGACAATGTTAGGCCTTGTCAAATGTTAAGGACAACAATCAGTATGAAGGTTGGTGATGCTAAGGAATATCAGAAGTTATTTACTGGACTAGATGAGCATGTTCCCAAATTGATATCTGGGTAGCAATTAACTTAGGCTCTAATGAGAGGTGCTTTACATGAGAGAGGTAATGTTAGGGAGGGTGACGATGAGGCAGGAGGTGACGGTTATTGAGGCGGCATTGAGAAGGAAAAGCCTACTAAGGACGAGGAGTAGTCCTGCCCAAGGTTGTAAATTGCAGACCGCAATATGAAATGCGGCCGCGACAAAATGGTATAGGTACCATTTGAAATCTCATCAATCTGGTATCCTGAAGAGACAAGAAATCACACGTTACTTTCACAACTAAATAGTGTTGCGGCCGCGGTCAAGGTTACAACACGCTTTTTTCGTAATTTCCGCAAACAAACCCGTGACTTTTGAAAACAGTACATGAACAGGGGAAGGGGGATATGCATGAACAGGGAAGATTCACTTTACTTCCAATCAAACTAGAAATTGTCTAAAATTGAATAATTTAAATTGAAGAGGTAAAGAAGCAGAAGAATCAACAATGCCTCAAAATTTAAAAAAAAAAACTTACATGTTTATGTCTAATGCCTCTTCTCTTCTCTACATTCTCTCTTAAAATACCAATAAACTCTGATCACAAACTATTGCAACACTAAGAAATTTTATCGAGCATTTTTTGTGTGTGATGTGAAATCCTACAACAGAGACTACAAATGAAATTCTACAAACAACAACACCACACAGCAGCGGCTACACAGGAGAACGACTACCTCCCCCCCCCCCAAAAAACGGCATAACACAACAGAGACTTTGGCCCAAAGTTTACAAACTCCATCGTTGCTGCCATTTCCTCCAGTAAGTTCATTTTTTTTGCTTTAAAATAGAAATAGGAAAGGGGGAGACTTGTGTGGTGTGGTCTGTGTGAAAAATATGAGGCTTGGAGGAAGATTTAAGAGAGAGGAAACAGAGAGAAGTGGAAAGAATTAGAAGGACCATGAGATGAGGGCAGAATGAGTACGTGAGCATGAATAAAGGGCAGAGAAGAGAGGGACATGAATTATTAACAGAGAGGGAAAAGAATTAGATCTGAGAGGGAAAAGAATTCTTTAGATCAAAGATTTAATTGAAATTATATATAGGTAATAGGAATTATTAGTTAATTTGGAATTATATTAAGAATAGGAATTATTAGGGAATTTGAAATGTATTAAAAATTTATAAGACAATTCCTAATAAAGTTTTGAATTTCAAACATAGAATTTTAATAACAATTTTCTGAATTAGTAGTTTATTAATTAGTAAAATAAAATTTTGAATTTAAAAGGTACATTTTAATAACATTTTAATAACAATTTGAAACATACAATTCCCAATAAAATTTTAAATAAATATTTTTATTAATTAGTAGCTTATTAATTAGTAAAAGAAAATTTTGAATTTCAAACTACATTTTAATAACATTTTAATATCAATTTGAAATCTATAATTCCTAATAAAATTTTAAAAAAATTATTAATTAGTAGTTTATCAATTAATAAAAGAAAATTTTGAATTTGAAACTACATTTTAACAACAATTTCAAACTATATACCTAATAAAATTTTAAAAAATGATTTTATTAATTCATAGTTTATTAATGTGCAAAAGAAAACGCACATTTTAATAACATTTTATTGGATACTGTGAAACATATAATTCCTAATAAAAAATTAAAAAATTATTAATTAGCAAAGAAAATTTTGAATTTGAAACTACATTTTAATAACATTTTAATATCAATTTAAAATGTATAATTCCTAATAAAATTATTAAAAATTATTAATTAGTAGTTTATTAATTAATAAAAGAAAATTTTGAATTTGAAACTACATTCTAACAACAATTTCAAACATATATGCCTAATAAAATTTTAAAAAATGATTTTATTAGTTAATAGTTTATTGATGTGCAAAAGAAAACGTACATTTTAATAACATTATAATGGATACTGTGAAACATATAATTCCTAATAAAAATCTTTTAAAAAATTATTAATTAGTAGTTTATTAATTAGTAAAAGAAAATTTTGAATTTAAAACTATATTTTAATAAAAATTTCAAATGTATATATCTAATATAATTTAAAAAACAATTTTATTAATTAATAGTTTATTAATTAGCAAAAGAAAATGTACATTTTAATAACAATTTGAAATTATAATTCCTAATAAATTTTTTTAAAAAATTATTAGTTAGTGGTTTATTAATTAGTAAAAGAAAATTTTAAATTTGAAACTACATTTTAATAATAATTTGAAAGGTATAATTCCTAATAAAATTTTAAAAAACTTTTTTATTAGTTAGTAGTTTATTAATGGTTACATTTTTTATATAGTTACATTATCAGTGATTTTTTTTTATATAGTTACCATTTTTTATATAGTTACAGATTAGTTAAATAATGTCAACACCGGATAAGTTTCCAACCGATAGAGTTGAAGGTGCTCCTAGTGATGGTATTGGTTGGCATTTTGGAACACTTTGTACCTGGAACGAATAGAAATAATGTGGTATGCAATTTATGTGAGAGAGTGATAACAGGTCGAATTACTCGATTAAAATAACATCTAGCACATATGACTGGAGAAGTTAAAGATTATAGTAGGGTAAGTACCTTTATTAGAGAAAACATGATGAAACTATTATTAGATAGTAGATCAAAAAAAGAGATCTCAAAAAGAAAAGAAGAATTTGTGTCACGTTTAAAAGGTGATGAAGATGAAGATACTGAAGATGTCCTTGATGAAGATATAGCCATAAGGCAAGCCATGCAAGAAAGCATAGTGTCACAACGACAATGGGAAGATATACATAGATTTAGACAACAAACTAGAGGATTAGATTCCATATATGAAGCTGGAGGTAGCTCTCATCCTGACAGGGCTTTTACTCAAAATCTTCCAAATGATCTTCAACAAAGATTAAGATCTGTTGATGTTGATTTAGCTAGGAGTAAAAGCATGAACCAAACAAAAATCAACAAAGGCTTCATGAAAACACTTCGAAAGAAGTTAGGAGAAGCAGTGTCTAAATTGATAATATATAAGCGTCTTCCTATGAACCTATCAAATTCTCCATGGCTACATAATTTGCTAAGTGCTGCTGCAGAGTTAGGCCTAGGCGTTAAATGTCTAACTCCTTATGAGGTTTCAGAGGTATACCTGGAAAGTGAATATTAATCCATGCAAAAATGGATACAACAATTGAAGCCAACTGGAAGGAAAGAGGGCTCACTATAATGTGCGATGGTTGGATAAATAGTATAAATCACATGCACATCGTGAATTTTCTGGTGTATTATAGTAAAGGTACAGTGTTTCTAAAATCTATTGATGCATTTGGTGTTGCTAGTAGAAATACTGATTATTATCTTAAATTGTTGGACAAAATTGTGGAAGAGGTTGGAGAGGAACATGTTGTTCAAGTGGTCACTGATAATGAAACGACTTTAAAAGCTGCTAGTTTAAAATTAATGCAAAAAAGACCACATATTTATTAGTTATCTAGTGCAGCTCATTGCTTCGATTTGTGCTTAGAAGATATTAGGAAAAAGTCTAATGCCCAAAAATTGTTAGATGACGCAAAGAAAGTTACTTTGTTCATCTATAATCACATTTGGATAGTAAATCTGATGAAAAAATATACTAGTGGTAAAGAAATTATTCACCCCGCCATCACTCATTCTGTAACATAATTTTTGTAAATTGAATCAATTATGAAGCAAAAGGATGCACTGAGAAATATGTTTCGCTCTGAAGAATTTAGAAACTCCAAGTGAGGAAAAAAGAAATCAGGACCTGCTTTGGAAGCAAAGAAGATTGTCCCCAGCACAGATTTTTGGAAGAAAGCTGCTGAAATTATAAAGGTATTTGAGCCACTTGTCAAGGTTTTAAAATTGGTGGATGGTGATGAAAAATCAACAATAGGCTTTGTTTCTGAAATCATTGATAAAGCCAAGCAAGCCATTCAAAAGAATTGTCATTACCACACTCAATACACTAAAATCTTTGACAAAAGATGGTTCTTCATGCATACTGATTTGCATGTTGCAGGTACATAAATATATTAAATTTAGTTTCACATGTTATTTCTTAAATTTAATTTTTTGTATGGTTCCAAATTAATTTTCAAAATCACAGGTTATTTTCTCAAACCTCAATTTCAATTTGGAGTTTCACATGGAAGTGATGTTGCCAAAGAAACTTTAGATGGTACGACAAAAGTGATTACCAGATTAGAAGCAGATGTTGAGAATCAAATCAAAGCTATTAATCAAGTGAGTAACTTATAAATATTATGAGTTTTTAAATGACAACTATTAGTTAATTAGTATTAATTTGATGGATACAAAACTTAAAATGCATTATCTGTATAGATTTTTCTTTTTAGAGATAAGAGAGATATTTGAAACACTTCAAGCTCAAAAAGCTTGGTCTCACATGGATCCAGGTAACATATCTACTTTTAGTTATTAATGTATTTTATACGCATATATAATAATACATATTTGTTTATTTAATCAGCTGAATGGTGGATGATTTATGAATACTGTGCTCCAGAACTTCAGCATATAGCCGTAAGAGTTTTGAGTCAAACAACTTCGGCTTCAAACTATGAGAGAAATTGGAGTACATTTAGTTACAGACATACAAAGACAAGAAATAGATTATAAAGTATCAAAAATTGCAGAAACTTGTCTTTACATTTTACAACATGAAGTTGAAAACCAGAAGAGATAAACAAAGAAGTCAGGAAGAGATAGAAAATAGCTTCAATCCAATTAATTTAGATTACATATTTCAAGAAGATGATTCATTGTCTCCATGGCTTGAAGAAAGAGTAGAACCATTATTGGATGGGATCCAAAATACTGAATGGCTCCCTATTGATTTTGATGATGAAAATGAAGAACCAATAGGTGAGAATAATTCTGATTCTAGTAATACACCTAGTCAAGGTGGTAGTGGTGGTTTAACCCCACCAAGTAACAATAGTGGTAGTGATCATGGTGGTGGTGATGATATTCAACAGGATCAAAGAGAAAATGAAACATCTGATTCAATTCAGGAAAAACCATATTCCAGACGTTATCAAAATCTTATGTCTGATCAAGTTTCTAGTGGTGGAAGGAGGATGGGTTCCAGGACCAGGAAAAATAAGAGAACACAAGATCTTATGATGGATGATGCTTCCTCATCTAGTGTTCCACAATCACTTGGTGATTTTGGTGTTGGTGTATCATTCTGAAGGAAGTAAATACAATTACCCACCATACTACCAACACCCTCACTTTCAGTCATATCTATATCTTCAACTGAATAACCATTATTCTGTAAATTATCTAGAATTTAGTGAACCATCATCAAGTTCTATGTATGGGCAACAACAAATAGAGCCACCAAGAAGCTCAAGATTTTTTAAGTATTTCTTTGGACAAAGTGGATATAATGATGGTCAAAGTGGATATAATGATTATGGTCAAAGTGATAATGGAGGTTATGATCTAGCACGCCATTATTCAATATTTTAAACTTTGTGAGAGCTTAAATTTTTTTTTTATTTAGAGTTATGTACTTGTTTATGTTAAACTTCTCAATTATGCATGGATTGATATTTTATATTTGGTAATTTATGAAATTATGGATATTTTTGAGTATTTAATAATGTTATATATGTTTGTACTGAGAGGTGGATACTTATTTACATTTAATGTTGTTTAACTAATATTTTCAAATTGGACAACCCATTTTTTAAAAAAAAATATATGTAATATGAATTATTATAAGTTATTTAATGTTAGAAATCATTTTTTTTATAATTTATATGAAATTTGAACAATTCACACTACATTGACCGTAATCCGCATCGCAGCATTCGTAATACCCACGATCGCATCCGCAACATGACCGCAATCATGACTGCAATTTAAAACCTTGGTCCTGCATATGCGTATATTGAATGCTTTGTTTGTTAATACCACCATTACCTTTCTGTCTCTTGATATTTCGTTGGCTCTTGTGGATGACTATAGTACTCAATTAATGTTTATTTTCCTTTTGTACCTTTCCTCTTCGGGGAGAAGATTTTTGCTATGAATGAATGACATAGCCTATTTGATGTATGGTCTGTGTTTTACTTTACTTTAATGTTGTTATGGTTCGTTACTTGCAAGATCTGAGATGACCATGCGTTGTATGTTAGATGGGTATAGAGTCTGGCTAAGTTGAAATGATAGACAACCATAACACTTTTACTTATTTTCCTTTGTACCAGGATTCCATTTCAGGATTACATATTTGAATTGAGCAATGCCTTTTGAAAAATTACCCTAGAAATCTCAAGTCTAACATGAAAGTTCATTAGTTGAACTTGATCATCTCAAGGTCAAACAAGTCCGAAGAAACCATATAGGGCTTTCTCCACTCCGGATACATGCATGGGAATCAGGGGTTGTTAGACGTGGGCATGTATATTTTCCTTCAATCGATTAGGTGGTTGTTCAGTAATGGCAAAGCTTTATGCAATATGCGAAGTGGATTGTTTGGAGGCATTAACTTTGGTGCGAGGTGAGAGGCTCAACATGGTTTGACAGCTACTCAACATTGTGAAGGAGATTTAGAGCTTACTTTCTCATGATTAAATGTTCATTTATGTAATATTTATCGTGAAGCCAACCAATTAACGGATGGTCTACCTAGCTATTCTAAGAGCTCTTATATACCACCGATAGTTGCAGTAGTAACTTCGCCCTATTTCTTCCTAAAGATGAGACTATTGTTACTCCCTGTCTTTATGTGTTATGTGCAGCTTCTTCTAGTCATTCTCAAACAGCGGATAGAGTAAGAGCGATAATTCCTCCATCAACGGTTACGAGAACAGTAAGAACAGCTTCAGTTTGCTTTCTAATAAGGAAAATACATCTCATGCCATGGTTTTTGTGAAGGTCTTCCTTTTCGATTTGTAGTTCTGTAGGTCCTACTCCCTTACTTCTTATCTTAGGGTGTTTAGGAGTTTTTCTTGAGTTCTGTTATCTCCTCAGACTATGTCAAGACCTCAGCTAGGGCAGCTACGAGATTACTCTTACTAGCAAGTACTCCGTTTTGTCTTATAGTAGATTCTTATTGTAGGTAAAGTAGCCTACCCTATACTAAAGAACTTCCGATTTCTTTGTAATTGATAGGGTATGGTGTACACCTCTTTTTGAGGTCATTCAGATAGTATATGAGGACTTGGCTTCTCATAGGTAGTTCTCTTTTTGTTTTGTTTTTTCTTCCCTTTCACACAAAAAAAAACAAGTGTTTGAAAATTGTGTAGAACAAAGCTGTTTTGATTCTACTACATAGGGAAACATTAAAGTTGGTTTAAAGATAATAATTGCTTTGGCTTCTTATGGTGTCATACAAATCAATTTTAAAATTTCCAAGTTGCCACAAGGTTATTGGTATTGAAACTATCAACTTGGTAACAAGTTCTCTTTTTAAAACATTTTGTATAAATTTAGAATTATAAAATATAAAAATAATACAAACAACATATTTCTCATATCATATATTGCATATTTAACTCAAACCTTTTAAAAAATATGCCTAGAAAAAACATCATTTGGTTATAAAAGGGACATACAACACAATGTATATGCATAAAAATTTAATATTATTCGAGAATAAGAAAATCACTATCTCTTATTGCATCTATATCTTCAACTTCAGCTCCCTCTTTGGTTAGTACTTTGGTGGGAGAGAAATCAAACTTTTGGGCACCAATATATAGTAGTTCTTGAAGGGAATTTGGCAGAAAAACAAGCTTTTTTGCATGTTCACCTTTTTTTGGACAAGCAAGTGTTACTCTAATTGATAATTTTGTTGCACTAGTGTGACTACTTTGAGATGTCATTATGGAATCTTTTTTATCTGAAAATAGAAGGAAGATATTTTCAAGTTGAAAGTATGTTTGAATGCCCTGATTGTCAATAATAAAACGAACTTCATAATATCCACATTAATTCTATTACTTAAAATTCATTGAATTACTTCTTTGACTATATTAGGTATGGAATATGTAAAAATGTTTTTATAATAAACATGAAAATGAAATTTCTTGTTCCTCCAAGTTTTTTTTGTGTGAGAGTGGATTTTTTCTTCCTTTCTAATTGTATGCTAATTTTTCTCTTAACTTGTTGGAATTTCTTATATACCACACATTTTATGAAAAGTCATTTAACCAAATAGTAATGTTCACAACAGACAAACAAAAACATAAAATTGGAATGCTTACTTGAGATAAGAATAAGAGAAGTAAATAATAATAATTAGATCTTACGAATGGTTAGAATTAACCTGTAAAAATCGTGTGACTTCAAAAAGTCGTATATATGTTACTATAAATAATTTTCAACTTTGACCTCCCATAGACTCATTCCTTACATACATAACACAGACTTGAACCATTTGATGATATGTCATGAAAGTTAAAGTCACTAGAATTTCATAAATAAATAAAGATTTACCTAAAGTCAATAAAATTTCATAAATAGATAGATATTTACCTTGATGTGCAGCTGACATTATCCCAAAAAAGGAATTATGAAAAGGGCTAGCCTTTCTTCTTTTATGACTATCAATCCTTCTTAATTCTTGATTTGGTTGCATGCTTCCTTGGGAAACGGTTGGCATAAAGGGTGCACTATTCCATTTTCCACCAAACGACCATTCTTTCGTTGATGTTGTAGGGACATCTTGTATTTTGTGATGTCCAATTTTCTTGAATATATTTTGTATTTCTTCGTTGACTAGTTGATCTGCTAAAGATCTTGGAGTCAAACCATTACCATCTTCCTTATCAATGTTTGCTCCTTGTTCAAGAAGGAATTTCACTATTTCAACATTTCCATCAACCACTGCATAATGGAGTGCAGTGGTACCACTGCTTGTGGATCGTGTTATGTCTCCACCACATTGAGCAATATCCTTGAGCAATTCTAAGTTATTTTTCTCAACGGCAACACATGCAAAGTGACCTACATTAGCAGAAGATATGTTTGCACCATTATCTATGAGAAGTTTCACGATAGATTTGTGTGCACCCTTCATTGCTTCCCATAGTGGAACATTTCCATCTGAATCTATATAAATAAAAAGTAGTTAGATGTTAGACTAGGAGGTTAAATTTTAACGTAACTATAAAAATTTATTATCAATATAATAAGACAAAATGAGTGCTTGATAACATGTTAAGGTTAGATAATTTTTTTGTCCTGACTTTTTTTTCTTAGTCCCTATATTTTTGTCTTTGTCTTTAGTCCTTGCGTATATTTTTAACAACTTATTATTTTTTATTCTTTTTATACTTTTTTTTCCTATATGGTCCTTACAATAAATAATAGATAGAACTAAAATCAAAAGATGGGGGAAAACACAAGCTAAAAATACTAGTAGGGGACTGAAACCAAAAGATAAGAAAATATAAGCACTAAAAAAAGAGAAAAAAAATTCAAGGATCAACAATTTATTAAGCTGAACAACGATTTATAGTGAAACTTGTTCATGTTTTTTAGATTAAGTAATTCTATTTACGTGTTTAGTGATTATTAAATGGAACAATTGACATTTAATGAAAAATTTTGAGTTTAAATAAGCTTTAAATGAAAAGTAAATTTGTTTTGATAAATTGTGAGGAAAATAGTTTATGATGATATTTCAATGTTGAATATTTTCATCAATTTTGTTTTGCATTAATTTATTGTTGGTGGTATTGAAAAACATTTATCATTTGTGATATCAAAACATTATATTTTAAAAGTAATTAAATTATCAAAACCCTTTATTTGTACCTTGCATGTTAGGATTAGCTCCATGTTCTAAAAGGAGAGCTACACAATGATTGCTTCCTTTAGAGGCTGCAATATGCTGTTACATATGAAAGTAGAAATTATAAGCCTATGATATTCAATGTGTAGATGTGTGTTCATTGTAGAGGAAGTAACATATGCTAACCATCGCTGTCTTTCCATGCTTATCTACTTCATTTGGATCTGAACCCTTCTTTAACAACTTATTCAACAATAGATCATCATCTCTACTAGCTGCGAACAATAAACTAATAGGCAAATCCATTTTTCCTTGAGCCACCATTACCTCTGTTTCTGCTAAAATTCTTCTTATAAATGGATCTTTTGATTCATGCAAAAACTGTACCAAGGAATAAAACATATCTTAATAAAGTACACAGTCTCCACAATGCATTAGTTTATTGGATCTTGGAGTCATGCTTTTATATCCTGAGATGATTTGTCATTCTAATAATAGTTTCACATTTTCACTTTCACCCAAAAATACAAATATTCTTATACAACTATACTAATCATATAAAAGAAAATTGCATGATGATATCTTTCCTTTATATTCGTGAACAAAATCTTTTCTAGAAGTATTTTTAGAATTTAAATTCTCTTTTATGGTTTTTTAAGATACATGCAACCAAATCTTCCAATTTTTTTTCAAAATTCATAACATTAAGTTTACTTAGAATACTTTGAGATAATGTGATATGTTATATAAGAAATTGTTTATAAGGTAAAACATTAAGCAACAAAGAACACATTCACTAGCTTATATCTCCATTAAAAATAAGATAACATTTCAAATAATCTTCTACAAGGAAATTTAGGAAGGAATGTTAAATAAGAATATTGGTTTCTACCATATGTTTTGTGTCCCTGGACTAGAAAGTAACATCAATTAAAATCACATGATCATGAAATAAGAAATAAAAATGATATAAAAATATGAAGTGCATGGAAAAGGTGTTCTTTATATAAATCATGAATATGCATAAAAAAGCTAAAACATATTTATTAAGATAATTAATTTATTATTAAATAAATAAATAAAGAGTTCAAGCATTTTATAGACCTGAAGAAAATTATTCATAATTATTGTTCCATCTCCAATATTTGAATGAGCAATATTTATAAATGTAGTTCGATTTAAACGTAAAAGTTGACTTAATCGCTTGGTGCGAACGGTAAACAATTGTGGCCTATAACAAAGCACTCCAGTTTCCCCGACAACATCCCCTGTCTTTGCCTCACCAACAACCTAGTAAAATTATAGACATGTTTAGTAAGTTGCATAAACAAGCCTTTCACATGGTTTATCTCATGACATCATATAAATAAAATTTTAAATATAAATAAACTTGCCTGATCTATTCCATTCTTATGGATCATAAGCTCCTGTTAGTCACAAATCGAAGTTTGTCATATTTTTTATACAAAGATATATATTAATTTTTTAAAAGACAATTGAGATGTTACATACTTTAAACACATTGAAAGGGAAGTCATAGAATTAATGTCTGAATTGTAATATTCATTTTCTTGGTTTCAATTTTACGTAATGTTACACTCTTTTATTTTTATTGTAATCTTTTGGTTCTTTACTCTCGTATTTATAAACCTTTGCAATTTGAAAATTTAAAACTATCACTATTAGAAAGAAATGTGTTAGCGTCCCAACTTAGTGTTTACCCTTGATGTTGATTATTTTTTCATTGGAAAGACCGACGCTAAATGGAATCTAGTGGTCACCTATGTAAAAAGTCGACCATTTGCATCGACTTGAGCGGAGGCAAATGGTCAATGTGCAATTATGTTAGTTAAGGGACAATACAAACATACAAAATACATTTAGACAAAAATGAGAAGTTTGAAAAGACACGAAATTAATGTTAACAAAGACTTGGCGCAAATATGCAACACGTGTGAGCATCAGTTAGGGCTGACACATACACATTTGTGTGTCAAGCTAACATTGTACACGACAACTAAGAGCCGAAGGTGATAGTTTAGCATCTACCTTTCATGCCTTTTGCATCAACCTGGTTGATTTTAACAAGTTGTGTGAATGTTGTGCATAATTTTTCTTACATATTTTTCTTTTCTTTTCTTTTCTTTTATTTTCTTTTCCCATCCACCTTTACCTTATTAAAACTTAATTTTCTTACACTACCTCTATTTCATTATTGTTTGAAGAACCAAAGACCATTATTTTCGTGATGACAAAAATAACACTTATATCCAATTAAATTATTGATTCACTATAAGATTAAATCTTTTATTCTTCTCTTTGTTTATGTTTATTAGGTTGCTCATAAGATATAAATATGATAATTGAGGACGATCATAGGGAAGCTAATTGACGTTGTCTTTTTGTATAATGTAATTGTTGATGTTTAGTATATTAGAAATTTTGGAAAGTTTCATATACTCATCATCTTGCCTAAGTTTTTTAAAATGCATTAAGGATCAACTTGTTATATATTTTTTATATATTTTTTTATTATTCAATTAAATGTGGTTTGGTAAATTACCACTCTGCAAGTTTATTTATATGATTTTTTATGTTATTTTAGTTATTTGATATAGATAATCATTTACTTTATGTTACACTAAGTGGTGATAGTAACTTAGAGCCCCGTTTTATAGATTTTGGACTAGAAAGAAGCAACATTGGCTTAAAGAGACACACAAATAAGCCAATTACAAAGAATTAGTAATTGAAAATCTTGATCACAACCTGTGTTCAGTTTAACACAATGTTTAATATGGAGTGCTCACTGCCTTGGTTGCTCACCAAGATAGCTTGTGTTTGAAAAAGACACAACATAATGGAAGCTTATAGGAAGCAATTTCCATAAACTTCAAGCCTCCATGAGGAATATGTAGGAAATGTCAAGCTAGTGATAATAAAAGAGCACTTAAAAAAGTATGTCAATACTTGGTATGATCATTTTTTCTTTTTTTTTTATACATACCATACACTACAACAAAAAGTACCTTTCTTAGCGGTTATTTTGGCATTTCTTAGCGGTTTAGAACCACTAAGTTAGCCCCTGCAAAAAAAGCCTTTCTTAGCAGTTAAGGTCCTCTAAAACCTATTAAGAAAGGTGTAACTTTCTTAGCGGTTATAACTAAAAACGCTAAGAAAGGGTTATAACCAAGCTATTTCTTAGTGGTTGTAACTAAAAACCGCTAAGAAAGAAGGTCTATCTTAGGACTTAGGAATGTAAATACACTAGGATTAGTTTGATATTCTAGATTAGTTAATAAAAAAAAGTAAAAATAACATTAAAATATAAAAAGAAAGAGGTAAATAGAGAATTAGGATAGTAACTAGAGAGTAATTTTTCCGCTAAGCATACATCTTGTCGCTACATAGGGGAGCTTTATTGCCCAATGAAGAATAAACATGTTATCCCTTTTCTATAATGCATAGTTGGGTGCTTGTTAAGGGTGTACCAAGTGTAGTATTACCCATTTTATTTCAAAATTGCTACACCATTCTACCATACATGCGCCTAGTTGCTGGATAATGACGCCTTGTCAACCAACCATTACACATAAATCCACACTTCTTTTGAAGAAGGCACGACTAGTTGCTACTCGAAGGTGACTTGCCACTATTTGGGGGTGACTTTTCTCTACCATACATGCTCTAGAGGTATGTTTTGTTGCTCGTTTGATGTCATTCTCTATTTATATATGTAATTTAAATTGTAAAGAACATTATGTTGAGAACAAGTCTGGTTGGAAAAAGAAGTTACTAGACCAGACCCCAGACTGTGTCATTATAACCAGGCCTTAGGATATGTTAGTAATACATATCAATGTATTTTAATTAAATGAAGTCTGCTTATGTGTGATCTAACTTGTCTATCTAAATGTTTCAAAAATTATATACTAAGTACACAAGTTACAGGTAAAATGGGGAGTCCATAAAATCAAAAGTCTGATCCATCAAAAGTTAAAGACTTTAACCAAAAAGTTTGTTTTAAGATTTTTTTTAGTCAAATGAATCAACAAAATCAGACTTCATACTTATTGAGCATCAAGAATTTGCAACGTGAATGTTACTTCAAAGTACAAATCACAACATTCTAAACACCTTTTGATGATGTATTGGAAGTCAAGCCCTTATCAAGAAAAATGTGCTTATCGTCAAAAAGGATAAGAGACAAATCAGCAAAACAGCCAAAGCAGTTTTTCAAATGCATCAACTAACAACTCTGCACACTTCAAAAAAGCTGAACCAAATCAGCTTATGTGTCAGATTCAATCAAAAGAATTACAACATTGATCTCTGCGTTCTTACTAGAAGAAATAAAGTCAACAATTAACTTTATTCACTAAAGATATCAAGGAACACCTTATTCATGCAAGTATCATAGTTCCTTGCTACCAGACTCTTGGACATCTTTTCAGAACATCAAAAGTCTGGTACCTGTGTTCAAAACAAATTTCCTTCAAATGGTTTCAAACGTTTATATCTTCTTTCCATATCACCAACAGTCATCTTAAGTGACCTATATATACTTGAAGAGATTTATCTTTAAAGCAGAGAAGCCTATCAAGAATACTCAGTCTTTGTGATCAAATTTCTATAATCTCTTTTTAGCTTTTCAAAGACAAAGACCTTATTTGTTGTTCTTCCTTTAGCAGACCTTGGTCTCTTGTCTTTCTTAACTTAGTGCATTCATTCTTTATTGTATATCCTTCATGCACTAAGTTCTATGAGAAACATTATATACCTTCTTACAAATCAGTCATTATGTAAAAGTCTGGTGAGTTACCAACCTTTAGTTTCACTAGGAAATAGTTGTGGCCTAAAAAGGCTTTTGAAAGAATACTTGAGTTGTTGAGCCATGAGTGGCTTGTTGAAAGAATACTTGGGTTTAAGCCAGGAGTGGCTGGAATCAAAAATACTTATGGCACACGTCTGGTACTGTTATGGTAAAGAGAGATTTTACAATAGTGGAAATCCTTCAAGTTAGAAGGGACTGGACGCGTAGCTTTTGTGTTGGAAGTGAATTAATATAAATTCTTGGTGTTCTCTCTTCTCTTTTCTTTGCTTCTTTTAAGTCTATTTTATAAGTCTGATTACCTGAGCATTAAATATTTAAATTTCTACAAAAGAAGTCTGAGACTTATTTAACCCATCCTTCTAAGTCCGGCTTTGAACCATCAATTGGTATCAGAACTTGTCCTTTGGGTTGATCTCTCTCTCGAGTGAAAAGGAACAAGATCCATGATAGTTTCTCAAGGTAATCAGTTAATTGTAGAAGGTTTATCTATCAATAGACCATTAGCCTTCTTTGTTGAAGACTACCCATACTAGAAGGATAGAATAGAAATGTTCATACAATCCATCCAATACAGTCTTTGGCAGTCATCATGAATAATGATTATGCAGCCCTTGTTTATGAAAATGAAAAGCTCAAATCTGAAGATGAATGGAATTCTTATGAAGTAAAGAAAATGGAGATAAATGCCAAGGCCAAATTCTTACTTATGCTCTTAGTAAATCAGAGTACAATAAGTGTTTAGTTATAAAATAGCTAAAGAGTTCTGGGACGCTCTTAAATGTAACTATAAAGACACCTTGAATGTAAAGAGATCCAAGAAGATACTGTTAACCAAACAATATAATACCTTCAAGATATAGGAACATGAGACTCTAGATTAGATGTTTAGAAGATTCCAGACCTTGCTGAATGAGCTCAAGCCTCTTAGAACTACACCTTCCACAAAAGATATTAATGTGAAGCTTTTTGGGAGTCTGCAGAGAGGTTTGATGCAAAGTATTCAACACTAGAGGAAGCCAAACATTTGAGCATTTTCTCTTTGGATGAACTTCTTAGAGTACATAGAGTGCATGAATTGAAGCTGAAATAGAAGGAAGTCAGCAAACCCTCCTCCTCCAAAAACATTGCCTTGAAATCTGATGAATTAGGCAAAAAGTCAAAGGCCTTAAAAGCTGAGTCCACAAGCTCAGACCTAGAGTTTGATGAGTTAGGAGCTAATATAGATGAGGAGTTGGCTCTTGTGACTAAGAGATTTCATTTACTATTAAAGCTAAAGAAGTTTAGACCTAAAAAATTTTAGAAAAAGGACCACAAAGGTATATTAATTTAAATTTAAAACCAACAAGTCTGTTGTAGAATGTTTTAACTGTAGGAAACCAAGACACATGAAAGCAGAATGTCCTCTCTTAAACAAAGATAAAAAGGACAAAAGAGAAAAGAGAAAATTTCCTGAGAAACAAAAAGGGTTAATCACATGGGATGATGAATGATCATCCAATTCTGAAGAGTATGATAAAGAGACAGAGTCTGCTCAAATCTATCTCATGGCAAGTGAGGAACTAGACTCTAAAGCAAGCTCAAGTGACTCAATCAGAGGATGTAAGCTATTTTAAACTTAAACAAAATTATGATTTGCTAATGATTTTCCGAAGCTTTTGAAAATTTTCAAAAAGTTAAAAGTAAAACATGTTGACATGGTTATTGATTTTAAAAATCAAATTTCAAAATTAAAAGAAGGAGATTTTGATAAAAATATTCAAAAAAAATGGAAGAGAATGAACAAATGCACCTGGAAGAGTTGAGCAAACTTAGAAAAGAAAATCTTGCTTTGAAAAACAATTTTGAAAATACTAAAGTTTGCTGCAACTCTTAGGCTGATGAAATCATCAAACTACAAAAGTAAGTAAGTTCACTTACTTTAGACCTAAGCAAGTGTGTCAATGGCACTGAGAATCTGAACAAACTTTTAGGAAAATCTCATGGTGACCATAGCAGACCGGGTCTAGGCTATGTACAGAAAAATGATTTCAAGCAATCTTCATCTCCCTTATTTGTTTCAAAGAAGCAGAAGCATGTCAAATGTAATTATTGCAAAAAACATGGTCATGTAATAAATGATTGTAGAAAAGAAAAAAATAAAATGAAAAAATTGCTAACCATATAGGACCCAAGAAGATATGGGTACCAAAGTCATTAATCATTCTAATTATAGATGTGCTTAAAGACAAAGACAAAGCCTCTGCACTAGTATCTGGATAGTGGATGCTCACATCACATGATAGGAAAAATGTCTATGTTCCTAGACCTAGAGCAGTTTAAAGGTGGAATAGTCACCTTAGGAGGAAACTAGAATAACAGAATCATAGGGTCTAGTAGAGTGGGTAAAATTCATTTACCTGTTATTGAAAATATCTTTTTAGCTGAAAGTCTAAAAGATAACCTATTGACAATTAGTCAATTTTGTGATAGTGGGTATATGGTCTCCTTTGATAAAGAAAAATGTACTATCATCAACCATGATGGATCCACACTCTTCACTATAAACAGACATCATAAACTGTACAAGGTTGACTTGAATGAACTGAATAATCAAAATGTAACATGTTTGTTTTCAAAATCTAAAGAGAGATGGATTTGGCACAAATAGCTTGGGCATGTAAGTTTAAAACATATTTCAAATTTCCTTCAACAATTCCCTGCCTTGTGAAGCATGCCAAAAAAGGAAACAATATAAAACCTTTTTTGAAAACAAAAATGTTATTTTCACTTCCAGACCTTTGAAACTATTACATTTAGATTTATTTGGTCCATCTCAGGTAGAGTCTAGCAGGGAAGAAGTGTGGATTTGTTATTGTTGATGATTACATAAGAATAACATGAGTTTACTTCCTAGCATACACGGATGAGTTGTAAAAGTATTTAAGATTTTTTGAAAGAAAATCTAGAATGAAGGATTATGTATCGGTATAATAAGAAGTGATCATGACAGAGAATTTGAAAATGAATTCTTTAAAAAAATCTACAATGAGTCTGGCATAACACAATTTTTCTTCTCTAAGAACACCTCAACAGAATGGTGTTGTGGAAAGGAAAAACATGTCTTTGTAAGAAATAGCCAGAACAATGCTTTGTGAAAACAATCTTCCAAAATATTTTTAGGCAGAGGTTGTGAGCACTTCTTGTTATATTCTAAATAGAATCCTTATCAGACCAATATTGAATAAGACTTCTTATGAATTATGGAAGGGGGGGAGACCCAACATTGCATATTTTCATCCTTTTGGTTGTACTTGTTATATTCTTAATACAAAGGATCATCTTGGAAAATTTGATTCTAAGTATGACAAAAGGATATTTATGGGGTACTCAACCATATCAAAATCTTACAGAGTCTTTAATACAAGAACTTAGATCAATGAGGAATTAGTGCATGTAAGATTTGATGATCTTCAAGAGACTAACAAGAGACTGACAGATCTAGACCTTGATGATGCAGGTGTGCAGCAGTAACAAGCTGAACAAGATCGACAAAGATCAGACCCTGTATAACCTGATCCAACTCAAGATGGAAACAAAGAATCTGAACAACATCAAACAGTGTCAAAACCAGAGAAGCCAAGAGACTGGAAGTTCAAGGCTTATTACCCTTCAGACCTCATAATTGGAGATCAAGCAGCTGAAAGGTATAGATTTCACTAAAACTTTTGCTTCTTTAGCCAGACTTAAAGCTATAATGATCCTTCTCGCATTTGCTGCTTTTAAAGAAATTACATTATATCATATGGATGTCAAGAGTGCTTTTCTGAATGGATTTATTGAAGAAGAAGTTTATGTAAAATAGCCCCCTGGTTTTGAAGATGTATATTTTCTAAACCAGTTTTCAAACTTAGTAAAACACTCTATGGTCTAAAACAAGCTTTAAGAGCTTGGTATGACAGACTCAGTACCTTTTTGCTTTCAAAAGACTTTACTAGAGGAAAAGTAGCTACAACTCTGTTCAGAAAAACTCTCATAAGAACTTTATAATTATGTAGATTTATATGGATGATATTGTTTTTGGTGTTACTGATGTAAGTTTATACAAAGAATTTTCTGAAATGGTGCAAGCTGAATTTGAAATGAGTATGATAGGAGAACTCAAATTCTTCCTAGGCTTGCAGATTAGCAGACTAATGATGGTATTTTTATTCATCAACAGAAGTACACTAAGGAGTTTCTCAAAAAGTTTAAAATTGATGATGCTAAGCCCATTAGCATTCCTATGCATCTAAACTACATAATTAATAAAGATGAGTCTAGTACATTAGTGGATTAGACCTTATATAGAGGAATGATAGGTTCACTTCTGTACCTCACATCTAGCAAACCATATATAATGTTTAGTGTATGTGTGTGTGCAAGATATCAATCAGACCCCAAGGAATCACACTTGTCTACAGTGAAGAGGATTCTAAGATATCTTGTTAGAACCACTAACCTTAGGTTGTCCTATAAAAGAATAGACTCTTTCTCTCTATTAGGATACTGTGATGTAGATTTTGCAGGAGATAAAGTGGACAAAAAAAGCATAAGTTGTGGATGTCACTTTCTTGGCAAAAGTTTGATATCATGGGGAAGCAAAAAGTAGAATTCAATTGTACATTCAATAGCAAAAGCTTAGTATATGTCTGCAACAGGTTGTTGCTCTCAACTTATTGGATAAAATATCAACTCGTAGATTATTCAATCAAAGAAAAAGAGATCCTTGTGTTTTATGACAACACAAGTGTAATAAATCTTTTAAAGAATCCCATTTAGCATTCTAAAGCAAAGCATATAGAAGTGAAGTATCACTTTATCAAAGGCTATGTACAAAAAGGGATTTTGGACATAAAGTTTGTAGACATAGATCATTAATGGGCAGACATCTTCACAAAGCCTTTGGATGAGACCAGGTTTTCTTTCATTAAGTATAATTTAAACTTAAGAAATAATGCTTGAATATGTATGTTCTAAATGTTACTTGAAAACTCTGAATGCATGATAGGTCTAGGTCAATTGTTGTTTCAATTGCTTAATAAGTCTGAACCCATAATTATATGCTTCTATTTTTACTGAGAGGAGAAAGGTTAAATCTATTGGGATTCGTGTTAACTAAAAACGTTTCATGTCTTATTGTCTTTTACTCTGAAATGTACAACATGACAACAGTTAATACTCTTTTGTGTAACTACCACCTGAGACATGTTTTCTCTCTCCTCACTAGTGGACAGTTGTTGCCTTTTAAATAAGTGGCTTTTCATTTCATTTCCCACCTTGTAAAAACCCTTCAGGTCTATCTTCTTCTAAAAGCAACTCTTCTCTAAAACCTTTTCATTTCCTAAAACCCTAAACCCTTCTTCTCCCTCTTTGAGCATTTGTCATCCAAACTCTTTGTTGGAGATATTATGGAATCTTCATACTTCCACCCTAGGCAGCATAAATTAGATGGAAGGGATATTACAACTAAAATAGATGGAATTAGTTGGATCAACTTCTGTGTTGACAGGGAGCTTTACTCTCCTTCCTTGGTTTTGGACTTCTGAAAAAGTATCACTGTGGACAAATCCAAGTTCATCATATTGGAAAAGCTTAAATGGAAGAACATTGAAATCTCTGAGGACGTCATCACCACTGCCACTGGATGTCCTTATGTTGGTAACGTGTTTATTGATGATTTTGAGTATGAAGTCTTTAGTTTGGAAATCAACAAGTTGTTGTATGGAACCACTCACCCAGCAAAGTCTGTCTCTAGGAACGTCCTTTCTAAGGTCAAAATGCTTCACTTAGTCACGAGGCAAGTATTTTACCCTAAGAAGACTGCCAAATATATAGTCACTAAGCTGGACAGGTTTTGCATGTACCACATGCTTATGAAGGAGAAAGTCAGCCTTCCTAATGACATTGTTAAAAGAGGAAAAATGAGAGAACATATGAATTTCGTGTGTTTTGTAAACACCCAAAGCTATTGTATTTATAGGGACTTATACATAAATATAGAATATACAATTTCCTATTTTACATTAAAGATGGGATCAATATATTTAATCCTAAAATATATCATTACTATATTTACATAATTCTAATACTCCCCCTCAAGCTGAAGCATATAAATCATATGCACCAAGCTTGTTACATATATAATCAATGCAAGGACCCCTTTGAGACTTAGTGAAAACATTCGTCAATTGATTATTAGAATTAACAAAGCTAGTGGATATTTCACCAGACAAGACTTTCTCTCTAACAAAAATGACAATCAATTTCAATATGCTTCATTCTTTCATGGAAAACTAGATTCAAGGCAACATGGATAGTGGCCTGATTATCACTAATACGTGTCATCTATACAAACTCTCCAAATTAAAGTTCCCAAAGCAATTGTTTGAGCCATATGAGCTCTTGGCTGGCTATAGCCATGGCACAGTATCTACCTCTGTACTAGACCTAGCTATAACATTCAGCTTCTTACTTTTCTAAGAGACAAGATTACCTCTGACAAAACTACAATATCCAGAACTGGACCTTTTATCAATGGGAGAGCCTGCCAATTAGCAGTAGAGTATTCCACAACTTGAGTATGCCTTATATCTTCATACAACAGGATCTTTCTTGACATATCGAACAATACGGGTCAATGCATCCCAAGTTCCTTACAAGGAGAGTTTAGGAACTAACTTACCATACTAATTGCAAATGAGATATCTGAGCGAGTGATACTTAGATAGTTTAACTTGCCAACTAAACGTCTATATCTCTCAAGATCCGAAAGAGGCTCTCCCTAATTTGGTAGGAGCTTGACATTGGGATCCATGAGAGTGTCGACTTGGAGTTTAACATAGTTATTTCTTCCAAAATATCCATTGTATACTTCCTTTGGGATATGACGATTCTATTTTTGGACTGTGCTACCTCTATCCCCAAGAAATATTTGAGTCTGCCAAGGTCCTTTGTCTGAAAGTGCTTGAAGAGATGTTGTTTTACCTGTGTAATGCCAAGATGATCACTGCTAGTAATAAGAATGTCATCCACATAAACCACCAAGTAAATATAACTAGTAATTGAATGACGATAAAAGACAGAGTGATCGGCCTCACTCCGGATCATGTCAAACTCTTGAATCACTGTACTAAATCTATTAAACCATGCCTTAGGAGACTGCTTAAGGCCATATAGAGACTTTTGCAGACGACATATAAGTCTAGAAGACTCCCCCTAAGCAATAAAACAGGAAGGTTGCTCCATGAAAACCTCTTCAAGTAGGTCACCATGAAGGAAAATATTTTTGATGTCCAACTAGTATATAGACTAATGGTGAATTATGGCAATAGAGATGAGAAAAAGACAATGTAGAAAGAGGTACAAACGTGTAAGTAACTTGAGCAGTGCGAGGAGGGCGACCATGAAGCTTCCAGCACTTGCCAAAGGTGTGGCCTTGTGACAGTGGTCATAATGAGGACGTGGCCTGCCCTCTTTTCAAGGTGCAGTATCGCTGTTACGTGAAAACAAAATGGAAGAATCAAGAAAAGGAACAGATAGAGCAGCGGAAGGAAACATGGAAGGAGAGACAAGTCCGTAAATGTTAACCTGAAGGATAGTGGCCAGGGAACTATCCAGAGTAACCTCTATGGGACAACCCAAGATCTGATCACGATTAGAGAAATTCTCAACAAGTAGGCTATATAAGGTAAGGGACAAAAGTAATTTCTTACAGTTCTCAAGTTTAGCCTCAGGAATAGCACCGGGAAGAAGCATCTCATTGAGTTCACATAAGAGACTAGTCACCTTACCCACATAAGCGGTTATAAGGTCCTTAAATTGACGAGAGCCAAAAGTGGTTATGAGGTCTTCACTAATCTGGTAGAGTAGCTGAATATTGTTGGTGAAGAGTTGCTTGGCGTGGTCCTAAACCCCTTTGCAAGATCTTTGACCATGGAAACAATCATGATAGGATGGGGCAATGATGTTCCTCATAATGGAAAATAGTTTAGCATCAACTTTCTTCCAACACGGGCGTTTAGGTTCCAAGATTTCAGATTCTAACTGTGTAAGGTGGTTCTCATACCTAGCCCAATAAGCCAAATTTGAATGTTAGAAGCCTAATAGGAGTACTTCTTATCATCCAACAACTTATAAAAGAGGACGGTAGTGAGGGAGGTTCCCGAAATTAATGTATCGGACTTAGTATCACTGTGGCAGCCATGGGTATGCTAGAGGAGAGAGAAAATCAGTGGCAGCAGTGAAAAACATGCTCAATATAGGGAAAAAATGGGTAAAACTAAAAACAAACACCGGATTGGGATAAAGGAGGCAGAGGTGAGTAAAGCCCAAGTGGGCGCGACCTCACGGAGGTTAGACGCGCCTTCACACGTGGTGGAGATAGGCGGCGTATAGGTTTCATGCACAAAGACAGTGATGGTATATGGAGGCGCGTAAGGGCTTCGATGGAGGTGCGCTGTCGGTGGGCAGGCACAGAAAATGAGATGGGAGGGGAAGATTTTTTTACATAGTGAGTAGTGGCTCACCGGAGAATCACAAAAATGAGGGAACTCACGTTAGAGAACATATGAATTCCATGTGTTTTGTGAACACTCGGAGCTATTGTATTTATAGGGATTTATACATAAATATAAAATATACAGTTTCCTATTTTACATTAAAGATAGGATCAATATATTTAATTCTAAAATATATCATTACTATATTTACATAATTCTAAGAGTCATCATGACTTACCTTATTTTATCAGTAGGGAAGAACCAGAATAAAATTCCCTATCCAGCAGTGTTAATAAAAGTATTTTCACTAGAGAATGTGCAGACCCAAACTATAAGTGATCTGATACAGTCTTCATCCTTGGTGAGTAAACTTCCAACCTTCTCACCCCTAATTGATCAGACCTTGGAAAGGTCCCTCTCCACACTAGTTCAAAAGAAAAGGTCTAGCCTTGCAGACATCAAGAAGAAAAAGTCTGAGGCAGAACCAGTAAAGCCAACCCCTAAGAGAAAGAGTGGCAGAGTTAAATTACCTACCAAGAAGACTAAAAGATTGGTTTTGAATGATTCTGAAGAATCTGAGAGTTCAAATTCACCTCTAGATGTCAAGATAGAATTTGTTGCCCCTCCCTCACTTGTAAAGAAGTCTGTGCCTGAAGGCACAAAGGATGCAGAAGAATTATCAAACTCTGATGATAGAATTTGTCTCAGCTAGTTAAAGCATAAGGCCGTGACACAACAGAAGCAAGTTTCTCAAGCTTCTCTTTAGCAACCTCAGCAGCAACAGCAAACCCCATCATCTCTCACTGTTGAAGCTTGTAAGCAATTTATGAATATTTTTACTAAACTCCACCCATCTGTTTCTGTTCATGGTTAGACTGGAACTAACTAGCAAGCCAAGTACTAGGAGTTAATGTCTACGTACTTGAATGTTATGAGAGCTAACAAGGATGAATTAATAAAGTGTGGTGGTTACCCTAGTTTTACACAGTATATCAAATTCATTGTTGGTCACCTTAAGAGTTTTCTAGAGTATGATGTTCTGAAGTGGAACCACATAGACTAGATAAACAGATTCTATGAGGTTATTAGTCAGTTTTAAAGTGATTAGACCAGTTTTAGGGCCAAGGTTACAAGGAAGGGAAAGAGGACTGATAGTGAGTCTGAATCTAGTCTAAAGAGAGCAAAGTCTGATTCTGTGAGTAGCCCATCCTAACTAAAGTTTACCTCATCCCCCCAACCTGACTAAACTACCTAGTCAAACCAAACTACGCAGACCTCCCAACCAAACCAGCATGATTAGATCTCACCTAAACTTAGACTTACACTTGTCTTTGTTCCACAGCCACCTTCTCCTCCCAAACCACCTAAACGTCACCCCTTTCATCTCATTACTCCTGGTGTGCCTCTTTTTAGAAACTTCAAACCTACCTTTGGTGAAGGAGACTTAGGCTATTACCACCCCTCCAATATACCCATTGTCAAAGCCCCTGGTTTTAACAGAAGAAGAGTCTATATCCTCCTTTTTTCTTCTAGCTAAGTTCCCCCCACGACCTTTGAAAAACTCATGGACCTCCCTCACATTCTCTAGAAATAAGAACTTGCTATGTACTTTGCTCTAAAGGTTGAATATGAGACAACGATTGCAGCATCATAAGTTTCACAGAGTCATGACCCCTGGCAAGAAAATTTTGATTGCACCAGACCGTTTACAACCTCCAACAGTCAAGATTCAGTTAGGCAGGATGAAGCAGCTCATTCTCCCCAAGTATGAGCCTCACAACAAAGGTCCTCTTAGACCTTGTGAGCTTCCAAAGGACTCTCTGAAGAGTATTTTGACTGCTTCCAAACCAATAGAAGAGCTTGTTGATGCCCTTTGGTGCCATTATCTGTTGACAGTTAGAGAAGAAGGCTCTTGCCCTGAACCCTCAATTCTTGACCAGCCTTTTTTTCTTTATCATCCTTCTATTATTTACTTTCACTCATATGATATCTTTATCTTTTAGACTCGTTTCTTTATTCTTGTTTCTACAGCTGTCTCTCTCATTATTGTTTCTACCCTAGCCTTTCGTTTAATCTTTAATCCTGTGTGATGTCTCTCCTCTTTGTTGATAATAAAAGGGGAGAACATAGAAGTCTTTTATATGGGTATAGTCTTAAGGAGTCTAAGTCTGTAGTTTGTTTTGATTATGATTAGTTTGTTATGTTCTGTTACAATGAATTGTACTAATCCTTTACCATATTATCAATGAAGCTTTTGAATGCTTTGATATATGATAGTTTCTCCAAGCTTACATGATCTAATCTTATATTAAATTGCTCTGATCTAATATATTGCTCTAATCTGATATTGTCTTTTTAATGCTCTGACAAGAAAATAGAAATTTACATGAACTAATATTAGAAATTAAAAATTCTTTAAGGATCTGATCTTCCTGAAAATCTTAATTTTATTTAAGCTTTGATAGACATCTATGTATATGCTCTAATATTATCTTCACAAAACTTCTTGTATAAATGTTCTGATATAAAAAGTGATCAAGTGTTTTGATAATATACAAGTCTGAATCATCTACCTTTTATCTTGGACTTCATTTATGAAAAAGACTTGTTATTTGCTATCAACAAATAGGGAGAGATTGTTGAGAATAAGTCTGGTTGGAAAAAGAAGTTACTAGACCAGACCCCAGACTGCGTCATTATAACCAGACCCTAGGATTTGTTAATAACACACATCAATATATTTAAATTAAATGAAGTCTGCTTATGTGTGATCCAACCTGTCTATCTAACTGTTTAAGGAATTATATACTAAGTGCACATGTTACAAGTAAAAAGGGGAGTCCATAAAATCAAAAGTTTGATCCATCAAAAGTTAAAGACTTTAACTAAAAAGTATGGTTCAAGATTTTTTCAGTCATATGAATCAACAAAATCAGATTTCAGACTTATTGAGCATCAAGAATTTGCAACGTGAATGTTACTCCAAATTACAAATCACAACATTCTAAAAACCTTTTAATGATGCATTAGAAGTCAAGCCTTTATCAAGAAAATGTGTTTATCATCAAAAAGGATAAAAGACAAATCAGCAAATCAACCGAAATAACCTTTTGAATACATCAACATAACAACTCTGGACACTTCAGAAAAGCTAAACCAAGTCAACTTGTGTGTTAGATTCAATCAAAAGAGTTACAACATTCATCTCTGTGTGTTTACTAGAAGAAATAAAGCCAACAATTAGCTTTATTCACTAAAGATATCAAGGAACACCTTATTCATGTAAGTATCAAAGTTCCTTGCTACTAGACTCTTGGATACCTCTTCAGAACATCAAAAGTTTGGTATCTACGTTGAAAGCAAAATTCCTTCAAAGGGTTTCCGATGTTCATATCTCCTTTCCAGATCACCAACGATCATCTTAAATGACCTATATATACTTAAAGATATTCATCTTTGAAGCAGAGAAGCCTATCAAGAATACTTAGTCTTTTTGATCAAATTTCTCTAATATTTTCTTAGTTTTTCAAAGAAAAGACCTTCTTTGTTGGTTTGCCTTTAGTAGATCTTGGTCTCTTATCTTTTTTAACTTAGTGTATTCATTCTTTATTGTATATCCTTAATAGACTAAGTTCTATGAGAAACATTACACACCTTCTTAGAAATCAATCATTGTGTAAAAGTATGGTGAGTTACCAGCCTTTAGTTTCATTGGGAAACAGTTATGGCCTAAAGAGGCTTTTGAAAGAATACTTGGGTTGTTGAGCCATAGGTGGCTTGTTAAATGAATATTTGGGTTTAAGCTAGAAGTGGCTGGAGTCAAGAATACTTGTGACACAAGTCTGGTGCTGTTATTGTAAAGGAGATTGTACAATAGTGGAAATCCTTCAAGTAAGAAGCGACTGGACGTAGCTTCTGCATTAGAAGTGAACTAATATAAATTCATGGTGTTCTCTCTTCTCTTCTCTTTGCTTCTTTCAAGTTTGTTTTATAAGTCTGATTACCTACACATTAAAGGTTTAAATTTCCGCCAAAAGAGTCTAAGACTTATTCAACGCCTTTTTTACATATATATATATATATATATTTGCTTTCATATTTATATCAATCATTAATTTTTGGTTTTTATAGGAGAAACCTGTTGGTGTATGCACTATGAGCTTTTATGCTTTTTCATTTGTATCATTTTTTATGCTTATCAATAAAATAAATATTTCAGTTTAAAATTTTTTTAAAACGTATTTATCCTTGGAGTAATAGGTCATATAAAAATTATTCCTAAAATGTCCCTAGTCAAGTATTTACATGGTGACATGTAAATACACTGAGACTAGTATGTGAGTGTACTGATGACCTGATCTCACAGATCATAGATATAGATGATATCAAGTCTTCACACGGGTACACATTAAGAGTAATGATGTACTGGACAGACCCACCATGAGAACGTTGCATGGATCGTTACATGATTGTCATAAACGATTCTCAATGTGATAATGGTATATGTAGTCCTTCGACCTGAAGTCACTACGATTCCTACATGAAGAGTTTATTATTTTAATATAATTAAACATCTTCTGTAACAAGAGGACTATAAAGGTTGTGATTAGGCAATAAACAAATTATGCAGAGGGATGTGAGTGATGTAGATGGGATTTGTCTCTCCTATGTGACAGAAGTGATATCTATAGGCCACTTAATGGAGTAAGACTAAGAAAACGCATGACCATGTTTGAAAGAATAAATATTAGATATTTATTCGGATTCAGTCTACTCCGGTATCAAGTAAAATAAATTGGGCCGTACAAGGATGACGCGACCATGCCTTGGGCCCAATTAGGATATCGTGACAAAAGGAATAAACATATTAAATAATTATCACTTATAGGTTATGTTGATAATATTCGGACATAATGATGCATTGCTAGATGCCGCTCTTATTTTATATTAATAATAAAATAATTTATTATTAATATGACCGAGTATTTTACCTGTAGGGTCACACACATAGAGTAAGCCCATCAGAAAATGTTGTCTTATTTTAGTTGGACTAAAATAAAGCTATTGGGCCTAACTCATTTGGAATGAGTAAGGAGCCCAATTTTAGAGAGAACAAATTAGGTCAAACCTAAGCCTATAAATAGAGCATAAGATGCTCATAGGAGGTTCACTCAAGCGAGACACAAATTCGCAAAAGTTGCAAGAGCTACACGCCGTCAAACAAGCAGTTGGCAAGTGTTGCGATTCTGGTGGGAGTGCTCGTGTGGACTCCTAAAGGATGAGGCTACGACTGCTTCAGTGTTCTTCAAGAGGTAATCCAAAAACGATTTTTTGTGTTTATTTTGTGCTTTGAAACACGGAACCTTGCAAATCCTTTGGAATCCCTTTTTTTTCCGCTGCTCATGTTTAGGGATTTCCTAACAAAACCTTCCCACCACCAACATATACGAAAGAATTCAATGAGTGAAGGTTGAAACACCTTGCTGATATGCTAGGTAAGGCTAGGATGAACCTTAGAGGTATCTAATTTACTTGGATTGGGAAGAAAGCTTAAAGGGCCCTCCAGATGTGGTAGAGCATGTAAACATACTAAAACTTGACATGCTAGAACTTTACCAATAAACAATCTGAAACACCTTGTTGATATGCTAGATAAGGCTAAGATGGACCTTAGAGGTATCTAGTCTACTTGGATTGGCATGCCAGAATACTGCCAATAGACAACCTACAAGAGGTGGTCCATTATATATCAAAAGTTTGGTATCTACGTTGAAAGTAAAATTCCTTCAAAGGGTTTCCAACATTCATATCTCCTTTCCAGATCACCAACGATCATCTTAACTGACCTATATATACTTAAAGATATTCATCTTTGAAGCAGAGAAGCCTATCAAGAATACTTAGTCTTTTTGATCAAATTTCTCTAATATTTTCTTAGTTTTTCAAAGAAAAGACCTTCTTTGTTGGTTTGCCTTTAGTAGATCTTAGTCTCTTATCCTTTTTAACTTAGTGTATTCATTCTTTATTGTATATCCTTTATACACTAAGTTCTATGAGAAACATTACACACCTTCTTAGAAATCAATGATTGTGTAAAAGTATGGTGAGTTACCAACCTTTAGTTTCATTGGGAAACAGTTATGGCCTAAAGAGGCTTTTGAAAGAATACTTGGGTTGTTCAGCCATAGGTGGCTTGTTAAATGAATACTTGGGTTTAAGCTAGAAGTGGCTGGAGTCAAGAATACTTGTGACACAAGTCTGGTGCTGTTATTGTAAAGGAGATTGTACAATAGTGGAAATCCTTCAAGTAAGAAGGGACTGGACGTAGCTTCTGCATTAGAAGTGAACTAATATAAATTCATGGTGTTCTCTCTTCTCTTCTCTTTGCTTCTTTCAAGTCTATTTTATAAGTCTGATTACCTGCACATTAAAGGTTTAAATTTCCGCCAAAAGAGTCTAAGACTTATTCAACGCCTTTTTTACACATATATATATATATATATATATTTGCTTTCATATTTATATCAATCATTAATTTTTGGTTTTTACAGGAGAAACCTTCCCACCACCAACATATACGAAAGAATTCAATGAGTGAAGGTTGAAACACCTTGTTGATATGCTAGGTAAGGCTAGGATGAACCTTAGAGGTATCTAATCTACTTGGATTGGGAAGAAAGCTTAAAGGGCCCTCCAGATGTGGTAGAGCATGTAAACATACTAAAACTTGACATGCTAGAACTTTACCAATAAACAATCTGAAACACCTTGTTGATATGCTAGGTAAGGCTAAGATGGACCTTAGAGGTATCTAGTCTACTTGGATTGGCATGCCAGAATGCTGCCAATAGACAACCTACAAGAGGTGGTCCATTACATATCTCTAGTCACACCACAACTTGGCATATCGATAAGAGTGATAAGTCTAACTTTTTTTCTAATTTCAAATATCTTTAACCATTTCTTCAATGTTTAAATAAAAAGTTAATTAAATTTACTATTTTATTTTGTTAGCAGATGAGGTAGGTCACGAGTTAAGACTTGACAAGATATTCTTTCCCATGCTCTAGTGTAAGAGAGGTGATTAGGTTGAACAACACAATATCGAGACCTACATAAGTAGTAAATTATATCTTATAGATTTTTTTATTATGTGTTTTTCTTATAATTTTTTTATATATACTCCTATAACTATTTTTTAAAAAAATCATATTGGGAAAAGATCGTTGAACTAGCTCCAAACAAAAGAAAAGTGGATCAAGCCACCAAGCTAGATGTATAGAAGGACTTGGCCCTGAACATGTTCAGGGGCTCTAGGTCTATGACTCATGAGTCTTACACCTCCTATGGAGGCGATAATTGCACTAATCTGAGGTCCACTATTGATCTACAGTGGTCGATGTATGAGGAAAACACCTAGATTGATGAGTCAGTCATTCGGATCAAGTTGGCTACCGTGCAGGAAAAGTGTGCAAAAGAGAGAAACCTTAGAGTTGCAAAAATAGGTCCAAACACTACTCACCTAGGTGAAAGAGAGTTCATCCAAGGGTAGGAAGGCTCATTATGATCCTACCTTGGATGATTGTTCTATTTTATATGATGATCAATCGCACCATTATCCCTAGTGCAAACATCATGATGCATAATAGCAACAACGACCCTAGGACTACCATCATGATTATGATTTATTGCACTTAAGATATTATTTTTAGAACTTTGTATATATTATTTACTATTATATATAATGATAATATTTATGTTTTCTTTTATTCAATGATTCATAATTAAATTACATATGAATCAAATTTATCAAGTCGACCAAGGTTTGTGGAATGTTTGTGTTGGCCATTAACAATTTTAAATACTTCTATGGCATTTGTGTCGGCCACATAGTTGACTGAAACCCGACATAAACACCACTGTTTCATTCAAATTGAGGTAGTTAGCATGGGTTTCTAGCCAATACTAACTACTCCAATGCTAACTAGCCTAATTTTGACTAGTTAATGTTTAATTTATTTGACAAATCACTTAATTATATATATAGATAATTTTTTTGTTGATCTATCTAAATATTATCAAGTGTTTGTCAATATGTATAACTAAAGGTAAAAGTAATTCATTTTACTTGTCAACAACCCACAACCTAACAATTTTTAATATCTAACCATATCTAACTAGTAGTTTATAAATGTCAATCTTAAACAGAAAGTATTTAACTAAATAAATCAAAATTTTGGCTTCAAAGTAGTTTATAAATCTTAATAGGTGGCATTCTTTAATAAGTCTACTTACATCCTTACTCTATATTACACATATATATAATATACATATTTATATTATAATATATAATAAATAAATTATAATATAAAATAATACTTAAATTATAACATAAGTAAAGTAAAAATAAAGTAAAATAATTAAAATTGCTAGTTGTAAGACTTTCTCTTATTTTTAAAATCTTATTCTTATCTTATATTTAAAAAGTAATATTTAAATTAGTCAAACAAGATATAGACTTTTAAACAAGTGTGAGGTAAAATAGACTATCATACATAAGTAATCAAGTCATTGTAGTTAGGATAAAAACTTAAACTAGGCTATATAATCAACAAATAGACACATGAAAGTTTTGATGTATTTTTACCGCTATATAATAAATTAGAGTTAGATATACTTTTTTATTTATACAAATATGATTGAATTTAGTTTTAGTATTCCAATATTTTTGTTAATTTGGAGCTTACGTATTTTAAATTTCTTAAAATGGTTTTGGACGCCTAATGATAACATGATATGGATCTAATCATGTTACACTAATTTAACATTATATGTCTAGATGAATGTTACATTACCAATAAATAATGGTAAAAGTCATATAAGATAATAAAAAAAATCATTTGAACCAAAATCAATAATTTTTAAAGGAAAAAATCAAATTTAATCACATTTTTCTTAAAATATAATATTTATATAGCACAATAAATCAAACACAAAAGGAGAAGTATATAACATCTTACAACAGATCCAGTAACCAGTATATAAAAATCTGTTGGTGCTTCATTCTGTAAAATCACATCTTCCTTTGGAGGAAAATACTCGGCCTTCATCTCTGTAACCTTCAAATTTTGATATTAAAGCATAATTATATAAAATGGAAAAATATAACATGGAACAAATTTACAAATAATTCTTAGCAAAATATTTCTTTTAGTAATGTTGATCTTTCTAGAGTTAAAAGCTTGTTATTTAATAACGCATGCTTGTGAATCAAATGTCATACTTTAAAATAAAAAGTCTCCTATATATTTGAAGTTTTAATTTATATATCCAAAACTTATGATGGACAAAATAAATATTACCAATTGAAAAAGTAAGTCATTTGACACTCCACGGAACAAGTACACTTTATCAACAAGTGAATAAAATAAGTAGTGTGATATGTTAGACTGAATGGCTTTTGGAAGGGCAGTAATTATTTCTTGTTGTTGCAGTCCTTCTAAATCAGTTCTGTACTTCATAAGCAAATGAGCAAATATATTTTCTTGCAAACGGATAGGCAAGTAATTCCTCTTAGCAAAATTTGAGATAGATTGGACAGTGTCTCTCTAAAATAAAAAAATCACCTTTAATTATAAGTACATATAATAAAAGTTTGAGAAGGAAATAAAAAGAAGAAATATGGACAACATAATATTTTCAAATCTAGAGTTATCATTTTCTTCTTCATATAAGAAAATAATATATTTAAGAAGTTTTAACCGTATAACTATCAATAAAGTATGGCAAACGAGATATACTTACATATCTCTTAGTTTTTTCTGTCCAGTGGACAACCAAGTTGGTCATGTTTCCTATCAAATATGCAGTTAGTCCGAGGTTAAAAAGCATATACAAAATGTTAAATACCATTTCTTTTGTATTCACAGGATGCATATCCCCATAACCGACTGATGAAAGAGTCGTTATGGACCAGTATACTGATGCGACATACTTTCCCCATAGATCTTGGTCAATGGCATCAGGAATAAGTTCAAGCCATGAATTTTTCTTTTTATGTTGTGCTGCTAGAAAGTAGAAGAAGCATGCACCAGCATGCACTGAAAATAGAGTAACCTACAATGACATATCATTACAACTAATAAGATAGATGGTTTTATATTATCAAGGTCATAAATCTACCAAGAATTCACAATGTAGTATAGGTACTCACACATGTAAGCTTGGCACAACGCGTCAAAAAATAATTATAATTCCTGTCTTTCTCCATCCTGAGACATTATACTAAAATGTAAATAAAACCAAAGCAAAACTAGTTTGACTTAAACCAATGTAAAGTTTTTTTTATTTCACATTAAAATTATTTAAACTATCTCTGTACCAGATGTAAACTGTCAAATCAGTAGTATTTTTAATTCTTTTTCATGTTTTTCCATTAATACATTGCATCGCCATATGTATCTCTTTCTTATGTTCTTAGAATTTCCCTTTTCAACTTCACAATCTAACATCATATATACAAGTTTAATTGTGGTGTACATCATGCATACAATTAAATTACAATCTTTGAATTTTTATAATTTTTATAGCAACGTTAGACTTTGGTTTTCAAATTTGCTTACTACACTGCAACTATGATAACTACAATTTGAAACCACAACTTCAGAAGATGTTGGAGTACTCAATATCCTTCCTAAATGAGTTTAAGAGATGGAAAAGATAGAATAAATGAGGTTTTATAATAAACGTAACGATGAGTGTAGAAAGTGTGAGAAATAATCAAGTTTTAACCTATAAATTAATTTAATTTGTCACCCTTAAAATATGGTCAAATTTATGATAAGTCTTCCAAATAATTTTTACAATGATTTTCATGCTTATAAAGTTTAAGATTTTAAAAATAGTCGTTGTCACTACTATAGCTGGCAATTTCAGGCAGACGGCTCTAAACGGGTTGAATTTTATCAGGTTGTGGGTTATTTATGGTCGGGTAAAAAAAAGACCCACATAAATTTAGGCCTTAAAATTAGATACCTTAGCCCAGCCCTCAATGAAATACAAACTTAATTGAGCAGCTCATTTTTTTAAAAAAAAATTATTAAAAAATTGACTTATAAAAAAATTAAATTATAAAAAAGTGAACTAGTAGAATTTGTTTAAAACTACGTTTGTAAAAAATTTGTACTATTGAAATTAGTTAAGTGTTGCTAGACAATGCTATAAAATCAATAACTTTTTTTGTAAAAAATATTTTTGTTTTTATACTATAATTGAAAATTAAAATGAATGAAACATTAACTACTAAGTTACTAATAATACTAACAACAAATGCTATAAAATCAACAAAATTTCTTAAAAAACTTGTTTGTAAAAACACCAACTAATAAATTGTACTTCTTATATTGTTAGATTAACTAATAAATGGTGCTAAATTTTTTTTCTAAAAAAGGACTCGGGTCAGCCCACACTCAACCCATTTTTTAGGTATTTTTATTATCAACCTTTTTTAATTATTAACTTTAAATTTATTTTTAAAACTTACACACAATGTTTTTATGACGATATAATAATCAGCCCATTTTACTAGATATAGTCACCACGTATGGTAATATGACACGCAGCTAAATATACCATATCCTTGATTATTCTAAATTAGTCATGCACAATAATATGTTATGAATGTCATGTTATATATTGGTAAGTGGTGATAAAACTATTTTTAAAAAAATTACATTTGAGAACGAAAACCAACAAAATAATTTTAAAAGACTTAGACATGAAGTAAAAACATATTTAACAAAGAAAAACAAACATAGACTCACATAATTAAAAATATTTTGTGGTTACAAATTGTGTTGAAACTCAATAATTGAAACACGGCTTGCTTTTTATAAAATGGGAAAAGTTTGAGTTATGACATTACCTTGCAAACATCGCACTAGCTCTATGGAGGCGCCAAAGACGAAGAATATTGAAGTAACCATATGTTCTAAGTTCAGGTGGCAACACCATGCAAACAACTTCATAGGGAATGGTAGCAATAACATCCAACACCAACCAAGATTTAGCATATCTCAAAGCAATGAGCTTGTGGTCGTCAACGAACAAATACGTGGATTTATCAAGGTAGGCAATGAAGAAGGTGAGCACAATGTCAATGACAAAAAACCCATTGACAACATTGTCAACTATAGCAAGGGGACCCTTTGAGTTGTCTAGGAAACCAAATTCAAATGGACACACCCAAGCAGTGTAGAAGACCAATACCATGAGAAAGTTGCACCATAGTCTGCATTTTCATCTATTATTATACATATTTTTAAATAGTATAATTATTTGTATATATGTGTGTAAATCATTCCTGTAATCTCTTCTTTATAATTCAATTGATCATATCATATGCCTCCAGAAATGAATTTCAACATTATTTGATTCATATATAAGTAATTAGTCCATATTTATTTATCTTATTTTTAAGAACATAAAAATTAAAAACATGTTTCTTATAGTAGATTACATGAAATGATATGTAAGGTTTGTATTTGAAATGTACTGTCATTAATGGAAAATGTTTCTTTTAGTGAATTACGTGATAATTTTTGGGTCATTATTTAAGAGAATGTTGGCAAAAGGAGTAAATATTACCTGTAATGATGATTATTTGGTGAGATAACGGAATGACGAAGTTTAGGCCTCCTACCGCTGCCGTGTATAGCAGTGGCACCGAGAGAGGGAAGGAGAACCCCTGTAAGGCTGTATTGGCTACCATCTTCTCTTAACTCAATCTCTCTTTCATCTATTTCTTCCTTCTTATCACCACTACCACATATTGCAAACATTTTCATTTTTCTTCTATAGCTTAATGTACCTTTTTGCTCACTTTTGTTAGAGGAAAGGAAAGATTCTTCTTTGTTTGAAAATAACAATTCCTAATATTTTTTCTTTTCTTTCCATTTCCTCTCTTCCCTTCCTCCTCTACCATCTGCTCATTTTTTTCTTGGTTCTCATTGGTCACCAATAAAAATGCTGTCATTTTTTTATTCTCTGGCATTAATGAATCTCAAACTAATATAAAGTATTGATGAATATAGATTGTCCATTTGTCTTTATGTCCGTTGCCTCAGTTAAAAACTCGTTTGTTTGAGAGATCCAAAGGTTTTCTTTTCACTTTGTGGCCTTCGGATTGGTTGCTATAATTAGAAAGGAAATGCATTTCTTAACCTTTATGGAAGCTATCTTACTATTCAACATGTGGGATATTTACTTGCTTTGTTGGTTGTTGATCTTACCACTTGGCATTTAACACTATCACTAACTCCAATATTAATTCATCATAGTTTATCATAAAACCTTAACTTGTTTCCTTGGCTTTACATGAATTCAAGGCCCACGTAGAAATCTCTTTTTTTCTTATTTTTTGTTTACTAACTTTCACAATATTTTAATTACATTCTTGTTATTTTATTTGTTTTATAATAAAAGAAGAAATATTTTTCGACTTACATCGTTTTTTCTTAAACAAATGTAATAAAATATGCAAATTATGTTATGTATGAATTGATTTGTTATCCTTCTCTAATTACCTTTTTGTATTTTTTTTATTTTAAATTATAAATATAATTTATTAATGTATCACAATTTATTAGATTTACCTTTTTGTATTTTTTTCATATAATTATTACAAAGAAATAAGGTTCGAATGAAATAAGTGCTACAAGGTTGGTTTGACAAAGAGCATATGGCTTTGTTGGAGGTTTGACAGAAAAGGGGGTGATGGGACGAGGGTTTGACGGAAGAATGTAATGTTAGGGGTTACGGATGAAAATTTTGTAGAAATGGTACGAAACCATAACAACGTTTAAACTCTATGTTTTAGTGGAGTTCAATTTTTTAAAAATATCTTTTATATCAGTTATTTTAATAACTGATATATATCACTTGTAAAAATGATTCCTATAAAAAATAGTAAAAAAGTTGATATTTTACATTGATTATTAAATAACTGGTATAAAATATTATATTTTCATATCATTTTTATACAAATTTTTCAAGAAATGATGTAATTTTTTTGCATCGATTAGAGAAACAATCCGCTTAAAAAATTAATATTATATATCAGTTATTAAAACAATCGTGTAAAAAATATTTATACCAGTTATTTCAACAATCAATGTAGAAACCTTTTTATATAGATTACTGAAACAACCAATTTAAATATACATATATATGTAAATCGATATTTTACATTGGTTATTAAAATGCCTAATATAAAAAATTTAAAAATTAAAATTTTATACCAATTATTTCAACATGTAATATTTTACATTAATTATTAAAAATATAAAAAAATTTAAAAAGGTAATATCATGTGTTTTATTAAAAAAAGTTGAATTTAACCTAAAAGAATGAATAACGTGGATCCTGTGTGAGATAAAGTACAAAACTTTCTTTCGTACTAAACAACACTACTCATGATAAAATAATGATGCATATTTTCATATTAATAAGTGCATTAATCATTTAACTATCTAATGAGGACACCATCCATATGAGAGCTATTGAGAAGTTGAAGGATGTTTTGGAGGCTTTCAGTGGCCCTTTGACTAGGGCAAGGACCAAGAAGGCCAAAAAGTCACTCTCTAAGGCCTTGACACTCTTCCTAATACCATTCCAGGGGGCCTAAGCCTAAAGAAGACCTTGTGAAGACCTTTGCTCATTTTTCATGTTCATAGTAGAGGATAATGCTTCATAGGTGGGTTTTGGACACTTCTTGAGCCTAGGATAGGCTTTGTACTTGATTTTGTAAATAAGTAGGGTTTCATATTTTTTCAATAAAAATAATTAGAAAAACCCATTAGGCTTTAGGGTTTGGGTCTTGCATGGTCATGTTGCACCTGTGCCATTTTTGGGCCTTGTATGCCATCTTTTTACATTTGGGCCATGTATTGAGCTATTTTCCTTAGGCTTAGGATTTGGGCCAAGTGGAACTCACTTAGGCCTATGATGCACACGCCTAGCTTAGGTAGTATAAATATGGAATTTCACATGTAAAAGTCAACTAAGAAGTCATAATTGAAATTTTAGAGAAGATCGAGTTTCTTTCTTTCTCTCTAGCTCTAATTGTGCTTAACACTTTTTTTCTCAACTCTTATTCTTTGGGTCCTTTCCATAGGTGGCAAGTTTCTTGGCTCATCTCTTTCTTGGAGTAGGGCCTAAACTATCCTTGTTCCTTCTTAGTTTCCATTTCCCAAATTCCTCTTATCCCTCTCCCAATTTCCATCACTTTTGTGTCAAATTTCCATGCTTCCATTACCTTGAACCTCATATCTAGCACCTCATTCATCACCTAAGGAGTTTGAAAATCCAAGAAAAAGAGAAAGACTAAGGTCGTGTTTAGTTTGTAAGTTTTCTAAGAAAAATGGAAAACTGTTATTGAAAAAGTTGAAAAAATAAAAAAGGTATTTGTTTACAAAAGATTCAAAGAAAACTTATACAAAACTGAAAACTAGGTTTTCTATTTTTAAAAGAAAAACAGAGGAGTCTTTAAAGAAGTTTTCCAAGAAAACTGAAAAGTAGAAAAAAATTTCAAGAATTTTTCTAGCTATTCCAATAAATGAAAATTTTAGAAAACAAGTAGAAAACTTTTCCTAGAAAATTAAAATAATTTTCTATAACTAAACGCAGCCTAAAAATCTATGGAGAAGAACAAAGCTAGACCAATTCTTAGAAGGCAATACATCATGTGGTATCTTTGAGCGTTTGACCTTGTTTTTCTTGTTTAGATATATTTTTTATATTTTTATTCTGAATTCAATTTCATTTTATCATTATGCTCCTCATTATCTTTCTTTTGAGGTGTCATTTGATCATTTTCTTACAAAACTTCAAAAAGTGTCAACTCGTGAATCACATATCAATTTCACTACAAGCAACACACCACATATGTTCCAAATGCATCAAACATATTTGCCATCAAAACAATCGTCAAGCCATCTATTGTAACACACCTCAATAATTAAGGCAAGGCAAATATGATTCATATCATATAATACAACAATCATCAATATTTCTAATTCATGCATTTAGAATATATAACTTATTTCCTACCTTAAGAGAAGTAATTTGAGCGATTGGATGGTCTTGCCTCACTATCTGGATTTCATCCTACAATTAATACACATATAAATGAAATTAATTTCTCATATAAGAAACATTTTAGCTCATATTATACAAATAGATATATTTTAATAATTTACTTCATGCTCTAAGCATTTAATAATCCTAAACTTCTCATTTCATTAGGTTTTAGGAATTTTTTCCCATTAATCAAGATCTTTTAAAATTTAATGAGTCACAACCATATCAAACACCTCACCATCATCCATAATGGGTGTCCAAAGTTCCTCAAATACTTCATCTAACTTTTACCATCTTTAGCTATTTTAAGACTTATTTTCATACATTAGATCATTCTAATAGTATTCAAATCTTAAATTTCTTAAATGTACCAAAAGCCCTAATTCCTAACTTAGGGTTTCCACCAAACAATAATCCAAATAATCCTCAATCATCCTTTCAATCAAAAATTGCCCTTAAAATTCATGTAACATTTAGCCATCACTAAAAGCTTAAATTTCTAACCCTTCTAACCTTGGTTTTCATAGTTTCTCATGCATACTCCAACTCAATAACACCCATTCCACTAGTATCAAGCTCTAATAACTCTTAAAACAAGAAAATAGAGTGGCAAGATTCATGAACTCATACCTCAACTCCAAGCCCTAGAGAAAAACAAAAATGAGAGAATGAGTAGGAGAGATGAGTGGAGGTATGCTTCAATAATCCCTTAGAGATTCATAAATCTCATGTTTGTGTTTGATTTCAACAATAATGGCTATGGAGGAAAGGGCACACAGTTGGGAGGAAGAGAGGAAGAGAAAAATGGTGAGAAGTAAAAAAGAGTTGTGAGGGAGAGGAATGCTCCGAAAATGAGAAAGAGAAGGGGAAAAAGTAATACAAAATTGGTCTTTTCACCATTGGTCCGTCACACACCCCATTTAGGCTTTGCCCATTGGTCAAATGAGGGTAAATAAAGAGTAGGAAATGCACGACATGTGAGGAAAGGAAAAAAGGGAATTTATTTCTTCTAATTTCATTTCGTTCGTATTTTCACCATTTATAAGCATACACTGTGTCCGTATAAACATCTCCTTAGTTCTAAAAATTATTCTGGACCTACCGCCATAACCACTAATAAATTCTCATCATTCTAAACCCATCTAAGGTTCAGAGTCAGACTTAGAATAGGGGATTGAATAAGTCTTAGACTCTTTTAGCAGAATTTGAAACTTTAAAGCATAAGAAATCAAACTTTTGCAACAGACTTGTTAAAAGCAAGGAATAAGAGAATGAACATAAGGAATTTATATTGGTTCACTTCTAATGCAGAAGCTACATCCAGTCCCTTCAAACTAGAAGAATTTCCACTATTGTAAAAACTCCTTTTATAATTTCAGCACTAGACTGTGCCACAAGTATTCTTGACTCTAGCCACTTCTAGCTTAGACACCTAAGTATGTTTTCAACAGGCCACTACTGGCTCAAACCTAAGTATTCTTTCAAAATCCTCTTCATGCCATTATTGTTTCCCACAGAAACTAAAGACTGGCAACACACCCGACTTTTACACAAATACAAATTTGAAAGATATAGTGTTTGGTGTTTTTGAGAACTTAGTGTATGAGAGAGGATACAAATTATGAACATATATACTAAGTAAGAAAGCAGACCAAGGTCTGCTAGATGTAGAATAAAAAAGAAGGGCTTTACTTAAGGCTAAGAGAGAAGAGAGCTTTGTAAACTGATTATAAGATTTTCTTCAACTGATTCAGAAGTTCTCTATTCTCTAATTTGAATTTCTTCATATTTATAGATCTCTCAAAGTGATCGTTTGATGATCTGGTGAAGAGATAGCCGTTACAGATCCGTTGGAGGAGTTTTAGCTGTTGAGAGTACCAGACCTTAAGAACTGAAGAGAGATCAAGAGTCTGGTGTGAAGGAGCTTTACAGCTTTACATTGAAATGGTGTTCCTTGAGCTTCTCAAAGCAAAAATCCTTCAGTAGGCTTTCTTCTTTCAACATACAACATGTAGAGTAAAAAGAGTTGACCTTCTGAACTTATGTTGATGTGCATACTGATACTGAAATGTGAAGAACAACTTCATTGGTTTTCCCATATGAACTTTGACTTTTGCACTATTTTGTCTCATTACCTCTTTTGATGATAAGTGTAGTTTTTTCTTAATACACACATACTTCAGAGCATCATAAACTTAGACTTGATCTTTTTGCTGTATGCTTGAGTTCTTGAGCAAATACTTGTCTTCTTATCTTTTTGATGATTCAAGCGGCTTTCAGAGAAAAAGATCCATTCTGGAGTGTCATTGTTAAGCTTTGATATAAAGACAAAAGTAACATCTTTATATATTTAAAAGTCATGATTCTAAAGTCTGAATGAGTTTGGTAGATTAGACCTTGATGTTGCAACTGGGGTCAGACTTCTCTTTGAATTTTCTTTAGTTCCATACAGACTTGTGTACTAATATCAAACTTTTTATGATAAACTCCCTCTTTCATTTGTAGCTTATGTCATATAGAATTTTGACCTGAAACACTTCATTGGAAAGGTCAGATAACACATAGGTAGACTCTATTTAATCATGTTCCTTGATGTGTGTTATTAATAAATCTTGGGATGAGAACCATCAATGTCAAAGTCTTTATAAAATAGAATTGGTTCTAACAATCTCCCCCTATTTATGATAAGTAGAGAGGAGCCCAAATTTATCAAACTCAATATGATATAAAAAGTCAAAGCATAAGATTAGAGCATTTTCATACTTAGAGAGAATCAGAGCATAAAGTTTATTTAGCAAATCTGATCAGAGCATTCTTGTATATCTTTTGTGAAATAGTTATCAAAGCATAACAAGCTTAATTAGAGCACATTTGTTATAGCTTTCTAAGAATCAAAGCATATTATGACAAATAACTCAAATAAGAGTAAATAACAGTTTCACACAATTATCTATTTATTAGAGCAATGATGTATAATCTTCAAAGCATTCATTGATAAGACAAATATAAAAAATACGCTCTCTTCATTGATAAGAGAAATTTATACAAGACACAAGAGAAAATTTTTAAACATCATTAAAAGACTTTATCAAAAGACAATTAAAAACACTAATTACAGCTAATCATAGACTTCAACCCAAAATAAAAGTGTTAGACTATTTCCCCTGTTGATATCAACGAGAGAATAAGGCATCATAGAGGAATCTAGAGGATGAAGAGATGATGGTTAAAGCATAAAAGGAAATAACGAGTAAGTGGCCAAGTTATTCACACATAAATCCTAGAACAGAAACCACAATGATAGAGGGAAAATTGATATGACAGGGGATTAGGGGATGATGCATTCCTTCATAAGGAACATGATCTTTGAAAACTATGCCATGACATTCTCAAAAGCCATGGAGAAAGTAAAGGTTGTCATCATAGGTGTTGGAAAACTGTCTTTTAGAGTTAATGATCCAAAGCTTATGGTTCTAGAAAGCATAGGCATGGTCTTCATTTAGCTTAGGGGCAATGAAGATATTGTGTAAAGAAGGGATGAAAAGCTTCTTGGGATAAGGCTCATACCATACAGGCTGATAGTAATGAGTCTTAAGCCATATTTCTAGCTTATTTTTCCCTTTGTCAAGAATTCTTAGAAGAGGGTTGAGCCTGTCAAGTGCAATGAGGATCTTCTTTCCAGGGAGGTTTAGACATGGACATCTAGAGATCTTGATGGGTCCTTTTTCAAATCACTAAGATTCATCCTTCTTTCTCTTAACAAGACATGTACCATTGCGAGGTCTGATTGGGAGGTGAGAGAGGTATTCATCAAAATGTCTTCAATGGGTATGAGAGGGGGGAAATGAGAGGTAAAGAAGATTTTGACTTTCCTAGGGTCAAAACTAGGGGCATTGATGATAGCTTGGTTGGAGGGGTGATGGTATCTAGATTCTTCTTTGTTGTGGACAGGTCTGGTGATGATAAGGTGGTGAAGAACAGGGTTAGAAAGGGTAAGAGAATGGGTATTATTGGTTTTTATGGATATTTTGGGGCTGGGTGTAAAACAAGCACAAAGTGGAATAAAAGTGAAGTTAAAGGGTAGGGATTGTTGATATGTTTGGGATGGTTGGGATAACTGACACTACAAGAAAACAGGTAAATTGAGGAGGTTTTTGTTGCAATTTGTGGCGGCTTTTGACCTCCGCAATTTAATTTGTGGCATTTTTAAAAACCACCGCAGTTAGCATCGCCACAAAGTAATTTGCCACGGTTTTTTGTGACCTACGTTACTGTGAACAAAACCTCCACTATTTGTGGGGGCTTTTTACAGGAGGTTTCTAACCTCCACTATTTGTAGGGTTTTTACATGAGGTTTTGAACCTCCTCCACTTGAAGAAGTTTTTTTGTGGAGGTTTCACCCCTTTTTATCTATGGAGGTTTTTACAGGAGGTTTTAAACCTTCTCTACTAGAAGAGGTAATTTGCGGTAGTTTTTTGAACCTCCTTTACTAGCTATATATAATAAGTTTTTTTATTGGAGTTTTCTAGTTTTAATTTTCTAGCTAATTATATTTAGGCATTTTTTATAATAAATTATGGTAGTTTAATAAACTAGAATATAAATTATTACAAATTAACGATAATGGTTTAAACAACTTTGACTGTCGTATATTTATAAATTGAAATATAAATAAATACAAATTAAGAATAATGGTTCACTAGCTAATAAAAATAAATTAGTGTTAAGTCTAAATGAACAAGTGTTTCAAACTAAAAATCATATTACAATTTAGAAGTCATACTAGTATGTAAAGTTAAATAAACTTCTAAAAGACACTAAACATTGCTAGCACCAGATGATCCTCTTGCATCCAATGGAGTGGTGGGCTCACTTGCCGCATCAGTAGGCTGAAATAACAAGAAAAGATAAATGCATGATTATTTAACTCTATCAATAAAAGAATTTGCTATAATTAAAATCAATAGATAAAATAGGTCTCAATATAGAGAGAATTAAATGAAACTAGTAATAGAGAGTAATCTTGATAACTTAATGCCATTGAAGTCATGAACATTGTCAATTATAATTCACTCAATAAACTAATAAACAAAAATTAACACTTACTTCTTGAGGGAAAAAACTAGCTAGTTCATGTGGGATCTTTCCTTCCTTTATTATCATGTTGGCCTTAAGGGCATTTAAGGTGCCTTGCACTTGAGATTGTAAATTTTAGTACTTCTCTTGCCACTAGTTTCCAGATGAGGATGAAATTCCATTGCTTGATGTAGAAAAACTCAAATCTGAGAGTTGCATTCTAGTGTTTCTAAATGCAGAAGTGATTGTTACTCCTATACCCATGCATTGTACTCTACCAGAGTGTTCTGGCCCTAACACTTTACCCAGAACATCATTTGGTGAAATTTCATCTTCCTTAAGTGTGCTCTCACTTATAGCCACTTCAATTTTTTCCTACAAGAACATAACAATATCATATTATCTATTTAATAATAACGAATGCAAAATATGTAAACAAAATATACAAAAAAACTTACAACTATATTCCTTGTTGCATCATTTACAAATAATATCTAATTTCAATCAATAATTATTATTTTGAAAATATATTAATGTTTAATTATTTAATAATTAATTTTAAGTGTTTAATATTTATTTATTAAATTCAAAATTTTATAATATTGTTTATATAACAATAATTATGATTAATGATGATTATGTTATTTTAATAATTGGTTAATGATCTTTATAATATTTTCAAAGAATAATTGATTATTATTTATTAAAAATAAATTTTAAATATTAATGATAATTTCAAATATATATGTATAATTAATTATAAAAATATTTTTAATTGTTTATTAATATTTACATTTAGATAATAAAATATTGTCGGGTTCCTCAGTATTGAACTGTGGGGCCCACCCAACGATTAAGTTTCGATAATTCAGCCCGAGACTAGTAGTCCAATAGGGAAACTAGTCCTGTTAGAACCTTTTTATGGTAAATCGAGGATAATTGGTTCGGTCCAACAGGCTCGGCCAATGCCTCAGGGACCTCCTCGAGTGACCGTGTATATACTTCGGGATATTCGATAGTAGCACGGTAAGTCCCTGGTGATTCATTTTGATGAGTTAGAAACTTTTCCTGAAGGGACCGAATCCTAATTCAGGCCCTATCAACCTCGTTCCTTAGAGAAACAGTTAGTTCAAATCGAACCTTTGAACCCAGTCTAAGCACCTTTAGTGTTTTGGACCTAACTTTCTCATACGATCTTAGAATTGAATGAATCTGGTCACAATCTCTTCGTTTCAAAGAGATCTGGGATCTTTATTTCTACCCTCAAACTCTATTTTGCACCCTGTCATCCCTAAAATTGTGAATCAAGTATTTGTACTCTGAAAACCCATCATTTAATTCCTTTAATTTGTGCATGCTTCCTTAAAAAATTATAATTTATTCATACAACCTTCGATTTGCATAAACCTAGTCCCAAAATCTCCGTAACAAAGTTATTTATGTTTTCTGTGAACGCCTCAAAGGCTAGATTATAACATCCTTGATGTTTTAGTATTAGAAAATAAATGGAAAATAAATAAAAGTATTATTTGGGTTGAAATTATAATAATATATGAGAAATTAAGTAGAAAATAGAATTTTAAGGAAAATGGCATCAGGACCCTGACGCGTAGCATGGACGGGACACGTAGCGTCAGGTAGGAATTAATAAGCTGACGCGTAGTGCCAGTGGGACGCGTAGCATCAGCGTCACGATCAGTTTAAAACAGAGGCATGCAAAATAGTTCAGGCAGAACTCTTTCTCTTCCATTTTCTTCTCCTCTGAGGCGTTTCTGCTGGGACTTGTGGATTCTTGAGGTTTTGGGCAATTGGAACCAAGGTAAGGCATGTGGGGTCTTTAATTACTAGTTTCTTCTTCTCCTTCTCTTCCTTTCCTTCAAAACTGAATTTACATGTGATGATTGGGGTTTTGATTCTTAGTTTTAGTTAGTTGAAAGGCTTGGGTAATGAGTTTGGAAGTGTCAGAAAGGAAATGTACTAATTGGTTTGGTGGTTCGGTAACCGTAGGTGCCGGAACGAGCATTGGTCGAGCGAGCGGCGAAGCGGGCGTCAGATTCGGAGGTGGAACAACGAATCAAGTGACCGAAGGACGTAACCGACACCTCAAGCAAATTGTGGAAGCTTGGAATCGAGGTAAGGGGGGTGTTCGAGTCATAATTAATTAGAAGCGTTACTTGAATAAAATTCAGGGAGTTTAGAAATTGAGTAAGAATTGTTGTAAATAGTATAGATTGCTTAAGTGTAATGGTTATAACTATATGAGATGATAAAATGAGATTAAATGGTTGAATAATAAAGAGATGTGTTGATTAAATTAATTATGTAATTGCATAGTTATTCGATTAGTATGAAAGATAACCCGAATGGTGAAATTAATGAATGCGTGTGTGATAATTCAACTTTGAGGTGTGTATACATATTTGAGCATGGATAAGAATGTGGAATTATGGATTAGTGGTGATTATGTATGTATGATGATATATGCGATAACATTGTATGGATGGGCTTGACAAGTCGGTCGCCCTGTATTGTGAGCACATGCCAGTTTTTGGTAGTTGCATATGTTGTTTGTTGATGATATACCATGTTTATAAGATATGATATGTGATTATGTTGTATGGGATGGCCAACGGTATGTATACCCCTCGTTTTTTGGCTCCTGTGGTCTTTATGCCCAATTGAGCTACCAGTGGTCAAGTCGGACCCAGTGGTTGAGGTGGAGAGTCAAGTCAGACTCCCAGCTGAAGGCCAGTCCTTTAGTATCCGGATACTAGGTGTCGAAATGCATGAGAGTCAGTTATGACATATGTGGACTTTATATTGATTAGTGAATGGAATGATGTTATGATGTTGTGATGAAATTGTGATGTTAATTAAGTAAGAGATGATATACATATGTGTATGATTGTGAAGCGGGAAATTAGGAAAAGAGATGATTGGTATATGAGTATATATATATATATATATATATATACATATGCACACTTATATGAATGAGTGCAGGGAATTGGAGGAAATCATTTCATTATATAAATTGTAGGTATTGTTAGATCCTATTAGTTCGTTCTGTATTAATTATGATATTCCAAACACTCACCCTTGCTGTTGTTTCATTTTAGTGACCAGTGACAGGGATGATGCTAATGCCGCGGAGGTGTGTCAAGTGGAAGATTGATGCCAAGGCATAAGGATGAATAAACGAATGAATATAATATATAATGTATGATTATGTGTGTGATAGATAACAAATTATGTCTAATGAATTTATTAGGATTATGTTTGATGTGGTGTGATGAATTAATGATGATTGATGTGAATCGTAGCATGGAGCCACTGACATGTGAATGTAGTGTGTATGGGTAGGTTCTACTGTATGCATGAATGTAGCGTGTGGTATGGAAAATGATAGATAGATGACTTGATTGATGTTTGGATTAATTTATTAAATCATGCATATAGTTGGTTTTTATAAATATAAGGAACTAGATAGGTGAATTGGAAATCCAACGGGTTTTGGGACCCCCGGAATGCATCAATAGGTTCCTTAGGATATTTAGAATCAATGTGCATTGATCTTAGGCCATTTAGAACCCATTTAGGGTGCTTGGTGCAAGGGTTTTGCACCAAAATGGATTAAACTACATTTCATGCATAACTTGTGCATATGTGGAAATTTTGGCTAACGAACGACACCAGCAGTTCTGAAATAGGGAAAACATGTGGCCCATGATGTTTCGTAGCAATCGGATCTAAAACGGGCCAATTGGGTAGGTTAGAAGTTGGTTAAATGGTTTAAAATGTGTAACAATATCAGGTGCTGTTACTGTGATGCCCACGCTACGCGTAAGGCTGACGAGTAGCGCGAGGTGCGCAACAGAGGGCTGGCGCGCAACGTCAGGCCCCTGTTTTAGGTTTTTATTTCTTTCAAACTTATGTAGTCTTGAAGTTTTATGATGTTATGTTATTCTTACTTTTGAACCTGTTTACTCAAAATAAACATTATTTTGAGTTAAGATATAATTAATTAATTAATCGAGAAAAATTTATTGTGAAATTAATTAAACGGGTAGAAATAAATATAAATTGACGTAGGACGTTACATAGATCCTTACCAATTGGTACAATTTTCATAATCTTTGCAGACCTGATCCAATTTCACGACTACACTACACTCTTTTAGGAAAAAATTCATATCTCCCTCATACGGTATTGAAATGATTCTATTATTTTTGCTATGACTCCATAACAAAAAGATCTACAAACTTCATGAAGGTTACAAAAGCTAATTCGCTACCCATTTTTCCCAGCAAATTTATTTTGTTCATAATTTCATTTCCATCATAACTTGGAGCAGTTTTTGAAATTTGGGGATATCTCCCTCGTCCGATATTGGATTTTCACGAGCTATATATCATTTTAAACAGAAAACATAGATCTACAACTTTCAGGTTTAGTGTTTTTTCAAATGAGCAATATGACCTCTTTGAAAATGCATGACAATTTGATGCCCCAAGGTGATGCTACACAGCCTTCATGCAACAAGGTCCAATCACATTGCACCACTCATGGGACACTTGTCTTAACCTCTTAAGCTCCCTCTCCTACACTCTAAGTACTGGAAGAGACACATGGTGAACATGCCATGAACTTGGTGTCACTTTCTTCCTTCTCCATGCAGCCACACGTTGTCTTTTTCTAACAAGCTAAAACCAACTTACTCTACAAGCTTAGCAAGTTACCTTGCCTAAGAACTTTGCAATATTCAACCTTAATCCCATCATATCATACCATGCCTTGCCACATAATGTTACCACACCATCATCCATAAATCTATCACCCTCTCCCTCTTCCATTCACGACATCAAAACTCAAGCCGCCACCACTCATCAAAATTTTAATTTCTCTTCTCCCTTCTCCTACCCAAAACCATGAGCCCTTCTTTATTTTAGGCCTCGTCTTGCTTCATTTTTCCAGTAACTAGGACCTTATTTCAGTAGCTCTCATCTACCTTGATCCACCTATGGTAATGCTTTCAAAAATTGGTCTTGAATTTTTGTGTTTCTCTTTCCATTTCAAAAATTCAGCAACTTGTATGTTTATTTCAAAGCCTCATTTCTCTATTTACTCTAAGACTGTGGCCATCTCTTCTTTATTTTGGTTGCATGTTGTTCTTTTAGGGTGATCGGTGACAAGCGGCAAAGGATTCAAAGCAAACGGTGAATTTTGGTACATGTTCTTTTTAATTTGAACAAACACATAGTTGTTTGTGGCTTCCTTGTTGCTGGTCATGACTTCTGATGACTCAAAAAATTTTGCATATTGGTTTTTAAGTGACACAAGAGCCATTAGAAGCTACCACGGCAAGTTCGGTCATAATTGGAAATTTTTGCGGCATCTGGTTCCTTTTCCTTTCATCAAACCGTGACTACACCCTAAGGTAAGGGGTTCTCGCTTAATTTTTGTTTGTTAAAAATTGCTTGATATCATTTCTTAAGCATCCGGGGATAACCCCTTTAATTTCACGATGATCCGACGGCTAGATCATAAGTCTTAAAATTTTTTATTACCATTGGCAATTTAAATCATGTCTTTATGTTTATATGCGCTTCGGTGAGTTTCGTAAAACAAGTCACAATATTCGTACGTCCCGTTAAATTCAAAGTTCATCACGAGAAATAATGAATTTTAGGATTATTGTGGGCTCAGTCGTCAATTCAATGTGGTTGTACTTAATTAAGGATTTTTGAATATGTTGATGTAATTTGTTGTAAATTCCGGTAAGCCCCGTTGTTTTAGATGAATTAACCGATTAGAAGTCCCACGGGTGAGTTTGAAAAAATCACGCGTTTTGAAAAGTTTCACTAAATTAACTTCGATAATGTTCCGTGTTAAATTGTACAGCATCGACGTTTTTTAGAAAAGCACCAAGAGAGTTTTTAGGAATAAAAAGGGATTTTTGATAAGAAAACAATTAGCAAGAAATAGATTAAAAATAATAAGTTTCAAACAATATATTAGGAATTGAAGAAACAGAACTTAAAATAAATTTTTACTGAGAAAAATGCATTATTATTTTGAATCAATGAGTGGAATGTGGAAATAGCAATTATATGCAAAAAAGTAAAAATAAAAATAAAAATCATAAGGAGGAAATTTATAAAGAAATAGTAGCAAGGTTTAATGAGTCTCGATAGAATATTTTAGGAATAATGGCTTTTAATAACTTGTAAAAAGAAACGGTTTACACATTAGGTTATTTCTAAGATAAGAATTAAGATGTTGAGTATATTCCGGGAGTATTAGGGCTAAGAATAAAAAAACTAGGACAGATAAGAAAAGAAGGAGTAGCAAATGACATCTAGTATTAAATAATACAAATAGGGGTAAGTATCTGATTTATAATAGTTAGCTAAAAACACTAAGAAAAACAAGTCAAATATTGCTAATATGAGAATAAAAATGGGAGGTGGTTATACTACCGAGTAAAGTTTAACTAATCAAATTTCGACTCAAGTAATTTAAGATTTTGTACAACCCAGTTGTAATAGTTAAATATTGAAAAAAAAGTATCGTGGTTATTTCAATAAGTAAAAGTATCTCTTTTCAAGAAAAATACATTATTATTAAGTAAAGTTTAGAGAATAGTAATTGTATATTAGTAAGGTAAAAATCAAACTAGTAAAAAAACCAATAACGAGATTTAGTAAAGCTTTAGAAAAAACATGATCTGTAAGGGAGGATTCGCGATATAAATATATTAGGCCATTAAATGAATTTTGTAAGGAAGTAACCAAGGAAATTATAAGTCAAAGAGAATTAGAATACATATATTGAAAATATTAGAACTCAATGAGAAGTAGAAGTCGATACCATAGGTAATAGTAATTAAAATAAGTATAATAAAATTTAATGAGTTTAAGAAGAAGGTTATAACGATCAAGGAATTAAAAAAAAGAGAGAAATATTTAGGTTGGAATTAATTAGTGAAATCTAGTAACAATGATGCCAACCTAGTTAGTATACAAATAAACTAGGAGGATTTAACCTGGTAATAACATATAAGTAACAATCATACGAGTTATTGATATTTTAAATTTAAGGTGTTCTCTTGGAATAAGCATAACTAACCAATGGTGTCTAAAAAGTTAAATGGCTAAAGTATGTACTAAAAATAGGTCGCTTAGGCAATACACTTAATAAGATTACTTGATAACTAGAAATGAGTCAGGAATAAGAGAAGATACATTAAGGATACACTTTACTAGTAAAGTCAATTGATTAAGGAGATAATCAAGATAAATAAGTTGGTATGTATGTTCATAAAACAAGTAATTATATTTAGTTGTTGATAAAGTCAGGACCATGAATGTGCTTGTATTAGAATACATGTTTCCTTTACTAGGGTAATATATATGATGACTGTTATATGATGAATATTGTGTGTGGCGACTATGATGCCTATATAATAAATGTTTTGTGTGATGATTTCTATGTGATTGTGTACATGGATGTAAGTGTGTTAGTTATGTGATGGACATTTGTGAGAAGATACATAATGGGTGTTGTACAATGAATTGTATGATGAATAAATAGAACTTGCATGATGCATTGAATGAGTATATTGAGATGGATAAGATAAGAATAAAAGAGAATGTGTCTCAGTAGGGATCCTGAGGTGACTGATTTATGAAAAATAATATGATGAGATTAAGATCAGATCCGATGTGATGATGGACACTGCGGTGCCAATATTACCTCGAGATCTTTATGGATAGTTAGAATTCATTTCATTCTTAATTGTCGGGCAATGTGTTATGAATTAAGCAAATATGAAAAGAATAATGCTTAATCGAGGATTTTTTAAAACGAACCCGATGTTAGGAGTGAAATGGAATTTTGAAAGGACCCTACCGATAACTACTAAATTAATAGAAGAAAGTATATGTTACATGCATCATGTACATATGACTTGATATGGACTAGAGCCGCAGCAATGGGTATGCTAAAGGATATGAGGGTTTGATCCCTGAGGTTGGATCTTGGGAGTGTAACAAGAGGGGACCCCCAATGGCTCGGTGGTAGCGCCCCGATGCCGGGTGAAACCATGCAATCTTGGTACACTTCGACTCAAGACCAATATCACTAGGACCGTGGAGAGCCAAGTCCCATTATGATATGATGATATGAGTAGGATCCTTGATATTGGGACTATGAGTCCATGTATACCCTGTGTTATGATGTGGGGACTTAATGGGCTCCGGTCACTCTAGTACGGAAACGTTATGTCTAGGGGCAGCCTGGGCAGAACGAATTCTGATATGATATGATGATAAGAGATGGGCCCACATGCATCATGATGACTAAGAAAAGATTGGAATAAATGGAATGAATCCATGCATTACATTATCTTATCTGTATGGTTGTGATTGAAATGGTATTTGTATATAAATTTTCTAATACTGAAGGGGAGAGCAGAGAGTTACATGTTCAGGGACGATGGGTAAGGATGGGTTAGAACAGACAACCTAGAATAAACAAATTAGGAAACCCGATCAAAAAAAAGAATATTGTTTGTGAGTTAATGTGGATTGTGTGGGAGGGATGTTAGTAATGACAACTCTTCGATTGTTGTGGAAGTAGAGACTCACCCTTATGCTAAATTTTCTAGACATTATAGAGATGGACACGGACTTTGCATCGAGGGTCAACCAGACTTCTTGGACCGAGGACGAATAAGATAGGTTAATGTTATTCTCTTTTATGGGAGCCTGTGAGCCCCCTTTACTTTTAGTATGTTTAGTTGTTGTTGCGACCATGTATTGTATATGGCTCTATGGTATATAGGATGTATCTGTTCCATTAAGTTTTCTTGTCTGAAAAAAAACTTCCACATTTTTCTAAATCTCGTAACCTCTCAGTTGACCAGGATAATCTAGTGGAAAGGATTGTCTTAGTTAACCGAGGGTGTTACACTAATCCTTTAGGTATCAACTTTCAATTGAATCTAATGTGAATTTACAACGAACCTTGGCACTATCCTAATTTGTTAAGTATAATAATTACGTCAGCAAATGGGAATATGAATTCCTCACCATGATTCTTCTCTAGTGAGAACTTCAGAATGCCTGGATTTCCCAATCCTAGGGTTGAAGATGAACAAATGCTGATGGTCAAAACCTACTCTAATGCATTTTCAGCTTCATCACTTGAGATTTAGAGATATGAAGGCTTCATCTAATCCTAATCCCAATCCAAGAGAATTAGGAACTCATAGAAGGAAAACAAGATGAAATACATAGAGTAAAGGTGAGAATTTAAAGAGAGAGAAATATTAGAGAGAGAATGTAAATCAAAAAATGAAGTATTTGAAAATTAGTTGTGGATCCCTTTTTACATTAATTACAATACAACTATTTATAGGTTTCTCAAATAATTAAATCCTAAACTAAAATTATTTACAGAGAATGCCATTAATTAAACAAATACAAATAAATAAATAAGAGTAAACACCCCAGTTAGTCCCTGACTCCAACAAAGTCGGACATTTAGGTCCTCCAGTTAGTAAGTGAGTCCCGTTAGTCCTCCACTTCCATCAACGTCGGACCAATAGATCCCTGCCGTTAGTGAAATGCAAACGTCTGTGAGTTTCAACTGACGTGGATCGTTAACTTCCAACAGGGATGCCACGTCTTCAATGAAACGACGCCGTTTCACTCTTATTAAATAAAACATGAATGACATCGTTTTGATTTCTGAAATTAAGGGTAAGTTCGTTTAGTGTTCATTCTTTTAGGGTTCAATTTTGCTATCGTCTTTCGCTCTTCGATCTGTTTGTCTTTACTCCCTCCCTCCCAACTGAAAGACCTTGTTTCCAAAGGCGTGGCACTCTGCGTTTGCAAAGACCTCGTTTCCAAAGGCATGGACATCGGTGATGGGAGACCCTAACCAGGTTAGTAATCGGTTATTAGTGTTCATGTGTTTTCTTATGTTCTTCGAGTGGGAATGACTATTTGTGAGTGTCGTCTTGGGGGTTTAGGGTACTGTACTTGGGGGTTAGGGTTTTGGTAACTAGGTTCGCTTATCGCGGGCTAGGGGCGGTAATTGAGGGTTAGGGTTCTATAATGGGGGGTGAGGGTTCTGTAATTGGGGGTTAGAGTATAGGTTTATAGGGGTTAGAGTGTATAATTTTATAATGCTCTATTTATTTGGATTGCATGTTTGTGTTCATTTGTTAGTTTCCCTGTATCTTGATAAGTTTAGTATGAAATATGGATTGCCTGTTGGTTTGCCTGTATGCATGCGAATTGTAACAATGTTGTATTTATGTTGTTTTGTTAATTGGTTTGTCTGGATATATGTATTGTCTTTATTTATGTTGCTTCTGGATATGGTATTTCTGATAATAATGTCATGTATTGGGATGGACATTTAGGAAATTCAGATTAGGCTTCATATAGGGGGCAGATTTATGGTTGACTCATATGGCAGAGAAGAGTACAGTTTGGGTAAAGTTGAAGAGTGGAATGAACTAGACCCTGATTACCTAGATTATTTTGCATTTGTGAGGTTTGCGGAAAACCGTGGGTTCTATAGGTTGATTAATATATTTTGGCATGACCCTAAGTGTGATTTAAATGAAGGGTTAAGTGTATTAAAGTGTGACAGTGATATATTAAAGATGGTTACCTGTGCAAGGCAAAATGAAGGCTGTATCGATGTGTATTTTCAACATCCTGATGATGAGTGTTTAGGGAAAGGTGTGGATGGAGCGAGTCATACTGAAACTAGTAATGTCAAGGTTTTTGTTAGGGTGGAAGAAGAATCTATGACTAATGAGGGTGGTGATAAGGAGACTGTCATGGATGTAGGGGAGAGTTGTGGGACAAGTGAAAGTGAAGGGTGCAGTTCTGAGGGAGGTGAAGATGAAAATCTAGAAGATTGTGGCAGAAAGAGGAAAGGAGGTCAGAAAAAAGATGGGAGTAAGGATAAGAAAAAACAGAAAAAGAGGTTACAAGAGACCAGGAGGTCAGCCATTCCCACTGTGTTTGAGACTGACTCAGAGGAAGAAAATAAAGAGGGCAATAGGGCAGGGAATGCTGCAGATTCTGATGACTCTTGGGCTTCAGAAGAATTAAAAACCCCTGAATGTTCTGAAGATGAGGGTGGATCAACAGAGGTATATCCTCAGTACAATGAGGCAGCCACATTTGGTCATATAGTCCTAGAGTTGGAGATGGAGTTTAGTTCACTAACAATGTTTAAACATGCTGTGAAGGACTATAATGTGTATCTGGGCAGGGAGTTTAGATGGGTAAAAAATGACAAACTCAGGGCAAGAGCAAAGTGCAAGGATAAGAATTGTGCATGGGAGATTCTTTGTAGTCTTAATCCAGTTAGGCAATCATACCAGGTGAAGACTTTCAATGATCAGCATTCATGTGTGAGAGTATTCAAAAATTCAGCATGTGATCAACAATGGGTTGTAGGGAAGCTTGTTAAGCATATGAGAAGACACCACAAGATGACACATTCTGGAGTGTATGAGCTGTTCAGGAAAGGTATAAGGTGAAGCTAGAAGACAAAACAATATATAGGGCAATTAAAAAGTCAAGGGAGGTAATTGAAGGAAGTGAGAAACAGCAGTTTGCTATGCTATGGGACTATTGTGGAGAGCTGATTAAGAGGAACCCTGGATCAATAGTAAAAATAGAGTGTGACCCACAAGCTGAAGGCTCACCAGTGTTCAAGAGGCTGTATATTTGTTTAGAGGGATGTAGAGCTAGTTTCCTACAGAGTAGAAGATCACTGGTGTGCCTTGATGGATGTTTTCTGAAAGGTTATTATAGAGGATAACTTTTGACAGCTGTGGCTCAAGATGCAAACAACCATATTTGGCCTGTTGCCTATAGTGTTTGTCAGGTTGAAAACAAGGAGAACTGGAAGTGGTTTCTTGAGTTGCTGTATACAGATATAGGTGACTATAAGGAGAGGAAGCTTACATTCATGAGTGATATGCAGAAGGTATATACACTATTTTTGACAGCTGTGTATGTATTTTTTTGTTTTTTTTTTCCTCATTTTAACCTTCATGTTGACATTACTATGATGTTTCCTGCAGGGACTGATACCTGCACTGCAGGAAGTTATGCCTGGTGTGCCACACAGATTTTGTGTGTGGCATCTATGGCAGAACTTTTCTAAACAGTGGAGGGGGAAGGAGCTCAGGGGCCTTTTATGGCAGGCAGCCAGATCAACAACACCAAATGAGTTTGAGAGGCACATGGTGAAAATAAGACATGTGGATGATAAGGCATGGGCTTATTTATGCAAGTTTCCAAAAGAGTCATGGAGTAAAGCATTTTTTGATGAGGAGTGCAAGGTGGATAATATCACAAACAATAATTATGAAGTCTTGAACTCCAAACTTGTGCATGCCAGGCATAAACCAATTGTGACAATGCTGGAAGAGGTAAGGACATATCTTATGGTCACCATGGGTAATCATAAGCTGAAATTATCAGGGCACCTAGGAAAGTTACCCCCAGCTCAACAGAGTAGATTGGAGAAATAAAAGTCTACAAGCAATAACTGGACAGTAGTATGGACAGGTAATGTATCTCTTTATGAGGTCATGATTGTTTTTTTTATTTTTCATTTGTAATTATCTCATTATATTCATGTTTTATGACTAGGTGATGGTGGTGTTGAAAAATATGAAGTTAGTTGTTTTCCAGAGAAGCTGTCTGTTAACTTAGGAACCCAACAGTGCAGTTGCAGGGTATGGCAGCTTACAGGTATGAGTTTGTGTTTGTTGTATACTATTTAAGTTATTAGTGTCTTGTGTTTTTAACAAATTATTTTGGGTTTAATGACAGGTATGCCATGTAAACATGCATGTACAACCATTGCACATAAAGGAGAAAGGGCAGAAGATCATTGCCACGTTGGGCTGACCATGGCAGCTTGGCATGCAACCTATGAACACCACATTGAATTAGTCCCAGGTTCAGAATTTTGGGAGAAGACACATTATGTCCCACCAGTGCCACCTACCATACAAAAGACTATAGGGAGACCCAAGAAACAGAGAAGGAAGATAGGTGACAACACAGATGCAGATGACAAAAACAACCCAACAAAGAAGATGAAAAGGAAGCTGCAACCTGGGAAATGTAGGGTCTGTGGTCAGGTAGGACACAGGAACATATCATGCCCAAGAGCCACAGAAGCAAGAAGAAAGGATCAAGCTCAGAAACCAATTGAGGCGGCCAACCTAAGCAGCCCCCCAGTTCAACAAACCCAGGAAGTGATTGAGTTGGCTGTCTCCCAGCCACTGTCCCAAGCTGAGCATACCACTCCTGTGAGGAGAAGTCCCAGGTTGGCCGCACCTGCCACATCTCCACAACCTGCCACAACCACAACCTCACCACCCAACAGACTCCATAATTTGAGAAGAAAGCTACCTATCAAGAAACCATCACAAATAAAATGACTTGTGTATTTATTTTGTAATTGACAATTAAAAGCAGATTGTACTCCTCTTATTTGTTTGTTTATTTGACAATGTTGAAAGGAGATTGTACTCCTCTAATGTGTTTGTTTAAATGACAATGTTGAATTGACAATTTACTTCTATTATGTGTTTCTTTAATTGACAATATTGAATTGGCATTCTCCATTCCCAATTATCCATCATCCATTTTCCCGACTTCAATTTTTTTACACAACAAATTCATCAACCTAGCAGTAAAACTAAGGACCTGTTTCAATTTAGCAAAATCTTATCTATTTCCATTTTGTTTCAATTTAATTACAAAATCTTCCAAGTTATTCCACCATTAAAACTAAAACCAAGTTACCTATTAGTAACAACATGAAAAGGAAACAAAAAAAAATTGTTAGATTAAACATAACCATTTTATAACATAACCATTACTAACTCACAACCCCATGACAGGTATGTCATGGATCATACATTTTTGTCAATAAACTGTTACCTTCGATTCTCATACTAACAACAAAACAACTTTGTAATTACAAATTCATGATCATAACCAACAACCATATTAGAAAGAACAACAATACAACACTTAGACTAATCAAAATCATCTTCAGCTTTCGCAGTTCTTGCTGGGTTTCCAAGCCTCCTTTCACCAAGGATTCCATGTACATATGCCATTTACCTTCTTCATTCCGTATAATTTGGGTCATGGCTTCACAGATATCCCTTTGCAAATCAGATTTATGCCCTGTAATAACAGACTCCATCTCTGTCAACTTACAAATCAACACATTCCTCCATTCTTCCTCATGAATAAGTAAATCCCCATCTTGGACCCAAGAAAAGAAATCACATTGGGCTCCTCGAAGTCATGCGCATGTCCAAAACTGGCGGTTGGGGTTACTCACTGTGCGAGACACACGTCGGGCTGGTGGTTCGTCACAACGGCAACAAAGCCAGCGTCGAGATTGGCCTGAAGATGAGGAGGACGATCCCTGACTCCTACCTTCCATGATGCGTTTGATTTCAACCACCATAATCAAAATGTCGGAGGAGTAGAAGAAGGAGGAGAAGAAGAACCCCAACGGCAACGAGAAAACGAAGAAGGAAATAGGGTTTCTCCAAAACGGTGTCGTATTGTACTCCCATTATGAGTTGGCTTTCGAGAGGGAAACGACGTCGTTTCATTGAAGACGTGGCATCCCTGTTGGGAGTTAACGATCCACGTCAGCAGAAACTCACAGACGTTTACACTTCACTCACGACAGGGATCTATTTGTCCAACGTTGACGGACGTGGAGGACTAACGGGACTCACTTATTAACTTAAGGACCAAAGTGTCTGACTTTGTTGGAGTGGGGGACTAACTGGGGTGTTTAGTCAATAAATAACTTAAGTTAACTAAAATTATAAAGGTACATAATCTGAATATAGCTAAGTGAAGCACGAGTGCCTTGGTGTGTAAACATTGGCCACCAACACGTTGGTAGGGAGCGTATGGTCGCTGGGCTCCTAGACCAAGGTCTGATGGTGAGGGAGAATGGGCATATGACTAGAGTAGGAGTAGCGTAGGAATGCGTGACTCATGAATTGATGTGCAACTGGGCGTGGGAGTCAGCGAGGAAGGTAACGTACATACGTTTGGCCTCTGGATGCAACTGATGATAGAAGCATTGCCCAGCATGGACTTACACTAGTGAGCGTGTCTGTACGTGAGTCTTGATGTAAGCCTGGTGGTTGAGCGTAAGTGCTGGCCCAAGTTCTGGAGTGGCACCTGATGGGATCATGTTTCCAGCGTATACTTACGCCAATAGGCGTAGCAACACGTGATGTGATGAGGCCTGATGATCATTAGTGTGTGTCTACAAGTTAGTGTGGGAACGGGCATTGGCACGCGTGGTGTAGATGGATGCATGAGTGATAAGCATGGCTTTGACATGGATGTGAGTGTTACATACGCCAGGGCCCTTGATTATGCTTTGTTGTGACTTGGCTCATGCTCCCTTGTACATGCTTAGTCTGAAACACATAAGACAACAGACAAACCTCCAACGTACCAACTTTAGAATAAATACAATATGATAGGGTTAAAATACAAGAATTTAAATAATTATCAGTTTAAACTAAAAATCTAATATTTATTAACTAAAAATACAAATAGTTTATAAAATGAATAAAATGCTAACTTTACTAAATATATACCATTTTCACTTTTAATTTAATAATTAATTACTATTAAATAGGTAAAAACAAGCCTTTCCGGGGCTTATCATCTTTCAAGGCTTTCTTCATGCGATATCGGATAAGGGACGCCCAATTTAGAGGATACACTGTGATAAGGGACCATATGAGAACTAAATCAGCTTCGATAACCTGTGCCAAATTGGTGGTACGGAGCTTAATAATACAAGCAATGATGTAATGCATCACTCGACAGTCAAAGGTGAGGGACTCGGCCAAAAGAAGTTATTAGAAGATTATACAAATTTCTAGAATATTATAGAACCTTCTAGAATCTTCTACAAGGTTACTAGGAAACATCTAGGAAAATCTATTTATATCATTTACTTTTCTATGATATTCTAGACAAGACTATCTCTAGAACATTCTAGAGAATATTATAGTGATGGAGGATGCCTATAAATAGGCATGTTATCTCCTTATGTATGAATGAAGAAGTAATCAAGTTATCAATTCTTCATCCTTTGAGTGACTTATCCAAACTTCTTCAACTACCATTTTTAACTATCCAACTAATATACTTCAACAACCTTACCCACCACTAACAATCAAATCACCATCAGTGGCATCAGAGCTACGTTCGATCTTTTATTGGGCGTAGAAACATTACCATACTATCCTTAAACAACAATCAACCACTATCAACATCTTTTTAACTAATGGCTAATGCTACTCAACTATCATCCCTTCCCGTTCCTATTTTCAATGGTGAAAATTATGATTTTTGGAGCACGAAAATGAAGACATACTTCACCTTCCAAGATTTATGGGAAATTATAGAAGAAGGATTCACTGCTCCAACAGATGTTTCATCTCTTACTGCAGCTCAACGAAAAGAACTAAAGGAGAATAAGCAAAAAGATTCGAAGGCCTTATTTACTCTACAACAAGCTGTGACTGATACTATCTTTCCAAGAATAATGGGTGCTACCACAGCAAAAGAAGCATGGACTACGTTACAGGAGGAGTTTGAAGGAAGTGAAAAGGTACGTGTCGTAAAACTTCAAACTCTACGGCGAGAGTTTGATTATTGAAAATGAAAGAGTCTGAAACCGTAAAGGATTACTATTCTAAGATAAAAGAAATAGTAAATCAAATGAGAGCTTATGGGGAAAATATTTCTAACAAGAACATTGTTGAAAAATTACTTATCACTGTTCCACGAAAATATGATCCAATTGTGACAACTATTGAGCAAACAAAGGATCTATCTACTCTATCAGTAACAGAGTTGGTAGGGTCCTTTGAAGCTTATGAACAAAGGTTGAAAAGGCACGATGAAGACTCAGTTGAAAATGCCTTTCAAACAAAGCTCAAATTACGGTCTCAACATAAAGGGAATGAAGAAAAAAAGAATAATGGAGAAACTTCTAGAAACAAAGGGAATTCTAGAAATTTCTCTAGGAACAATCAAAATAAGTATCCTCCATGCGGCATTTGTAAGAGAACAAATCATGTTGAAGAAGGTTGTTGGTATCGTGGAAAGCCACAATGTCAATATTGCCAGAAATTTGGACATATAGAAAGGTATTGTCGCAACAAAAACAAGCATCAAGCAAATTTCGCTGAAGAATATGGTCGAGACCAACATCTTTTCTATGCTACTCAAGATTCTAACAACAATTCAAGTGGAAACTGGTACTTGGACAGTGGCTGTAGCAATCATATGGCCAAAGATCTAAGCATCTTTAAAGATATCGACAAATCCATCAAAGTGAAAGTTCAAATGGGGAACGGTACTGTCGTTGAATCAGAAGGGAAAGGTACTGTTATGGTAGAAACAAAGAAAGGTACGAAACTTATTTCTGACGTCCTATTAGTCCCCAACCTCAAAGAAAATCTCTTGAGTATTGGTCAAATGATGGAGAAAGGTTATTCTCTCCACTTCCAAGGGGACACATGCAAAATATATGATAGTAAAAAGATAGAAATTGGCCAAGTGAAGATGGAGAAAAGTAACAGAAGTTTCCCAATAAGCTTCAAGCAAGGCATTAACATTGCCATGAAAGTAGAAGTTGATACCTCCAAGCTTTGGCATCGAAGGTTTGGGCACTTTAATATTCATGCCTTAAAGCTTTTATACCAGAAGAATATGATGAAAGATCTTCCAAGACTTGAAGAAAATAATGAAGCCTGTGAAGGATGTTTGCTTGGTAAGCAACATCGACAACCATTTTCATCTGGGAAAGCTTGGAGAGCAAAAGACTTATTGGAGCTGATTCACACAGATATTTGTGGACCAATGCGAACACCGTCGCTTCACAACAACAGGTACTTTATCCTTTTCATTGATGACTTCTCTAGAATGACTTGGGTCTATTTCATCAAAGCCAAATCAGAAGTATTTGGAATATTCAAAAAGTTCAAGGCCCTTGTCGAGAAACAAAGTGGAAAAGAGATCAAAATATTAAGGAGTGACCGAGGTAAAGAGTACACCTCACATGAATTTGATAAATTCTGTGAGGATGAAGGCATTAAGCGCCAGCTTACTGTCACCTATACTCCACAACAAAATGGAGTATCTGAAAGGAAAAATCGCACGGTAATGGAGATGGCGAGAGTAATGTTAAAGGAGAAAGAATTACCAAACACGTTCTGGGCTGAAGCAGTTTATACTGCAGTATACATACTTAACAGATGTCCAACAAAGGCTGTCCAAGATAAAACACCAATTGAAGCTTGGAGCAACCAGAAGCCATCAGCAAAACACTTAAGAGTTTTTGGATCTGTATGCTACATACATGTTCCAGAAGAAAAGAGACACAAACTAGAAGACAAAACTGTACGAGGTATTTTCTTGGGGTATAGCACACAATCAAAAGGATATCGAGTCTATAACTTGGAAACCAAAAAGCTCACTATTAGTCGAGATGTGGAGGTTGATGAAAATGCTGCTTGGAATTGGAAAGATGAAAAGGTAGAGAAAAACGTTTCCATACCAATGCAGCAACCTCAAGAAATTGAAGAAGATTCAAGTGAGAGCTCTTCACAACTACAACACCAAATTTCCTCACCAGAGTCTACTCCGAGACGAGTTAGATCCTTGGTCGATATCTACGAAACCTGCAACCTGGCTATAACTGAACCAGAAAGCTTTGAAGCAGCATCAAAACAAGATGTATGGGTGAAAGCAATGGAAGAGGAGATCAAGATGATTGAGAAAAATAATACATGGGAGTTAGCAGATTGTCCTTCAGATAAAGATATCATTAGGGTGAAATGGATCTATAAGACGAAGCTTAATCCCGATGGCACCATACAAAAGTACAAGGCAAGACTAGTAGCTAAAGGATACTCACAACAATATAGAGTTGACTACAACGAGACATTTGCTCCAGTAGCCCGTCTGGATACAATAAGAACTCTAATTGCTCTTGCTGCGCAAAAAGGATGGAGCATTTATCAATTGGATGTAAAATCTGCCTTTCTTAATGGCGATCTTCAAGAAGAGATTTATGTAGAGCAACCACAAGGTTTCGTTAGTAAAGGTAATGAAGGCAAAGTACTAAGATTGAAGAAGGCACTATATGGATTGAAACAAGCTCCACGAGCATGGTACAGCAAAATCGATCAATACTTCACGGATCATGGATTCAGGAGGATCAAAAGTGAGTCAACTTTATACACCAAGCTCCAAGGTCAGTATGATATACTCATAGTCTCCTTGTATGTAGATGATCTTATCTACACAGGGAACAATATGAAGATGATAGTCAAGTTCAAAGAAGATATGCTGAAGACCTTTGACATGACCGACCTTGGCTTGATGAACTACTTCCTCGGTATAGAGGTAAAACAAAAGAAAGAAGGAATTTTTATCTCACAAAAGAAGTATGTCGCAGCACTACTCAACAAATTCAAGATGAATGGCTGCAAGACTGTTGGAACTCCACTAGTAACTAATGAGAAATTGAAGAAAAATGATGGAGCACCAGAAGCTGATGCATCGTATTATAGAAGCTTGATTGGGAGCTTACTATATCTCACAGCCACACGACCAGACATAATGTATGCTGTAAGTCTTCTTTCAAGATTCATGCAAAGCCCAAGCCAAATTCATTTTGGAATAGCAAAAAGAATCCTGAGATACCTACAAGGCACAAAGGAGTATGGAATATGGTACCAAACTTCAGGGAACTCAAAACTACTTGGCTACACTGACAGTGACTGGGCAGGATCAATCGATGACATGAAAAACACATCTGGATATACCTTCTCACTAGGATCAGGAATAATCTCTTGGGCTTCAAAGAAGCAAGCTACAGTGGCTCAATCAACAGCAGAAGCAGAATATGTAGCAGCAGCTGAAACTACAAGTCAAGCAATATGGCTACGAAGAATACTTGAAGAAATGGGACAAAAACAAGAAGAGCCTACTACAATCTACTGCGATAACAAATCAGCTATAGCAATGGCAAAAAATCCAGTGCATCATAGCAGAACAAAACACATAGCAATCAAATATCACTTTATCAGGGAAGCAGAAGGAACTAAAGAAATCAAGCTTGAGTATTGCACAACTAAAGATCAAGTTGCAGACATCTTCACTAAAGCTTTGCCAAGACCCAAATTTGAAGAGTTGCGCTCAATGCTTGGAGTTACAGAAATTTGCATAAAGGAGGAGTATTAGAAGATTATACAAATTTCTAGAATATTATAGAACCTTCTAGAATCTTCTACAAGGTTACTAGGAAACATCTAGGAAAATCTATTTATATCATTTACTTTTCTATGATATTCTAGACAAGACTATCTCTAGAACATTCTAGAGAATATTATAGTGATGGAGGATGCCTATAAATAGGCATGTTATCTCCTTATGTATGAATGAAGAAGTAATCAAGTTATCAATTCTTTATCCTTTGAGTGACTTATCCAAACTTCTTCAACTACCATTTTTAACTATCCAACTAATATACTTCAACAACCTTACCCACCACTAACAATCAAATCACCATCAGAAGTCCACCAAGTTCAACGTTTCCATGGCATACAAGTTGCCTAGCATCGAGACAATTGTATTCATCAGCCCAGGCGTTAGAAATAGAGCCTTCAAAGACTTCGCTAAAGGAGATCAATTTGGAAAGTTGAAAGAAAAAGTCCTCATCAATATATATTGGTCTCTTTTTTAGCTCAAAAACTAGCCATCCATTGTAAATTGTAGATTGTTGTAGAATAAATGAACGATATCAGGATAGTGATATTCTCTCATGGTGAGGAATGGAAGGAGGTTCTGATATTGAAAAAATGGTAGCAATGAAGTCCTTTGATACATTAGTCATCGATGAACTTAGGATCAATGATGTCTCGTGAGTGGAAAAGAGAATAGTATCATTCTTGTTGTTTAGAGGAAGAAAAAAATTCAGCAAAAGTCTGGAGATAGGGCTTTCATGGAATGGGATCAGAGGAGGAAGAAGGAGGGGTTCACATTTTCTTAGAGACATGAGGAGTGAAAGGAGAAGCCATTGTTTTCATGTAGAGAAGAAGAGTGAACGTGAAGGAGAAGCACTCAAAAGGTTGAAAAGAAAAGTGAAAGTGAAGCACGCGAGTTTTAAAAAGGCTAAACATGGGGAGTAATCGCTTACATGAAATTCGTAATTGATTACGATATATGCGTGCTAAGGAGTGCAGGATGGCAGTTGAAAGGACGTGGGAACAGAGTGGTAGAGGATGTGTACGGGAAGTGAAAGAGTCAGGAAGGAAACTGACTTATGTTATTGTTTATTATGGGAATAGCGAATAAAAAAATTAATTTTAAAAGGCAGAAGCATTTGGAAACAGGGTAGCAGCATGGGGCAGGTATTGGAGAACGTTAATAAAAAAAAGGTACATGGGAAAAGGTAAAAGATTTGATTTTTGAAAAACAATTAAATGGAGAGATTGAGGAGTAGTGGAATGGTAATCGTGCAGACTAGGGGTGTCTAATTTCGGCTTTATCCGTGTGAGCTTAAGATACCTGATTTTGAAAATAAGAACGAGTCAGTTTGTAACGGGTTATGGGTAAAAATATGTCATTTAAATGATTTATTCTAACTAAGAGCGGATGAGTTCGAGTTAAGAAATTAAACCCGGTGATACCTATACCCGACCGATTGCTTAGGGATTTGGTGTGGTGGTTGTTATTATTGGTTAATGGATTACATTACATTACTTAAGGAATTAGAATGTATATTTCAGCGGTATATTCATTTTTGAAATGTTTTTATATGCAAGGTGTTTGCTAAAATTATTTTATACGCAAAAGGCATTTGACAACAAATAAAATTCAAACTTTCCTAAGAAACTTAATCGAAAAACCCGACCGAAAAATCGAGAACCGTAATTAACCGAATCCGGACAAACCGACCAGGGTGAAAATGGGTTATTATTTATGTTTTATGGACAACAACAGGCGGATTAAAAATTAACCGAATTTGACCGAACCAGACCGATGGACAGCCCGTAAACACGTGGATGACAAGTGAAAAGACAGATTTTGAATTGTTAGTTTTGACAAAGGTTTGAACGTCGAAAGAGAAAGAAATGGTTTCTACAGTTACGGGGTACAGACGTTTTGAAAAGAATTTAAAATAAAAAGGAATATGGAAAGGGAAAAGAAAACGTGCAAGAACATATACAAAATTATGAAAAGTTATCAGACCAAGTAATGGAAAAAAATTATATCTGGGGCTGTTTCAGTGAATATTTACAAAAATGGGGCTGTTTGTGGGGTATTTACATGTCTGGGTACTTTTTTTGTGTCGCACAAAAAAAAAGCGACACATAAGTCGCCTGAAGTTTATATGACACAACTTGTGTCGCCTGAAGTTTATACGACACAGGTTGTGTCGCCTGAAGTTTATACGACACACCTATAGTGTCGAAAAAAAAAGAAGCGACACACCTATATGTCAATTTTATATTCTGAATATTTTTTAAAATATATAAATGTAAATTTTAAATTTCTGGAATTTCTTATGTACATGGCATTATATAATCAAACAGTATCTTTAAAAAATAACTTAACAAAATTAAAATTTGTAACATTAATTATTTTTAACTTTTACTTTCTGATTTTAATTTTAAAATTTATAATTGAAAATTTTCTATTTTTGAAAATTCTTTAATATTTTATACAAAAAATGATAATACGTTAACACATATGACATTTTATAACATAAATTATTTTTTATATTTATTTTTTGAATTTTATTTTCCTGTACAAAATTATCAACTTTATTTTCTAAAAATTAACTTAACAAATTTTTAATTTATAATTCACTTTATTTATGAATTTAATATTTCCAAATTTTATTCTTAAATTTGGTATTGTATACTTTTGCATTCTAATTTCTAAAAATAGTATTATAATTAAAAAAACACACTGTGATGTCAGCTCACCGCCCAGGCCAGCCAATGGGGTTGTGTCGCCACAACATATGACGACACCACTTTAGATGTGTCGCCATTTTTACTGCCGACCTACAGTGCTTTTTTTGACCAATGCCACATGGGCACTCCCCAGTGTGTCGGTAGCAGTTTTTCTGACACATGTGTCGGTTCAAAAATTGACAAAACAGTTTAGTGCCCCAGACAGTGTAATTTCCTACGAAATGACTCCAGAAACGTAAATATTTTCTGGAAGTGCTCCTTTAGTATTATTTACCCCCAAGTAATAACTCACGTGGTTTAAAAATATATTTTAAAATTGAAGATAAATGATGCTTTTATTGTTTTTTTAAAACATTAAAAGTTGTCAGATTTGAGGGAGAAATGGAATCATTGGGACTGAAAAGAGATAAAGGTTGGCCAAAGAATTTTTTAATTTTAAAAGAACATTTCAATTTTGAAAGATTTCCTGAAAGAAGTTATTAGAATTATTGAGTAAAAGAATTTATTTAAAATATTTTGTTAACTTAAGGAGGAAAAAAGGCTAACAAATTGAATTTTTAAATTAAAAAATGATATCAGGGGGAGAGAAATAACATATACCAGACGTATTTAGTAGCAGTTTTTAAGCAGAGAGAAATTTAATGCATTTTGAAAAGCTTATTTCAATTTTGTAATTTTTTGTAACATAACATTGAGAAGAGATAAGAGCAAAAAAATAAATTTTCTAATTTTGAAGAGAAAAGATAGCAACATTTGAAAGGATGTGCAACAGTTGAGGTACACGTGGTAGATTAATTTATAAATTGAAAGGACGTGACTTTCTGAAACTACAACTATCTAACGCCATATGGTCATCGATTACAATATATTGGTAATCGATTATTTTAAGCAATTTTCAAGTAATCGATTACTTATTTACTGTAATCGGTTACTTAGTCAAATATCTCATCATTTTATAATTTTATGGAGGATTTATGATGCCTAGCTCATTTCTTATGTGGAGGAGCCGGACCTTAGGCAAGGGTTTAGTGAAAATGTTTGCTAGCTGCTTAGATGTTTCTATCAATTCTAAAGTGCAATCTCTTTTTGGATATGATCTCTCAGAAAATGATGTCTTATCTCAATATGCTTAGTTCTAGAATGTTATATAGGATTTTTTGAAAGACTTATAACGCTAGTATTCTCACACTTAATGGGAATATTTTCTAGAGTGATACCATAATCAGTAAGTTATTGCTTCATCCATAAAATTTGTGCAGAACAACTACCAACAGCAACATATTCTACTTCGGTAGTGGATAAGGCAACACTATTATGCTTTTTACTATTCTAAGAAACTAGAGCAGATCCTATAAGGTGGCAGGTTCCACTAGTACTCTTTCTATCAGTTTGCAATCGACAAAATCAGAGTCTGAGTATCTTACCAAGCTATAGGATGCTCCTCTAGGGTACCACAATCCTAGATTAATAGTTCCTATTAAATATCTCATAATTCTTTTTAAGGCTTTTAAGTGTGATTCTTTAGGGTAACTTGAAATCTAGCACATAGACAAACAAAGAACATAATATCAGGTCTACTTGTGGATAAATAGAGTAGGTATTTGATCATAACTCTATAGAGCTTTGCATCGACAGGTTTCCCAACTTCATCTTTATTCAAGTAGCATGTCGTACTCATAGGTGTTTTAATTTGTTGAGCTTTGTTAATTCCAAATCCTTTTAGAAGCTCGTTACAATATTTAGATTGATTGATGAAGATCGCATCATTTGTTTGCTTTATTTGGAGTCCAAGGAAGAAATTTAATTCTCCCATCATGGATATTTCAAACTCATTTTTCATAATTTTTAAAAATTCGCTACACAAATTCGTTAGTGGCACCAAAGATTATATCATCAACATAAATTTGAACAAGAAGGATGACATGTTTATTTCTTTTAATGAATAAAGTAGTATCAACCTTTCCTCTTGTGAATTTATTTTCTAAAAGATATTTGGTCAAACTATCATACCAAGCTCTAGGAGCTTGTTTTAAGCTATATAAAGCCTTTTTCAACTTATAAACATGATTGGGCAATTTTGAATTTTTGAAACCTAGAGGTTGATTTACATAAAGTTCTTCTTGAATGTAGCCATTCAAAAAAGACTTTAACATCCATTTGATATAGCTTGAAATTCATTATGGATGCAAAGGCTAGTAGCATTCTAATAGCTTCAAGTCTAGCGTGCATATGTTTCTTCATAGTCAATTCCTACTTCTTGATTATATCCTTTAGCCACTTGATGAGGATATGAGAAGGGAAGATCCCGTCATAACCCTAGACAAGGGTCTAGAGATTTATTGAGGTCCCTTAACAAGGGCAAAGATAAAAAGGGCCAAAGACATCACCCAACAAAGCTTAGCTGTCTTCTTGACCACTCTACATAGGCCTAAGCCCAAGGAGGACCACTTGAAGACCTACACATTCTCTTCATGTAATATCTTAGAAGAATAAATTTTTATGTGTAAATTAGGGTTTCATAGGTATTTGAGATAGGATTTGGGCCTTGCATGGTCAATGGGCCACTATTGGGCCTTGTACACTACTTTATACCTTGTATTTGGCCATCCTTCTGTAGTTTGAGCTAATTGGGCCCATGAGAGTGTTAGAAGACCAATAAGCATGCTAAGTCTGAAATCTCCTTGAGCCTATATGTAACATCCCAAATTTTGAAATAAATGATTAAATAAGAGAAATAAATATTGAATAATTATATGTGAGTCAATTAATGTTCCAAAATATTGAAAATAATCAAATTAAGATTTTTAGGAATTGTTCATAATTTTTTGAGGTTTTATGAGCTGAAAATATACCCGATTAAAATATGGGTGTCGGACCAAGTATCTCCGATTGAGGTACCGTTGGTCAGGGCTGTTAAGAATATTATTAGGAGTTCAGATATATATTCGGAATAATTTTTAGATAACGTATTGAGCTCGAACAAAGATCCTGTAAGTTATAAAGCGGAGAAAATGTAAGTGGATGGCCAAAGTAAAAGTTTAATTCCTCATTTTTCTCTCATTCTCACAACACTCTCCTTTTCTTTTGGCAAACATATTTCCTTTCTTCTTCATTTCCTCTTCACTTTCTTCCTCACTAAACCAAGGCAAAGATTAAAACCCATCTCCCCCACCATTTTCTTTTATTGAAGCTTGAGGCTCTTTCTCCTTTCTCCTCCTTAATTTCGTGTTCCTCTCTCCCTCTCTTGAAGACTCTCATTTCTTCTCTTGAGGTAAGCTTTTTGCCATTTCTCAAGAGCATGAACCCTAGGTTTTGGGTTTTTAAGGTTTGAGTGAGTAATAAATGTGTATGGGTTGTTGGGAGAAGCATTTAACATGGAAACCCTTGTTAGTCAAGTGGTCTCAATACTCAAGAGGGGGGTGAATTGAGTTTTAAATCTTTTGCTTGGAAAGCCTTTGAAATTGATTCCTTTCTCACAAAAGATAGTTATATACAAGAAGCAATAAGTATAGTGAAAGAAATAAGGTAGAAAAGATGTGCAGAATTCACTTTGGCAATATATCAAACACTTGGTGTGCAAGAACTTAACTTAGCTAAGTTAATCAATTTTAAGTAATGCAGTTACAACCAAATCAATAAACCAGCCAGATGTAATATGTAAATGCAAGAAAGTAAGGAAGAGAAGCTTGCAAACCGATATAACGAGTTCCACCACCCCGGTGTACGTCTCGTCTTCAAGCAACTCACTTGAAGGATTTCCACTATTGAAGTTTAGAGATACAAGCTATGAGTAATTGCATCTTCCTAGTGTCCCACACTTAAGAACTCAATCCTCACTAGCACAAGGGCACCCTACCTAATCTCTCAAACTCTCAATACCCAAAGGTTGAACCCCAACCTTTGTGACCACTCAAAACTAGAGTGAAACTTTGTGTTTGGTGTTCATGTTTACAAGCAAATAACTCTCTCAATAGAGTAGATACAAAAATTGAATAGCTCTCTTAAATTCTAACTCTCAACAAGAGAGGATATGCAAATTTAGAATCTAAGTTTCAGAACCTGAAACTACAAAATAAATAGACTCATTAAGCACAATATATTGCTTTGATTGATGACTCCTTGTTCTTGTATTTCTTGTGCTTGAGTTGGAGATCCATTTATAGAGCCTTGGAGGTAAGCCATGGAGGTTCAGAGCCATTGCACAGCATGGGCACAAAGATGGAAAATGGAGAAATGAGCTGGATCTGCACTTTAAAAACATTTCCCTATATTCTGGCACTTAGGTAATCAATTACGCCTCCATCTGTAATCGATTATGCTTCATTGTAATCCATTAATTTAAGTATCTAGTAGCTGTGTAATCGATTAGGTCTTTTCCTGTAATCGATTAGGGGTCAGACAGAGTCAATGTAATTGATTTGCATAGCCTTGTAATCGATTATGCATTATACCTGATGCATTTAATTCCTGTACACAGCACTGTAATCGATTATGTTCATGTTGTAATCGATTATGAGTCAAACAGAACCAATGTAATCGATTATCCCAGCCTTGTAATCGATTAGGTAAAATACCTAATACATTATACCTTTTATTGCAATATTATAATTGATTATCCTCTTTGCTGTAATCGATTATGTTTCTTCCAGGATCAAGGTAATTGATTATTCCAGTGTTGTAATCGATTAGGACATATACCTGATACAATTATTCAAAGTTTTCGTAGCTCTGTAATCGATTGGCTTCATCATGTAATCGATTAGCTTGTACATAAAACTCAAATCTGGTCTTTGATTGATTGTAAGCTCTTTGTACTTCTTCATTTTAATCTTCCCAGAAGTTTATGCACATGTTTTTGGCATTTTAAGTCTTCATGAACTTCATTTGTCATGTCATGATTCTTCAATTGGTTTACTTGGTCATTATAAAAAATATACAAGCAATTGTAACCTGAAATAATACTCAAACACAACCCTAAGTTAGGGTGGTATTACATGTAAGCTTGATGGACCATTAATGGGGCACACGAAAAAATTGATGCATGGAATGGTAGAAGATGATATGATTTTATGATGTTGTAGGATTTTTAAAGAAACCCTAACTTGTGAAAATTGGGGAAAATGATTGATGTTGGTTGGAAAGTGATTTAATGAGGGAATGAATGATATTTGAATAATGGGAATGAGTAAATATATTAGGAGAGTAGTTATTGATGATGGTTGATAGCATTGATAAGGGTGGACGGCCATTAGTGGTGATTGATGGCCATTGGTAGGTAAACGTAATGATGGGTATGGTTATAAATGCATGATAATGAATAAAGATTGATGGGCCCGACAGGAACTGTTTTTCGCTCCTACGTATTCTCAAGCCGGTGTGGTGTGGACTTGGGAGGAACCAGACTGTGGATTGGAGCCAATATGGAATAAACTGAAGTATAGTGTGGAGCCGGAGTAGGACTTAATGGCAAAAATGTATTTTAATGGACAAACAATGTAGGATTCAGTGGTGTTGTGAGCAATATAGGGTCTGGACGAAGTTTAGAGTGACAAGGAGGTTCTGAAATCCATCGAGACTGGTGCTTCTGTCTCAAAGAAAACAAGAAAATGTGGGTTGGGGACAGGTTTCTTTACTTCAGATTCAGGATTCTGGAGTAGAGATTTTTTTCAAGGGTCTTTTGATTCCAGATGCCAGGATCCCCTTGCGCACCTTCAGTTGAGGTATTTATAGAAATCCAAGTGCTGGCTGATTGCTTGAATAGCCCAAAGATAGCCTGGCCACCAATAATTATGGGGAACAGCAGCTGATGAGTAATTTATTATTTTCATTTTTGTTTGTTATCAGCCGCCTCACAAGATTAGAGAATCAATTTGGATGGTGCGATTGTATGTAATGGAGAAACAGCCTGGTCATTGACGATTATAGGGGAATGACGGCTAGTGGGTAATTCTTTATTATTTTCATTTTTGTCTGTTGCCAGCTGCCCCCTAGAATTCAAGGATCAACTTGGATGGTGCGATTCCAAGTCAGCATGGGCAAACGGACTCCTCGAATGGTGCCACATGGGACCGGTGTTCTTCTTATGGCTCGGACCGCTGTCAGTATCCATTCTCGGTGGAAATTGATTTAATCGAGACAGGTGCCTACATACATAAAAGTTCGAGTGAAAATACCGACCTTTGACACTCGGTGTGAAGGCTTGAATTCACAGATTATTGACTCGGAAATCTCTTTCCGAGGAGTATTCATCAGAGCCTCTTTTCATTCGGAATTGCTTCACTCGGAGGTGCTTTGTCCGGAAATGTCACTGCTTGAAACATTCATTCAGTCATAGCCTTTCTTCCTTCGAAAGTGACTCACTCGGACATATCTGCCTAAAGTGTTTTTTCGAAGTCTGACTCACTCGGGAATATCTCTTTCCAAGAATCATCCATCAAAGCCTCTTTTCATTCAGAATCACTTCACTCAGAGATGATTCACTCGGAAGTGTTTGCTCGAAAAGTATTCATTCGTAGAGCCTTTCTTTGGTCGGAAATAATTCCTTTGAAATGATCCACTCAGAAATATCTTACTCAGAGACACCTACTCGGATATATCTTTGCCTGAAAAGTACTCTTCATAGTCAGAGCCTTTCTTTGCTCGGGAGTAAACCACTCGGAAATACTCACTCGAAGGCACCTCATTCGGGAGTATGGAACTCGGAAGTGAAAAGTGCTCCTTTGAAATCAAAGTGTTTCTTTGATCGGAAACACATCTCTTGAAAGTCGTTCACTCAGAGACGCCCTACTCGGATATATCTTTGACCGAACAGTAATTCACAATCAGAGCCTTTCTTTGCTCGAAAGCAATTCCCTTTGAAGCAACCCACTCGAACATGCGTCACTCAGAGACATGCCACTCGGAAGTATGGAACTTGAGAGAGTCTCTGCCCGAAAGAGGCTCACTCGAGGTCAGAGATTTTCTTCACTCGGAAATACATCTTGTGAACACCTATTTTTGTCCGGTGATATATATTAAAAAGAAAAAAAAAGAAAAAAAGAAAAAAAAGAAGAAAAAAAAGAGTTTTTTTGTCCTAAAGTCCGGAGTCAATGTTGACTGCATTAACCGGGGTCCTAGCACGGTTTCATGACCGGTGTTACCTCATTAGTTCTAAGCTCGTACAGCCTCAGTGGAGTACGGTATTTTACACCTTAGTTTGAAGGGAATCCGAGGTTCTTCAAGTTAAAACTGATGTGTTAATCCGTACTTGAACTTCAAGACACACCGGAAGTACACCTGCAGGAGAGTCCCCAATGCTTAATATTTAACCGAGGTGAAGAGAAATGTCTATAGTTGACCAATGATTTCAGACCCCGGTTATGACTTACTAGTTCTCGTTGGTGACGCGGTACAGTGCTTAGAACCCCGCCCAGTCCAGATTGCCACCCCGGATCATATTAAAAAAAATAATATTAAAAATTGCATAGTGATCGTTGGAATAGTAACCCTTCCCCATCTCTATAAATACCCAATCCCTCTTCATTTCCTACCACACCTCTCATTTCATCAATTCTCTTCATTTCTCTCAAGCAATGGCTGATGGATGCCGAAGCCAAGAGGAAAGAATAAGGGAGGGAAGACGATGTTTTGTGACTACCTTTTTACTCTTTATAGTGTGGGTAGTAATTTATATTTATTGGATATTTTATATATTTCCATATATGTAATAAATAATTTATGTTTCCATTTGTACCTTTAAATAAAAGGCCCAAAAAAAAATGAAAAATAAACGGGCAAAAAAAAAATCAGAAAAAAAATTAAAAAAACGAAAATAAAATAAAAAATAAATAAAAAGGGCCAAAAAAAAAGAAAAGAAAAAGAAAAAAAAGAAGAGAAAAAAAAGGGCCCAAACAAAAAAACTAAAAAAAAAAAACTAAAAAAAAAGCCCAAAAAGAACAAAAAAAAAAGAAATGGGCCAAAAAAAAAAGTCCAAAAAAAAAATTTTTTTTAAAAAAACGAAAATCAAAAAAAAATTAAAAAAAAAAGAAAAGAAAAAAAAGAGGAAAGTCACGGTGGTTTTAGTGGTGGGCCCGGTTTGGTTGGATAATTGGAGAAAATTGGGGAAATTGACATCAAATTTGGACAAATTGAAAAAGTAGAAAAGTGATGTCATTTATGGAGAATCCAATGCCAATTTTCTTCTATAAATAGAAGGTGATATTGAGGCATTTTGGGGGAAGAAGAGAAAAAAAAGGGGAAAGAGTGTTAAATTTTTGTGAGAATTTTTAGAAGTTTGGGTTTTCAAAAATTACTTTGTGTAATCCTAGTTAGGAAAATGAGTGCACAACTCTTGTTTGTCTTAGTATGTGAGTTTTTGTGAGCTAAAATACTGTCCAAGTGTTGTAACCGGTATCCAAATACCTTCAAATCAAGTCCAAACAAAGCCAAAAGCAAAGGAAATCTACACAAAATTGATTTCCCGACTTCCGTTCTAGTTTCTCTGTAATTGATCTTGTACCAAGGTATTTTTTATTAATACAAAGTTGTTTATTTATATTTATTTATTCGTCTTATTTAATTGTTATTTATTTTTCTGCACTTTTATTTTTCTTTATTTATATTCAAGCACTTTATTTTCCTGCACTTTATTTTTCTGTAGTTATTTATCTGTTTATTTATTTTTATGCATCTCCATCTTTATTTATTTATTTGTACCTTTATTTTTCCTTATTTATTTTTTTTACACTTTTATTCCTCTTTATTTACTTTTCTGCACTTTTATTATTGTTAATTTATTTTTCTGCACTTTATTTATCCGCACTTTATATTTCTGCAATTATTAGTTCATTTTTTTTTATTTTTTAACATTTTTATCTTTATTTATTTATTTTTATGCCCTTTTATTTTATTTATTTACTTTTCCGTCCCTTTATTTTTGTTATTTACTTTTCTGCCCATTTATTTTCATGTATTTACTTTTCTGCCCCTTTATTTTTGTTATTTACATTTCTGCCCCTTTATTTTTATATATTTACATTTCTGCCCCTTTATTTCCATGTATTTACTTTTTAGCCCTTTTATTTTGGTTATTTACATTTCTGCCTCTTTATTTTTGTTATTTATATTTCTGCCCCTTTATTTTTGTTATTTACATCTCTGCCCCTTTATTTTCATGTATTTGCTTTCCTGTCCCTTTATTTTTGTTATTTACTTTTCTGCTGCTTTATTTTTGTTATTTACTTTTCTGTTCCTTTATTTTTTTTATTATTTATTTTTCTGCCCCTTTATTTTATGTATTTATTTTTTTCTGCTCTTTTATGTATTTATTGTTATGTCTATTTATTTTATTTTTATTTTTTTGAACTTTTCATTTATTTTTTTTCTACCTTTATTTTTTTTATTTTATTATTATTATTTATTCTCTATACTTTTTATTTTTAGTTATTTATCTTTTTGCTTTTATCTTTCTACACTTTCTATTTATTTATTTACGTTTGACCATTTTAATAGTTTATAAATATGTTATATATATACATAATTATCCATTTTTATTATGGTCATGATTTCCTATTATTTTCTCTTAGTAACCTTTTGATAATTAAGAAGAAATTATTTTCATAAAAAAATAAAAAAAATCAAGACTAATAAATAGTGTGTTATTTATTCATTCATTTTTCTCTTAAATTTAAGATGAGATTAATTTAGATGAGACATCTTATTAATCTTATTTTCTTAAAAGATAATTAAATAATATTCCGTGTCAATTTTAATTAATTAAGTGTATTATATTTCTTTATCTTCATGTTGATGTGTTTAATTTTATTTTTTTCTCTTATCTTTATTTATTTATTTATTTATTTGTTTTGAACTTTATATTTCTCAATAAAAATCAATTTTTTTACTAGAAAATAAGTAAGACAAGACGTCTTATTGTTTTTTTATCTTTTTATTTTTATGGTCTTTTAATCATTTGTTTATTTATTTTCTTAGAACTAAAAAACAACAAACTTAGGAGATGTATTTTTTTTACTATCTTTGTTTTATTCATATTTATATATTTTTTTTATTGTGTATATTATTTATGATTGTTTTATGAAGGATGAAATATTTGATAATCATTTTTTAAATTATGCATGATCAATTTGGGTAACCATTTTTTACGGACAGTGTGGGGTGCTAATACCTTCCCCTCCTGTAATTCAACTCCCGGACTAAACAGAATCTCATTTTTTTAAAACAAAAAAAACCAGTGCTATTTAAAGGTTTTCCTAATATTTTCCTTAATAAATATTGGTGGCGACTCCTTGAACCCTTTATTTTTTAGGCTTCTCAAGAGCCTCACTTCAATGCCGTTTCAATTTTTTTTTATTTGTCTTTAACCAGTCCGCGTCGTGCGCCGGTACCCCGGTCGCGACAGATGGCGACTCCACTGGGGATATTTTGAGAGTCAAGCCCGTTAAATTGATCTTGTGTATTTTGTTGATTGTTAATTATTTCATCCTTTATATTTATTTGTTATGTTATTCTTGTTGTTTATCTAATCTTCCATTAATTTTAGATTTTATACTATTTTTTTTTACTTCTTTATTGCCTTAATTTAGAACCTTAGGGTAGAAGACATGTGATATTTATTTTGCTTTATGTTTGTTCATTGTGAAGAATGGGTAAAAATCCAGGTATGAATGCCCCACACACTTCACATTCACCATAATGCACACACTATTAGAAGGGACCCTATTCCCGGGCCCCGCAAAAGACATAGGCTAGGGGAGATTATTAGCGGTGTCATTTAGGACGAGACGTCCTACCATGATTCGCGTGAAAATCTCAGCCGGGGTGTTATCTTAGTTATGATGTCCGCACTAAGTAGGATTCCCTACTTTTTGCATAAGACTCATAGCTAAAGATCAGAGCTCCGGTGACCTTCTTAGAACCAATTAGAACAATTACCTTTTGAAGAAACACGATTAAATAGCCTTAGAGCCAATTAGGTGGTTACCTTGTCTAAGACACAATTGGGCAAACATTCCTTTTATCTTTTATTCATTTGCACAAAGTTTTTTTTTTTTTAAAAAAATCATCAAAAATGTATCTTTTCTATACTCAAGTCATGATAAATACTATCACTCTTATGTGAGGATATTTATCAAACTGTTTTCTTTGTTAATCTGATTTATTTATTTCTTTTGTTAAAGGTGAAATTTAAACATCGGTAAGTATCACTAAAAATGGAATTTAACATGAGATCAAGTGATCAAGAAGTGAACGCAACTGGTCTAAAAAATTTGTTACACCTCAAAGTCATCAGATCAAATACTAGCAATCTGTTGTCCTTAAGCAAAAGGATGGATATTACCCAGAAAATGACCTTTACAAGGAAGTATGGAAAGATCTTAAAATTCTTAGAGGTCGAAGTGCAAGAAGGGGCCCTTACTGCTCTAGCTTAGTTTTATGATCCTCCTCTCCGCTGTTTTACGTTCAAAGATTTCTAGTTAGCTCCTACTTTGGAGGAGTTTGAACAAATATTTGGCTTGCCATTAGAAGATTTGAAACCTTATCGTCGAACTGAACATCATGCTTCAATCTTCAGTGTAGCTCGCATTCTTAAGATGGATCCTGAAATGCTTAAGAAGGCTCAATTAAACAGGAACCAAATTTCAGGATTCGCACTAAGCTTCTTTGAGCAGCAACTTCTCAGTCAGGCAGGGAAAGGAGAATGGGACGTGTTTGTTGACATTTTGGCGTTGGCCATCTATGGTGTGATCCTCTTCCCAAGCCTTGATAATTATATTGATTTCAAGGCAATTGATGTTTTCCTAGCTAGAAAGCTTAGAGGTGAAAGTTCCATGACTGCTGTCTTAGCTGATATCTATTGTACAATGGATTCCTGTCATAACCGGAATGGGAAAAAGATCGTCTGTTGTCTACCCGCCTTGTATCTATGGCTTACTTCTCATGTCTTCAATCAAGTTGGCAAGGTTGAATGTCCTATCTCTGATTTGAAGCTTCTTAGGTTAACCAAGAAGACTAATAGGGAGTGGGCAGGACATCTGGCAGGATTATCTGCTAGCATGATTCGGTGGTACCCTCAGTGGATGAACGTGGATTCCATTATTTACTGCTGTGGAAAATTTCTGAATGTGCCTCTCATGGGAACTCAAGGATGCATCAATTACAATCCTAGCATTACAAAAAGACAACTTGCTTATCCTATGATACAGCCTCCAGAAGAAGAAACAGTAACGCCTTTCCTTCATTATTATATTGAGGGAAATAGTGCTCCTGTTATTCAAACTGTCATTGATGCTTGGGGTAAGGTTCATAGTAAAGGAAAAGAATTGGGTGTCCGAAGTCATGCCGCAAAAGAAAGTTACCACCAGTGGATTTCAAATAGGGTAGCCATTGTTAAATTACCCTTTAAAGTTCACGGTGCTCATGTAAAAAATCCAGTTCCCGATGAAAGCAAAGAGATTGAAAATTTAAGGAGTGAGTTGGCTGAAATGACAAAGAAAAATCAAGCTTTGGAGGATGATTTAATCAAAATTCAACAAGACAATGCTTCCCTTAAGAGAAAAAGGTGTGAATTAGAAAATGCCTTTGAAGACATAGGTAAGAAGCAGCGAATTGAAAGAGAACATATGATGCAATTGGATCAATGCCTCCAAACCGCGAACAGCCAATTGAAGACCAAAGAGAAACAAAAGAATGATATATTGGCTGACAAAGGGCGGTTACGAGAAATTCTAGCCAAGACAAAAGAAGAAGCTCAAGTTGAAAAGAACCTTATGCAAGCGCGAATTGATGAACTGGAACGACAAGTCAGAGATGTCGTTAGTGCTTGCGAGCGTGAAATAAATGAAGAAAAATGGCAAGCCATGGAAGACAAGGATAGATATGAAGAGATTATACGTTTAATGACCCTAGAAAGGGTTGAGTTGGAAAGTCTTGTCTATTCTTGGAGAGACCGTTTTTCTAATCTAGCCGGTCTTGCTAATGGAACACTTGGAAATATTCCTCACCTGTTGAAGAAGGCTGAAGCGATGATGAATCCGCTTTCTACACCGAAGGAAATTACAACATTCATCCAATACTGCAAGGGGCGATTGGATGAAATGAAGGTCTGGATTGCTAAAGCAAGAGAGAATTGATTTTGAGTTGTTGTAACAAACAATGTATCAGAACTTGTTGATCAATGAATAAATCTCATGTTGAATTTGCATTTTTCTTCTAACTTAGTACTTTAGAAAAAGACATTCTAAAAGAAAGGTTTATCTTTACTTACCGATATTTAAAATTCATCATGTATTTACTTTACATCTCTTTATGTCATTTAACAATACTTGTTCTTGTACCAAGGGGGTTTTCTTTGTATTTATTCACATCACGGGGAGAAGGGGCTCAAAACATCCTTATCAAACCAGACTGCAAACAAGACTCATGGCAGAGCCAGAAAGCGCAGTTGAAGAATTGAGGAATGAAGTTGGCCAGATCAAGGAACAGATGGCAGAAATACTTAAGATTCTTGAAAGAAGAGGTACAGAAAGGGGATCTTCTGTAGGAAATGGGGAACAAACATCAACTCCTCAAGTTCAAGCTCAAGAGGGGAACCCTATACCTTTAAATGATCCTGCTCCAGTCACTGAAACTCCATTCATCTCACACCAACCTTATGGTATGCCATTGCCACCTTTTGTTTCCCAAGACGGGAATGTTCAGCAAGCATATGCTTGGCCTCCATATGGCTTACCTCAAGGATATTACACCATGCATCCTAATCCCAATCAAGAGAATCCTCCTGCTGTTCAACAAATTCCCAATCCCCCTGTATCTAACCCTCCAAATTTCAACCAATCAACAGCAATTCCCCAAAACACTCAGGCTCCACCCAATGTCACTCCACCTAATACAATTCCACCACAAAATCACCAAACTCCAAATGATGCCACACAACAAAACCCACAAGCAGTGCCATATTATTTCCCTTATGGTTGCCCAATACCACAGGTAGGTGTTTCCCAAAACTTGTCACACAAAGCTCAAGTCCCTCCACCAAATCCTGATCAGCCAGCAGCGCCTTTGTCAAAAGGGCAAATGGAAATATTGGAAGAAAAGTTGCGTGCAGTAGAGGGAGGAAGTGGCTTAGGCGTAACAAATGTTTCTGAATTATGCCTAGTTCCAGATGTGGTAATTCCTCCCAAGTTCAAATTGCCGGAATTTGATAAATACAAAGGAACAACTTGTCCTCGTAACCATTTGACCATGTACTGCCGAAAGATGGCTGGGTATGCTTATGATGAAAAGTTACTGATCCATTTTTTTCAAGATAGCCTTGCTGGGGCAGCGTTGAGCTGGTACACTCACCTTGAACGAACTCGTATTCGTTGTTGGAAGGATCTAGCCGATGCCTTTCTGAAGCAATATAAATACAATATGGACATGGCACCAGACCGGCTACAACTTCAGAATATGACCAAAAGGAATACTGAGTCCTTCAAAGAATATGCTCAACGATGGAGGGAAATGGCTGCACAAGTTGAACCACCTCTGATAGAGAAAGAGATAGTGGCAATGTTCATTGACACTCTTCAGCCACCGTTCTATAAAAGGATGCTTGGGAGTGTATCATCAAGCTTTTCTGATATGGTGGTAATAGGGGAAAGAATTGAAAGCGGTTTGAGAACAGGAAAAGTTGTCCAAAGTTCCCCATCAATAGGAAGACCTATGACAGGGGCAGGAAGAAGAAAGGGTGAGGAAGCAAATGCTGTAATGGGAAATCAAGGTCAACATAATCAAAAAATGTTTCAACCTTCCCCTTTCCCTTTCCCACCTCATTATCCACCGTACGGACCTTACCCTTATGTAGCTGCTGCTTCTGGAAATTCATTTCCCCATCCTCAATCATATAGACCCCCACCCGTCCATAATTTTAAGAATACACCACCACCTCCTCCCCAACAATGGATGCAAAATCCCAACCCAAATCTTCCACAAAAAAAGCCAAACAATGACCGTCCTTCTATCCAATTTGATCCAATTCCCATGACATATACTGAACTTTTGCCTCAACTTCTCAAAAGTTCTCTTGTTGTACGATGTCCTTTAAAACCCGTAGGGCCACCCTATCCTAAGGGGTATGATCCTAATGTGAAGTGTGATTATCATGCTGGGGCACCGGGGCATTCTACAGAAAATTGCATTGCCTTAAAGTTTAAGGTACGTGATTTGATAAATGCCAAGTGGTTGGATTTTGAAGAAGGCTCCCCAAATGTGATTAGAAATCCTTTGCCTAATCATGGAAATACTGGGGTAAATGCAATAACACATGACTTGGGAAGTGATCATTGTCCCCCTTGCAATGATGTCAACATGATCCATGGGCAGCATAGTACAGACTCAGTAAGCCCAGTCACCCCTGTTCCTTTGGTGGTCTATTACACCAAGAAACCTTTGACCGAACCAGTCATAAACCATCCGTCCTTGACAATTAGGACCCCATCTCCATTTTCATACAAGGATACCCATGCAGTACCTTGGAAGTATGAAGTGGATGTAATCCCTCAACTCCTAAAGGGATCGTCATCCTCAGTAACCAATATTTCCAAGACAAGTGGAATGACTAGGAGTGGACGAGTTTATGCTCCTGAAAACTTGAGAAAGGAGGATACACCTGTAAGTGAAAAAGAAAGTCGTGGTAAAGAACAAGATCCTCCCCAAAGAATAACAGAGGAAGATGCTTGTGAATTTTTGAAATTCATTAAGCAAAGCGAATACCAGGTCCTTGACCAGTTAAACCGCACTCCTACAAAAATATCCTTGTTATCTCTCTTATTGGACTCAGAACCACATCGTGGAAAGTTATTGAAGGTCTTGAATAAAGCACATGTTGCGAAAGATATTTTGCCTGAAAAGTTTGAAGGGATAGTGGGGCATATTGCCTCAAATGACTACTTAACTTTCACCGACGAAGAGATACCTGTTGAAGGAAGAGGTCATAATAAGGCATTACACATCTCTGTCAAGTGTCGGGATCATATCGTAGCCAAGGTCCTAGTTGATAATGGCTCCTCTCTGAATATCATGCCAAAGTCCACTTTAAATCAACTACCTTTTGATGGGTCACATATGAAGCCAAGCTCAATGGTAGTAAGAGCTTTTGACGGTACTCGGAGAGAGGTCATTGGAGATATTGAGATCCCCATCCAAGTGGGCCCATGCACCTTCAATGTATTATTTCAAGTGATGGACATCAATCCTGCTTATAGCTGCCTATTGGGGAGGCCTTGGATACATTCTGCCGGTGTGGTTCCATCTACCCTTCATCAAAAGCTTAAATTTGTGGTAAACAACAAGCTAATCATTGTTTCTGGTGAGGGAGATTTCCTTATCAGTAAGCCCATGTCAACTCCATATATAGAAGCGGCTGAAGAAAGTCTTGAGACTTCCTTCCAGTCATTGGAAATTGCTCACACCACCTATGTGAGCGAAGGGTTACAACTAGCTCGTCCTTCTAAAGCTTCTATGATGGTAGCTAAAGTGATGATGAAATCTGGATTCCAGCCAGGGAAAGGGCTTGGGAAGATGCTTGATGGAGGAGTAGACCCATTATTGGTTAAGGAGAATAAGAACGGCTTTGGGCTGGGGTATCATCCATCTCCAATGGAAAGAGTGAAGGTTTTCGCAGATAAGAGAGAAAAGCGACTTGCACGGTTAGAAAACCGAGAACCCCTAACTGCGAAGATCCCTATCTGTGACCTTTACCGAAGCTTCAGGAGCGCAGGCTTGACATCTCCAGACCAAGTGGCGGTCATCGATGATGAGTCCAAGAGAGAAGAAGACTTGATTTACCCTTGTCCTTCAGATACTGAACTGTGTAATTGGGAAGCCGTTGAGCTTCCAGAGATCATTTCAAAGTAATTGTTCACTTTGTAGGTTTTTGTTTAAATCCTTTGGCTATGCCTAAAGCCTTAGGATGAGTTTTAATAAGGGCAAAACATGTTTCCTTTATCATTTCAAATAAATAAAAGTTAAGTTCAATTATCATTTTCCTTATTTTGCCTTTTTTTTTATATTAAATAAATTGCAGATCTGAAATTGAATTCCAAAATAATAAGATTGCTTTCTCCCATCATGATTTTAATCCAACAAGCGAAGAGGATGAAGAGTCCGATGAACCTTCCCCTGAATTACTAAGGCTGCTAGATCAGGAAGATAAAGAAATTTCTCCCTATCTAGAAATTGTTGAAGTCATAAATTTGGGGAGTGAAGAAAACAAACAAGAAGTCAAGATCGGCACCTCTTTGAGTAGAGAACATAGGAGGGAATTAATAGAATTGTTGGTCGAATTCAGCGATGTGTTTGCTTGGTCATATCAGGATATGCCAGGATTAAATAACTGCATCGTTGAACACAAGTTGCCATTAAAACCCGGTTGCGTCCCCATAAAGCAAAAGTTGAGAAGGATGAAGCCAGAAATGCTCTTAAAGATTAAAGAAGAGATAACCAAACAGTTGGATGCCGGGTTCTTGGCTGTCTCCAAATACCCTTAATGGGTGGCCAACATTGTTCCGGTCCCGAAGAAAGATGGGAAGGTACGAATGTGTGTTGATTACCGGGATTTGAATAGAGCTAGCCCAAAAGATGACTTTCCATTGCCACATATTGATGTTCTTGTTGATAACACGGCCCAACATTCCATTTTTTCATTCATGGATGGATTTTCTGGGTACAACCAAATCAAGATGGCACCCGAAGACATGGAAAAAACCACTTTCATTACTTTGTGGGGAACCTTCTGCTACAAGGTGATGTCTTTTGGATTGAAAAATGCCGGTGCCACTTACCAAAGAGCGATGGTAACTCTATTTCATGACATGATGCATAAAGAGATAGAGGTTTATGTGGATGATATTATTGCCAAATCCAAATCTGTTAAAGGTCACTTGATTGACTTACGAAAGCTCTTTGAACGCCTGAGAAAATTCAAACTCAGATTAAATCCGGCTAAATGCACTTTTGGGGCTAGCTCTGGAAGGTTGCTTGGTTTCATTGTCAGTGAGAAAGGTATCGAAGTGGATCCCGATAAAGTAAAGGCAATCATGGAAATGCCCGCTCCTAGCACTGAAAAAGAAGTACGAGGATTCCTTGGAAGGTTGAATTACATAGCTCGTTTCATTTCTCAACTAATAGCTGTATGTAATCCAATCTTTAAGTTGCTTCGTAAAAATCAACCATCACAATGGAATGATGACTGCCAGGAGGCCTTTGACCAAATAAAGCAATACTTGCAATCCCCACCGATCTTGGTTCCCCCAACCCCAGGAAGACCACTCCTGTTGTATTTGACGGTGATAAATGAGTCTATGGGCTCTGTACTGGGGCAACATGATGAGTCTGGGAGAAAAGAGCATGCTATTTACTATTTGAGCAAGAAGTTCACTGAGTGCGAAGCACGATATTCCACTGTGGAACGAACTTGTTGTGCATTAGCATGGGCTACTCGTCGCCTAAGACAATACATGTTATCTTATACTACTTGGTTGATATCTAAGATGGACCCAATTAAGTACATCTTTGAGAAACCGGCTCTGACGGGAAGAATAGCTCGTTGGCAGGTTCTTTTGACTGAGTATGATATCATTCATGTCACCCAAAAAGCTGTAAGAGGGAGTGCTTTGGCTGATCACTTGGCCCACCATCCCCTAAAAGAATACCAACCAATGTCATTTGAATTTCCTGACGAAAATATTATGATGTTGTCAGAAGAGAAAGATTGTCCTAATAGAACTTGGATTTTGATGTTCGATGGGGCGTCGAATACACTGGGGCATGGGATTGGAGCCATCCTAATCTCACCAGATAACAAGCTTTTCCCATTCACTGCTAGACTTTGTTTTGATTGTACCAATAATATTGCAGAATATGAAGCTTGTGCTTTGGGGATTCAGGCTGCACTTGAAGCAAAGGTGAAATCTCTACAAATATACGGAGATTCTGCCTTGGTGATTCATCAACTGAAAGAAGAATGGGGTACTAGAGATGGCAAATTGATTCCTTATCAAGCTCACATCATGGAACTAATCAAAGGGTTTGATGAAGTCTCTTTCCATCATATTTCTCGGGATGATAACCAATTAGCCGATGCTTTGGCCACGTTGGCCTCCATGTTCAACGTAAGTAGGGAGTGTGACATGCCCTTCATCGAGATCGAAAGGCGTCTCGAACCTGCATATTGTCATGAGATAGAAGAAGAGCCCGATGGGAAACCATGGTTTCATGACATCAAAAATTATATTCAAAATCAAGAATATCCTCCTCGTATCTCAGAAAATGATAAAAGAACCCTCAGGCGCCTAGCCATGAATTTCTTTATGACTGGGAATACACTCTATAAGAGAAATTATGATTCTGTTCTCCTTCGTTGCGTAGACGTGACGGAAGCTAACAAAATCATGAAGGATGTTCATGAAGGGCCTTTCGGAACACATGCAAATGGGCACTCGATGGCAAGAAAAATTCTCAGATCTGGATATTATTGGATGACAATGGAAAATGATTGTCATAACTATGCCAAGAAATGTCACAAGTGTCAAACCTATGCAGATAACATTCATGCACCACCATCTTCTTTGCACGTTCTAACAACGCCTTGGCCTTTTTCTATGTGGGGCATAGATGTTATTGGTCCCATTGAACCAAAAGCATCGAATGGGCATCGCTTTATTTTGGTGGCCATTGATTACTTCACTAAGTGGGTTGAAGCAGCTTCCTACACCAACGTGACTAAAAATGTTGTGGTCAAATTCATCAAGAGAGAATTGATTTGTAGATATGGTTTACCAAATCAGATCATCACTGATAATGGTACAAACCTGAATAATAAAATGATGGATGAACTTTGTGAGGAATTCAAAATCAAACACCTCAATTCATCTCCATACAGACCTAAGATGAATGGAGCAGTGGAAGCTGCTAACAAAAATATAAAGAAAATCATACAAAAGATGGTTGAAACCTACAAAGACTGGAGTGAGTTGCTTCCTTTTGCTTTACATCGGTATCGTACCTCTGTACGAACTTCGACAGGGGCAACACCCTTCTCATTGGTGTATGGTATGGAAGCTGTTTTACCAATAGAAGTGGAAATTCCGTCTTTAAAAGTAATCATGGATGCCAAATTAGAAAAAACTGAATGGGTTCGGTCCCGGTATGATCAATTAAATTTAATTGATGGGAAAAGGTTAACCGCTCTGTGTCATGGGCAGTTATACCAAAAGCGTATGAAGAAGGCATACGAAAAGAAAGTGCGACCTCGTCAATTTCATGAAGGTGATTTGGTACTGAAGAAAATCTTGCCGAATCAAAATGATCACCAAGGCAAATGGAAGCCAAATTATGAAGGACCATTCGTCGTAAAGAGAGCCTTTTTTGGAGCAGCTTTGATTTTGACGAACATGGATGGTGAGGAGTTATCTTTCCCAGTCAATTCAGATGCAGTCAAGAAGTATTATGCTTGAGCGTACTCTAAAGGGATAGGGTAGTCTTTATGTCCTCTAAAAGTTTGGATTAAAAATTATGATATAAACTTGTAATTTTCCCAAGTAAATATATGGAATTCTCAATTTCAGTTCCAATCCTGGTCTTGTCAGGTTTCATTTGCATGCATTTTGTGGAAAATATTAAAAAAAATCATGAAAGGCATATTTTTAATCTCAAACAAGCTTGATACTTCCCAATTACACAGACCTTGGTAATCAGGATATTCCGCTCTGCCATGAGTAATAACAAGTCCCATAAGGATTGTGGTAGTCACCTGGAGGAAACAAGATCTTTGACCTTTGGTTTTCCACTTGACTATTTCTTCCATGCAGGTTTGAGGGTACAACAAGGACAAGCGCTCCCCATGAAGAGTCGAGATCAACAGTTTCAGCCTATCACCTAACTCCAGTCGGGATGGTTTACTAAGATGTGAAAATGCAATCCTTGTATTCACTCAGAACCCACACTAAACCAGAAAAGTCAATCTCAGACACATTCTTCTTGAGCATAAATCTCATATAATTCTCTACCATAAGTCATTATGGTAGAGGTATCTCCCATTAGTCTTACTTCATGTCCAAGCCTAAGGTATCCATTCCTAGGCTACTCAAGATCAAATCAGGGGCATTTCCCCAGTCATTTAGTAAACATGTCAAAGCCTCAGGTATCCATCCCTAGGCTATCTCAATCAAAATCAAATCAGGGGCATTTCCCCAGTCATTTAGTTTCATGTCAAAGCCTCAGGTATCCATCCCTAGGCTATCTCAATCAAAATCAAATCAGGGGCATTTCCCCAGTCATTTAGTTTCATGTCAAAGCCTCAGGTATCCATCCCTAGGCTATCTCAATCAAAATCAAATCAGGGGCATCCCCAGTCATTTAGTTTCATGTCAAAGCCTCAGGTATCCATCCCTAGGCTATCTCAATCAAAATCAAATCAGGGGCATCCCCCCAGTCATTTAGTTTCATGTCAAAGCTTCAGGTATCCTTCCCTAGGCTATCTCAATCAAAATCAAATCAGGGGCATCTTCCCAGTCATTTAGTTTCATGTCAAAGCTTCAGGTATCCTTCCCTAGGCTATCTCAATCAAAATCATTCAGGGGCATCCCCCTGTCATCTATTTTATGTCGAAGCCTCAAATACCCATTCTTAGGCTCCTCAAAATGTCAAGACAACTTCATATTTTTCCAAAGCTTCAGGTATTAACCCCTAGGTTATGCCATTTATCTTCCTGTCATGTTCCAAGTGCCTCTCCTTAAACTGTCTAGCATTGGGACAACACCATTCGGCTATTTACTTCTTGTCAAAAGTTGTCGGGTATTCTTAGTGGTGTTCACGTCTTTACTTTCTTTTCACATCAATAATATGAATATGTCTCATATTCTTTCATGAAAAGAAGTAAAGAGGGGCATCTGTGAACACCTATTTTTGTCCGGTGATATATATTAAAAAGAAAAAAAAGAAAAAAAGAAAAAAAAGAAGAAAAAAAAGAGTTTTTTTGTCCTAGAGTCCGGAGTCAATGTTGACTGCATTAACCGGGGTCCTAGCACGGTTTCATGACCGGTGTTACCTCATTAGTTCTAAGCTCCTACAGCCTCAGTGGAGTACGGTATTTTACACCTCAGTTCGAAGGGAATCCGAGGTTCTTCAAGTTAAAACTGATGTGTTAATCCGTACTTGAACTTCAAGACACACCGGAAGTACACCTGCAGGAGAGTCCCCAATGCTTAATATTTAACCGAGGTGAAGAGAAATGTCTATAGTTGACCAATGATTTCAGACCCCGGTTATGACTTACTAGTTCTCGTTGGTGACGCGGTACAGTGCTTAGAACCCCGCCCAGTCCAGATTGCCACCCCGGATCATATTAAAAAAAATAATATTAAAAATTGCATAGTGACCGTTGGAATAGTAACCCTTCCCCATCTCTATAAATACCCAATCCCTCTTCATTTCCTACCACACCTCTCATTTCATCAATTCTCTTCATTTCTCTCAAGCAATGGCTGATGGATGCCGAAGCCAAGAGGAAAGAATAAGGGAGGGAAGACGATGTTTTGTGACTACCTTTTTACTCCTTATAGTGTGGGTAGTAATTTATATTTATTGGATATTTTATATATTTCCATATATGTAATAAATAATTTATGTTTCCATTTGTACCTTTAAATAAAAGGCCCAAAAAAAAATGAAAAATAAATGGGCAAAAAAAAAAATCAGAAAAAAAATTAAAAGAACGAAAATAAAATAAAAAATAAATAAAAAGGGCCAAAAAAAAAGAAAAGAAAAAGAAAAAAAAGAAGAGAAAAAAAAGGGCCCAAAAAAAAACTAAAAAAAAAAAACTAAAAAAAAAGCCCAAAAAGAACAAAAAAAGAAATGGGCCAAAAAAAAAGTCCAAAAAAAAAAATTTTTTTTAAAAAAAAACGAAAATCAAAAAAAAAATTAAAAAAAAAAAAAAGAAAAAAAAGAGGAAAGTCACGGTGGTTTTAGTGGTGGGCCCGGTTTGGTTGGATAATTGGAGAAAATTGGGGAAATTGACATCAAATTTGGACAAATTGAAAAAGTAGAAAAGTGATGTCATTTATGGAGAATCCAATGCCAATTTTCTTCTATAAATAGAAGGTGATATTGAGGCATTTTGGGGGAAGAAGAGAAAAAAAAGGGGAAAGAGTGTTAAATTTTTGTGAGAATTTTTAGAAGTTTGGGTTTTCAAAAATTACTTTGTGTAATTCTAGTTAGGAAAATGAGTGCACAACTCTTGTTTGTCTTAGTATGTGAGTTTTTGTGAGCTAAAATACTGTCCAAGTGTTGTAACCGGTATCCAAATACCTTCAAATCAAGTCCAAACAAAGCCAAAAGCAAAGGAAATCTACACAAAATTGATTTCCCGACTTCCGTTCTAGTTTCTCTGTAATTGATCTTGTACCAAGGTATTTTTTATTAATACAAAGTTGTTTATTTATATTTATTTATTCGTCTTATTTAATTGTTATTTATTTTTCTGCACTTTTATTTTTCTTTATTTATATTCAAGCACTTTATTTTCCTGCACTTTATTTTTCTGCAGTTATTTATCTGTTTATTTATTTTTATGCATCTCCATCTTTATTTATTTATTTGTACCTTTATTTTTCCTTATTTATTTTTTTTACACTTTTATTCCTCTTTATTTACTTTTCTGCACTTTTATTATTGTTAATTTATTTTTCTGCACTTTATTTATCCGCACTTTATATTTCTGCAATTATTAGTTCATTTTTTTTTATTTTTTAACATTTTTATCTTTATTTATTTATTTTTATGCCCTTTTATTTTATTTATTTACTTTCCCGTCCCTTTATTTTTGTTATTTACTTTTCTGCCCATTTATTTTCATGTATTTACTTTTCTGCCCCTTTATTTTTGTTATTTACATTTCAGCCCCTTTATTTTTATATATTTACATTTCTGCCCCTTTATTTCCATGTATTTACTTTTTAGCCCTTTTATTTTGGTTATTTACATTTCTGCCCCTTTATTTTTGTTATTTATATTTCTGCCCCTTTATTTTTGTTATTTACATCTCTGCCCCTTTATTTTCATGTATTTACTTTCCTGTCCCTTTATTTTTGTTATTTACTTTTCTGCTGCTTTATTTTTGTTATTTACTTTTCTGTTCCTTTATTTTTTTTATTATTTATTTTTCTGCCCCTTTATTTTATGTATTTATTTTTTTCTGCTCTTTTATTTTTATGTATTTATTGTTATGTCTATTTATTTTTATTTTTATTTTTTTGAACTTTTCATTTATTTTTTTTCTACCTTTATTTTTTTTTATTTTATTATTATTATTTATTCTCTATACTTTTTATTTTTAGTTATTTATCTTTTTGCTTTTATCTTTCTACACTTTCTATTTATTTATTTACGTTTGACCATTTTAATAGTTTATAAATATGTTATATATATACATAATTATCCATTTTTATTATGGTCATGATTTCCTATTATTTTCTCTTAGTAACCTTTTGATAATTAAGAAGAAATTATTTTCATAAAAAAATAAAAAAAATCAAGACTAATAAATAGTGTGTTATTTATTCATTCATTTTTCTCTTAAATTTAAGATGAGATTAATTTAGATGAGACATCTTATTAATCTTATTTTCTTAAAAGATAATTAAATAATATTCCGTGTCAATTTTAATTAATTAAGTGTATTATATTTCTTTATCTTCATGTTGATGTGTTTAATTTTATTTTTTTTCTCTTATCTTTATTTATTTATTTATTTATTTGTTTTGAACTTTATATTTCTCAATAAAAATCAATTTTTTTACTAGAAAATAAGTAAGACAAGACGTCTTATTGTTTTTTTATCTTTTTATTTTTATGGTCTTTTAATCATTTGTTTATTTATTTTCTTAGAACTAAAAAACAACAAACTTAGGAGATGTATTTTTTTTACTATCTTTGTTTTATTCATATTTATATATTTTTTTTATTGTGTATATTATTTATGATTGTTTTATGAAGGATGAAATATTTGATAATCATTTTTTAAATTATGCATGATCAATTTGGGTAACCGTTTTTTACGGACAGTGTGGGGTGCTAATACCTTCCCCTCCTGTAATTCGACTCCCGGACTAAACAGAATCTCATTTTTTTAAAACAAAAAAAACAGTGCTATTTAAAGGTTTTCCTAATATTTTCCTTAATAAATATTGGTGGCGACTCCTTGAACCCTTTATTTTTTAGGCTTCTCAAGAGCCTCACTTCAATGCCGTTTCAATTTTCTTTTATTTGTCTTTAACCAGTCCGCGTCGTGCGCCGGTACCCCGGTCGCGACACATCTCTTAGAGGCAAACCACTCAGAAATGCCTTACTCAGAGACATCCCATTTGAAAATATCCTTGCCCGACAAGTGTTCATTCAAAGTCAGAGGGTTTCTTTGCTCGGGAGTAATTCCCTCGAAATGATCCACTCGGAAATGCCTCACTCGGAGACACCCCTCTTGGATATACCTTTGCCCGACAAGTACTCATTCGAAGTCAAAGTCCTTTTCATTCAGAATCAATTCAATCGGGAATCCTTCACTCGGATGTATCTCCACCCGGGAGGTATTCATTCGAAGTCAGTCCCTTTTTCATTCAGAGTAGCTTCAATCGGGAATCTTTCACTCGAATGTATTCATCTGAAATTAGACTTGCTTTTTATTTAGAAGTGTTTCACTTAGAAGCAACCCACTCGAAAACACCTCACTCAGAGACAACCCACTCGGCAACATCTCACTCGGAGACAACCTACTCAGAAATGATCATTCGGAAATATGGAACTTTGAGAAAGTTCACTCGAAAGGTATTCTTTCCTAGTCAGAGCCTTTTTTCATTCGGAAGTAACTCCCTCAGAAGTAACCCACTCGAAAACACCTCACTCGGAGACAATCCACTTGGAAATTTGGAACTTGAGAGAGTCTGCCCGAAAGAGGTCCATTCCATGTCAGAGCCTTTCTTCGCTCAGAAGTACCTCTCTCGGAAGCAATCCACTCGGAAATTCCTCACTTAGAGACATCCCACTCGGCAGTATGGAACTTGAGAGAGTCTCTGGCCGAAAGAAACTCATTCTAGGTTAGAGCCTTTCTTCACTCGGAAGTACATCTCTCGGAAGCAATCCACTCGGAAATGCCTCACTCAGAGACATCCCACTCGACATTTCTTTTCTCAGAAATATCTCTGCTCGAGAAGTACTCATTCATGGTCGGACTCGGAAATTCTTCACTGATCCCCTTTCTCATAGCGCTGTTTCCAACCTGGCATGCTTAAGTGCGCAGCTCTCTCAAGCGTGAGGAGGTCTCGCTTAAGCGAGAAGCCCCTAATGCTCTCAATTTTTCTTAGTTCACGCTTAAGCTTACACTTTGGACCAAAAGAGGTGTTCACAGATGCCCCTCTTTACTCCTTTTCCATGAGAAAAGCATAAAGTCTCTTCTTGCTTTTGAAATGGAAAAGGAGTAAAGACGTGAACACCATTGTCAAAGTTAATGCGACTTCTTGCTTTATTGTTCTCCTTCTTTTTTTTTTGTTTTTGTTTTTGTTTTGTTTTTGTTTTGTTTTTTTTGGTTTTGTTTTTCTTTTTTTTTTCTTGTTTTTTTTAAAGAAATAAAAGGCTAAAGGACTACCCTAGCATTTTGAGCAGCCTAGAAATAGGCATCCAAAGCTTTAGAGAAAAATGAATGAATTGGGGGTACACTCCTGATTCAAAAAGAAATTGCCTAGGCAGGGGTTCCTAAGACCATGACTGGAAAGTAATTGGTGGGGATGATGTTCCTGGCTTAAAGGAGATAACAGACTTGGGGTGACGCCCCGGGTTGAAGGGATTTGAAAGGATCGGGGGTTATACCCCAAGTTGGCAGGAATTTAAAGGATTGAGATTAATCCTCGGTTGACTAGAACTAAGAGGATTGGAGTTGACCCTCGGTTGACTGGAGAGTAAAAGGTGAGGGTGCTGCCTCTCGTTTGACAGGAAAAGTAAAGGGTGCCTTGTTCGACAACTGGAAGGTAAAGGGTGCCTCGTTCGGTAACTGGAAGGTAAAGGGTGCCTTCTTAGGAGACTAGAAGGTAAAGGGTGCCATTTGTTCGACGACTAGAAGGTAAAAGGGTGCCATTTGTTCGGCGACTGGAAGGTAAAAGGGTGCCATTTGTTCGGCGACTGGAAGGTAAAGGGTGCCATTTGTTCGGCGACTGGAAGGTAAAAGGGTGCCATTTGTTCGGTGACTGGAAGGTAAAAGGGTGCCATTTGTTCTGCGACTGGAAGGTAAAGGGTGCCATTTGTTCGGCGTCTGGAAGGTAAAAGGGTGCCATTTGTTCGGCGAATGAAAGGTAAAGGGTGCCATTTGTTCGGCGACTGGAAGGTAAAAGGGTGCCATTTGTTCGGCGACTGAAAGGTAAAGGGTGTCGTTTGTTTGACGACTGGAAGGTAAAATGGTGCCATTTGTTCGGCGACTGGAAGGTAAAAGGGTGCCATTTGTTCGGCGACTGAAAGGTAAAAGGTGCCATTTGTTCGGCGACTGGAAGGTAAAGATGCCATTTGTTCGGCGACTGAAAGGTAAAAGGGTGCCATTTGTTCGGCGACTGGAAGGTAAAAGGGTGCCATTTGTTCGGCGATTGGAAGGTAAAAGGTGCCATTTTTTCGGCTACTGGAAGGTAAAAGGGTGCCATTCTTAGGCGAATGGAAGGTAAAGGGTGCCATTTGTTCGGCGACTGGAAGGTAAAGGGTGCCATTTGTTCAACGACTGGAAGGTAAAAGGGTGCCATTCTTAGGCGACTGGAAGGTAAAATGGTGCCATTTGTTCGGCGACTAGAAGGTAAAGGGTGCCATTTGTTCGGCGACTGGAAGGTAAAAGGTGCCAGCTTTGGCGATTGAGGAAGAAAACTCTAAAAGGTGCCAGCTTTGGCGATTGAGGAAGAAAACCCTAAAAGGTGCCAGCTTTGGCGATTGAGGAAGGGTCTTCTTAAAGTGCCAACTTTGGCGATTGTGGTTCCACTGGGAAGGAGGAACTTGAAAAGTGCCAGCTTTAGAAGTTGAGGAGGAGACTTTGAAGGTGCCTGCTTAGGCGATTGCAGTTCCACTGGGGAAGAGAACTTGAGAAGTGCCAATTTTGGCGATTACGGTTCCACTGGGGAAGAGAACTTGAGAAGTGCCAATTTTAGCAGTTGAGGGGGAGACTTTGAAGGTGCCTGCTTAGGCGATTGCAGTTCTACTGGGGAAGAGAACTTGAGAAGTGCCAATTTTGGCGATTACGGTTCCACTGGGGAAGAGAACTTGAGAAGTGCCAATTTTAGCAGTTGAGGAGGAGACTTTGAAGGTGCCTGCTTAGGTGATTTGAAGGTAAAGGGTCTGGGGTGATGCCCCAGTTTGAACAAGATCAAAAGTTTTTAGGGGTACTACCCCTTGGCTGGGAGAAAAATCTGGGTTGATGCCCTAGTTACGAAGATTGAAAGGATTTTGGGGAACTGCCCCTTGATTGAAAGAGGAGACACTTGGGGTGATGCCCCAGTTTGAGATGATTGAAGGTTGGTGGACTACCCCCTGACTAAAAGAGGAATCTGGGGAGATGCTCCAGTTAGAACATGATTGAAAGAACCTTGAGGTACTGCCCCTTGATTGAGAGAGTAGATCTGGGGTAATGCCCCAGTTAGGAAGATTAAAGGGATTTAGGGGAACCGCCCCTTGACTGGAAGAGAAGTCTGGGAAAATACCCCAATTTGAAATGTTTAGTGATTCAGGATACCGTCTCTTGACTGGGAGAGAGATCTGGGGTCCACCGGGGATGTATGGCGGGCTTGCTGGAGGAGAGAAATCTGGGGGATGCCCCAGTTTGAGCTGTTTGGAAAGTGTAGTTCCATTGGGGAAGGATTTGGTGGTTCGGGGTACTGCTCCTTGATTGGGAATGGATCTAAGGTGATACCCCAGTTTTTTTAGAAAGATTGAAAGATTTAGGGGTACTGCCCCTTGGCTGGGAGAGAAAAGAAACGGGGGAAGATGTCCCAGTTTGGAAAATCCGGCTGAAGGAGTTAGGGGTATTACCCCTTGAATGGAGGAAGGATCTGGGGTGATACCCCAGTTTTTGGAAAGATTGGAAGATTTAGGGATACTACCCCTAGGCTGGGAGAAGGATCTGGGGTGATGCCCCAGTTAGGGAGATTGAAGAAGCTAAGGGCGCTCCCCTTTGACAGAGAGAGACCTGGGGTGATGCCCTAGTTTGAACTTTTTGGGAGCGCAGGGTACTGCCCTTGGGTTGACAAAAGATAATGACCTGGGGGAGATGCCCTAGTTTGACATGATCGAAAAAGTCTTGGGGGAAACTGCCCCTTGACTGGGACAGAAGAAATCTGGGGGCATGCCCTTTTGACTGGAAAAGAGAAATCTGGGGAGATGCCCCAGTTTTTTTTTGGAAAGACTGAAAGTTTCAGGGGTATCGCCCCTAGACAGGGAGGAATTTGGGGTGATTCCCCAGTTTTTGGAAATACTTAAAGTTTTAGGGGTACTGCCCCTTGACTGAAAGAGAGAAATCTGGGGAGATGCCCCAGTTTGAGCCCTTTTTTTTTGGAAATTCGGGGTACTGCCCCTTGACTGGAAGAGCGAAATCTGGGGAGATGCCCCAGTTTAAGCTTTTTGTGAATTCGAGGGATTGCCCCTTGATTAAAAGAGAAATCTGGGGAGATGCCCCAGTTTGGAAGATTGAAAGGAATTAGGGGTGCTCCTCCTAGAAAGAAACTGGGGGTGATGCCCCAGTTCAAACTTTTTGAAATTCGGGGCACTGCCCCTTGGCTGACAAAAGACCTGGAGGTGATGCTCCAGTTCTGAAAGGAATGATAGACTTGGGGGTAAAATCCCAGGTTTGAAAGATTTGGGAGTTAACAGAAACTTGGGGTACTGTCCCAGATTTGGTGAGATTGAAGGAGCTTGGGATACCATTCCTTGAATGGAAAAGAGTAGAAATCCGGGGAGATGCCCTAGTTTGAGCTATTTTGTAGGAGAAGTATTGCGAGTACTGGTTTAGGTAATGATGATCTCATCGGGGAAGATAAACCAACTAGAGCCTACTTCTGGAGTATTGTTCCATTTGGGAAGAAAGGTATGGTTGGGTTTTCATCTAATGGCCCTCGTGGTCTTGCTAGGGGAGGGTTAGATGATTCCATTTGAGAAAAGGAGTTCTGTCTGAAGCTATTCCCTAGGTGGTATTTCACCAGGCGATGGAATACACTAGACTGTTGGAATGTACCAAGCTGACTTTTTGGAAATGTGGCCCCTAATATGCCTTATGAATGAGACAGAAACCTTGAGAAGATACCGACTCCGACTACAAGGTACGCAATGGAAACTCAGAAAGGCGCCGTGTTCGGCCAAAGACTGGTGTCCCATCCAGTGACTGGAAAGTAAAAGATATCTTACTCGACAATTAGAAGGTGTAGACAGACTTTGTTTGGCCATTAGATGGCGTTTTGTCCAATGATTTGATGGGTTATGAGAAGAAACTCGAGGAAAACTGGATTCAATGAGTGAGGATGAGAGTGAGCTCTGGAGATTATTGGATATACCCTGGAAAGTGCTAGTTTTGGCGGTTGAGTCTTGACATATCTGCTTGTTACGACACCCTGCAAGAAAGGTTAGTGGTGCAAAGTAAAACAAATTGGAGCTTGAAGAGACTCCCCGTAAAACCACAATCCTTAGAGATTCGAGGTGACTCATGACTAAAACAGAGCAGATGAAGTAACCCTAGCTTTGGAAACGTGTCAGGCCCAGTCTTCATAATGATTACTTAAGGCGAGATCAGGTAACAGGAACATCTTGTCCTCACGACTTTAAATTTTCATTACCTTTTCATTTTATATATTAAGGGAAAAACATGTTTTATCAAATCAGGGAAAATCACAATACAAACACGTATAAAAAAAAATAGGTGAAATTGTATTTACAAGTTGAGCAGGTGTGGGAAAAGGGAAACCAAAGAAGCAAGTGGAGTCGTATGGGAAATATTAATAGTTGGGTAGAATAGGAATGATTTTACAGATCCTCCAGTGAACTGCTGAGAACAAAGTGTACCTCAATCCCACATCACGACTTTGAATTCACCATTTGACTCTGCCTCTAAAAAGGTAGTCAGACCACGATTCTTGTGCCCTAACTTGGAATCAGACCATTCGCATAAGAATCTTTAAATTACCTGCCAAAATCTTGATCCTAATTTATTGCCTGAGCCGCCTATTCAGGTTTTCAGCTTACCAGGTTGCTCTAACTTTTGCCTAAGCTGCCTTTCCAGGTTTTCAGCCTAGCGAGCTTTTCTCTCCTTTTGACGTGTTTCGCTCTTTTTTTGTTTTCTTTTTGTTTTTTTTGTTTTTTCTTCTTTCTATTTTTTTCAAGGTTGTGTCCTTCACAACAAAGGTTTAAGCTGATTGATAATGAGCTTATTCGGTCTCTCTTGATTTAGTCTCATCCTGTGGGGGAATAGAAGTTATTTCAAAGATTTTCTCCAACACCATGTATCCAAGGGAACAGGGATGAGCTCTTTTCAGCACTAATGAGGGGGCTCATTCCGAATCTTTATCTTTTTGTTCATTCTTTCATCTCTTTTTGTTATTGTTTTCTTCTTCTTCATTTTTTCTTCTTTTTTTTTTGAATGACCCCCTTGGTACCTTCGTCATGGTCTAGCCGTTTTATTTACCCTTAGCCAATGTGGCAAAGAACTATGATATTAAGGGTATCACAGTAGACCATTCCCTTGGTTACACTGGTATGAAAGAAATATCGTTTTTGTCGCGTTCATAGATTGATAACATTTATACCCCCATATGGAAAAGTGATGGTTTGATCTATGAATCAGCTTGCCCTAATTGGTATATGCGTAGGACACCCACCTTGACTCCTTTTTTGTTGTTTTTTTTTAAATCATCATTTTTGGCAGAGTATTTTTTTTGACCATGTTTACATTTATGGGTCTTAGCAAGCCTTTGTCTAGCATTTCCTTGAAGGGTAGATATGCCATTATGGAGTCTGGCACTATGTAAACTTTTATGTCACCAGACTGAGCTACCATTATACTGTAACGTCTTCTAAGGCGACTCGATCGATTTTCCAGTTGTTTATGAGTCCTCTTCAGTCAGTGTACTGACCTTGTCAAACGCTTTTGGATAGAGCTAGGTGACCCTTATCCAAACATCCTGGTTAATTCTGCCTAGGGACTTTCGTCTTTGGTATCCTTTTCGTCAGCGTGATCAACCAGGTGGTCAACGTTATGAAGTAGAATTGTGATCTCATTGTTCTCAGAAGGATCATTTTTGGATCGATGTTTTTTTTTGTATGATGGCAAAGAGAAGGAGAAAAATAAAAGAGAGCTAATGGATAAAGGGAAAGTTAAAACAAATAAGGGAAACAAGCAGAAACACTTTGAAATTTGACACGTATTCATTGAGAAAAACTTGAAATGATAAGAACATGCTTTTGCCCTTATTACATAAAATATCCCAATGCCTTAGGCATAGCGTTTGGGTTGGAAAGTCATCAAAACAAAATTTAAAGTCATAAGGAGCTAGGTGGTCTCTTGGTCATGAACCTCTCCACCTGGTGGGCAAATCACAAAGCTTGCATCCTCTCCATGCCCCCAGTCCCTTTTTATCATACTGATCCCAGGATTCTTATGGTTAGACCCGGGGTTTATGATTATATTGGGATTCCCTTCCTGGAAATCTAGCCACTTGGCTTTAATCAGATCCCTCACTTTGAATTTTCAAGCATAACAGTCCTCAGTAGAGTGCCCCGGGGCTCCAGCATGGTAATCACATCGGGTATTAGGATTATAACCTTTGGGGTAAGGGGGAACCATCAGTTTCAATGGATAGGGTACTGTAAGGGAGTTACGGATAAGGTGAGGCAAAAGTTCTGTGTAGGTTATGGGAATGGGGTCGAACCAGACCGGTGTTTGACTATCAGTGGGTTTTATTGTGCTTCGGTCGGGATTAGGTGAGTGAGTCTGCCCTAATGGAGGACAGTATGGCATGGGCTGTGGATGAGAGGGTTTAATAGCAGGCAAATGGGAGTGGGTAGGTGTTCGAGCGATGTACGGATGAAAGTGGAGCTGGAATGGGAAAGGATTAGAGCCCTGGTTAGGGGTGGTGGCGGCCATGTAAGGTGTAGGAAGATTGGCAGGTGGAAAGGAAGTATGAGTCATTAGCCTAGGTTGGGCCCTTTTTTGGTTATAGAAAGTGGAATTAGCATCCTCTTTTCTCTTCTCTGTATCTTCCGATGCAGACATTCTTATGATAAGTGCCCCAGGCGACTGGGAGGATTGTGAAATATAGGGGTTCATTGTTTGTAAATCATGATCCTCTTGTTGGTTATGGAACGAGGGAGAGTATTCTGAGGGTACTGCATAGGGTAGGTTGTTCTTTGAACCCATGAAGGTGTGTTGTGGTGCATAAGACATGCCATAGGTTGGTTGAGGGTCAATGATGGGGTCGGTCCTGTTGGTAGTAATGGGAGGTGTCATGGAAGAGGGAATTTGCATTTTTGTCAGTACAGGAGGATGGAGTGGGGTGGTTGGTAAATGTTGATCATTCTTGACACCCGCAGAGGGTTCCCCCTCTATGATCTTCTTTTTTAAAAGTCTGGTCATCTCTGCCACTTGCTCCTTTAGCTGGTTAACTTTACTCCTGAGGTTTTCAATTTCATGCTCTCTTTCAGCCATGAGTCTCTTTTAAAAGTTTAGTTCCTTAAGGGTGTCTTTCTGTGGTGTCTTTGAAAAAACAAAAGTGTCAGGTGGAAATAAAAGGAAAGAGAATGACGTGTGAAGAAGTCTCAGGCCTTGATGAGCATCCTTTAACCGTTCCTTAGAACGTATCGTTCAAAAGTACTAAGTACGATAAACATGGAAATTAATACGGGATAGTTATGAAGACAAAAGAATCCTTCATTCTGAGGTAAGAGCCTTAAGCTCAAACGTCTCTGGCTCAGGCAACCATGGCTCTCATCCTATAAGTTCAATCCTATGTTAATTTCCATGTCTACTCAAAGGGTATTCGTTAAGCTCTAAATAGCTTCCGGTGAGAATAGAGAGAAAGAGCTATCAGGAATTGACGTGCTTTGTAAATCGATACTCCCCTAGTAACTTTCTTGAAAACATTTTTGTATTTAGGGGTTACGCTTTGACAAAACTTGTGTCAAATCAAAGGTCATGTGAGCTACGGATTTTCTGATCATCGTCAATACAAAAAGAATTGATTTTGTTTATTTGTATTTTTTGTTTTTTTGTTTGTTTTGTTTGTTTTTTTTTGATGATTCGAAAGGTCCGTAACTCAAGGCCCAAAGACTTAAACAAATATGCATAAAAGGAAAGGACTACTTGCCCATTAAAGGATCATTAGTTAAAAGTATGTCATTTTCAGAAAAAGTAATCCACTAAACGGGCAAGTGGTCCCCTAATTTGGATCAGAAAGGAAAGTGAGAATGAGAAAAGGTAGAAGTAAGGTGGGTTTTTCTGAAGGTCTCCTAATGGTTCTAAGGTTTGTCTAACAGTGATATCTCGCATTAGGTGGCTTGTTCTAAAACTTCTAAAGGTCACTAGAGCCATGATCCTACTCATGATGTTGACCACAACAGTAGGAAGTCTACTAGGTGTGGGCACCATGAATAAGTCGAACTCTAGCTGAGATTCTCACGGTAACTAGACAGGAAGTACATCCCAAATGGCTCCGCTATCAACCTCCCATAATCTTAAGTTTCATTTGGGCCCAGGTATAGGGTCCCACTTAAAAGTGTGTGCAAATTATGAGTTTAGTGTGCGAAAGAGGCATTCAATACCTGTACTGTAACGTCCTAGGTTATTTTACATTTATTTTTATTCAATTAATTAAATTTTATGATAAATTTTTTTTTCTTTCTTTCTTGATAATTAATCGAGATTTAGTGAAATAGTATTTATTTTCACTGACTTATTCAAATGACAAACAGTGGCAGTTAAATCAAATAAATGAAATTTAGAAAAGAGGAACAATTTAACTAAGCACAACAGAAGGGGGAAAGGGAATCAGGGCCTCCCGCTTGAGCGAGGCCCCAACTCGCCTGAGCGAGATTCCGAACTCTCGCTTGAGTGAAGTTTCTATTCGCTTGAGCGAATACCCTTCACAAATATGAGTGGATAAAACACACTAACGGACTCCCGAAAGATCTCACCCTGAAAATGATTCTGTTAACCAACGAGTTGGCATAGCAACCATGAAAGCATATAAATAGACAGTGATGTATTTTAAAATATAGGTTTGTATCCGATCCGGTCTTGGTTAAAACACAGCTAATAATAATGCTCGGAAGTTCTTATACACACATATAACTCTATAGAGTCACTCAAAGTCACTCGGACCCTGGCACTGATCTTAATGTGGACATACCCAAGGAAGACCCTCACACTACATTGGAGAAAGGACTTGAAGCATATAGAGGTCCCCTCACAAGGGCAAAGACCTAACGGGCCAAAGAGAGCATCCATAAAGCCCTTTTCTCTTTTCTCTCTTCTAGTGGGCCTAAGCCCATAAGGAACCTATGAGGATCTATATGTACTTTACTTGTAATATACTTTCTAAATAGTTTCTCTAGGCTTATAGGATAGCTTTGGGCCTTACAAGGTCAAATGGGCCACTTTTGGGCCTTGTACTTTCCCTTTTGGGCCATGTATAGGCCATTTGTTCATCTTTTCTCTTAATGGGCCTTGGATCCATGACCAAGCCCATCTAGCTAGTCCTTGGCCGAAATTCCCATGGCCAATTTAGGAAGTTAGTTAAGTGCCATGTGGAACCTTTTCTAGAGTTCTAGGAAGTTAATTGTTTCTCCTTTTTAGTGTGCAAAACCGTGTGATATAGGGGCAATTCAAGCATCTTGATTAGCTCCTACAAAGGTTCCATTCTTGTTAGGAGGTCTCACATTAAAGACACTCCAAAGTCAACTCAATTTTTAGGATTGTTAGTTTCTATTCTTAGTTTGATTCTAGGTTTAATTTTGTTGCACTATTAGGATATCTCTTTTACATTCTTATTTTCATCTTGCTTGCATCAAAAACAAAACTTGTCAAAAAAAAAAAATTTTAGTCACCTCCTATACATCAATTTAGGAGAAGGTTGCATAGTTTGCCTTAAGCAAGAAGCATTAATTGAACTAGTTGAACCATTTGTGCAATTCGGTTTTGGTATTATAAAATTGGTGTTGTTATCTTGAAATCTTGAGAGGCAAAAGAAAAGAAAAGTATCAAAGAAAAGAAAAGTATCAAAAGAAAAGAAAGGTACCAAACAAGGAAAAGAGTATTGAAAAAGCCTCATTGCTAAGTTGAATTAGACACACCAAAACATCATCACCAAATTTCGAAATTACTAATACCAAAAGAAAAGTACTTCATTACTTGACATTTCTAAGACTTGTTCATTAAGACTTCCTTGCTTATTCTTGCAACTTTAGAGTTTCTAGGCTAGGTTATACCTTAAACTTTGTTTCTTGCATTTATTTTCTTGTTTGTCTTGTTTTGTCAATTTCAATTCTATTCCAAGTTAGCTTTCATTCTTTTGAACTTTTATTTGCTTTTAGAGTATTGTCATTCCAAGTTAATTGTTGAACCTTCATTCGATTCCATTTGAGTAGCCTTTATTTCTTAAGCCTTTTTAGTTTGTCATTTTTTCTTCTTAAAGTTTTGTCTTGAGTTTGTATTCTTTTGGACTTCTAAGATCACTCCATTTCGCCATTAAGTGAGGGTAGCATATTGAAACACTTGAGATTGGTGTGGAAATTGATTGAGCTTGAAAATCTCTAAGAGAATGCATACACTTGAGAGATACACTTTTGTGAGGTTTAAAGTTTTCTTTGTGATTTCTACACTAGTGGAAAAAATGGATACAACCACGGGGGTATAATCACGGATTAATGTGGATCCGTGATTAAAACTGACGCGGTGGCATTTTTGAAATTTTTGGGAAAACTTTTAATCACGGTTGTTAGGCAACCGTGATTAAAAGTCTATATAATCACGGTTGTTTGACAACCGTGGTTATATGTCAAAACGAGATGGCATTTTTGAAATTTTTGGGAAAACTTTTAATCACGGTTGTTAGGCAACCGTGATTAAAAGTGTCTATAACCACGGTTGTTTGACAACCGTGGTTATATGTCAAAATATTATTTACCTTATTTTTAGAAAAATCTAAAAAAATAGAAAAACATGGAATTTTGATCTGATTTTTTGCGTCATGACTTCTTTTGGTACTTATTAGCTATTCGAGTTGGAATTTTTGAAAAATCAATTTTTGAGTGAGAGATACAAAAATTTTGTGACGACAAAAATCGGCAAACTTAAAACGAGCATAACTTGAGCTAGAAAACTCAGAATCCTTATTGCTGCATATGATTTTGGGGTAGAAAAAAAATCCGCATTCATTCCAACTCGCTGCGCTAGTTGGGATTGCTCAGATCTTCAAAAAACCCTTGTTTTCTCAAAATTTTTTATTTTTTGTGATTTATTTGCTTATTTTTTGGATTTTTAGGCTTCTACTTTACCTACCAAATAAATTCTAAAATTTTTTATGGTGTTTTCTAATGCCAAAATAAATTGATTTTCACATATAACCACGGGTCCCTTATTCAACCGTGGTTATATGTCATATATATAACCACGGGTCCTGTAGTAACCGTGGTTATAGGTCATACATATAACCACGGGTACTAGCATAACCGTGGTTATAGGTCATACATATAACCACGGTTCCTTGTGTAACCGTGATTATAGCTTCCTTTTCATTTTAAATTTCGTAATTTCACGAGCGCGCCTTAGTCTAACTCTCTTTTCTCTCCTTCTTCTCTGTAAGGTTTCTCTTCTCTGTTTTCATGTTTCCATTTACATTTCATTATTTACGTTCTAGATTTGTTTATTATGTGAGTTCTTACTATTTTTCCGTTGCCATTTACAGGTTTCCCATCGCACGCCATTGATTATTTACAGGTTTACGTTTTAGATTTATACTTGTGTTCTTCGTTTTGCTATGTGTTCTTCGTTTTACTCTGTGTTCTTCTCGTTCCTTTGTTGTAGTTCTTCTCGTTCCTTTGTTGTAGTAGCATTCTTGTTTCTTGTTTCTTGTGGTTGTTCTAATTTTCATTCATTTACTTTTCTTCTGTTTTTGTTTCTTGCGTTCTTGCTGCGTTTCTTATTTCTGGTGTTGGTGTTCATTGTGTTCTTGCTGTTTCTGAATGGTGAAGATGATAACCACGATTTTTAATTTTTTTTTTGGTCCAGTACATTTAATCACGGTTGCCTAAGGCAACCGTGGTTATATCCACTCCACTTTTAACCACGGTTCAAACCCGTGATTAAATATCCTAATATACAACCACGCCCACTTTTAACCACGGTTGTTCAACCGTGATTAAAAGCCTTTTTTAACCGTGGTTAAAGCCATTTTTTCCACTAGTGCTATTAACCAAATCTTGTTTGGAGTTGTTGCCTTGTGTTCTCTTGCTAGGTAAAGTGGAGCTTATACATCAAGAAGGACTTGTGAAGACACTTGTAAAGGAGGCAAAAGCTTTGTAACTAGTAGAACTTAGGCAAAGTTTTTCAATTCTTAGGCTTTGTGTAGTAGGATTTTGTCTTGTATTTTGGACACAACAAGGACATTGGACTTTTTGGACATTATAATTTTTCCCTTTTGCTTGGTAAATTTCGAATTAGGATAGTGCATGTGCATTTGATTGTTAACTACTTTTAGTTAATTGGTTAGAGTTAGTTAGAAGTTACAACTATAATTAGTTAGTTAGTTGGTAGTTAGTTGAGTGTCTTAACTAATTAGTTAGTGGTTGGAACTAATTCTAGTTGTCATAACTAATTGTTAGTTGAATTAACTAATACATAACCGAATTAGTTAGGTAGTTATAGTGGTTAGACTTTGTTACAACTTCCATAACTAATTAACTACTTTTGGTTAGGGTTGTTAAGACTTGGTTAGTTAGTTGAACTAATTTTGTTAGGGTAACTACTTCTTAAAACCGAATTTGGTTAGGCTTGTCTAAGGTTAGTTAATCACTAGCAATATCCTAGGACAACCATAATCAACTTAGGTTAAGGACAACTTAGGATTTACATAAGCAACATAGGACTAACCTAGTTAAAGACAACCTAGGACTTTGTTTCCCTATAGGATAGAAACCTAGTATTGATATTTTAGGTTTGTTGAAGTGTTTTTTTCACTTGTATTGCATTCATCTTCCTCGACTAGCTTGTCTATACATACTTTGTTTTTGTCTTGAATTTCTTTGACAACATTAAAAGATGTCATCTAGTGATAGGGAGAACAAAACCATGCTTCATAACATAATGGATAGCTTAAACAATATTAATGCTAGGCTAACTAATCTTGAGCATAATGAACCCCCTAGAACTAGGCATAGACAAAGAAATCAAAGACATAACACTAGTGATAATGAGGAAGAAACAAGACAAAGAAGGCACCATGAACATAGAAAGGATGACATAGGCTTAAGAGAGGTAAAATTAGAAATTCCCCCATTCAATGGAAAAAGTGACATTGAAGCTTACTTAGAGTGGGAGATGAGGGTAGAACAAATATTCAACTCTCATCAAATAAAAGATGATAAAAAAGTTAGGATTGCAACTCTTTCTTTCCAAAATTATGCCCTAGTTTGGTGGACCCAAATTTGTAAGGAGAGAAAAAGAGACAACTTCCCTCCCATAGATGATTGGGTAGACTTAAAAGCTCTCCTTAGAAAAAGATATGTTCCTAACTATTATAGGGGTGAACTATTAGCAAAGCTTAATAGGCTCACCCAAGGCTCCAAATGTGTAGAAGATTACTATAAAGCCTTAGAGATAGCCATGATTAGAGCCAATCTAGAAGAGGATGAGGAAACCCTAATGCATAGGTTCTTACATGGGCTTAATAGGAACATCAAAAATAGGGTAGAACTTCTTCCACATGTGGATATAGAAGAGTTACTCCACCAATGCACCAAAATAGAAAACCAATTTAAGGAAAGAGAATCCTATAGTGGGGATAACAATAGAGCCTATAAGTCAAAATGGGTAGAAAATAAGGGTAAGTTTGAGAGAAACCCTAGAGAGAGAGAAGTGGGCGCTTCCTCCTCTAAACCCCAAAGTGAGTTACACAAAAATGGCAAAGTCTTTCGCAATCAACATGATAAGCATGATCCATCATCAAAACCACAATCCTCTAGATCTTCTTCCATAAAATGTTTTAAGTGCCTTGGAAGAGGACACATTGCTTCAGACTGTCCAACAAAAAGAACAATGATTTTAAAAACCAATGGAACCTACTCAAGTCAATCAGAGTCTAATTCTGATTCTCACTATTCAAGTGATGACTCTAGTAGTGATTCCAGTGACAGTGAGCATATTTTAGGGGATGATGGTGAGTTGTACATGATTAGAAGGTTGCTTGGTAGTCATGTAAAACTCGATGATACAACACAAAGAGAGAACATCTTTTATACAAGATGTTACATTAATGACAAATTATGTTCTCTCATTGTGGATAGTGGGAGTTGTGCAAATGTTGCAAGCCAAAGACTAGTCAAAAAGATGGGATTAGAGCTTATAGACCATCCAAGTCCCTACAAATTACAATGGTTAAATGAAAAAGGGGAAATGGTAGTCAATAAGCAAGTCCTAATCAATTTCACCATAGGCACATATAGAGATGAAGTCAAATGTGATGTAGTACCTATGGAAGCAACTCATATACTATTAGGAAGGCCTTGGCAATTTGATAGGAAGGTCCTTCATGAGGGGTTCACTAACACCCTCACATTTAAACTAGATGGTAAGAAGATAGTATTACATCCTCTAACTCCACAACAAGTAGCCAAAGACCAAATCCAAATGAAAGTTAAGAGAGAAAAAGAGTTAGGATCTTCTTCCCATGTGAGTTTAGAAAAACCAAAGAAAAACAAAAAAGACAATAAAGGGAAAGGAGTTATTGTCTATAATGACTCCCAACCTAATCTCTTTGCAAATAAATATGATGTGAAACATGCCATGTTTTCACAAAAACATTGCTTGATCATATATCCAAAAGATATCCCTAACACTTCCTTGTGTTCAATGGGCACCTCTCCTCCCCCCTTGTCCAAAGGGATCCAAAATATCTTACAAGAATTTAAAGACCTCTTCCCAAAAGACATTCCAAAAGGGTTACCTCCTATTAGAGGCATTGAGCATCAAATAGACCTTATACCTGGGGCTAGTTTGCCAAATAGACCGGCCTATAGATGCAACCCTAAGGAAAGTTTAGAAATAGAAAATCAAGTGAATGAACTACTTTCCAAAGGTTGGATTAGAGAAAGTTTAATCCCTTGCACATTACCGGTTTTACTTGTACCCAAGAAAGATGGTTCATGGAGAATGTGTACGGATTGTAGAGCCATTAATAACATCACCATCAAGTATAGGCATCCCATACCTAGACTTGATGACATGTTAGATGAGCTTAGTGGATCTACAATATTCTCCAAGATTGATCTTAAAAGTGGCTATCACCAAATTAGAATAAAAGAAGGAGATGAATGGAAAGCCGCTTTTAAAACCAAGCTTGGCCTTTATGAGTGGTTAGTAATGCCTTTCGGCCTAACTAATGCACCAAGTACCTTCATGAGACTTATGAACCATGTTTTAAGGGATTTCATAGGGCATTTTGTTATGGTATACTTTGATGACATTCTTGTGTACTCAAAGTCCATGACCTCTCATCTAATCCACCTAAGACAAGTTATGCTTGCCTTAAGAACAAACAATCTTTATGCTAACTTTGAAAAATGTTCTTTTGGCATGGATTCCATTGTCTTTCTTGGTTTTGTAGTTAGTTCTAGAGGTGTTGAGGTAGATCACTCTAAGGTTAAGGCAATCCAAGATTGGCCTACACCTAAAAATGTGAGTGAAATAAGAAGTTTCCATGGTCTCGCAAGTTTCTATAGGAGATTTGTGAAAGATTTTTCAACCCTAGCCTCCCCTTTAAATGAGTTGGTTAAAAAGAATGTTTCTTTTGTGTGGGGGCCTAGGCAAGAAAAAGCCTTTCAAGATCTCAAAGATAGACTCACTCATGCTATAATTTTAAAACTTCCAAATTTTTCTAAAACCTTTGAGCTTGAGTGTGACGCATCAAATGTGGGCATAGGAGCTGTGCTTTTACAAGAAGGTCACCCCATTGCTTTCTTTAGTGAAAAACTTAATGGGGCCACTATTAACTATCCCACATACGATAAGGAATTTTATGCCTTAATTAGAGCCCTACAAACTTGGGAGCACTACTTAATCCCAAAAGAATTTGTGATACATAGTGATCACCAATCTTTGAAATTCATCAAAGGGCAACATAAGTTAAACAAAAGGCATGCTAAGTGGGTTGAGTATTTGGAACAATTTCCTTATGTCATCAAGTATAAGAATGGCAAAACCAATACTGTGGCTGATGCTTTATCTAGGAGTCACTCTTTACTTACCTCTCTAGGAGCCAAAGTTATTGGGCTTGATGAAATTAGGTCTTTGTACCCAAATGATCTTGATTTTTCAAATATCTTTAACTCATCTTCCACTTCTACATCTCATAAGGGCTTCTACATTTTAGATGGCTATCTTTTTAAGGCCAATAGACTTTGTATTCCACGAAGCTCTTTAAGAGATCTCCTACTTAGAGAGAGTCATGAGGGAGGACTCATGGGTCATTTTGGAAGAGATAAGACTTTTTCTATCTTACATGAACACTTTTATTGGCCTAAAATGAAAAAGGATGTTCAAAAACATTGCTCTAGGTGTATTGTTTGTAGAAAGGCTAAATCAAAACTTTCACCTAGTGGTTTATATACTCCCTTGCCAACACCTAGTGCACCTTGGATTGATATATCAATGGACTTTGTGTTAGGCCTGCCTAAGACCCAAAGGGGAATGGATTCTATCTTTGTGGTTGTGGATAGGTTTAGCAAGATGGCTCACTTCATCCCTTGCCATAAGGTTGATGATGCTAGTCATATTGCTAAGATCTTCTTTAAAGAGGTTGTGCGATTACATGGTGTACCCAAAACCATTGTTTCTGATAGGGACACCAAATTCCTAAGCCATTTTTGGAAAACTCTTTGGTCAAGGCTAGGAACACAACTCCTCTTTTCCACAACTTGTCATCCTCAAACGGATGGCCAAACAGAGGTAGTAAACAGGACCCTCTCACAACTTCTTAGGGTCTTAGTACACAAAAATGTAAAATCTTGGGATGAGTGTTTACCCCACATTGAGTTTGCATATAATAGGGTACAACACTCCACAACCAAGCATAGTCCATTTGAGGTTGTATATGGTTTTAACCCTCTCACACCCTTGGACCTTTTGCCCATTGAGGTTTCTGATTCTGTCCTTCATATGGATGGAGAGGCAAAGGCCCAATTTATCAAAGATTTTCATGAGAAGGTTAGACACCAAATACAAACTAAAAATGAACATTATGCTCGTTGTGTAAATAAACAAAGAAAGGAGATCACCTTTGAGGTTGGAGATTGGGTATGGTTACACCTTCGAAAGGAACGCTTTCCAAATTTGAGAAAATCCAAACTCAACCCTAGAGGTGATGGGCCTTTTCAAATTCTCAAGAAAGTTAATAATAATGCTTATGTCCTAGATCTACCAGGAGATTATGGTGTGAGTGCTTCTTTTAATATAACTGATTTGTCTCCCTTTGATATAGATGATGAGGATGATGCCTTTGATTTGAGGACAAATCCTTTTGAAGAGGGGGAGCATAATGTGGACATACCCAAGGAAGACCCTCACACTACATTGGAGAAAGGACTTGAAGCATATAGAGGCCCCCTCACAAGGGCAAAGACCAAACGGGCCAAAGAGAGCATCCATAAAGCCCTTTTCTCTTTTCTCTCTTCTAGTAGGCCTAAGCCCAATAAGGAACCTATGAGGATCTATATGTACTTTACTTGTAATATACTTTCTAAATAGTTTCTCTAGGCTTATAGGATAGCTTTGGGCCTTACAAGGTCAAATGGGCCACTTTTGGGCCTTGTACTTTCCCTTTTGGGCCATGTATAGGCCATTTGTTCATCTTTTCTCTTAATGGGCCTTGGATCCATGACCAAGCCCATCTAGCTAGTCCTTGGCCGAAATTCCCATGGCCTATATAAGGGCTTCTCCTTTTGTAATCAAGCACCATTAATTCATTTGCAAAATTTGAGAGCACTTAAGTGTTTCCTAGTGAGAGATTCTCCTCCTTCTCTCTAGAATTTGAGAGCTCTCTCAAGCTCTTATCCAAGGGGTTTCTCCCTCCCTTGGTGGTGAGTGGAGTTATCTTCCTCCATCTTAGGAAGTGGCCTCCAACCTTTCCCTCTCCTCTTTTCCAAGCCTTCCTCCATTGTCCACTTTCTCTCCTTCCATTTCCACTCTCTTTTCCTTTGTTTTGGCGTCACATTCCTCTAGTTTTAGGCTTTAGTTTCGGCTTCCCTTGCCTTGAAGAAGAAGTTCTCAAGCTCTCTTTGAAGGAAGATAGAAGAAAGAGCCCTAGATCCATCCTTCTTCAAGAAAGTGCATGAAGAGCCTACATCAGATCTCCCCCTTGGCGCGACTCCATGGCTCCTTCCCCCTCCCTGTCACTGGTTACTAAAAAAAAAGGGCAAGGGTGAGTGTTTGGCATTGTAATTAATATAGAATGGAACTTAACAAATATACATACATGATTATATATATACATCAAGCATCATTCGAAAGTAAGCACAGTTTACTCAACAAGTGTATCATTTGCAACCATCAAGGGGTTAGCCCATACTTAACAAGATATCAACTTTTCACTCGGAAATCTATCAAATTACACATAGAAACATAGTGTATTACATACAAAAACTATATTAACCCAACCAAGCAATTCCATCACATTCATCACAATCACCACTGACTCTCATACAATCTGACTCCTAGTATCCGGATACTAAAGGATTGGCATTCAGCTGGGGGTCCTACTTGACACCCCGTGAACCCTGCTTGGTTCACCGAGTCCTGCTTGACTCTCCACCTCGACCACTGGGTCCTACTTGACCACTGGGTAGCTCAACTGGGCACGAAAACCACGGGAGCGGGAAATGAGGGGCTATCATATACCGTCGGCCATCCCACACCACATAGTCATTCAACAATTTACCTTTCACATAATAATATCAATTCTTCATCACTCGGGTAGCCTGCTTGCTAACCCGGCGTCACATAACACTGATCATTTCAACATTAGATATCACAAGATCATAACATGATAAACTCAACCACACACCCGATCCTCAACTAATTAATGTACACAGTCACGCATGCACAAGCATAAACACACAACTACGTTTAGTAATATTTTCCTTAACCTGCTTACACCATCTCAATGACCTGTATAAGAAGCGAGTCCTATTCTAATTAATTATAACCCGAACACCCCCTTACTTTGGTTCCACGCTTCGATAATCTGCTCTCTGTGTCGATTCCTTCCTCTGAGCACTGGTTTCGCAGTCTCAGCTCCGTCACTCAGTCTTCCGTTGCTTAACCTACTACCTACGAATCATAAAGTACAGCTCGTCACTTCAACGCCCTTAGTTCATGGACCGCATTTGGGCTCACACTCACCAGAGGAGTGGAGAACAGCATCGAATATAGCCATGCATGGCCCTTGACCGCCAAAGAATAAAAGGGATAAGGGAATCACAATTAGAATGGATCAGTAGACTCACCTTGACGCCTCGATCACAGGAATGAGGTTCAATTGAAGTTCAGACACAAATGGAGTCCCTCTCCAGCGCATGCAACTCAGTGTTAAGAGAGGAGAAAATAAAAGAGAAGGGACAGACCAGCAGCAGAGGTAACTCGCAAATAATGAAGAGGGAAGGAAGAGAATCTTCTTATATATATATAAAGCTCATGGGCAAGATTGTCTTTTCCTTTATTTTATTTGTATTCTCACTAAATTTTAATCAATTTCACCATATTAAACTATTTCATAGTTATCAAATCAATTACACTTATTTATTTCCTCAACGTTTAATTATTCATAATTCTCTAATACTTCGCAAGAGTATAGGCCCAGTATGAATACCGGCCCCCCGGCATCCTAGCTTAGTGTTCATACCTCGGAAATCCGAGCTACAACCTGAGAGGTCGGATATCTCATCCGTGCTCGCCTCTTGGTTACCTACACCCGTTGTTTCAGTCATTATGAGGTTGATCCGGGCTATGACCCCGTGAGGCGCTCTCCTCACATCGGTTTGGACCAAACCACCTGGCCCTGTCCACTCTTCTCTTACACTCCCGATCTTCAACTCCGCCTGCCCGCTCTTCTGAGACAGATCTCGACACCGGCTTTCCCGTCTCTGGCTCAGACAGAACAAATATTAAATAAAACTTCTAAAACATTTACTAACATTTCCCATTTCTTATAATTCTCATTAAAACATCAGGGATGTTACATATACCTTACTCATCTTGCACATAGAACAAACACAGAGCAACAAATAAAGTTGCCTACCCTAGGGTTCAACAATCACAGACATTAACAGAACGCAAATGATAAAATACAAACAAAACAGAAACCACATACAAACATTGATAGAAAAAATAAAATAAAGGAAGAAGTTAAACAATTAATATGCTATTTAAAACATGCGCTATCAAATTGACTGGCTTGACTCTCTAAGTCTCCCCAGCAGAGTCGCCATCTGTCGCGACCGGGATCGTGGCGGGAAGGCCGACCCTCAAAGTATTAAAATGTGGTTTCGAAATCCTTTCGAAAAGAAAACAGGGAGTCGCCACCAATATTTTTAAGGGTAAAATATCGGAAAAACCTTTCATTAAAGCACTGGTTATGAAAGTAAAAATTCTAAGTTTGGGAGTCTAATTACAGGTGAGGAAGGTATTAGCACCTCACAACTGCCCGTTATAAAATGGTTACCTCAATATGATAGAGCGCATTATAATTAGCCCAAAAATTATTTTAACTTCTTCAAAAAAAGAAGTGTACGAAATGACAAAGCATACAAAAATAAACACGGAATTTTTACATGAGATTAACATGACGTCTCATCCAAATTAACCTCGTTCCACCTTTTTTTAAAAAAATATATATAAAAAATGAGATTAACAAGACGTCTCATCCAAATTAACCTCGCTCCTCCTTTTAATAACAAGACAAAATTGGAAACTAGAAAAATTAAATAAAGATAGATGGGCCCGATAGGAACTGTTTTCCGCTCCTACGTATTCTCAAGCTTTCGAGAAATCAGGGTCACATAGTTCTTTTGTTGTTATTATTAGTTACAAAGTAAAATAAAAGAAATTCAACAGAATAAAATTGAACAAGGGAACAGGTTCAACAAAATTACAAATCTGGCAGGAGAATAAACAATAAAAAAAAGAAAAGAGATAAAATAGAACCGGTGTGGTGTGGACTTAGGAGGAACCAGATTGTGGATTGGAGCCAATGTGGAATAAACCGAAGTATAGTGTGGAGCCGGAGTAGGACTTAATGGCGAAAATATATTTTAATGGAGAAACAGTGTAGGATTCAGTGGTGTTGTGAGCAGTATAGGGTCTGGACGGAGTTTAGAGTGACAAGGAGGTTCTGAAATCCATCGAGACTGGTGCTTCTGTTTCAAAGAAAACAAGAAAATGTGGGTTGGGGACAGGTTTCTTTACTTCAGATTCAGGATTCTAGAGTAGAGATTTTTTTCAAGGGTCTTTTGATTCCAGATGCCAGGATCCCCTTGCGCACCTTCAGTTGAGGTATTTATAGAAATCCAAGTGCTGGCTGATTGCTTGAATAACCCAAAGATAGCCTGGCCACCAATAATTATGGGGAACAACGGCTGATGAGTAATTTATTATTTTTATTTTTGTTTGTTATCAGCCGCCTCACAGGATTAGAGAATCAACTTGGATGGTGCGATTGTATGTAATGGAGAAACAACCTGGTCATTGACGATTATGGGGGAACGACGTCTAGTAGGTAATTCTTTATTATTTTCATTTTTGTCTGTTGCCAGCCGCCCCCCAGAATTCAAGGATCAACTTGGATGGTGCGATTCCAAGTCAGCATAGGCAAACAGACTCCTCGAATGGTGCCACATGGGACCGGTGTTCTTCTTATGGCCCGGACCGCTGTCAGTATCCATTCTCAGTGGAAATTGATCCGATCGAGACAGGTGCCTACATACATAAAAGTCCGAGTGAAAATACCGACCTTTGACACTCGGTGTGAAGGCTTGAATTCATAGATTATTGACTCAGAAATCTCTTTCCGAGGAGTATTCATCAGAGCCTCTTTTCATTCAGAATTGCTTCACTCAGAGGTGCTTTGTCCGGAAATGTCACTGCTTGAAACATTCATTCAGTCGTAGCCTTTCTTCCTTCGAAAGTGACTCACTCGGACATATCTGCCTAAAATGTTTTTTCAAAGTCTGACTCACTCGAGAATATCTCTTTCTGAGAATCATCCATCAAAGCCTCTTTTCGTTCAGAATCACTTCACTCAGAGATGATTCTCGGAAGTGTTTGCTCGAAAAGTATTCATTCATAGAGCCTTTCTTTGCTCGGAAATAATTCCTTTGAAATGATCCACTCAGAAATATCTTACTCAGAGACACCCTACTCGGATATATCTTTGCCTAAAAATTACTCTTCATAGTCAGAGCCTTTCTTTGCTCGGGAGTAAACCACTCGGAAATACTCACTCGAAGGCACCTCATTCGGGAGTATGGAACTCGGAAATGAAAAGTGCTCCTTTGAAATCAAAGTGTTTCTTTGCTCGGAAACACATCTCTTGAAAGTGGTTCACTCAGAGACGCCCTACTCGGATATATCTTTGACCGAACAGTAATTCACAATCAGAGCCTTTCTTTGCTCGGAAGCAATTCCCTTTGAAGCAACCCACTCGGACATGCGTCACTCAGAGACATGCCACTCGGAAGTATGGAACTTGAGAGAGTCTTTTCCCGAAAGAGGCTCACTCGAGGTCAGAGATTTTCTTCGCTCGGAAATACATCTCTCAGAGGCAAACCACTCAGAAATGCCTTACTCGGAGACATCCCATTCGAAAATATGCTTGCCCGACAAGTGTTCATTCAAAGTCAGAGGGTTTCTTTGCTCGGGAGTAATTCCCTCGAAATGATCCACTCGGAAATGCCTCACTCGGAGACACCCCTCTCGGATATACCTTTTCCCGACAAGTGCTCATTCGAAGTCAAAGTCCTTTTCGTTCAGAATCAATTCAATCAGGAATCCTTCACTCGGATGTATCTCCACCTGGGAGGTATTCATTTAAAGTCAGTCCCTTTTTCATTTAGAGTAGCTTCAATCGATAATCCTTCACTCGGATATATTCATCTAAAATTAGACTTGCTTTTTATTTTGAAGTGTTTCGCTTAGAAGCAACCCACTCGGAAACACCTCACTCGGAGACAACCCACTCGGTAATGTCTCACTCGGAGACAACCTACTCGGAAATGATCATTCGGAAATATGGAACTTTGAGAAAGTTCACTCGAAAGGTATTCTTTCCTAGTCAGAGCCTTTTTTCATTCGGAAGTAACTCCCTCAGAAGTAGCCCACTCGGAAATACCTCACTGGGAGACAATCCACTCGGAAATTTGGAACTTGAGAGAGTCTGCCCGAAAGAGGTTCATTCCAGGTCAGAGCCTTGCTTCGCTCGGAAGTACCTCTCTTGGAAGCAATCCACTCGGAAATTCCTCACTCGGAGACATCCCACTCGGCAGTATGGAACTTGAGAGAGTCTTTGGCCAAAAAAACTCATTCTAGGTCAGAGCCTTTCTTCGCTCGGAAGTACATCTCTCGGAAGCAATCCACTCAGAAATGCCTCACTAAGAGACATCCCACTCGGCATTTCTTCTCTCGGAAATATCTCTGCCCGAGAAGTACTCATTCATGGTCGGACTTGGAAATTCTTCACTGATCCCCTTTCTCATAGCGCTGTTTCCAACCTGGCACGCTTAAGCACGCAGCTCTCTCAAGCGTGAGGAGGTCTCGCTTAAGCGAGAAGCCCCTAATGCTCTTAATTTTTCTTAGTTCACGCTTAAGCTTACACTCTGGACCAAAAGAGGTGCTCACACCAAGTGTTAGATTAGAATATGTGAATCTTGGGGATCTTGAGTAGAAAATAATTATGTGGTGCTTTATGAAATGTAGGACCTATTCCGAACGATGAGGCGGGAATGTCGTATCGCTCAGAATTCTTCTCTTGAGGTAGGAGAGGAGTTTTATATTCTAAATGCATGAATTGAGTAATGTTTGATTGTCATATATGACAATATACGTGTTTGCCTCATTTGAGTGGTAATGATGATTTGTGGTTATTAAACATAATGATGATGATGATGAATATGCTTGACAACATGTAATGTGCATTTGAAATGTTTATGGTATGATAATTGGTGATGTTGAATTATTTGGCTAGTGTAATGCCTCAATGATGATGTGGTTGTGTTATGTTCACCATAAATGTGCATCATTAATAATAAATAAGAATGAAATGGATAATTAGCATGCCTTTATGATGATGAAAGATTGATGATTAAAATTGATGATTTGATGCCCTTGTGACAATGAGGAATTGTTAAAAATGCCACACTAAAACATGAACAATGGTAACAACCAATGATAATAAAATCCACTAAGAAATGCATGGTGGAGATGTTGGTGATGTTGATTGGTGAGTGGCATAATTAGGATGCATAGTTATGAGAATGCATTATGATTTGCATTTGCATTGCATCTATGGCATACTACATAGTCGCTGATGTTGGAATGTTAGGGGATTCCCCTGGCCGGTCTAGTAGGAGGACGACTCAGTGCACGAGTATTCTTATTTTCCTTTGTGACTCGGAGTGTAAGTCACGAAGCCGCCCATGTATAGCTACGGGGAGCTGCATGTGGCCGACCCTGTGGGGGTGGCTCTTTGGTGAGCAAGTGTCCCCGGTGGTCTTATAGATCACAACTGCTATGGTATGAATCATGGCCGACCCGCAACACCTTTATATTGATTATGGTGTTTACCACAGTCATGGTGTAAATGGCCAGGTGTTGTATGATGGGCGATGCGGTTTGGTACCAGTAAAACATAATGATATACATGTAATTTGATGATATATGTGTACACATTTTTCTACTATAGTAGGGGTATAGTTATATGATTATACTTGACCCATAATTTGGTGATTATTCCCACAGTTGGATTCGTAATTTATAAATTACTCTGTTGTGCATGTGTATTAGCTTAAGAGCATTTGCATATAGCAAGGAGGTATGCCAAAGGTGATGAGAAATGATAATGGTTGTGATTGGGTGAGAAAATGCCTAAAGACAACATAAAAGATATGAATACAAACACATATATGGTGTATAGTGATTTTATGTGTGACAACCTAATATGATGAAAGGTCTGATTGTGTGTATGCATATATACTTTGTTATGATCCATAGGGATAATTGAATTATGTGTATGATTGGTGAGATGTTGATAATGATGATGGTGAATAATATGCTAATGCAAATTATACATGATGTTGAATGCATATGCACACAATCATATTGTATTCATATTCATCCTTTGGAATATATAACTCATTCTCCCATGTTGTCTATTTTTAGCTTTGTGATGTAGAACACTCATGAGAGTGAGATTAGATCTTTTGGAAGTGCACTTTTTGATGATGGAGGTAAATTAGTGTATAGGAAGCGCCTTGGCCAGCGAGTATTGATTTTGTATGGCATATGATGAATGGTGTATGCCTAATATGTACTTGGATTAGCGTATATTCATTTTGGAGGTCATAGGTGAAAATTTAACCTTGTATGTATGGCTAATTTTTTATTATGACCTAGACAATGTATGATGTTAATTATGGGGCTGAAATTATTGCCCAAGTGTTGAATGGATGATGTTAATTCATGAATTACAATGTTTTATAAAGTGTATGTGATGTTGTGTTTTAATGTTTATGCTTATTTGAGGAACCAATAGGGTTAAAATGTGTTTTAAGTGGTTTTGATTGTATGTAATGACCCCAATAGCTTAAATTCATGATTTGTGACTTGTAGAAATTGGAATGGACCAATTCCATTGAGAATAGGTCCTTGAGTTGCCCAAAAATGCCTCAAAATGAGTGAAATGCATTTATGCACATAACTCTCTTGTTTTAGGAATTTATGAGTGTGGCCGGTGGCCACATGTCACAAATGATGTATATAAGTTGGTGTCAAAATTTGGTAGGCATTGGAATTCATATGAAAAAGTTAAGGGGGTTAGAAGTCCAAAAATATGACTTTTTCGCATAAAATGGCCTCTATGCTGTCATGAATCGATTCACAAAAGTGCATGAATCGATTCAAGACAAATTGTTTTCACTGTTCCTTAATTTGGGCACTTTCAATCGATTCAAGCCCCCGCATGAATCGATTCAAAGCTCACTGGAATTGAGACGCCCAAACCCCCAAATAAAATAGGGGAAAATTTTTCGCGTCCTTGAGAATATTAATAATCCAAATAATTAAAGTGGTGAAACATTTTTCACCAAACCCCTGGATCTAAAATGAACCACTCCCATATATGAAGATATGAGAGGGTGAAACTAAATATAAATTTTTCAATCAGAAGCCGCGGAAGAATTATTTAATTTGGTTTAATTAGTGGCTAATTGATTTTCAAGAGGAGTCCATTCATAAAAATATGGGATACAATTTATATAATCTAGAAGGCCTAAATATACTCCTCAATACCTTTAAAATAATATCTAAAGAAGAAATAATGCATAACATTTTAAAATTTAATTTAAAATAACAAAATGAGAATCAGGGGCATACTCGCTCAAGCGTGACTCAAGTCGCTTGAGCGAGCCAGCGTACCCACGCTTGGGCGAACACTGAGCGACCTTGAGCGAGGGAGGGAAATAAGTATCAGGGCTCAACTCGCTTGAGCGAGCCCTGCCTCGCTTGAGCGAGACACGAAGGAATGCTTGAGCGAAGAAAGCGAGACGCTTGAGCGAAGAAGGAGAGGAGTATCAGGTACCAATCTCGCTTTAGCGGTCCAAGGCTCGCTTGAGATAGATCGTTCCAGAAATGTTGAGGACTCTCTGGCTGATTTTCGCTTGGGCGAGGCACCACTCGCCTGGGCGAAAATCGTCCAGAATCAAATCTCCTTCCCCCTCGCTTGAGCGCCCACTCCCACGCCTGAGCGAAGAATGTCCAGAAGCAAAACACTGATTCTGTGGCAATCTCGCTTGGGCGGAATGCAACTTCGCTTGGGTGAATTTGGGGCAGAAACGAATCCCCTGTTTCACAGCAAGCTCGCTCGAGCGAGAATGCCACTCGCTTGAGTGAGTTCTGCAGAAACTCAACAGCAACGAAAATTCACTTGAACAAAACACATGCAACATCAATTCCTTCTAATTTGGCCTCACCTAAGACCCTATCTTATTTCATTATGCATGTACCACTTCATATGATGCTACAATCCAAAACTACATGATTCTCATGTAATTAAACACCAACAACATCATCATGCTAAGATTAATTCATGCATATAATCCAAATTCAACATTGACTCATAACATTCATGAACTAGCATAAAAACACAACATCCATTCATTGATCAAAGTCAAGCATCTAAATTCATTCTTTACATCTTTTGGGTCATGTGGGAAAATTGGCCTTATACAACATGTCCGATTCTCTCCCATGACCTTCAAAATCTATCAACATTACAAATTTTGAGTATATAAACAGCATATACTCTACAAAACAGATTTCATGCCGGCCAAGGCTTACGCATTCCTATCCATATTTTACCTTCTTCATACTCGGCCTCCAAAAGTTGTAGGATTTAAGTCATACCTACATCAACTTTAAAAATGGCAACGGGGAGGTGAGTAACATAATCCAAATGAATTAAAGTCATACATTATGATGAAATACATGTATACTTGCACAATTAGCCATCATTACACCACATCATACATTATACACAATACATTTTATAGTTTCAAGTATACATTCACAATATCAATCATTTGGATTGCCAATCATATGTAGGGTTAGTATTCAACTCTTTCCCTTTTCAATTTTCAATCATCCGTTGCCACCATGGGCTTTCAACTAAGCATATCTCCGGCTATATGCAAATGCTCTTAAAGCTAATGCATATGCACAAGAATTTCTTATCAAACAATGCGGATCCGACTGTGGGAAAAATATATCATTAAATCAATTGTGGGACAAGCATAGGTGTGCTACTATGCCCCTACTGCAGTAGAAAAATTATGTACACATATATCTCAATTTTAAGCATGCTTACATACTCATTATTTTACTGGTACCAAACCGCCATCGCCCATCTGTAGCACTAGTCACCCTGTGACTTGCGGATCAACATAGTGGCCTCAACTACCACAAGTGCTACGGGCCCCTCCCGTACACACATCGAGAGAGCCGTGTCCCGTCGGACACCGAGGTAAACTCGCTCACCATAGAGCCGCCCGCCCACTGGGCCCGCCACATAGGGTACCTCATCATCAAACTATGGACAGCTTCGTAACTCATAAACCGAGTCACAGGGGAAAAACCACAACACGCTCATGCACCGAGCCGCCCTCCCACTGGGCCCGCCTAGTGGAACCCCCTAATGTTCCACATAGACAGCTATGCTATGCCATGGATGCAATGCAAATGCAAATCAAGTGCATCCTCACACTATGCATCCTAGATGCCACTCCACATTCAATCATTCATCACCACCACTTGGTGGATTTCAATATTCACATCATTCTTATCCAATCCCAATTCTCTTTTGAACTTATTCTCATCAATAGTTAGTGGCATACACATTCCATAACTCATACACACATATTTGGGATATTCACATCACAATCTCAACTCACATATGGTTGCAAACCATCATCATACTTCATTAATATAGTATTACCACATCATTAATTTTATCCCAAACACAATGCCACATAACAATCATCATTCTAAATGCATTCAAATCACACATATCATATCATCCATTCAAACAACCATTAACATAATCACATATACATATTTTCACATCACCAATGGATGAAATCATGCATTTAGACAAGTTACCCCCTCCTACCTCAAGTGAAGTAGTAATCAACGCGGTTTGATGGTCCCGCTTCGTCAATGGGGTCACCTCCTACATCACAATACATTATACAATCAACTTTCTATTTACCCATTAAGACTCAAACGCTTATACATATATCATTAACTTGATATTCATATTATTTTAACTCTCAAAACTCTTTTATTCCATTTTATCCACCATAACCACCATGGGTTAGGTGCTACCCTTTATTATTATGCATTCAACAACCAAACCCTTTCATGGGTGTCTCCATTAATGACTTCCCTCAACCAAATACCATCACCAAGAACACTTATGCATTATAATTCACATTTATTACCAACAATTAATACTCATCAACCTCCATTATACATTCCCCCAACTTATGAAATTAGAGTTTTCATCAAATTTCCAATCACCCACATACATATTCTTCTCCTTCCGACCATAAATGTATCCACTTCATTACTTCACAAAGAAACCTTACTCTCATACCAATTCCACACCAAACCCTTGCATTAAATACTCTCCTCAAGGACATCCATACACATGCATGGTTCCCAAAACTCATATTATCATACAACCATGGCAAAAACCCAAGTAAATGGTGAGTATTCCTTACCTCACACCCAAAAACGAAAATGGGTTCAATGGAGGGAGAGAAAGCTGCGAAAATGGAGAGAGAGAGGGAGAAAACAGCAGCTCACAATCTCCTTCAAGCTCCACCAACGAAAATGAGAAGGAGAGGTGGAAGATGAACTCAATGTGTTAGGGTTTGGAGGAGGAAAGGAAGAGAATGGAGAAGATGGTGATGGAAAGAAGAAGAAAGTGAAGTGTAATGTCCACTTTCAGCATGCCTACGTGAATAGAGAAAGGAAAATTTGGGTTTTTGATTTATTTTAAATTCCCATTCATTAAAACTTCAGTGTTTTATAACTAACAGGTTCTCCGTTCGGCTCAATACATCGTCTGAAAATTATTCCGAATACATATTCGGATTCCCAATATTATTCTCTACAGCCCTGACCAATATCATCTCATTCCGAGATACTTGGTCCGACACCCATATTCCAACCGGGCTTAATTTCAGCTTAACCGGTCTCCATAATTTTCTAACAGTTCCCAAAATTATCAATTCAATTATTCTCAATAGTTTGGGACATTAAATACTCCATATACCAATTCCTAATATTTATTCCGGTAATCAATTCTCTATTTTAAAATTTGGGATGTTACAGGAATCACTATTCATGAGGTCCAGGAACGTTTGAATCGATTCATGCGAGCTTGAATCGATTCAAAGGGGCCTATTTTCATTTTTTGGACTCTAGTAGCACTTGAATCGATTCTTGGGATGCTTGAATCAATTCATACCCCTGATTCTTCAATTTTTCATGTGTTTTGTTGACAGATGAGTTTCATTTAGCCATGGTTCAATTATATATCCATATGTGACTTTATTTACCACTTTTAACTATCAATTCAAGTGTCTTCAAATCCCTTTTTATTCTTTTCCATATCTCTCAAATAGATTATGTTTTTCGCTATCCCTTGTTGATGATCCTATGATCAATTGTCCAAGGAAGACTCTTGATTAAATTTATTCACCTTCTCATATCTTCATATATAGGATAGGTTATTTAAAATGATCTGGGATTACTCATTAATGATTTATCTCGCGGTTTCTTCTATTCTTTAATTACTTTAAAATCATGAAACATTTACCCTCATTTTTAGGGTGTCTCAACCTAGTATCAGAGCCTTGCTTGCTCTTTGATAGAGACTTAATAGATGTTATGCAAGCAATTCTTTCTTATGATTGAGTTGTGTGAGTTGTATTTGATTGAGTTATGGGCACTTAATTGAATTATGACTGTTTAGAATCGAATTGAGATTGGTGTGCTTGTTGTTTGACTCCGACCAAGATTCCTTACACTATTTATCTTCAAGGATGAATATGTTATGATTATGTATTGAGATTAATATAACTATTATGATATGATGCATGATGGAGCAATGGGTGTTGAAACCTCTATATATATATGTATATAGATTGAAGGTTGATTGTTTGGTCTAGTTTACTCATGTGTGAGCCATGTCTTAATGTATAGACGTGAAACATGGCTGGTAGAATAATCAAGAAGCGGCTGTTATGGCATATGCTTTTAATCGCTTTGCGGATCTTTTGGAAAGACAAGGCCAACAAAATATGGGACAAGGTGCCCAGGGTCTTGATCGATTTCTCAAGAGGAAACCTTTCGAGTTCCATGGAGGGTATAAACCCAAGGATACGTATATGTGGATGAATGATCTTGAGAAGATCTTTGCGAGCTTTGAATATTTTGAGGCTCAGAAGGTTGAATATGCAATCTTTATGGTCTGCGATGAAGATAAATCATGGTGGCGTCTTACTAGGGGACGCATGTTGTCTACTAATGTTCCCTTGGAGTGGGAAAACTTCAAGGTTGAATTCTTGAAGAAATATTTTTTTGAAAAGCTATAAAAGTAAGAAAGAGCTTGAGTTCATGGAGCTTAAGCAGGGTGATATGAATGTGGAGGAGTATGCCTCTAAGTTTGAAGAACTTTGTGTATTCTATCCTCCTTATCAACAAGAGGGTATCTAGGCTTTGAAGTGTGTGAAGTTTGAGAATGGCTTAAAGCCCGAGATCAAGCGGGCTATTCGACACCAAGAGATTAGAAGCTTCCCTACATTGGTGAACAAGTGTCGCATTTATGAAGAGGATGATGTGACTCCTTTGAGTCAAGGTAAGCATGAGCCCAAATTGAAGGGTCAATTTTCTGGTTTCAAGAGGCATGGCCAATTCAAGAAGAAATTCTTTCGTGGTGGATCCTTCAATGCAAGAGGACATGGTGGATCCTCTAAACCTTATTCCTCACAAAACCATAGCTCGGACTAAATTCTTAATTATCAGCTATATAATAACATCACTCCCTCGGGTTCACGCAATTCACTCAAGATTAAGCAATCCACAATCACATATGCTATTATAACACATCATGAACTCAGCAACGACACTAATGTACATACAGACACTCAGTCGGATTTCATACCAATTATTCATGGCTATATTATTGTTCACTACAGCAGGCACCATAACTACAACATCATATTGCACTTAGTAATAGCATTGACATATACATATACTCATCCAATCAGATTTACCCAAATGAATTCCAAACTACATTAAGGATTTCATTCACAATATCATATCCACATATTCATATAATTCACACCGAGCTCATTTATCATCATAAGTGTACACACAGTCTTTCAATCAGAAATTGTACCATAACATACATTCTCAATTATAACATTGCATTACACTTGGCAACAACATCAATACATGTACATTCACTCAGTCAGACCTCATTCATACAACATCATCAAGTCGGAAACTACTCAAATCATTCAAATCCATGCAGATCATGTCAGCCTTAATAATAATGCTCTCATACATATGTATTCATGCAGTCGGCGAATCAGATGCATACGATTCATTCACCAGGAGTCCAACTCCAATGCACTCGGCATTTTCCTTGAGTCCAACCCAAGGACTTTCATTAAGCATCTAATGCTCATGCTCCAAGCATGGCCTCGAGTCCAACTCGGAGGTCCTTTAGGATTAATCTCAGAATCCTCAATACCCCATGCATTCATCTGATTGCCCACTCTGAAAACGTTCAACGCTGATGCATTTCATTATAAATCACACACAGCTCTTATTTGCTGACTCACAGCATGAGCCACTGGACATTCTCATTAGCATACATATATATATATATATATATATATATATATATATATACACATCCTTCAGACGGGGTATCACCACAATGATTCACAATTAATATCTATCATAATATCCGGGTGTTGCATGCATCAATAATTAATCACACACAGATCACGTATTTCAATCATCAAACAACTGTCATGTTTCAATTATAGAGCAATACATAAAAGCAGTTCACCCAGAACCCGTCCAAATTACATCGTTTCAACTCATATAGGTCAGCATATAAATATATCCATCAATCATTCACTCAGTTATCATTAACCAGGAACCAAGACTCTATCATAATCTACTTATTCAATCAGGGTTCACACTCAATCACCTATATCATATATATATACTACGCAGGGTTCATGTGCTAGGTTACAAAACATCCATCACAAATAGCACTCGGCAGTAATGGTAACACTTCTTTTTACAAGTATTCAGTCAGTATTCGCAGAATTATTAACACGCATTCACGGACAGAGTCACACCATCACTAAACAGTTCACAAATACCATTCATAGTCAAACGTATACCAAATTCAATAGAAGATCACAAGCACCTATCATCACACGAGTCATGATTGAACAAGTATCAACATACAATAGAATATCATAAGCAATCGCGACAATCTGGCTTAATGCACTCAACAGCCCACTAACAGTAGGCAAACCTTGGCCATGGACCTTTTGGTCTGCTTTGATACCAAAATGTAACACCCTAATTTTTAATAAATAATAATCCCAAAAACAGGAAAAAAATTTTTCACAAAATCAACCACTGGTCAATCGGCATAGAAAAGAAAGAAGAAGGCAAGGGAAATAAAAGAGCATTCACACATATAGCAATCAGCGGGAGGAACAAGGCTGGAACCAACCCAGTCGGTTCAGCGAAACACATCAGCGCCTGGGCGAAATCCATGACAACTCTGACTCGCTCGGGCGAGATCCAGGACGCTTGAGCGAGACAACTTACTCGCTCGGGCGAAGTTCTAATCGCTTGGGCGATACCACGACAAAAGCCTTCCAGCAGCACACATTCGCTGGAGCGGATCCTTCATTCACTGAAGCGAGAAGCCTCACACGGCAAATTCATCACTCAGCATCGGGACATCCATACACTCAATAAATGACTAAGTCCACTCGGAAATTCATTCCTAAGTCCATTCGGTATTCCATAACTCCTTCTCACTTGGAATATATCCTATTCAAGCATCACTCGACGTAATCCATCCTTAACACAATCGGCTCACATTACACTTCCACTATTCGGTATACATTCACATTCACTCGGAAAATCAGGTAGTTAGGTCCCACTCAGACTTATTCAGAACTCAACCACTCGGGATGCAGACCCTCACTCACTCGGATTTTACATCTTTCACTCAGATTATCAATGCCTTACACTTAGGATCCAACCCACTCTAAACCACTATTCTAACTCCTCTCTCAGAAGGGAATCACTCAAGGTTTTCATTCGGGAAATACAAACTCTTCCTCACTCGGGATTTACTTATAATTTTCACTCGGAGTCACCCAACATGTTCACTCGGAAAAGCCACCCAGAAATCTTCACTCGGAACCATCACTTGACATAATTTCACTCATCAACGGCTCTCGAGTCTTTTAGCAACACATCCCAGTCGGAAAACACATCGAATCAGTACGAAGCACATATATATGAATACATGTTCTCAGAAACATAAATCTGCCCACAATTCCAATCTACCGACCCATAAACATGTAACCATATACTCGGAATACTCATTATCTTGATATTATGCATTCACCAATACTTACGATACCATACAAGTGACACCATGACTACTCAATCTTTATAAATGAATATATTTAATCGTCATTTTACATAAGAGCCGGCCAAGGCTACACGGACAGGACATAATAATGCAATACAAGTACTCAACAGTCGGAGTGCACCACACTCGGACTTGAGGTCCTATCATCATTTTTGAATCCGACCTGTACACTGAAAAATGGTGTAGGGGTGAGCATCTTAGATATTAAATGATAGATACCGACTCAGGCTGTCCCACAATTATACAGCAATATACATATACACACAATTATACATAGCAACGAGTAAAGTCAAGCAATATCAATCAACGAAGACACACATGGAACTCTTACCGATCAGAACCCACCAGTATCACTCGGCCTTATGCACATATCAATCCAATAATATTAACATACAACAATCAGTGTCATAATAATACCCATGAATCAGAACACACATTGAACATTTCTCACTTAGAACCCAACAATTCTCACTCGCCTATATATGCACAACTTTCCAACAATATTAACATACGTTCACAAAGCAGATTTCGATCAGTATCAACAGCACATGCACCCAGAATAGTTTACTAAGTTATATACATTCCTCATCTCCTTAACATCATCACACGCATAATCAAATTCCAGTCAGCATCAGCAATACATATACACAGAGTATTCACTCGGTTATACACATTCATTCTTCCATTAACATCATCACATGCATAATCAGTTCCAACAATATCAATCAGTTAATACACACATAGTATTTCACTCGGTTCCGCATTCGTGTGTATCGGTTTAGACATTGCAACGTAGGCTCCCAGCCTTTTTATACATAGCTCTCAGCTATCAAATCAGCTCCCAGCTGCTTGGCCGTTTTACAGGTACCCAACCGTTTGCCCACAGGTGACACCAACGCTCTCAGCGCCAACGGAGGTGTTCACAGGCAGCCCGAGTCCCACTCAAGAGCTACCTTGAGTCCCACTCAAGGATTTCATAGCGTCCCACGCTTTAATAACCGATGGTAGTGTCCCACACTACGTGCTCTCAGCACAAACACATCCCATGTGCCACACGCAGATTCATCACACAACACAGAGTTCATATACACAGCCGTACATGCATCTCATGCAATCGGCGTCATACATCATCAGCATTCAAACAACATATGCATCTCATGCAATCAATGTTGGACATTAACAGAACTCAACAACACATGCATCTCATGTAGTCAGTGTTACACATTCTCAGAACTCAATAGCATATGCATCTCATGCAATCAGTGCTAGGCATTAACAGTATTCCACAACACATGCATCTCATGCAGTCGACATTATGCATCATCAGCCTTCAACAATACACGCATCTCATGTGACTGGTATAACACAACATCAGGACTCAAACAACATACATGCAATCGGCATTAAGTAATATCAGGACTCAGAACACATATGCAATCAGTAAGGTACATTATCAGATTCACTAAGTCATATTTTATTACATGCAGTCAGCATTCTGAACTCATAACAACTTGTAGGTCATGTAAAACACACGGTAATCATCAACATCACTTCAACATATTCCTTTCACACAATCGTTAAACATTCATAGGCCATCAACATGCAACACTCAACTTTCACTCGTCATGCAACTGGGCAGTGCACACTCGCATACAACACAACACACAATCAGAACACGGGAACAGGAAGCATCAACACTCGGGACCCGTTCATAACCCATGCATTTAAGATAGAAGATACCCCCTACCCGGACTGAAGCTTTCAGTCGGTCAACACGACACCCAGTTCTAGAGGGACACTGAGTCACACTTAGCACATTTGCATGCAAGAGCAGGGGAGACCATTCGGGCTTCTGAGATGCCCAGCTCTCGGTTCATTCCCTGGAGTAGCTCCATCACAACGCTGTGAACACTCCAACCACCTTGAAGCTCCTCGTAGCGCAGATCTCCACTGAGGTTTGGCAGCTTCAAGCAAGGAGAGGAAGTCGACAAAGGAACCGCGGGGAAGAAGACTGGTTGCATGCAGGAGGAAATACACACCTGCACCCTCTCTGGCTCGTTGAGTCAAGAAGGAGGACTCCGATCCTCAGCCACCATTGTTGCGAGCTCACAGGAATAGAGCGCAGAGGAGGGAGAAGAAGATCGAAGAGTGAAGAAGAAGAAGAAGAAGAGAGAACGGAAGAAGAGGAATTCGAAGGGAAGAATGAAGGATAGTGTACCCATATATGCATGTACGAAGAGAAGGAAAAGTGGGGTGGGAAAGCACGCACAGCAGCAATCCCCCCACACGCGTCATACACACATAGTCACATCTAATCAGTCATTGATAACTAATCACCATCAGTCAGCCTTTCTTTTCTTAACTTCAATTAATTAAACCAATTATAATTAATAAATAATTCTCCCCACACTTATCAATTTATTATTTTAATGATTTATTTTGATTCGGCGATTAATTATTAAATCGGGATGTTACACCCAGAACTCGTGCTAGAAATTATGCTATATGGGTGATTGTGGATCGGTTGACGAAGTGTGCTCACTTCTTACCCATGAGTATGAAGAGCTCATTGGAGAAATTAGCCCAACTATATATCAAGGAAATTGTTAGACTACACGGTGTACCGTCTAGTATTGTATCCGACCGTGACCCTCGGTTTACTTCCTGATTTTGGGGAAACTTACACCATGAGTTAGGTTCTAAGTTAAAGCTTAGTTCTGTTTATCATCCTTAGACTGACGGACAATCTGAGAGAACTATTCAAAGCCTTGGAGATTTGTTGAGGGCTTGTGTTCTGGAGTATGGTGGATGTTGGGAGAGATTTCTTCCACTAGTCGAATTTACATATAATAACAGTTACAACAGTAGTATCTGTATGGCTCCTTATGAGGCACTTTATGGCAGAAAATGTAGAACGCCTCTAGGTTGGTTGGAAAACTCATGAGAATTTGGCTTTAGGGTCGGAGATTGTTCAGGAGACTACTGGGCAGATTAGAAAGATACAAGAGAATATAAAGATTGCTCAAGACAGACAAAAGAGTTATTATGACAAAAGGCATAAACCACTTGAGTTTCAAGTTGGTGATCATGTGTTCTTGAGGGTCTCACGTGATAAAGGAATTGCTAAAGCCTTGAAAAGTAGGAAATTAAGTCCTAAGTTCATTGGACCATATGAGATTCTTGAGCAAATCAGTGATGTTGCTTATTGGATCACACTTCCTCTGCATCTTGCGAATCTACACAATGTGTTCCATATGTCACAATTGAGGAAGTATATTCATGATCCCTTGCACGTGATCCCTGTTGATGATGTTGATGTGTAGGATGACTTGTCTATTCCTCCTGTTTCTGTTTGTATCGTTGAGCATTCCATGAAGAAGTTGCGAAACAAATTGGTACCTTTGGTGAAGGTGGCATGGAAACATGGAAATGTGGAGACGTTCATGTAGGAATGTGAAGATGATATTTGGGAACGGTATCCGGATGCGTTTGAATCTGGTACGTTAAAAATTTTGAGGATGAAATTTCTTTAAGGTGGGGTGGATTGTAACATCCCAAATTTTAAAATAAATGATTAAATAAGAAGAATTGAATAATTATATGTGAGTTAATTAATGTCCCAAAATATTAAAAATAATCAAATTAAGATTTTTGGGAATTATTCATAATTTATTGAGGTTTTATGAGCTGGAAATATACCCGACTAAAATATAGGTGTCAGACCAAGTATCTCCGATTGAGGTATCGTTGATCAAGGCTATTAAGAATATTATTGGGAGTCCGAATATATATTCAGAATAATTTTTAGATAACGTATTGAGCCTGAACAAAGATCCTGTTAGTTATAAAATGGAGAAAATGTAAGTGAAGGGCCAAAGTAAAAGTTTAATTCCTTATTCTTCTCTTATTCTCATGACACTTTCCTTTTCTTTTGGCAAACATATTTCCTTTCTTCTTCTTCTTCATTTCCTCTTCACTTTCTTCCTCACTAAACCAAGACAAAGATTGAAACCCATTTCCCCCACCATTTTTGTTTTATTGAAGCTTGAAGGAGGAGCTTGAAGCTTGAGGCTTTTTCTCCTTTCTCCTCCTTAATTTCATGTTCCTTTCTCCCTCTCTTAAAGACTCTTTTATTTCTTCTCTCGAGGTAAGCTCTTTGCTAATTCTCAAGAGCATGAACCCTAGGTTTTGAGTTTTTAAGGTTTGAGTGAGTAATAAATGTTATGGGTTGTTGGGAGAAGCATTTAACATGGAAACCCTAAGGCGGGGTGGTATTAAATGCAAGCTTGATGGACCATTAATGGGGTGCACGAAAAAATTAATGCTTGGAATGGTAGAAGATGATATGCATTTATGATGTTGTAGGATTTTTAAAGAAACCTTAACTTGTGAAAATTGGGGAAAATGATTGATGTTGGTTGGAAAGTGTTTAATGAGGGAATGAATGATATTTGAATAATGGGAATTAGTAAATATGTTAGGAGAGTAATTATAAATGATGGTTGATAGCATTGATAAGGGTGGATGGCCATTAGTGGTGATTGATGGCCATTGGTAGGTAAACCTATTGATAGGTATGGCTATAAATGCATGATAATGAATATGAACACCAAACCCATAGTGGTTGTGGTGAAATTAATGAAATAGAAAATGACTTGATAATGATAATGTTGTGAATACCAAGTGTTAGATTAGAATATGTGAATCTTGGGGATCTTGAGTAGAAAATAATTATGTGGTGCCTTATGAAATGTAGGACCTATTCTGAACGACGAGGCGGGAACGTCGTATCGCTTGGAATTCTTCTCTTGAGGTAGGAGAGGAGTTTTATATTCTAAATGCATGAATTGAGTAGTGTTTGATTATCATATGTGACAATATGCATGTTTGCCTCGTTTAAGTGGTAATGATGATTTGTGGTTGTTAATCATGATGATGATGATGAATACAACATGTAATGTGCATTTGGAATGTTTATGGTATGCTAATTGGTGATGTTGAATTGTTTGGCTAGTGTAATGCCTTGATGATGATGTGGTTGTGTTATGTTCACCATGAATGTGAATGGTCATCATTAATGATAAATGAGAATGAAAATGGATGATTATCATGCCTTTATGATGATGAAAGATTGATGATTTGATGGCCATGTGACAATGAGGATTGTTGAAAATGCCACACTAAAACTTGAACAATGGTAACTGTAACATCCCCGTTTTAAAATTTAATGCTGAATGAAGAATAAACCATTAAAATTTGATTTTTAACTAAGAAATAACTGTTAATTGCATTTAACTACTTAGGATTTAGCCATTAAAATATTAAAGATGGTGATGGTCAGGGGATGGGGTGGAGTGCACGTGACTGCTGGGCACGCACTCTCCCATCCCACTCTTCTTTTGCTGTGCGCATGCACATATATATATATATATATATATATAAGCGTGAGCCCTTGGCGGAAAAACACACTTGCTATTTCTTCAGACTCCCTTCTCCGTCACTTCATTCTCTACTTCCTCCCTTCGTCTTCATCTTTCTTCTTCTTCTATCTTACTCTTCGCTCCTGGAGGTCTGGTTTGCAGTACTGGAGAACGGACCACACTCCATCCCAGAATCAGGCACAGGATACGACAAGCCAAGGAAGACCGAACGAACCAAGAGAAAGACGTCGGACCCAACAACGAGAACAGAAAGGTTCTGAGGATTCTTCAAAAGGTAGGGGGCGCTTGCATGTCGAATGCATGGTCTAAGAACGGTACCGGATGAATGTATTGCTGAGTGCGGGTGTGTGTGTGTGCATGTATTTATAATCATTAGAACTGATGCTGTGCATGTGTGCATGTATTCACAATTACTAAAACTGATGCATGATTTTAGATTCTGATAGTGATCTTCGTGGCGATGGTGTAGCTTGCTCGTGGATGATAATGATGGATCTATTTTGTTGTCACTATGAAATGTATGTATGTGCATGTTCTTAATTGGATTGCTCAATGTTGTTAGTCTGATGACCGATTGTAACATGCGCTGGTGTGACTGACTGAATTGATGACGAGTAGTGGGGGATAATCGTTCTTACTTAATGACTACGGTAAGGTGTTCATGGCGCGATGATGTGTAATAATGAATGTGTTAGTTGCATGAGTAAGAGTGTGGTGACCCATGGAAGGTCAAGAACCCCAAGGGAAACGACTTCCAGTTACCAACCCTGGCTAGATCCCAATAGAGCTCGTGGTAGCCGTTGGAGCTAGAGAAGAAAGTCTCGAGACGCCGTGGGGAGGCCGGTGCCACCTGGTAAGAGCTGAGGGACGAGGGGCCAAAAGAAAAAGGGGGCCGTAACTGAGAGTCTTTACCCGAGTCGGATCCGCAGGCATGCATATAGAAATAAGGCTGATTGTGGTGATGTATAAATCTATGTATGTGCAAGTGTATGATTTTGAATGCATGAATATATATTTAGATGTGGAATAAACTCTGTGAATTATGTGTGTCATGAATATTGTTGAATTGTATGAATTTGGTTACTTGAGAAAGGTTGAGTGATAGCAGGAGCGTGTACTGACGCTGATACCGAGTCTGTGAGTATCATTTTACATGTAAAAGCTCACCCCTGCAGTGGCCATTTTCAGTGAATGTCTCTCGTGAGGAGGATCAGAAACAGAGCTGGAATGCTGGGCGGAGCGCTGATGCATTTGGAAGGTTTAATTAAGGCATTGCTAGATTAAGCCCGGACTGGCTCATACCGGATGTTAATGTTTTGGGGATGAATAGAACTTTACGGGCAAGGAGAAGTCCGATTTTGTATTGTAAATATTGACATACACTTTTATGTATATATATGGATGTATGGTTTTGGTGTGCGTGATGCTATGTGCTGCCTTGTTTCCTAATTATGCTTTAATAGATACGCAGGGACAGTATGAGTGAACCGAGAATTGTCTTAGGAAAATTTATGTCGGATATGCTGGGCGGAGTCGTACCCCGCCCGAAGTGTGGGAGCAATTCGCCCAAGCGTGAGGATTCACGCTGAAGCAAGTAATTACCAGAGTGAGATATCGACCAATATCCCTTCCTATTCGTTGAGATGCTAACCCAATCCAGACCCCGATGTTGACCCCGAATTGGGCGTTATGGCTAAGTCCGCCCAGACGTCGTCATACTTAGTTGAGCTGGGTGGAATAGGTTCAGATCCCTCTTTTCTCCACAACCTACTAACGTATATGTACCCTGTAACTTCTCATTTTTTTCTTCTTTCTGAATGAAATACGAGTGTGAGGATTTACTTAGTGAACCCTTGTCCATACCCGATGGAGGAAATTACCTTGTAGTTGCGTTAAAGAGGCGTTATGTAGATTTCGTTTAGGCGGCGTCATACCTCGCCCAAGTAACTAGGACAGCCCGCCCAAGATAAATATACCCCGCCTAGCCAAGTAGGACGACTCTAACTCCGCCTTTCCACCGAATGCTACGCGTGTGAATGTATTAACATATTTCCCTTATCTATTCCTCCCGTTGAGTAACCAGCATTACTCGAAGGGAAGCCTCATTGCGAAATCTCCTCTATCCGCTGCTGCATTACCATACTCCGCCTGGACGGTGTCAGACCCCGTCTGAGCGAATAAACGGTGTTGTGCAATCCGCCCTAGTGTTGGTGCGTTATGATAAACCCATTGAGCCGGCCCCAGTTTTAGTTTCCCTGTAGGTTACTATGTGCGTGTGAATACTTTTCGTTCTTCCCTTGCCTGCTCCCTCATATATCGAATAATACGGGACTGATTTGTGAAAAATTTTCTCATATTTTTGGAATTTTTAGTTGCAATTAATTAGGGTGTTACATTTTTGTATCAGAGCGGACCGAAAAGTCCAAGGCCAAAGTATGCTTACCAAGTGTAAGCGGTGGTGTTTGTGTCTTTTTGATTGAATGGTTGAAATTGTTCTGATGCTGGTTGACCTGATTGATGATTGTCTTGAGGACAAGGGGTTGTTTTCCCCCTGGTCCGATTGTGTGTATGACTTAGGCGAATGACATAATGTGCTAAGCTATTAATTGTTGGACTAATAACTAGATTGGTAGTAAGTGGCTCCGTATACTTATCCTTAAACGTCAATTTCAGGATAAGGAATGGCGCATCGTCAAAGTATGGAGGCTATAGCCACAGCATTCCAACGCTTTGCTGATGTGTTTGAAAGGCAAGGCCAAACTCAACCTGAGGATGGCCATGTGCTGGACCGCTTCCTGAAGAGGAAGCCGAGTGAATTCTTAGGAGGACGGAACCCTGAGGCGGCGTTCAAGTGGACTCAGGAATTAGAGAGAATTTTTAGGGGTCTTCACTGTACCGAAGCCCAGAAGGTGGAATGCGCAGTGTATATGCTGCGAGATGAAGCGGAGAATTGGTGGAAGATAGCCAGGAGCCGATTCCCCGAAGATGACAATCAACTGACGTGGAACGATTTCAAGGCCTGCTTCCTAGACAAATACTTTCCCGACACAGTGAGGAGTCGGAAAGAGCTGGAGTTTATGGAGTTAAAACAGGGCTCCATGACTGTGGAAGAATACGCGACCAGATTTGAAGAATTGTGCCTATTCTATCCGCCCTTCCAGCAGCCAGGAACGGAGCACTCCAAGTGTCTTAAGTTTGAGAACGGACTGAGATCGGATATTAAGAGGGCCTGCAGATACCATGAAATCCGGAGTTTCCCTGCCTTAGTGAACAAGTGTAGAATATTCGAAGAGGATGACAGGGCCCATTCGGGCCAGTGCAGCAGAGCCAATCAGCACCTGAGGCCTCAGCAATCACGTTTCAAGAGGCCAGGGAACGTGAGGAGGAATGAACCCTTCACCAGATATCAGAACCATGATGACCGAGGGAGACAGATGAGTGGACGACCAAGGTATGGCGGATGCTTTAAATGCGGCGGTGATCATTTTGCTAAGGAATGCAATGATACAAATGTTAAATGCTACCACTACGGAGAGAAGGGACACGTTCGCCCGGACTGCCCCCAACTCCGCCAGGCAAACACCAATGTGCGTCAAGGAGGATTTCAAGATCGAACCAGAGTGAATGATAACCAACGACCTGGTGGCAGAGGCAACGGAACCAGAGGAAATATGATGCGTGCCCCGAACAGCCGAGAAAGGAACACCGGCCCAACAGCGACAGGAAGGATCTACACCATCAATGCAGAGGATGTTGCACCAGCAAACGATCTAGTACAATGTAAGTGCTCACTTGGAATGAATACGCTTAATGTTGTTTTCAATTCGGGAGCAACCCATTCTTTTATAGCTGATGAGTGCGTGAAACGGTTGAAGCTACCAACTGTGTCTATGAACCGGACTTTGGAAGTGGCCAGCCCCACTGGCCCTAGTGTGTTCACATCGTCAATATGTAAAAATGTAGCGTTTGAGCTGTATGATCGGAGTTTCATCTTCGATCTGATTTGCATGCCCTTAAAGGGTCTTGATATTGTGCTTGGAATAGATTGGCTTTCAGCCAATAAGGTATTAGTAGATTGTAGAAACCGAGAGATAGTTTTCCCAAAACAACCCACTGAAGATGGCACGGCACTAGGTATAACCCAACTATTTATGATGCTTTGTCTAACCAAAGATGAGAATGAGCCCCTAATGAACGAAATTCCGGTTGTCTGCGAATTCCCAGAAGTGTTCCCAGAGGACGTCCCGAATGTGCCTCCCAATAGAGAGGTTGAATTCTCTATAGACTTGATCCCTGGAGCCGAACCGGTCTCCAGTGCACCCTACAGAATGTCCTCATCTGAATTGGTAGAGTTGAAGAAACAAGTGGATGAGTTACTTGAGAAGCAGTTCATTAGACCAAGTGTGTCACCATGGGGCGCACCTGTGCTACTTGTTAAGAAGAAGGATGGCAGCATGAGACTTTGTATAGATTATCGACAGCTTAACAAACTCACAATCAAGAATCGATACCCGCTGCCTAGAATTGATGATTTAATTGACCAGCTGCGTGGAGCCTCAGTCTTCTCGAAAATCGACTTACGATCAGGATATCACCAAATCCGAGTGAAGGACTCGGACATTCCTAAAACTGCCTTTAGGACTAGGTATGGTCACTATGAGTATGTAGTGATGCCGTTCGGTGTGACAAACGCCCCTGCTGTTTTCATGAATTACATGAACAGCATATTCCACTCCTTCTTAGATCGGTTTGTTGTTGTCTTCATCGATGATATTCTAGTTTATTCTAAGACATCTGAGGAACATGAAGGACATCTCAGGACGGTACTCCAAGTGTTGAAGGAGAAACAATTGTTTGCAAAGCTTTCAAAGTGCGAATTTTGGATGGATGAGATCCACTTCCTCGGGCATGTGATCTCCAAGCGAGGCGTCTCGGTGGATCCTACGAAGGTAGCTGCTGTAATGGCATGGGAGAGGCCCAGATCGATCTCGGAAATAAGGAGTTTTATGGGCTTGGCAGGTTATTATAGAAGGTTCATCGAAGGTTTTTCTAAGTTGGCATTACCCCTGACTAAATTGACTCGGAAGAACGTTCCTTTTGTGTGGAGTCCGGAGTGTGAGAGCAGCTTCCAAGAACTGAAGAATAAGTTGACAACTGCTCCGGTGTTGGCATTACCTGAGTTACGAGAAAGCTTCGTGGTCTATTGTGACGCGTCCGGACTCGGATTAGGATGTGTACTCATGCAGAAGGATCGAGTGATAGCATATGCCTCTCGACAATTGAGACCCCACGAACAGCATTATCCGACCCATGACTTGGAGTTGGCAGCAGTAGTTTTTGCATTGAAAATCTGGAGGCATTACTTGTACGGATCCAAATTTGAGGTATACAGCGATCATAAGAGCCTCAAATACCTATTCGACCAAAAGGAACTGAACATGAGGCAGAGAAGATGGATTGAGTTTTTGAAGGACTATGATTTCGAGTTGAAATACCACCCAGGTAAGGCAAATGTCGTAGCAGACGCATTGAGTCGAAAATCCCTCCACATAGCAGCCATGATGGCAAAAGAAGTTGAGTTGTTGGAACGGTTCCGAGACATGAACTTGCATGTTGACGCCCCTTCCTCTCAGAAGATGACAATCGGTACATTGAGGATTGCCAACGAGTTCTTAAAATCCGTGTACGAGTAGCAACAGGCGGACTCTTACCTAGCTGAAATGAAGGAAATTCAGGCTAAAGGAAAGGATTTATCCTTGGCAGAGGGGTCAGATGGGATCTTCCGGGTGAGAAATAGGATATACATACCAAGTGAAGGAAGATTGAGAAGAATGGTGCTTGATGAAGCCCACAAAAGCCTACTCAGCATTCACCCAGGAACCACAAAAATGTACCACGACTTGAGAAGACAGTTTTGGTGGCCCGGACTAAAGAAGGATGTGGCGGAGTACGTGGCCCGGTGTATCACTTGTCAGAAATCGAAGGTAGAGCACCAAAAACCGTACGGTGCAATGCAGCCTCTAGAGATCCCCGTGTGGAAATGGGACTCAATTACGATGGATTTTATCATGGGATTACCCAAAAACCGAGCGGGCCATGATGCCATTTGGGTCATTGTTGACAGATTGACGAAGAGTGCACACTTCTTACCTGTAAATATGAAGTACCCATTGCATAAATTGGCTCGAATCTACATTCAAGAAGTTATCCGACTTCATGGCATACCTACTTCCATCGTCTCAGATAGGGACCCTAGATTTACGTCCAGGTTTTGGACCAGCATGCATCAAGAATTGGGGACGAAGCTTTGGCTTAGTTCTGCCTACCACCCCCAATCGGATGGACAATCCGAGCGAACAATTCAGAGTCTAGAAGACTTATTGAGAGCGTGTGTGTTAGAGTACGGTGGGGACTGGGAGCAGTACCTTCCCTTGATCGAGTTTACGTACAACAACAGCCATCATCACTGCATTGGCATGGCACCTTACGAGGCATTATATGGGCGTAGATGCCGAACCCCACTCTGTTGGTCGGAAGCGGGTGAAAGTCTATTACTGGGACCAGACATCGTGAAGCAAACCACAGAACAGATCCGAGTAATAAGGGAGAAGATGAAAGCATCACAAGACAGGCAGAAGAGCTACCATGACAAACGCATCAAGCCATTGGAATTTCAAGTCGGAGATCGAGTGTTTCTGAGAACCTCTCCGAGTAAAGGAGTTGGACGAGCCTTAAAAAGTGGGAAGTTAAGCCCTCGCTACATCGGACCTTATGAGGTAGTAGAACGGATTGGCTCCGTGGCATACCGCCTTGCGTTACCAACTCACTTGTCCCGATTACACAACGTTTTCCATGTGTCTCAGCTAAGAAAGTATTTGCATGACCCCAGCCACACGATGCCTGACGACGAGGTAGAGATCAAGGAAGACCTAACCACTATGACTACACCGGTTGGAATCGTGGATCAATCGGTAAAACGCTTAAGAAATAAGAATGTAAGGCTGGTTAAGGTGGAGTGGCAGCAAGGCAAGACCACCTCCTACACGTGGGAACGAGAAGACGCCATGCGACAGCAGTACCCCAAATTGTTTACCTAGGTAAGTACCGACTGAATTTCGGGGACGAAATTCTTTTTCAGTGGGGGAGAACTGTAACATCCCCGTTTTAAAATTTAATGCTGAATGAAGAATAAACCATTAAAATTTGATTTTTAACTAAGAAATAACTGTTAATTGCATTTAACTACTTAGGATTTAGCCATTAAAATATTAAAGATGGTGATGGTCAGGGGATGGGGTGGAGTGCACGTGACTGCTGGGCACGCACTCTCCCATCCCACTCTTCTTTTGCTGTGCGCATGCACATATATATATATATATAAGCGTGAGCCCTTGGCGGAAAAACACACTTGCTATTTCTTCAGACTCCCTTCTCCGTCACTTCATTCTCTACTTCCTCCCTTCTTCTTCATCTTTCTTCTTCTTCTATCTTACTCTTCGCTCCTGGAGGTCTGGGTTGCAGTACTGGAGAACGGACCACACTCCATCCCAGAATCAGGCACAGGATACGACAAGCCAAGGAAGACCGAACGAACCAAGAGAAAGACGTCGGACCCAACAACGAGAACAGAAAGGTTCTGAGGATTCTTCAAAAGGTAGGGGGCGCTTGCATGTCGAATGCATGGTCTAAGAACGGTACCGGATGAATGTATTGCTGAGTGCGGATGTGTGTGTGTGCATGTATTTATAATCATTAGAACTGATGCTGTGCATGTGTGCATGTATTCACAATTACTAAAACTGATGCATGATTTTAGATTCTGATAGTGATCTTCGTGGCGATGGTGTAGCTTGCTCGTGGATGATAATGATGGATCTATTTTGTTGTCACTATGAAATGTATGTATGTGCATGTTCTTAATTGGATTGCTCAATGTTGTTAGTCTGATGACCGATTGTAACATGCGCTGGTGTGACTGACTGAATTGATGACGAGTAGTGGGGGATAATCGTTCTTACTTAATGACTACGGTAAGGTGTTCATGGCGCGATGATGTGTAATAATGAATGTATTAGTTGCATGAGTAAGAGTGTGGTGACCCATGGAAGGTCAAGAACCCCAAGGGAAACGACTTCCAGTTACCAACCCTGGCTAGATCCCAATAGAGCTCGTGGTAGCCGTTGGAGCTAGAGAAGAGAGTCTCGAGACGCCGTGGGGAGGCCGGTGCCACCTGGTAAGAGCTGAGGGACGAGGGGCCAAAAGAAAAAGGGGGCCGTAACTGAGAGTCTTTACCCGAGTCGGATCCGCAGGCATGCATATAGAAATAAGGCTGATTATGGTGATGTATAAATCTATGTATGTGCAAGTGTATGATTTTGAATGCATGAATATATATTTAGATGTGGAATAAACTCTGTGAATTATGTGTGTCATGAATATTGTTGAATTGTATGAATTTGGTTACTTGAGAAAGGTTGAGTGATAGCAGGAACGTGTACTGACGCTGATACCGAGTCTGTGAGTATCATTTTACATGTAAAAGCTCACCCCTGCAGTGGCCATTTTCAGTGAATGTCTCTCGTAAGGAGGATCAGAAACAGAGCTGGAATGCTGGGCGGAGCGCTGATGCATTTGGAAGGTTTAATTAAGGCATTGCTAGATTAAGCCCGGACTGGCTCATACCGGATGTTAATGTTTTGGGGATGAATAGAACTTTACGGGCAAGGAGAAGTCCAATTTTGTATTGTAAATATTGACATACACTTTTATGTATATATATGGATGTATGGTTTTGGTGTGCGTGATGCTATGTGCTGCCTTGTTTCCTAATTATGCTTTAATAGATACGCAGGGACAGTATGAGTGAACCGAGAATTGTCTTAGGAAAATTTATGTCGGATATGCTGGGCGGAGTCGTACCCCGCCCGAAGTGTGGGAGCAATTCGCCCAAGCGTGAGGATTCACGCTGAAGCAAGTAATTACCAGAGTGAGATATCGACCAATATCCCTTCCTATTCGTTAAGATGCTAACCCAATCCAGACCCCGATGTTGACCCCGAATTGGGCGTTATGGCTAAGTCCGCCCAGACGTCGTCATACTTAGTTGAGCTGGGTGGAATAGGTTCAGATCCCTCTTTTCTCCACAACCTACTAACGTATATGTACCCTGTAACTTCTCATTTTTTTTCTTCTTTCTGAATGAAATGCGAGTGTGAGGATTTGCTTAGTGAACCCTTATCCATACCCGATGGAGGAAATTACCTTGTAGTTGCGTTAAAGAGGCGTTATGTAGATTTCGTTTAGGCGGCGTCATACCTCGCCCAAGTAACTAGGACAGCCCGCCCAAGATAAATATACCCCGCCTAGCCAAGTAGGACGACTCTAACTCCGCCTTTCCACCGAATGCTACGCGTGTGAATGTATTAACATATTTCCCTTATCTATTCCTCCCGTTAAGTAACCAGCATTACTCGAAGGGAAGCCTCATTGCGAAATCTCCTCTATCCGCTGCTGCATTACCATACTCCGCCTGGACGGTGTCAGACCCCGTCTGAGCGAATAAACGGTGTTGTGCAATCCGCCCTAGTGTTGGTGCGTTATGATAAACCCATTGAGCCGGCCCCAGTTTTAGTTTCCCTATAGGTTACTATGTGCGTGTGAATACTTTTCGTTCTTCCCTTGCCTGCTCCCTCATATATCGAATAATACGGGACTGATTTGTGAAAAATTTTCTCATATTTTTGGAATTTTTAGTTGCAATTAATTAGGGTGTTACAGTAACAACCAATGATAATAAAATCCATAAAGAAATGCATGGTGGAGATGTTGGTGATGTTGATTGGTGAGTGGCATAATTAGGATGCATAGTTGTAAGAATGCATTATGATTTACATTTGCATTACATCCATGGCATACTGCATAGCCGCCGGTGTTGGAATGTTAAAGGATTCACCCGGCCGGCCCAGTGGGAGGGCGACTCGGTGCACGAGTATTCTTATTTTCCCCTGTGACTCGGAGTGTAAGTCATGAAGCCGCCCATGTATAGCTACGGGGAGCTGCACAGGGTCGGCTCTTTGGTGAGCAAGTGTCCTCGGTGGTCCTATGGATCACAGCCACCATGGTATGAATCATGGCCAGCCCGCAACACCTTTATATTGATTATGGTGTTTACCGCGGTCATGGTGTAAATGGCCAGGTGTTGTATGATGGGCGATGCGGTTTGGTACAGTGAAACATAATGATATACATGTAATCTTATGATATATGTGTACACATTTTTCTACTACCGTAGGGGTATGGTTATATGATCATACTTGACCCATAATTTGGTGATTATTCAACAGTCGGATCTGTAATTGATAAATTACTCCGTTGTGCATATGCATTAGCTTAAGAGCATTTGCATATAGCAAGGAGGTATGCCAAAGGTGAGGAGAAATGATAATGGTTGTGATTGGGTGAGAAAATGCCTAAATACAACATAAAAGATATAAATACAAACACATATGTGGTGTATAATGATTTTATGTGTGATAGCCTAATATGATGAAAGGTCTGATTGTGTGTATGCATATATACTTTGTTATGATCCATAGGGATGATTGAATTATGTGTATGATTGGTGAGATGTTGATAATTGTGATGGTGAATGATATGCTGATGTAAAGTATACATGATGTTGAATGCATATGCACACAATCACATAGTATTTATATTCATCCTTTGGATTGTATAACTCACTCTCCTATGTTGTCTATTTTTAGCTTTGTGATGCAGGACATTCATAGGAGTGAGATTAGATCTTTTAGAAATGTGTTTTTTGATTATGGAGGTAAATTAATGTATAGGAAGCGCCTTGGCCGGCGAGTATTGATTTTGTATGGCATATGATGAATGGTGTATGCCTAATATGTACTTGGATTAGTGTATATTCATTTTGGAGGTCATAGGTGAAAATTTGACCTTGTATGTATGGCTAATTTTTAATTATAACCTAGACAATGTATCATGTTAATTATGGGGCTGAAATTATTGCCCAAGTGTTGAATGGATGATGTTAATTCATGAATTACAATGTTTTATGAAGTGTATGTGATGTTGTGTTTTGATGTTTATGCTTATTTGAGGAACCAATAGGGTCAAAATGTGTTTTAAGTGGTTTTGATGGTATGTAATGACCCTGATAGCTTAAATCATGATTTGTGACTGGTAGAAATTGGAATGGACCAATTCCATTGAGAATAGGTCGTTAAGTTGCCCAAAAATGCCTCAAAATAAGTGAAACACATTTATACCCATAACTCTCTCATTTTTAGGAATTTTTGAGTGCGGCCAGTGGCCAAACGTCACAAATGATGTATATAAGTTAGTGTCAAAATTTGGTAGGCATTGGAATTAATATGAAAAGGTTAGGGGGGTTAGAAGTCCAAAAATGTATCTTTTCTACATAAAATGACCTCAATGCTATCATGAATCGATTCACAATAGTTGATGAATTGATTCAAGACACACTGTTTTCACTGTTCCTGAATTTGGGCACTTTCAATCGATTCAAGCCCCACATGAATTGATTCAAAGCTCACTGGAATCACTGTTCATGAGGTCTAAGAATGTTTGAATCGATTCATGCGAGCTTGAATTGATTCAAAGGGGCCTGTTTTCATTTTTTGGACTCCAATAGCACTTGAATCGATTCTTGGGATGCTTGAATCGATTCATACCCCTGATTCTTCAATTTTTCATGTGTTTTGTTGACAGATGGGTTTCATTTAGTCGTGGTTCAATTATATATCCATATGTGACTTTGTTTACCACTTTTTAAGTATCAATTCAAGTCTCTTCAAATCCCTTTTTATTCTTTTCCATAACTCTCCAATAGATTATGTTTTCCGCTATCCCTTGTTGACGATCCTATGATCGATTGTCCAAGGAAGACTCTTGATGAAAGTTATTCACCTTCTCATATGTTCATATATGGGATAAGGTTATTTAAAATGATCTGGGGTTACTCATTAACAATTTATCTCGCAGTTTCTTCTATTCCTTATTTACTTTCAAATCACGAAAAATTTACCCTTATTTTTGGGGCGTCTCACTATATAAGGCTTGCATTTCCATGTATTACTTACCTTTTGACTTGAATAAAATCAGAATTTATGAGAAGTGAATGCATACTTCGCTTCCTTAGGCTAGAAAGCATTTTAGCCTTCTTCAAGCTCTCATCACTAGGTTTCTAACCCTAGAGTAGCGAGTTGAGAGACTTATCCATCATGGTGGCGTCTCCAAACCTTCTTTTTCCTTAATCCATTTCCATCTTCCAAACCCTTCTACCATCTTTCCCCTTCGATTTTCCTTTTAAATAGCCTTAGTCTTGCATTTCCTTTTAGATTCTTAGTTTTGGTTTTCTTAGAGTTTCAATGCTTCCAAATGGATCTTGGTTCCCCAAAGGTTCCATTTCACAAGTTGAAGAGAAGGAAAGAGGCTAGATCCATCAAAATTCTCCATTTCAAAAGGAAAGGCCTACATCAAGTGGTGTCAAGAGTCAAGGTGCCATATTTCCACTTCTTTTTCTTCTAAATCACATTATAATCTTGTGTTCTTATTGCTGGAATTTTTAGAATTTTAGCCTTTGTTCATTAGTTCATAAGTTTCTTTGTTGAAAAAGTTCAAGAAAATCACAAAAAAATGCATGATCTTGCCTTTTGTTTTACTTTCTTTCATTGAGTTTATGCATATTGCTTTGAGTCTTTAAAATTTCAAAATTGTATAGGTATTGTATGCTTCTAGTTCTCTTGTTCTTGCACCGTTATAATTTAGCTATACCTTGCTTAAATTGAAATATCAAGTTCTTGTAAATTCTAGAGCCAAATTTGGGTTTTAAAATGGTGCATCTTGGAGCTTTTCTATATCTCTAGGTAACTGCTTATGTTTTCGTGATTTAGAGTATTGTTCTTGTTTCCATTAATTGCATCTTTTAATTGGCACAAAAGGCTCCAAGTCTTGTTGTTGATTTCCTTTCTTTTAGGAGATCAAAGGGTTAGCTCAAAATTAGGTTTGTTAGTTTCAATTCTTTAGTGTTTTGCCTCTAGGAATTTTGTTTCATTTTTTCCAGCATATTAGGATAAAGTATTAATTTTGTTTGAATATTGTTTTTAGCATCAAAACCTTGTCAAAAACTATAGCCTTCCATACCCAAATTTTTTTGGAAGAAGTTGCATGCTTTGTGTGGTGAAATGACATTTCGAAATTGGACTTTAAGTGTGTAAGGTGCATTTCGGTTTTGGGAAATTAAAGTGTAATAAATACAGTTTGTAAAAGGGAAAAAGAAAGTGGAAAAGAGTGACAAAGAAAAAGGAGAAAAAGAAAAGATAAGCCCCCATTAAAAATACAAAAGTTCAAAAGGGAAATTTAGCAAAAAGTTTAAAAGAAAAACATTCCCTTGTATGTCATTAAAGTTGTGCATGGTTTTGGTCACTTTGAGAGCCTCATCAATTTCTAAACATTTTTTCATTAAACACACATTAACTCAAGTTCATTTTGTCATCTAAACCTTAAACTACATAAAAGTGCATTCTAGGGTTTCTAGGTTTAAGTGTGCTTGCCTTTACTTGTTGCATTTAATTTTTTTTATTATGTCAAAGTTTTATCTTCAACCTTTTATGTGTTTTAGATTCAATCTAATTCTTAGTATACCATCTTCAATCATTTGTCTCTTTATTGCATTTTAGGGTTAATCACTTGTCTAATTCCAAATTCCTCTTTGAGTTACTTTTTCTTTCAATTTTACTTTTGTTTGCTTGTCTTCTTCTACTCAAAGTTTTGTCTTTGAGTCTCTTTTACCTTTGAAATTATTTGGATATCTCTTACTCTACACTCCAAGGGTAGCATATTTTTGAAAATAGGAGGTGAGTATGGAAATTGAAAAGGGTGAAAAAGGCTTGAAGGCTTAAGGGAGGAAGTGAGTGATACACATTGAGAGGGAGAGTAGCTTTTGGTTTCGAAATTTTTTGGTCTAACAATTGCATTAAGTTTGTTACTTATGTAGTTTAATACCTTATGGAGAAGGAATTGAAGATAAAAGTGAAGACTTTGTAGGAGAGCAAAGCCTTGTAACTGATAAGAGTATAGTTTGCACTAGTTTTAGAGTCATTTTTGTTTAAGCTTTTAGGTTGTTCATGCTAGTTTTCCCCTTAATTCCAAGTGTTTTCTTTTGTTCCACACATGTTACTTGGGTGTCTCTATTTTGCAGGAATAAATCTATTTTAGGTCTATAAACCTTGAAAATATGGCATTTGATGAAGCATTGAATGAATGAAGAAGAGTTCAAGCCATTTGAAGTTCAAAAATGAAGCAATATTACCCCTGGAATGCAAGATAGAGAAAGGATATACCTAAAAGAATAGTTTGGGACCTCAAAACACTGTCAAAGGATAATTTCTACAAGGACCAGAAAAACCCACTGCCAGTGGGTTTTTCCCACTGCCAGTGGATCCTGCTGCCCTATGACAAAAACTTGCACAAATTGGGGTCCAGAGAAACCCACTGGCCGTGGGTTTTTCCCACTGCCAGTGGATCTTGCTGCCATGTAGAGAAACTGCATATCTTGGGGTCCAGAAAAACCCACTGGCCGTGGGTTTTTCCAACTGGCCGTGGGTCCCTCTGTTTGAATGATAAAAAATGTAAAAATTGGACCTCCAGTACGATCCACTGGCCGTGGGTTTTTCCCACTGCCAGTGGGTTTTTGCACGCATAGCAGTTTCCTTATTTTAGGGAGCAGTTTCTGAGGTTTAAGTCGACAGTTTTGGAGAGGCAAAGGACGCAGACATTTTGGAACGTTTTTGGAGAGAAAAAGAGGGAGTTTTCACCTGGGATTATTGAAGAAATCAAGACCATAGGCGTTGAAGAACATCATTTTGGGCAGATTTCAGAAAGATTCATAAGCATAAGTGAGAGCTTTGCTTCGTGTTCTTTACTTTCTTCTTGGGTTTTCTCTTTCTCTGTAATTTCTGAATTTGATTCCATCAATGGGCTGTGGTGAATTGAGCATGTGTAGCTAAACTTTATCTTGGGATTAGGGTGTGACAATGCTTATGTATTGAACCTCTTTTGGATTTTTCTGTCTATTAATTCATTGCTTTTATTCAATTTCCATGAACGCGTAATGCTTTTGAATACCTAGAGATAGGGTCAATTGAAATTAAACTCTAAGAGAATCGAAAGGTTAATTAGTTGTTTGAACGCATGAAATTGAACTTAGAATCATAGGTCACGAAAGTGGGTATGACGATTCGAGGTTTAATAGGATTTCACCGTTCTTAACGAGTTCACATAATAAATCGAACGCGGTTCTTTATTATTTGGGCACATTAATGTTACTCTGAGAAGAGGGCTTAATTAAATTCGGAAATCCAACCTTAGAGCGTGAATTAATAAATAGAAAGGTCTTAGGAAAATTAAATACATGGCATGATCATATACCAAATCCCAAGAACTTCACCCTCATTTGTTCTATTTCAATCTCAGAATTCATTTAGTTCTTTCAGATAGCATTCCTTCTTCACTTCTATTTTCCTTAATTTTCTAAATTACAAACCTAATTTCAATATTTTCTAGATAATTGAACCACTGTGAAAACTTGTACTTGGGAACAATCTCTGTGGGACGATAACTTTTTATTACGCGATACCTTGTGCGCTTGCGGGCCTATCAAGTTTTTGGCGCCGTTGCCGGGGATTGTCCCCCAATATTGGTTAAACGGTGTTTTGATTAGACTAGATTTATATTTTTCTGCATAATTTTTCTGTTTTTCTTTAGTTCTTATTTTTTCTACAGAATTACGTTTTGGTATTTGTTGTTAGAGGGTTTTGCAGGATTATATATGCGAAGGAGTCATAGCCTTGAGCATATTTTCGATCCAGAGATTGAAAGGACCCTCCGTAAGATCAGAGCACTTCGGAAGCATCTTGAACAGGAAAAGCACCAAGCTTCAAGTTCAGCTACCGACACACACATGGCAAACCAGGACAACAGAGCGCTTCGTGTTTTTGCAACGCCCAATGCAATGGGTAGGAGGTCTAGCATCACAAGACCCAACATTGAGGCGAATAATTTTGAGTTGAAGCCATCCTTGCTCTCGATGGTTCAACAGAATCAATTTGGTGGATTACCATCTGAGGATCCTAACTTACACTTGCAGATATTCCTTGAGTATTGTGACACGCTCAAGGTGAATGGGGTCTCAAGCGACGCAATCAGGCTTAGGCTTTTCTCATTCTCATTAAGGGATAAGGCTAGAGCTTGGTTGTACGCTCTTCCAGAAGCGTCAATCACCACTTGGGAGGAGTTGTCCCTCGCCTTCCTCAACAAATATTACCCCAGGAGCAAAACTGACCAGTTGAGGAAGCTGATTATCACCTTTAACCAGAAGGAAGATGAGACCTTGTACGAAGCCTGGGAAAGGTACAAGGAAATGCTCCGGGAATGCCCACATCATGGCATTGAACGTTGGTTGACCGTTCACATTTTTTACAATGGGTTGTCTCCGAACCAGAAGGTGACCTTGGATGCCGCAGCTGGTGGTGCCTTCATGAGCAAAAACATGGAGGAAGGTTACAACCTCATTGAGGAGGTCGCCCAAAATACATACCAGTGGTCATCTGAACGGAGCCTACCAACAAAAACTCCAGGTAAGAATTCTTTAGATGCTATTTCCCTTCTTACTGCTAAGGTAGAAGCACTATCTGTTAAATTTGATAAGTTAGGAACAGGTGCTTCTAATGTGGTGTGTGAATTGTGTGGGGTTACAGGTCATGGCACAACAGGTTGTCAGCTTGGTGTATCCCAAGGCCCCGAGGCTGAAATACAACAAGTGGATGCTATTGGGAGTTATGATGGAAATTTTGGGAACAACTACAGACAACAAGGCGCACCTGGTTTCCAAAATAGACCACCACTATTCCAAGGCAACCAGAATAACTACGGACAACCACAAGGACCCTTCATTCCTCAAAAATCAAAATTAGAGTCCTTGATGGAGACGTTTGTGGCTACTCAACTAAAGCAGAATGATGAGTTCTCCAATGCCATCAAGAACCTAGCTGCAAAGGTGGACTCGCTTGCCACTCACAACAGGATATTGGAAACTCAGATTGCTCAACAAGCTTCCAGCTCTACTAGAATTCCAGGGACATTTCCTGGAAAACCAGAAGCAGGTCCATCCAACCACGTCATGGCTGTAATGCTTAGGAGTGGTACACAATGTGAAGGTCCAATGCCGCCAAAGGAAAAACAAGTTGAGAATGACCTTAAGAAGGATGAGACCGTATCACCTCCACCTGCTATGGAAGAAGAGAAACAAGAGAAGAAGGGGGAGGTTAAGCCATATCAACCTCCAATTCCATTTCCTCAGCGCTTGGCCAAGGCCAAGTTGGACAAACAGTTTGGTAAGTTTTTAGAAGTTTTGAAAAAACTATACATTAATATTCCTTTCACAGATGCTTTGCAGCAAATGCCTGCATACGCAAAGTTTCTGAAGGATATCTTGTCCAATAAAAGAAGGTTGGAAGAGGAGGGTACTGTAGCACTTACTGGAGAGTGTAGTGCACTGATCCAAAGAAAGCTACCACCCAAGCTTCAGGATCCAGGTAGTTTTTCCATCCCATGCATGATTGGTGATATGCCAATAGATAGAGCTTTATGTGATTTAGGAGCTAGTGTTAGCCTGATGCCTCTGTCTATTTTTAAGAAACTGGGATTGAATGAATTGAAACCTACTAGGATGACCTTACAATTGGCTGATAGATCTATTAAGTATCCTGTAGGTATTTTAGAGGATGTTCCTATTAGGGTAGGAAAATTTTTTATCCCTGCTGACTTTGTTGTGCTAGAAATGGATGAGGATTCTATGATCCCCATTATATTAGGCAGGCCATTTTTGGCAACTGCAGGTGCCGTGATTGATGTTAAAAATGGTAAGTTATCTCTGACTGTAGGGGATCAAAAGGTTGAATTTAAATTGATAGATGCTTTGAAAAAACCTTTTCATGATAATGTTTGCTGTAACATTGAATTAGTTGACCAAGTGGTGAAGGAAGAGATTCTTCCTAAGGATCCACTTGATTTTGTTTTTCTGAATGAGCCTACAGGAACATCCAAATGCAGTAAGGGTTATGCACCATTGAACAATGATACTGAAGTCATGTGTGACAAAGTGGTGAACCCAAATGTGGAACTTAAGCCTTTAAATTCTACACTGAGGTATGAATTTCATGGCTCTAATAGGTTTTTGGTTGTAATTTAGGTATAGCGTCCGGCTGAAGACGTTAAACTTAGCACTTATGGGGAGGTAACCCCATGGTTCCATGGTAATCTTAAATTTCTTTTTCTTATTTGAATTTATGTGTTTTGTTTTTTAAAAAAAAATTAAGAAAAAAATCTCTTTATTATTTCTTGGTTTCCTTCTGTGATTCGTTTTGGGGTTATTACATATTGATTTATCTTTGATGAATAATAATGTGTAATCCCATCTCAATTGCATGATTGATTGTCTTTGTTGTATGTTTCTCTTGTATTTTTATTTTTATTTTTATTTTTTTTTCTATTTTGAATGCATGCATGTTTCATGGATTTCTTTGTTCATGTTTATATAAGTTTCACTGTACATCGCTCTCCCTCTTCTGAACAGTGAGGACACTGCTCAAGTTTAGTTTGGGGTGGTAGGTACGATGAAACTTATTCTGAGCCTTTACAGTTTGTCATTTCACTTGATTTTGTTTGATTACCTGTTGCATTTTCCTTTCGGTTTCATTTTATCATGTTAGGATGTAGTTTGCATGCATTCTGTTTTTAATGTGTTTTCATTTAGGACAACATAGCTAGTTTTCTAGTGATCATTGTTGCCGTAAATTGTTTCAGTTTGGATTGACGTAATTTTAGGGCCTTGTGGAATCCAAATAAAAAACAAAAAACAAATAATTTGTTATGATGATTGCTTGATTGTCTGGAGGTACTATGCTTTATGATTCTGTGTTTTCTCTGACTAGGTCTATTTCACCCACCATGTATTTTGAGAGCTTTTGAGCCAAAATGGGGTAGCCTTTGAACATAATCATTTAGAAAACCCCTGTTTTCTTCTATTGAGTGTGTCATACGTTTAAAGCGCTCTAGAACTTGGCTTGCGACCAATTCAAAATGGTTGGTGATTACTCGTTATGGAATGAAAAAGGCACTGTAGGTTTTGTTCTTTAGCCTCTAAATTTTGAAAGTTATAATACACCATTAGTTGCCCTTTGTTGAACCTAAACTGTTGGTTTTTCTTTTTGAAACCCTTTGGTAATTGGTTTGATAAATTCCTGAGAAAATAACATAAATTCAAGGATGGCAACTAGAATGAAAATGGCTAAAAGAAAAGTGAGTTTTAGTTGGGAAACAAAAATAAACAAAATGATTTTGTGTTTCCAACTAAAGAAAAAAAATTGTTGGGAAAAACAAAGAAAAGGATGAAAGCAAGGTAGAGAAAGGAGTTAAGTTTAAAAATGAAAACAAAAAGGATTCCTTAGAAGTTTTTGAAGGAAAAAAAATATGCTTTCTGGTTTGCCTTCTAAAACTTAATTATTCTCAGAGATTTCATTGGATAATAGCCCTTTGAATTTCCTTTTTCTTGGTATCCATTCCCGCATCTGTGAACCCATGGCCCCATTACAACCAGATGAAAGACCTTTTGACCATAACTTGTTTTCTAGATAACTGTGGAGATTAAGGTCACTTGCCAAGCCTATGGTAGTGTCTTGAAATGTTATGATTTGAGTGATTCTTATACACAAGCTTAAATACTTAGAGAGAAATGAGAGGATGTGTGTCTATAGCCTAGTCTTGTGAGCATAGTATGAATAATTGTGTGGTTCCTGTTTGGGTAATCTTGCAATAATCTATTAAATTTCTTTTCTCTAATTGGGTTCCTCAAGTTGTTCTGAGTTCATCATTCTCTATTGTTCATATTTGTGGTGATGATAATTGCTTGATGACAAGCAATGTTCTAGTTTGGGGTATTGATAAGAGTCTAGTTTGCACTAGTTTTAGAGTCATTTTTGTTTAAGCTTTTAGGTTGTTCATGCTAGTTTTCCCCTTAATTCCAAGTGTTTTCTTTTGTTCCACACATGTTACTTGGGTGTCTCTATTTTGCAGGAATAAATCTATTTTAGGTCTATAAACCTTGAAAATGTGGCATTTGATGAAGCATTGAATGAATGAAGAAGAGTTCAAGCCATTTGAAGTTCAAAAATGAAGCAATATTACCCCTGGAATGCAAGATAGAGAAAGGATATACCTAAAAGAATAGTTTGGGACCTCAAAACGCTGTCAATGGATAGTTTCTACAAGGACCAGAAAAACCCACTGCCAGTGGGTTTTTCCCACTGCCAGTGGATCCTGCTGCCCTATGACAAAAACTTGCACAAATTGGGGTCCAGAGAAACCCACTGGCCGTGGGTTTTTCCCACTGCCAGTGGATCTTGCTGCCATGTAGAGAAAATGCATATCTTGGGGTCCAGAAAAACCCACTGGCCGTGGGTTTTTCCCACTGGCCATGGGTCCCTCTGTTTGAATGATCAAAAATGTAAAAATTGGACCTCCAGTACGATCCACTGGCCGTGGGTTTTTCCCACTGCCAGTGGGTTTTTGCACGCATAGCAGTTTCCTTATTTTAGGGAGCAGTTTCTGAGGTTTAAGTGGACAGTTTTGGAGAGGCAAAGGACGCAGACATTTTGGAACGTTTTTGGAGAGAAAAAGAGGGAGTTTTCACCTGGGATTATTGAAGAAATCAAGACCATAGGCGTTGAAGAACATCATTTTGGGCAGATTTCAGAAAGATTCATAAGCACAAGTGAGAGCTTTGCTTCGTGTTCTTTACTTTCTTCTTGGGTTTTCTCTTTCTCTGTAATTTCTGAATTTGATTCCATCAATGGGCTGTGGTGAATTGAGCATGTGTAGCTAAACCTTATCTTGGGATTAGGGTGTGACAATGCTTATGTATTAAACCTCTTTTGGATTTTTCTGTCTATTAATTCATTGCTTCTATTCAATTTCCATGAACGCGTAATGCTTTTGAATACCTAGAGATAGGGTCAATTGAAATTAAACTCTAAGAGAATCGAAAGGTTAATTAGTTGTTTGAACGCATGAAATTGAACTTAGAATCATAGGTCACGAAAGTGGGTATGACGATTCGAGGTTTAATAGGATTTCACCGTTCTTAACGAGTTCACATAATAAATCGAACGCAGTTCTTTATTATTTGGGCACATTAATGTTACTCTGAGAAGAGGGCTTAATTAAATTCAGAAATCCAACCTTAGAGCGTGAATTAATAAATAGAAAGGTCTTAGGAAAATTAAATACATGGCATGATCATATACCAAATCCCAAGAACTTCACCCTCATTTGTTCTATTTCAATCTCAGAATTCATTTAGTTCTTTCAGATAGCATTCCTTCTTCACTTCTGTTTTCCTTAATTTTCTAAATTACAAACCTAATTTCAATATTTTCTAGATAATTGAACCACTGTGAAAACTTGTACTTGGGAACAATCTATGTGGGACGATAACTTTTTATTACGCGATACCTTGTGCGCTTGCGGGCCTATCAAGTTTTTAGCGCCGTTGCCGGGGATTGTCCCCCAATATTGGTTAAACGGTGTTTTGATTAGACTAGATTTTTATTTTTCTGCATAATTTTTCTGTTTTTCTTGAGTTCTTATTTTTTCTACAAAATTACGTTTTGGTATTTGTTGTTAGAGGGTTTTGCAGGATTATATATGCGAAGGAGTCATAGCCTTGAGCATATTTTCGATCCAGAGATTGAAAGAACCCTCCGTAAGATCAGAGCACTTCGGAAGCATCTTGAACAGGAAAAACACCAAGCTTCAAGTTCAGCTACCGACACACACATGGCAAACCAGGACAACAGAGCGCTTCGTGATTTTGCAACGCCCAATGCAATGGGCAGGAGGTCTAGCATCACAAGACCCAACATTGAGGCGAATAATTTTGAGTTGAAGCCATCCTTGCTCTCGATGGTTCAACAGAATCAATTTGGTGGATTACCATCTGAGGATCCCAACTTACACTTACAGATATTCCTTGAGTATTGTGACACGCTCAAGGTGAATGGGGTCTCAAGCAACGCAATCAGGCTTAGGCTTTTCCCATTCTCATTAAGGGATAAGGCTAGAGCTTGGTTATACGCTCTTCCAGAAGTGTCAATCACCACTTGGGAGGAGTTGTCCCTCGCCTTCCTCAACAAATATTACCCCAGGAGCAAAACTGACCAGTTGAGGAAGCTGATTATCACCTTTAACCAGAAGAAAGATGAGACCTTGTACGAAGCCTGGGAAAGGTACAAGGAAATGCTCCGGGAATGCCCACATCATGGCATTGAACGTTGGTTGACCGTTCACATTTTTTACAATGGGTTGTCTCCGAACCAGAAGGTGACCTTGGATGCCGCAGCTGGTGGTGCCTTCATGAGCAAAAACATGGAGGAAGGTTACAACCTCATTGAGGAGGTCGCCCAAAATACATACCAGTGGTCATCTGAACGGAGCCTACCAACAAAAAATCCAGGTAAGTATTCTTTAGATGCTATTTCCCTTCTTACTGCTAAGGTAGAAGCACTATCTGTTAAATTTGATAAGTTAGGAACAGGTGCTTCTAATGTGGTGTGTGAATTGTGTGGGGTTACAGGTCATGGCACAACAGGTTGTCAGCTTGGTGTATCCCAAGGCCCCGAGGCTGAAATACAACAAGTGGATGCTATTGGGAGTTATGATGGAAATTTTGGGAACAACTACAGACAACAAGGCGCACCTGGTTTCCAAAATAGACCACCACTATTCCAAGGCAACCAGAATAACTACAGACAACCACAAGGACCCTTCATTCCTCAAAAATCAAAATTAGAGTCCTTGATGGAGACGTTTGTAGCTACTCAACTAAAGTAGAATGATGAGTTCTCCAATGCCATCAAGAACCTAGCTGCAAAGGTGGACTCGCTTGCCACTCACAACAGGATATTGGAAACTCAGATTGCTCAACAAGCTTCCAGCTCTACTAGAATTCCAGGGACATTTCCTGGAAAACCAGAAGCAGGTTCATCCAACCACGTCATGGCTGTAATGCTTAGGAGTGGTACACAATGTGAAGGTCCAATGCCGCCAAAGGAAAAACAAGTTGAGAATGACCTTAAGAAGGATGAGACCGTATCACCTCCACCTGCTATGGAAGAAGAGAAACAAGAGAAGAAGGGGGAGGTTAAGCCATATCAACCTCCAATTCCATTTCCTCAGCGCCTGGCCAAGGCCAAGTTGGACAAACAGTTTGGTAAGTTTTTAGAAGTTTTGAAAAAACTATACATTAATATTCCTTTCACAGATGCTTTGCAGCAAATGCCTGCATACGCAAAGTTTCTGAATGATATCTTGTCCAATAAAAGAAGGTTGGAAGAGGAGGGTACTGTAGCACTTACTGGAGAGTGTAGTGCACTGATCCAAAGAAAGCTACCACCCAAGCTTCAGGATCCAGGTAGTTTTTCCATCCCATGCATGATTGGTGATATGCCAATAGATAGAGCTTTATGTGATTTAGGAGCTAGTGTTAGCCTGATGCCTCTGTCTATTTTTAAGAAACTGGGATTGAATGAATTGAAACCTACTAGGATGACCTTACAATTGGCTGATAGATCTATTAAGTATCCTGTAGGTATTTTAGAGGATGTTCCTATTAGGGTAGGAAAATTTTTTATCCCTGCTGACTTTGTTGTGCTAGAAAAGGATGAGGATTCTATGATCCCCATTATATTAGGCAGGCCATTTTTGGCAACTGCAGGTGCCGTGATTGATGTTAAAAATGGTAAGTTATCTCTGACTGTAGGGGATCAAAAGGTTGAATTTAAATTGATAGATGCTTTGAAAAAACCTTTTCATGATAATGTTTGCTGTAACATTGAATTAGTTGACCAAGTGGTGAAGGAAGAGATTCTTCCTAAGGATCCACTTGATTTTGTTTTTCTGAATGAGCCTACAGGAACATCCAAATGCAGTAAGGGTTATGCACCATTGAACAATGATACTGAAGTCATGTGTGACAAAGTGGTGAACCCAAATGTGGAACTTAAGCCTTTAAATTCTACACTGAGGTATGAATTTCATGGCTCTAATAGGTTTTTGGTTGTAATTTAGGTATAGCGTCCGGCTGAAGACGTTAAACTTAGCACTTATGGGGAGGTAACCCTATGGTTCCATGGTAATCTTAAATTTCTTTTTCTTATTTGAATTTATGTGTTTTGTTTTTTAAAAAAAAAATTAAGAAAAAAATCTCTTTATTATTTCTTGGTTTCCTTCTGTGATTCGTTTTGGGGTTATTACATATTGATTTATCTTTGATGAATAATAATGTGTAATTCTATCTCAATTGCATGATTGATTGTCTTTGTTGCATGTTTCTCTTGTATTTTTATTTTTATTTTTATTTTTTTTTCTATTTTGAATGCATGCATGTTTCATGGATTTCTTTGTTCATGTTTATATAAGTTTCACTGTACATCGCTCTCCCTCTTCTGAACAGTGAGGACACTGCTCAAGTTTAGTTTGGGGTGGTAGGTACGATGAAACTTATTCTGAGCCTTTTACAGTTTGTCATTTCACTTGATTTTGTTTGATTACCTGTTGCATTTTCCTTTCGGTTTCATTTTATCATGTTAGGATGTAGTTTGCATGCATTCTGTTTTTAATGTGTTTTCATTTAGGACAACATAGCTAGTTTTCTAGTGATCATTGTTGCCGTAAATTGTTTCAGTTTGGATTGACGTAATTTTAGGGCCTTGTGGAATCCAAATAAAAAACAAAAAACAAATAATTTGTTATGATGATTGCTTGATTGTCTGGAGGTACTATGCTTTATGATTTTGTGTTTTCTCTGACTAGGTCTATTTCACCCACCATGTATTTTGAGAGCTTTTGAGCCAAAATGGGGTAGCCTTTGAACATAATCATTTAGAAAACCCCTGTTTTCTTCTATTGAGTGTGTCATACGTTTAAAGCGCTCTAGAACTTGGCTTGCGACCAATTCAAAATGGTTGGTGATTACTCGTTATGGAATGAAAAAGGCACTGTAGGTTTTGTTCTTTAGCCTCTAAATTTTGAAAGTTATAATACACCATTAGTTGCCCTTTGTTGAACCTAAACTGTTGGTTTTTCTTTTTGAAACCCTTTGGTAATTGGTTTGATAAATTCCTGAGAAAATAACATAAATTCAAGGATGGCAACTAGAATGAAAATGGCTAAAAGAAAAGTGAGTTTTAGTTGGGAAACAAAAATAAACAAAATGATTTTGTGTTTCCAACTAAAGAAAAAAAATTGTTGGGAAAAACAAAGAAAAGGATGAAAGCAAGGTAGAGAAAGGAGTTAAGTTTAAAAATGAAAACAAAAAGGATTCCTTAGAAGTTTTTAAAGGAAAAAAAATATGCTTTCTGGTTTGCCTTCTGAAACTTAATTATTCTCAGAGATTTCATTGGATAATAGCCCTTTGAATTTCCTTTTTCTTGGTATCCATTCCCGCATCTGTGAACCCATGGCCCCATTACAACCAGATGAAAGACCTTTTGACCATAACTTGTTTTCTAGATAACTGTGGAGATTAAGGTCACTTGCCAAGCCTATGGTAGTGTCTTGAAATGTTATGATTTGAGTGATTCTTATACACAAGCTTAAATACTTAGAGAGAAATGAGAGGATGTGTGTCTATAGCCTAGTCTTGTGAGCATAGTATGAATAATTGTGTGGTTCCTGTTTGGGTAATCTTGCAATAATCTATTAAATTTCTTTTCTCTAATTGGGTTCCTCAAGTTGTTCTGAGTTCATCATTCTCTATTGTTCATATTTGTGGTGATGATAATTGCTTGATGACAAGCAATGTTCTAGTTTGGGGTATTGATAAGAGTCTAGTTTGCACTAGTTTTAGAGTCATTTTTGTTTAAGCTTTTAGGTTGTTCATGCTAGTTTTCCCCTTAATTCCAAGTGTTTTCTTTTGTTCCACACATGTTACTTGGGTGTCTCTATTTTGCAGGAATAAATCTATTTTAGGTCTATAAACCTTGAAAATGTGGCATTTGATGAAGCATTGAATGAATGAAGAAGAGTTCAAGCCATTTGAAGTTCAAAAATGAAGCAATATTACCCCTGGAATGCAAGATAGAGAAAGGATATACCTAAAAGAATAGTTTGGGACCTCAAAGCGCTGTCAATGGATAGTTTCTACAAGGACCAGAAAAACCCACTGCCAGTGGGTTTTTCCCACTGCCAGTGGATCCTGCTGCCCTATGACAAAAACTTGCACAAATTGGGGTCCAGAGAAACCCACTGGCCGTGGGTTTTTCCCACTGGCAGTGGATCTTGCTGCCATGTAGAGAAAATACATATCTTGGGGTCCAGAAAAACCCACTGGCCGTGGGTTTTTCCCACTGGCCGTGGGTCCCTCTGTTTGAATGATCAAAAATGTAAAAATTGGACCTCCAGTACGATCCACTGGCTGTGGGTTTTTCCCACTGCCAGTGGGTTTTTGCACGCATAGCAGTTTCCTTATTTTAGGGAGCAGTTTTTGAGGTTTAAGTGGACAGTTTTGGAGAGGCAAAGGACGCAGACATTTTGGAACGTTTTTGGAGAGAAAAAGAGGGAGTTTTCACCTGGGATTATTGAAGAAATCAAGACCATAGGCGTTGAAGAACATCATTTTGGGCAGATTTCAGAAAGATTCATAAGCACAAGTGAGAGCTTTGCTTCGTGTTCTTTACTTTCTTCTTGGGTTTTCTCTTTCTCTGTAATTTCTGAATTTGATTCCATCAATGGGCTGTGGTGAATTGAGCATGTGTAGCTAAACTTTATCTTGGGATTAGGGTGTGACAATGATTATGTATTGAACCTCTTTTGGATTTTTCTGTCTATTAATTCATTGCTTCTATTCAATTTCCATGAACGCGTAATGCTTTTGAATACCTAGAGATAGGGTCAATTGAAATTAAACTCTAAGAGAATCGAAAGGTTAATTAGTTGTTTGAACGCATGAAATTGAACTTAGAATCATAGGTCACGAAAGTGGGTATGGCGATTCGAGGTTTAATAGGATTTCACCGTTCTTAACGAGTTCACATAATAAATCGAACGCAGTTCTTTATTATTTGGGCACATTAATGTTACTCTGAGAAGAGGGCTTAATTAAATTCGGAAATCCAACCTTAGAGCGTGAATTAATAAATAGAAAGGTCTTAGGAAAATTAAATACATGGCATGATCATATACCAAATCCCAAGAACTTCACCCTCATTTGTTCTATTTCAATCTCAGAATTCATTTAGTTCTTTCAGATAGCATTCCTTCTTCACTTCTGTTTTCCTTAATTTTCTAAATTACAAACCTAATTTCAATATTTTCTAGATAATTGAACCACTGTGAAAACTTGTACTTGGGAACAATCTCTGTGGGACGATAACTTTTTATTACGCGATACCTCGTGCACTTGCGGGCCTATCAGTAACCCTAATAGTTCAAACAAATTTTCAATTCCTCTATATTACTTTTTAGTCATTGTATTTTGGACTTTTAAATTTCAAGAAAAAAGGATATTAGACTTTAGTTTAGTTTTAACTAGGGTAATATTTCTGCTAGACTACTTTATTCATCATTTTACTTGCATTTTTACCTAATTCTATGGTTAGTTAGTAGTTTTAACAAAATTGCTTAAGTTGTTAGGAAGTTTCAACCTCTTAACCACTATTAGTTAATTTTGTTAGGATTATTATAACTAAAGTTGTTAGTTGTTAGGTTGTTATAACTAGAGTTTTTATTAGTTAGGGTTGTTAAAACTAAATTTAGTTACTTTTTAGGATTTTGTATTAACCACCCTAGGTAGTTACAACTAATAACCTACTTAACCAACTAGGTTTGTTAGTAGTTATACCTAAGTAGGTTAGTTTTCCTACTCATAACTAATTGTAGCAAATTAGTTCAAACATCCTAGTATACCCTTGTATTTTAATTATTGTCTTGTATACATCCTTGACTAGTACATCTCTTGTCTGTTTTTCTTGTATGCTTCTTTGATTTCTATATACGTCGTCTAGTGATAGAGATAATATGTCCCCATTTAGGTTAATCATGGAAAATCTTAATAAAATCAACACTAAGTTAGATAACCTAGAAAATAAAAATGATCAATCTAGGCATAGAAACAGACATAGGAATTAGAGGCATAGTAGACATCATGAGAATGAAAGTAAGGATGAACTTAGGTTAAGGAGATATCATAAAAGGGATGATATAGGTCTAAGAGAAGTTAAACTAGAGATCCCATTCTTCTAGGGTAAGGATGATGTGGAGAATTATTTGGAGTTGGAGATAAGGGTTGAATAACTTTTTAACTCCCACCAAATAAAAGGTAAAAAAAAAGGTTAGAATAGCAACCCTATCTTTTCAAAATAATGCTTTGGTGTAGTGGACCCAAATTTGTAAAGAAAAAAGAAAAGATAATTTCCTCAAATAGAAGATTGGTTAGACTTAAAAGCCCTTTAAAGAAATAGATATGTTCCAAACTACTACCAAGGGAAACTATTAGCAAAGCTAAATAGGCTAACCCAAGGCACCAAATTTGTAGAAGATTACTATAAGGCCTTAGAGATAGCTATGAATAGGGAAAACCTAGAAGAAGATGAAGAAACCTTAATGCATAGGTTTTGCATGGTCTTAATAGGAACATTAAAAACATGGTAGAGCTCTTACCAGATGTAGATATAGAGGAATTACTCCATTAGTACACCAAGGTAGAAAGCCAACTTAGTGAGGGGGACTCCTATAATAGAGGGGACTACTAACCCTTTAGGAAGTGGAAGGGCAAAGAGGATTTTGACCTTAAGAAAAGTATGTTTGAGAGAAAACCTAGGGAGAAGGGAGTGGGCACTTCTTCTCTATATCCTAAGAGTAAGTTACATAAAGAAAGTAAAGTGTATAGGACTAACAAAGATAAGCATGATTTCACATCAAAACCTTCTTGTTCCAAATCTTCTACCATCCAATGTTTTAAATGTCTAGGTGGAGGACATATTGCTTCTAACTGTCCTATAAAGTAAACAATGATTTTGAAAAATAATGGGAACTACTCAAGTTAATCAGACTCTGATTCTGATGTTCACTCTTCAAGTGATGACTCAAGTAGTGACTCATATGATAGTGAATATATCTTAGGAGATAATGGTGAACTTTACATGATTGGAAGGTTACTTGGAAGCCATGTAAAGGTTAATGACTGTACACGAAGAAAGAACATCTTTTATACAAGATGTTATATAAACGAGAATTTGTGTTCTCTAATTATGGACAGTGGAAGTTGTGCCAATGTCGCTAGTCAAAGGCTAGTACATAAAATAGGCTTAAATCTAATAGATCACCCTAGGCCATATAAGCTTCAATGGTTAAATAAGAGAGGTGAGATGTTAGTTAATACGTAAGTCTTAATAACCTTCACTATAGGATCTTATAAAGATGAGGTGATGTGTGATATAGTTCCTATGGAAGCAACCTATATCCTATTAGCTAGACCTTGGCAGTTTGATAGGAAGGTCACCCATGAGGGGTTCTCTAACACTCTTACTTTCAAACATAAAGATAGGAAAATTATTTTACATCCCTTAACTCCTCAGCGGGTTTTAGAGGATTAGCTTCAGATGAAGTTGAAAAGGGACAGAGAAGTAGTTTCTTCCTCTTCTCAACAAAAAGAAAAACATAGAAAACTAAAAAGATAATAAAGGTAAAGGAGTTGTCATACACGATGACTCTAAATCTAGTCTCTTGGTAACCAAACATGATGTGAAGCAAGCCCTGCTTCTTCATAAACCCTTGTATGTCATGTACCCTATAGATACTTCTAACACTTCTATGTGCTGAATGGCCTCCTTCCTTTCTAGCTTGCCCAAAGGAGTTCAAAATCTCTTAAAAGAATTTAGGTACATTTTTCCTAAAGATATACCTAATGGATTACCTCCTGTTAGGGGCATTGAACTTCAAATAGATTTAATTCCAGGTGCTAGCTTACCTAATAGGCCTGTATATAGATATAATCCAAAAGAAATCCTTGAGATAGAAAAACAAATGAATGAACTATTATCTAAGGGATGGATAAGGGAGAGTTTAAGTCCTTGTGCCTTACCTGTTTTACTTGTTCCTAAAAAAGATGGTTCATGGAGAATGTGCACTGACTATAGTGTCATTAATAATATTACCATCAAGTATAAGCATCCAATACCTAGACTTGATGATATGCTTTATGAACTAAATGGCTCCACCATATTCTCTAAGGTTGACCTTAAAAGTGGATATCACTAAATAAGAATAAAAAAGGGTGATGAGTGGAAAGCTACTTTTAAGACCAAACTTGGACTGTATGAGTGGCTAGTTATGCCTTTTGGCTTAACAAATGCACCAAGTACTTTTATGAGATTGATGAACAATATTTTAAGGGAATTCATAAGGCATATTGTTATGATTTACTTTGATGATATTCTTGTTTACTCTAAGACCATGACCTCTCACCTTGAACATCTTAGACAAGTTATGTTTGCCTTAAGAAAAAATCACCTTTATATAAATTTTGAAAAATGTTCTTTTGGCATGGATAGTATTGTCTTTCTTGGATTTATAGTGAGTTTAAAAGGGGTAGAAGTTTTCATGGTTTAGTTAGTTTCTATAGAAGGTTTGTAAGGGATTTTTCTACCTTGGCCTCACCACTCAATGAGTTGGTTTAGAAAAATGCTTCTTTTATTTGGGGTCCAAGGCAAGAAAAAGTTTTTCAAGGACTTAAGGATAAACTCACTCATGCTCCAATTTTGGCATTGCCTAACTTTTCTAAAACCTTTGAGCTAGAGTGTGATGCATCTAATGTAGGAATAGGTGCAGTCTTATTGCAAGAAGGCCACCCTATTGCATTTTTCAGTGAAAACCTCAATGAGGTTGCCCTCAACTACCCTACCTATGATAAAGAGTTCTATGCATTAGTTAGAGCCTATAAACTTGGAAGCATTACTTGATCCCTAAAGAGTTTGTAATTCATAGTGATCATCAATCATTAAAGCATATTAAAGGGAAACATAAGTTAAACAAAAGACATGCTAAATGGGTTGAGTTTTTGGAACAATTTCCATATGTTATTAAGTATAAGAATGGCAAATCTTTGTCAAGAAGGCATAATTTGCTAGCTTCTTTTAGGGCTAAAATTCTTGGACTTGATGAAATAAGGGAATTATATCAAAATGATCTTGATTTTTCAAACATATATATCTCATCTAGTTCAAGCACATCTCATAAGGGATTCTACATTCTAGATGGCTATCTTTTTAAAGCCAATAGGATCTGCATTCCTAGAAGTTCCTTAAGAGAATTACTAGTTAGAGAAAGCCATGAGGGAGGATTAATGGGTCATTTTGGAAGAGATAAAACATTAGCAACTTTACATGAACACTTCTATTGGCCTAAAATAAAAAAAAGATATTGAAAGACTATGCTCTAGGTGTATTGTTTGTAGAAAAGCTAAATAAAAAACTTCACCTAATGATTTTTATACTTCCTTACCTACTCCATGTTCTTCTTAGATTGATATTTCTATGGACTTTGTGCTTAGATTTCCAAAGACACAAAGGGGAATGGAATATATTTTTATTGTAGTGGATAGATTTAGTAAGATGACTCACTTCATTCCTTGTTATAAAGTGGATGATGCAAGTCGTATTGCTAAACTATTTTTTAAAAGAAATTATGAGATTGCATGGCATCCCTAAAACCATTATTTCTGATAAGGATACCAAGTTTCTTAGCCATTTTTGGAAAACACTTTAGGCAAGGCTAGGAACTAAGCTTCTCTTTTCCACAACTTGTTATCCTCAAATAAATGGACCAATAGAGTTAGTAAATAGGAGTCTTTCTACTTTGCTTAGGGTCTTAGTAAATAAAAATGTTTAGTCATGGGATGAGTATTTGCCACTCATAGAGTTTTCATATAATAGGATAGAATACTCCACAACTAAACATAGTCCATTTGAGATTATTTATAGTTTTAACCCTCTCACACCTTTTGATCTTTTGCCCATTGAGGTTTCTGATTCCTTCCTTCATATGGATGGAGAGGTAAAAGCAAGTTTTATAAAAGATGAGCATTATGCCTATTGTGCTAATAAGAAAAGAAAGAAAGTTATCTTTGAGGTTGGGGATTGGGTTTGGTTACACTTAAGAAAAAGAAAGATTTTCTAATCTAAGAAAATCCAAACTAAACCCAAGAGGTAATGACCTATTTCAAATAATTCAAAGGATTAGTAATAATGCCTATGTCCTAGATTTACCTAGTGATTATAGGGTTAGTGTTATATTTAATGTCTCTGACTTGTCTTTTTTAAACTTAGATGATCATGATGATAGTCCAGATTTAAGGACAAATCTTTTCAAAGAAGCAGAGCATGATGAGGACATGAGAAGGGAAGATCCCGTCATAACCATAGACAAGGGTTTAGAGATTTATTGAGGTCCTTTAACAAGGGCAAAGACAAAAAGGGCCATAGATATCAACCAGCAAAGCTTAGCTGTCTTCTTGACCACTCTGCGTAGGCCTAAGCCCAAGAAGGACCACTTGAAGACCTACACATTATCTTCATGTAACATCTTAGAAGAATAGGTCTTTAAGTGTAAATTAGGGTTTCATAGGTATTAGAGATAGGATTTGGGCCTTGCATGGTCAATGGGCCACTATTAGGCCCTGTACACCACTTTAGGCCTTGTATTTGGCCATCATTTTCTAGTTTGAGCTAATTGGGCCTAGGAGAATGTTAGAAGACCAATAAGCATGCTAAGTCTGAAATCTCCTTGAGCCTATATAAGGCTTGCATTTCCATGTATTACTTACCTTTTGACTTGAATGAAATTAGAATTTATGAGAAGTGAATGTATACTTCCCTTCCTTAGGCTAGAAAGCATTTTAGCCTTCTTCAAGCTTTCATCACTAGGTTTCCAACCCTAGAGTAGTTGAGAGACTTATCCATCATGGTGACATCTCCAAACCTTCCTTTTGCTTAATCCATTTCCATTTTCCAAACCCTTCTACCATATTTCCCTTTCCATTTTCCCTTTTAATAGCCTTAGTCTTGCATTTCCTTTTAGATTATTAGTTTTGGTTTCCTTAGAGTTTCAATGCTTTCGAATTGCTCTTGGTTCCCCAAAGGTTCCATTTCATAAGTTAAAGAGAAGGAAAGAGGCTAGATCCATTAAAATTCTCCATTTCAAAAGGAAAGGCCTACATCAAGTGGTATCAAGAGTCAAGGTGCCATAGTTCCACCTTTCCCCTTCTATTTTCCCTTTAAATAGCCTTAGTCTTGCTTTTTCTTTTAGAATTTTATTTTTGGTTTTGTTAGAGTTTCAATGCTTCCAAATTGCTCTTGGTTCCCCAAAGGTTCCATTTCACAAGTTGAAGAGAAAGAAAAAGGCTAGATCCATCAAAATTCTCTCTTTCAAGAGGAAAGGCCTACATCACCATTAATCTAGCTTTGTTTTGGAATACTATACCATTTTCATCCAATTTATTTCTAAATACCCATTTTGACCCAATAATTGGATGATCACTAGGTCTAGCTACTAACTGTCATACTTCATTTCTTTCAAACTGATTTAATTTTCCTTGCATGGCCATTATCCAGCGTTCATCAATTATGGTTTCATTAATAATCTTTGGTTCTATTAATGAAACAAAAGCCATATTATAGCATGCATCTTTAAGAGATTTTCAAGCAGTTACCCCTTTTGATATGTCTCCAATGATGTTATCGATGGGGTGATTCTTGGAGAATCTTTATTCCTTAGGATGATTGTTGGTTTGAGTATCTTCTTTGGGATCATATTCTTTTGCTTGATCTTCATCATGCATGTTGGTTTTATCCATCAATTCTATAAGATCATCAACGACTTCTTCTCTAGACTTTGAAATGTTAGGCTTATCAAAAGCAACATGTACAGATTCTTCTATAGTGATTGTTCTCTTATTGTATATTCTAAAGGCTTTACTATTTAATGAATGTCCTAGAAAGTTCCTTCGTTAGATCTAGCATCAAACTTTCCTAACCTTTCTTTACCATTATTTAAAATAAAATATTTACAACCAAATATATGGAAATAGGAAATATTAGATTTTCTATTTTTATATAGTTCATATGGAGTTTTCTTCAATATAGGTCTTAGTGCTTTGTTTGTTACATAGCATGCGGTACTTACAACATCGACCTAAAAATGCTTAGGTATATTTCAATCATTTAACATAGTTCTTGCCAATTCTATAAGAGACCTATTCTTCCTTTCTACAACCCTATTTTGCTGAGGTGTTCTTAGTGTAGAAAATTTATGATTTATATCATACTTATTACAGAATTTACTAAAAGATTCATTTTTGAATTCACCACCATGGTCACTTCTAATAGAAATAATAGTTTCATTTTTCTCATTTTGAATAATTTTTGCAAGACTTATAAAGAATGAAAAGGCTTCACTTTTATGACTAAGAAATAATGTCCATGTATATCTAGAGTAGTCATCAACAATCACAAGCACATAATAGTGGCCCCCAAAATTTTTAGTACTAGATGGTCCAAATAAATCCATATGCAATAATTGTAATGGTCTAGATGTAGAGACAATATTCTTAGATTTAAAGGAAATTTTTACTTGCTTTCCTTTTTAACATGTATCTTTTACAAATTTTAATTTTGGAAGTCCTATTACTAGATCCTTTAAAATTAATTTATTTAGATGATCAATATGAATATGGGCTATCCTCTTATGCCATAACCAAGGATCTATTTCTTGGCTAATTAGACATTGTGCATCTTTAGAGGATATATCATTTAGATTTATCATGTATATGTTATTAATTCTTTTTCTAATAAATTTAATGTTATTATTATTCTTATCCTGAATTAAGCATATGTTAGAGTTAAGTATAACATTATTTCCTTTATCACATAACTGACTTATGCTTAATAAATTATGCCTTAGTCCTTCAATATATAACACATTATTTAAGGATGTAGAGAGGGTCTTACCAACTTTTCCAATGCTAAGGATTTTTCCTTTATTGTTGTCTCCATAAGTGACATACCCTTGCATTTTAATAGTAAGTGAAGGAAATTTTGATTTATCTCCTGTCATATGTCGAGAGCAACCACTATCTAGATACCAACTTGATTGTCTCTAACCAAGCATACCTGCAAAAAACAATTTAAATTTTTGTTTTAGGTACCTATATTTTCTTGGGTCCTTGAATGTTAGTGGAATGCAAAGTTCCCTTTTGAATCCAAATTTTGGTTCCATTTTGTATTCCATTTTTTCTTATATTGCATGTGGATGCAATATGTCCTTTTCTTCCACAATGATAACATTTAATAAATGGACTATTTGTTTTGAGAAATGAAGGAATTTTTATATAATTTTTTTTGTTTCGATGGATCACATCCAAGTCCTGTTTTATTGAAATGACAACCTTGCTTTCCTAGTAAAACATTTAGGTTATCTTTTCCTATTGTAAACTTTGATAAAGTATTTTCAAATCTTCAATTTCTTGATTTGAAGATTTACAAGACATGCATAGTAAATTAATTTTTACTTATAATTTTTCTCTTTCCACTTTAATTTGATTCAATTCATTATTAAGTCTTAGTACATTTTCTTCTAGAAAAATTTCTATCCTTAATTTTAATAAATTTCTTAGCCAACTTTTGATATTCATTATGTAATTCTTTGAAGGCATCTTGTAATTCATCAAAAGTGGGGTTAAGCATGTTAGGATCATGTACCTCTTCAGTGTTTGCCATGAGGCAAAGGTTAGCCTTCTCTTGTTCAGATTCCTTAGATGAACTTATATCATTGTCATCTTATGCTATGTAAGTTCTTTTTTTAATTTTGGAGTACTTCTTCTCATGTCTCTCTACCTTTTTGTTGAGAGTTGGATGCTCTATCTTTATGTGTCCAATTTTTACACATTCAAAGCATTTAGGTCCTTGAGTTGACTCTTTATTTTTCTTTGAGAATTTTTTGAAAGTGGGTTGTCTTTGTCCTTCTCTTTTCAAGAACCTATTGAATCGTTTCACAAACAATCCAAATTCATCATTTTCATTTATACCTTTTTATTTATTGGAGGAATCTTCATCACTATCATTGTGGGCTGGTGAGGACACTTTGAGTGTTATTCCTTTCTTCTTTTTATCATTTTCTTCATGTTGATTTAATCTTGCTAACTCAAGTTTATGCTTCGGAAGCTTTCCAAACAAGGTGGCAAGAGACATGCTTGCTAAATCTCTTGTTTCTGCTATAGCTGTTACCTTTGGTTGCCATTCCCTGTTTAGACATCTTAAAACTTTGTTAATCAAGTCTTCATTAGAGAAGACCTTTCCCAAGGATGCAAGATGATTAACAATATGAGTAAACCTTTTCCATATATCTTGAATATTTTTATTGCTCTTCATCCTAAACAGTTCATATTTTTAGGTGAAAGTATTAATTCTAGATCTCTTAACCTTAATTGTTCCTTCATGTGTCACTTCTATAGTATACAACATTTCTTTAGCACTCTTAAAATTTGATATTCTGAGGTATCATCCATTCCTAAGGTTGATATGATGATATTTTTGGCTTTAAGATTGTAATATACTTTCCTTTTCTTTTCATCACTCCATTTACTTCTAGGTTTTTTCACATGTCTTTCATCAATTATCTTAGTATGAATGAAAGGACCATTTTCTACAGTATTCCAAATATCGATATTTATTGCTTTGATAAATATTTGCATTCTAGTTTTCCAGTATTGGTACCCTTCACCATTAAATACTGGAGGTCTATTTATGGAGTTTCCTTCGGGGGAAAAAGAGGTCATCTATTCTTCTTGAAGTTTCTAAACTTTATACAAGAAGCTAGCTTTGATACCACTTGTTAGACAAATGGCCTTTAATACTCAAGAAGGGGGTGAATTGAGTATTATAAGTTTTTTGAATAATACTAATTTAAGAATTATTTTAAGCAAGCAAGAATTATAATCTTGAACTTAAGGCAATTGAAAATAAAATAGTAATGGTAAGAAAAGTGTAAACTCAATTTTATACTGGTTTGTGACACCCTCAATTAACTAGGACTAATTCCTACACTGGAACGTCCTACTTAATTAAGGAGTCACTAATTATTTGAGAAAAATAGAAGTTTTTTTGGTGATCATCAACATGTAGTTCAAATAGAAATTATAACATAGATCGATTCTTTGTCGCCACATTTTACTCAGAAGATACAGGGCTCGCAGACTCCTAATAACAGTTATACAAAATAACAACATAAGATAAATGTGGAGACTTACAACAGTCTCGACACTAACAGAAAATATACACAGTCGATGCCCACGATCCAACGTTCTCTACTGTAGGTAGTCCAAGCCCTGCTCGCCCTTACCTTGACCCTCGGCTGATAATCACAGGAAAGGAAAACAACATACAACACGAAAGGGGTGAGTAAAAGATCTCAACCCATAATATCCACATGCAAGGGCAGCTTTAAATACTTAACAAAAATATATGTACCAAGCAAGTAGAAGGATTTTATACAACATACCTCTGGATAATCATACAGTACTTTGGAATGCATAAGGAAAAAGGAACACCAACAGAGTTAGTCATACAGTTATGATATACTATGCATGTGTTAGGTTCAGTTATTACTCGTCTTAATTTAATACCAAGATGCAATACGGCCTAACTTCCACTTATCAATCTCACATTCCAATAACCATGTGCACAACCATCCAACCTTATTCTCCCTACCCAACTAGAGCGATTGGAGCTTGCCTCATTATGTTTTCACAAAAATAGGTAAGGACTCATAATCCTATTAATCACAAATCAATCACACATCTCATCACTCAACGGCCATAGAAACCCCCGCCTCGCGTTGAAGTATATGAGCGTTTGCCATGGGTTGTCCGGCGTCAAGCGCGAATCCGAGCCATTGGAGGTCCGCCCCCGATATACTTCCAAGACCGCCCTTAGGGGATCGAGACGCCTGCTGTTTCTCCAATTTACCCATCATTGTATGCTCTAGGGGATCACTCTGACATCCCTCCTTATCTCCAAATACAACATTCCATATGCTTGTCTTATCATTAAGGTGCCCGAGTACTAGAAGGAACCTTACTCGCTCGACGTATTTGTCCTTAAAGCATGTAAACTATTTAGTGAAATCTTTTCGTGTAGTAGGCACTAGGGACCAAGGCCTACATGCTACCTAAATCATCTTACTTAGAAGCACCGAGGTTGGTTCCTAAGTAAGTCTTATAAGAAGAATTTCTAAAATTAAAATATCCAATGTATTTTTCAAATCTCTAAAAGAATATTTTGGGGCACATTTCGTTTATTAAACTTTTAGGGAACAAAATCTTCTAATCTTATTTTATTTATTCCTCCCAAAAATATGATCTTAAGATTAGATATTAGTTTAAGAGAAAAATAAGGACAAAATACATTTTTTACTATTTTTCAACTCTTTACCAATGTTGTTTTGTTGTATTGATTTACGATGAACGAATTGAATTGGTATTATCTCTTTTAAAATTTTATAAAACTTTGGATAAAATATTTTATCATGATTTTAAAAAATCCTTTCTAGTCCTATATTGAAAATAAAATTTCTCTTTAGTTAAACTAAAGTCATAAGGTTACTAGTTCTCGCTGCTTACTGAAAACTTTGTTTTCATCGTATTTTATCTAGAAAATTCTGAATTAAGTGATTCCAAAGCCAAAAGTGTTTAACTTTTAAAATACTAATTAAATATAGTAAATTTAAACACTAATTCTTCCCAAAAACAGCCCCTACATGAAAAGTTCTCAAGGTGCCAAAGTTTGTCCTTTTAACGTTCGTAAAAACATGTTTAAGGACAAATTGCGCGTCAGAAATTCTTCAAACCAACTTCACTTATTTGGGTATTTTTCTCATGTTCAAAATTCACTTCTCATACCATAAAATACTCCTCCAAAACATTTTTTCCAAATTTTTCTGTTTGCCTACGAAAACACATGTTATTCTGTTTCTAACTCGTCATTCGCATCTAAACTCAGGTCTCTTTTTAAATCTTTCATTTAACATCTGTGACATCCCAAGTCAATTTACATTTATTGTAATTCGGTTTATTAAAATTCAAGATAAATTTTTCACAAATTAAATAATTAATTTAACCCGTAATTAGAAAATATCTATTTTCATCAAAATGTCTCAAAGTGTAAAATATATAATCAATTTAAGAACCCCAAAATTATTTAAGTTGAAAACAAACATGAAAACTGAAACAAGGGTCTGACGCTACGTGTCAGCCACACGCTACGTGTGAGCCCCCTTGCGCAGCCTTGACGCTGCACGCCAAGCTGACACTATGCGTCAGGATATCAGTAGCAGCATCTATTGCTGCTGTATATTTTAGGCCAATCGGCCAACTTCCGACCTATCCCATTGGCTTGATTTAGGACCGATTGCCACAAAACTTTATGGGCCACATGTTTTCCCTATTTCGGAATGGTTGGCGTCATCTGTTCACCACAATTCTAACATATGTGCAAGTTATGCGTAAAATATAGTTTAACCCTTTTTTGTGCAAAACCCTTGCACCAAACACCCTAAATGGGTTCCAAATGGCCCAAGGCCAATACACACAGTTCCTAAATGTCATAGAAGACCTATTGGCACCTTCCTGGGGTCCCAACACCCACCGAATATCAAATTCACCTATTCAATTCCTTAAATTCATAATTACCACTATATGCATAACTTCTTAAATCAATCAAGTTCATCAATCCATCATCAACCACATCATACACAACATTCATACATCTCACAAAACGTGCCCATCACACTATATCATACTATATTGGCTCCGTGCCAGGATCCATTCATTCCATACATTAACTTAGTTATCAACCATTATTATCATCAACAGTCATTATCATACACCTCTATCCATTAAATAAATCTAGTTGTCTTACCAATTATAACATTATTAATTTCATCAACTATAACCTATAAATCACTACATACATCCATAATTCAATATGCAATCACTCTCAACATATCATTTAAACACACAGATATTTCAGGACTTGCCCATATCATGCAATCATACAGTGGCTCTCTGCCACCTAACACATGACATAATAAAATGCTACATTACACATCCACACACATTCATGCTAGAAAATTAATATAATTCAACATCTCTATAAATCAACAACAACACACATTTATAAGTATCTCTCCTTTTCTTTTCCATATTTCCCTGGCCTCATTTAGCTCTCGTCTCCGCGGTGTTGATCCATACCTGCCAATAGTCACTAAACCACAATATAGGGGGTGAGTGACTGGAATTAAGAATTAATAAAGAAACAAATATCAAAATTAGGAAGGGTATGGCATAGCTACACTACGAGGCATAATTATCCAGTATTAGTTATTACCTTTCACGCCCTTTCTTATTTTACCATTCCCATTGATATACTTGCATAATTATGTTATTATCTCAAACTAACACCATCATCATCATATCATGATCAATCATCAATATACATCGCATACCATAAACATCGTCAGCAACATACATCTCAGTCAATAAGTGTAAAACACAACTGACTCTCATATATATATATATATATATATATATATTAGACTCCTAGTATCCGGATACTAAAAGGATTGACCTTCAGCTAGGGGTCCTACTTGACACCCCGTGAACCCTGCTTGGTTCACCGAGTCCTACATGACTCCCCCTCAACCACTGGGTCCTACTTGACCACTGGGTAGCTCAACTGGGCACAAAAACCACGGGAGCCAGAAACGAGGGTAACATATACCGTCGGTCGTCCTCTACTACATAATCAGATAATCATTATAAACATGGTCATACAATCCCTCTACTGGAAGCCTGTCAGGAGCTGCTCCTTGACCGTACAATGCACCGGTGATCACTCCCCGCCCTCAACAGTATCTAGGGTATCTCATCCATAATATACAACTTAATATAATTAAAACATCATCAATCACATACAAGAATGTCAGAAACTGACATGTGTTCATAACACAGGGTGGCCGACTTGCCAACCCACCAATATACCGCCACATGATATCACAAATCCTTATTCATATTCTTTCATAACAAACATTCATAATGTATCAATTATATCACGTGAACGTTACTAATACAATCAGCATACCATATCACATCCAGTTAGGGATTCATTCTCACATTTATCATCATGCATTATCATCAATCAAGACAATATTCATAATATCCATATACCTACACATATATATGCAATATTACTATCAGTATTAATAACATGCCATTTGCTTTCCCTTTGCTTATTAACTCGTAATCCATCCTCACTTTGATTTTATCATTAACTCGTGCTCTTTAATCATAATTTATAATCACACTATCTTATTATAAACTCTTTCCACATTTCTTCTATACCACAGCCATCCCTTAAGATCTATAACAATACATTCTCTCACATAATCTCTCTATCATACTAATGTTATCCATATACATATTATCAATTGTAATTAGTCTTATTTCTTATTATGGATTCATATTCTCTACCTCATTTATATATATATATTTTTTTTGAATGTACCAAGGCCATCTACCTCCCATTTTCATGTTATGATCTAACATATGCATGTCTCGCCCTACATCATATCACTTCATTAGTTCTACTTATTCTATACAAACTATTTGATAATTTTCATAATCAACACATACCAACTTATTCAATTTCTCACTTACTTACTCATTTATTTCTTATCCATCATCTTTCAGATTCCTAGTTTACTCTCACCACCTTATTTCCAAATATCCCCTTATCATAATGCTATTACACCTTTTAATTATTTATCAATTTATTAGTTAGCCTACCCTCTTTACTTTAATGACTTTCTATACTTCCATTTTACATACTAAATCATCTGAATTAATTTGAAATAGTTAGAGCGGCTATGATATACCTCTCTTCCTATACGCCAATTGTGTGATTATATTTTTATATTAATTTTAACCCGACACACCCCCTTACCTCGATTCCAGGTTTCCTCTATTTGCTCTCAATGACTGTTACATCCTTTGCTCAATTGGTTTGTTGTTCTGCTTCCGGATTCGCTATCCACATCACCGATCAATTCCTCAACGTTCGTTTCGGTACCTACGGTTACCGAATACAAGATCAATTAGCTTATAATTATCCCTAATATGTCAAGAACACCATGCAAGCTTCGAATTGGTAATCAAACCGAATCCTACTATCCTAAATCCAATTAAAATTTGGTTATAAAGGAGAAAGTAAAGGAGATGGCACATTCCAAATACCCACTACTTCCAAGTCCATATTTAAGCTTCAATTAGTTATTAAACTTAAGAATCAAGCCCCCAAACACAATTAGAGATCATAAATTAGAGAGGGAAAGTGGAGGGAAGAGAAGGAAATCATAAAATCAAGAGCTCCAACGTGCTTACCTTGCTTCTCCAAGATCAATTACGTAATTACTTTGAAGAATCCACCAAGCTCCAAGCAAAATCGCATGGAAGGAGAGAAACTATAGAAGAAGAAGCTCGTGGGTTTCTGTTTTGCATGTCCCTGATTTAAGCTGATCACAACGTGTTTAGCCCTAAAATAATGTTGGGTCTTTTTATTGGTAAGCGCATGAATTTATCAGTTGTAGTTTTCAAAAAGATATCGTTCCCTCTAGGATTGAATGTTCCAGTAATTCACAATAAATTCTTATTTACTATGGTAGATGTATCAAAACTTATTAACAAAAGAATGATTTATAAACAATTTGTACAATATTCACAGATTTAGAAATTTATTTGTTTATTTAATAAAAATATATAAAAGAGCTATCTAAAAAGTTGAGTAGAAATTCAGAATAGTTTCAATACTTGAGAAAATATAGATTAATAAACTATGTTAGAATTAGGATCCTCACACTAAAAGATAATGAAATAATTACAAACATACATATTTAATTATCAAATTTATGTTATTGTAGCTTAAAGTCATTATAACCGATCCCTCGTGATATAAATTCTAAGTAATTACCGTAAAGTCTGATTCTTCAGATGCTTTCTCAGTAAAAACTTACTTTAAGTCCTAGCCTTAACACAATAATAATTACTAACTCTATCCCTAGTAATTGGTATATTAAGGGTATTTTAACTTTTACTTTCGTTAAAGCAGGTTTCAACATGCATGCAAATCATTCTTCCGTTTGACATTCATACTAATAAAAGATTAAAATACTAACATAGCATTTGAATCATAAACATGCAAAGGTCATAATCACAAGATCATATAATAGATTGATTCACCAAATTCCAACATAAACAATTTAGTTACACATGGTAGAAGGAAAAACAACACTTACAGAGGTTACGAACAATTACAACTCTTCACGATACAAAAGCTCACAATACTACACCACACTCTCAAGTATCTAGAAACTACTCTAGATTTACAAGCTCACAAAAGAACACTCAAACTCGAGTGAAAAGAGAGGAAAGAAGCTACTAAATGATGAATAAGATGCCTAGAATGCCTTGAGAATGGCCTATTTATAGGGGTGAGGAAGGGTCCTAACGCATAGCGTCAGGCTGGCGCGTAGCGTCAGCTTCCTAACTCAGCCTCCATTAACACACATGATTAAGGGCCATAATTAACAATTTTTAACACAAATGATTAGCAGACATGGCCCCTGATTATTCCCCATTCGGTTTGGCAGGTAGCAGAAGTGGATTAACCATTATTTGACCATTAGGCTGAGTGCTTGGCCACCTGGAAATGGAGTCCACGTAACTTCTGACGCTACGCGTGGGACTGACGTGTAGCGTCAACATTAAAACCCTGACGCTACGCGTGGTCTTGATGCTACGCCTTAGCTCTCGAGATCTTAAATTTTCTCTTGAATTTCCTTAATATTTCACTACAAAACTAGAGAAAATTGATCAAGGCAGATAAAATCCTATAACATCCATTTATTACACTTAAAGACTAAATTTCTAACAAATTAAACTAATTTTTATTATTTTTGACACAATTTTTATTAAGAAATGTATTGTAAATTTAAGGACTAACAAATACCCCCAACTTAGGACATTGCTCGTCCTCGAACAAGAGAAAAACTTTAAAAACAATTTTGAAATCAAATTTTTGAATAGTTTGAAAATTCATAAAAAGTAATTTCACAATTTACCATTTGAAATAATCAAAAATAGACGTCTTATGCAATAAAGGCTTAAAGATAAAAATTTGTACAATGTCTTATTAACAAATCAAGCATAATTTCAGGCTTACCTAACAAGTGTTTATCTCTGTACAAAGGTAATCTGTTAGCTCAATCGATCATAAAATGAAACAAATTCAATTTTGATTTTCATCTAATCAATGGTTATTAATATAGAGTCAAACAAGAGTCACAAAGTCTTTTAAAGGGTTGTAATGAGGTTTGGCTACAAGAATTTATGGTTTTTCTTGAAAGCAAAAACCTGAAATCATAAAAGAGCATTTCATAATTTTTAGGCTTTTTCTTGGCCCGAATATCATTTCCTTTCTAGGTAAATACCCCCAACTTAATCCTTTTCATATTTATTTTTCATATACATGCATTATGATTATCTTGAAAAGAACTAAGTTATAATTTTCACTCCCTTTTTATGTAAGAACACTCAAACATTCTTGTTCAAAAATGCTCTTTTAGTCAATCAAGTAAAGGGAATGGTTAAAAATTATTTACGGGTTAGCGGTGCGAAAGAAATTATTTTTAAGGCTCAAAATTGGCTATCAAAGGATAAATATGATTTTACCATGGTAAGCTTTTTGGCCTTAGCTTTGTGTTTACCAAAAAATATGCCTTAATCATGCTCTTGGATCCTTTGTACAACAACACAAATCAAAGAATCGAGCAAAATTAATTTGAATGAAATTATGTCGAAACCCTCAAGTGTTTAAAGATCTCTCAGCTCACCGATTTTTCAAAATTAGCTTGATAGTTAATAAAATTATTGTAATTAATTTTATCAAAATTCCTAAATTACAAAAGAATCAATAATTGATTTTAGAAATGGTTTTATTGTGTAAAAACCTTATGTGTATAAATTTCTTTATTTTCAAAAATTTGATAAATTTATTAAAAGATAATGCTTATTTTTTAGAAAATATGCAAAAATTAAAAACACACCACATAAAATAAAAACAAACCATAATATAATCCAACTAAAATATCAAACATACTAAAGTAAATACCAAAATACCAAACTGAAATCAAAGTGCTAAAAGTAATGAAAAATGCATAAGAAAAATAGAGATGGCTCTCAATCCTCATCCTCCATCTGATCCTTCTCCTCCTCCTTATCAACATCACCCTCGATGTCATCATGAGCTCTAGAAGGTCCACCTGCCTTAGGGTATGTGGGGTGGTCACCAGGCCAAGCTACATGAGTGACAAAGTCGGCTGGTGTCATAAATGGTGCCCCTTCTCCCTGTAACCTGTACTGATAAAATGAATTATGGAAGTGTATATAGGCGTGGTGAGAAGCAACCATCATCTGTATCATATGTTGATGCTCTACACTCATCCTAGAAAATCCCTCAGTAATGGTATCAACAGATGGTGGCCGGGCTGGTCTCCACCTCCTAGGTCTGGGCTGAGCCTCTCACTCAAGAGGTAGAAGCTCACACTGCTGCTCAAAGTAAGATCTATTCACCACCACCTTGGGAACTCTCCCAGATGAACTAGTAAACTCGGGTGATGTTACCTCAACTCCTTGCCTCCTTAGTAAGGCAGAAATAATGAGAGGGAAAGGAACAGGGCAGTTCACTTTATACCCAAGGGCATAAAAGTGAGTCAACTCAAAGATAAGGGCAGTAATATCAATGGTGTGGCCTGTAGGATGGAATAAAGAAGACAGCAACGATCAACAGGAATGGAAGAGAGATGAGAAACTGGTGTGATATTATAGAGCATCAAATGAGACCACACCTGAGCTAGAGGGGTCATCTGGGTCTTTAGAAGGTTTAATGGAGATCTGTTAACCTTACTCAGGTTAAAGAAGATCTCATCCTTGCTCAAAAAATAAGCAACATGATCTAAGAAGTATCCTAGATCACTAACCTCAGTAGCAATCTTGCTTCTATTTTCCATCTAGAAACAAGTATCGCCCTCGGGAGTAGGCTCCCAAGGAATACCCAAAAGGGTACTAATCGTGTCCCTGTCATATGCGATGTGTCGACCCCTCACCCAACTCGTTCTCTGCTGTACAATATTTGGTGAGTCCTGGCGTGTCCTAAAGGCGTTGGCATAAAACTCCATGACCAATATGGGATCCCCCTTAGTAGGTAAAGAAAATAGAGGTTCACACCTCCTCCTCTGTATCTCATCCTGAAGCTCAGGATAGTCTCCAACACCAAGATCAAGGACCCTCTCCCAGATGAGTCTCTGGCTTTTGATCTGATGAAATCTTGCCCACTTGGCGTCAGTCCTAAATCTGGTGGGATCACGGGGTCTGATGCGGACATAGTTTATAAATAATTTCAATTGTACTCCAAATAGTTTAGGTTTATTGTTGGGTCACTTTTGGACCTTGTACGTCATTTTGCGCCGTGTAGTTGGCCACATTTCCTAGTTTAGTTGATTTTGGGCCTAAGGAAGAGTGAGGAAGCCCAAGTTGCCTAACTTGGCCACCACTCCACCTTGCCTATATAAGGATTACCTCTCCATGTATTTCCACACCATTAGTTTTAAATGAAATTTACATTTTGTAAGATTTGAGTGCAAACTCTTTCCTTTAGGTTAGAGAAAGTCTAACTTCTTTCAAGCTCTTATCACTAGGTGACCATCCCTAGAGTGGTGAGTAAAGACTTATCCAAGTCATTGGTGACGTCTCATTTATCTTCTTCCATCCCTTCCATCAACCTCCATCCATCTTCCATTCTTCTATAGAAACCATCAATGGAGAACAAGATTAAGTGAAAAAGAACCTAGATCCATCCAGTTTAGAAGGCAAGCCTTCATCAGGGTCCCAACTACTCCTCTCCCTGAAGATCAGGATCCTCAAAAGTGGTATCAGTATCTGTGGCCCTTCTTTGTCTTTTGGGACCAGTGGTGGGAATGGACTTCTTTGGTGCCATCTGTAAAAGAAAATTTTATTTAAATAAAACATAAAAATAAATCACTTAATATACACACAACAACATGCATCACACAATATTTTTGGTTTTTTTAATAAGTTAAAGTAAAATAAAACATACATGTTTTTGATTTTTATATATTATCAAAATAAAATAATTCATGCATTTATACTAGAAAAACAAACAACAAAAATTCACATGCATATTTTTTGGATTTCAAAACAGTAAGATTCACACATCATACAATTTTAAAATAAAATTAAGCAAAATTTTAATTTTAAGAAAAATAAGGTTCACACAACAAATAAAATATGCATATTTTTGGTTTTTACAAAATTAATTCATAAAATAAAACATGCAAATTTTTTATTTTTTTATTTTTTATTAAAAATTTTAAAAACAGAAAACAACATAAAACCCTAATAAATAAAATCTAAAAACTAAGAAAAAACCAAACAGGGGTCTGACGCTACGCGTGGGTAGGACGCTACACGTCAACCCTGTTCTACCCACGCTAGGCGTCAGTGGGACGCTACGTGTGGGCTCGTAGATTCTGAAACTGCAAAATGGGGTTGCGTAGCAGCAACCCCTTCAACCACACATTCAATCATATATAAACAACAAGCAATTCCCAATGGTTTTCTATCCTAATCCTAACCACATGCAATTCTAAAAATGGAAACATAAATTGAAAAAGAAAAAAGATTGAGAACTTACTTGATTCTGTTGATGAAGACTGGAATGTGGAAGTTTGAAAGAGAAAAGGGTTTGAGAGTATTAGGGTTTTTGAAAATTTTGTGAAGTACAGAACAGGCAAAACAAGGTTTATAAAACCTGGATTTGGGTCTCTCTGGTTCAGTTATAAAAACTGAACGCAGCTCCTGACGCTACACGTCAGTGCAAAAAGTTTTACCTCCACGCTACTCATCAGTGGAACTCTATGCGTGAGGTTCTGTTTTTCTTATTCTTGAATTTTTTTAATTTTCAAAAACCTTTTTCTTGAAATTATAGAAACCCTTTATCATCAAAATCAAAATTTTAACTAAAATTTGTAAATTTTTTGTCAATAATATCAAATAAAAATAAAGAAGAAATAATGGGTTGCCTCCTATTAAGCGCTTGATTTACTATCTCTAGCTTGACGCCCTACATATCACAGATCAGTCAAATAACAAATGGTAGTAAGTCTGTTGATCTCACCACCTATATAAGGTTTCAATCTTTTCCCATTAACCATCCAACTTCTTTTGGAAGTTGGATCTTTAATCTCAACTGCTTCATATGATTTAACTTCCTTAATTACAAATGGGCCTGACCATTTAGATTTCAATTTACCAAGAAACAGTCTTAATCTTGAATTAAACAATAAAACTTGCTGACTTGGTGTGAAGTGTCTTTTCTTTATTTTCCTTTCATGGTAAGTTTTCACCTTATTTTTGTAACTTTTGGATGACTCATAAGCATTGTTTCTCATTTCCTCTAACTCAAGTAACTATAACTTTCTTTTGTCAGCTGCTGCATTTGGATTAAAGTTGAGGAATTTTAAGGCCCAATATGCTTTATGTTCCATCTCTACTGGAAGATCACAAGCTTTTCTATAGACCATTTGGAAAGGGGAAAGCCCAATAGGGGTTTTGAATGCAGTTCTGTATGCCCAGAGTTCATCATCAAGCTTTTGTGACCAATCCTTCCTGGAAGAAGACACAGTCTTTTCCAAAATTCTTTTCACTTCACGATTTGAAATCTCAGCCTATCCATTGGTTTGTGGATAATATGATGTGGCTACCTTACGTCTCACTCCATAGTGTTGTAACACCTTCTGAAGAACTTTGTTACAAAAGTGTGATCCTCCATCACTGATCAAGGTTGTTGGTGTTATAAACCTGCAGAAAATGTTTTTCTTCAAGAAATTCACTACAGTTTTGATGTCAGCATTAGGTGAAGCAATTGCTTCTACCCATTTTGAAACATAATCAACTACCAAAAGGATATATTGATTGAATTGAGAATAAGGGAAGGGTCCCATGAAATCAATACCCCAACAATCAAATACCTAAGCCTCCTAAATGTTTGTGAGAGGCATTTCTTGCCTCCTATTGACATTCCCTGTTCTTTGGCAGTTATCACAAGCTTGCATAAATGAGTGAGAATCTTTAAAAATAGAGGGCCAATACAAACTTGATTGAAGAATTTTTGCAGCGGTCCTCTCACCATTAAAATGTCCTCCATAAGATGATTTGTGGCAATGCCATAACGCATCTTTCATTTCCCAATTGGGTACACAACAACATAGCAAATTATCTACACCAATTTTGAATAAATGGGGGTTATCCCAAACAAAATATTTTGCATCTTTGAAAAAAAGTTTCTTTACTACCAAGTTAAATCATTTAGAAGAATTCCTGTTTGTATTTTAAAATCTAGGCCAAAATAGAATACACCACGGGCCGTGGTTATTCACCATTGGCCGTGGTTCGGCCTAGCGTGGGGGTTTTTATGTTTTTAAACACCCCATGCCCTAGTACCCCTCTTTTATGCATTGCCTTCTTGCTCCCTTCACTTATCTCTTTTGAAAATACCCACCAAACCACTTGAGAAACTCAAACTCCTCTCAATCTCCTTGCATCATCATCATCTTGCTACTTGAATCATCTTTCCTCTTCTCTAAATCAAGTAAGCATTCTACTCTTTCTCATTAGTTTGGGGTTTCTTATTAGGTTTTTAGGGGTTTCTAAAATTTTAGGGATTTAGCATGAAATTCTTAAATTGATTCAATTAAGCTTTCCCTAATTGCTTTGAGATGAAATTGAATGCTATAAAACCAAATGGGTAACACTAAATCTTCATGAACTTCATCTAGTGTGTCATACCTTTTCATGTACCTCATTTGTGTTTTTGTGCAAACTTTGATCTTTAGTGGTGATTGAATGTTTGATTGATGGATTAAATTCTGAAATTGGTTGTTTATTGTGGCTATTGAACTTGATGAGTGGAAGCATTTCTCTTGAATGTTGCATTTGGCACTCATTTATTTAGTGCCCACCAACTGTTCGATGAAATGCCCAAGAGACAAAATTCTTCAATTATTGCATGATTTGAATATGCATTTGGTCTAGTTCATCTCTCATTGTATTTAATTATTCATATATGTGAATTTCTCTATTACATGCCATAAATGTATGAGATTGTATAGGTGTTGTTTCGTGTCATGATGCAAAACTTTGGAGCTTGAATTAGAATGTTTATTAACCCTTTTTGTATGGTTTTATTAGGTCATCTCTGTAACACCCCGATTTTCTGGACCCGAAAATCCTGATGTAATCTAAATAATTAAACAATAAAAATACGAATAAATTTTTCACGTTCAAAATAATTTCAAAACACTGCCATGACTTATCAAGACTCGAACCACAGAAAACCAAAGGGTGAGATTTGATAATCTATAACTGGATCATTAAATAGTTTGCCCATAACGATATACAGAATAACAGAGTTTACAGCGGAAAGAATGTGTATACCGGGTATACGCCTAGTCCCATATACAAGGATATGAGAAAAGGTTTGGCAAAGCATGCAAATATACAACACAAGCCTATTAGGCCATATCCAATCTTACACATAAATCATAAACATACAATGCCTAAGATATATAGATATACCTATCTATATGGTCATACATCATACATCCCCAATATTCATATTCCTAATTAACCATATTCAAATTCATCCTCAAAGTTATATATCATCAACACCTATGCATTCCCAAAATGATTACAAAATCAACATCTTTGTATTTATCAATGAGTATGAATTCCAATACTCCAATTATCAATATATCAACCACTTATAATATCATTCATAATACATCCATCGATATCAATAATTATCACTACGCAATATACATCTCATCCATAATACAATAATATACCACTACTACCGGCCAAGGCATTCCATTACCACTTTTTTACCTTCACAAAAGCTTTTCTTCAAAATATCCTCATCCCATGACATCCCTGCATTAATACTAAAAAATAGACCACATGGGAGAGTGAGTTATGTATTTCAAATAATGATATGAATACGATTGAAATTATGTGCATATGCATATCAACATCATGTATGCTTTGCTAAACACATCAATAATTATCATGAATTATAAATTCAACAAAATATACATATCTCATGTTTATTAATTAAGTCATAGCAAAGCAGGCATATACACATCTATCACAATGCCACAATGGGCCAACATCATCAATAACGACCATGCAGGTCTTTTATCAAAGCCACCATTGGCTATCATCATTATCATCATTCATAAATAATTATGCCCTTCATTATAATGGGCCATAACATACATATCGTCATATTCGATATCTTTTTATTGTACTCATATCATTTATAAATTTTTATGTGGTCTTTTAGGTATATCAATTACCCATCGCATCATCACCATACCATAATCTCAATCCTCATCAATCATCATCATCATTATCTGGCATATCTCTATGCTATATGTAAATGCTCTTATGGCTAATGTATATGAACAATGGAATAGACAACAACAAATGTAGATCCGACTGTGGGAATAAACACCAAGTATGGGTCGAGCATATGTGTGCTACTATGCCCCTACTATAGTAGAAAAATATGTACACATACCTCAAAGCATGCATGCATATCAATAACATCTTTTACTGGTACCAAACCACTATCGCCCATCTGTAGCACTAGTCACCCCGTGACTTGCGGATCAACAACATGGCCTCAACTGCCAAAAGTGCTATGGGCCCCTCCCGACCACACATCGAGAGAGCCGTGCCCCGTCAGACACCGAGGTACTTGCTCATCATAGAGCCACCCGTCCACTGGCCCAACCATATAGGGTGCCTCATCACCAAACTATGGGCAGCTTCGTGACTCACACACTGAGTCACAGGGGAAACAACAAGAATGCTCGTGCATTGTGTTGGTGTATGCACTATGAGCTTCTATGCTTTTTCATTTGTATCATTTTTCTGCTTATCAATAAAATAAGTATTTCAGTTTAAAATTATTTTAAAACATATTTATCCTTGGAGTAATAGGTCATATGAAAGTTATTCCTAAAATGTCCATAGTCAAGTATTTACATAGGGACATGTAAATACATTAAGACTGGTGTGTGAGTATACTGATGACCTGATCTCACAGATCATAGATATAGATGATATCAAGTCTTCACACGGGTACACATTAAGAGTAATGATGTACTGGACAGACCCACCATGAGAAGGTTGCATGGATTGTTACATGAATATCATAAATGATTCTCAATGTGATAATGGTATATGTAGTCCTTCGACCTAAAGTAACTACGATTCCTACATGAGAAGTTTGTTGTTTTAATACAATTAAACATCTTCTATAACAAGAGGACTATAAAGGTTGTGATTAGGCAATGAACAAATTATGTAGAGGGATGTGAGTGACATAGATGGGATTTGTCTCTCCTATGTGACAGGAGTGATATTTATAGGCCACTTGATGGAGTAAGACTAAGGAAACACATGACCATTCTAGAAAGAATAAATATTAGATATTTATTCAGATCAAGTCTACTCTGGTATCAAGTAAAATAAATTGGGCCGTACAAGGATGATGCGACCATGCCTTGGGCCCAATTAGGATATCGTGACAAAAGGAACAAACATATAAAATAATTATCACTTATAGGTTATTTTGATATTAAATAATATTCAGACACAATGATGCATTGCTAGATGCGGTTCTTATTTTATATTAATAATAAAATAATTTATTATTAATATATAGGGTCACACACATAAAGTAAGCCCATCAGAAAATGTTTTGTTTTATTTTAGTTGGACTAAAATAAAACTATTGGGCCGAGCCCACTCTTTATAGAGAACAAATTAGGTCAAACCTAAGCCTATAAATAGAGCATAAGATGCTCATAGGTCGTTCACTAAAGTGAGACATAAATTCGCAAAAGTTGCAAGAGCTACACGTCGTCAAACTAGGAATTGGCAAGTGTTGCGATTCTGGTGGGAGTGCTCGTATGGACTCTTAAAGGACGAGGCTACGATTGCTTTGGTGTTCTTCAATAGGTAATCCTAAAACAAAATTTTTTTTGTGTGTGTTTGTCTTATGCTTTGAAACACGGTGCTTTACAAATCCTATGGGAATCCTTGTATTTCCGCTGCTCATGTACTAGGGATTCCCTAACAGTGGTATCAGAGCTAGGTTGCAAAACCCTATTTTTGGGTATTTGTTTGTGTGTCATGATGATATGTTTTTGTTTGCAAGAGCTTTTAGAAAATATGATTTGCAAAATCGTCTCTTGTTTGAAGCTTTGCATTTTTGTTTTGTGAAAATGTTTTGTGAAACTAGGATTCGAAAATGAACAAGCATGACTATGTTGCTATTTTGGGTTATTGCATATGATGCATATTATTACAATGATTAATCATGTATATGGTATAACCTCTGTTTTGGCATGATACATATGTTTTTGAGTTATTCTTTGTAAATTGTATATGATGCATGTTATAGAGTTTCTCAATTTTAGTATGCATGTTATTGCCATTTAAATTTGTATGATGTATGAGTTTATGCAATTTTCGTATTTGATATGTGTTTTTACTCATATGATAGTCATCGTACAAATTATGAATCAATTGAGTTGATCTTCAAACATGAATGGTTCATGTTATGGGGCGTTGAGTGATAAGGTTTAAGTGTTAAACCTTGGTCGTTCCTTAATCTAGGATTCAAGAGTTGAAACCTAGACGGCCTTCATGGAAAGGCATTGCATGTTGGCATTGGCGCAAGTTGAATTCTAGGTTTTGAAACCCTAGACGGTGCTGCCTCCATGTGCCTTGATGGCTGTGTTATGAAGCATTCGCAATAAGGAATTAGGGTATCAAAATGGTTGAAACCCTAGCTGAAATTTTAGAGCCGTTAATGGTCAGAGGGACGTTTTGGCTAGGAAAGACTTGGTACCTAAGTGGTCACACCAGACCCACCTCTCTTTCCTAGGAACCAACCTGACTACAATACTAATTTTTTGGGTCGGGGCGCTGCCCCGCACCCCGCCCCATACATTCTATACGTAGCGCCTGATTATCCACCCCACGTGTTTAATTGCCCATTTTAAAAAATTAATTACTCTTTTAATGCTTTTAAATGGGTTATAATCAATTAATTAACACGTTGCATGGTGAATGGTTATGGTCTTAGTTACTTTATTTAAATACAGCTTGCATGTTGTGCCTCTCTCTATTCTGTTGTATTTTTTTTCTTAACCCTTCACTCGTATGTAAAGCGAGTTTTTATTTAATCATGTAATCTTGATCGGGCCAACAAAGTAGAGACTTAGAAGAAAACCAATGAGTGGTGACTCTAAGAGGATGATGGATTCAAGAAGTAGGACTTCATGAAGCCATGGCAATATAGTTCCTCTAGGTTTATTTATTTATTTATTTTTCTTCTAAGAAGACCATAACCATCTCACAATTTCATTTTCATGCTTTGGGGATGATTCTATTGCGTTAAAGCATTTAACAAAGATGCTAATTTTAAAATAAATTAAAATCCCTCAAAATAATATTAAGTTATAAACGCCTTCCAATAAGTACACTCATCAACACTAATGTCAATAAATAGTGGGTCTGCCAAAGCAGGGCACTATCATTTGTATTAGTAAGACGCGATGGGATACTGGTAATATCCAAACTATTTTATTGGGCTTTAACTTAACTAAGTTTTCAATTGGATTGAATATAACTTAGAGGCGTAAACATTGGGCTAAATATTTATAAGATGAATAATCAGTAATGGTTACTTAACCCAATGACTAAGAGTTGTATAAAGATACAATTGGAAAAAGTTTCCTACCTAAATAACTAAGTATTAGGTGATCAGCCAAAGCTGATTTAACACTTGGCAAAATATGGATCTTAGCCCACTAGAAAATCTTCCAATGGGATTTTCTGATTCGTGGAGGGTATTTTGTTTTGAATCACAATAGTGGGAGACATATTTAATTTAAATGACCATAATTTAAATATGTTTTAAAAATGATACTTTGATACTTACTACATATTTTCTGTTTTAGATAACCATGATGTCAAACACACCTTCGAACCTTTCGTTGCGATCAATCCTAGACAAGGAAAAATTGTCTAGTTCTAACTTCCTTGACTAGTATAGAAACTCGAGGATTGTCCTCAAACAAGAGAAAAAGTAATATGTCTTGGAAAGTCCAGTTCCGAAACCACCCGCTGCAAACGCCTCTAAAGCTGACAAGGATGCTTATAAGAAGCATCAGGATGATGCTTTAGATGTCCAATGCCTTATGTTGGCTACCATGTCTCCTGAGCTTCAGAAGGAACATAAGAACATGGAGGCTTTCAATATGATTGAAAACCTAAGGAAGCTATATCAAGGTCAAGCTGACCAAGGAAGATATGAAGTTTCCTCAGCCCTATTTAGCTGTAGACTTGAAGAGGGAGGTTCTATAGGACCTCATGTGCTCAAAATGACTGGGTACTTGGAGAATCTAGCTAGGCTAGGATTCCCCTTCCCTCAGAAGTTAACTACCGATCTCATTTTGAAATCATTACCTGATAGTTTTAAGCTAGTCATCATGAATTATAACATGAATGCATTGGACAAAACATTGCCAGAGCTACTCAATATGTTGAGGACTGCTGAGCCCAATATTTCTAAAGGAAAGGGCAAGGCCATAATAATGGTTAATTCTGGCAAAGGTAAAGGAAAGGGCATGTATAAAGGCAAAGGAAAGGTTGTTGTAGGAAATGGCAAGAAAATTTAGAAAGGCAAGGATAAGCCAAGTACATCAGCCTTAAAACCTATGGGCGGGGTGGCTAAGGAAGGTAAATGTCACCATTGTAGATAAAAGGGACACTGGAAGAGAAGCTGTCCCAAGTACCTAGAAGAGCTTAAGAAGAAGGAAAGTCAGACTTCCACTTCAGGTATTTTTGTTATAGAAATTAACATGTCAACTTCAACATCATGGGTATTAGATACTGGATGTGGATCTCATATTTATCTTAATGTGCAGGATCTAAGAAAGAGTAGGCAGTTGATGAAGGTCGAGGTAGACCTACACATTGGAAATGGAGCAAGAGTTATTGCATTAGCTGTAGGACTTATTTTTTATCCTTGTCCTCAGGGTTAGTCCTTGAATTGGACAATTGTTATTTTGTTTCGGCAATAAGGAGAAACATTATTTCTGTTTCTTATCTTGATAAGAAAGGGTGTTCCTTTATAATAAAGAATAATAGTTGTTCTGTTTATTTAAATGCATATTTTATTTTTGTGCAAATTTGAGTAATGGACTTTATGATCTAGATCTCGAAACCCCTATCTATAATATTAATACTAAAAGGGTTAAAATAAATGATTTAAACCCAACTTATCTTTGGCATTGTCGCCTAGGACATATAAATGAGAAACACATTTCTAAACTCCATCAAGATGGATATTTAGAATCTTTTAATTTTGAATCAATAGATACATGCGAATCTTGTTTATTGGGGAAAATGACTAAGACCCCATATACCGGGAAAGGTGAAAGGGCGAGTGATCTTCTTGGCTTGATACATAGTGATGTATGTGGGCCCATAGGGACAATGGCTAAGGGAGGTTTTAGTTACTTTATCACTTTTACTAATGATTTCAGTAGATATGGATTTGTGTTTCTCATGAAACATAAATCAGAATCCTTTGAAAAGTTCAAGGAGTTTAAACATGAAGTAGAGAACCAACTTGGAAAGACAATTAAAGCACTTTGATCCGATCGAGGTGGTGAATATTTGAACCTAGAGTTTGATGAATATCTTAAAGAGTGTGGGATTATATCTCAACTTACTCCCCCTAGAACACCAGAATTGAATGGGGTTTCTGAGCGGAGAAATAGAACCTTGTTGGACATGGTTTGATCAATGATGAGTCAAACTGACCTCCCTAACTCATTCTGGGGATATGCTTTGTTGACAGTAACTTTCACACTTAACCGTGTTCCATCAAAGGCTGTCATAAAGACACCATATGAGATATGGACTGGGAAATGACCTAGTATGTCTTTTCTTAAGATTTAGGGCTGTGAAGCTTATGTTAAGCATCAAAGTTCTAATAAACTCGAGCCCAAGTCAGATAAATGTCTTTTTGTGGGATACCAAAAAAAGCTAAGGGTTATTATTTTTACAATCCCACCGAGGGCAAAGTGTTTGTTGCTCGGAATGCTGTATTCTTAGAAAGGGAATTCATCTCTACAAGAATCAATGGGAGGAAAGTAAAACTTGAAGAAATTCAAGACTCACAAGGCATTGAAGAGCCAATGGTGGAAATGGAGCAAGACCCACAAAATGTTGTGATGACACCAGCTCTAGTAGCACAAGACTTACGTAGATCAGGTAGAATACGTCAACAACTAAAAGATATGGATTTCTTGTAACTCAAAAAGGAGACGTATTCCTAATGGATCAAAATGAGACAACATCTTATGAAGAGGTCATTGTAAGTCCAGAATTTGAGAAATGGTAGGAAGCCATGGAATCTGAAATGGACTCCATGTACACTAATCAAGTTTGGAAATTAGTTGATGCACCTGAAAGGGTAAAACCTATAGGATGCAAGTCGGTTTTCAAAAAGAAAACTAACATGGATGGTAATATAAGTACCTTTAAAGCAAGGTTGGTGGCTAAAGGTTTCAAGCAAATACATGGTATAGACTATGATGAAACTTTTTCCCCAGTTGCTATGCTAAATTTTGTTCGGATTCTGCTTGCTATTGCTGCATACCATGATTATGAGATATGGAAAATGGATGTCAAGACTGCTTTCCTTAATGGAAATCTTCTTGAGGAAGTGTATATGACACAACCCGAAGGCTTTGTTAAGCCTGAAGCATCCAGGAAGGTGTGCAAACTACAACGTTCCATAGACTTAAGCAAGCTTCTAGAAGCTGGAATCTTCGTTTTCATGAAGCTGTTAAACAATTTGGCTTTACTAAAAATGAGGATGAACCTTATGTCTACAAGAAGGTTAGTGACTGCACAATTGTTTTTCTGGTCTTGTATGTTGATGACATGCTACTTATTAGAAATGACGTTCCTACTCTTCATTCTATGAAGAGTTTGTTGGGAAGCTATTTTTCTATGAAAGACTTAGGTAAAGCAACCTACATGTTGGGAATTAAGATCTATAGAGATAGATCAAGAAAACTTCTTGGCCTAAGTCAGAATACATACATAGACAAAGTGTTAAAAAGGTTTAACATGCAAGATTCCAAGAAAGGAACTTTGCCTATGGCTCATGGCATAAGCTTATCAAAAGCTCAATCTCATTCCATTAAAGAAGAGAGAGAACAGATGAATAAGATTCCCTGCTATTGGATCAATCATGTATGCCATGATATGTACCCGACCAGATGTCTCATACGCTTTAAGCATGACGAGCAGATACCAGTCTGATCCTGGTAAAAGTCACTAGACTGCTATCAAGAATATCCTAAAGTACTTAAGAAAAACTAAGGATTCATTCTTGATATATGGAGGGGAAGAAGAGCTCATTGTAAAAGGTTACATTGATCCTAGCTTCCAAACTGATAAGGATGACTCAAGATCACAATCTGGGTATGTGTTTTGTCTAAATGGTGGCGCTGTAAGCTGGAAGAGTTCAAAGCAAGAGACAGTTGCTGATTCTACTACAGAGTCTGAGTATATTACTGCCTCAAATGCTGCAAAAGAGGCAGTATGGATCAAGAAGTTCATAACAGAACTTGGGATTGTTCCTAGCATTGTGGACCCTATAAGTCTCTACTATGACAATAGTGGAGCAATCGCACAAGCTAAGGAACCTAGATCACATCAACGATCCAAGCATATACTTAGGCGATTTTATCTCATTCGAGAGATCCTTGACCGAGGAGATGTAAAGATATGTAAGGTGCATACTGATGAGAATATTGTTGACCCACTCACAAAACATCTTACACAATAAAAACACGAGGGGCACACTAGATCATTAGGCATTAGGCAAATGTCTGATTAGCTCTAGTTCAAGTGGGAGATTGTTGGTGTATGCACTATGAGCTTTTATGCTTTTTCATTTGTATCATTTTTTTGCTTATCAATAAAATAAGTATTTTAGTTTAAAATTATTTTAAAACGTATTTATCCTTGGAGTAATAGGTCATATGAAAGTTATTCCTAGAATGTCCCTAGTGAAGTATTTACATAGGGACATGTAAATACATTGAGACTAGTGTATGAGTGTATTGATGACCTGATCTTACAGATCATAGATATAGATGATATCAAGTCTTCACACGGGTACACATTAAGAGTAATGATGTACTAGACAGACCCACCATGAGAACGTTGCATGGATCGTTACATGAATGTCATAAACGATTCTCAATGTAATAATGGTATATGTAGTCCTTTGACCTGAAGTCACTAGATTCCTACATGAGGAGTTTGTTGTTTTAATACAATTAAACGTCTTCTATAACAAGAGGACTATAAAGGTTGTGATTAGGCAATGAACAAATTATGTAGAGGGATGTGAGTGATGTAGATGGGATTTGTCTCTCCTATGTGATAGAAGTGATATCTATAGGCCACTTGATGGAGTAAGACTAAGGAAACGCATGGCCATGCTAGAAATAATAAATACTAGATATTTATTCAGATCAAGTCTACTCCGGTATCAAATAAAATAAATTCGGTCGTACAAGGATGACGCGACCATGCCTTGGGCCCAAGTAGGATATCGTGACAAAAGGAACAAACATATAAAATAATTATCACTTATAGGTTATGTTGATATTAAATAATAATATTCAGACATAATGATGCATTGCTAGATGCCGCTCTTATTTTATATTAATAATAAAATAATTCATTATTAATATGACCAGGTATTTTACCTATAGGATCACACACATAAAGTAAGCCCATCAGAAAATGTTTTGTTTTATTTTAGTTGGACTAAAATAAAGCTATTGGGCCTAACTCATTTAGAATGAGTAAGGAGCCCACTCTTTAGAGAGAACAAATTAGGTCAAACCTAAGCCTATAAATAGAGCATAAGATGCTCATAGGCCGTTCACTAAAGTGAGACACAAATTCGCAAAAGTTGCAAGAGCTACACACCGTCAAACTAGCAGTTGGCAAGTGTTGCGATTCTGGTGGGAGTGCTCGTGTGGACTCCTAAAGGATGAGGCTACAATTTCTTTGGTGTTCTTCAAGAGGTAATCCTAAAATGATTTTTTTTTGTGTGTTTGTCTTATGATTTGAAACACGGCGCTTTGCAAATCCTATGAGAATCCTTGTATTTCTGCTGCTCATGTACTAGGGATTCCCTAACACACTGAGCCGCCCTCTCACTGGGCCAACCAGGGGAACCCCCTAATATTCCTTACCGGCAGCGTATGATATGCCATGGATGCAATGCAATGCAAATCAAATGCATTTCTCACACTATGCATCCTAAATGCCACTCATCAAACATCATCATCATAATCACCAACACCACCATACACACCTTAGTGGATTTTATCATTTTTGGTTTTAGCCATTGTTTTTCAAGTTTTATATGTGGCATTTTCATCTCGATATATCATATCTTATACATGCAAGTCGACTGTTAGCCCTCAAATTTACAATAAATCTTTTAATAAAAATTTCACAAAAATAATAAAAATTTGGTTAATTTGTTAGAAAATTAGGTTTTAATTCAATAAATGGATATTGTTAGAAATAATCTGCCCTTGATCAATTTTCTCTAGTTTTGTAGTGAAAAAGTAAAGAATTCAAGAGAAAATTATACTAGAGGATCTGACACGTAGCATCAATCCCACGCGTAGCGTGGACTCTGAATTTTGATGCTGACACTACGCGTCACAGCCACGCGTAGCAGCAGTGCTGCGTGGTCTCCACTTCCAACTTGGCCAACCACTTCACTTGGACCCAATAATGGGTATTCCACTCAGCACTAAGGGCCACCCCACTAAGCACAAATGGCCAAAATACAGTGGAAACACGTCCAAGTGGCCAAGCATGATCAAATTTAATAATTTGAAGTGGCCACTATCAGTTGTTTAATGGAAGCTGAGTCAGGGGCCTGACGCGTAGCGTCACACTGACGCGTAGCGTCAAAACCCTTGCTCAGCCCTATAAATAGGGCCATCCAACACCATTCAAAACATCTCATTCTCATTCACTTCTCTTCTTTTCTCTCTTTGTGCTCGACTTTAAGTACTTCTTTTGTGAGTTGTAGTTCTAGAATAAGTTTTCTAGATACTTGAGAGTGTTGTGGTGTATTGTGATCGTTGTATCGTGAAGTTTCCATCGTCTTCGTAATGTCAAACTCTATAAGTGTTGTTTTTACTTTCACCATGTGTAACTAATTTGTTTATGTTGAAATTGGTGAACTAATCTATTGAGTATAATGTTGTGAATTTGACCTCTGCATGTTTATGATTCAAGTCCATGTTAGTATTTCAACCTTTTATTAATATGAACGTCAAACGGGAGAATGATTTTCATGTGTATTGAAACTTGTTTTATTAGTATGAATGTCAAACGGGAGAATGATTATTCATGCCCTATTGAAACTTGTTTTGACGAAAGTAAAAGTTGGAATACCCTTGGTATCTCAATTCTATAGGGTTGTTAACCATTGTTGCCATAAGGCCAGGTCTTAATGCAAGTTTTTACTGAGAAAGCTCACGAGGGATCGGACTTTACGGTGAATTCTTAGAATTTATATCACGAGGGATCGGTTATAATGATTTTAAGCTGCAATGACATAAAACTTGATGATTAAATAAGCATGTCTTGAGTTCCTCATTGTTATTCTAGATTAGGGATCCAATTTCCAACATAATTTGTTTATCTGTGTTTATCTCAAGTATTTTGCCTATTCTAGATTGCAACTCAACTTTTTAGATAGATTTTTATTTTCTTTTTATCTCATGAACAACTCAACCATGCTATCTTGTGAATATTATATAAATTGTATATAAATCATTCTTTTGTCCATAACTTTCTTCACATTTACCATAGTGAATAGAAAATTACTGTTGTTATTGGACTTTCAATCCCAGTGGAACGATATCTAAATTTTGAAAACTACAAATGATTAGTGCACTTGCCAATTAACAACCCGGTGGTAGAAACGAACGGTTCAGATGCTATCACCGGGTTAACAAGTTTTCTGGCGCCGTCGCCGGGGATTGAATTGTTTCAGTAAAATAGTAAATTTTTAATTACCGTGGTAAATATTTTTTTTTACCTTAGTTAAATTTTTTTTTATTTTGTTTACTTTTACTTATTGTTACACTAACTTTCTTTGTCTAGTTTGTGTATGCAAACCCGATCTATTGCAGGTAAAATTTATTTTGATCCTGAGATAGAAAGGTTTGTAAAGAAAATCAAGTCTTTGAAATCTAAAACATAAACTAAATCTTCTTCTACTTCTAAAATTTTTGAAAATTCAAATATGGCTGCTAAAAGGAGAATATTGGGACAGTTTGCTACTATTAATGGTCCACCCCGACTTTCGGGAATGTTTCAAGGACCTGTTATACCAGTGGAGATTAAACCTGCTACTTTAAATATTATTCAAAATAATCAATTTGCTAGTTTAAATCATGAAGAACCATATGAACATTTAACTGTTTTTTATGAGTTATGCAGTACAATTGGTTTTGAACCCAATCAAGAAGAATCTGTTTATATGAGGTTATTTCCTTTTTCATTGATCGGTAAAGCTAAAGAATGGTTTAAATCTTGCCCACCGGGTAGTTTTGCAAATTGATCCGATGTTGAAAGAAAATTTTTGGAAAGATTTTATTCTCCTTCAAAATATTTTGAAGCCATGACAGCCATACATTCTTTTTCTCAAAATAATGATGAATCATTAGGGGAAACATGGGAACGATTCAAGGCACTCTTGAGAAAATGTCCAAACCATAACCTGGATGATGCCGAAAAAGTAAGGATCGTTTACCATGGTTTATTACCTCAGTTCAAGATGATGTTAGATGCTTGTGTAGGTGGCTCTTTAATGAACAAAACTGTGGAGGAAGCTATTGAGATATTGGAATCAATGTCCATTAGTGACCATCAAGCTAAACCAAAAAGAGGTAATGTACAAGGTATATTTGAACAAGGAGTAAATGATACAGTGTTAATTCAACAAAAATTATTGATACAACAAATTGAGGCAATGAGTAAACAACTTGGAAAACTTCAAGTTACCCATGTACCACCACAACTTAATGCTCAATTAAAACAATGTGAGTATTGTATGGGCGAACAACCATGTGGTTACTGTGTTCTTGACAAGAATGAACAAGAACAAGCTAATTCCTTGATTCATCAGAGGTTACCTATAGGTAATTCTCTAAATCCTCTTGTAAATTCTTTTTCTAACAATTACCTGCAGGGAAGGCAAAACCAAAACTATGGTTGGAGGCAAAATGCTACACCCTTCAACAATCAAGGTGATTACAATACTAGATTGACAAAGGCTGAAGAAAGTATTCAACAATTGATGCAATACATGGAGACAATTAAGGCTGCACGTAAAGCATCAGATCAACAGTTGAGTCAGCTAGTAAAAGAAGTAGCCGACATCAAGGAATTCAAAGTGAAAGAACAATGTAAGGCTATTTTTACAAGAAGTGGTAAAACTGTAGGTATGGACTGTGAAAAAGAAAAAGAAAAAGAAAAAGAAGAAAAAGAAAAAGAAAAAGAAGAAAAAGAAGAAGAAAAAGAAAGTGAAAAAAATAAAGAAAAAGATGAAATAAAAGAAAAAGAAAAAAATCAAAAAAATCAGTATTTGGGACAGACACCTCCTGTCCAGGATTTACCTTATCCTCATCCACCATCAAAAAAAAGATAAAGAAAAGGAATATAAGAGATTCCTTGAAATTTTTAAGCAGTTACACATAAACATTCCTTTTTGTGAGGCATTAGAACAAATGCCTACATATGCTAAGTTTATGAAAGAACTGCTTACAAAGAAAATGAAGTATGATGAGGAGATAGTAGAACTTGAAGCAAGTTACAGCGCTATTTTACAATACAAGATGCCAGAAAAATCCAAAGATCCTGGCAAATTCACTATTCTTGTCTCTATTGGCGGAGTAAATATCGGAAAAGCTTTATTAGATTTAGGGGCTAGCATCAATCTAATGCCCCTAAGTATGATGAAGCGCATTGGTGACCTTGATCTGCAACAGACAAGGATGACTCTGCAATTAGCTGATAAATCCATCAAGAGACCTTATGAGATTGTAGAAGATGTGCTTGTAAAGGTTGACAAATTCTACTTCCCTGTGGATTTTTTGATCTTAGACATGGAGGAAGATGCCGATGTTCCTCTGATTCTTGGAAGACCATTCATGAAAACTGCTCGAGTACTAATTGATGTGGACAACGGGAAGCTAGCAGTAAGGGTGCACGATGAGGAAGTGAATTTCGATGTCTTCAAAGCAATGAAACATCCTAGCCCAAAGCAAGACTGTTTCAAAGTGGACATCCTTGATGAAACTTATCTTTCCTTATCAAAAGGTATGACTAATTCTGACCCATTAAATAAGTTATTGACTAATTCTCTTGAATTTTTGAATGAAGAAGAGGAGAAACAGATTGAAAGATATCTTGAAGAATTCGATCAAGGGAAAGAAATTTCCTTTGAATCAAGAAAGATTGAAGAAATTCAAGACTCACCTGTTGAAGAAATCCAGAAACCTGAACTCAAAGTGTTACCTTCCAATCTAAAATACATCTTTTTGAAAGAAGGTAATTTAAAACCAGTAATTATTAGTAATCTGTTAAGTGAAACAAAGGAAGAAAAACTGGTGGAAGTATTGAAGAGAAATCAAGAAGCAATTGGATGGACACTTGAAGATTTGAAAGGTATAAGTCTATCATACTGCATGCATAACATTTTGTTAGAAGATGATTTCAAACCTGTTGCTTAACCTCAAAGACGCCTCAACCCAACTATGAAAGAGGTAACCAAAAAGGAGGTTCTGAAATTGCTGAAAGCAGGTATTATTTATCCTATTTCTGATAGTGCATGGGTAAGTCCTGTTCAAGTTGTTCCAAAAAAAGGTGGTATGACAGTAATTGTTAATGAAAAAAATGAACTAATTCCTACAAGAACTGTCACCAGTTGGAGAATATGCATTGATTATAGAAAATTAAATCAAGCAACAAGAAAAGATCATTTTCCATTACCTTTTATGGATCAAATGCTTGAAAGATTATCTGGACAAGAATATTACTGCTTTCTTGATGGTTATTCTGGATATAATCAAATTGCTGTTGACCCTCTTGATCAGGAGAAAACTGCTTTTACATGTCCTTTTGGCATATTTGCTTACAGAAAAATGCCATTTGGATTATGTAATGCACCTGCTACTTTTCAAATATGCATGTTTGCTATTTTTGCAGATTTAATTGAAAAGAGCATTGAAGTTTTCATGGATGACTTCTCAGTTTTTGGGAATTCATTTGAGACATGTCTATCCAACTTAGACACCGTACTGAAGCGGTGTATTGAGACAAATTTGGTGCTTAATTGGGAGAAGTGTCACTTCATGGTGAAAGAAGGAATTGTACTTGGTCATAAAATTTCTTCTAGAGGCATTGAAGTTGACCAAGCCAAGATAGAGGTAATTTCTAAACTCCCACCCCCTGTAAATGTAAAAGGTATAGAAGCTTTTTAGGACATGCTGGATTTTATAGGAGGTTTATTCGAGATTTTTCAAAAATTGCAAAACACCTTCTGAATAAAGATGTTAAATTCAAATTTGATGAAGCATGTCTTAAAGCTTTTAATTCCTTGAAAGAAAAATTGGTTTCTGCCCCTGTAATTGTTGCTCCTAATTGGAATCTACCCTTTGAACTTATGTGCGATGCAAGTGATTATGCTATTGGAGCAGTTTTAGGTCAAAGATATGAAAAAAATTTAAAGTCATACATTATGCTAGTAAAGTTTTGAATGAAAATCAAATAAATTATGCAACTACTGAAAAAGAATTACTAGCCATAGTATATGCTTTAGAAAAATTTCGATCTTACTTGATTGACTCAAAAATAATTGTTTTTACTGATCATGCGGCAATCAAGTACCTTTTAACTAAATCTGATTCTAAACCTCGGTTAATCAGATGGATTTTGCTCCTTCAAGAATATGATCTTGAAATCAAAGATAAAAAGGGGTAGTGAAAATATGGTAGCTGACCATCTTTCTAGATTAATGAATAATGAGGTTACCGCCAAGGAAAAAGAAATTTTGGAAGAATTTCCTGATGAAAAACTTTTCAAAATAACACAACGGCCATGGTTTGCTGACATGGCCAATTTCAAAGCAGCAGGAGTTCTTCCAAATGATTTGACTTGGCAACAAAGAAAAAAATTCTTTAGAGATGCAAGATATTTTGTTTGGGATGACCCTCATTTGTTCAAAATTGGAGCGGATAATTTGTTACGACGTTGTGTGCCTGACTGGGAAGTAAAAGATGTGTTGTGGCATTGTCATAAATCACCATATGGAGGACACTTTAATGATGAAAGAACAGCTGCAAAAGTTCTCCAATCAGGTTTATACTGGCCCTCTCTTTTTAAAGATGCTCACTTATTTGTTCAATCTTGTGATAACTGCCAAAGAACAGGTAATGTTGGAAGAAGGCAAGAAATGCCTCTCACAAATATACAAGAAGTTGAGGTATTTGATTGTTGGGGAATTGATTTCATGGGACCTTTTCCTAACTCTTACTCAAATCAATACATTTTTTTGGCAGTTGATTATGTTTCAAAATGGGTGGAAGCAATTGCCACCCCTAATGCTGACACTAAATCTGTTGTGAATTTTTTGAAGAAAAATATTTTTTGCAGATTTGGGACACCAAGAACTTTAATAAGTGATGGTGGTTCACACTTTTGTAATAAAATTCTTCAGAAAGTATTACAACATTATGGAGTAAAGCATAAGGTAGCCACAACATATCATCCACAAACCAACGGACAAGCAGAGATTTTAAATCGTGAAGTGAAAAGAATTCTGGAAAAAACTGTGTCATCTTCTAGAAAGGATTGGTCATAAAAACTTAATGATGCACTCTGGGCATACAGAACTGCATTTAAAACACCAATTGGTCTTTCTCCTTTCCAGATGGTCTATGGAAAATCATGTCACCTTCCAGTTGAAATGGAACATAAAACATATTGGGCTTTAAAATTCCTCAATTTTGATTAAAATGTAGCAGCAGATAAATGAAAGTTACAGCTACTCAAATTAGAGGAAATGAGGAACAATGCCTATGAATCATCCAGATGTTACAAAAGTAAGGTGAAAGCTTACCATGATAAAAAGTTAAAGAAAAGACACTTCACACCAGGTCAACAAGTTTTATTGTTCAATTCAAGATTAAAACTGTTTCCTGGAAAATTGAAATCAAAATGGTCAGGCCCGTTTTTAATTAAAGAAGTTAAACCATATGGAGCAGTGGAAATTGAAGATCCAACTTCTAAAAGAAGCTGGATGGTAAATGGGCAAAGGTTGAAACTCTATTTGGGTGGTGAAATCAACAAAATTACCACCAGTTATCTTTTAACTGACCCCTGAAATGCAGGAATATCAGGCTGGAGCCATTAAACCTAGCGCTCAATGGGAGGCAACCCATTCTGTTATTTTAATTTATTTTCAAAAAAATAAAAAAAAATAATAAAAATAATAATAAATAAATTTATCTTTCAATAAATAATCAAATTTTTGTTGGAAAGTTAATTTATTCACTTAACATTTTTACACAATAAAACCAATTTTTAAAATCAATTATTGATTCTTTTATAACTTAGAGATTTTGATAAATTTAATTACAATAAGTTTATTAACTATCAAGCAAATTTCAAAAACCCGGTGAATTGAGAGATCTTTTTAAACACTTGAGGGTTTAATCGATATATTTTCAATTCAAATTGATTTTGCTTTAATCTTTGATTTGTGTTGTTGTACAAAGAATTCAGGAAAATGATCAAGGCACATTTATTGGTGAAAAGAAACCTTGGGCCAAACAGCTTACCTTGGTAAAAATTATTTTATCCTTTGAAAGCCAATTTGAGCCTAAAATAAATTCTTTAGTACCCTTAAAACCTAAATTTGTTTTAACCATTCCCTATACTTGATTGATTAAAAGAGTAGTTGAAATAAATGAAAAATATCTTTAGTGTTCTTACAAACATGGGGAGTGAAAATAAGCAACTTGATTCTTTTCAAAAGAAAATAAAGGAAAAAAAAGTCAAAAATAGTGAAAAGAATCAAGTTGGGGGTATTTATTTTTCATCAATAAAAGAAAATGAGAAGTTTGGGCCAAGAGAAAGCCTAAGAATTATAAAATGCTCTTTTATGATTTTAGGTTTTTGAATTCCAAGAAAAACCATTGATTCTTGTAAACCAAGCCTCATTACAACCCGTGAAAAGACCTTGTGATTTCTGAATTAACTCTGTATAACCAACCATTGATTAGATAAAAATCAAAATTAAATTCATTTGATTTTATAATTGATTGAGTGAAACAGGTTACCAATTGCATTGAGATAAACACTTGGAGAGGTAAGCCTGAAATTATGCTTGGTATGTTAATAAAATATTGTAAAGAATTTTATCATTAACCTTTGTCATATTAGATGTCTATAATTGATTATTTCAAAATGGTAAATTATGTAATTACTTTTTGTGGTAAATTCTCAGACTAACTCAAAACTTTGATTTCAATTTTTTATTTTTTATTTTTCTCTCTTGCTCGAGGACGAGCAATGTCTCAAGTTGGGGGTATTTGTTAGTCCTCAAATTTACAATAAATCTTTTAATAAAAATTTCATAAAAATAATAAAAATTTGGTTAATTTGTTAAAAAATTAGGTTTTAATTCAATAAATGGATGTTGTTGGAAATAATCTATTCTTGATCAATTTTCTCTAGTTTTGCAGTCAAAAAGTAAAGAATTCAAGAGAAAATTATACTAGAGAATCTGACGCGTAGCATCAATCCCACGTGTAGCGTGGACTCTAAATTTTGATGCTGACGCTACGCGTCACAGCCATGCTTAGCGTCAGTGCTGCGTGGTCTCCACTTCCAACTTGGCCAACCACTCCACTTGGACCCAATAATGGGTACTCCACTCAGCACCAAGGGCCACCCCACTAAGCACAAATGGCCAAAATACAGTGGAAACACGTCCAAGTGGCCAAGCATGATCAAATTTAATAATTTGAAGTGGCCATTATCAGTTGTTTAATGGAAGCTGAGTCAGGGGCCTGACGCGTAGCGTCACACTGACGCGTAGCGTCAGAACCCTTGCTCAGCCCTATAAATAGGGCCATCCAACACCATTCAACACATCCCATTCTCATTCACTTCTCTTCTTTTCTCTCTTTGTGCTCGACTTTAAGTACTTCTTTTGTGAGTTGTAGTTCTAGAATAAGTTTTCTAGATACTTGAGAGTGTTGTGGTGTATTGTGATCGTTGTATCGTGAAGTTTCCATCGTCTTCGTAATGTCAAACTCTGTAAGTGTTGTTTTTACTTTCACCATGTGTAACTAATTTGTTTATGTTGAAATTGGTGGACTAATCTATTGAGTATAATGTTGTGAATTCGACCTCTGCATGTTTATGATTCAAGTCCATGTTAGTATTTCAACCTTTTATTAATATGAACGTCAAACGGGAGAATGATTTTCATGTGTATTGAAACTTGTTTTATTAGTATGAATGTCAAACGGGGGAATGATTATTCATGCCGTATTGAAACTTTTTTTGACGAAAGTAAAAGTTGGAATACCCTTGGTATCTCAATTCTATAGGGGTGTTTAACCATTGTTGCCATAAGGCCAGGTCTTAATGCAAGTTTTTACTGAGAAAGCTCACGAGGGATCGGACTTTACAGTGAATTCTTAGAATTTATATCACGAGCGATGGATTATAATGATTTTAAGCTGCAATGACATGAAACTTGATGATTAAATATGCATGTCTTGAGTTCCTCATTGTTATTCTAGATTAGGGATCCAATTTCCAACATAATTTGTTTATCTGTGTTTATCTCAAGTATCTTGCCTATTCTAGATTGCAACTCAACTTTTTAGATAGATTTTTATTTTCTTTTTATCTCATGAACAACTCAACCATGTTATCTTGTGAATATTGTATAAATTGTATATAAATCATTCTTTTGTCCATAACTTTCTTCACATTTACCATAGTGAATAGAAAATTACTGTTGTTATTGGACTTTCAATCCCAGTGGAACAATATCTAAATTTTGAAAACTATAAACGATTGGTGCGCTTGCCAATTAAGAACCCGGTGGTAGAAATGAACGGTTCAGACGCTATCGCCGGGTTAACATTGACACTTGCAATCAACCATAATGGCATCACATAAATTATTAACATTTATCCATTATTCATCAATATCACCGCATAATCAATTAGTGGATTTTCATCTCATTATTGATCACCATTGTTTCATCTATATATATTAGTGTGGCATTCATAATGTTTCATTAATATAATTCAAGCCACACATGTAAGATCACATTTGTATCACACACAATGGTATACTACAAAATCATCAATAATAACGATCATCTTTTAATCAAGGAAATGATCCACAAAATCATTTGTTATCACACATTACTATTATCATTACCAATTCATCGGTTTATAGCAAACACCTCATCATTTAATCATTTTTTCATTGGGTTCATAATCACTTAAGGGTATATCTCATAACTCATCATCAAACTCTTATTAGCATTCTTCCCTATCCCATTTTTAGTAGTCAATAATTATGTTTTTCATTACATATTATGGGCATAAATGAATTATCCCAATGTTTTAATCAATATCAAACACCACCATATTATGTCATGTTTATATACCCCCTATACTTTCCCTCAAATGTCTCACAATACAAGGAAGGGGTCCAACATAAGCCCAAAACAAAGAAAATAAAATAAATTTCCATTCTGGGTAACTCGCTCAAGCGAGACCCATACTCGCTTGAGCGAGATTGAGGTGGGTCACTTGAGCACCCCCAGTTCTCCTTGAGCGAGAAGGATTTTCAGCATCAGACCCCGATCTCGCTTGAGCGGGCCACTCTCGCTTAAGTGAGATTCCTCCAGTGTCTCATTTTAGGCTCGCTCACTCGAGTGAGTCTCCTTTCACCTCGTGCTCACTCAGGCAGAAAACATCCAGTAACCAATTCCATTCTCGCTCGCTTGAGTGAGATTCACCATGCCTCACCACTCGCTTATGCGAGATCCACCCAGAACCATTTTCCATCTTGCTCGCTCAAGCGCGGCCACACCCGCTTAAGCGAGATTCGTCCAGTAGCTCGCCCTTCTATGTTGTACGCGTCTCGCCATAGCGAGACCTCTTCTCGCCTGAGCAAGATTAGGCCAGAGGCCACCCCTCTGATGCAGGAGATTCTCGCTTAAGTGAGAATCCATCTCGCTTGAGCGAGTTAATCAGCACACACCCAAAAGCTCAAGTTTTCCACTCCTTACACATGCCAATATCCTCACCATGTAAAATTTACCTAATCCAATCATCATACATAGAAGAATTCATACTCTTAGGCCTAATCCCTCAAGTTATACTTTTCTACTCTTGTTCTAATTCATCAATTACATAAGGGGGTTTTTAACACCATTTTCATTACACACAACACTTTACACCTCAAATGATTTATCTATTCATAGATTTCCATCAACAATTAATTTAAATCCAAGCAAGGGACAATTAAGCATTCATCTTCACTTCACATTTATATATATATATATATACATATACAATTTCTTAATATTCAACAAAAGCCAAGCCATCATTCATCACATCATCAATTCAACATCTAACACATTTATGGCAAGGCAATTCATGAGTTCATACATATACATAATTAACAATTATCCACTCATGCAATTTGAAATGTAAACTCCTCTCCTACCTCGAGAGAAGAACCGCAACACAATTGCCTCGATCATTCCGCATCATCGTCTGGAATACATCAACAAACACATATACACATGCCATCAATAAGCCATCATAAGGCATCATCTCTTAAAACTCATTATCAAGTCCTAGACTTGTCTAAACTCTAATTCATATGCTTATATTAGGCTTCGGGAATTCCTTTCCCAAAGCCAAGATTCTCTAGGTCTCAGAAGGCTAACCACACCCAATAACAATAAGATCATATCCCTTATTCATATGGCATCTAATCTTCATATAAATCATCCATTTTCCATCATTATCACTCAAATTCATTATAAGCCATCTTAGCTTCACTTAAACCATCATCAATCAAAAAATTTTAAGTGACACATATCATGGCCTAAGGCCTCATTAAATCCTCATCAAAATCCAACAACCTCAAATATCAACACCAATGATTCCAATTATCTTTTCTAAACCCAAAAGTCACTCTCATGACAACAAAATCATCAATCTCCTTATCTATGCCAAAAGCCTCAATTTTATCAATTTTTAAGGATTCCACACAAATTGACAACCATCAATTCCAACCATTTTCACATATCATCATAAGCATGTTATCATCATCAAAGTGCTAACCAATGTAAACAACACACAATGTTCCCAATGGTCATCTATCCTATGGTTTGGGTTTCACATGCATATATCATCATTCACATAACATTAATTTAGATAAAAAATTTATCAACATCAATAATCAATCCCAATACTTCTAAATGTTCATTTCCTCATATGAAATTATTCCCAAGGCATCAAAATCACTAAAACCATCAATTGGGCAAAAATCCTCAATTTATCAACACTTAGGGTTTTCTCTAAAATCACCCAACAACAACTTCAACCCATTATAAAATTCATATGCAAACCTTAACCCTCATCCAATTCTAACACCAAACCATAATCAAGAATCACATTTTCAAGCCATTCATGCCTAGGGTTCACATCCCCATCAACATCCATAACTTCTAACATTACCATTTCTAACTCAATCAATAATAAAACCATAACTAGAATAGTGAGGGGAGCAAGAATCCTTACCTCAAGCCCATGCTCCACCAAAAATGAAAATAATGAAGAGGAAGGAGAACCCATTTGATCTTTGCCCCAAAGTGCCATTGAAGCTCCATGAATCCATGCTCAAGTATTAATTTTGGCAAGAGATGAAGGTGGGAATGAAAGGGTTCAGTTTTGTCCATTGAGGGGTGAAGGAGAAGAAGAAAAAATGAAGAAGAGGGAAGAAGAAAAGAAGTCCGCTGTGATAGAGAAAAAGAGAGGGGAAATGTGCAAAAATTGGACATTGTCCATTGGTCCAAAGAGTGCATCATGTTACCTTTTACCAATGGGTAATAATTCCCCATTACACAATGGACAAAAGGGTCAAGTGAGAAATAGAAAAAGAGGCTAGGGTCATGACAAGAGAAGAAATGGGATTTTGAATTTTCTTTTAATTCCATTTGGCTTGTATTTTCCCCGTTTCATATCCTACGTCGTGTCCAAATAATTATTTCCTTAACACTAAAAATTATTTCAACTATACCATCGTAACCACAATAATTTTCTAAACATTCTAGACCCATCAATTATTTAACTTGACCAATTGGGTCCCACATTGTCTGTTAAATCACCTGGTTCTGGTAAATCTCAATTTACCGATAATTCACCTCTAGTATCTAATAAAATTTCCCATAATTATCTAACCATAAATAATTAATCACCATTATTCCATAAGTTGTTTTCTTTAAAATTTAGGGTGTTATAATCTCCAAGTTTTTATTCAACTCCATGGCACCTAAGATTCCCTCCAAGAAAAGGAAGAGCAAGGGTAAGTCTTCTAACTACTCCGATTTAAATGATATTGAATGCCCATCGGAGGGGCAAAAGATGGGATTAGAATCTTTATTAAGTAGAGAGCTTATTCCCTCTAGATTTTTCTACAAAGATACTTTGATGGAATTGGGAATTTTTGAAGATACATTACGCTTATGTCAAAATATGGGTTGGGATTCCTTTATTGAATTATTTGAACCCGTGTATGAGTGTACTTCTTTAGAATTCCTAAGTTCAGTGGAGGTGAGTAGGTACCCAACTACTGATGGTTGGGAAATATCAATTAGACTGAATAATACTGATTATAAAATGAATGTGGATGAGGTGGCTGAAATTTATGGGTTCCCCCAGGGGTGCCGTTAGCATCCCAAAGGACTTTAGACCAAGATACTTTTGGTCCTTTATTTCCAGTGCATGGGGTAACTATGATGCCTCCTCTTCCAAAGCTTCCTCCATTCATCATCCTGTTTTTCGATACCTTCAGCGGTTTATGGCCCGCTCCCTTTTTGGTAGGTATGATAGCCCCGGTACCGTCTAGAAAACTGAGGTATTTTTCTTGCACTCTATGCTTAATAATACTCATATTGACTCTGCTAAATGGTTAGGTAGCTAATTTTCCCGAGTTGGTAATGCCACTATTGGTAAAATTATTCTTGTAGGTTACGTTAATCCAATAACAAGATATGTGGGTATAGATTTAGAGCACGATAATCTTCTTCACCAACCAAAAAGGGTAGAAATAGGTGAATTAATAAATATAGGCATGATTGTAAAGGAGCATAATGTTTATTGTTTAGTCATACCTGGTTTTTCTGTTACTCATCCCTTGCCTGATCCTACTTTTATGAGTTTGGAAGGCAAGACATCTTTTCTTTTTACAGAGACAGATGACCATACTCTACTTTACCGAGATGCCACTACTCACCGGGCTTCCAGAGCAGGGTGAGCCTTCTCATTTTCATAAGGAGCCACCTTTCTCCATGTAGCAAATGCACACCTTGCTTCAGCAGATGTCCACTGAGCAAACTTGTCAGGGAGACCGCATTGATCAGATTTCTAACCGGGTAGATGCCATGTATGACTGGCATACCCAGCAGGGTCACTTCCACCCCCTTCTCCATGATAGGTACCAATTGAACTTTTGTGTCCTTTTACCCCTGGTTCCTCAATTACGGCCCTCTTTGGCCCCCATGATAGTTTTAGTTTGGGGTGATTATTTTTACTTTACTTCTTTTTATTTTTGTTTATTTTATTTTTCTAGTTCATTTGTATGATTGTATGTCTACTTATATGCCTTAGGCTAACATTGATTGTTGATTGCAATTATTGTTATTTGTATGACATGTGATGTAGATTGGTTGGATTTTAAGCATTACTTGGGTGAATCTTGTAAATATATATATAATAAATAAATAAAAAGTTTTTGATTACTATTCTTTCCAGAATAATCACTCTGCATGATGACTATGTTTCTTTGATTAGGCCAATTACTACTGTGAGCTTTTGAGCCAATAGGGTATTCATGCATTAAATTGGAAATGACCCATGATTCTTTGACTGAGTGATTCACACATTTGAGAGCACTCTAGAACTTGGTTTTTGACCAATTCAAAATGGTTTATGAATGCATGCTTGGAATGAAAAAGGCACTTTAGGTTTTGTTCTCTTTGACCTCAGAATTTGTTGAAAGTGTAACCCCTTAGTTGTTCCTTTTAAGCCATGAAATAATATGATGTTTTCTTTCAAAACCTTTAATGTTAGGATTTCTGGTTCACATATAGAAGAGGCAAAAGGGGTAAGCTAACTAAAAGTGGTTAAATTGAAAAACAAAAATCATGATAGTTTGGGGTGGGTGATTCAAAGAAAAGGAAGATAAGGAGTTTAATCTCAAAATTAAAAGAAGTGAAAAAGAAAAATGAATCATACCCTTTATGGTTTGAAAGTATAAAGAGTTTTTGAATTAGGTTTGCTTGCCTTCTTATGATACCGCTCTTCTTACAGAATTAAGCCTTTTGCATTTCCCTTTTCTTGGTTTCCATTCCTATGTTATGAATCCCCTGGCCCCATTACAACCCTTTAAAAGACCTTTTGACTGATGCATGTTTTCTTTATAACTGTAGAGTCTGTGGTCAATTGCCAAGCCTATGGTAGTGTTTAGATTGTTGTGGTCTGAGTGGATTGAAAAACAAGCATATACACTGAGTTGAAAGTGAGAAAGAGTACCCTAGGTCTAATCTTAGTGAATATGGTTTGACTGTTGATTGTGGTATATTTTGGTAGCTTATGCAATCTCTTAAAAACACAAAAAACAGAAAATAAATAAACATAAGATTCCTTAAGTTTGCTTGCGTCTGCTGGTTTTTCATTATATGCTTGTATGGATTCAGTAATTGCTTGAGGACAAGCAATGTTTTACTTTGGGGTATTTTGATAAGTGTGCATTGTGTGTTGTTTTTGGTTGTTTTTAGGTCTAGTTTTTAGGGTTTTTGCATACTGTTTCATGCCCGATTCCCTTGATTTTGATTCTTTTCCATACATATTACTTGGTTGTTCCTATTTTTGCAGGATCAATGATGTTCTAGGTCTCTTTTGAGTAAAATGGCAAAGTGGATGAAAGAAGAGACCTTTGAGGCCTTTAGGAATACATTTTGGCAAGGTTGGAGGGAACCACTGCCAGTGGTGGCAAACCATTGGTCGTGGTTAGCACTGGAAAAAAGGACAAGCAAGTCAGAAGCTACCACTGGCCGTGGTGGGCACTGTGGAGCATTATGGAGCATTGTGGAGCAAAGAACAGGAAGTCAGAAGCCACTATTGGCCATGGTTGGCTTTGTGTGTTACAAAAAGTTATAAAATTTCATTTAAAAGGGAACAGGACTCGAACAACTGCCGTGGTTGTCCCCTACGAGGCCCAAATCTCTAATTTGTTTAGGGTTTTTGTTGGGCACTTGGGGGATAGGAAAAGGGTTCTGTAGAGACAGTTTTGAAGATAGCCTTTGGGAGATTTTTAAGGACCTTTTGGGAAGTTTTCATCAGGAATCAAGAGTCAAGACCATCAAGGGAAATCAATTCTGTAGATTTGGGAGGAAGAATTAGGAATCCTAGTGAGAACTAATTTGTAATTTCTGAATCCCTATTTTATACTTTTGAAATCCTTTATGTTTGGCATTGATTTTGTGATATGTGACATGATGACAACAATCCTCATGGAACACTAAACTCTTTTCTTGGGGCTAAGGATGTAGTATGCCTGTGTGTTACAATTAATTGTTCTTCGTATTCCAATCTATGTGATTTCAATTTCTATTCAATTTATGTATGCCTAATGCTTCTACAAGACTTAGAGATAAGCATAGATGATCACAAATTATATGGGTAATCGAGAGATTGGCATGTAATTCAAAAATACCTAAATTGAACCTATGATTTTGATTTACGACGGTAAGCGAAGTTGTTTGAGGGTTAATCGGATTTCCATAGAATGGAAAGGGTCTAATTAACAAATTGAATGTGGTTCTTTGGGAATTAGGCATGTTAATAGGCTTTCAAGAGAAAGGTATTAATTAACTTTGAGAATCTGCCTTAGGAACAAAATCATATAATTGGATAGGCGAGTAACCTTTTATTTTGATACTAGAATATGAACCCTTAATACCCCAAGATTTACCTTTGATTTAATTTCCCAAACTTGCTCTAATTTTCTTCTACAAAAGACGTTGAATTTTCTGTTTTCTAATTTACTGTTTATCATCGTTTTAGTAATTCATTTTAATCGATTCACTAGATAATTGAACCACCGTTATAACTAGTACTTGGGCACAATCTCCATGGGAATGGTATCTTTTTATTTCTTTGATACCCCGTGCGCTTGCAGTTGGCTATCAAGAACCCTTTCTCTTGTCTCACTAACTTGTTGGGATATCACCCAACTACAATTTTATGAAGAATGAAAGATAAATGAAACTCTTAAAAGAGTGGATGAATAACTTGAAGTACTAAAGGCTTAATAAAAAGATAGAAAGGCCTTGATTGCTTATTACTTTTGCAAGTGATAGAAAGAATTGTTGTGTTTTGCAAAAATGAATTTCTTCTTTATTTATAGTTTATGAAAAGATGTAATGGAAGCATTTGGATCATCATAAGTCACTTGAAAAGATGCCTTTTTAGAGGGATGTAATGATTCATAAGTTTGGATTCAAAAGCCATGTCTTTCCATGCAAAATTCATGAAGAAATGTGATGGTTCATCAATTCTGATAGTGATGTAATCGATTACTAAAAACATGCAATCGATTACATTACTTAACTATTTAAAAACTGTGCAACATTTATTCTAGTAATCGATTACAAGTATTCAATAATCGATTACTCTACTTTTTAAAACTTGAATTTCATGAACATTTAAAAACTATCACATTTTATAACTGTTGTAATCAATTACGCATTAGCTGTAATCGATTACGTTGCTTTGTCAGAATTTGAATATTTAAATGTTTTTAAATATGAAATGTTTCAAAATTCATGTAATCAATTACACTTACAATGTAATCGATTACTTGGATGTTAGAATGGAAAAAATCATACGTTTGAGTTTTGTTTTCCATGTTTTAGGCCAAATTATATTTCTTTTAAACCTTATATTATGACCTAAGCTGAAATCTTGATGTTGCAATGTCTTAGCCACTTGATCTTAGTTTGCTTGCAATTTATATTAGTTATTATGAAAACAATCTGTCTTTACATTCCTGACCAGCCTCTCTTTCTTTATCGCTCCTCTATCATTTACTTTCATTCATCTGACATCTTCATTTTTTAGACCTATTTCTTTATTCTTGTTTCAACTGTAGCCTCACTCCTCATTGTTTCTACCCTAGCTCATGGTTTAATCATTTAATCCTCTATGATATCCTTTCTCTTTGTTGATAATGAAAGGGGGAGAACATAGAAGTCTTTTTTATGTGTACAGTCTTAGGAGTCTGAGTCTATAGTTTATTTTATTACGATCAGTCTACTATGCTTTCTTGTAATCAAATTAATTGTACTAATCCTTTTACCTTGTTATTAATGAAGTTTTTGCTCTGATATATGATATTTGCTCTAAGACTGCTTGCTTTAATCTTATAATAAGATGTTATGTTATGAAAAGCCTAAATCTTAATTGCTTTGATCTTAAATACTTTATCTAATGATCTGAGAAGCAAATAAAAAAATTACATGTCAAATAAACTAGTATCAAAAAATAAAAATTCTTTAAAGTTCTAATCTTCCTGAAAGTCTTAACATTGTTTAAGCTCTGATACACATCTATATATATGCTCTAATATTCCTTACACATGAATTCTTGTATGAATGCTTTGATATGAAATATGATCAAGTGTTTTGATAATAAAAAATTCTGATTCATCCTCCCTTCTAATATGAAATATGATAAAAAAATGCTAGTCTGTAAAAACTATTAAAAGTTTTCTCAATTCTTGTTTCTCAAGCACATGTCTTTCTTGTTTTTCTGCTCCTAGCAGACGTTGACTTGTTGCTCATTATAACTTAGCATATCTTGTTTTAATTCTCAATATCTTTGTACACTGTTATTTTTGTAACATAAACTCTCTTTTATCACTCATCTTTCTATAACAAGCATGATGTGTTCACCAGCCCTTAGACTAAGTGGGAAACACTTCGTTGCCTGAAGAGGCTTTCGAAAGAATACTTGGGTTTGAGCCAGGAGTGGCTTGATTGAAAGAATACTTGGGTTAAGTCAGAAGTGGCTAGTGCCTACAATACTTGGAGCACGAGTCGTGTTGCTTGTATAAAAGGTGTTTTTACATAACAAAAATCCTTCTAGTCTAAAGGTATTAGACGTAGCTTCTGCTTTGGAAGTGAACGAATATAAATCTGCTGTGTTATCTTCTCTTTGCCCTTATCTTTTAAAAGTTTGATTCTCAAAGAGTCTAAAACTTCATTCAGAAAGTATTTTCTTATTCTCAAAGAGTCTAAAACTTATTCAAACCCCTTTCTAAGTTTGACTTTGAACCATCAATTGGAATCAGAGCTTGTCCTTGTTGGTTGATTACTCTAGCGAGTAAAAAGGATCAAGATCCATGGCTACCTCTCATTAAGATTAGCTTGTTATTGAAGGTTCCTCCATAAAGAGTCCACCAACCTTCCTTGATGAAGATTATGCCTATTGGAAAGATGGGATATAAATGTTCATCAAATCTACTAAATATGGTCTGTGGGGAATCATAGGAAATGGTGATCATCCAGTCCCTGTGGATGAAGATGGTAAGCCCACTCCTGAAGATAAATGGATTACAGCCAACATCAAGAAGATAGAGTTAAATGCAAAGGCCAGGTTCCTCCAATCTGTGCTTTGAGCAAGTTTGAATACAACAAGGTCTATAGTTACAAATCTACAAAGGAAATCTAGGATGCCCTTCAGTGTAACTATCAAGGTACCTTTAATATTAAGCGTTCCAAGAAGAACTTGGTAACCAAGAAGTATGATAAATTCAAAATGGAGGAGCATGAGTCTGTTGATCAGATGTTTGACATATTCCAGAAGCTGCTAAACGATCTTAAAGCTTTGGGATTAACTCTCTCTATACAAGATATCAATGTCAAACTTCTAGGGTGCTTACCAAAAAAGTTTGATGCCAAGTGTGCCGCTCTAGAGAAAGCAAAGGATCTCAGCACATTGACTCTAGATAAACTCCTTGGAGTGTTAAGCATTCATGATCTGAAGCCAAAGTAGAAGGAAGTCTCGAAACCTTCCTCCTCTAAAGGTATTCTGAAGTTTGAAGAGACGTCTAGAATAAGCAAAGAACTTAGAGCTAAAGAGTCAACTAGCTCAGATCCTGGTTCTGATGATGGAGATGAGGACACTGATGAAGAGTTGGCACTTGTTACCAAACGCTTCCATAGACTGCTAAAAAAGAAGAAAAATGGACCTGGAAGGTTTTATAAGAGAGAACCTAACGGTAAAAGTCAATTTATGTTTAAAACTAACAAGACTATTCTAAAGTGTTTCAACTACAAGAAACCATGACACATCAAAGCTGAATATCCTCTCTTAAACAAGGACAAAAAGGACAGAAGAGAAAAAAAAAGTTCTTCAAGAAACAGAAATGACTCATCACCTGGGATAATAAAGAGTCTACAAGCATTAGTGAGACTGAAGAAGAGCAGAATCTGCTCAGATCTATCTAATGGCACAATCAGACTCTGAGCCTGAAGAAAGTTCAAGTGAATTTGAATCTAAGGAGGTAAACCCATCTAAACTTAAAGAAAACTATGAAGCTTTGCTTAAAGACTTTTCAACTCTTTTAAAAAATTACAAGCTTTTAAAAAAGAAACAATTTGAAACTATTTCTTCATATAAGAATACAATATTTGATTTGATGAAAAAGGATAAAGATCAAGAATTTCTTAAAGAGTTAGATAAGAAAGAGAAAATACATCTTGAGCAAATACACAAACTAAAGAAGGAAAATGAAACTTTTAAAATTGAGTTAAATAACTCAGAAGTCTGTCGTACTTCACAAGAGAAAGAAATCAAGTCTCTTTAATAGCAAGTAAGCACTTACTTTAGACCTGGCCTTGTTTGTAAATGGAACTAAAAACTTGAACATGTTATGGGAAAATCGTGCAATAACCATGAAAGACCTAGTCTAGGTTATGTTGAAAAGATTGATTTAAAAAAGGATTCTCCTCCTCCTCTATCTCTTCAAAATACATATAAACATGCCAACTACAATTACTACAAGAAGCATGGCCATATGATACAAAATTGTCTAAAAAGGAAAAAGAAAAACTCAAAGAGCATTAACCCTATAAGACCCAAGAAGTTTTGGGTGTAACATACTCAGTTAACTTGGACAAACCCTTTTGTTGGGTCATCCTACTTACCTAAGAGGTCACACGTTTTTAGTAAAGTGAGGAAATTTTTTTTTGTACATGTAAAACAATGGCGGATTAGTGAAAGTAAGTATTAAATAATTTACATAGTCATTCATAATCTATAAGTGATTATACTCTCAATAGAATGGGGCACACAGACATCCTTAAATATATATAGTTATCCTTAGTCTTGTTATTTAATTAGCTATATACATTATACTTTTGTTGGGCACTCCCAGTTGGTCTGACTTATTGTTGTTCCTCGTATTTCGGTCCTTGGTTTCCTAGTTCTTCTCTTAGTATTAAGTAGAAAGGGGTGAACATATACTCCAGACCCTAAAGGTTTCTAGTACAGGCATACCCAGTCAATAGAAACATAATATAAATAATCCAAACAACACATTTACAACCTATAGTAATCAATAATGTTGTCATGAAATGCATGAGTTAGGTTCATTATGAATTATCTGAAGTTTAAGTCTCATGAAGCATGTGGGCCCAATAAACTAATCCATCATCATCATCATCTTATTCATTAGAAGTCGTCTTGCTCAGGCTGTCCCTGGGCACAATGTTTCCACACTAGAGTGATCAAAGCCCACCAAGTCCTCCACACATCATATCACATCACTGGGTACCAAGGACTCACAGGTCCTACACATAAATATGGATCCATCTCATCTCATTATTCATATCTCATAATAATGGGACTTAGCTCTACATGTTCATTAGGCTTGCCACGGACCGTCCGGCATCGGGCGCGAATCTGAGCCATTGGATGCCTGACCCAATCGTACTCCCAAGATCCTACTTGGCGATCGAATATGAATGTTCTCCAGTGTACCCTAGTGTATGATCTAGTTTTCACAAGAATCCTTTTCATGATGCAACATGTATGTTTTAGTTTTCTTTATTACTTTTGACCCTTGGGTATCTATGTGTTTCCTGCCTCGTAATATTTGTCCTCAAATTGTTAGGTCCCACCTATTTTTTGGATGTTGTAGGTTATTTTTATCTTTATTTAGAAAATATATCGGCTATATCTTGGCTTAAATAATGTCTTATACCGAAAAGTGAGGCGGTAGAGTCGACCATTATACTCAACAGTATAGATAAGAGAAAAAAATATTAAATAAGGTGGCAAGGCTGACCATTATAATATAGGTGACAGCAATGAAATAAAGAAAATATAATATGGAGAGTAAAGCAGCAAAGCCGACCATTATACTCACTAACATAAATAATAGAAATTAAATAAAGAAAACTACTAAGAATAAGGCGGCAGAGTCGACCATTATATTCAATAAAATAAATGACCGAAATTAAAGAAAATATCAAGAGCGGTAACAGAGCCGACCATTATGCTTAATAGTAAATAATAATAAAAAAATAATGATGATTATAATAAATATAATATATAATAATAATAACAATAATAATAGCAGTAGTGTTAATTATGACGCCCCAAAAATTGGGGGGTAAATTTGTTTTTTTTCGTGTTTTACAGGTCATTATAGATACAGTAATAATGTGGTGAAGTCTTGATCAACACCCTGGATCTATGAAAAAAAACCTATCTCATATATGGAGATATGAGAAGGTGATTCAAAAATGATTAATGAGAAATTTCCAATTAAAAACAGCAAAAATAATCATTTAAATTGATGTTGTATGATTGGGTTCAAGAAATTAGGCATCATGAGGTTTAATGATTTTATAATATGTCAAAGGTATTTTAAGATGATGCAAGAAGAAGATTTGATGCAAATGAGAGTTGGAATATTTAAAACAAAGGCATTTGGGAGGATCAGGGGCATCTCGCTCAAGCGGATACCCCACTCGCTTGAGCGAGTTCAATGGCCCATGCTTGGGCGGAACCAGCAAGCGTGCTTGAGCGAAGAAGAGAAAAGCATCAGGTGCCAATCTCGCTTGAGCGAGCTTCGCTTCGGTTGAGCGAGATCGTCCCAGAAGCAACAGGTACCCATTTTGCTTGGGCGAGACACGACCGCTTGAGTGAAAATGGGACAGAACCTCACTGTCCATATTTTGCTCGAGCGAGTCTAAGCCTGCCTGAGTGAAAACCTCCCAGAATCAATTTTCTCCTCACTCGCTTAAGCAAATTGCCATACACTAGCCATTTCGCTTGAGCGAAAATGGGACAGTGGCTCTCCTACTCGCTCTCGCTCGGGAGAGGCCCTTCCCGCCTGAGCGAATTGTGGCTAGTAGCCACACCCCTGTTTCATGAGGATCTCGCTTGAGCGAGATTTTCACTCGCTTGAGCGAGTTATGCAGGAACAGCAAAAACATGAAGGTTTCACACAACTCATTGATTAAATTTCATTTCTTGCCAATTATGACCTAAGTTAACATATCAATTGTGGCAATTCATACATACAGTAGCTAATTTATTGATCATACATACCCAATTCAATCCTCGTTCATTCAATGCATGATATTTGAATCATTTTCTTATAAACTTCATAAAATGCTACAAGTTAGGAAACTCACCATTCATTCATAGAATTTATCATCAATAGGCATCATAATTCATTATCTTACATCATCTAAGTCATTAATGAAAATTGGTCATACACACCAAGGTCAAATTTTGCTACATGACCCTCAAATTCATCAAACTATAATCTATATGGCAAAATAAGCATACATATACATTATATGCTATACAAAAGTCTAGATTTGCCGGCCAAGGCGTTTCCTCTATACCTATTTACCTCCTTCATCAAAATATACTTCAAAAGATTCACTCCACCCATGAATGCTCTGCATCACAAGTCTAAAAAGTAGACAACATGGGAGAGTGAGTCATATATTCCAAAAGAATAAATATGAATACCATGTGATCATGTGCATATGTGTCATAACATGTATACTTTGTATTCATGCATATTTCATCATCAACTATCATCATATAGTACAAACATCTTTGTAAATTAAGCAAGTATAAAATCATATACATGATCTAGTCCTTCAACAAATTGGGCTATTATGTAACATCCCGATTTTATATTAATTGTTGAGTGAGGTTAAACCCAAGATTAAGGAGTTAATTGGGATTTCTTGACCAATTAGATTAATTGTTTAATAATAATAATGATAATAATAGGAAATGGACTAAGGTGCCCTTGGTGGTGTTTGAGAGAGTTTCGGTTCTCTCTTTCCTTCCATCCCGCGTGGCCCCCACGGGTGATGGCTGATGGCTTTAATTGGATGGAATGTTGATGGGACTTACATTAATGAGGAAGTGGTTGCTGATGGAGATTAGAGGCTGTGGCAGAGCAGCATAATGATGGGCTGAGTAGGAGTGTGTGTGTGTATGTTGATAAGGCTTCAGCATTGGGTTTTCCTACTCACTCTCTTCATTCCTCGTTGGTTGCATGTTCTGAAGAGTGAAACACTCTTCCTTCTCTCTAGAATTCATTGATGCTTCATCTTCTTCCTCTCCTTCATCTTCTTCTTCCACTCATGCATGATGTAGAACCGAGTGGAGTATACTGGTAATCAACGTGTTACTGTGAAGAACAGCATGGGGGAGTGCAACAGCGTATGGCTGTGTGCTTTGGAGGCTGGGTTCAAGTTCCTTCCCTGTTCCCTGGTGATTATTCTTCTTCTTCCTCTCTTCCTCATCCTCGTTGATGGGTTGTTTGTGCCTCGGTTGGAAGCTGTAGCAGCTGTGTGTGTGTCTGGGAGGCTTAGCATGGGTGCCTCGGTTTATGGATGATGGTCCACTATTGTGAGGCAGAGTTGCTTTGAGAGAAAGAAGGCTGAGGGCGTGTTACTGGGTGAGGACAGAGCGAGTCTTGGTGGCTTGACGCTCGATTAGAGACAGGGTTGGTTCTCCAAAGCTTTGAGTAGTGTGTTGATGGCTGGGCCGAGTCGTTCTGTTAAAGAACGTGGGACCAAGGAGCTGCTGGAACCTCCAATCCAGGTAGGGGCGCTTTACATTTTAAATGTATGGTTAGGGATGGATCCCGGGTGAAAGCATTTCTGTGTGCGTGCCTATGGTTGTGAATGTGTGAATGTATAAAACGTATTAGTTTGGTGTTGACCGAGTGCCTATGATAAGGTTTATTACGCTGTGTCCTGTGTTTGGTATGATATTTAACAGCATGTGATATATGGTACTAATATTACTGGTACCGAGTGGATATGTAGGACGACTATTTGATTCCTGTATGGAATAATGTTATTGCTTCACATGACTGTGCATTATTGGATGAAACCCAATTGAATGATACCGATTGCAAATATATGAAATGTCAGTGCATGAGATTGATTAATTGAAATATAATACCGTGTATTACGGAGCATAAGGATTTCCTGGTTGTTAACTGTCATTTCAAATGTAAAAGCTCACCCCTGCACCATTTTTCAGTGTACGCAGGTGGGCCTGGAGATGTGGAGAAAGCCTTAACCCGAGTGATGGGTATTTATGTTGTTGTAGTGTATTGAGAACGTTGTACCAAGTGTATTTGATGTGTTAAGCCTTAGCCGGCTCATTGTAGCAACGTTGTATAGTGAATATAATTTATATATATATATATATATATATACTGAACCTGAGTTATTGGAATCTGAGTGTAAGTTCCTATTTGTATATATGTTTACATGGGTAGTATGTGCTGGAGTCGGCTAAAGATTAATGTTGAATGAATAATATAAGAAGTATTCCGTGTGTAGGAATGTGTATATCCATATAAGTATTTATGTTGATTTGATGCTTCTTACCGACTGGAATATAAATGATGTTGAATAAATAATTCTAAGTTAATGAATCCTGAGAGAATATAGGAGGCTTGGACCCATTTCCGAGTGAGGATCACTGGGTGGCCTTTTTACCGAGTGAAAATATGGGTAAAGCCCGAGTGGGGAATGATTTGGTTTAAACCCGAGTGGAAATCCGAGTGAACCTCTCCGAGGGAAGAGTTGTTATGATGGATTAGATTGGACATATTCTAAGTGTTTTATATATATGATCCGAGTGAAGTTATACATGTATTCCGAGTGAACATGAGTACCTATTCCGAGTAAATAAGGTAATATGTATTCTGAGTGCGTAAGTGTGGAATGAGTCTGAGTGAGACTTAATGTTGTGATTTCTCTGAGTGTTGAGGAGTTTGGATCATTCCGAGTGGAATTGATTATGGAGGTTATTTCTGAGTAATGAATGGTTAAGGTAATATCCGAGTGAGATTGGGCATGATTGCTGAGTGTGAGGCTGAATGAGTGTTGGTCGGTCTTGGTATTAGATACCGAGTAAGATACTACTCAGAGGATGAGCTGGTTTATGAATGATGTACCGAGCGATGAACTTGTAGAATACCCCCGAGTGAATTGAGGTTGTGTTATACTGAGTGGCGTTTGATTGGAAGATATTCCGAGTGAGGGTCTATGGAGCTCGAGTGGGATAACCCTCAGTTGCCGAGTGGACTAAGTTATTACCGAGTAAATAGTTGTCTCTAGATACCGAGTGATGGATTTGCCGAGTGTGGCTTCTCGCTTCAGCGAGTGAGCTCTCACTCCAGCGGGTATGTCAGTTGGGAAGGCTTTCGTATTAATTTCGCCCAAGCGGATGGCCTTTCGCCAGAGCGTGTTGTGCTGCTTCGCCCAAGCAGAGTCGGATCTCGCTTGAGCGAGTGTGCGTTGTATTGGGAGCTTCGCTTGAGTGTTGTTCTATTCTTCCGCTGTCTCCCTTCTGGTCGGTTTCGCTTCTTTCTGGACCCGATTCTTCATGTGAATGGCTCTCCTAGCTTCTGGTTGGCTTTTCGGCCTTCCTTTGCATTTCTTTTATTCTACCTGGCTGTTGGGTAGATTTTTGAAGAAAAAAAAAATTCCCTGGTTTTGGCTTAATTAAATTTAGGGTGTTACATATTACACATCTCGTCATTTCACTTAAATTATTATTTGGTATTCACATCTTTTATGTTGTCCTAATTCATTTTCTCACCCATAACACAACCATCATTACATCTTATCACCTTTGGCATACTTCCTTGCTATATGCAAATGCTCTTAAGCTAATGCATATACACAACGGATAATTTCAACAATTGCAGATCTGACTGTGGGATTATAAACACCAATTATGGGATTCAAGTATGATCATCTAACCATACCCCTACTGCAGTAGTAAAATGTGTACACTTATCATCCAATTGCATGCATTTTGTCACACCCCGGTTTTTTGGACCCGAATCCCGATGTGATCGATATAAATAATTAATAAAATATGGGTAAATTTTATTTTTTTCACATTTTCAAAATAAGTCTGATACCACACCAAGACCCGAACCACAGAAAACTGAAGAGTGAGATTTATAAAAATGCAACTGGATCGATAACTAAATTGCCCATAACGGTATACAAAATAATAGAGTTTACAGCGGAAGAAGAATGTGTATACCGGGCATATGCCTAGTCCCATATATGAAGATATGAGAAAAGGCTCAAGCACTCATGCAACATCATAACATAAGCCTATTAGGCCACAATCAACTATGCACATAAATTATAATTATACTTCATCAATTGTAAGTAATCTATACATGAGACATCCATCACCAGATGGCATCATTCTAGTCATCACTTACATACTAAACATATAGTCTACGTTCGTAAATACATAAGTTTGTTACACATACTTATTAACTCTCAAAATCATCATCCTTATGTACAATTTAATTCAATACGTTAAAATTCGCAATTGATACCGGCCAAGGCACTTCCATTACCACCATTTACCTTCGCCAAAACTTCAATTCAAAGTCTCATCTCGGCCCATGATAACCCTGCATTACAATCCTAAAAAGGAGACCACATGGGAGAGTGAGTTATACATTCAAAATGACGAATATAAATATATTATGATTATGTGTACATGCATATAATCATCATGTGTGCTTTTCATATAAAATCATTAATTCATCATTCAATCATCATCACATTGTCATAATAGGCATACAAGCCTCATGAATTGCAATTCATAACATAAGCAAGCACAAGCACATACACAATCACATTGCCACAAATCAATCATGTGTATTCATAGTCATCATCATCAAATTATTAAGTCTTTAATCATTCCCTCCTCGTAAGGGTTTTTTCATCTCTCTTGGTCATCCCATCTCAAATTCCATGCACCTATGGCCAATGCATATGTCAACTGTTTAATGCATATGCAATGGATCCATTTTATTCACCCATGCGCACATGGTATCTCAAGTGATCGCGACTACTTATAATCATCATCATATTGGTTTCCCGCCTTACAAGGGGTATTCCCTCCTCGTGATCACAACCATGGGACATCATAGGAACTCGCAAGCCTTTTTCATTTCAAGTACCGAGTGATCACAACCACTGGCTTATCATCATACAATCCCGCAGGATGTCTCATTGTGATCGCAATCACATGTCAATTATTTCATCATGGTTTCTTGCCTCGCAAGGGGGTACTCCCTCCTCATCATCGCAACCACGGGTATTCATCCATAATAGTCCACGCAGGGCCTTTCATTTTAACAACTAGGTGATCGCAACCACCGGCTCAATATCATATCATTATCACGTTGGTTTCCCGCCTCGCAAGGGGTACTCCCTTCATAGAATCCTACAGGATCTTTTATCATTGTGATCGCAACCACATATTCAATGTTATGTCATGCAATGAATACAAAATGCAATAATGCCTATGCCAATAAACCTCGCAAGGATATCTCACCCTCTCACATAGGGATATATTTTAATTTGACATTTTTAATCAATAACTGTCGCGACCTGGATCGCGACGATGCGGCCGACCCTCTCGAAAATGGATGGAACAAACAAACGAAGACAGGGAGTCGCCACCAACGTTTTTATCCATAGGAAAAACATTGAGAAAAAACTAAGTTCAGTAAAGCACTGGTTTAAAAAATGAGATTCAAGTTCGGGAGTCGGTTACGAGTAGGGAAGGTATTAGCACCCTACATCGCCTGTCAGAAACAGTACCAAGATTGAAAATGCGCAACATAAATAGCCTTAGAAAAGATGTTGTATTTCTCCCCTTTTATTGTTGTACTTTGTGTAAAAATAAAAGGAATAAACTGAACAGACATAGAGTGTAGGTCAACAGGATGTCGCATCCAAATTAACCTTGGCTTTGGTATAAAACAGGAAAAGGGAAGGATACTAACAAGACGTCGCGTCTAAATTAGTCATCCTTTAATCAAAATACGGGGTTAGAAACGGGAAGGGGATAAACGGGACATCTCGTCCCAAGTGTCCCGTTCCTTGTGGTGATGGCCTACTAGAAATAGGGGAAAATCAACAAGACATCATGTCTAAATTGATTTCCACAGAATTTAATCAAGATACGGGGTTAGAAATGGGAAGGGGATAAACAGGACGTCTCGTCCCAAGTATCCCATTCCTTGTGGTGATGGTCTACTGGAAATAAGGGAAAATCAATAAGAAGTCACGTCTAAATTGATTTTCACGGAATTTAATCAAGATACAGGGTTAGAAATGGGAAGGGGATAAACGGGACGTCTCGTCCCAAGTATCCCGTTCCTTATGGTGATGGTCTACTGGAAATAAGGGAAAATCAACAAGACGTCACACCTAAATTGATTTTTCATGGAAGTAGATAAAAAGAAAGTTACAAAGGAAAAATAAAGAAAATAAAAATAGGAATAAAAATGGGAAAGGTGGGCCTGACAGGATTTAAAGTCCTGCTCCTACGTATTCTTGAGTTACCAAGAAATCAGGGTTACGTAGTTCTTTATGATATTTTTTTTGGGGCTAGTTTGAATACAAAACACTCATTTTTTGTTATTTATTTATTACGAACCTAGGAAGGGGAAAAAAAGAAAAGAAAAGAAAATAACAGAAATTTATTTAAGTGGGGGATACAGATTCGACAATCAGTAACAAATTTGATAGAAAAATAGGTAATGAAAAGCAAGGAAAATAAAGAATGGAGTGTAACTGGTGTAATGAGAGAGTTGAGGGCCGGTGTGGACTTAGACAATGGGATCCGAAGTGACGTTGTTGTGGCTGTTGTTGTTGCTGTTGCTGTTGCTGCTGTTGCTGTTGCTGTGTTGTTGCTGCTGCTGTGTTGCTGCTGTTGCTGTTGCTGCTATTGCTGTTGCTGCTGTTGCTGTTGCTGTGTTGTTGCTGCTGCTGTGTTGCTGCTGTTGTTGTTGCTGCTATTGTTGTTGTTGTGTTGTTGCTGTTGCTGTTGCTTGTTGAACCGATGGAGTAAGGGAGTGGAATAGGACCAGTGTGGTGAGAGAGAGCTGGACTCCGGTGTGACGAGAGAACAGAACGCTAAACAGTGTGGTGTGAAGGGATGAGGTGCTGGACGGTATGGACTTGAGAGGTGTTGGACGGTGTTAGAGGGAGAGAGAGAAGCTGGACGGTGTGGAGAGGGACGCTGCTGAGAGGGACGGTGTTGGAGGGACGGTGTTGAGAGGGACGGTGTTGGAGGATTTAAGGGGCTGGACGGTGTTGTGGGTTTAAGAGGGGCTGGACAGTATGGAGGATTCAGGAGGGACAGGATGGTATATGAAGGGAGAACAGGGGGAGCTGGACGGTATGAAGGATTCAGGAGGGGCAAGACGGTGTTGTGAAAGGAGAACCGGGGGAGCTGGACGGTATGGAGGATTTAAGGAGGTGGACGGTATGGGGAATGAAGATAGTGTTTCTTCTCTCAAAGAAAGAAAAGCTCCAGAGTCTTCTCTAAATGAAAGCTTCAGGATCCCCTAAAAATCCAACCCCTTTTGCCTCTTCAGATGAGGTATTTATAGGGGTTGTCGAGTGCTTGGACAACACATGGTTCCACTCACAGTGGAGGCAGCCTAGCCACTAACAGGTAGTGGGGAGCAACGGCTGGTGGGAAATTTTTATTATTTTCTTTTTTTTTGTCTGTTGCCAGCCGTCCCCCATAATTCAAGGATCCACTTGGATGGTGCAATCCCAAGTCAGCACGGGTGGAATGGTGTCACACGCTGTGTTCTTTCTATGACTCGGATTAAGGCCTCAGCTGGTATCCATCCTCAGAGGGAATTAATCCGAGCGGAACAGGTACATTTTATACATAAAAGACCAAGTGAAAGCTTTGCTCGGAACTTGTTTCTGTTTGAAGCAATTCGAACTGGACGATGTTGAGAGGAGAGCTGGATGAGCAAAGCAACTCTGATTGAAACATTCAATCGTAACCGATTAAAAAGTGACTCACTCGGAACTGATTGAAGAGTGACTCGAAACCGATTGAAACATTCATTCGGAACCGATTGAAGAGTGACCCAGAACCGATTAAAACATTCATTCGGAACCGATTGAAAAGTGATTCACTCGGAACTGACTGAAGAGTGATTCGGAACCGATTGAACATTCATTCAGAACCGATTGAAAAGTGATTCACTCGAAACTGATTGAAGAGTGACTCAGAACCGATTGAAAAGTGACTCACTCGGCACATGTTCAAGCCCTCCTTCTTTCACATGTGACCCACTCAGGATCGAGAAGTTTTCATTCAAATGATTCAATCGGCACCCTCAAAATGTTTCACTCGGCTATGTCTCTGGAATTGAACCACTCGGAGAAACCTTGCTCGGATATATTGCTTGGGAGTAATTCAGTCGACCCTTCCTTCACTCCTTGAAGTGATCCACTCAGACATATTCACTCGGAAGTCTGACTTGCTTCTCACTCGGAGTTTCCTCAATTGTCAATCAGCCCATTCGGTTGTATTCACTCGGGAGTTGGCTTTGCCTTTCACTCAGAAATTTGGAACTTGAGAGAGTCTGGAATCTGGCCAATAGAAGCTCTTCCCAGGTCCGAGCTTTGCTTTACTCGGAAATGCAACTCTCTGCCTCCAACTTACTCGGAAGTGCCCCTTACATGTAACTCACTTGGAAGTGCCTTCCTTGGAGACATCTCACTCGGGCTTAGTTTGAAACTTGAGAGAGTCTGCCCGGATATTCATTCACAGCCTTTCTGCGCTCGGAATCAGTCCACCCGGGAATATCTCACTCGGCAACAGCCATTTTTCACTCGGAAATAGCCATTTTTCACTCGGAAATTATCATTCAGACATATAGAACTTGAGTCTCTGTCTGAAAAGATACTCACTCAATCAGAGCCTTTTCTTCGTTCAGAGTAATTCCTTTTGAAGCGTACTCAGAAATGATCATTCGGACATATGGAAGTCTTTGCTTCGTTCGGAAGTAACTCTCTCAGAAGCAATCCACTCGGGAATGACTCAATCAGAGACATTCCACTCGGAAATTTCACTCGGAAACGGCTGACTCGGATATCTCACTCGGCAACAGCCATTTTTCACTCGAAAATAGCCATTTTTCACTCGGAAATTATCATTCTGAGTCATTCTACTTGGAAGACCATTCAGAGACGAAGTCCAGTCCTCTTAGAATTCTTTCCACTTGGGTCGGACCGAAAGAGGTATTCACAATAACATACAATCATTTACAAAGCCCTCAAGGTATATCATTCGTATACTTGACATCTCAATAGCCACAATATCATTCTCACATTAATCCATGCATAGAATTCAAGAAGCGTAGCAAGCATCATAGTATGAGTCCACACATGGGAATCAATCAAGGCATGTTGATAAACATATTTCAAATACATAGCATCACATGCTAGCCAATACAATTAAATCTATATGTACAAGATTACACTTGTATCAAACACAATGGCATTGCCATAATTAATAATATAAATCACCATTAAACCAAGGGTATGTTCAATAATATAAATCACTATTTTTTGATCATTACTGATACTATTTCAATTTCATTAAGTTATCATAACTCATTGCCACTCAATTATCCCCTCATTAATTTCATTATCATACAAGGTGTATCATATAACCACAACCTTTAATTTTCATTATCAATCATGTATCACATCAATGGTGGTGTACATTCATATTTTCATAACATGATTTAGGCATACACATAACTTACCAAGGCCTTAAGCCATTCCCCAATCACCACTAAGTCACACCATACCTATACCCCTAATGAATTCTCTCGTTATTACATAATGTAAGGGGTTTTGGATACTAATGAGCTCATGACAAATTTCAACTTCAAGATATAAGAAAGGCTCAGTTTTAGTCTTAAAAGTAGTGGGACATGTCACAATTGTCACCTATTAGTCACAATGGTTTCAAAGAGAGTCTAAGAAGATCCAATAATTGTAAAGTAGGCTTGAGGAGCTAAAAGATGCAAGATAAATGCTCAAGGTGTGAAAATTTTAATTTCGCACTGATATAATCGATTAGGCCAGGTGCTAATTGATTGCCCTAACCGATTACAGAATTAGGGATAATCGATTATAGAGCTCCTGGAATTTATGTAATGCGTAAGATATTTCACCTAGTCGATTACAAGAACCAATCTAATCGACTATAAGGGTTCTGTTTAGTTCATAATCGATTACAACACTGAATGTAACCGATTACCTTGGTTCTGTTTAGCTCATAATCGATTACAACTTTGAGTCTAATTGATTATGGGACTGTAATCGATTAAGCTGATCGATTTCCTTAAGGAAAAAGCCTTGTAATTGATTAGGCCAGGGGGCTAATCGATTACACCCTATCAGATTGTAGAAATTATGCAGATTTTCTTAAGGAAATGAACTTCTCATACACCTAAATCTATGCAAACGATATCAGAATGCTACCAAATTTTGACACAAGTTATAATACATCATTTGTGACGCGTGGCCACCGGTCTCACTCAAAAATTCCTAGAGATGAGTGACTTATATGCATAAATGCGTTTTACCTAGTTTGAGGCACCTTTGTGCAACTCAAGGGCCTATTCTTAATGGAATTGGCCCGTTCCAATTTCTACAAGTCATAAACTATGCATAGAAGCTATTCGAACTATCCCATGCCATTTGATCCTCACAAAACTCTATTTGGCTCTATTAGTTCCTTAATTATGCATTAATGTCAATACCTAATTTCACATTTTGAGCAATTTCTCTACCAATATAAATATTAATGCCATCAAATGGGCCTTAGCCTCTCATTACCAATATCCATTCATCAAAATCACATGGAATTCTAAATTCACATGGTATATGCATACTTCAAACCCTCATGGATTATTCATCATCATATATACACATATATTATCATCATTAGCCAATAATTTGCCATTCACATCATTTCACTATAAACATGGCAAGGCAACCATGAGTATCATGACATAAAATAATCATCAATTATATAACTCATGCAATTTGAATGTAAACTCCTCTCCTACCTTAAGAGAAGAACAACGATGTTTCACATGCTCCGACCATTCTGCCTCATTGCCCGGAACATCATCTACACCAACATACATACATATGTATACATACAATCATCAAGCCATCACAAGGCATTTATCACTATTTTAAGTAATTGATAATATTTCTTAATGTTCGATACCAAGTCCTAGACTTGTTAAAACACCAATTCACATGCTTGTGTTAGGTTTTGGGAATTCCCTTCCCAAAACCATGATTCTCTAAATCTAAAAGCGGTAACCATACCCAACAACAACAACATCTCTTTCACCATTACCTAAACTATCCATTTGCCATTCAAATTCATCATGAGCCTCTTAGCTCTTTTTAAACCATTATCCATCAACAATTTTATATGGCATACAAGATGATCTAAGACCTTATCAAGACACATGCTTATTTCACCAATCCCTCACATTCACCATGGTTTTGGTGCTCATATTCATCATTTCATATTCACAACAACACCTATCTATAGGTTTTATCATCAATGGTTTTCTATCATTTTCACCATCACTCATCATCATACAAATCAACACTTAACATTGGGTACCTAATACCCATTTCTCAAAACTAAATTCTTTTAGTCACCATATACACATTCCTAAATCTTATGACTTGGATTCTTTAAAATTCATTAATCATCATCCTCATTGTTCAAGTCCCTCCTAATAATATGGCAACATCAACAATCAATATTACTCATTCCAAAAACTCATCCTCATGTATATATAATCATTCCAATGCCAATAACTCACAATTTTCTCATTAATTTCCCAAACCCCCAAAATCCTAATTTCTAGGGTTTTCATCAATAACCCAAAATCATCAATTTTAGCTATTTACATGCATCCATAGACTAGCATCAATGTATCCCATTCATTATCAACCACAACAATGAATCCCCAATAATTATCCAACCTAGGGTTTTGGTTCTACATACCCTTATTCATCAAAACAACCTCCAATCGCCTATCACAATACCTCAATAACATAAAAACCATAAACAAAAACTATGGGTGTTCAAGAATCATACCTCTTTCTTCTAGCTCTATGCTAAACACGAAAATGAGGAAAAGAGAGGAAAAGGAGAACCAAGCTTTGCTCCAATGTTCCATTCAGGCTTCATGAATCCAAGCTTTGGTTTTAATTTTGGAAATGGATGGAAGGAGAAGGTGGAAGGGGGACGATCATGGAGAAGAAGAATGGAGGGAGAAGAAGAAAAAACAAAGTGAAAGGGAGAAAGAGAGAGAAGTAACGTGAAATATAAGAGAGAAATAAAAGTTTTATTTTAAATTTTGACCCATCATTAAAACTTCTCCGTTTTATAATAAACAAGATCTCCATTCGAGCTCAATACTAAATGCAAAAATTATTCCAAAGACATATTCGGATTCCCAATAATGTTCTTAATAGCCCTAACCAACGACATCTCAATCGGAGATACTTGGTCCGACACCCATATTTTAATCGGGTATAATTTTAGTTCCTTAAATCTCAATAAATTATAAATATCCATAATAAATCCCAATTTAATTATTTCTAAAATTTTGGGACACTTATTAACCTATTTTTAATTATTTAATATTTATTCCTCCTATTTAATCATTTTTATAAAATGCAGGATGTTACACATTTCACCAATCTTTTACTGGTACCAAACCACATCGCCCATCTTGCAACACCCAGTCATTTTTACCATGACCGCGGTAACACATATTCAACATATGGTGTTACGGGCCGGCCATGACTCATCCTATGGCGGCTATGATCCAAAAGGACCACCGGGGTCACATGCTCATCAAGAGCCACCCCCCACAAGGGTCGACCACATGTAGCTCCCCGTAGCAATACATGGGCGGCTTCGTGACGTACACACCGAGTCACAGGGAAAAATAAAATCTTGCTCGTGCACCGAGCCACCCTCCCACTGGGTCGGCCGAGGGAACTCTCCTAACATTCTAACATTGGTGGCTATGCAGTATGCCATGGATGCAAATGCCAATCGTATGTATTTCTCACTCTATGCATCCTATTCATGCCACTCATCAATCATCATTATCATCATCACCAACACCACCATAAGGCTTTTAGTGGATTTATTATCGTTGGTTATTGCCATTGGTTTAAGTTTTCGTGTGGCATTCTCAACAATTCTCATTAACATAATTCAATTCCATCATCAAACACAATGACATCAATCTTTTGCTTTCAATCAAAGTATGCTATTTATTCACACCCATTTTTCACTCAAACATCACTTATAATCATTTCTCATTATGGTGGACATAAGTATAACATTATATTCAAGAAACCACATTGTCAAACAATCTACACCACCATATAGCATACCACTATTATTTTAAATGGATCAATGCATGTTGCCAAAAACACATCACCAACATCATACACACATTACAATTCTTCATAACACTACAAGCAAGGCACATGCATATTGTCACATATGACAATCAAATACTATCCAATTCATGCATTTAGAACATAAAGACTCCTCTCCTACCTCAAGAGAAGAATTCCGATTGATACGACATACCCGCCTCATCGTTCGGAATAGGTCCTACATTAATATAATGTAAAATCCTAATCAATCAACTATTCAAGACACAAATTCAACTCTATTTAATATAATCATATCTACAATTTCATGACATGTATAAAACATGTTATAGTCATCATTTTCCTTCATTTATTAGGCTTCGGGAATTCCTTCCCATCAAGCCTCATTCATTATATTGAAGGTTACAAAACAAACCTTAAATCTAACATCCATAAGAATGTCCCATCAATCAATACCCATATTCTCAATATTATGTATTTGCTTTCAAATATATTATTCATCACACATTTATCATTTTCCCAAATTTCCCAAGTTAGGGTTTCACCTAAAACCCAACAACATTCATAAATAGTCATCAATCTTCATCTTCTTCCAACAATAAGTTCATCTTCCTCATTTATTATCATCAAAGTTTGCATTTATGACAACCCACTTTAGGTTTCTTCACATTTATGGCTCTTCACCAACCCCCATATACATACATTACTCTCCCAAGTCCTAATATAAACATAGCATTTAAACCCAACAAAAATGGTGAGAAGAGCTTACCTCAACCAAAACGAAAGTGGTTCCAAAGAGGGAGGTAGACCAAACGAAAATGGAGAAGGAGGAGAAGAGAATCCAAGCTCCAATGGCTTCCTTTAAGCTTTCTCAAGTGGAAATAGAGGAAGGAAAATGGAACCCACTCAAGGCTTAGGGTTTTTTAGAAGAAGAGAAGAGAGGAAAATGAAGAAGGAGGAGAAGAATGAGTGTTTTGCCATAAGGGTCAGCAAACCAACAAAAAGGAGAAGAGAAAAAGAAGGCTTTTGGCTTTAATTTTATTCCTCATATTAATATTTCATCATTTTACCACAAACAGGATCTCTGTTCAGGCTCAATACTTTATCTAAAAATTATTTCGAATGTATATTTGGACTCCCAATAATATTCTCAACAGCTCTGACCAATATCATCCCAATTGGAGATACTTGATCCGACACCTATATTCTAATCGAGCTTAATTTCAGCTTATTCGGCTCCAATAAATTATGAGTAGTCCCCAAAAATCTTAATTTAATTACTTCCAATATTTTGGGACATTAAATAACCCACATACAACTATTTAATAATTATTTCCTTAATTAGTCTTTTATTTTAAAATTTAGGGTGTTACATTAATAGTGGTGGTAATAATATTTTCTTAGATATCGGTGTTATAGTTATTGTGCATTAAAGAAATTCGGTACTATCACGTTGAGGAAAATATGACGATACAAATGATAACCCACACTTCAAAAATAATTATCCTAAACATTTAGACAGAACATGAATTTACATAATAAGGGCCATGTGCCCATCCTTCCTTATATCCCCATTCACCATGTCTTTCGAGATCTATTCATTTTAACCCACATAGACACCCATGGTCCTTAATATCTTCATAATTCAATACTTAACATATTCAATTAGTCATCACGATTAGTAACAACCAACACTACCAATTAATCATATACACGACAATAAAACAATAAAATTAAAGTAACTTAAAATGACAGTTCCCGAACCTACCCTTAGAAAGGTAAGGACCTAAAAGGTACCTTAGCCTTTCCGAACATGCAGTCACCCCAGGATACCCAAGGATATACCCTCTCTTACCTAAGGTGTCGTATTTTCCTTATACTAGACGAACAGGCAAAAACTAAACTTTCAATCTGTAGCTCCGATCGATGATCCGTCTTTGCCATTAGACTTTACGCGACAATCAAAGACCGAATATGCCAACATGTATGATCGGACAGAGGGAGAGGGTCATGGCATGGTTGCTGCCCACGGTGGTGGAGAGTGGCTAGAGATGACTATAATTGAAATTGATGGTAGAAATCGGAGGAAACAATGATCGGAGGTCATCGGGATGAAGAACGGTGGATTTCAGAGGCCGTGGAGGTCGTGGGTGGCTATGGAACATGGTTAGGGGGGTGCTCAGGTGGTGAAGTCAGTGATTTAAGGTGGCTTTGGGTGGTGGAAATGGTGGAGGAAAAAGAATGGTGGAGGTTGAAGGTGATTAGAGGTGGTTTCGACAAAGAATGAAGGCCATTTGGAGGTTTGTGGCCGACGTTAAAGGAGGAAAGAAAGGGACAAAGCTACGCGATGGAGAAAAAGTGGTGGTGAAGCCTCTTGGAGAAGGGGTGGTGTCTTATTTATAAGAAAATCTGATTGTCGGGTCTAAATTTAATTGGTACCGGATGGAACCCTAGTTACGGTTTTTAATACTTAAGTTTGAGAAAAATATGACTTATAGCTACGGTCAGAATCTGAAAAAGTGCACAACATAAAAGTTGTAGATATCATTTTTCTATTTGAAACAGTATATGGTACATAAAATTTCAACACCTAAAGCAAGTGTTATGCTCGAAACAAGGAAAACTATTCCTATAGGCTCTAAAATTGTTTTAACCTGAAAAGATGGGTCACTATTAAAAATCCTTTGAGAATCAACTTTTAATCTCTGCATAAAAGTTGTAGGGTTTTTTGATATAGAACCATGAAAAAAGAACTAAGTGGTTTTGATATTGTATGAGAAAGATATTTGCGTTTTTCCACAGCTGGGTTGTTAAGTTATGAAAATTACTTTTCCCAGAAAAGCTTGGTTTTTCAGGGATGATCAAGGAGGAACTAGCTTTTGAGTTCTTCACAGGAATCATAAAGGGACTTGATATGAGAATAAAGAAATTACAACAAAGTGATTCTAAGCTTGTATGATAAAATTATGATTTTTCTCATAAATTAATGCAATTTAATGGGTTAAATAATGGGTTTTCAAAGTACAAATTGTTGGTTCATCAAATTGGGGATGATAGGTCATGAATTAGGGTTAAAGACTAGAAATAGAGATTGTTATGTTTTTAATAATGAAGGAACCAAGAATTGCTTGATTTTGATATCGTGTGAGAAAGTTAGGCTTAAAACACTAAAAGTGTTTGGGCCGAACTCAGGGTCCCGATTTAACTGAATAGTTTTTCTAAGAAACGAAGTTGATGGGGTCTGAATTAGAGTTTCAACTCTTCAAGAGAAGTGTTTGATTTTCCAAAATGGTTCATTAGGGACTACCCGTGCTGGGATCGAACATTCCAAAGTGTATAAACAAATAACCAGGGACCTTTTTTCGGTATAAAACAGGTGTGCATGAACTAGCCCAATTCTTCCTCATTTTGTGTGAACGATGGTACTAGTCTAACTAGTTTATTATCTAGGCACTAAATATGGGATTGGATAGTCATTCTTGACTACCCGCATGGTCTTTTATTTACTCTCCCTAATATTATATCATTATTTATCGTTAAGTATAACCTTGTATTATTATTTATACTCTTATTATCTCTTCTATTAGGTTTTCTCAACCCAATTACATTATTCTTATTATGAAAAAAGTTTTTACCCTAATTATCACTTACAGAACACTCATAATTGAAGACTTACGAGGTTAAGATGGTTTACTGAAAATAGGGATGTTACATTGGGTACCAAAGGCAATGATCATTCCTATTACAGATATGCTTAAGGACAAAAGCAAAGCAGCACTATTGGTATCTGGACAGTGATGAAGAAGTGTACTATTTTGCAATAATGGTTATAAAGTCTCATTCGATAAAAAGAAGTGTACTATCATCAAACATGATGGAACCATTCTTTTTACAACTAACAGATATAACAACCTCTACAAGGTTCATCTAGGTAGGTTGAATAATCAAAATGTAACATGTCTTTTCTCAACCTCTAAAGAAAAGTAGGTTTGGCACAAAAAGCTTATACATATTAGCATGAAACATATTTCTAAACTAAATAGAAAATGCCTAGTTAAGGGACTGCTAGGGATTTCTTTTAACAACTCACAGCCCTACGAAGCATGCCAAAGAGGAAAATAACATAAAACTTCTTTTAAAAACAAAGATGTTATTTCCACCACCAGAACTCTAGAACTGTTACATTTGGATTTATTTGGTCCATCTCAGACTCAAAGTCTTGCTGGAACAAGATATGGTTTTGTTATAGTTGACGACTACATAAGAATGACATGGGTCTATTTCCAAGCCCATAAAGACGAGTCTACTCAAGTATTTAAGATTTTCTATAAGAAAATTCAATCTAAAAAAGGAATCTGTATTGGTACAATAAGAAGTGATCATGGTAGAGAATTTGAAAATGAAATTTTTGAAAAGTTTTGTAAAAACACAGGCATATCTCACATGTTTTCCTCTTCAAAAAGAAAAACATAAGTCTGTTAGAGATGGCTAGAACTATGCTTTGCGAAAATGATCTTCCAAAATATTTTTGGCCTGAAGTTGTGAGCACTTCTTGTTATATTCAAAATAGAATATTTATCAGACCTATACTGAATCAGACTCCATATGAATTATGGAAGGGAAAGAAACCCAACATTTCATATTTTTACCCTTTTGGATGCATATGTTATATCCTAAACACAAGAGATCAACATGGAAAATTTGACTCTAAGTGTGACAAAGGTATATTCATGGGGTACTTAAATACATCAAAATCTTACCGAGTCTTTAACACAAGAACTTAAACCATTAAGAAATCAATACATATAAAATTTGATGAAATTAGTAGATCTAGAACTTGATGATGCAGGTATTCAACAACCACAGACTGAACCTGGACCATCAAACCCAGAAATAAATGAAAAAAAAGATTTAGACCAGTGATAATCAATTACTGAACTTAAGAAACCAAGGGACTAGAAGTTCAAAACCTATCACCCTTTAGATCTTATTATTAGAGATCAAGCTAAAGGAGTTCAGACCTGATCGAGGTTTCAAAATCACTCATTGATTACACTTGTTTTTGAACTTGAACTAAAGACTATTGCAGAAGCACTAGAAGATCTAGATTGGATCATAGTTATGCAAGAAAAGCTAAATCAATTCAAAAGAAACAAAGTGTAGACACTGGTTCTAAAACCCAAAGATAAAACCATTATAGGAACTAAATGGGTTTTCAAAAATAAGCTAGATGAAAATGGAAAAGTTGTCAGGAACAAAGTCAGACTTATAGCTCAAGGATATAATCAATAGGAAGGTATAGATTTTACTAAAACCTTTGCACCTGTAGCCAGACTTGAGGCCATAAGGATTTTGCTTGCATTTGTTGTATTTAAAGGTATAAAATTATATCAAATGGATGTTAAGAGCTCATTTCTAAATGGTTTTATAGAAGAGGAAGTCTTTGTAAAACAGCCTCCTAGGTTTGAAGATAAATCTTTTCAAACTCATGTCTTCAAGCTAAGTAAAGCACTATATGGTCTGAAACAAGCTCCAAGATCTTGGTATGGTTGACTCGGTACCCTTTTACTATCAAAAGGCTTTACTAGAGGAGAGGTTGATACAACCTTATTTAGAAAAGGCTCAAGTAAACACTTTCTTATTATGCAAATTTATGTTGATGACATTGTCTTTCGTGCGACTAATAAAAATCTATCAAAGATTTTGCTAAAATGATGCAAGCTGAATTTGAGATGAGCATGATAGGCAAACTCAAATTCATTCTAGGCCTACAAATTAAACAGACGGATGATGGAATTTTTATTCATCTACAAAAGTACACCAAAGAGTTACTCACTAAATTTAAAATGGCTGATACTAAGCCTATAAGTACACGAATACATGACGAGTCTAGTACATTAGTGGATCAGACCCTATATAGAGGAATGATTGGATCACTGTTGTATTTAATATCTAGTAGACCTAATATAATGTTAAGTGTTTATGTATGTGTAAGATACCAAGCAGACCTTAAGGAATCACATTTGCATGTAGTGAAAAGGATTCTAAGGTATCTTGTAGGTACCACTAACCTTGGGTTGTTTAATAAGAGAATAGACTAGTTTCTCTTTATGGTTTTTATGATGTAAATTTCACAGGTGATAGGTCAAATAGGAAAAGTACAAGTGGTGGATGTCACTTATTGGGGACAAGTCTGATCTCTTGGAGTAACAAAAACTAGAACTCAATAGCCTTCTCTACAGCTGAAGTAGAATACCTATCTGTTGCAAGTTGGTGCCCACAACTTCTATGGATGAAATATCAACTTAAGGACTATTTGATCAAAGAAAAAGAGATTTCAAAATTTTATGATAATACGAGTGCAATCAACCTATCGAAAAATCTTATTCAACATTCAAAGGCAAAGCATATTGAAGTAAAGTATCACTTCATTTGTGATTATATTCAAAAAGGCATTTTGGACTTGAAGTATATGGATATAGACCATCAATGGGATAATATATTCACTAAGCCATTGGCTGAAGTCAGGTTTGCATTTATTAAGTATAATTTGAATTTGCATGATATTGTATGATAAAGAGTTTAAATAAATAACAAGTCTAAATAAGTTAACTAGTCTGAATGCAAAAGGTCTGTATGCTTTTTAAAAATATTTAGATTTTTTAAACATGATGGCTTCTTACACTGAGAGATAATCATGGCCTTTTCATTTACCGCATTTATTTCTCTCTCCTAAACTGCTTTTTAGTTTCTGAACTATTATGCGTGACACTCATTTATTGCTTAGAGTGCAACCAGTTTTGAGCAGTTTCCCTTTCTTAAGCCATGTTGTCTTTAAATAGTGTTTTCAGTTGTCTTTTCAAAACCTCTGGAAACCTTTGGCTTTTCTCAACTCTCTATATTTCTCTCCCTCTCTGTTTTTAAAAACTTACCCTAAACCTTTTCTTTGCAAACTCTTCTTTCTTCTTCCAAAAATCATCAATGGTTGTTGCCCCCTTTCTGTCAAAGACATCATTGAGTCTTCTCTCTTTGACACTGCCTAGCACAAGCTTGAAGGTCGCAAAGTAATTGAGGAACTTAATGGCATTGGGTGGACCTAGATCTACCTCGACCAAGAACCATTTCTCCCTTTTTGGTTCTCGAGTTCTAGAGAACTGTTACTGTTGACAAGACTCGCTTCATCTTGCTTGGCTCTTTGCGTGATAAGCAGATTGAGATTTCAGAAGACCTGCTAGTTACTACACTCCAATGTCAGCCTGGGGTACAGTCTTCACTAAAGATTTTAAGTACACTGAAGTCTCCGCCTTCACCAACAATAAAATGTTGTATAGGAAAGCATGTCCTAAGAAATCGACCTCTGGAAGTCTACTTCCTAAGTTAAAGATGCTACACCTGTTGATGCATCAAGTATTTTGTCCTTGTAAATCTGCCAAGGACACTGTTACAAAGTTGGACAGATTTTGCATGTACCACATGCTCTATAAGAAGAATGTAAACCTTGTAAATGTGATCATCATCTATATGATCTCGTCTATTATGAAGAAGAAGAAGAAAATACCTTACCCATCCATCCTCACTAAAATATTTAAGTTGAAGAATATTCCTTTCAAATCAATAAAGGATCTGATGATATACGGACCTCTGGTGCCAAGCTGCCCTTCTTCTTTCCTCTACTGGACCAGACTGCCACCTCCACTACTCAGGAGTCTATGAAGAAACACCTCAGAAGAGGAAGCCCTCCTCTAAACCTGTAGTGAAGACTATTGAGGCTAAGAAGGCAAAAATAATAAAGGTTTATGTCACCTAGGACCAGACCTCTACTACCAACACTGACTTTATTCCCGTCTCTACCACCAAATTAGCGTCAGGTTCTAACGATGACCAAACCATTGGGAATGTCATTAGAAAGAAGCGGTCTGAGAAACCTGCCTCCGCTCAACCCTCCTCCTCATCCAAGACTCCATACTCTCCTTCATCCCTATCTCTGAAGGATTATGTCATGCTATCCTCCAGAAAGCACTACATCAACATCATCTGTTACTATAGCAGAAAATTTCTTGATGTGGACATCTTGAAATGGACCAAGCATGACTGGATTGGGATGTACAATTGGTCCTACAATATGTACAAGAATGATAAGGCACAATGAGAAGCCAAGAGAGCTGAAGCCAAGCAAAAGGATGAAGCTGAAACTTCAAAGAAAGCCACTGAGAAGAAAAAGTAACAGAAGCCTATTGAGAAAAAAAAGACAAAGAAGTTTGTTCCCTCCACCACTCAGATGCCCTCAACCACCAAGCCTACCTCTCCTATCAAGACTCCAACTCCAACTCCTACTCCTACCCCTACACCAGCTCAGGTACTAGCCTCTTCTACTCTTAACCAGGACCCTAAACCATAGATTGAACCTCAACCATCTCAAATAGAACCTCTCTTTCTACCTCACTTTGAACCTGAACCAACCTAGACAATCCCTGAAATCCCTAAACCCCAAATTTCTCCTCCAAGAAACCCATCTCTATTTTCCCTGGTCCTCATCTACCTTATCATGGCCTTGAGCTACCCATCATTACCCAGACCCTCACCAATAAAAAGAAACCAGTGTAGTTCTTCCTTTAACCCCGTTTCTAACCCATCCTGCCCACTTTTGATGTATTATCCAACCCTCACCTTTACACATCCTCGTCTTTTGCTATGTCCCAGACTCTTTATATGGAATAGTTTAACTATACCATTGTTCAAGATTTGAACTTGCCAACCCAACCCTGGATCCAAGCCCTCTATAAGCCTAAGGCCGGTATCTTCATGGACCCCGGCCGCCTTATGCCAAAGTATTATAGGACCATCACTAATAAGTTAAAGCAAGACAGATACCACACTACACCCTCTGTCCCTATATATTACATGCATTTGCTAAAGAAGCTGCCTGATGAAAATTTATAAGCCTTCCACTCTACACCAGAAATGAATGATGAGCATCACAGTCATCTTTAGGCATATTATCTTTGGGAACAAAATCAATAGTATAGTACTTCCGATGGTGACATTCTGATAGATGTTCATAACTTTTGGGCTCGGATTGGGCGTGTCTTTAAAGCTTATCCAATATATTTTAATGATTCCCAAGCCATTATTCCTCTATCCATTTGTGCTCCCACCGCCATTGTCATTGGCATCCCTATTTATTTTTCACTCAAATTGGTTGTCTTATTCTTGTTTCTGTCTCTACTTCTAATCTCATTTTAGCTTCGGCATCACTGTCTCTCCTAGCCCTTCTCAGGCCTTGAAGGTCTCAATGATGTCTCTCTTTTTGTTGATATCAAAAGGGGGAGTAGAAGTCTAAGTAGCCTAGGAGTAGAAATCCAAGAGTAAAGAAATAAATGTAAAGAGTCTGTAAACAAATATCTCATTGTTTATGAATGAAATATATTGTTTATGCTATGATACAATGTTTTTGCAACATTTTTGCTCAAATCCAATACACTGATGCTTTGAATTACTATATTAATTTTGAAATTAAAGTATCATATATTCACGCTGATAATTATCTCTCCTCTCTTATTTTAATCAAAAATTTATGTTATCATATATTTCATGTACATACTTTTTCTACAGATTATATTTAACAAAAAGACTTAGTGTTTACTATCAACAAATAGGGGGAGATTGTTAGATCCAAATCTAAATGAAAGAATAAGAAGTCTGAACCCTTAGGATTTGTTAATAACATCCATCAAGACTTCTAGTTAAATAAAGTCTACTCATGTGTTTTTCTAACATAGTTCAACGAGTGTTTCAGGAAAAGTCTGAAGTGCATTTGTTGGAATAAAGAGAGGGAGTCTGTCAAAACAAAACTCGTTCTAAAAGAGTAGACTGATAAAGTCTCTTAATGATCTAAGAAGAGACGTCTAAACGTTTAATCAGACCTTGAAGTATCATCTCTCTCAAAGGACACTCTTTATAAAGCAACTCTCTTTTTCCATGAAAATGTCAACAAGAGCTTTCTTGTCTCAAATCTGTATATTTCACCAAAAAGAAAAATAGTCAAAAGGTTGAAGAACGATGTATAGTAACCAAGGCAAATGCCTCGCATATCTCAAAGTGTCAAAAAAGTTAAAAGCATGGAGGAACAAAAGCCTAAGGTTAACGTCTATGAGAGTCTATATAGCTCGAAATGGCTAAGCAAATAGGTATCTTTTGGTATGGATTATCAAAGTGAACCATTTTGGTATAATCTCTAAAGCACGCTTGATTTGGACTGTACAACCTTGTACCTCTTCAAAGTCAAAAGATGATCAACAGTTATATCTTCTCCAACAGCTGATCAACGACTACTTCAAACAGCCTATATATATGAGAAGATTCCAAACCTTGAAGAGATTCGACTGATTAAATTCTTACTAATCATTTTCACGAACAAGAACAAAACTCAAAAGTGCTAGTCTGTAAAAGCTATTAAAAGTTTTCTCAGTTCTTGTTTCTCAAGCACAAGTCTTTCTTGTTGCTCTGCTCCTAGCAGACCTTGACTTGTTGCTCATTATAAGTTATTGTATATTATTTTAATTCTCAATATCTCTATACGCTAAGTTATTTTTTGTAACATAAACTCTTTTTTATCACTCATCTTTGTGTAACAAGCCTGGTGTGTTCACTTGCCCTTAGACTAAGTGGAAAACACTTTGTGGCCTGAAAAGGTTTTAAAAGAATACTTGGGTTTGAGCTAGGAGCGGCTTGATTGAAAGAATACTTGGGTTAAGCTAGAAGTGGCTGGAGTCTACAATACTTGAAGCACAGGTTGTGATGTTTATGTAAAAGATGTTTTTACATAGTGAAAATCCTTCTAGTCTGAAGGTACCGGACGTAGCTTCTACTTTGGGAGTGAGCCAATATAAATCTATTGTGTTATCTTCTCTTGGCCCTTATCTTTTAAAAGTTTGATTCTTAAAGAGTCTGAAACGTTGTTCAGAAAGTATTTTCTTATTCCACACGAAAAAGAGTTAAGACTTATTCAACCCCCCTTCTAAGTATGACTCTAAACCATCACCCATAACATACAACGTACATTGAGACCCAGACCATGGATAATTGGAGGCCACATTTTTTTAAAAGAAATAAAAGAAATGGATCGAAGAAAATAGCCCTTAAGTGTATACGAGGAAAAATAAATGTACAATTAAAGAAAAGAATGTGTATATAGGGCATCATCTCTTCCTATATATGAGATATGAGAAGAGATCCAAAACAAGGAGGAAAAACCAAGAATTTCAATCTTGATAGTCTTGCTTAAGCGAGAAAATTCTCGCTTGAGCGAGACCCCTTTCACTTGAGCGAGTGTAGACTCACTTGAGCGAGCAGGATCAAGAAAGCATTACGTGGGTTTTCGCTCAAGCAGCTACACCCTCGCTTGAGCGAGATTCATCCAGAATCAGACCCTCACATTTTTACTTGAGCCAGACACTTCTCGCTTGAGCGAAAATATCACAGAATCAAAACCTTGCATTCTCGCTTAAGTGGTGGTCGTAATGGTTGATGGTGAAGTAGAGCCTGGGTTGCAAGATAGTGATGGAAGAAGACTCCTTACTCAAGGATTCTTTGCTTGCATAAGAGAAGTGATGATTAATGGCTTAGTGGTGGTATGGTTGGATTGTGAAATGACGGTGGTGGAGTTCTCTCTCCTAGGGTTCCATGCAAATAATGAAACATGGAGCTTAGTCATGATGTAAGTAGTGGTTGCTTTGTGGTGGTTATATGGTGTTGATGATGGTCTTAGGTGGTGGATAAAGAAAGCAAAATAAAGAGAGAAATGGTTGTGTATGTGGTGGATGGTGGCTCGATAATACGATGAAGATGAGGAAGTGAAATGGCTTGGTATAAGAGAAAGAGAGAGTGCTCGAGAGAGAGAGAGAGAGAGAGAAGTAATCACGAGAAAATTAGAGAAATGAGGGCATGGTGGGAGAGAAAGACAAGAGAGAAGTGAGGGCACAAAACAAGATAATAGAAAGGAGAATGAAGTAGAAAATATGGAGAGTGAAAATGGATTAAATTTCAGGTGGCAATGGCTTGTTTTTCATAGCAATATGGCAAGAGAAATGGTAAGGATTTTGCTGGAAATTAGGATAAAATTTTGGTGGTAAATGGCTTTGGTATTCATGACAATGTTCATAAAATAGTAGCAAGGAATTTGGTCTAAGAATCTAATGGAAATGGCTTTTCATTTACATGAATGTGGTAAGAAAATAAGCAAGATTTTTGATCAAATGGTATAAGTGTAAGCAAGGAAATAGGTATGAGTAATTAGTAGGATTTTAGCCATTCAGATTTGGCTAAGTCATATGCATGGAATGCTTATGGTGGCAATTAGTGAGAAGGCTTGCACTTAGTGGAATTTAAGGTGGCAATACATGGTTTAGTTTTGTAATCATAATACCCAACAACAATCATCACCACACAATCATGTAAAAATATGGCAATGTTAGTGGAATTTTCTCATAATTTTGCACACTTAGTGGGAGACAAGGATGGTTGAAAACATGGGAAGGAAATAAGAGATAATACTTATGTGGCTATTTTTTGGGCAGTTTTCATGGGTCATTTTAGGGTAAAAATAATGTTGGAACCAAGTCTGGTTTGTAAAGGATTTCAAATTATTGATTATCATTTACCAGTCCCCAAGATTTGTTAATAACACACATCAAGGCATTTAATTAAATAAAGTCTGCCTACGTGTTATCTAACCTGTTCAATTAAGTCTTTCAGGTTACAAACCTAAGATGCACAGGTTACAAATGGAAGGGGGAGTCTACCAATTAAAAAGTCTGCCTTAAGCCATACAAGTAATTTCAGAACAAGTTTGCCTAGGATCAAAAACAACTTGCGTACAAGCTCGTCCCAAGAAAAGTTTGATCCCAGAACAACGCTTAGGAAGAGTCTAATTCAAGTACGCTCGTCCAGACTTTTAGACTGCTAAATATATGCATCTTATCTCAAAACTTAGCACGTGTACTTGCTTCATCAATCAGACCCTAGGCTTTTGAAGCAACAAGAACATTACTCCAAAGCTTGCATCAAACAAAGATCAAGGTTTTTTTGAAGATGCTCTGAACCAAGTTCTTATCAAGAGAAACTGTTCTTATCATTAAAATAGGAAAAAAGAAAAACCAGTGCAAGAACTAATGCTCGTATTGGAAGATACCAATGTAGCTATTTTGCACATTTCAAAAAGGCTGATGAAGATCAGTTCTTGTGTCAAAAAGCTTTCAGAAGGTCGACCATATATGCTCTGCACGCTTTTAGTTGAAAGAAGAAAGCCAACAAAAAGTCTTTTGCTCTGAAGCACTTAAGGAACACTATTTGAGTGCAAACTATGATGCTCCTCATTCTAGACCTTTTATCCCCATCTCTACTTCAAGGCTCAATGCTCACAACGGCTAAAATCCCTTCAACAGATTCACAACGGCTATCTCAAAAGCCTATATCTATGAAAGGATCTTAGAACTTGAAGAAGTTAACAACTCTGAGAATCAAAATCACGAAAGCTTTTCTCTACACTTTCAAAGCTCTTAGTCTTATCTTTCTTTTCTAAAGCAAAGATTTTCTTTGTTGTTCTGCTCCTAACAGACCTTAGTCTTTATTTCTATACTTAGTGTATCAGCCATTTATCTTGTATCTTTTATATACACTAAGTTCTCAGAAACTTAAACATAAACTCTCTTTCAAATTCTTATTTGTGTAAAACTATGGTGTGTTGCCAGCCTTTGTTTTTATTGGGAAACAGTTATTTGGCCTAAAAAGGCTTTAGAAAGAATACTTAGGATTGAGCCAGGAGTGGCTTGTTGAAACAATACTTAGGATTAAGTCAGGAGTGACTAGAGTCAACAATATTTATGGCACAGGTAGTGTTATGATTGTAAAAGGTGTTTTTACAATAATGAAAATCCTTCAAGTCTAAATGAAACGTCCTGCGTCAATTTATATTTATTTCTACCCGTATAATAAATTTCAAAATAAATTTTTCGTATTTTAAACGATTAAATTACACATTAATTGGAAAATATGTATTTTTAAATAAAAGTAGCAGGATATAAATTAAATGATCAATTTATAAACCATAAAATAATTTAAGTTGAAAATAAATCAAAAACCTGAAACAGAGATCTAACGCTATGCGCCAGCCCTACGCGTAGCGTCAGCCCAAGCTGCACACCTCACGTGTAGCGTGGGCATGACAGTAGCAATAACAGGTGTTGTCATACATTTTAGGCCAAACGGCCAACTTCTAACCTACCCAATTGGCCCGTTTTAGATCCGATAGCCACGAAACTTCACGGGCCACATGTTTTCCCTATTCCAGAACTGTTGGCACCGTCCATTCGCCAAAATTCTAACATATGTGCAAATTATGTGCGAAATGTGGTTTAAACCAATTAGGTGCAAAACCCTTGCACCAAACACCCTAATTAGGTTCCAATTGGCCTAAGGCCATTGCACATAACTTCTAAATATCCTAAAGAACCTATTAATGCATTTGGGGGTCCCGAAACCCACCAAATCTCAATATCACCTAATTAGTTCCTTAATTCCATCATTGTTCACTATATGCATAACTTCATAATTCAATCAAATCATCAAATTACTATCCACAACATCAATCAATTTCATCACAAACACATAACATCTCACTCATGCAATTTACAGAACCTGCCAATAGCATTCCGCATTCATACAATTGGCTCTGTGCCATAGTCTATAATCAATTAATCACATTGTCATCAATCACCATCATTAATCTTAAACTACCAAATCATTTCAACCATTACACACAAGCACATTTATAATTTATCAAAACAAATCCATCAAGTTACAGACTTTTACATAACTATCCACTACATTAATTCATTCTCCCATGGAATCACTCTTCCACTTGGCACACCTTCACGACATTAGCATCCTCTTTGTCACTGGTCACTAAAATTTAACAACAGCAAGGGTGAGTGTTTGGCATATCATAATTAATATAGGATAGAATAATGAACTTAACAATAGCTACTACTTTTTGTTATTACATAGTTTCTCTCAATTTCCTACACTTATACATGTCAATACATATATACACACATATATATTAATCCCTAGCTCATTAATGTCACAATTTCGTCATTATCGCCATAGCTCACTCAAAGCCATATATTCATTGATCCACATTACATTTTCAATTCACAATTCATTTCTAATCATCAATCAATCATCAATTTCATACATATCACAACTGACTCTCATATAATTTGACGCCTAGTATCCAGATACTAAAGGATCAGCCTTCAGCTGGGAGTCCTACTTGACACCCCATGGACCCTGCTTGGCCCACCGAGTCCTACTTGACAATCTACCTTAACCACTGGGTCCTACTTGACCACTGGGTAGCTCAACTGGGTACAAAGACCACGGGAGCCAGAAACGGGGGGCTACGTATACTGTCGGCTGTCCCAAACCACATAATCTCATGCAACATCATATCATACATGGCATATCATCAATATACAACATATATAATGCCAGAAGCTGACAGGTATTCCATCTCTCGGGCGACCTACTTGTCAAACCCATCACCATAAGCCATGTTACAAAATCATATAATCATCTCATATATTCACAACATTGTTCATCAAGCCATATGTAGTAACATCATCAAATATGATACCACACATTACTGACATCATCAGAATTTACAATTTATTAGATGTTATGCATTTACATAACTTTACATATTTACTTCTCTACTTTCTCTCTTGTACCTATTTAATTTAACTTACTTTCTTATCAAACAATAACTAAATCACACTCAGCATACTCATAAAAATTATGATAAATATATTTGATCATCCTACGTCATCCATAATATTTTTTATAAATATTTCTAAGCCTCCCAAGCTACCATAAATTGAATCCTAATTAATTACGACCCGAACACTCCCCTTACCTCTATTCCAAGCTTCTAAAATTTGCTCTTGGTGTTGGTTACGTCCTCCGATCACTTGATTCACCACTCCACTTCCGAATCTGATGCCCTCTTCGTCAATTGCTCATTCCGACACCTACAGTTACCGAAACATGAAACCAGTTAGTACATTTCTGTCCTTACACTTCCAAACTTATCATTCGAGCTTCCCAATTCCATAAAACACAAAATCAGAGCCCCATCAACCACATGCAGATTCAGATTCAAGTGGGAAGAAGAAGAGGAGAAAAGAGAACATGCATTTGAAGATCTCAATGGCTTACCATAGCTTCCACAAGGTCCAAGACGCAAGAATTCGCAAACCCCAACAGAATCGCACCAGAGAGGATTTCTGCCATTCTGTTTGCAAGCGTTGCTTAAAACTGAATCACGACACTGACGCTACGCGTCAGCTCATTAATTCATACTTGACGCTACGCGTCATGGTCCTGATTCCATTTTCCATAAAATTCCATTTTAAATCCTTATTCCCTTTTTTTATTATTATTATAACCTATTTAATTTCTTTATCTATTATTTTTTTCTTTCCTAATACAAAACATCAGGGATGTTACACTAAAGGTGATAGATGTAGCTTTTGCGTTATAAGTGAACTAGTATAAATCCTCTATGTTCAATCTCTCTATCCCTAATCTTTTATAAAGTATGGTTTAAAAGTCTGCTTGTTTCACGCTCAAAAAGTTTTAAGTTCCACATGAAAAAAGTCTAAAACTTATTTAACCCCTCTTCTAAGTCTGACTCTAAACCATCAAATAACTTTGTGTTTCAGTGTGAATTTAAGGAAATGATGACACATAAAAATTATTCCTTATCCTCCCCTATTTCCAACGAGCTAAAGATCGCTTAATCCTAAAAATAATAAGAAAAGTTATGGCTAAAACACTAAAAGTTATTCAGGTGTTATGCGAATTCCTAGACCCAAATCTTAAAATAAAAACTAGGAGTTGTGTGTTTAGAATTAGTTTTCAAGGTCTTCATAAGGATTGTAGGGAATTTCGTTATGATGATTTCAAGACTAGAATCACTCGAATTTGATATCGGTAGGTAAAGTTATGCCAATTTTAGTGAGACGAGTGCAAAATTATTGAACTTGGGACAACGGGATTGATTTGAAACTTGATAGAATTAATTGTTATCACTTTCTTAACATATATTAGGTCTAAACATTAGCCTAAGGTTTATCAAGTATCTAAATAACTAGTTAAGCTAGTTCATCATTCATGCACACGTATACTAATTGGTTCTAAGTTAGTTTAAGACATCAGGTAGAAATAAAATTCCAGGGTATGGGCAGTTGCCAAATTTGCGTGATGTTATATGCATCGAGAGAATAGTAATATATTTATATGTATAGGTGTTAGATGAATTAGAGGTATCTGATGATGTTTGGAATTGAAATAATGATTGATATATGGTTTGATGATTTATATGCCATTGTGTTGTGATTGTAATATGTTGAATTACATAACCCAATAGGTGAATATATCTATAAATTGCTATTTACTGCTTTGAGTAGTACTCACCCCTTCAACCTTCATTTTAATGAGTTTTCAGGGTGACAATGCTACCTGGTAAGCTCGAAGATGGAGTAATGCAATGCCAAATGAGGAAATTGTTTTTAACTATTTTGTGGTTGTTCTTGTTGTTTTGTTGATATTTAAAGTTTATGACAAAGCCCTTTGATTGACCTAAATTGGCAAACACATGAATGTGATGTCAAATGTTGGGTTGTGTGTGTATATATATATATATTGACAAGTGGGACATAATTGCATGATTGTTAGTGGATAGGTATCTAACACCTTATTGGAGGTCTAGATCATATAATTATGAATGGGTGAGATGAACAATTGTTTGAATTGAAGTGATTGTGTTATGTAAATGCTACCCTGGGGTGGATATTCCTTGATTCCCTACTCATATCTTCATATATAGGAATGGAATGATACCTTGTTAGGGATCTGTAGCTCGGGTAGGCCCATCCTTAAGCTTGTTCAAGCTTGTAGTGTATGTGTTTGTTGTTTAAGTCACGTGTCACCTAGGTTCTTTAGGGTTAATTTATAACACCCCTAATTTTCCGGACTCAAATCCCGATGTAATCGACATAATTAAATAATAAAAACACGAGTAAATTTTTCACATTTGAAATAGTTTCTAAACACCATCTTGACTACATCAAGACTCGAACCACAGAAAACCGAAGAGTGAGATTTAATAACCTATGACTGGATCGGTATGTAGTTTGCCCATAACGGTATACAAAATAACAGAGTTTACAACGGAAGAAGAATGTGTATACCGGGCATACGCCTAGTCCTATATATGAAGATATGAGAAAAGGCTCGGCAAAGCATGCAAACATACAACACAAGCCCATTTAGGCCACATCTAAACTTACACATAAATCATAAACATGCATTGCCTAAGGTACAAACATATACATAGCTATATGGTCATACATCATACATCTCCAACATTCATATTCTATAATTCACCATATTCAATTCAACCTCAATATCATGTATCATCAACATTTATATATTCCCAAAATAGGCTACATACCCGATGTCACTCCAAATATTAATATATCATTCACATACCTAGCTATTTACAATACATCCGCCAATATCAATAAATTATCAACACTAGGATACACCTTTTATTTCATAATACAATGAATCACATTCGTTGCCGACCAAGGCATTCTATTACCACTATTTACCTTCCCAAAAGCCTTACTTTTTAAACGCTCTCATCCTATGGTTTTCCTGCATCAATACTAAAAATTAGACCACATGGGAGAGTGAGTTATATATTTTAAATGACGATATGAATACAATTGATATTATGTGAATATGCATATCAACATCATGTATGCTTTGCTAGACACATCAATAAATATCATAATCTATTCATTTAACAATATACATATCAGGTATTCACCTATCATATCATAGCAAAGCAAGCATATACACATCTTTCACATCACCACAATGGGCCAATATCATCAGTATCGACCATTCAGGTCTTTTCTCAAAGCCACCATAGGCTGATCATCATTATTATCAATCATAAACAAACACGCCCTTCTTTAAATTGGGCCATAACATACATATCGTCATATTCGATATCATTTTGTATATTCACATCATTTATCACTTTTATGTGGTCTTTTAGGTATATTAATTACCCATTTCACCAACACCACACCACAATCTCAATCATCATCAATCATCATCACCACCTGGCATATCTCCATGCTATATGCAAATGCTCTTAGGCTAATTTATATGCACAATGGAATAATCAACAACAAATATAGATCTGACTGTGGGAATAAACACCAATTGTGGGTTTAAGAATGATCATATACCATGCCCCTACTGCAGTAGTAAAATGTATACACATATCTCATAATACATGCATAATCACCATATTTTTACTGGTACCAAACCGTATCGCCCATAATGCAACACCTGGCCATTTTCACCATGACCGCGGTAACATATTCGACATATAGTGTTGCGGGCCGACCAGATCGCACATCATGGCGGCTGTGATCTCAAAGACCACCGGGGTTATCTGCTCATCAAGAGCCACCCCTACGAGGGTCGGCTATATGTAGCTCCCCATAGCAATACATGGGCGGCTTCGTGACTTACGCACCGAGTCACAGGGGAAACAATGAATTGCTCGTGCACTGAGCCACCCTCCCACTGGGTCGGCCGAGGGGAACTCCCCTAACGTTCTAACATCGGCGGCTATGATATGTCATGGATGCAATGCAATGCAAATCAAATGCATTTCTCACACTGTGCATCCTAAATGTCACTCATCAATCAAATTATTCATCATTATATCACCAACACCACCATACACACCTTAGTGGATTTTATCATTGTTGGTTCTAGCCATTGTTTTCAAGATTTAAGTGTGGCATTTCATTTCAACATAGTTCATATATATATATATATATATTTCATGTCATTCACGCAAGTCAATACTTGCAATCAACCACAACGGCATTACAACGTTACATAGTATTCATCAATATTACCACACTTTCATTTACTGGGTTTTCATCTCATTATTCATCACCATTGTTTCATCTATATTTATTAGTGTGGCATTCACAATATTTCGTCAATATAATTCAAACCACACGTACAAGATCATATTTGTATCACTCTTAATGATACACAACAATTTATCAATAATAACGATCATCCTTTACTCAAGGAAATGATCCACCACATCATTTATTATTACACATTATCATTGTCATTTCTAATTCATCAATTTATAACAAATCATGTCGTCATTTAATCATTCTCTCATAGGGTCCATATTCACTCAAGGGTATATCTCATAACCCCACCATCATATTCTCATTATCATCCTTTCGCTACTCCATTTTAGGTGGTAAATACATCACAAACAATTAATTCCAATGTGCCAATTAATCCCAATCACCACCATGTTATATCATCATTATATTTCCCCTCATGCATCCCCTCAATCATCTCATATCACAAAGGAAAGGGTCCAACATAAGCCCAATACAACGAAAATGAAATAAATTTCAATTCTGGGCAACTGGCTCAAGCGAGATTCACCATCGCTTGAGCGAGATCAACATCGCTCGCTTGGGCGAGCCCTCTCGTGTAGGCGAAATACTCTTAGTAACGTTTTCACGCTCGCTCGCATGAGCAAGACTCACACTCGCCTGAGCGAGATTAAAGTGGGTCGCTTGAGCGTCCAAAATTCTCCTTGAGCGAAGAAGTCTTGGAGTATCAGGTCACGATCTCGCTTGAGCGAGTCATCTTGCTCAAGTGAAAATCATCCAGTATCCAATCTTGTGCTCGCTTGCTTGAGCAAGACCCAATATATCCCTCCACTCGCCTAAGCGAGATTTGTCCAGAAACAATCTTTCTGAGCGAAATTCGCCCAGTAGCTCACCATTCCATTTTTCACGTGTCTCGCTTGAGCGAAACTCCTTCTCGCCTGAGCGAGATTGGGCCAGAGGCCACCCTCCTGATATAGGGGACTCTCGCTTGAGCGAGATCCCATCCCGCTTGAGCGAGATTCGCCTTACACGTCCAAAAACTCAAGTTCTTTACTTCTTCCCAAATGCCAATATCCTTCCAACATAAAATTGGCTTAAACTAACCTCTCTCACACATTAATTCCTGTGCTTAGGACTTGATTCAACAATCCATACATCACCATTTTAAATCCTAATTCATCAACTATATGATAAAGGTTTTAAAAACACTTCTCATCACTACTCCACTCATCTCAAAACAACCCTCTGCACATTATTTAACTTATTCATTCATAGATTTTAACCATTATTTTATTCATGTCCAACCAAGGGACTATCAAACATTTATCATTAACATCATATATACATATATTTTCATAACAATCAACATAAGCCAAGCCATCATTCATTACTTCAGCAATTCAAACATACAATACATTCATGGCAAGGCATTGCATGAGTTCACACATAAACATAATTAATAATTAATCACTCATGCAATTGAAATGTAAACTCCTCTCCTACCTCGAGAGAAGAACCACAATCCAAACGCTCTAATTGCCTCGATCGTTCCACATCATCGTCCGGAACACAATCCTATCACAAACATACATATACATGCTATTAATATACCATCATAAGGCATCATCTCTTAAACTCATGATCAAATGCTAGACTTGTCTATACTCCAAATTCATATGCCTATGTTAGGCTTCGGGAATTCCTTTCCCAACGCCAAGATTCTCTAAATCTTAAGGGCTAAACAAACCCAACAATCAAGAGATCATATTCCTTATCCACAAGGCATCCAATATCTCATACAAATCACTCAATTATCATCACAATTTATTCAAACTCACAAGAAGCCTCTTGGCTCCATTCAAAACCATCACTAATCAACAAACTGTTATGGTATTTATCATAGCCCAAGACTTTATCAAGTCAAGTATCCATTATCAATGGTTCTCCACCATTATTGTTATCACCAATAACAACACTCAACATTGCTTATCATTTACCCATTCTTAAGATTAATTCCTCAAATCATCATATCTACTTACATGCACATATCATCAACCTCATTAATCAATCTCAATGATTCTAACAATTCATTCCTCTCATATACACCATTCTAAGACATCCATAATTATCAAAATCATCAACTTAGCTAAAGTCCTTAAATCATCAACGCTTGGGGTTTTCTCTAAAATTACCCAACAACTATCAACATCCAACATTTTCCATGATTCATCATAGAAACAATAACCCTCATGTAACACCCTAATCTTTGCAAATGATAATTCCAAAACAATGAGGGAATTTTTTTTTTTTTACAAAAATAGCCACAACTTATTCAACATAGAAGGGAAGAGGTAGGCAAGGGAAAATAGAGAGCATTCACACACATATGGCAAATGACAGAAAAGCTAAGACTGGAACCGGTTCATTTGGTTTAATGTAACACACTAGCGCCTGGGCGGATTACACAACATCGTTGGCTCGCTCAGGCGAGATCTGATACCGCCTAGGCGGGGTATGGCCATGCAACAGCGGATGGAGAGGGAATTCACAAAAGAAACCCCATACCGGTCTTCACTCGTTTCTACGGGACTAACCCTTCCTCAAAGAAATACTAGGTGTTCAGCATAGGGAAACAGGTAAGGGAAGGGAGATGCACATGTGTATTAGTTTGGAGGAAAGGGGGACCTAAACTTATTCTGCCCAATTCAACTGGGTATGACAACGTCTGGGCGGACTCAACCACAACGCCCAAGTAGGGGTCAACACCGTTATCTGGGATGCATTAACGTAACAACGGAGGGAAGGGTATTTGGGCGGTGTTCCACACTGACACCTACTCGCTTCAGCGCAAGTCCTCACACTTGGGCGAACCGTTCTAGTCGTTCGGAACTCCATAACTTAGCCCTCCAAATTTATCCATACAGCGACACTCATACTCTACTCGGGAAGTGAGGGTTATCCCACTCGGGTTCCAGAACTCCTTCTCACTCGGACTTCCCATCTTTCACTCGGTTATCGATACCTTAAACTTAAAATCCAATCCACTCTAAACCACCATTCGAACTCCTCTCTCAGAAGGGAATCACTCGAGGTTTTCACTCGGAAATATCAACTCTTCCTCACTCGGGATTTCATACTTACATTTACTCGGAAATCCTCAGGCCTATAATCATTCGGAAGCTAGCGACTGACTCACCCGGCATACCACCATTTAATCACACAGATTATAATTACCCTACGCTCATAAGACATCCTCATACAGTCCTCTTCACCGCTCAACCTCACTTACAGCATAGAAGAACACACAACATATACTTGTATAAACGAAAACATTCATATAATTACAAAAACTTCATCATGACTTTTGTTACCCAAAGCTATCAAGTTTTAACGTAAGAACTACAACCAAAACACGAGCCGGCCAAGGCTTAACAAAACGTTATACACAGTATTTATACATATACACATATACACATGTAGATATATGTTCCAATAGCGCTCTGATTCATTGTCCTGCACTCGCTCCTCCTTCATCCTTCTTTCCGAGAGATGTTCACTGAAAGTGTAGCCACTGCAGGGGTGAGCTTTTACGTGTAAAATGACAATCAAGGACTCGGCATCAGTGTCAGCATGCACATTCACATCCATTCAATCATTTTCAAATTAATTAAAGTTAGACACTGCAAAATGACATTTAAGACACACAGACAACACATACAGGTATTCCCCACCCTCGGAAACCATTCATAACACTCCACACACGTTATACGTACTACTCTAATCAACCTCATATCTACATGCATGCCTGTGGATCCGACTCGAGTGATGACTTTCAGTTACAGTTTTCCCCTCCCCTGGCCCCTCGTCCTTCAGCTCTTCCCGCGTGGTACCGGCCTCCCATTGGCATCTCGAGACTCTTCTCTAGCTCCTACGGCTACCACGAGCTCCTTCGGAATCTAGCCGGGGTCTGTAACTGGAAGTCATTCCCTCGGGGCTCTTGACCTTCCACGGGTCACCCTACTCTTACACATGCAGCTAAATGCATCTACCAACAAGCGTCATTACACCACCGATACCTCCTTCGTAACCATTAAGTAGGAACAGATTCGATGCAACCTTTATTCGCTTTTATTATTTACACCAATATGTTCAACCATCAGCAATCAAGTAATAGCATCTGACAAATCAACTAACAAGCACACATTTATATTCTCATAGCGTTAACAAGGATAGAACCATGCATATCATTCGTTATTATCAATACTAACATACTACTTTACCACCATCTAGATCACAAGCATTTATTGTTCAACCACTATAAAACACACGGAATCCAGAATCTCCAATCATGCATGGATCCAATTATCACAAACACATGCACATACACTCAAGCAGAATATTCATCCGGTACCGTTCGTGGACCATGCATTTAACATGCAAGCACCCCCTACTTACGAAAGGGACTTCAAGAAGCTTTTCTGCTCTTTGACGTTGAATCTGACGCCCCTCTACTGATTCGTTCAGCCTTTCTCCACTCTGTCGCACTCTGCACTTGGCTCGGGGTTGGGGTGTTGTTCTTCCTCTGCTTTACGATCGTCCTTCACCTGTCGGGGCTCTGACCTTCTTCCCGCACTGTCGTCGTGACGGATAGAAACAGGGGAAAGGAAAGAAGATGGAGACGAAGAAGAAAAGAGAGAATGGAGTAGTGGGAGAAGTTGTTTCCACCCACGGTGATACTGAATACGCACCTATATACGCATGCGAGGGGGAAAGGAGTGGGATGGGAAAGAGTGAGTCACAGACCACTCACACCTTCCGCCAATCACAGACAGCCACATCCCATCAATTAAGTCCAATTAACTTGTCATTAACTCTCAGGCTATATTGGTTATGATTAACAACTAATTCTTTACTTTCAATTTTTCTTATTATTTAATTTTTATTCGGTATCTAACTTCAAAACTGGGATGTTACAGTTCTCCCCCACTCAAAAGAATTTCGTCCTCGAAATTCAATCGGTAACTCACCTTAGCAAACAACTCGGGGTACTGCTGCCTCATGGTGTCTTCGCGTTCCCAGGTACGAGAGGTAGTCTTGCCTTGTTGCCACTCCACTTCTACCAGCTGTACGTTTTTATTTCTCAAACGCTTCACCGATCGGTCCATGATTCTGATCGGTATAGTCACGGTGGTCAGGTCTTCCTTGACTTCCACTTCATCGTCAGGCATTGTGTGACTGGGGTCATGTAGATACTTCCTTAGTTGCGACACATGAAATACGTTGTGCAATCGGGATAAGTGGATCGGTAATGCTATTCGGTATGCTATGGTGCCGACTCGTTCCAACACCTCATAAGGTCCAATGTATCGAGGGCTTAACTTTCCGCCTTTCAAGGCTCGTCCAACTCCTTTATTCGGAGAAGTCCTCAAAAACACTCTGTCTCCGACTGAAAATTCCAATGGTTTGGTGCGTTTGTCATGGTAACTCTTCTGCCTGTCTTGAGATGCCTTCATTTTTCCCTGTATCACTCGGATCCGCTCTGTGGTTTGCTTCACAATGTCTGGTCCCAATAGCAGACTCTCACCCGTTTCCGACCAGCAAAGTGGGGTTCGGCATCTTCGTCCATATAGTGCTTCATAGGGTGCCATGCCAATGCTGTTATGATGGCTGTTATTGTACGTAAACTCAATCAAGGGGAGGTACTGCTCCCAATCTCCTCCGTGCTCTAACACACACGCCCTTAATAAGTCTTCTAAACTTTGAATCGTCCGCTCGGATTGTCCATCCGATTGGGGGTGGTAGGCAGAACTAAGCCAAAGTTTGGTGCCCATTTCTTGATGCAGGCTGGTCCAAAACCGGGACGTGAACCTCGGATCTCTATCCGATACGATGGAAGTTGGTATGCCATGCAGTCGGATAATCTCATGAACGTAAATCCGTGCCAATTTATGCATTGGGTACTTCATGTTCACAGGCAGGAAGTATGCACTCTTCGTTAGTCGGTCAACAATGACCCAAATCGCATCATGGCCCGCTCGGTTTGTGGGCAATCCCATGACAAAATCCATAGCAATCGAGTCCCATTTCCACATGGGAATCTCCAGGGGCTGCATTGCACCGTACGGTTTCTAGTGCTCCACTTTTGATTTTTGGCACGTAATACACCGAGCTACGTATTCTGCCACATCCCTCTTTAGTCCGGGCCACTAGAACTGTTTCTTCAGGTCATGGTACATTTTCGTGGTTCCCGGGTGAATACTGAATAGGCTTTTGTGGGCTTCATCAAGCACCACTCTCCTTAATTCTCCTCCGCTCGGTATGTATATTCTGTCTCTCACCCGGAAGATCCCATCTGATCCCACGGTCAAGGATAAATCCTTTCCTTTGGCCTGAGTTTCCTTTATTTTGGTTAAGTAGGAGTCTAACTGTTGCTGCTCGTACATGGACTTCAAGAACTCATTGGCGATCCTCAATGTACCGATTGTCATTTTCCGAGAGGAAGGGGTGTCAACATACAAGTTCATGTCTCGAAACCGTTCCAACAACTCTACTTCTTTTACCATCATTGCTGCCATGTGGAGGGATTTCCGACTCAACGCATCGGCCATGACATTTGCCTTTCCGGGATGGTATTTTAGCTCGAAATCGTAATCTTTTAAAAACTTAATCCATCTTCTCTGCCTCATGTTCAGCTCTTTCTGGTTGAATAGGTATTTGAGGCTCTTGTGGTCACTGTATACTTCAAACCGGGACCCGTACAAGTAGTGCCTCCATATTTTTAGTGCAAACACCACAGCTGCCAGCTCCAAATCGTGGGTCGGATAATGCTGCTCGTGAGGTCTCAATTGCCGAGAGGCATACGCTATCACCCGATCTCTCTGCATGAGCACGCATCCTAATCCGAGTCCTGATGCATCACAATAAACTACAAAGCTTTCTTGTAAGTCGGGTAATGCCAGCACTGGCGCAGTCGTCAACTTGTTCTTCAGCTCTCGGAAGCTGCTCTCGCACTCGGAACTCCACACGAAGGGAATGCTTTTCCGAGTCAACTTAGTTAGTGGTAACGCTAGCTTAGAAAAACCTTCAATGAACCTTCTATAGTAACCTGCCAGGCCCATAAAACTCCTTATTTCCGAGACCGACTTGGGTCTCTCCCATGCCATTATAGCTGTCACCTTCGAAGGGTCCACCGAGACTCCTTGCTCAGAAATTACATGTCCGAGGAAGTGGATCTTATTCATCCAGAATTCGCACTTTGAAAGCTTCGCGAACAACTGCTTCTCCCTTAACACTTGGAGTACCGCTCGGAGGTGTTCTTCATGCTCCTCGGAAGTCTTAGAATAGATTAGGATGTCATCAATGAAAACAACTACGAATCGGTCTAAATAGGGGTGGAATATGCTGTTCATGTAATTCATGAAGACAGCAGGGGCGTTTGTCACACCGAACGGCATCACTACATACTCGTAGTGGCCATACCGAGTCCTAAAGGCAGTTTTTGGAATATCCGAGTCCTTCACTCAGATTTGGTGATATCCCGATCGTAGATCGATTTTTGAGAAGACTGAGGCTCCACGCAGTTGGTCAATTAAATCATCAATTCTGGGTAATGGATACCGATTCTTAATTGTGAGTTTGTTTAACTGTCGGTAATCTATGCAAAGTCTCATGCTTCCATCCTTCTTCTTAACAAGTAGTACCGGTGCGCCCCAAGGTGATACACTCGGTCTAATGAACTGTTTTCCGAGTAACTCATCCACTTGCTTCTTCAGCTCGGCTAATTCAGTTGAGGACATTCTATAGGGTGCACTGGAGACTGGCTCGGCTCTAGGGATCAAGTCTATAGAGAACTCGATTTCTCTATTGGGAGGGACACTCGGTACGTCCTCAGGGAACACCTCTGGGAATTCACAGACAATCAGAATTCCGTTCACTCGGATGTTACTCTCGCCCTCGGTTAGACAAAGCATCATGAATAGTTGAGTTATACCTTGTGCTGCGCAGTCCTCATGGTGCTGTCTTGGGAAAATTATCCTTCGGTTTCTGCAATCTACTAACACTTTATTGGCTGAAAGCCAATCTATTCCGAGCACGATGTCAAGACCTTTTAGGGGCATGCAAACCAGATCGAAGGTGAAACTCCGATAATATAATGCAAACGTTACATTTTTGCACATTGACGATGTGGACACATTAGTGCCAGTCGGGCTGGCCACTTCTAAAGTCCGATTCATAGACACAGTCGGTAACTTCAAACGCTTCACACACTCATCAGCTATGAAGGAGTGGGTAGCTCCAGAATCAAAAACTACACTAAGTGTGTATCTACCGAGTGAGCACTTACATTGTACCAAGTCATTTGCTTGTGCGACTTCTTCTGCGTTGATGGCGTAGACTCTTCCAGTGGCTGGTTGGTCAGTGTCTCTCCTCCTGATATTTGGGGCAACCATCATATTCCCTCTAGCTCTGTTGTTTCCGCCCCGTGAGTTTTGTCCATCATTCCTATTGATCTTCACCTGGAACCCTCCTTGACGCACACTAGCATTTGTTTGACGGAGTTGGGGGCAGTCAGGGCGAATGTGTCCCCTATTCCCGCAGTGAAAACACTTAACATCGGTATCGTTGCAACTTTGAGCAAAGTGGTCACCACCACATTTAAAGCACTTACCGTACCTGGGTCGTCTACTCATCTGTCTCCCTCGGTCACCACGACCCTGATATCTAGTGAAGGGTTCATTTCTTCCTACGTTCCCTGGCCTCTTAAAACGTGACTACTGAGGCCTCAGATACTGGTTGGCTCTGTTGCTCTAGCCCGAGTGGGCCTTGTCATCTTCTTCAAATATCCTACATTTATTCACCAATGCAGGGAAACTCCGTATCTCATGGTATCTGCAGGCCCTCTTAATATCTGATCTTAATCCATTCTCAAACTTAAGGCACTTCGAGCTCTCCGTCCCAGGTTGTTGGAAGGGTGGGTAGAATAGGCACAACTCCTCGAATCTCGTCGCGTATTCTTCCACAGTCATGGAGCCTTGCTTCAACTCCATAAACTTCAGCTCCTTCTGACTCCTCACTGTGTCGGGGAAGTATTTCTCTAAGAAGCATGTCTTAAAATCGTTCCATGTCAGCTGAGCTTCATCATCAGGGAATCGGCTTCTGGCTATCTTCCACCAGTTCTCCGCTTTATCTCACAGCATATATACTGCACATTCTACCTTTTGGGCCTCGGTACAACGAAGACCCCCAAAAATCCTCTCCAGTTCCTGAGTCCATTTAAAAGCTGCCTCCGGATTACGTCCTCCCTGAAACTCACTCGGCTTCCTCTTCAGGAAGCGGTCCAGCACGTGGCCATCCTCAGCTCGAGTCTGGCCCTGCCTTTCAAACACGTCTGCAAAGCGTTGGAATGCTGTGGCTATAGCCTCCATGCTTTGGCGATGCGTCATTCCTTATCCTGAAATCGACATTCGAGGATAAGTATACCGAGCTACTTACTACCGATCGGGTTCTCAGTCTAACATTCCATAGCTTAGCACGTTATATCATTCTTCCAGGTTACACACACAATCAGACCAGGAGGAAACAACCTCTTATCCTCAAGCCAATATCAATCAGGTTCAACTAACATCACAACAATTATGACCATTTAGTCAGAAAACACACAACCGCTTACACTCGGTAAGCATACCTTGGCCTTGGACCTTTCGGTCTGCTCTGATACCAAAATGTAACACCCTAATCTTCGCAAATGATAATTCCAAAACAATGAGGGAATTTTTTTTTTTTTACAAAAACAGCCACAACTTATTCAACATAGAAGGGAAGAGGTAGGCAAGGGAAAATAGAGAGCATTCACACACATATGGCAAATGACAGAAAAGCTAAGACTGGAACCGGTTCATTTGGTTTAATGTAACACACTAACGCCTGGGCGGATTACACAACATCGTTGGCTCGCTTAGGCGAGATCTGATACCGCCTAGGCGGGGTATGGCCATGCAACAGCGGATGGAGAGGGAATTCACAAAACAAACCCCATACCGGTCTTCACTCGTTTCTACGGGACTAACCCTTCCTCAAAGAAATACTAGGTGTTTAGCATAGGGAAACAGGTAAGGGAAGGGAGATGCACATATGTATTAGTTTGGAGGAAAGGGGGACCTGAACTCATTCCGCCCAATTCAACTGGGTATGACAACGTCTGGGCGGACTCAACCACAACGCCCAAGTAGGGGTCAACACCGTTATCTGGGATGCATTAACGTAACAACGGAGGGAAGGGTATTTGGGCGGTGTTCCACACTGACACCTACTCGCTTCAGCGCAAGTCCTCACACTTGGGCGAACCGTTCTAGTCGTTCGGAACTCCATAACTTAGCCCTCCAAATTTATCCATACAGCGACACTCATACTCTACTCGGGAAGTGAGGGTTATCCCACTCGGGTTCCAGAACTCCTTCTCACTCGGACTTCCCATCTTTCACTCAGTTATCGATACCTTAAACTTAAAATTCAATCCACTCTAAACCACCATTCGAACTCCTCTCTCAGAAGGGAATCACTCAAGGTTTTCACTCGGAAATATCAACTCTTCCTCACTCGGGATTTCATACTTACATTTACTCGGAAATCCTCAGGCCTATAATCATTCGGAAGCTAGTGACTGACTCACCCGGCATACCACCATTTAATCACACAGATTATAATTACCCTACGCTCATAAGACATCCTCATACAGTCCTCTTCACCGCTCAACCTCACTTACAGCATAGAAGAACACACAACATATACTTGTATAAACGAAAACATTCATATAATTACAAAAACTTCATCATGACTTTTGTTACCCAAAGCTGTCAAGTTTTAACGTAAGAACTACAACCAAAACACGAGCCGGCCAAGGCTTAACAAAACGTTATACACAGTATTTATACATATACACATATACACATATACACATGTAGATATATGTTCCAATAGCGCTCTGATTCATTGTCCTGCACTCGCTCCTCCTTCATCCTTCTTTCCGAGAGATGTTCACTGAAAGTGTAGCCACTGCAGGGGTGAGCTTTTATGTGTAAAATGACAATCAAGGACTCGGCATCAGTGTCAGCATGCACATTCACATCCATTCAATCGTTTTCAAATTAATTAAAGTTAGACACTGCAAAATGACATTTAAGACACACAGACAACACATACAGGTATTCCCCACCCTCGGAAACCATTCATAACACTCCACACACGTTATACGTACTACTATAATCAACCTCATATCTACATGCATGCCTGCGGATCCGACTCGAGTGATGACTTTTAGTTACAGTTTTCCCCTCCCCTGGCCCCTCGTCCTTCAGCTCTTCCCGCGTGGTACCGGCCTCCCATTGGCATCTCGAGACTCTTCTCTAGCTCCTACGGCTACCACGAGCTCCTTCGGAATCTAGCCGGGGTCTGTAACTGGAAGTCATTCCCTCGGGGCTCTTGACCTTCCACGGGTCGCCCCACTCTTACACATGCAGCTAAATGCATCTACCAACAAGCGTCATTACACCACCGATACCTCCTTCGTAACCATTAAGTAGGAACAGATTCGATGCAACCTTTATTCGCTTTTATTATTTACACCAATATGTTCAACCATCAGCAATCAAGTAATAGCATCTGACAAATCAACTAACAAGCACACATTCATATTCTCACAGCGTTAACAAGGATAGAACCATGCATATCATTCGTTATTATCAATACTAACATACTACTTTACCACCATCTAGATCACAAGCATTTATTGTTCAACCACTATAAAACACACGGAATCCAGAATCTCCAATCATGCATGGATCCAATCATCACAAACACATGCACATACACTCAAGCAGAACATTCATCCGGTACCGTTCGTGGACCATGCATTTAACATGCAAGCACCCCCTACTTACGAAAGGGACTTCAAGAAGCTTTTCTGCTCTTTGACGTTGAATCTGACGCCCCTCTACTAATTCGTTCAGCCTTTCTCTACTCCGTCGTACTCTGCACTTGGCTCGGGGTTGGGGTGTTGTTCTTCCTCTGCTTTACGATCGTCCTTCACCTGCCGGGGCTCTGACCTTCTTCCCGCACTGTCGTCGTGACGGATAGAAACAGGGGAAAGGAAAGAAGATGGAGACGAAGAAGAAAAGAGAGAATGGAGTAGTGGGAGAAGTTGTTTGCACCCACGGTGATACTGAATACACACCTATATACGCATGCGAGGGGGAAAGGAGTGGGATGGGAAAGAGTTAGTCGCAGACCACTCACACCTTCCGCCAATCACAGACAACCACATCCCATCAATTAAGTCCAATTAACTTGTCATTAACTCTCAGGCTATATTGGTTATGATTAACAACTAATTCTTTACTTTCAATTTTTCTTATTATTTAATTTTTATTCGGTATCTAACTTCAAAACTGGGATGTTACACCTCATCCATTTATTACTACAAAACCAAGATCAACAATCATTTTCCAAACTATTCAAGCCTAGGGTTTTAACGTTTCCCTCAACATGCATAACCTCAAACATTATTATTTCAAGCTTAGCCAATACAAGTCCACAAGTAAAAAAATAATGAGGCAAGAACCCTTACCTCAAGCTCATGCTAATGTCCAAAACGAGAATAGGGAGAAAGGAAGAAGAGGATGTTCCTGTAACAACCCTGATTTTCTGTACTCGAATCCCAATGTGATCGACATAATTAATAAAATTTTGAATAAATTTTTCACGTTTGAAAACATTTCCAATACACCATCATGACCACATCAAGACCTAAATCACAGAAAACCAAAGAGTGAGATTAAATAACCTATAACTGGATCGATAACTAAATGCCCACAGCGGTATACAAAAATAATAGAGTTTACAGCGGAAGAATATGTATACCAGGCACACACCTAGTCCCATATATGGCGATATGAGAAAAGGCTAGGCTAGCACGCAATGGCATATTATAAGCCTATTAGACAACCATCATCATTCTACAGTTAATTCATTTAAGCATGCAAAGCCTAAGGTATAACTATATATATACATGTACACACGGGAATCTTCTCCCAGCCTCCGCTACCATTAATATACATCAATTAATTTTTAATCCTTCTAATACACAACAAATCATCTCTTACCTACTACATTTATATCCACAATTCACAATTCCGAAGGATCATTCTATACATGTTCCAAATTCATTAAAATCGCCTACATTCTTATAACCAATTCATTCATTACCTAAGAATTCATAAATGATGCCTGCCAAGGAACTTCCTTTACCACTATTTACCTTCACTCAAGCTTGATCTTTAAATCCGAACTCATCCCATGGTAACCTGCATCACAATGCTAAAAAGGAGACCACATAGGAGAGTGAGTTATACATTCAAAATGACGAATAATATATATATTGTGATCATGTGTATATGCATACAAACATCATGTGTGCTTTGCTATCAAAACATCAAATTATCATTCATTCATTATCTCATTATCACAATAGGCATACAGGCCTCATGAATCGTAATTCATATCATAAATAAGCACAACATATACACAATCACAAACACTATCACTTTGCCACTTATCAACAAGGGCATTCACAATCATTATCATCATTGATTCATTAAGGTTTCACTCAATACCTCCTCACAAGGGGTTTCTCAACACTCGTGATCATCCCATTTCAAATGCCATGGTCTTAAAGCTAATGCATATATTAACTGTTTGATGCATATGAAACAGATCCGGTTTCATATCACGGGTGATCGCAACCACCATAATCAATCGTTCATAATCATTGGTTTCCCGCCTCGCAAGGAGCTTTCTCGTGATCGCAACCACGTTCAACAATTCACATAGGTTTCCCGCCTCGCAAGGGGTACTCCCACCTCATGATCGCAACCATGGGCATCATAGGTGCTCGCAAGCCCTTTATCATATCAAATACCAAGTGATCGCAACCACTGGCTCATCATTATACAATGGTCCCCGCAGGGCCTTTCACATTCCATAATCAGGTGATCGCAACCACCATTACAATATCATATCATCATCACATTGGTTTCCCGCCTCGCAAGGGGTACTCCCTTCATAGAATCCCGCAGGATCTTTCATCACTGTGATCGCAACCACATAATACCAATGTTATGCCATCCCATGAATGCAAGATGCAATAATGCATATACTTAACAACAACCTCGCAGCAAGGATATCTCACCCTCTCACTTAGGGATATATTTCAATTTTGATATTTTCAATAGTCATATAATTAATTACAAACCCTTCAAGGCATATCATTCATATAATTGGCATCTTCAATGGCCACAACATCATTTCATATCAATCCACAATTGGAGATTGAAAGGCATAACAACAAACATAATATTAATCCACACATGTGGCAACAAGGTATTACGAATTACATATACATATATAACAATCATAATTGCTTCATACGCATGCAAGTCAATTACTTACACCCATCACAAGAGTATCATAATAATTCTCAATAATTATCAAATTGCCATTCTAATTAATTCAATACATATACATGGCAAGGCAAGCATGAGTATCCATCGCATACAACAATCGCTATTAAATTTACTCATGCAATTTGAATGTTAACTCATCTCCTACCTTAAGGGAAGAGCCGAAACTAGTCCAATGCTCCGAATGCTCCATTGCATCACCCGGAATACAATCTACATAATATACATATGCATTCATACAATTAATAAGCCATCTCAAGGCATTCCTCATAATTCTTAAACATTTGCTAGCCTATCATAAAGCCCAACATCAAGTCCTAGACTTGATGAACACCAACTTATACAATTGTATTAGGCTTCGGGAATTCCTTTCCCAAAGCCAAGATCCTCTAGATCTTAAAAGGCTAAGTAAACCCAATAACATCATTATCTCATCCATTCCATAATGTATTTTCAATTCACCTCAACTCTTCAAATATCCTCATTATAAAATTTCATTCAAATTCATTACAAGCCTCTTGGCCCCAATCAAGACCATCATCAATTAACAAACCCTTATAGCATTTATTATCTTACACAACCTTATGAACATAGTTTAAAACATTATTAACCTTATTAATCAATCCCAATGATTCTAAAGGTTCATTCCCTTCTTACAATTCCTTCTAAGACATCAAAAATCATCAACATTACTTATTCAGTCAAGAACCCCCAAAACACCACACTTAGGGTTTTCATCAAAACCCAAACAACATTTACCCATGTTCATGAATCACTACCAATGGCCATCTCTCATCATTAATATCATTCTTCAATGCCATTAAACCCACATTCTATTCATATTTCACACTTTCCCCAATTTATTAGAGTTAGGATTTCACTAAAACCTAACAACACTTATTAATACCCATTTATTTCTCATCACCCTTCCAACATTAATCTCAAGTGCCTTATTAGATACTTTTAAAGGCTCACATTTAAGCCACCCCACCTTAGGCTTCCACATTAATGCTCTCCCAACAACCCATATGCCATAAATACTCCCCCAAAACCAAGAACCCAAAATCTAGGGCATAAACTCATAAAGAATGGTGAGGAACTTACCTCACCCAAGAGTTGGCCATGAGCTCCCAAGGAAAAGAGAGATCCGCACGAAAATAAAGGAGAAGAGTGGAAGAGGATCCAACCTTAAGCTTCTCCTTTGAGCCTCCATGAAAACAAATATGGGAGAGGGTAAGAAAGCTCCACACGGCTTTGGTTTTTGGATAGAAGAAAAGAGGAGATGGAGAAGGGAAGAAGACGAAGAAGAAGAGTGAAGAAAGGAGAGGAAGAAGTGACGTGAAAGTGGAAAGAAAGTGAGAGTTTATGATTTAATATTTTCTTCCCCATTAAAATCTCACAGTTACATCATAATTAAGATGGCAGCCCAATAATCCATCATGCCATGTTATATTTACATTAATATCCTTTTACATCCCCTCGGGTATCTAACAAAGTAAGGGGAAAAGAGTCCAAGCCATCGGAACCGAGTAAAAAAGGCCAACATACTCAAACCGAGAGAAAAGAGGGGAAAATACAATCAGGGTGTCACTCGCTCAAGCGAAACCCACATTCGCTTGAGCGAGACAGCCCATCTCGCTTGAGCGTCTTAGTTCGCTCGAGCGAAAACGTTCCAGTAAGCATTCCCAAGTGCATTCGCTCGAGCGAGGCTCCCTTCAACTAGCCACTCGCTCGGGCGAGAATTGTCCAATAAGGAATTTCATATTCACTCGCTTGAGCGAGGTATCCATTCGCTTAAGCGGAATCCGACCCGAGGTCTTTCTTCCAATCACTCAGTTTTACTCAACTTGGGTTTTCAATCAGCAAAGTCCCACTAAAACTGACTCCCATCACTCGGGTTTCAACTTGACAGAATCCCTCAAAATCAACCCAATATTCATTCGGTTTTCACTCGATAAAATTCATCCGGATCCGAGTCATATCACACTCGGCTTCCCTCTTGACATAATAATCTAGACCGATCCACTTTCCATTCAACCAAGTCATTCAGGGCCAACTCATACTCATATAGTTTCTCACTTGGTAATCATTCTAAAACTGATTCATCACTGATTGGGTCTTCCACTCGGTATTCATACCTCCTCTCACTCGGAGAATACCTTAACCATTCATTCCTCAGGAATAAACTCCTTAATCAAGTTCCACTCGGAATAACTTAACACTTAGCCACTCAAAATACATGAAATCTTATTCACTCGAAATTTATACATAACATTCACTCGGAGTCCGAACCTCATTCACTCGGAATGTATATAACATCACTCACTCAACATTTCATTCCCAAAACTGACTCAATACCTGATCGGCTACCACTCAGCCATTCATCTTGTAACATCCCAAATTTTATAAAAAATGAATAATTAATGAGAATGGCAAGTTGATGTTTATTGAGGATGATGTGTGAGAATATGAGGAATTCCGAGTGAGAATGCTTTGGAACAAGTTATATATGTTTTATATGATGTACATGATAGCTTGGACATGATTAAATTGGCTTAAAATGAGATTTCATAAGTTGAGCTGTGTGGAATTTGTGTTTCCTGTTTCTGTGCTGATAGTCTCGCCCGAGCGAGAAGGGATCTCGCCCAGGCAAGGATCCCCTGTATTGGTATAACGGTCTCTAGACCATTTTCGCTCAGGCGAAGGTGAATTTCGCTCAAGTAAAATTGCCCAAGTATCAGTGTTGCTCTCTGGAAGGAATTCACAGTATCAGTGTTTGCTCTCTGGAGGAAATTCGCTCAGGCGAATGGAGTCTCGCCAGCGAAAGGTCTGAGGAATGGCATTCGCCAGGCGAGTGAGGAATCAGCTCGAGCGAGTACAGTGTGTTGTGATTAGGTGAGGTTCTGGACGAATCTCGCTCAAGCGAGAATGGCCGCGCTTGAGCGAGCCAGTGAGGAAATGGTCACTGGACCTTTTTTGCCCAAGCGAGTGTGAGTGGCTTGAGCAAAAGTGGGGAGTGTGAATGCTGGGTGATGCTTACTCAGGTGAGTGACTTGTATGGTTGTGTTTTGACCGAGTGTATGATGAGTAAGAGGGATTCTTGACGAAATTCATTCGAGTGGGAACCTTAGAAAATCATTTCTTGATGTAGTGAAATTCCGAGTGAAATTCCGAGTGGCTATGCCAAGGCAGAACCCTCCGAGTGAGGGAGTAGATAAAATTCTGAGTGAGAGGTCTTCCTGTGTGATATTCCAAGCAGTTGTGTTCCGAGTGAAAATATCCGAGTTCAAGGTAACTCATTCCGAGTGGAGCCTCTCTGTGAGTGTAACTCCGAGTGGAAATGGCACCGAGTGTGGACACAAGGTGTGTTGTCCAGAAGTATTCTGGAAAGACTTTATTCGTGGGGAAAAAAAAAGAAAGTTGGTTTTGGAATGAAATACCGACTGGAAAACCAAGTGAGGAAGGACTCAGTCTGGATTGTTTATCCGAGTGGATACTGAGTGAGTGTGAAGGCATAAGATAATTCTGTGTAATCATAGGCCTAAATGTTGCCGAGTGGAAAATATGAGTAAACCCTGAGTGGGGATGGGTTTAGATATTCCCAAGTGGAAATCCGAGTGAACCTCTTTCGAGGGAAGAGTTATTGTAATGGCTCAGATTGGGATATATTCTAAGTGTATGAGATATGTGTATAATCTGAGTGAATGAGGTTTTATACCCCGAGTGGTTAGGATCTGAACAAGTCCGGGTGAGACTTAATGAATTCCCCGAGTGAGTTATGGTTAGAGTAAACCCAATTGGAACTTGACTGTTGGGAACCTTCCCAAGGGGAAGGAGATTGAGTATTCTCCGAGTGTGAGAAGTGTAATTATGCCGAGTGGTGAATGTGGAATACATTCCGAGTGAATTATGGTTGTGATACACCGAGTGGTGTTTAATTGGGAAATATTCTGAGTGAGGAAGGTTTTTGGATTCCGAGTGGGATAACCTTCATTTACCGAGTGGATTGTATAAGTGTGACCCTTGAGGATAGAATATAAATGACTAAGTATATACGGGGGTGTATCCCCAAGTGATGATGGTATTGTGATAATTATTATGAAGAATATCACCTTGCGGGGTGCCACGAAGGGTGTATCCCTGAGTGAAGATGCTGTTACATGAATTATTATTGAAATGAACATATCACCTTGCGGGGTGCCACGAAGGGTGTATCCCTGAGTGATGATGGTATTATGTTATTTATTGTGAAATGAAATACCTTGTAGGGTGTCGCGAAGGGTGTAGCCCTGAGTGATGATGATATTATGATATTTATCGAAATGAATCACCTTGCGGGGTGCCACGAAGGGTGAATCCCTGAGTGATGATATTATTATTAGAATTATTGAGAAATTAATGGTGTGGTGGTTGTGATCACCCGTTGATATGGAATCGGATCCATTGTATATTTGAGATAGGATGACCACGAGTGATGAGAAACCCCTTGCGAGGAGGTATTGAATAAAAGATAAAATGAATCGATGATGATAATGATTGAGGATGCCCTTGTTGATAAGTGGCAGGTGATTGTGTATATGATTATGTATGTGCTTGTGCTTATTTATGATATGAATTGTGATTCATGATGTCTGTATGCCCATTGTGATAATGAGATAATGAATGATTGATAATTTGATGTTTTGTTAGCAAAGCACACATGATGTTTGCATGCATATACACATGATCATAATATATATTATTCGCCATTTTGAATGTATAACTCACTCTCCCATGTGGTCTCCTTTTTAGCATTGTGATGCAGGTTACCATGGGATGAGTTTGGATTTAAAGATCAAGCTTGGGTAAAGGTAAATAGTGGTAGAGGAAGTGCCTTGGCCGGCATCATTTATGGATTCTTGTGTAATGAATAAATTGTATATGATTGTATAGATGATTTAGAGATTTTGAGTATGTATAAGATAATTCTTTAAATTGATGAATGATGAATATATATATGTGTAGAATATAAGAGATGATTTGATGTGTATTAGAAGGATTGAAAGTGAATGATATTCTTTGAGAATTGAGATAGTCGGGAGTATATTCCCGAACGTATATAATATTAGTTATATCTTAGGCATTGCATGCTGGCCGAGCCTTCTCTCATATCGTCATATATGGGACTAGGCGTGTGCCCGGTATACATATTCTTCCGCTGTATACTCTATTACTTTTGTATAGCTTTATGGGCAATTTACCTATCGATCTAGTTATAGGTTATTTAATCTTACTCTTTGGTTTTCTGTGATTTGGGTCTTGATGTGGTCATGATGGTGTATTGGAAATGTTTTCAAACGCGAAAAATTTATTCACAATTTTATTAATTATGTTGATCACATTGGGATTCGAGTACAGAAAATCAGGGGTGTTACAAGGTGGTATCAGAGCATATTTTGCTCTGAATTGAAGTTATTGGTTATTGCCACGACTGCTCTGTGAGGATTTGATATTATGGATGATTGGAGCATGATTGCTCAATGGTGAGATACTTATGGTGATCTTTGGAGTGAGATGCTCATTATTGGAATATGGTTATTTTGTATAAATTTAAGGATGATGGCATGTTTAAGTATTGATTGCCCTATATGGACTTGCGAATGACTAGTTGTCTAAGGATTATGAATTGATCATAAGGGCATATTTGCTTATTAAGGAATTCTTGTGAATCATTAATGCTGAGTTGGGATTTATGTTTATTAATGGCTCTTTATGAGATTATGGATTCAGAAGATATAATTGATGCCTATGAGAGTATACCTTTTATCATAGAGGTTGTATGATGCACATATGGAGCCTAGTTGCTCGTTGATAATCATTAATGAAATTATGGGATTGGATATGAGTGAATGAGATTCCTCAATATGTGATTGATGTATTTATTGTGTAAGACCGGCCAAGTTCCTTACCCTATTACCTTCAAATGACGAATATATTGTTATTGTGCATTGATGTTGATATATATGAAATGCAAATTGATTTGATGATGAATCCATGATTGAATGTTAATCTGGGAAATGAAATATTGAGATGTGAATATGAGATATGAGATATGAATTAATATGATGATGATTTGATGCCATGTGTTGATCATGGATATGATATATATACATATATTGATTTAATGATGGACCTATGCCATATGTTGATTACGGATAGGGAATATTGAGAAAGAAATTGATATGGTAGTAGGCCATATATGTTGAGACCTTGATGTGTATATGCACCAGGAAATTGAATTGTGGTTAGGTCTCTATATGCATTATGCTTGTGGCGTTTAGCCAAGGAATGTTTGTTAAATGAAATGAAACTCACATGAGGAATTGAATGAATAAATAATATTGAAGAAATTCCCTAGTGTGGGTATCTTCGAATTTAAATGTTTGGGTGTGCCATTTGTGAAGGATGGATTTTATATCCTTTGGCACAAGAACCTTATATGTTATATGATATAAGTGATTTGTTGAATCCCTAGATTGGAAATTCGAATATGTAGTGGATGATTAAATGTGAAATCGAATATGTGTTGAATTGAGGTTGTGTCTCAGTTTTTGTTGTGTGAAAACCGAGTGAATGGTTTATTTAATTAATTATAACCCACTAGGTGTGATGACCTAGATGGACTTGGTATGATCTTGTATGATCGATTATTGTAGAGAATTAATTAAATTAGACCCTATGGCGATCTAGGCTCTATGTTGTTTTGTGAGCCATATCTAATGATGTTGTGTGGTGTGTGAGAACTCCACAATGGGTGCTAGGTAACCCTTGATGATTGATGAATAATAATATTGAATTTCGGGGTATAATTGAAATTGATTATGGTATGTGATTTTACGAAATGACCTTGGGCTAAATTGTGTGCCTTAGAGATTGTGATTATTGGAATAATTATGGAGGACGATATGATTTATGAATGACATGTGTGATTGTAAAATGGTGAATGGAAATTTGGTCATGTCATAACCCCCTATTTTAATTGTAGGGTGCTATATTGATGATAAAAACCGCATGGTGATGATTGAAGATTTATGGTTAATACACTGATTTATTATGATGTTAAGTAATATTTGATGATTGATATGGCATGATGGATGCCAAATTATCTATATATAATGATGATGAAATATGAGTATTTTGGTTGTGGACTGGTGAGGATTATCACCAAGTCTTATATAGAATGGTATCATTTGAATATATGTGACCGACATGAGCAATGGGAATACGAAGTACTGGTCCCGATATGGTCATACATGCCATAGGCATTGTGGCAGCATGCACTTATGCACCGACTTTGTGTGTTTGTAGTAACCACTACAGGATTGGGACGCCTTCCTGTATGTCGGATGCAGCAACACATAGACCGGGCAGGTGTAGGGATTGTAGCTGCTTATGGTGAATGTACTGAGGCTATCTGGTCATACTGAGTATGAACATGTGAGCTCTGTTGGATAAGTTATAATTGATAATATATGACACGCTTGATGTAGAAATGTTGTTAAGAATGATGATGTGAGAGTGAACATGTCTTGATGGACTTTGAGAAGTCCAATGTTATTCTATGGTATCGTTGAACCTTGTTGATGTGTGGCCTGAGGTATGGCCTTGTGACATGTGTATCGATGCTGAATTTCGAGGACGAAATTCTTTTTAGGTGGGGTGAATTGTAACATCCCAAATTTTATAAAAAAATGAATAATTAATGAGAATGGCAAGTTGATGTTTATTGAGGATGATGTGTGAGAATATGAGGAATTCCGAGTGAGAATGCTTTGGAACAAGTTATATATGTTTTATATGATGTACATGATAGCTTGGACATGATTAAATTGGCTTAAAATGAGATTTCATAAGTTGAGCTGTGTGGAATTTGCGTTTCCTGTTTCTGTGCTGATAGTCTCGCCCTGGGGAGGATCCCCTGTATTGGTATAATGGTCTCTAGACCATTTTCGCTCAGGCGAAGGTGAATTTCGCTCAAGCGAAATTGCCCAAGTATCAGTGTTGCTCTCTGGAAGGAATTCACAGTATCAGTGTTTGCTCTCTGGAGGAAATTCGCTCAGGCGAATGGAGTCTCGCCCGAGCGAAGGGTCTGAGGAATGGCATTCGCCAGGCGAGTGAGGAATCAGCTCGAGCGAGTACAGTGTGTTGTGATTAGGTGAAGTTCTGGACGAATCTCGCTCAAGCGAGAATGGCCACGCTTGAGCGAGCCAGCGAGGAAATGGTCACTGGACCTTTTTCGCCCAAGCGAGTGTGAGTGGCTTGAGCGAAAGTGGGGAGTGTGAATACTGGGTGATGCTCACTCAGGTGAGTGACTTGTATGGTTGTGTTTTGACCGAGTGTATGATGAGTAAGAGGGATTCTTGATGAAATTCATTCGAGTGGGAACCTTAGAAAATAATTTCTTGATCTAGTGAAATTCCGAGTGAAATTCCGAGTGAAATTCCGAGTGGCTATGCCAAGGCAGAACCCTCCGAGTGAGGGAGTAGATAAAATTCTGAGTGAGAGGTCTTCCTGTGTAATATTCCAAGCAGTTGTGTTCCGAGTGAAAATATCCGAGTTCAAGGTAACTCATTCCGAGTGGAGCCTCTCTGTGAGTATAACGCCGAGTGGAAATGGCACCGAGTGTGGACACAAGGTGTGTTGTCCAGAAGTATTCTGGAAAGACTTTATTCGTGGGGGAAAAACAAAGAAAGTCGGTTTTGGAATGAAATACCGAGTGGAAAACCAAGTGAGGAAGGACTCGGTCTGGATTGTTTATCCGAGTGGATACTGAGTGAGTGTGAAGGCATAAGATAATTCCGTGTAATCATAGGCCTAAATGTTGCCGAGTGGAAAATATGAGTAAACCCTGAGTGGGGATGGGTTTAGATATTCCCAAGTGGAAATTTGAGTGAACCTCTTCCGAGGGAAGAGTTATTGTAATGGCTCAGATTGGGATATATTCTAAGTGAATGAGGTTTTATACCCCGATTGGTTAGGATCTGAACAAGTCCGGGTGAGACTTAATGAATTCCCCGAGTGAGTTATGGTTAGAGTAAACCCGATTGGAACTTGACTGTTGGGAACCTTCCCAAGGGGAAGGAGATTGAGTATTCTCCGAGTGTGAGAAGTGTAATTATGCCGAGTGGTGAATGTGGAATACATTCCGATTGAATTATGGTTGTGATACACCGAGTGGTGTTTAATTGGGAAATATTCCGAGTGAGGAAGGTTTTTGGATTCCGAGTGGGATAACCTTCATTTACCGAGTGGATTGTATAAGTGTGACCCTTGAGGATAGAATATAAATGACTAAGTATATACGAGGGGTGTATCCCCAAGTGATGATGGTATTGTGATAATTATTGTGAAGAATATCACCTTGCGGGGTGCCACGAAGGGTGTATCCCTGAGTGATGATGGTATTATGTTATTTATTGTGAAATGAAACACCTTGCAGGGTGCCACGAAGGGTGTAGCCCTGAGTGATGATGATATTATGATATTTATCGAAATGAATCACCTTGCGGGGTGCCACGAAGGGTGAATCCCTGAGTGATGATATTATTATTAGAATTATTAAGAAATGAATGGTATGGTGGTTGTGATCACCCGTTGATATGGAATCGAATCCATTGTATATTTGAGATAGGATGACCACGAGTGATGAGAAACCCCTTGCGAGGAGGTATTGAATAAAAGATAAAATGAATCGATGATGATAATGATTGAGGATGCCCTTGTTGATAAGTGGCAGGTGATTGTGTATATGATTATGTATGTGCTTGTGCTTATTTATGATATGAATTGTGATTCATGAGGTCTGTATGCCCATTGTGATAATGAGATAATGAATGATTGATAATTTGATGTTTTGTTAGCAAAGCACACATGATCACAATATATATTATTCGTCATTTTGAATGTATAACTCACTCTCCCATGTGGTCTCCTTTTGAGCATTGTAATGCAGGTTACCATGGGATGAGTTCGGATTTAAAGATCAAGCTTGGGTAAAGGTAAATAGTGGTAGAGGAAGTGCCTTGGCCGGCATCATTTATGGATTCTTGTGTAATGAATAAATTGTATATGATTGTATAGATGATTTAGAGATTTTGAGTATGTATAAGATAATTCTTTGAATTGATGGATGATGAATATATATATGTATAGAATATAAGAGATGATTTGATGTGTATTAGAAGGATTGAAAGTGAATGATATTCTTTGATAATTGAGATAGTCGGGAGTACATTCCCGAACGTATATAATATTAGTTATATCTTAGGCATTGCATGCTTGCCGAGCCTTCTCTCATATCGTCATATATGGGACTAGGCGTGTGCCCGGTATACATATTCTTCCGTTGTATACTCTATTACTTTTGTATACCTTTATGGGCAATTTACCTATCGATCCAGTTATAGGTTATTTAATCTCACTCTTTGGTTTTTTGTGATTTGGGTCTTGATGTGGTCATGATGGTGTATTGGAAATGTTTTCAAACGCGAAAAATTTATTCACAATTTTATTAATTATGTTGATCACATTGGGATTCGAGTACAGAAAATCAGGGGTGTTACACATCTCAACACCGAGTCAACTTATAATCAGTTCTCACTCGGTGAATTATTTCAAAACCGACTCTTCTCTCTTATGGTCCTTCACTCGGTAAAACAGCCCAGACCGAGTCCTCTCTTACACAACTACCGCTCGGTAAACTCATTCCAAATCCGAGCCCTCACTCACATGAGATTCCACTCGGTAAATATTCCAGAGACCGACCTTTCGCCCAATAGGTCACTCACTCGGAATAGGTTATGCTGAACTCGGAAGTTCCATATTCGGGACTCCACTCGAAGACTTCATAAACCTCCCTTCCCTTAGAAGGGGTCCCCCACAATCTGGTTCCAGTCAAAAATTACTCTGACCTCTACTTACTCGGAGAGATTTACCAAATTAAGTCTCACTCAGACTTACTCACATCTTAACCACTCAGATTATACCTTATTCACTCGGAAGGGAAAGACTAGGACATATGTCACTCGGAATTGCACTCGGAAATTCACCATAGATCATGTATTATTTTCTAAGTCCTCACTCAAGTGGAATTTCATCCAGAGTCCCACTTGCTCTCCATACACTCAGTCAAAACATAACCATACCAGTCACACTTGCGTGAGCACCATCCAGCATCAGACCTCACAATTTCGCTCAAGCCACTCACACACGCTTGGGCGGAAAATGTCCAGTGACCATTTCCTCACTAGCTCGCTCAAGCGCGGCCATGCCCGCTTGAGCGAGATTCGTCCAGTAACTCCCCTGATCACAACACACCCTACTCGCTCGAGCTGATCCCTCACACGCCTGGGTGAGATTTGCCCAGAGACCATAATATTGGTGCAGGAGACTCTCGCCTGAGCGAGGTCCCATCACGCCTGAGCGAGAATACCAGCACAGAGTCAAAAACGAAAATCCACACAGGCCATTATACGAAACTTCATCATAAGCCAATTTAATCATATCCAAGCTATCATGTACATCATATAAGGCATATATAACTTGTTCTAAATATTCCCACTCGGAATTCCTCATTATAAACCAAATTTGGATTTATCCCACAGCTCATACACATCATGAAAGGCATATACAGCCTGTTCAAGCATTCCTACTTATAAAATTCTCATTCCAACATATTATTCATGTTAAATTCAAACTCATCTTCATATTATATGTATTCATACTTTGCCACAATGATTCCACATATTCTCACACATCATCCTCAATAATCAACCATTTGCCATTCTCATTAATTACTCATTTTTTATAAAATTCGGGATGTTACAGTTCCAAGCAAAGCTCCCATGTCCCACTTGATGTTCACAAATCCAAGCTTAAATGAAATTTTTGATGGAGAATGGGTGACAAAGAGAGAGACCACGATTTTGGTGGAGGGGGAGGAGAAGAAGAAGAAGAAAAAGTGAATATAGAGAAGAAGAAGAAGTCTCTGCCGAAATGAGAGGAAGAGAGAAGGAATTTGAGTAATAATTGGACATTGTCCAATGGTTAAAACCATGTATCCATTTACTTTTTCCAATGGTCCATAGATCCTATTATCCAATGGTTAAAGGAATGAAAAGGAGAGGAAGAAAAGGGCTACGGTGGAAATGAGGGAAGGAATTGGATTTTTGGTTTTCTTTTAATTCCATTTGGCTTATATATTCCCCGTTTAATAATATAAGTTGTGTTCAATTAATTATCCCCTCAACACTAAAAATTATTTTAACTACACCACCTTAACCACCATAATTTTCTAAACATTCTAGACCCAACAAATATTTAATTTGACCAAGTGGGTCCCACACCATCCGTTAAATCACCCGGTTCCTGTAAATCTTAATTTACCGACAATTCACCTCTAATGTCTAACGAGATCTCCCATACTTATTTGGCCATATATAATCAATTATCAATATCCAATAAATTTATTTTCTTTCAAATCCGGGATGTTACATAATTCGTCGGGGTGTTTTATTCGAATAGAAATATTTTCTCTAATTTTAGTCAACCTTGGGGATTAATTTTAAGAATTTAGACAGGACGTCGCAATTTATGTGTCAACCATATTCTGCTTTGATGAACCTTATTTTGTTTCACAATATTCGCTTCTTGTTTTCTCTGTTCTTGCTTTCTTTGTTGTCTTTTTTCATTTCTTATACAACTATTGCTTGCTTCCTTGTTTGCAAAGAATGACATCTATTATAAACACTTGTTAATCTCTTCGAATTCAACTCTTACATCTCACTCTCAACTAGGGGTGAAAATAAGCTAGATCAAACTAAGCTTTAGGAGGTCTATCCTATTTCTTAATACCAGGGGCACGTAGCCTGTTACCTAAGTATTTCAATAAATTAATAGATATAATATCAAAATATTATATATATATATATATATTTATATAAAAATAATTATAATAGTATTTTATTATTATGTCATATATATTTATCTAGATAGCTCATTCTATTAAACTTAAAAAACTTTTAGAATGGTGTAAAGCTTGATCTATTTAACTAATAGACTTTAAAAAAATGTTAAATATAATTCATTTAACAAATTGATTTGACCTTACCTAAGTTTCTATCCAACATTTCAATATGTTCTCACCCTTATTTCCATTTGTGACGGATGAATTACACTTAAAATTAATCAACCTATAAAATTAACAAAATTATATTATTATTATTATAAAATATTTGTTGATTTCTAATTACTACCACAAAATCATTTCATAACTTAAGTCGGTAAAAGTCATGGGCCACGAGACTATCTTTAAATTTGTTACAACTAAAATATATCCAACGGTAGTAAAAGTGGCTGGAGAAAGCAGGGAACAACAGTGGGCAACATAAAAAGCACTCGTTCCTCTTAACTCCGCAATTATTCCAGAAACTCCTAACCAAAAAACGAGAGAAGAGAAAACGCAGTGCAATGGCGTCGTTTTTGCAATCATTTGTGGATCCAAGGAAGAACTGGTTCGCCGCTCAGCACATGAAAGCACTCTCCAAACGCCTTCGCAAATACGGTTAGTCTCTCTCTTTCTCGTCGTCCAAGTTCTCAAACCCTAATTCTATTTTATCAATTTGTGAGAATTTTTGTTATTTATATGTTTTTTTTGGGAATTAGGGCTTCGTTACGATGATCTTTACGACCCTTACTACGATCTGGATGTGAAGGAAGCCCTGAATCGGCTCCCGAAGGAGATTGTAGACGCTCGCCATGCGCGTCTTAAACGCGCCATTGACCTTTCTATGAAGCATGAGTATCTCCCTGAAAATCTTCAGGTTTTTTCTTTTCTTGTCTCCCATCCATTTATTATTATTATTATTATTATTATTATTATTATTATTATTATTATAAAGGAATCAAATTTGGAAGATTTTTATTTCTTATGCAACGATATCGAATTTTCATGAGACAAGTATCTTCTCTCGGGGTTTAATAGATTTTCTATTATTTTATCCTTAAGTAGTGTTGTGGGGGTGATGTTGTTGTTGTTGTTGTTGTTGTTACCGATTCTGTTTAGGGGTTCAGTTACGTGCAAGATTTGTGAAAATAGAAAATCATATTTATGCTGAAATGCCAAGATGTGACTGAGTTTGAAATTTGAATGATCAAAATATGGGTGTGGTATGAAATATGAATCTATTGCTTGGAATGGTCTTAATTTTAGAATTGGGGGAATCAGAACTAAGTGAATCATTCTTTTGTGTTAGTATGACTTGGTAACGAGAAATGCTTTTGAGTTTAGAAGAAATAAGGTCTTTGGAACATTGATTTGATGTGAAGTCCCCTATAAAATGGGAGAATTTGAATCATGTTAAGTGATATGCAGTGTTGTGTGTGAATACACTTAATTGATATTTACACTGTATTTGACAGTTTTTGAGCTACAATGTTAATTTTTGAGTTCTCATATTTTCTAATTTTGCCTTTTTTTACAGGCAATGCAAACTCCATTCCGGTACTACCTTCAGGATATGCTGGCCCTTGTAAGTATTGTTATGGTGTATTGTCATAAATAACTAAATTTGTTTGTGGGTGTTTTATTGTGATATGCATTGGAGATTGGTTGCCCCCTTCTTGATCTTCCATGCAATGTGCATCCAATGCTGGACAGTACGAGTCTGTGTTAGTTTCTATGCACAATAGTTGGTGTCTGTCTGCTACTCAGACGACCAAACTTATTCCTAAGTGCATTGCTTAGACTGTTAAGAGAGGTCAACTGCTACATTGTGGATAGAGCTTTATTCATTTCAAGAAATATGTTGCATATTTGATGATTTACATGCTTTTTACTTGTTTAGATGAGTAAAGAGAACCTCTTGTTTAACTTCCTTTTTGTGGCTTTGTGTAAGATGTAAGTGCTTACTGCCTACATGCTGGAATAGATGGAGTGTGGATATTTTGCCTATTTGATGGGATGTCTTCATTCATCCTTTTGGCAGCATAATATTGGTTTGTTGGGCTTTAAATCCAATAATACATTTTAGTATCAAGTAATAATGTTTGATAGTACCTCTTGAGGCATATAACATGAGATATGAATAGAAGAATACAAGTGATGGATGTAACAAGTGGAGTGCTGTGACTGACAGGATAAGAGAGATATAGAGAGAAGAGGGGTGTTAAATGGGTTTTGTTACTATTAGGATGGCTATAATGTTTGTTCTTTAGTATTCAACTATATTTGGGCAAAAATAACACCAAAATTACTTGTACAACATATCATTTTCAGAACAAAAATTAGAAAAGGGAAGAAATGAGAAGTCGGGAATGAGAGTTTATGTGAATGATATCATGTTTTGAAGCATGTGTTTGTGAGCATACACCTAACAGGTGCTGCTAACATGATTTATGAGCTGCTTGTATTATTTAAGAATAATGCATTATCAATCTAGATTTTACTATAAAGTAATAGAAAATCACTTGTAAGGATCATCTTTAATATTACACTAACGTTTTGATTGAATGAATGTATTGAGTGTTTCTTTTAGTAGATTTGCAGCATGTAGCACCAAGTGTTATTCCTTAAATTTGAGAAATCAACAACTCATAACTGCTGAAATTGTCACTAAATGCTGTCGGTTAACCATTATTTGCAGGTGAAGAGGGAGAGAGCTGAACGTGAAGCATTGGGAGGTTTGCCCCTATATCAACGAACCATTCCTTGAGTGCATTAAGTATTGCATGAAGCTATTTTGATTGCAGTGTCAGATTTAAATTGTATTACTGTTGCGGTAGAATGTTTTCTTTGGTGAATAAAAGATGGACAGCTTCTCTTTTAAAATCTTTTATGAACTGCAATTTTTGATGCTATTAACTTGCCTCGGGCATTTCTCTAATAAATGGCAACAATAAACTGGCTTGCCTTCATAATTTATACCTTGTTCTCTTTTTATCTTTGCTTCTATTAATATCATTGCCCATTTGTAGTACTAGCGATACTGTTTGTTGTATATTCTTAGAGCATCTCTCACCCTTGTCTACATCGGCTTGTTTTCGAATACCTAACAAAATATTCGCTTCAACTCAATATTTAGTAGATGTGGTGTTCGTCTAAACGACAAATACTATTTAACCATAAACTAATATCCTGTCAAAAGTGAAAATTTTTAGTAGGTATACTGTTGAGAACCTAACAAAATATGTTGCTTCAACTCAATATTTGGTGAATGTGGTGTTCGTCCAAACGACAATATACTACCGACAGAAGCATGCGTGTAACCTTAAAACAGTCAACCCCCCCGTGAGATCAATAATTCAATAGTCATATAAACTAATGTCCTGTAAAAAGTGAAAATTTTTAGTAGGTATACTCTTGAGAATGAGATGTTGGAAATTAGCAAGAATGCATCAAGTGACAATTTTGAAAGATGAATAATTTTTTTCTGAACTAACTTGATATTTTTCAATTCAGCATCGATTTTTGTTAAGACTATAATTGAAGTTAGTTTCAATGTCGGTGGTGACTGTTTAACGTTTTTCCTTTCCCTTCTCAGGGCCAACTTTGTGCTTGTCTGTCTGAATACATACTGTGTTAGTCTCAACAGGTTAAATAATTTTATGACTGATATTAAAAGTAAAATGTACCGCCCTAATAATTTTGCGACTGATATTAAAAGTAAAATGTACAGCCCTAAGATGTTTACTCATTAAGACAAGGTTAAAATGGCAGAGAAGTGCTGTATTGAGATTCAAATGCAGAAATTACACATTGTTTAAGAGATTCACAACCAGGGAAAGAAGATTCAGCTTAATGTTTATAACATCTTCAACTTTGTTTGCTTTGCTGGTAACAAAAATAACTTCAAAAGAACGAAAATTGGAAGAGAAGATGAGCCATTTGGATAGGATATCATGGAAAGTGGATCGTTATTCAATAGTGGAACTCCACGAAAATGATATACCCAGGAAATCAGTCTCTGTTATTAGCTCTTGAAAACAAATATCAACAGCTAATTTGGCAGCCTATTTCAAAGCAAAGGCCTCATCAATCTTAACTTGCACCTGTCTGTAAGGATGGAAACCAGAAGCTGAAGCCAGAACTGCTCCCTCATGATCGCGTGAGATAGCACCCAGGAGGCCAACCAAGTTATGAGATTTATTTCTTTTAATTTGTAATTTGGATATTAAACTGGAACTGATATCCGGCAAAGATTTTGTTAATTGGATCTCCTTCGTAATTTCATCTATTACATATTTTATTTTAATTCATTTTGTTTTAATTTATTTTCATTTTGTATACTTCATTTAGTTTTAACTCATTTTCATTTAATTTAGTTTTGATTTATTTCACAGGTTTTTGAATGTTACCAAAACATCCTACGTTGGCTTTAAGCGTGTATATATAATTTTAGTACGTTAATCCGTTGTTTTTCGTTGGCTCCGTAGACTTCTCAACTTTCTTAATTATAACTTACTGATCCCCTTAACTTTTTTGTTCATTTAATTCCTATTTTTTTAATTTTACATATTAAAAAGCTCGAAAGCTATACCATAAACACAATTGGCGTAATTTTAACTATACTACTAGGCCTGAATCAGGTCAACTTGGTGTAGGATAGTGGAGCTTAAAAAGTTTCAATTCCATTGCAATTGCGTTAGTGAAATTAATATGTATCAAATCTCATCAACCTAGACTAAATAGGTCCTAGGTTAATTAAGGCTTTTAAGTTGAATGTTTAAGTTTGTCCATTCTGATTATTCCACTAAACCATCGATTTGATCTACTACTATTCCTAATAATCAATTTAAAATAATAGATAATCATCGTTTTTTTTGACTTTAGACTTGTCAAAACAAGTTGAATATGTTAGGTTGACCCACTAATCCGTCAAAAAATTTGGGGTGGGTTAGGAGTATTAAGCTTATCAAACCATTCAATCCACCCTGCTTGGCCAGCCAACCCGTCAAGTTTTGAGCGGAGTGTGTCAGATTTTGACTACATGAGAAGTTACGTGGAATCAAGTGATAATATATAGTGTTGAGTTGATATTAGTAATTTAAAAACTTTATCTTTTGCTTCTTAAAAAAAATAAGTTAATTAACTCTTTTTGTCATTATTAAGTGTATTTCATTTTGTTTGTGTTTTATTTTTTTCAAAATAATAATTTTGATTATTTTATTGTTTTAGACAAGTCAACTCACCAAATCACCACTAGTAATCGTATAAAATAAGTTTTGTTTTTGTTGCTTTAAACCTTGTTGGCCAATCAGGTGAACAAAATGTATTGGACTTGATTGTCTCCAATATTGGAGGATCCAATTCATTTTTCTATTTTCATTTTTATGTTTTATATATGGGTTATTTAATAGTCAATATAAAAATAATTTTTACATTGATTATTAAAATAATCATTAATAAAATAATATTTTATGCTAATTGTTTTAATAACTTATGTGAAAACTATTTTTCATACTAATTATTAAAACGAAATATATAAAAACATTAAAAAAGCAAATAGACAATCCAATTAATAAAAAAGACCTTAATTAAATGTATACATGCTTTGTGTGGCGCCCTTAATCTGATAAATGATATTCATGATATTATTATTTAGATATTAAAAATTAGGATAAATTTTTCATGATTTAAACAATCGTTGGAAGAACACCACAAATATAAACTTTAACAATAACCCTAGACCTATCTCATATATGACAATATGAGAAGGTATGTAATTTAAATAAACGCCTACTTAGGACAATCAATTACGTAATTACTAAACAAGTGTTTATGGAACGTTCAAGTTAATTCAAAAATAAGAGTGCATATGAGAATAGATTCAAGAATACCCAAGGTGATTGCTAAAGTATAGTAAAAACATATACATTCGATTATACAAACATGCCATGAAGTAAATGAGTGCAGATCCTAACCTAAAATGGAACAAAAGCATGTAAAATCCAACATTGGAGGATTCCACTAGCAGTGGAATCAATCCACTAGTTATGTATCCATTCCACTAGCTATGGAATTCATTGTCTCAATGCCTAATTTCATAAATTTTTAAGGTTAGAGGGATCCACTGGCCGTGGAAATTTCCCACTGGCCGTGGATTACCCCCTGATCCTCCATTTCCCAATTTTCAAAGAAACATGCCTTGGGGAACTTGGATCATGCAATGCCTAGACTTTTTAGGACTCATATTCATCAAGAATCATTTATGTTATGGTACAAAACATGTAAGGAACATCACAAACTTATCAGGACCTTTTTACATCAAATCCATTCACCAAATCAAGCATCAAACCATGGCTAAAACATGCATCAACATTGAATCACAAGTTAACAAGTTTGATACTTCATCCATCCATGAGTTGTCCCTCAACATAAACATCAATGTCATCATAAAGGCTATCAAATTCACAATGTATAATATCAACAAGGCCATTTACCATACATAATCCAACTATCTAGAATTATTGACTAGGTTTCAAATTCAATGTCATGCATCATCACACATTACTTTGTAATACAAAATGATTACAAGTCCATTTCAAATGATCCTAATGTATCAACTAACAACTTAAAATATGAAGTCATCCATATCCAATCATCATTATACTTGTAAGGCATTAAACAATAGTATAGCTATACAAAACAAATGTCATATATAATGATTTCAAAAGAAATATGCCATAGTCGATTAATTCAAAACCATGTCGGCCAAGGCATCTAAACATCTCCTTCTTCACACTATACATCATCTCTTCAAAAAGCATCACTCCATGACCATGCCCTATAACTCAAGAGCTAAAAAGTAGACAACATGGAGAGTGGGTATGCTTTCTCAATGATAAATAATCTGATGGTTCAGAGTCAGACTTAGAAGGGGGTTGAAAAAGTCTTAGACTCTTTTCGAGTAAATTTTCAACCAAATACAAATATAAGTAATCAAATGATTAAAAGAAGGAGAAAATAAACACACTATTTATACTGGTTCACTTCCGACCTAGAAGCTACGTCTAGTCCCTTCCAACTTGAAGGATTTCCACTACGTAAAACTCTTCTTTACAATATCAGCACTAGACTTGTGCTTCAAGTATTCTTTCTCCAAGCCACTTCTGGCCTAACCTAAGTATTCTTTCAACAAGCCACTTTGGGCCTAACTCAAGTATTCTTTTGAAAGCCTCTTTAGGCCAAAGTGTTTCCTAACACACAAACTAGTCCTGGTAACTCACCAGACTTATACAAACAGTAAGAATGAAAAAGTTTTAGGAACTTTGTGTATAAAAATGATAGACAGATTTTGAGATGGAACACTAAGTATCTTTGACACAAGACCCGAGTCTGCTGGAAGCAGAACTAGAGAGTAGTGAGGGTCTTTGTCTTTTTATAAGAGAATGAACTTAGATTGGATGATGACTTGATGAGCTTTGTTCTCAAATATATCTCTCTATTTGAATGTTCAAACTTTCTTGATATTTATAGTGACTTGAAAGATATAACCGTTATTACTTCTTGAATGAAGATATAGACGTTGGAAATCCTTTGAAGGGGGTTTTTCCATAGGCTTCTTAAGATCAGACCTTAAGATGATTTCTACCTTAAGATAGGTCTAAATCATATTTCAGTATTTTCATGAGAATGGTTTCTCATGAGTTTCCTTGTACAGAGCCCTACATGAACTTATCCTTGATTAAGCGATAAGTGGCTTTCAGAGATGTCCTGAAGAGTTTCTGACTTGTGATCAGAGTTCAGAGAAGTAGGTACGCTGACAGCTGCTGCTAGAGTTGATCTTGTTCTTTTTGTTCTTAAATGATAAGCATGCAAACATCAATGTCATCATAAAGGCTATCAATTTCACAATGTATAATACCAACAATTCTATTTACACTTCATGATCCAATTATCTAGAATCATTGACTAGGTTTCAAATTCAATGCCATACATCATCATACATTACTTTGTGATACAAAATGATCACAAGTTCATTTTAAATGATCTTAATGTATCAACCAACAACTTAAAATGTCAAGTCATCCATATCCAATCATCATTATACTTGTAAGGCATTAAACAATTGTGTAGCTATACAAAACAAATTTCATATACAATGATTTCAAAAGAAATATGCCATAGTCGATTAATTCAAAAGTATATTGGCCAAGGCATCTAAACATCTTCTTCACATTATACCTCATCTCTTCAAAAAGCATCACTCCATGATCATGCCCTACAACTCAAGAGCTAAAAAGTAGAAAACATGGAAAGTGGGCATGCTTTCTCAATGATGAACAATCTGATGGTTCAGACTGAGACTTAGAAGGGGGTTCAATAAGTCTTAGACTCTTTTCGAGTAAATTTCAAACCAAAACAAATATAAGTAATCAAATGATTAAGAGAAGGAGAAAATAAACACACAGTTTAGACTGGTTCACTTCAAACCTAGAAGCTACGTCCAGTCCCTTCCAACTTGAAGGATTTCCACTATTGTAAAAATCTACTTTACAATATCAGCGCCAGACTTGTGCTTCAAGTATTCTTTCATCAAGCCACTTCTAGCTCAACCCAAGTATTCTTTCAACAAGCCACTTCTGGCTTAACCCAAGTATTCTTTTGAAAGCCTTTTCAGGCCAAAGTGTTTCCCAATACACAAACTAGTCCTGGAAACTCACCAGACTTATACAAATATTAAGAATGAAAAAGTTTTAGGAACTTAGTATACAAAAATGATAGAAAGATTCTGAGATTGAACACTAAGTATCTTTAACACAAGACCTGAGTCTGTTGGAAGCAGAACTAGAGAGTGGTGAGGGTGTTTGTCTTTTTACAAGAGAGTGAACTAAGATTGGATGATGACTTGGTGTGCTTTCTTCTCAAATATATCTCTCTATTCAAATGTTACTTTCTTGATATTTATAGTGACTTGAAAGATATAACTGTTATTACTTCTTGAATGAAGATATAGATGATACGTCTGTTCCGCAAGTGTACGATTATCGAAGTAATATAAAAGATTATCGTCTCCACAGGGATTGTGCCTAAGTACTGGTTCACTATGATTCAATTATCCAGACAATTGATATGACTTAAAAAGAAATTCACTACGAATGAAATTTAAAATGCAAAAAAAACAGAAATCTCAAAGCACTCGGAAAACTGAAAAACAATCACTTTAAATAGTCAATCAAAGGATGAATCTTGTGTTAGGAAATCCCTAAACATAAGCAGTGAAAAAAAAGGGATTCCATAGGATTTGCAAAGTTCCGTGTTTCAAAGCACAAAACAAACACAAAAATTTGTTTTGGATTACCTCTTGAAGAACACCGAAGCAGTTGTAGCCTCGTCCTTTAGGAGTCCACACGAGCACTCCCACCAGAATCGCAACACTTGCCAACTGCTAGTTTGACGGCGTGTAGCTCTTGCAACTTTTGCGAATTTGTGTCTCACTTGAGTGAACGGCCTATGAGCATCTTATGCTCTATTTATAGGCTTAGGTTTGACCTAATTTGTTCTCTCTAAAAAGTGGGCTCCTTACTCATTCCAAATGAGTTAGACCCAATAGCTTTATTTTAGTCCAACTAAAATAAGACAACATTTTCTGATGGGCTTACTCTATGTGTGTGACCCTACAGGTAAAATACCCAGTCATATTAATAATAAATTATTTTATTATTAATATAAAATAAGAGCGACATCTAGCAATGCATCATTATGTCCGAATATTATCAACATAACCTATAAGTGATAATTATTTAATATGTTTGTTCCTTTTGTCACGATATCCTAATTGGGCCCAAGGCATGGTCGCGTCATCCTTGTACGGCCCAATTTATTTTACTTGATACCGGAGTAGACTGGATCTGAATAAATATCTAATATTTATTCTTTCTAGCATGGCCATGCGTTTTCTTAGTCTTACTCCATCAAGTGGCCTATAGATATCGCTCCTGTCAAATAGGAGAGACAAATCCCATCTACATCACTCACATCCCTCTGCATAATTTGTTCATTGCCTAATCACAACCTTTATAGTCCTCTTGTTACAGAAGACGTTTAATTGTATTAAAACAATAAACTTCTCATGTAGGAATCGTAGTGACTTTAGGTCGAAGGACTACAAATACCATTATCACATTGAGAATCGTTTATGACAATCATGTAACGATCCATGCAACGTTCTCATGGTGGGTCTGTCCAGTACATCATTACTCTTAATGTGTACTCGTGTGAAGACTTGATATCATCTATATCTATGATCTATTAGATCAGGTCATCAGTACACTCACACACTAGTCTCAGTATATTTACATGTCCCCATGTAAATACTTGACTAGGGACATTTTAGGAATAACTTTTATATGACCTATTACTCCAAGGATAAATACGTTTTAAAACAATTTTAAATTGAAATATTTATTTTATTGATAAGCAGAAAAATGATACAAATGAAAAAGCATAAAAGCTCATAGTGCATACACCAACATCTTGGGATTTAAAGGGTTCATATGCTTAATAATTGAATCTATGTAATTTCGTTTCCCCCAATTATGAAGATCAGTTTCTAAGGTAGCTTTTCCTAATGTTATTAGCAACCTTCTCTTGAAGCCTTACTAAAGTACCTAATCTCCAAAGAACAACGTTCGATTTGTAAATTAGATCCTTTATTGATTTATGAAAATCCCTTAATCTTCAAAAGTTCTTTTGTCTATCCAATAGCCAAAAGAACTTAGGTTCAATTTGTTCTTTCAAATCATATACCCACTCTCGTAGCCTATATAATTTAGAATCAACTACGCTTCTCTCGAAGTCTTGTAGAGGCATTAAGAAATCATCCAAATTGAATAGAGAACATGAATTTGATAAAAGAAGAAAATTATAGAGCAGTTGAGTCAATTATCAATACATACTACCCCCTTAATCCCAAGAAAAGGGGTTTAGTTCATCATAACGTTAATTACAAAATCATAAAATCCTAATTCAAATCCCAACGTTGAATAGCTCCCCAAATTACAAATCTTAGATTCAGAAAAGAGAAAAACAAGTTCTCACTTAATTGATCTCAATCTTCCCCAAAGCGATGAATTAGTTGTTTCTTCGTTGTTGATCCTTGAATCCTCTTTGAAATTCTCTTGGAAAAGCTCTCTCAATCCTTGGCTTAAGTCTCTTTTTCTTGATCTATGTGTTACCCCATCTTTTTATGCAGCAAAACGGCCCAAAAATCAGGGTTCTGAACTTAGCGCGCAAAACCCACGGCCTGGGGAAATTTTCCACGGCCGTGGATCGTGACAGGGTCCCCTAGTGCTCAATTTCCTTTGTTCTGACAGCAAGAACCATGGCTTGTGGGAATTTTCCATGGCCATGGGTTTTTTTCAAGTGTATTTTTCTCTACTTTCCTTGCCTAGACCAGTGAGAACCACGGTCTGTGAGAATTTCCCATGGTTGTGGGTTCCAAAAAAGTTCTCCACTTGTGATTTTTCAATTCCTTTGAGGGCAAGGAGGGTTCCACTTGCTTGTTTCTTTTTTCCAAGGGTCGAAATGGACTTGCTTTTGAGTTTTTTGATGACTTGAGCTTCCTTTCATTCGCATGATGTTCAACAATTGTTTCTAATTCTCTAGCATATGGGCCTGTAACATCATAATTCCTACAAAACTAACATACCCAAGTAACACATTCGGAGTAAAAGGAAATATTTGAGATAAAAGGGGGAAAACAAACAACATGATCAAAAAATAAGGATGAAATAACCCTAAAACTAATGCAATTTAACCATTTATCAAAATATCCCAAACTAGAACATTGCTTGTCCTCAAGCAATCACTGAATCCATACAAGCATATAATGAAAAACCAGTAGACCCAAACAAACTTAAGTAATCTTGTGTTTTTTTTTGTATTTTTAAGTGATTGCATAAACTACCAGAATATATCACAACCAACAATCAAACCATATTCACTAACATTAAACTTAGGGTACTCTTTCTCAAGACCCTTCTTATCCAAGCCTGTGTTCGTCGCATTTGACTAACTGGCTACTTCTAGCTTACGGAGGAACCCTTAGGTTTTTGAGGCATTGGATTCCCACCAACATTTGCGTTACTCAAGCCGACATTCTCGCTTCTGCTTCGTCCATCACTGCTCGTGCGGGTCCTTCCCTCTAATGCGGAACACTCCCCTACCGATTTATTTTTACATCCCACAGCTTTGGCAGATCGCTTAGCCCCATTCATCTTCGGCGTAAGAGCGCTCGATCAGTGAGCTATTACGCACTCTTTCAAGGGTGGCTGCTTCTAGGCAAACCTCCTGGCTGTCTCTGCACCCCTACCTCCTTTATCACTGAGTGGTCATTTAGGGGCCTTAGCTGGTGATCTGGGCTGTTTCCGTTCTACTCAGTGTATGTGCTTGTGTTTCAATCCACTCTGACCACAACATTCTAAACACTACCATAGGCTTGACAATTAACCACAGACTCCACAATTATCAAGAAAACATGCATTGGTCAAAAGGTCTTTTAAAAGGTTGTAATGGGGCCAAGGGATTCATAACATGGGAATGGAAATCAAGAAAAAGGGAAATACAAAGGGCTTAATTTTGTAAGAAGAGCAATATCACAAGAAGGCATGCAAACCTCAATTCAGTAACTATTTATACCTTCAAACCATAAAAGGGTATGATTCATTTTCCTTTTCTCTTTTTATTTATTTATTTTGAGATCAAACTCCTTATCTTTCCTTTTCTTTGAATCACATGCCCCAAACTATCATGGTTTTTATTTTTCAATTCAATTTTCAATTCAACCACTTTTTGTTAGCTTACCCTTTTTGCCTCTTCTATATGTGAATCAGAAGGTTTTGAAAGAAAATAATCATATTATTTCATGGCTCAAAAGGGGCAACTAATGGATTACACTTTCAACAAATTCTAGGGTTAAAGAAAACAAAACCTAAAGTGGCTTTGTCATTCCAAACATGAATTCACAAACCATTTTGAATTGGTCAAAAGCCAAGTTCTAGAGTGCCATCAAATGTGTGAATCACTCAGTCAAAGAATCATGGGTCATTTATAATTTAATGCACTGAACACCCTATTGGCTCAAAAGCTCACAGTGGTAATTGGCCTAATCAAAGAAACACAATCATCATGCAGAGTGACTATTCTGGCAAGAATAGCAATCAAAAACTTTTTATTTATATATATATATACATATATTTTACAAGATTCACCCAAGCAATGCTTAAAATCTAACCAATCTGCATCACATGTCATACAGATAACAATAACTACAATCAGCAATCAATGCTAGCCTAAGGCATATGAGCAGACATACAATCAAGCAAATAAACTAGAACATAAATATACAATCATGCAAATGAACTAAAAAATAAAAATAAACAAAAATAAACAAGAATAAAGTAAGAACAAGCTGAACTTTTGTGTACCCATCACCCCAAACTAAAACTGGACATTGTTCCCAATGTCCATATCAAGGGGACCACAAAGGGCCGTAATTAAGGAACCAGGGGAAATAGGACACAAAAGTTCAACTGATACCTGTCATGGAGAAGGGGGTGGAAGTGACCCTGCTCAGTGTGCCAATCATATATAGTGTCCACCCTCTAAGCTATATGATCAATCTGGGCTCCTTGCCGGATTTGCTTAGTAGAAAGTAACTCCATACGATTGCTCATTCCTTGCATTAAGGAATACATGCGCTCCACGTAAAAACTAGAGTCGGTAGTGGAGTGTGCAGGTCCAACTTCTGAAGTGGTGGGTGGTGGTGGCTTCCCTGTATCCAAAGGGTCCTAAACAGCATCATCTGTCTCTGTAAACAAAAATAAAGCCTTGCCCTCCAGACTAATGAAAGTAGGATCAGGGAGGGGTGAGGTACATAGAAGCTAGGAATAACTAAATAATGTCTATCACGCCTATGAACAATCTTGCCCATGTTTATTATATCAACCCTTTTGGGTTGGTAAAGGAGGGTGTCATTATTAAGATCAATATCCACATATCTGGCTATGGGGTTTATGTACCCCGCAATGATGATTTTTCCAGAAGTAGCTTTTCCAACTCTAGTGAGTTGACTAAAAAACCATCTAGCAGAGTTCATGGCTTCATTATTAATCAAAGCATACAGAAAATAAAGTTCAACGGACCTAATTATACCAGGACTTTCATAACTCCCAAAGATTGACCTAGCCATAAATCTTTGAATGTACTTTAAAATAGGATGATACATGGCAGAGGTTTTACATATAGAGGGATCATAATCACCCATTGATTTTGATTTGGTTTCCTAAAAGTAATTTGGATTGAATAGCTGAGGAATGCGAACTGCACCCCCTTATGGGAAACCATATACAAAAGCTACCTCTCAAGTCCATCTTGTATTTAGTATTATTCAATCTAAAGCTAACCTCCCATCCAGAGTCATTATCAAACATGTGGATATCTACAGATCTGAGGAATTCTAAAGTAGTTCGTTCATAGGTTGGTTCATGCAATTGAATGAAATCATTCCAACCCATGCGTTCATATAATTTAAGAGTTTCTTCAAACATTCCTAGCTCTTGTAGAGTATCTCTACAGAAAAAAACGAGAGGGAATGATTTCCCTAGCAGCTAGGGAGGCAAGTCTCATTTTTTGTTCATCAGAGGCACACTCAATGTTATCTATTTTAGAATAAGATGAGGACTTACCGGTAGTCTTTCTTTTCTTTCCAACGAACTTGAGTCTTCTGGTAGACATAGCTGCGTTCAAAGAGACAAAGAGTTTTAACCATGTTAGTAAATTATGGCATTATACAAGATTTTGGGAACTATTTAACATAATGCATCAGAGAACGAAAAACTCTACTCAAGTGAAATAAAAGATGCCTTTTAATGGTAATTATGCATGAAGACATGAATAATACACATATGTGTCAGGTTTCAAAGTTAATAGCATGCAACAATTTACTAAAAATTGAACCAAAATTGGTTTAGGAATTTTCACAAACACTTAATGGGCACACATATATCGTACCATAGATTACCCTAAACTTGAATTCTTAACAACCCCATGATTTGAAATCAACTCTTTCATGTTCCACTAAATGCCAATCAATCACATGCCTAATAAAATGTGATGTATGATGAAGAACAAAGAATGGGATTTGTACATTAGAGAGCATGAACAAAGCACAGGAACACACCAATTCTAGTCAATTCAATAAATACAAATCATATCCATTCACTTTTTTGACATGTATAGCACTCAAGATTCATAAACAAAGCTTTTTCTATAAACCAATTGGAAAAAAAAACCAAAGATTATTAAGTACCCCAAAAACTCCCAAATCTGAAAAATTTCAAGTTGAAGAGAAAATCTTACTTGGTCTATTGGATGAAAGAGCAATGTAGTTTCAATGGAATGAAAGAGTGATGGGTTAAAAAGAACAAGAAAAGTGTTTAGGTTGAGAGGAGCAATGGATTCAAAGTAGAGAAGTATAAGAAAAGAGAGAGTTCATGTGTTTTTGAAAACAAGGAAGAGGATGCAATGCATTTTAAAAACGCTGTTGGGTCCCTGATGTGATCCACGGCCATGGGAATTTTTCCCAGGCCGTGGAACTTGTTGTTTCCTGCCCCTTAAAATTTCACATAAAACCCACGGCCGTAGGAATTTTTCCCAGGCCATGTAACTCACTGTTTGTTTCTAAAAATTTTCACTCTATTTCTCACGTAAAACCCATGGCCATGGGAATTTTTCCCAGGCCGTGGAACTCACTGTTTTCACATATCCTTATTCCACGCTTAGAATTATATTCTCATATTTTGAAATTGATTCCAAAGACTCCTTCAACACTCATTCAATTTATCAAAAGTTATCCTAAAAAAAATCAAATGTTTTATTATTATTATTAAAGGAAAACGCATGCAATAGAAGAAAGAAAAAAAAACATTATGGGGTTACCTCCCCACTAGTGCTAAGTTTTACATCTTCAGCCAGACGTTAAGTTTTAATCATTCAAGAGTTAAGAAAATCTTTCAAATTCACTACACTAACTTGCTGGATAGGCTCTCCCACTAAATAATGTTTAAGCCGATGTCCATTAACTTTAAATGCTCCAGATTTCTCACTCTATATTTCAATGGTACCAAGAGGAAAAACTTTCAATACCTGATAAGGTCCTGACCATCTGGACCTAAGCTTACCTGGAAAGAGTTTGAGGCGAGAGTTAAATAGTAAAACCTTGTCGCTGGAGGCAAAGCTTCTTCTCAAAATGCGTTGATCATGCCATTTCTTTGTTCGTTCCTTATAGATCTTCGCATTCTCATATGCATCTAGCCTGAGCTCTTCCAGTTCATCCAAGTCTAGCATCCTTTTTTCACCTGCCTTTATAAGATCAAGATTAAGAAATTTAATGGCCCAAAATGATTTATACTCTAGTTCTACAGGTAAATGACATGATTTTCCATAAACTAGTTTAAAAGGGGTAGTACCAATAGGGGTTTTATAAGCAGTGCAATATGCCCACAAAGAATCAGCTAATTTAGTGGACCAATCCTTTCTTAAGGTATTGACTACCTTTTGGAGAATAGATTTAATTTCCCTATTTGATACTTCCACTTGTCCACTAGTTTGTGGATGTTAAGGTGTAGCAATCTTATGCCTAACTCCGTATTTCTTAAGAAGGGTTTTAAAAGTATTCTCAATAAAATATGACCCCCATCACTAATAACACATCTAGGAACTCCAAACATTGGAAAAATGATCTTTTTAAAAAGTTTGATCACGGTCTTAGCATCCGAATGAGGTGAAGCAATAGCTTCCACCCATTTAGATACATAATCAACTGCTACCAAAATAAATTTATTTCCAAGGGATGATGGAAATGGTCCCATAAAATCTATACCCCAAACACCAAAGAGTTCCACTTCAAAAATATTATTCAATGGCATTTCATGACGTTTAGAAATGTTACCTGACCATTGACATGAATCACAAGTAAGAATATACTTACGAATGTCCCTGAAGATATGGTGCCAATAGAAGCCTGCTTGCAATACCTTTGAAGCGGTCCTGGAGGTGCTCATGTGACCTCCACAAGATAGAATGACAGTGGTCAATGATAAAGTGGACTTCATCCTTCGGTACACATCTTCTTATCAGCCCATCGCCATACCTTTTGAAAAGGAGTGGGTCATCCCAGTAGTAATGCTTGGCATCTGCAAGAAATTTCTTCCTTTGCTGGAAACTAAAATCAAGTTGTAAGATGCCACAAACAAGATAATTCATAAAATCAGCAAACCAAGGGACTTATTAGATACTAAGGCTTACAAGTTGCTCGTCTGGAAAAGAGTCATTAATGGGAACAACATTACCCATTTCATTTTTTTAGAGGGAAACCGAGATAAATGATCGGCCACTAGATTTTTAGTACCATTCTTGTCCTTGATTTCTAAATCAAATTCTTGTAAAATTAATATCCACCTGATTAGCCTAGGTTTTGCTCCTTTCTTTTGCAACAGGTATTTTATAACAGAATGGTCAGTATAAACAGTTACCTGAGATCCTACCAAATGACCTAAATTTATCAAAGGTAAAAACAATAGCTAAGAGTTCCTTCTCTGTAGTGACATAATTCACTTGTGCATCATCCAAAGTCCTACTGGCATAGTAGATAATGTGAAGCTTTTTATCTTTCTGTTGCCCAAGTACAGCCCCCACAACATAATCGCTAGCGTCGTACATTAACTCGAAAACGAGTTCCCAATTGGGTGGTTGCACAATAGGAGCAAAAATTAGAGGCTTTTTTATCCTGTTAAATGCATCAAGACAATGTGAGTCAAAATTAAAAGAAACATCCTTACCTAGAAGATTTGTGAGAGGCTTAATGATTTCAGAGAAGTCTTTAATGAACCGCTGGTAGAACCCGGTATGTCCAAGAAAACTCCCTACGCCTTTCACATTATTGGGAGGAGGTAACTTCTCAATGACCTCAATCTTGGCCTTATCAACCTCAATCCCTCTCTTGGATAACAAGTGGCCTAAGATTATTCCTTCCTTGACCATAAAATGGCACTTTTCCTAGTTTAGGATTAAATTCATCTCTTCACACTGCTACAAAACTCTCAGTGAAGCCGGTAAAGGCTTTAAGTCCACTTTGGGGCTCACCACTTTTTCACACATGACCTCAATATCATGTTTTAGTAGGGCCTCTCATTCAGAGAAATTTGATGTTCTTGCGGGCTCTACCATAAATACAGATTCAAGTAGGTCATTAAGAAGAATTTCTTCCATCACCACTTGGTCAACAAAATCCACCATGCAGCAATCATCATCATCATTAAAAGGTTTTTGTAAAGTATTTTTCAGATTAAAATCAACCTTTTGGTCTCCAATAGTTAGAGACAACCTTCCATTCTTGACATATATTACCGCGCCCGCGGTTGCCAAAAATGGCCTGCCTAGGATAATGGGGATCATCGAATCCTCATCCATTTCAAGAATAACAAAATTGGCAGGAATGAAAAATTTACCCACTTTAATCGGGACATCTTCTAAAATACCTATAAGATATTTAACAGACCTATTTGCTAATTGCAATGACATCCTAGTAGGTTTCAATTCACCTAATCCTAACTTTTCAGAAACAGACAATGGCATTAAGTAACACTAGCTCCTAAATCACATAATGCTCTATCTATTGCCATATCACCAATTGTACAAGGGATAGAGAAACTACCTGGATCCTGGAGCTTAGGTGGTAGCTTTCTTTGGATCAGTGCACTGCACTCTTCAGTAAGTGCCACAGTACCATCCTCTTTTAACCTTCTCTTGTTAGACAAGATCTCCTTTAGAAACTTTGCGTATGTAGGCATCTGCTGCAAAGCATCAGTAAAAGGAATATTAATATAAAGTTTTTTCAAAACTTCTAAAAACTTATCGAACTGCTTATCCTACTTAGCCTTGGCTAAACGTTGAGGATAAGGTATGGGAGGTTGGTATGGGTTAACCTCATTTTTCTTCTCTTGCTTCTTTTCCTCCAAAATAGGTGGAGTTAATGGGGTCGCATCCAGTTGAGGATCCTTTTCCATAGGTATACTTGGACCTTCATACTGTGTACTACTTCTAAGTGTTACCTCCATAGTATGATTAGATGGGCCTGATTTTGGTTTTCTAGGAAATGTTCCTAGAATTCTTGAAGAACTTGAGGCTTATTGGGCTATCTGGGTTTCCAACATCTTGTTCTGAGTAGCCAATGAGTCCACCTTTAATGTTAAGTTCTTGACTGCCTCAAAATTCATCATTCTGCTTCAGCTGAGTAGTCACAAATGTTTCCATCAAGGATTCTAGCTTAGATTTTTGTAGAGCAAAGGATCCTTATGATAATCTAAAATTATTTTGACTACTTTGGAATGGAGGGGGACAGTTTTGGAATCCTGGTGGCCCCATTTGTTTTCTTAAATTATTTCCATAATTTCCACCATAATTCCCAATTACATCCACTTGATGCGCCTCCAGCTCCGTAACTTAAGGTACTCCCAGCTTGCACCCTGTAGCTAAATGACTTGAAACACCACACATCTCACAAATGACATTAGTAGTACCTGTACCCAGTTTATCAAATTTAAGATTTAAAGCCTCAATTTTAGCTGTGAGTAATGAAATAACATCAAGAGGGTACTTATCGGGAATTTTTATTGTCGAGTGTCTTTCTAAAGACCATTGGTAGGTATTATGTGCCACTTCTTCTATAAGGTTATAGCCCTCCTCCATGTTTTTACTCATGAAGGCTCCGCCAGCTGCAGCATCTAGAGTAATTTTCTGGTTAGAGGCTAAACCATTATAGAATATATGAACAGTTAGCCATCTTTCAATCTTATAGTGTGGGCATTCCCTAAGTATCTCCTTATACGTTTCCCAAGCATCATATAAAGTTTCATCATCTTTCTGGTTGAAAGTGATGATTTGCTTCCTCAGTTGGTCAGTTTTGCTCCGAGTGTAATATTTGTTGAGGAAAGCCTGAGAGAGTTACTCCCAAGTTGTGATCGAGCCTTCTGGTAATGAGTAAAACCATGCTCTAGGCTTGTCCCTCAGAGAAAATGGAAATAGCCTAAGGCTGATTGCACCATTTGCGACCCCAAGTATATCACAATACTCAAGGAATATTTGTAGATGTAGATTTCGGTCTTCGAACGACAATCCTCCGAATTGATTTTGTTGGACCATAGAGAGTAAGGAGGGCTTCAACTCAAAATTATTAGCATCAATCGTGGGTCTGGTAATGCTAGACCTTTTCCCCATCGCATTAGGTGTAGAAAAATCACATAATGCCCTATTATCCATTTCTCCTGTATTATCTTGACTCGTTGATGTAGTTTTTTATTGTTTTTTGTGCTTCCTAATTTTCTGAAGCAACCGTTCTATTTTTAGATTGAATACAGTACTAGAATTGGAGCTTCTTCACATAAAGGGTCTACAAACACAACAATAACACACGAATCAAGCGTAATATAGTTCTCAGAAGAAATAAAAATAAGAATAAAACAAAAATAAAAACGTCTAATCTAATCAAATCACGGTCAACCGATGTTGGGGGTGAAACACAATCCCCAGAAACAGCGCCAAAAACTTGATACGTCTGTTCCGCAAGCGTACGGTTATCGAAGTAATATAAAAGATTATCATCTCTACAGGGATTGTGCCCAAGTACTGGTTCACTATGATTCAATTATCCATACAATTGATATGAATTAAAAGAAGTTCACTACGAATGAAATTTAAAATGCGAAAATAGAAATCTCAAAGCACTCAAAATTGAAAATGAATCACTTCAAAGAGTCAATCAAAGGATGAATCTTGGGATTTAAAGGGTTCATATGCTTAATAATTGAATCTATCCAATTTCGTTTCCCCCAATTATGAAGATCAGTTTCTAAGGTAGCTTTTTCCTGATGTTATTAGCAACCTTCTCTTGAAGCCTTACTAAAGTACCTAATCCCCAATGAACAACATTTGATTTATAAATTAGATCCTTTTTTGATTTATGAAAATCCCTTAATCCTCAAAAGTTCTTTTGTCTATCCAATAGCCAAAAGAACTTAGGTTCAAGTTGTTCTTTCAAATCATATACCCACTCTCGTAGCCTATATAATTTAGAATCAATTACGCATCTCTTGAAGTCTTGTAGAGGCATTAAGTAATCATCCAAATTGAATAGAGAATATGAATTTGATAAAAGGAGAAAATTATAGAGCAGTTAAGTCAATTATCAATACATACTACCCCCTTAATCCCAAGAAAAGGGGTTTAGTTAATCATAACGTTAATTACAAAATCACAAAATCCTAATTCAAATCCCAACATTGAATAGCTCCCCAAATTACAAATCTTAGATTCAGAAAAGAGAAAAACAAGTTCTCACTTAATTGATCTTAATCTTCCCCAAAGCGATGAATTGGTTGTTTCTTTATTGTTGATCCTTGAATCCCCTTTGAAATTCTCTTGGAAAAGCTCTCTCAATCCTTGGCTTAGGTCTCTCTTTCTTGATCTATGTGTTACCCCCTCTCTATATGTAGTAAAACGGCCCAAAAATCAGGGTTCTAAACTTAGTGCGCAAAACCCATGGCCTGGGGAAATTTTCCACGACCATAGATCGTGACAGGGTCCCTTAGTGCTCAATTTTCTCTGTTCTAACAACAAGAACCACGGCCTGTGGGAATTTTCCATGGTCGTGGGTTTTTTTAAGTGCATTTTTCTCTGCTTTCCTTGCCTAGACTAGTGAGAACCACGACCTGTGAGAATTTCCCATGGCCGTGGGTTCCAAAAATGTTCTCCACTTGTGATTTTTCTATTCCTTTGAGGCCTAGAAGGGTTCCACTTGCTTGTTTCTTTTTTCTAAGGGTCCAAATGGACTTGCTTTTGAGTTTTTTGATGAATTGAGCTTCCTTTCATTCGCATAATGTTCAACAATTATTTCTAATTCTCTAGCATATGGGCCTGTAACATAATAATTCCTGCAAAACTGACATACACAAGTAACACATGCGGAATAAAAGGAAATATTTGAGATAAAGGGGGGAAAGCAAACAACATGACCGAAAAATAAAGATAAAATAACCCTAAAACTAATGCAATTTAACCAATTATCAATAGATGTTGGAAATCCTTTTAAGGTGTTTTTCCATAGGCCTCTTGAGATCAGACCTTAAGATGATTTCTGCCTTAAGAGAGGTCTGAATCATATTTTAGTATTTTCATGAGAATGGTTTCTCATGAGTTTCCTTGTACAGAGCCCTTCGTGAATTTATCCTTGATTAAGTGAGAAGTAGCTTTCAGAGATGTCCTGAAGAGTTTCTGACTTATGATCAGAGTTCACAGAAAGTAGGTACGCTGACAGCTGCTGCTATAGTTGATCATGTTCTTTTATGATAAGAATGAAAAATATCAATGTTATTATAAAGGCTATGAATTTCACAATGTATAATATCAACAAGGCCATTTACCATTCATGATCCAACTATCTAGAATCATTGACTAGGTTTCAAATTCAATGTCATGCATCATCATACATTACTTTGTGATACAAAATGATCACAAGTTCATTTTAAATAATCCTAATGTATCAACCAACAACTAAAAATGTCAAGTCATCCATATCTAATCATCATTATACTTGAGAGGCATTAAACAATAGTGTAGCTATACAAATTAAATGTTATACACAACGATTTCAAAAGAAATATGCCATAGTCGATTAATTCAAAAGCATGTCGGCCAAGGCATCTAAACATCTCCTTCTTCACACTATACCTCGTCTTTTCAAAAAGCATCACACCAAGATCATGCCCTATAACTCAAGAGCTAAAAAGTAGACAACATGGAGAGTGGGTATGCTTTCTCAATGATAAATAATCTGATGGTTCAGAGTCAGACTTAGAAGGGGGTTGAAAAAGTCTTAGACTCTATTCGAGTAAATTTTGAACCAAATACAAATATAAGTAATCAAATGATTAAGAGAAGGAGAAAATAAACAAATAGTTTATACTGGTTCACTTCCAACCCAGAAGCTACGTCCAGTCCCTTCCAACTTGAAGGATTTCCACTATTGTAAAAATCTTCTTTAAGATATCAGCACCGGACTTGTGCTTCAAGTATTCTTTCACCAAGCCACTTCTAGCTATACCCAAGTATTCTTTCAACAAGCCACTCCTGGCTTAACCTAAGTATTCTTTTGAAAGCCTCTTCAGACCAAAGTGTTTCCCAACACACAAACTAGTCCTAGTAACTCACCAGACTTATACAAACAGTAAGAATGAAAAAGTCTTAGGAACTTAGTGTACAAAAATGATAGACAGATTATGAGATCTAGCACTAAGTATCTTTGACACAAGACCTGAGTCTGCTGGAAGCAAAACTAGAGAGTAGTGAGGGCCTTTATCTTTTTACAAGAGAGTGAACTAAGATTGGATGATAACTTGATGAGTTTTCTTCTCAAATATATCTCTCTATTTAAATGTTCAAACTTTCTTGATATGTAAAGTGACTTGAAAGATATAGCCGTTATTACTTCTTGAATGAAGATATAGACATTGGAAATCCTTTAAAGATGTTTTGCCATTGGCTTCTTCAGATTAGACCTTAAGATGATCTCTGCCTTAAGAGAGGTCTGAATCATATTTCAGTATTTTCATGAGAATGGTTTCTCATGAGTTTCCTTGTACAGAGCCCTTCGTGAAATTATCCTTGATTAAGCGAGAAGTAGCTTTCAGAGATGTCCTAAAGAGTTTTTGACTTGTGATCAGAGTTTACAGAAGTAGGTACGCTGACAGCTTCTGCCCAAGTTGATCTTGTTCTTTTTTTCTTTGATGATAAGTATACAAATATCAATGCCATCATAAAGGCTATTAATTTCACAATGTATAATATCAACAAGGGCATTTACCATTCATGATCTAACTATCTAGAATCATTGACTAGGTTTCAAATTCAAGTTCATTTCAAATGATCCTAATGTATCAACCAACAACTTAAAATATCAAGTCATCCATATCCAATCATCATTATACTTGTAAGGCATTAAACAATAATATAGCTATACAAAACAAATGTCATATACAATGATTTTAAAAGTAATATGCCATAGTCGATTAATTCAAAAGCGTGTCGGCCAAGGCATCTAAACATCTTCTTCTTCACACTATACCTCATCTCTTCAAAAAGCTTCACTCCATGATAATGCCCTACAACTCAACAGCTAAAAAGTAGACAACATGGAAAGTGGACATGCTTTCTCAATGATGAACAATGTGATGGTTTAGAGTCAGACAAAGAAGGGGGGTTGAGTAAGTCTTAGACTCTTTTCGAGTAAATTTCAAACTAAAAATAAATATAAGTAATCAAATGATTAAGAGAAGGAGAAAATAAACACACAGTTTATCCTGGTTCACTTCCAACCTAGAAGCTACGTCCTGTCCCTTCCAACTTGAAGGATTTCCACTATTGTAAAAATCTTCTTTACAATATCAGTACCTGACTTGTGTTTCAATTATTCTTTCACCAAGCCACTTCTAGCTCAACCCAAGTATTCTTTCAACAAGTCACTCCTGGCTTAACTCAAGTATTCTTTTGAAAGTCTCTGCAGGCCAAAGTGTTTCCCAACACATAAACTAGTCCTGGTAACTCACCAGACTTATACAAACAGTAAAAATGAAGAAGTTTTAGGAACTTAGTGTACAAAAATAATAGACATATTTTGGGATTGAACACTAAGTATCTTTGACACAAGGCCTGAGTCTGCTGGAAGTAGAACTAGAGAGTGGTGAGGGTCTTTGTCCTTTTACAAGAGAGTGAACTAAGATTGGATGATGACTTGATGAGCTTTGTTCTCAAATATATCTCTCTATTTGAATGTTCAAAATTTCTTGATATTTATAGTGACTTGAAAGATATAATCGTTATTACTTCTTGAATGAAGATATAGACGTTGGAAATCCTTTGAAGGTGTTTTTCCATAAGCTTCTTAAGATCAGATCTTAAGATGATTTCTGCCTTAAGAGAGGTCTGAATCATATTTTAATATTTTCATGAGAATGGTTTCTCATGAGTTTCCTTGTACAGAGCCCTTCATGAACTTATCCTTTATTAAGCAAGAAGTAACTTTTAGAGATGTCCTGAAGAGTTTCTGACTTGTGATCAGAGTTCACAGAACTAGGTGCGCTGACAGCTATTGCTTAAGTTGATCTTGTTCTTTTTGTTCTTTGATGATAAGCACGCAAATTTGGTATGATCATTTCCCGAAGCATCACCAAAATAGATTTTTTGAACATTGATGAGGAGTTCTTTATTCAAGATGCTTCTATCAGACTTTTGGAACATATGCCCCCTTTGTTTTTACAACTTGATCTTCATTTCCTGAAATTACTTCCACACTATACGGGAATGTTATACACTGTTTAGACTTTATTCTTTCAGCAAAAATGCTTGATGAGTGGAATAAACAAATTCAGGGATTATAAAGTCTGAGGTCTGGTTCAACAAGACTTGAAACTTATATTTTTGACTAGACTTTTTCTTAACAATATCCCCCTATTTGTTGATAACAAACATCAAGTCTTTTCATGGATGAAGTCTAAGATCAGAATATCACAGAATCAAAATTAAGATGATAAGTTAATAGGGTAGAATTTGAATCAGGATAAACTAATTTGTAATTGATCAAAATAGTGTATACAATATGTATCATTCCATGACATTACATTCATCCTCAAAAGAAAAGACTTCTACACAACTCCCCCTTTTGGAATTATCAAAAAGAATGACCATCAGTGAGACTAGAAAAGCAAATCATGAGTAATACTGGAAATAAAAAAAGGGAAAGCAGTAGAGGAAACAATAGTAAAGAAATGAGTTTGAAACACAAAGATATATGTAGAAGTAAAAGTGACCAAAGAGGGGCGAAAAAGAAAAATAGGATTATAGGATGAAGAAGAAAACGAGCAGGAAGGTTCTTCCTGTAGAGTCCAAAGATAATGGAACCATAATGTATTAGCATGAGCTTTAGTAGGTTTAGGCGCGGTCTAGAGACTCTTGAGTGTTGCTGGGAGGCGCTTCGGCTGAAAAAGACACTTGTAGATAGGCTTAGGTTTAGGAGGGATAGTTTTCTTGAGTCGTCCCAAAGAAATCCATTTAGCGGGCGGAGGGGGACAGGGAACCTCAAACAAAATCTTCTTCCAAGGAGTAGCAACTAGGGAATTTTTGATGGAGACATCTTCAAAGTGATGAAGCCATGTTTAAGATCACGAGCTACACAGGCCTGTTAAGCTTTAAGCATATGGAACATCCCAAGGTCATCATTCGAGAACAAGTCTGGGAACCCAATGAGCCTTTGAATAGGAAGAAAAGGATAACATTTGGGAGCAAACAGTTGAATGTGAAGCCGGTAAGGATAAAAAAAAGGATGATTCATAATGGGTTGATTCTGAGGACTATAATAGGCAGGGTCAGAGGTGTTAAGCACTAATTTGTAATTAAAATATTAGGGTAAGGTAGGATAGTGCTTGAGGAGAGGAGGAAGGCAGGACTTATGGACAACAGTAGAGATAGGAGGACAAGGAACAATGGCTAAGGAGGAGGTGATGTGAGGCAATGGTGGAGGTAAAATAGCAAGAGGAATAGGTGATGTGAGGAGAGGAGGGAGCAAAGTCTGGAAAGACAGGGATCCAGACCTTGGCCGTTTGGAGGGTGCCTTAGGATAAGAAGACCTCTTTCACTTGAGTCATGCTCTGAATGCACTTGTATCACTTCGATAAAAAGTAACAGTGACATAGAACTTGTTTAGCCAGTCAAGGTGTTCCCAGTTGTAGACTTTAGAAAGTGGAAGATGCCTTAGATAGCCACGAATGAAGCGCAAGTAGTGGTTGTATGCCGGATACCCATCATATTCTTATATGGTGTTATGATTTTCAGCCATGACTCTCTGATAGTCATTGTAAAGCTTAGTGAACTTTGAATTCCAGGCTGAAGAATCCCATTCTAATACAGAGATGTCCGAATTCAAATTAATGAAGACAAAGATAAATAAGTCTAACGTTTCATCATCAAAAAGTGGCTTCAAATGAGACTCAAAAGATGGTCAAAATAGAGGTATTTGAGTCTGTGGGGCTTTGGTTATGAAACCTTGATTCACTTACCTGGACCAGACTTCTTCTTGCTAGAACGCTGTTGTAGTTTTCCAATGCAAACATGATTATCGGGGTCTGAAGAACCCTTAGGTCATGTGGGAATTATAATCTAAAAGGAAGAGGGTTCCTGAGCAGATGGTGAGTCCGGGTTGTCTAAGGGAGCATCAGACTCTACAAGAACCAATTTCCTAAGCTTCTTAGTAAAATGAGTACTAGGAGTGCGGGATGGAGTAGACTTTCTTTTCTTTGAGGGTACAGACTTTTTCTTCTTCTTTTGGAGGGTCAAAGTAGTACTTGGAGGTGAAGAAGGTGCAGAGGTATAAACAGGTAACTTACTGACCATTATGGAAGGGGTAACTAAATCTGTTACGGAAGGGGGTTGCGTATTCTCAAGTGCAAAGACTTTTATGAGGGCGGTAGGGTAAGGAATCTTGTGCTGCTTCTTTCCTATGGATGACATCAAATATGTCATGATAATGTTAGGCAAGCTAACCTTCTCTTTGTTAAGCATATGATACATGCAGAAACAATCCAGCTTGCTGACAGTATCTTTTGCACTTTTTCTTGGGCAAAAGATTTATTTCATCACAAGGTGCAATATTTTGGCCTTTGGGAGGAGAGACCTTAATGCGAACTTGACCAGATGTTGATTTCCATGCAACAGTTCATTTATCTCTAGTGAAGAGACCATATTGAACTTAAAGAGTTCATCGTACACCTCCCCCGCATTGGGACATCTAGTAACAGTAGCAGTGAGGTTCGTATAGATTTCTATGGACTTCCCTTGAAGAGAACCAAGAACGAGAAACTTTGACTTGTCCATCGAGACTAAATTCTAGAAGCTGAGAACCATTGATAGAGAATATGGAGTTTGGTCGAGATAGAACTGTGTCTAATCAATGTCGTTGAGCTCTTCAGAGATATCGCGCCCTTCTAGTTTGTGTTGTCTGAGGTTGAAGACTAAGGATTCAACAATGTCTAATGCCTTGAATGTCATTTCTTAAGGGAGAGGAAAAGAGGGTTTTCATAAGAGTAAAGAAGTTTTTTGAAAGAGAAGTTGAAGGGGGAAGAGAAAGATATGATGAAAAACAGTGGAAAAAAGTGAAAGTGAGGAGACGTTTAAAAAATCTTATGAAAAATAGAGAGAAACCACATTCAGAGAGTGGTTACACTAAAATGTGATAACTGCTGCCACGTTGTAAGAAAGTAAAAGTGAAGAATGATTTAATAAAGAGAGTCTCTCAGAGTGTGAATTTAAACAATGTAAGTTATTTTAGACTGATACATAAGGCAGACTATTTAGACAATAATTTTTAAATTTAAATTATGCTTAATAAAATTAAACCCGGCCTCGGCCAGAGGCTTAGTGAAGATGTCTGCCCATTGATGGTCTGTGTCTATGAATTTTAAATCCAAGGTTCTCTTTTGTACATAGTCATGAATGAAGTGATACTTTACTTCAATGTGTTTTACTTTGAAGTGCTGAATAGGATTCTTGGAGAGGTTTATTACACTTTTGCTATGACAGAAGACTGGGATTTCTCCTTCTTTGATTGAATAATCTTTCAGTTGATATTTGATCCGAAGAAGTTGAGAGCAACAACTAGCTGCAGACATGTATTCTGCTATAGCTGTTGATAAGGCAATTGAGTTTTGCTTTTTACTGCTCCATGAAACCAAGTTGCTTCCCAGAAAGTGACACCCACCATTGGTACTTTTTTATCAACTCTATCTCCAGGAAAGTGTACATCACAAAATCCAAAAAGAGAGAAAGAGTCTGTTTATTTGTAGAAAAACCCAAGATTAGTTGTTCCAACAAGATATCTAAGAATCTTCTTCACCGCAGACAAGTGTGATTCCTTGGGATCTAATTGATATCTTGCACATACACAAACACTAAACATTATGTCAGGTCTGCTGGATGTAAAATACAAGAGTGAACCATTCATTCCTCGATATTAGGTTTGATCCACCGATGTGCCAAACTCATCTTTATTAATAGTACAATTGGGATTCATGGGAGTACTCATGGATTTAGCATCAACCATTTTAAACTTTTTGAGTAGTTCCTTGGTGTACTTTTGTTGATGAATATAAATTCCATCATTAGTCTGTTGAATTTGTAAGCCTAAGAAAAATTTAAGTTCACCCATCATGCTCATTTCAAATTCTGCTTGCATACTATTTGAAAAATCTTTACACAGACTATCATCAGTAGCACTAAAAAAATATCATCCATATAGATCTGTACAATAATAAAGTTTTTCTTAAAGCGTTTTCTGGAAAGAGTTGTGTCAACCTGGCCTCTTGTAAAGCCTTTTGAAATAAGAAATTTACTGAGTTTATCGTACCAAGCTCTGGGAGCCTATTTCAGACCATACAGTGCTTTACTTAATTTAAAAACATGATTGGGAAGAGACACATCTTCAAAACTAGGAGGCTGTTTTACATTAACTTCTTCGATAAATCAGTTCAGAAAAGCACTCTTTACATCTATTTGATATAATGTAATGCCTTTAAAGGCTACAAATGCAACAAGTATCCTGATTGCCTCAAGTCTAGCTACAGGAGCAAAGGTTTCAGTGAAATCTATACCTTCTTGTTGATTATATCGTTGAGGAACCAATCTTGCTTTGTTTTGAATTACTTTTTCATTTTCATCTAACTTGTTTCTGAATACCCACTTAGTACCAATTATACCTTTATCTTTGGGTCTGGGAATAAATGTCCATACTTTGTTTCTTTTGAATTAGTTTAGTTCCTCTTGCATAGTAAGAATCCATTCTGTATCCTTTAGCGCATCCTGAATATTTTTCGGCTCCACTTTTGAGATAAGAGCAATTGTTGATTGATTGTGAAGACTGGATCTGGTTTTTACTCCAGCAGCTTGATCTCTAATGTTGATCTTGTTTTGTCTTTTCAAAATTTGTTGACTTTGGTTGGCCATTTTCAGTTGATTGATCTGTTGATTTTTCTTCTTCTTGTTGTATTCCTGCATCATCAGTATCTAGATCTACCAGTTTCCTGTTAGTCTTTTGAAGATTATCAAATCTTACATACATAGATTTTTCTATGATTTGAGTTTGAGTATTGAACACACTATAAGATTTTGATGTGGTAGAGTATCCCATGAGTATACCTTTATCATATTTTGAATCAAATTTTCCAAGATAATCCTTGGTATTCAGAATGTAACAGATGCATCCAAAGGATGAAAATATGAGATGTTGGGTTTTCTACCTTTCCACAATTCATAAGGAGTCTTATTCAGTATTTGGTCTAATAAAAACTCTTTTTTGAATATAACAAGAAGTACTCACAACTTCTGCCCAAAAATATTTTGAAAGATCATTTTCACAAAGCATGGTTCTGGCCATTTCTTGCAGAGACCTATTTTTCCTTTCCATAACTCCATTTTGTTGTGGAGTTCTTGGTGAGGAAAAACTATGAGTTATCCCAGACTCATTGTAGAATTTTTCAAAGATTTGATTTTCAAATTCTCTGCCATGATCACTTCTTATTGTACCAATACAGTATCCTTTCTCATTCTGAATTTTCTTGCAAAATATTTTAAATACTTTCATAGACTCATCCTTATGGGATAGGAAGTATACCCATGTTAATCTGGTGTAGTCGTTAATGGTAACAAATCCATATTTCTTTCCAGCCAGACTTTGTACTTGAGAGGGACCAAATAGATCTAAATGCAATAATTCTAGAGGTCTAAATGTAAAAACAACATCTTTGTTTTTAAAAGAGGTTTTGTGCTGTTTCCCACTTTGGCATGCTTTACATGGAAGGGTACTGTTAAAGGAAATTTTTGGCAATCCTTTGACTAAATCCTTTCTGTGAAGCTTTGAGATAAGTTTGAGACTTACATGTCCAAGCTTTTTGTGCCAAATCTATCTTTCCTCAGAGTTTGAAAATAGACATTTTACATTTTGATCATTTAGCTCATTCAAGTCTACCTTATAGAGGTTATTATGTCTGTTAGCAGTAAAAAGTATGGTTCCATCATGATCGATGATTGTACACTTATTTTTGTCAAATGAAACTTGATACCCACTATCACAAAATTCCCTGATGCTCAATAGGTTATGTTTCAGACCTTCAACAAGAAATACATTTTCAATAATAGGTGAGGGAAATTTACCCACTTTACCAAACTTGATGATTCTTCCAGTCTGGTTCCCTCCAAATATGACAGATCCTTCTTTAAATTTCTCTAGGTTTAGGAACACAAACCTTTTTCCTGTCATGTAATGCGAGCATCCACTATCCAAATACGATTGCATGGTTTTTGTTCTTGATTTCAAACATACCTGCAAAAGGAATGATTAATGATTTTGGTACCCATATTCCTGTGGGTCCTAGTTTGTTAGTGAATTTTTCATTCCTCCGTATTCTTTTCTTGTATTCATTTATAGGATGACCATGATTTTTACAATAATTACATTTAATAATTTTTTGTTTTTCTGGAACAAATGTAGGAACTGAAGGTTGCTTAAAAACTTTTGATTTTAAAACATTTTTCTTGTTTACAAATCCTAGACCAAGTTTTTTATTATTTCCCTTGGATGTTCCTAGTAAAGCATTCAAGTTTTTAGTGCTAGTAACAAACTTACTTAGATCTAACGTAAGAGAGTTGACAAGGTTTTTTAGTCTAACAATTTCTTTTTCTTGAAAGTTGTAGGGGTTTTGAGATTTTTCAAAATCCTTTTTCAAAGAAATATTTTCCTTTCTTATTTTACTTAGCTCATCTAGATTTAATTCTTTTTCTTCTAAATTATTTGTGTTGTGCTTTTCCTCTTTTAACAAGATTTGATTTTCAAAACTAATGATCATATCAACATGCTTTAATTTCAGTTTTTTAAAATTCTTTAATAGTTTAGAGAAATCATTAAATAACATATCATAGTTTTGTTTGAGTTCTGAGTAACTTACTTCTTTAGAGTCTGATTCGCTGAGGCTAGTGTGTGAGTCTGTTTCTTTGCTCGCCATGAGATAAATTTGAGCTGACTCACTTTCTTCATCAGACTCTTCTGAGCTAGATGATCCCTCATCATCCCAAGTAATCAGACCTTTTTGTTTCTTTGAAAACTCCCTTCTTTCCCTTTTTTCCCTTCTATCTTTGTTTAGAAGAGGACATTCTACTTTTATGTGCCTTGGCTTTCTGCAATTGAAACATTCTAAGACAGATTTGTCAGTTTTAAAGTTAAATTGACTTTTACCTTTGTAGTCTTTCTTTTGGAAAGTTTTTGATATGAAATTCTTCTTCATTAGTAGCTTATGAAACCTTTTAGTTACAAGAGCTAACTCTTCATCGGTGTCATCATCTAATTCACCAGAGTCTGGTTCAGAACAAGACGACTCTTCTGTTTTCAGACCCTTACCTTTTCTCATTTCATCACATTTCAAGGCAATGCTCCTAGTGGAAGCAGATTTGCTGGTTTCTTTTTTCTTCGGCATCAGCTCGTGAACCCTAAGAACTCTAAGCAACTCATCTAGAGAGAAGGTGCTCAGATCCTTAGCTTCTTCTAGAGTAGAGCATTTTGCATCGAATCTTTCAGGCAAGCATCCGAGAAGCTTGACATTTACATATTTTATGGAGGGAGTATTTCCAAGATTCTTTAAGCCATTTAGAAGTGTTTAGAACCTTCTAAACATTTGATCTACTGACTCATGTTCCTCCATTTTGAAGTTTTCATATTGTTTAGTTAATATAATCTTCTTTGATCTTTTGACATTTGAAGTTCCTTTATAGTTGCGTTGTAGAGCATCCCAGACTTCTTTTGCTGTTTTATAGTTGAATACCTTGTTATATTCAGACTTACTGAGAGCGTATGTGAGAAGAAATTTGGCTTTGGCATTTATCTCCATTTTTTTTATTTCATAAATGCTCCATTTGCTTTCAGCTTAAGGTTGTCATTCACCATTTACAAGAGAGCCATAATCGCCATTGATGAAGACAACCCAAAGATTATATTGAGTATATTCATCCTATCCTTCCAGTATGGATAATCTTCCCCAAAGAAAATTGGGGGTTTGTTGATGGAAGATCCTTCTGTGATCAATTGACTATTTTGAGAAGCTGCCATAGATCTTGATCATTTTCACTCAAAGGAGTGATCAACCCAAAGGACAAGCTCTGATACTAATTGATGGTTCAGATTCATACTTAGAAGAGGGGTTGAATAAGTCTGAGACTCTTTTAGAGTAAATTTCAAACCAAAAACAAATATAAGTAATCAAATAATTAAGAGAAGGAGAAAATAAACACAAAGTTTATACTGGTTCACTTTCAACCCAGAAGCTACATCTAGTCCCTTCCAACTTGAAGGATTTCCACTATTGTAAAAATCTCCTTTACAATATCAGCACCAGACTTGTGCTTCAAGTATTCTTTCACCAAGCCACTTCTGGCCTAACCTAAGTATTCTTTCAACAAGCCACTCCTCACTTAACCCAAGTATTCTTTCAAAAGCCTCTTCAGGCCAAAGTGTTTCCCAACACACAAACTAGTCTTGGTAACTCACCAGACTTATACAAATAGTGAGAGTGAAAAAGTTTTAGGAACTTAGTGTACAAAAATGATAGATAGATTTTGAGATCAAACACTAAGTATCTTTGGCACAAGACCTGAGTCTGCTGGAAGCAAAACTAGAGAGTAGTGAGGGCCTTTGTCTTTTTACAAGAGAGTGAACTAAGATTGAATGATGTCTCTATTTGAATGTTCAAACTTTCTTGATATTTATAGTGACTTGAAAGATATAACTGTTATTACTTCTTGAATAAAGATATAGACGTTGTAAATTCTTTAAAGGTGTTTTTCCATAGGCTTCTTGAGATCTGACCTTAAGATGATTTTTGCCTTAAAAGAGGTCTGAATCATATTTCAGTATTTTCATGAAATGGCTTCTCATGAGTTTCCTTGTACAGAGCCCTTCATGAACTTATCCTTGATTAAGCGAGAAGTAGATTTTAGAGATGTCTTGAAGAGTTTTTGACTTGTGATTAAAATTCGTAGAATTAGGTATACTGACAGCTGCTGCTCAAGTTGATCTTGTTCTTTTTGTTCTTTGATGATAAGCACACAAATATGGTATGATCATTTTTCCCGAAGCATCACCAGAATAGATTTTTCAAACGTTAACGAGAAGTTGCTTCTATCAGACTTTTGTTGTTCTACCAGACTTTTGGAACATATGCCCCCTTTGTTTTTACAACTTGATCTTCATATCCTGAAATTACTTCTACACTAACCAAGAATGTTATGCACTGTTCAGACTTTATTCTTTTAGTGAAAAATGCTTGATGAGTGGTATAAACAAATTCAGGGATTATAAAGTCTGAGGTATGGTTCAACAGGACTTGAAACTTATATTTTTTACCAGACTTTTTTTAACACAATCAAATAAATTTTGAAAATATAAATATGTGAGTACAACCAATCTTCTAACAACAATAACACTATAAAATAGAATCATGTCACTAATTCACAACATTACCAAATTTATTGTCACAATCCATGAGCACATCCAGAGATAACACTAACAACAATAACATAATTAGTTAGTGTCCAATAAATGGGATTTCATCTCTCAATCTTAATAAGTTACCATTTTTCTTGGCCATCTCAAACTTAAATGCCATGTTTCTATGACTAATGCATATGTCATAACCTGAAATGCATATGTAACGAATCCAATTTTTAAACAAATATTTATAACATATGTGTACATAGTTCATATCGCAACTACATATAGTCGTTTAAATATGTATCCCCCGCAAGGGTCCTTTTTCACAAGATCCCCTAAAACCTTAATTATTTTAACATGTCAAGTGATCGCAATCACTTATAGTCGCTTAAATATTTATCCCCCGTGCATGGGTCCTTTTTACAAGATCCCACAAGATCCCAATACATCACAATATGATATGTCATGCATGCCATGAAATGCAAGAATGCATATGCTAGCCTCAGCCTCATAAGAATCTCGCACCCTCTCGTTTAGGGGTACATATTACACTTAACATTATAGTTAATGGCATGCAACAATTCATAATACTCTCCAAGGTATATAATTTATCACCAAATTCACTAAGGCATCAATTCACATTGTTCACAATATAATAGGCAAGGAGTCACATCCACATCAATTCACACATGGAAATCAAGGGGGCATATCAAATAAGTATACTCCAAATGTATGTCATCAACATATTTGTCAATCCAAAGTTAAGTCATCAACAAGATTCAATCTCATACAACTTCACAATAGGAGGTGGGATATCCATTCAAGAAAAATATGCAAGTATGCACCAATATATACATTATCAATACATAATTGAACATGCATTTAGAAAATATACTCCTCTCCTACCTTAAGAGAAGTAATCTGAGCGATTAGATGGTCCCACCTCATCGTTCAGAATTAATCCTATAGTAACATATACATGATGCAATCAATCTTCCATTCAACATCATTCTTAATACTTGTTATACAAATAAATATATATACATGATTCTCATCACGTAAATATTTTATAGGCTTTATATTCTCGTTTTATTAGGTTTCAGGAATTCTTTCCCATTAATCAAGATTTTCTATAATCTAAGGGTTACAACACAAACTTCCAAGTCACTAACATACACCAAACTCCTTACCCATCATCCTTAATGAGTTTTAAAATCTCAAACACATTATACTAATTCCATTCATACCACCACAAAATATCACTTCTACCAATTTTACCAACTTAATGCCTTATTACATGTTCTTGATTTCTCAAACTCCCAACACCAATAATTAATACCAATCATTCCAAAAATTCATTTCCATATACAAAATCACTCAAATGGAAATTAATCATATTCTCTTCAAAATTTTACCAAAAGCCCCAAACTCGATACTTTAGGGTTTTCACAAAATCTATAATCATTAATTCCAATCACTTTTATACACTATTTCAAGTATTCTCAAGCTAATAAAGCCATATCTCAATCATCAACAACCAATCAACAAATCCTAATAGTCTCCTAACCTAGGGTTTGGGTTTCACATGTATTTTATTAATAAAACAACATCCAATCTTCCATTATTAAGCTTCAATAATCCCAAAACCATCAAGAAAAACCTTTAAATTCCAAGAACATATACCTCAACATCAAGCTTCTATGGAAAACGAAAATGAGAGGGAAAGAAGATGAGACAACCAAATACTTACTCCTAAGTGTCTTCTTTACCTCAGCAATCCAAGGAATCCAATTAATTTTTAGTAGGAATGGCTATGGAGAGGGGGTGACAATTTGGGCTTGAAATGAAGAAGATGAAGAAAAACAAAGTGTATGGAGAAGAAGGAGGCAACGAAAATTGAGAGCGGAAGGTGAGAGAAAAGTGCAAAATTGGGTATTACCCAATGGTCAATGTATTGCCTTTAGCTTTTGCCCAATGGCTCATAAAACCCCTTTGTCCAATGGACAAAAGAGCATAAAGAGGGAGGGAAAATTCACACGATCAAATAAAGAGGAAAAAATGAACTTTTCATTTTCTTTTTAAATCTATTTCACTCGTAGTTTCACCGTTTATTAACATACGTCGTGTATGAATAGATATCTCCTCAACACCAAAAATTATTTTAGACATACCACCATAGCCATAATAAATTCCTCATTACTCCAGGCCCATCAAATGCCCAAAATTATTTAATGGATCTCATACCTTCCGTTAAATCATCCAATTTTAGTAAATTTTATTTTGCCAATAAATCATAATTAATATTTAATTAATTTCCTCACTAACTTCGGGCATCAAATAATTAATTAATTTTGCACTAATAATTTGTTTCTTTAAAATTTAGGATGTTACACTTTGCAAGTTCCAAAATATTCTTTTATATTTGTTTTTAACTTCAAATTACTAAAAATGTTGCATGTCTTCTTAAGTTTTTTCTTAAATCTAGCAAGGTCGATTCTTCGCATAGATATAAAATGTTAGAAATTGAGGTTTAGACTTTAGTTTGATAGTACTATTAAAATATTAAAGTGATACATAACATCTTTTTTAATAACTCTACCTATAGTCCATAAACGGTGCCAAGCCTGGATAAATAAAGGTTGTATTAAGCCTTAATAACTAACGTAAAACTTGCCAATTTCTTATGATCATGGATCAACAATGCTATAATGTTAATATTAAGTTGTTGGCTAGAAGCAACACATTGTATAACTTGAGTACACTATCAAATGAGTTAGATTTGCTGCATTAACCCCTGAATATATTGTTAAATAAGCAATGTTCTCATATTTTTATGGACGAATATTGGTAACAATAGGCATGAAACTCTAGCATTAGGTGGTGGTAGCTAAAGAGGAAGAAACAAGAGTTCAAGATGGATTTGTAGGGTGAAGAAGTCTGGGAGTTTACAAGGAAGTGCTAACGTCATGTGGGAGGAGATGGTTAAAAGTGTTAATTAGGAGAATCAAAAGGCTTTGTACCAAGGGATAAAAAAATCATGGTGGTGGAATAATAGTGTTCAAGAAAAGGTTAAACATAAAAGGAAATATTTTAAAGGCTTACATTTGTGTGATGATGATGATGAAAATTATGACAAGTATAAGATGACCAACAAGGAAGCAAAAATGGCAATGATTGTAGTATAATCCAAAGCTTTTGAAGATTCTTACAAAGAATTAGAGATAAAGCAATATGAAAGGAAGATTTACTAAATTCTAAAGAATAGAGAAACGAAATCTAGAGATTTGGAGCAAGTTAAATATACGAAGGGTAACGAGAGGAAAAATTTGGTTATCAGGTCCATATTAAAAATAGATTGAAGGGTTACTTCTACAAGCTTTTCAACAATGGAGTTGAGACAACTAGTTTTATGTAAGATGTAACTAGATAGATGGAATGAAATTGGACTTTCTACCATAGGATCAAGGTTATTGAAGTCAAAGGAACACTCAAGAAAATGGACAATAGGTGTGAAAATGCTTTTCGGGTGCTTTTATTTTTTTTCTTTTATATATTATTATCATTATTTATATATTTTTTATTATTTTATTTTTTATTGTTTCTTTCTCCTTCCTTTGCCTTTCAATGTTCTCTGATCCTCTCCCATTCTCTCTTTCTCTTTATCCTTTTCATTTTTATGGAAATTGAAAGCAATCCATCCTATGGTCAACTGCTAGAAACCATCCTATAACGGTTGGGTTTAGGCCTCAAGGGAAAAAATGGAAATTGTAGTGATTTGAAATCAGAGAAGGTTTAAATTTGCAAAATGAATCATGAAAGGGGAACTGCAATAGGTTTGGCAAACCCCATGGAGTACTAACTATAAAGGAGAACAAGGGAAGATGGATAAAAAAACAACCTAGAATTTTAGAAAAAAAATCAAAAGCAACAGTTCACAGTAACTAGGATTCAGGTATCAAACACAAAAAAATAGCAATCAAAGGAGAAGAAAAAACAGTTTCATTTTCTTCCCCTTAACATTACCACTACCTCTAATAAACCCACAACCATCACAACCCTCCATCACCATCTCTTCACCATAAAAACTATCACCCTTATGACCACCTCCAACCTGCCACCATCATAACCACACTCGCGGTTCCTCCACCTAAACCACTATCATCGTCCTCCTCCATCAAACCAAACCCTGTGGCACCCTTAATCCAGTAAATAAGTTATAAATATTAATAATTAGGGTAATAAAAGTGAGGGTAACTTTTTCGTGTTTTTTTTAAAACATGAACGGTGGATGAAGAACACCACAATTATATTCTTAAATGACTAACCCTGGACCTATACGAAACCCTAACTCATATATGAAGATATGAGAAGGTATATGGTATAATGAATAGTAGAGTGCGCATTTTTATTCAATGATATGAACTAATCAAAGAAAAGTGTCAACGATGCATAAAAGATTGCTAAGTTGTGTTAAAAGTATAATTGAAGCAATTACATAAAGGTACCATGTCACTTAAATGCCCAACAGCACCCAAAAATATAAATTTTTCATAGAAATAGGGGTATGAATCGATTCAATCTCCCCATGAATCGATTCAAACGCTTCTAGAATCAAAACAATGAAAACAGGACCTTTTGAATCGATTCAAGATCACATGAATCGATTCAAACAATCCTGGACATCATGAACAGTAAAAACAGAGACCCTTGAATCGATTCATACGAGGGCTTGAATCGATTCAAAGTGTTCTTGAGTTAGGAACAATAAAAACAGTGATGATTGAATCGATTCATGCACTGTTCTGAATTGATTCATATCAGTAATTATGCAGAAAAATCCAAATTTTCAACTTCCAAACCCCCTAACTTTCTTATATGAAGTCCAATTGCTACCAAATTTTAACACTAATTAAAATACACCATTTGTGACGCGTAGCAACTGGCCGCACTTCAAAATTCCTTAAAATGATAGACTTGTGTGCGTAAATGTGACTAGCCCGTTTTGAGGCATTTTTGTGTAATTCAAGGGCCAATTCATAATGGAATTAACCCATTCCAGTTTCTACAAGTCATAAACCATGCATTAGTGTTATCCAAATCATCTCATGCCATCTAAACCTCACAAAACTCCATTGGACCCTATCAGTTCCTCATACAAGCATAAAAATTACCTAGATTTCAACATATTTAGGTCTCATCATCTAGCCAATCATCCCAATGCATTATTGGACTGAATCATCATGCATCAATCATTAAATTGCAACTCAACAAGAAATCATAGTTCATCAATCATGCATTGTCTTTCAATTCAGACATCCAAAACCATTAAAGGATTACAAAATGATTGTCCACCAATCAAAATGATCCTATGGCATTTGTTTCCATTCTATGACCTCAATTATCAACAAGCCATCATTCACACAAGTTATTCGAATTTCATCATGGCCATACAAGTTATTTACATATATACACCTTAAAAGAAACATATATAAAACCATAACCACAAATCAGGCCGGCCAAGGCATCTTTACCAAAAAGAACCTTCTTCACACAACTTCTCCTCACATGAAGTGCCTCACTCTATAGTCACACCCTACTTCACAAAAGCTAAAAAGATAGACCACATGGAGAGTGAGTATACTTTCTCAATGATGAAAAATTTCATAATTATGATAATATACCTATGTATGCAAATCAACATTTTCTCCTATCAAGGAGTTCAAATAATAATGAAGCCAACCAACTTATCAAATTCATTGAACACACATGTTCATATACATATATATACACATATCAAGTCCTTCATCAAGGATATATCAAATAAGACCATATTATCAATTCATGAAATTCATAAGGATCACACCAATCAACAACATAAGTACAGTTAGTAACCAAAAGTGGATTCCATATCCATCTCACCACAATTTCAATAGGGCATCCTTTTCTCAATCTACTTCACTCAAATGCCATGATTCTATGCCTAATGCATATGTCGTGTTTAAAATGCATATGCAATGGATCTGATTTTCATTTCATCGAGTGATCGCAACTACTATAATCATTCAATTCATATTGGTTTCCCGCCACGCATGGGGTACTCCCTTCTCATAACCCCGCAAAGCTTTATTCGTGATCGTAACCACGTTTCATTTCAATTCATATTGGTTTCCCGCCACGTATGAGGTACTCCCTTCTCATGGATTCTCGCAGGATCCTTACTTTGTGATTGCAACCATACATATTTCATTCTTATTGGTCCCACAGGGCCTTTTTATCATCTGCCAGGTGATCGCAACCACCGGCTTAATTTCACCGAAACCTGCAGGTTTTTTCGTTTCAAAGTACCAAGTGATCGCAACCACTATTCAATATCATCATACTAGTCCCGTAAGACTTTCCTTTGTGATCGCAACCACATTCAAATGACATGCCATGCATGCTATGTATGAAATGATGCTCATGCAAGCTTCAACCTCACAAGGGTACTCTCCCACACACTTAGGGGTATAGTTTTCATTCACTTTCATAATTAGTAACACACACTTATATATATCACATTCTCCAAGGCATACCATTTCAATTCATCAAGATCATACTAGCCAAGTATTATATCAAGTAAATTTACACATGGAATACGAGTACATATCAATAATGATTCTCTAATCTCATATTCTCATCAATTATATCATATCATCATCAATTCATCAATAGGAATCAATATCCATTCACAATCGCACACAAGGGATAACTTTCCCATTCAAGGAAGAATATGCAAATATGCATTAATACATACATTATCATCACACAAACATTCATACATTTAGAAATACACCCCTCTCCTTCCTTAAGACAAGTATTCTCTCGGATTCGATGATCCCGCCTCACAAGTGTTATCAAATTCTACACCAATTAATTGTAGAGCCACATCAATCATTCATTCAAGTATTATTCTCAATTCTTATGATACAAATACATGTATATACACATATGACTCTCATCATATGAACTTTATTCTTTTACTTTATTAAGCTTCGGGAATTCCTTCCCTTAAATCAAGACTTATTATGAATAAAAAGGGCAATAACACAAGTCACCCATTCATGTCAATTTCACACCCAACTCCTTAAGTGGGTTTTTCATATTAATGGTTCCCAACCACCATCATAAATCATCATCTATGGCAATCTCTCATCATTAATGACATTCTCATCATCATTAAATGCCTATCCTATTCATATTCCATATTTCCCCAAAAATCAAAGGTTATGGTTTCATTAAAACCTAATAAACATCATTAATGCATATGGTTCATCACCTTCCATCCCATATTTTTGTGCACCCTATCCAAGGCTCATAAAAACTCACATTCACTTCTCCCCACCTTAGGGTTTTCATATTTAAAGCTTTTATTCAATACCTATGTGCATCTAAACACTCTCCCAACCACTACAACTCATAACCAAGGGCTTTAGCTCATTAAAATTGGTTAAAGACTTACCTCAAACAAAGAAAAGAGAGTGGGTACCAAGGGAGTGAGAGAGAGAGCACGAAAATAGAGGAAGAGGGGGAGGAACTTCAAGCTTCCATCGTCTCCTCCTTGTCTAATGAAGAAAACAAAATATGAGAGGGGATACACCAATCTTGTCTAGGTTTAGGAAGTGGAAGAAGATGAAGGTGAATGGGAGAAAAGAGAAGTGAAGGGAGAACAAGTGTGTGTTTGCCAAAGAAGAGGAAAATCCAACATGAAAGCGAAAGGAGAGTAGGGTTTTAGTTTTAACATTTTTCCCCTTCACTTAAAGTTTCTCCGTTTTAAGATAAACAAGATCCTTGTTCGGGCTCAATACATTATCTAAAAATTATTCCGAATACATATTCAGATTCCTAATAATATTCTCTACAGCCCTGACCAACGGCATCTCAATCAGAGATACTTGGTCTGACACTCACATTTTAACTGGGTATAAATTTTAGCTCATAGAGCTTAGTAATTTATGAAAGATCATAATAAACTTAAATTAATTTATTTCTATATTTTTGGGGCATTAATCTTACCAAATATAAATAATTGTCACTTATTTCCCTTAATTGGATATTTATATAAAAATTGAGATGTTACAAACCCACCTCTGCTAAAAAACCTATCACAAAACAAACAAAAATAGAAAATAAGAGAAGAAGAAGAGGTCCTAAAACTGCCATACACATCGCCCTGTTCGTCGTCCTCATCCTTATCACAGCACTGCCATCGTGAGGCCCTTATTGATATTGTGCCACCACCGGACCGCCAATAGTTGGCCACTGATGGTCTTTCCCTCTTCTCTCTTATCTCTTTCTCTTTCTTTTTCTCTTTCTTTCTCTCTCTCTCTCTCTCTCTCTCTCTCTCTCTCTCTCTCTCTCTCTCTCTCTCTCTCTCTTTCTCTTTTTTCTGTATCTTTTTTTCTTTTCTCTGGCCGTCATAACCTTGCCTCCCTCCCCTCTCTATTTCTGTTTGTATATTAGGGTTAACTTGGGCTAGGTGGGTTGAGGCCCAAAACTTTTTTTAAAAAAAGGGTCTGGGCCAGAACTTTGAATCAAATATTTGTGTTGGTCATGTTCTTACTTAAACGTATGCTTGGTCTAATGGTGAAATGTGAGTGCTCGAGTTTCAAGGGGGATGGGTTCAAAACTTGCTAGCCATACTTATGTTGTTTTTTTATTATTTTGCTCTTTGTAAGTCTAGCATATCAACTATGGTCATTGCATACCAACCAAAACTGCATTGTTGCTCTAGTGGTGATGGCTTCCTTATTACGGGAATAATTCCTATCAGGCCTACTTTCTTTTTAGTAATTTTCACATGTCTTTATTTTACTCCAGTCAGTCTTACATTGCTACTATTCAATTTGGAAGCACCGTTTTACTATAGCGAGGTTAATTAAAACGAGACATCTTGTTAATCTTGTCATATTTTTAATCTTTTTTTCATCTGTTAAAAATAATAATCTGTCTTATAAAAAGATTAATTTGGATGAGACGTCTTGTTAATCTTTTATTTTATTTTATTTTATTTACTTTCTTAATTTTTATTTTATTATTAATATTATCATGTTCAATTTAAGATTAATTTGAATGAGGTGTCTTGTTAGCCTTATTTCAAAATTTTCTTTTTCCTCGTCCGTTAGTTATTTCCTTTTTTAGAGGTTAAGTTAATTTATGGGCTATGTAAAATGCTCCTAATCAGTTTGAGGTAACCGTTTTATAACAGACAGTGCGAGGTGCTAATACCTTCCTCACCTGTAATTTGACTCCCAAACATAGAATCTTATATTTTATGACTAGTGTATTAAGAAAGGTTTTCCCGATAGTTTCCCCTTAAAAAAATATTGATGGCGACCTTGTGTTTTTTGAAAGGATTTTGAAACCCTTTCATTTTCTTTTTAACATCAGTGGAGACAGCTGGCGACTCCGCTGGGGAAATTTAAGAGTCAAGCTAATCAAATTGATAGTGTATATCTTGTCTAGTCCTTAATTATTTAACCCCTGTTGTTTGTATTTATGCCATTTATTTTTTGTCAACATTTATATGTTGTTATTGTTGAACCCTAGGGTAGACGACTTTATTTTATTGTTCTGTGTTTGTTCTTTATAAAGGATAGGTAGGGTATAGGTTTGGATGCCCCTCCACACAATACACTCATGATTTGCACACACTTTTAGGTGGGGCTCTATACCTGGGTCTAAATAAAACTTAAGATTAGGGGAGGTTATTAGTGGTGTCATTTGGAACGTACGTCCTTTTTGGCTATCATGAAAACCTCAGCTAGAGCGTGACTTATTCATGGTGTCCCACACCTAGTAGACTTCCTACTGTTGTGGTCAACGTCATAAGTAGGATCTTAGCTCTAGTGACCTTAACTAGTTAGAGCAACTGTGGAATGTGAGATGTCACTATTAAGGAAGCCTTTGAATTTGGTAGGAGACCTTTAGATAAACCTAGTTTAGGGCATAGAGGGGCAACATTCTCTTTACCTTTGCTCATTCTCTTTTTCTCTCTCAACTAAAATTAGTGGATCACTTACCCTTTTGATGGATCCTTTTTCTAAAAGTAAATGCCCTTTTTAAACTGATGATCCTTCAATGGGCAAGTAGTCCTTTGTTTTTGCATGCATTCATTTTCACTTTCAATTCTTAGGTTATAAGTTCTACAAATCATAAAAAAGTATATGAAGTCGTAAGTTATTTTTAAGGACGATTGGAAAACTCGTAACTCATGTTTTTCAATTTACCATGAGTTTCATTAATCGTTACTCCCTTCAAATGTGAGGAAAACTTGAAAGCAAGATACTAGGGAGTAATGATCAACGAGGTGTGTCATGTTCATGATTTGACTTTCCTTCTCCTTTTTTCCTTTTCAAGAAGCTATCTGGGACTTAACAAGTATCTTTATAAGATAAAATGAAAATTAATATGGGATTAGGAAGTTGTAGGGCCAATATGGCTGAATTGAGGAAATTGTTACATGTCAAGGCTAGAAAGATCAACACAACTAGCTTGCAAGCTTTAGGGAAGAAGCTAAACCTGACCCAAAAGATGGCCTTTTCAAGGAAATGTGGCAGGATCTTGAAACTGCTAGAGGTTAAAGTACAAGTCAAGGCGATCACCGCTTTGGCTCAGTTTTACAACTCGTCTTTATGATGTTTCACATTTCGAGACTTCCAACTAGCACCGTCATTGAAGGAGTTTGAGCAAATTTTGGGTATGTCGTTGGAAGGATAGAGACCTTACCGACAACTTGAGCATCATCCACCTATCACTTCTCTTCCTCAAGTTTTGAAAATCGATCCAAATGTGTTGAGAAATACACAACTCAATAGGAATCCAACTCCTAGTTTCATCGTTGAATACTTTGAAACACTTGCATAGTCTTGTTGAGAAAGAAGATTGGGAAACTTTCATGGATACATAGCTTTTACCCTTTATGGTGTCATCTTGTTTCCTAGTATTGACAATTACATGGACTACAATGCCATTGACGTCTTCCTCGCCCGTAAGCTTAAGCTTGAAAATCCTATTACCATTGTCTTGACAGATGTATACTACACCATGGAATTTTGTCATACTCAGGATGGGAAAAGAATCCTCTATTGCTTAACTTTGTTATACGTGTGGCTTACGTTGTATGTCTTCAACCAAGTGGGCAAGGTTGAATGCCCTATTTCTGAGTTAAAGTTGTGCCAATTGACCACGAAGAATGGGTATGAGTGGGCTAATTATTTAGTTTGGCTCACTGCTAAAAAGGTGAGGTGGTATCCATAATAGCTTAGGGTTGACACTATCATTCACCATTACAGGAACTATCTGAATGTCCTACTCATGGGTACTTGGGGATGCATTAATTGTAACCCGATCATAGCCAAGAGCCAATTGGCTTACGCCAAGAGAAATTACACCTCTACTGTCAATGATATAGAGGATGCTTGGAAAAAGGTCCACAAGAAAAGAAAAATGTTAGGTGTCAGAAGTCACACTATTAAAGAAAAATGTTACTAGTGCTTCCTGAATAAGGTCTTCATAACTAAGCTACCATTCAAGCAACTTGATTCCCTTTCGACACGTAAACCATCTACCCTGCTTTCCTTTAAAAAAGAAGTGGTTAAAAAGATAAAGGAAGAATTGGCTAAGCTGACAGCCAAGAACAAGAAACTAGAGGATGATTTGATAAAGGCTTAGCAAGATTGCGCCCTCCTGAAAAGGGAAAATCAAGAAAAAGAGCAAGCTTTTGAAGAGATTGGTAAGAAATGGAAGTCTGAGAGAGACCATATAAGGGAGCTAGATCAATGTCTTCAAGTGGCCAATACCTAAATAAGGATGAAGAGCAGGCAAAGGGATACCATGCTAGCAGATAAGAACTTGTTGAAGGAGATGCTAACAAAAGCCAAAGAAAACAAACAAAGCGCCCTAGCATGTAGAGAGCGCATACAATCACAAGTCGATAACATAGAGCAACAGATCAATAATGTGGTGGAGGCTTGCCAACAAGAGATAAACAACGAGAGATGGCACATGATCGAGGTGGAAAGGAGGTGCCAAAAGTGGTATGGATAATAAGGATAGAAGTGGCAAAGTAGGATAAAATTATTCACTAATGGATGGATCGTTTTGCCAAGCTAGCATATTTAGCTGATGGAGCCTTGGAGGATATCCCATAGCTGTTAAGGGGAGGCGAGGAAATGGAAAACCTTCTCACTACCCCCAAAGAAATTGTAGTCTTCTGAGATTATTATAAAGACCAGATTAGCAAAATGAAGACTATGATTGCTCAAGCTAGGAAAGGCTAACGATTTGTCTTAATATATTAAAACTCTTTATTGAAGTAATGAATTTTATGGTATTTTAGACTGAAGGATTCTTCAGTGTCCATGATTATCCCATATTAATTTCCATTTTTACTCTACTTAGTACTTTTGAACAAGATGTTCTGAGGAATAGTCAAAGGATACTCGTCAAGACCCGTGATTGCTTTGTGCACTATTTTATTTTCATGCATTTATAATTCTATTTTATTTCTTATGTCTCTGAAACCTTTTATTTTAACAAGAAGACACCACAGGGAGACACCCTTACAGAACTTGCCTTTAAACTAGACTCATGGCTGAAATGAAATACACGAAAGAAAACCTAAGGAACGAGGTTAACCAACTAAGAGAGCAAGTGATGAAACTGACAAAGGAAGAACAAGTAGACTGTGTTAGGAGTGAGTCACACCATAGACTATTTCCTTATGGACACTTTATTCCAATTTTGATAAATTGATTGATGTAGCCTATTTGTTTTGACCAGTGCTTGATTTCCTTGAAAAATTATCTATTGTATTCATTCTATTATCCTTAACTTCTTTGGATTCTTCAGAACTTTAAGTCTTTGATTGTGGAATTAGAGCTTGAGCTTTGGTTCATGACTCTCAAATTGAAATTTAAATCCTTGATACCATCCTTTGGATCATACTAAGTCCTATTATTGGAGAATCTTTTGAATATTCTTGAGTATGTGTTGCCTGAATTCCTTACCTTGATTCTTGATTAGTTGAGATTGATTCTTTTGAATTACTCTCAATTGCCTTTTGAACCAATATGTTTATTCATCTCTAACTACAATTGCTTATATTGATCTACTTATTATTGATCTACAGTTAAGAATTAGACCTTGTTATTATTTGGTTCTTTTAGCCTATGGTTCCTGAATTTTTGATTTGACATAATTTCTTGAAGTTTGACTCATTCTTAGGAATCCATTGATCCATGATTGCTTTGTTTTCGAGATTCCTTGAAACTTATCCTGACTCTTTTGCTTTATTTAAATCTTGCTTATTTACAATTACTATTTGAGCATCTTGGAATTTGTACCAAGCATATTTTTTTGTACCCTTGTCATAAATCTTTTTTATTAACTAGATCCTTAGTTTAAAACTGATCCTGAAGTTGTCCTAACCCATTCGAGGGAGTGACTTAGAATCTTTGAAATCTACCTCTTAGAGTCAAGTCTGAACTTATGATTGAGTAGTCTGAACCCCTTATGATTTGTTAATAATACACATCAAGACTCTCAACTAAAATGAAGTCTGTATTATTTGTTTATTTATCTAACAAGACTCTTCAAAGTTTTTGAAAAATGATCTTTCTTTACCAACTCTGAAGCTGCATGAACTTTCTCATGACATCTCTGAAGCTATCATCAAAAAGGCAATCAATAGAAAAGTTAAAGACTTTCTCACGTATATCAAGAAAATTACCTCACATGTCTCAAGGTGCTAGAAAAGCTAAACCTGTTCAGAACGGATAGCCTAAAGTCAACTGCTACAGGGTGTACGTGCTTTCCAAAAGTGCATAACCGAAAAGGATATTCTGTTGAAAACTTTTGAAGTAATCTAGTTAAGGAAACTTCTCTAAAGCATGTGTTTGTACTCACTGACAACACAATCCTTAAAGAGACCAACATCCTTCAAGCTGAACCAACAGATATTTTTTAGATGGACTTTAAATACAAGAAGCTTTTGAATTCAAGATAGTTATGTTGTTCAAATTTCATACTCCAATACTATTTTGTTTTCTTTCAAGAAATCAAAGTCTAAAAAACTTTTCTTTAAGTTTCTAAGTTCTTGTATTCATTACTTAAGTCTTCTTTGTAGTTCTGCTTTATGCAGACCTTGACTTGTAGTAGTCTATAGCTCAATATACCTATGTAAACATTTCAATCTCTTATACACTAAGTTATTTAATTGTAACTTCAAACACTTCTTTACTTCACCTTGTACATTTTGGTGTGTTGCCAGAATCTGTTTACGTTAGGAAACACTTATGGCCTGAAGAGGCTTTTGAAAGAATACTTGGGTCTGTAGCCAGGCGTGGCTAGTGTTAAGAATACTTGGTTTAAGCCAAAAGTGGCTGGATTCAAGAATACTGTTGCACTAGGCTGGTGCAGTATTGTAAAGGTATTTTACAATAGTGAAAAATCTTTTGGTCTAAAGGAACTGGACATAGTCTCTGAGTTAGAAGTGAACCAGGATAAATTCTATTGTGTGATTTTCTACTCATTACTTTAGTCTGTTAAATTGATTTCTGCTTAAGCAGTCTATACTTTTTCAAAAAAGAGTTTAAGACTTATTCAACCCCCTTCCAAGTCTTACTCTGTACCATGAATTGGTATCAGAGCCTGCCCTTTCGGGTTGGTTACTCTCATAAGTAAAAAGGATCAAGATCTATGGCTTCATCATCTCATGTTCAACTTACTACAGAAGGTTCTTCCATGAATAAACCACCTGCTTTCTTTAGTGAAGATTACTCTTACTGGAAATATAGGATGGAAATATTCATCAAGTCCACTTAGTATGAGCTATGGGGAATAATCACAAGAGATGATAATCCTCAACCTACAGACAAAGAAGGAAAGCCAATTCCTGAAGATAAATGGTCAACTGCAGACACCAAGAAGATGGAGTTGAATGCTAAAGCTAGATTTCTTTTAATCTGTGCTTTAAGTAAATCTAAATAGCACAAGGTTTACAGTTATAAGACTGTAAAGGAAAGATGGGATTCCCTTCAGCGCAACTATGAAGGAACCTCCAATGTCAAGCATTCAAAGAAGATCCTTGTTACCAAGAAGTATGATAACTTTAAGATAGGGGATCATAAGTTTATTGACCAAATGTTTTGTAGATTTTAGACTCTTCTCAATGTGCTAAAAGTACTGGGATCCACACCTTCCACTGTAGACATCAATGTGAAACTTTTGGGTTGTCTACCAGAAAAGTTTAATGCCAAATGTGTTGCTCTAAAGGAAGCTAAAGGCCTCAGTACTCTTACTCTTAATAAACATCTTGGAGTTCTAAGAGTTTATGAGCTGAAACTTAGCCAGAAGGAAGTGTCCAAGCCCTTATCTTCTAAGAACATTTCCCTAAAGTCTAAAGAGACTTCCAGGAGAAGCAATGAGCCAAGAGTTGAAGAATCAAATAGCTCAGACCTTGCAACTAATGAGGAAAAGGAGGACACTAATGACAAATTGGCCCTTGTGACTAAAAGATTTCACAGACTTCTAAAGAAGAAGAAAAGTGGAGGAGGAAGGTTCAACAAAAAATAACCTAGAGGTAAAAGTTCATTTAAGTTTAAAATTGACAAGTCTGTTATAGAATATTTCAACTGCAGGAAACTAGAACATATGAAAGCTGAATGTCCTTTCTTGAATAAGGATAGAAAATACAAAAGAAAAAAAGGAGGTCTTTAAGAAGCAAAAAGGACTTATCACTTGGGATGATGCAGACTCAACTAGCTCTAGTGAGTTTGAAAAGGAAACTAAAAATGCTCATATTTACCTCATAGCCAAGACCGATTCAGAATTTGAATCATGTTTAGACGAGTCTAAATCAGAGGAGGTAAACTAGTCTGAACTACAAGAAAACTATAAAGCTCTTTTTAAAGACTTTTTAGTTCTTTTGAAAAATTATAAACTGTTAAATAAGAAACAGTTTGAAACTATTGCTTCATATGAGGATAAAATATCTGAATTGAAGAAAAAGAATTAAGACCAAGATCTTCTTAAGGAGCTTAATGAGAAAGAAAGGATGCATCTTCAGGAGATACTTGTTGTATCTCACAAGATAAGGAAATTAAGTCTTTTCAGTAAGAAGAAAGCACGCTTACTATAAACCTGGCCAAATTTATAAATGGAACAAATAATTTGTATAAACTTATGGGAAGACCAACCGGAAGTTCCAAAAGGCATGGTCTGGGATATGTTGAAGAAACTGATTCCAAAGAAAAGAGTTCTCCCTCTACATCCTCTCAATCTAAGCATAAATATGCTAAGTGTAACTATTACAAGAAGCATGGTCATATGATTCAAGACTACTTAAAAAGAAAAAGGAAAAATACTAAGAATACTAACCCTATAGGACCCAAAAAGTTCTAGGTACCAAAGGAAATGATTATTCCTATTTCAGATGTGCTTAAGGAAGAAAGCAAAGCAACACCTCTGGTATCTGGACACTGGATGCTCATATCACATGACGGGCAAAAGGTCTATGTTCCTAAACTTAGAACAGTTTGAAGGAGGAAAAGTTACTTTTAGGGGAAAACAATCTGGACGTATAACTAGGATTGGTAAAGTTGGTAATATTCCTTCCCCTGTGATTAAAAATGTTTACTTTGTTGAAGGTCTAAAGTATAACCTATTGAGCATAAGTTAATTTTGTGATAGTGGTTATAAAGTTTCTTTTGATAAAGAAAAGTGTACAATCATTAATCTTGATGGAACTACTCTTTTCTCAGCCAACAGACACAACAACCTTTACAAGGTTTATTTAGGTGAGTTAGACAGTCAAAATGTAACCTGTCTCTTTTGTTCATCTGAAGAAAAATGGATCTATCATAAAAAGCTTGGACATGTTAGCATGAAACATATTTCAAAAATCAACAGAAAAAGGTTAGTCAAGGGACTTCCTAGAATTTCATTCAATGGAACCCAACCCTACGAAGTATGTCAAAAAGAGGAACAAAACAACTTCTTTTAAAAACAAAGATATTGTTTCAATGTCCAGACCACTTGAGTTATTATATTTAGATTTATTCGGACCATCTCAAATCCAGAGCCTTGCTAGAAAAAGATATGGCTTTGTTATTGTTGATGATATCACCAGAATGACATGAGTCTATTTCCAAGCCCATAAGGATGAGTCTACATAGGTATTTAAGGTTTTCTGTAAGAAAATTCAGTCTGAAAGAGGAATCTGTATTAGTACAATAAGAAGTGACCATGGTAGAGAATTTAAAAATGAAATTTTTGAAAAGTTTTATAACAAAACTGGCATCTTTCACACATTTTCTTCTCAAAGAACACGTCAACAGAATAGTGTTTCTGGAAAGGAAAAATAGAAATCTGTTAGAGATGGCTAGAACCATGCTTTGTGAAAATGATTTACCAAAATACTTTTGGGCAAAAGCTGTACGCACTTCTTCTTATATACAGAACAAAGTCTTTATCAGACCAATACTGAACCAGACTCCTTATGAATTATGGAAAGGAAGAAAACCCAACATCATATTTTTATCCATTTGGATGCTCATACTATATCTTAAACACAAGAGACCAACTTGTAAAGTTTGACTCAAAGTGTGATAAAGGTATTTTCATGGGCTATTCAAATACATCAAAATCTTACAGAGTCTTTAATACAAGAACTCAAACCATTAAAGAATCAATGCACGTTAGATTTGATGATCTAACAAAGACTGATAAGAAATTGATAGATTTAGATGGTGATGATACAAGTATTATACAAATCTAAAGGAAAACTTATATCTTCAGAATCTGTTGCTCCTCAATAACAAAAATCAAATTAACAAATAGTGTTTGAACTAGAGAAACCAAGAGATTGGAAGTTCAAGACTTATCATCCTTCAGACTTCATCATTGGAGATCAATCTGAAGGAGTCCAAACCAGATCAAGGTTTCAGAACCAATCATCAATGGCACTTTTTTCAGACTTTGAACCTAAGACCATTGAGGAAGCTTTAGAGGATCCAAATTGGATCATTCCTATGCAAGAAAAACTAAACTATTTTGAAAGAAGCAAAGTCTGGACCCTAGTTTTAAGACCAAAGAATAAAAGAATCATTGGAACACGATGGGTGTTTAGAAACAAACTGGATGAAGATGGAAAAGTTGTAAGGAACAAGGCAATATGAGAATGATTATACATGGTTGCGATCATAATGATAAAGGTCTTGCGGGACTATGAAAGAGAGTACCCTTGCGTGGGGGAAACCAATATGAAAATGATTATAAGTAGTTGCGATCACTTAGTATATTAAGATGGTAAAGGTCTTGTGGGATCTTATGAAAAATGGACCCTTGCATGGGGGATATATATTTGATTGATTATAAGTGGTTGCAATCACTTGACACATTGAGATAATAAAGGTCTTGTGCGATCTTGTGAAAAGCACCCTTGTGGGGCACAAATACTTAAGCAACTATGCGTGGTGACAAATATTGATGAATCATGTACGCATGAGCTATGAGTAAATATTTCAAATTGGATTTGTTGCATTTTCATTTTATGGTATGACATATGTATTAGCCACAGGGATATGGCATGTGAGTGGAGAAGATTAAGAAAGGAGATACCCTATTGAGAGTGTTATTTGAGATTAAAAACCCACTTTTGGTCACTCACTAATTATATATTGTTGTTGGTGTGACCTTTTTATGTGGTTACGGATTGTGACAATAGGTGTGTTAATATTATGAATTAATGATTTGGTTTTACTTGGTGATGTCCTTGTTAATAGACTTGTCATATACGAATATGGGTGTTCAATGAAAGTTATGAACTATGTGGCTTTATTGGTTAATTGAACTCTTTGATAGGAAAAGGTGTTGAATTGTATTCTTATTTGTATTATCACAATTTGTTTGATTTTCTTCATTAAGAAAGTATGCTCACTCTCTATGTTGTCTACTTTTTAGCTCTTGTGTTGTAGGGCATAACCATGGAGTAGGGCTCTTCAAGAGATAAGGTATGGTGTGAAGGAAGAATTGGTATAGATGCCTTGGCCGGTATGTTTTTGGATTAATAGCTTTTGTACATTCCTTTTTGGAATATGTTGTGATGCCATTATAAATATGTTGTGATCCTAATCGGAGTGACTAATGATCCAGTTGTATTCATGGATTACATGTATCGTATCTTTCATGAATATCTCGATCAATTCGTGGTGGTATTCATTGATGACATCTTCGTGTATTCCAAGAGCCCTAAGGAACACAAAAAACATTTAGGACTAGTATTGAACATTCTACGGGAGAATCACTTATATGCTAAGCTCTCTAAATTTGAATTCTGGTTGGAGAGTGTCCAATTTCTTGGACATGTGATATCCGAGGAAGGTGTTTCTGTTGATCCTTCTAAGGTTGAGGCTGTTATGGCATGGTCTAGGCCTATATCTGTTATAGAGATCAGAAGTTTTCTTGGTCTTTCCGGTTATTACTAGATATTTATTGAAGGATTATCTCGTCTTGCTAGGCCTTTGACGAAATTGACTAGAAAGAACCAACCCTTTGTATGGAATGTTGAATGTGAGAAAAGTTTTGAAGAATTAAAAACAAGACTTACTTCTGCACCTATTTTAGCATTGCCTGATTTACAGGAAGATTTTGTGGTGTATTGTGATACTTCCAAGCATGGTCTTGGATGTTCTTTGATGCAGAACGAGCGTGTTATTGCTTATTCTTCATGTCTATTGAGACCTCATGAAGTTAATTACCCCACTCGTGATTTGGAGTTGGTGGCGGTTATATTTGCCTTGAAAATTTGGCGTCATTACCTCTATGGTTCGAGGTTCATGATCTTTAGTGATCACAAAAGCTTGAAATACCTCTTTGATCAGAAGGAATTGAATATGCGTCAAAGGAGATAGATGGAATTCCTATAGGACTATGATTTTAAATTGAAGTATCATCCAGGAAAGGCTAATGTGGTTGCGGATGATCCTAGCAGGAAGTCCTTACATGTATCGGCAATGATGGTCAAAGAACTTGAATTAATTGAGGAATTTCGAAATTTGAATGTTGGGACCAAAATTCAATCTTCAAAGAAAGTGTGCTTTGCTACTTTGAAGATATGCAATGAATTTCTAAATCTTGTGAAGAGGAAATAAGTAGATGATGATTACCTAAATAAGATGAAGAAATCCCAAGAAGATAGGAAGAATCTATTCCTTGTTGAGGGTGTTGATGGCCTATGACGTGTGAAAGGTCATGTATATGCACCTTCCTTTAGTGATTTGAGGAGTACGGTACTTGAAGAGGCTCATAAAAGCATTTTTAGTATCCACCCTGGTACGACCAAGATGTACCAAGATGTAAAAAAAACTTCTGGTGGCCTGGAGTGAGGCGAGATATTGCTAGTTATGTGGCTTCGTGCCTTATATGTCAAAAGGCGAAGGTAGAGCATCAAAGACCTTTTAGTACCTTAAGATCTCTTGATATCCCCATTTGGAAATGGAAAGATATTGCCATGGACTTTGTGTCCGGTCTTCCAAGGACAAGATCTAACTGCAATAGAATTTAGGTAATTGTGGATCACTTGACAAAGTTGCGTATTTCTACCGATAAGCATGAAGAGCTCCTTACAAAACCTGGCACAATTGTACATTAAGGAGATAGCGAGACTCCATGGAGTGCCATCAAGTATTGTTTCTGATAGGGACCCACAATTTACTTCTCGATTTTGAGAAAGCTTGCATGAGGCAATGGGTTCTAAATTAAAGTTGAGCTCGCGTATCACCCTCAGACAAATGGACAATCTCATAGGACTATTCAGAGTCTCAAGGACTTGTTGCGTGCTTGTGTTTTGGAGCACGGTGGTTCGTGGGAGAAATATTTACCTCTGATCGAATTTACTTATAATAACAGCTTTCATTCAAGTATTGGTATGGCACCATATGAGGCATTGTATGGAAGGAAGTGTAGGACTCCTTTATGTTGGCTTGAAGTTGGTGAGAATTTGGCTTTAGGGCCTGACATTATTAAGGAGACCACTGAGCAAATCAAGACGATCCAAGAGAAGATGAAGATCGCTCAGGACCGACAGAAAAGCTATTATGAAAAGACTTGATGCATGTAACATCCCAAATTTTAGAAAAAATAAATTATTAGTATGAAATTAATTAGTTATTTGATGCCCAAAATGCATAGGAAAATTATTTATGTAGTAATTGTGATTCATCGGTAAATTAAGATCTACTGAAAATTGTGACACCCCGAAAATGGGGGTAAATTTTTCACGATTTAAAAATAATTATAAGTAGAAGAAACTCAATATATATAATACCAAGTAATTACCCCGGATCATTTATAACCCATCTCATATATGAAGATATGAGAAGGTATCGGAGTGCTCCTTGGACGATCGAACTCACGATCATCACAAGGGAAAAGCGAAAGATATAATTAAATTTAAGAGTTATCAAAATATGTACATGAAAAGGGGATGAAAGATAATTCATCAATTTATTAGACCTTAGAAATGGGATTTCACAGTAGTAATATCTTTCCTATGATATATGGGTTCCAAAACAAGCAAGAAAATTGAATAAAAGAAGTAAAACGAAGAAACTGGATACAGGGCAACTCGCTTGAGCGAGACCCACATGGATCGCTTGGGCGAGACCAGCGAGTGTGAGTGAAAAAGCTCTTGAATCGAAGGCCGCTCACTCGCTTAAGCGAAAAAGGGACAGAACCTCACTGCCCTTATGTCGCTCGAGCGAGGCCAGGCCCGCCTGAGCGAATTTCTTCCAGTAGCTAATATCTGATACATACGCAATCTCGCTTGAGCGAGATACCAGCTCGCCTAAGCGAATTTCATCCAGTAGCAATTGTACCCTACTCTCGCTTGAGCGAAGGCGAACCCACTCAAGCGAGAAACGTCCAGAATGCATACACCAAGAGCAGGGGCATCTCGCCTGAGCGAGAACCACTCTCGCTTGAACGAGATTAGGTCAGGGGCCCTATAATTGATACAGGGGATTCTCACTCGAGCGAGATTATCAGATCTTATACAGAAAACATAAATCCTCACAACCCAACATACAAAATCTCATTCCAAGCCAATTTTATCAAATCCAACACATCATATTAGGCATATAAAACTTGCTCCAAACAATCATACTCATAAACTCTCATTCCAACTCATGAATCACATTCTAATTAAGCTTATTACTATATATGCTCTATAAAACACAATTTTTCATATAAACCTTCATTCATTCATCAAATTTAGCTGGAATTCACATCATATTTATCATTCATACATTGTCAAGGTCATCAATGAAAATAAGCCATAAATACAAAGGTCTCATTTTCCTACATGACCTCCAAAATCATCATTCATCTATTTACCATCCTTACAAGTTACTCACATTAATTCATGGCTATACAAGTATCCATCATGTATATACATTAAAAAAGAATACATATAAGCCATAAAATCAAAACATTATCGGCCAAGGCATCTTTACCCCAAAATTACTTCCTTCACATAATTCCTCCACACATGAGCTCTATAATCAAGCCCTACAACACAAGAGCTAAAAAGATAGACCACATGGAGAGTGAGTATACTTTCTCAATGATAAAAAATCCAACAATTTATGATAATATACATATGAATGCAAGTTCACACCTTTTCCCAAAAAGGAGTTCAAATGACACTAAGATCAATTTAATCATCCAATTCATTGAACACACATGTCCATCCATATATTTATGAATAACAAATCCTTCATCAAGGTCATATCAATTTAACCATATCATTCATTCATGTTTCTATCACACTCATTTTTATATTCATAAAGATTCATAAAAGTCACACCGAATCAATGCACAATATAATTACTGACTAAAAGAGGGATTTATAAACACCTTACATAACATTCTCAATAGGGTATCCCTCAATGCCATGCTTCTATGGCTAATGCACATGCTGGTGTTTAAGGATGCATATGCATGGATCCGATTTCATTTCATCAGGTGATCGCAACCACCATAATCATTCAATCTCATTGGTTTCCTGTCTCGCAAGGAGTACTCCCGCCTCATGATCACAACCACAGGCATTCATTCTCAATGGTCCCACAGGGCCTTTCATTTCAAACACCAAGTGATCACAACCACCGGCTCAATACCACAGGAACTCGTAAGCCCTTTATATTCCAAATATCAAGTGATCGCAACCACTTTTCAATATCATCATACTAGTCTCGCAAGACTTTTCTTTGTGATCGCAACCACATTCAAATCTCATGATGTGCATGCCATGCTATGTATGCAACAATGCTCATGCATGCCTTAACCTCGTAAGGATTTTCTCACCCTCTTATCTAGGGTACAACTTATACTCAATCACAAAGTTAGTCCCACATAATCAAATATATATACCATTAATAATATTTAAGAGTTATCCTAGCCACGAATTTCAAGATTCATCAAGCCACACATGGAAACAATAACATGTTATCACACATTATATAACTCATAACCTTTTCAAGGTACCATTTTACAATCAACCATCATAAGATTCAATCTCTATTTCATATCACACATAAAGCACTACATTTATTCAAGGAAAAACATGCAATGTGGCATCAATACATATATTATCAACATACAAGGCATCATACATTTAGAAAATACACCCCTCTCCTACCTCAAGAGAAGTAGATTTCCAGGTTTGATGTCCCCGCCTTACAACTATTATCAAGTCCTACACCAATCAATTATAGGACTACATCAATCATTCATCAGAGTATCATTCTTAATACATATACATATACACACATGATTCTCATTATGTAGCAATTATTTACAAGTTTTATTCATTTGCCTAATTAGGCTTCGGGAATTACTTCCCTTTGATCAAAATTCATTATTACCAAAGGCAACAACCTAAATAGTTAAGTTACCACATATACCAACTTCACACCCAACTCTTTTTAAGTAGGTTTTTCATTTATGGCTTCCAACCACCATCACAAATCATCATTTATGGCAATACCTTATCATAAATAACATTCTTATTATCTTTTAATGCTAATACCTCATCATTAATAAAACTTCTTTCATCAATAAATGTTAACCCCTTCTACATTACACATTTCCCCCAAATTTATAGGTTAGGGTTTTATTAAAAACCTAACAAACATCATAAATACATATGGTTCATCATCTTTCCATCTATATTTTTGTGTACCCTCTCCAAGGCTCATAAAAACTCACATTCACATCACCCCACCTTAGGGTTTTCATATCCAACAACCCATATACACTTAATACTCTCCCAAGCCTTTATAACACATAACCTAGGGCTTTAGCACCATTAAAATGATGGAAGCTTACCTCAACAAAGAAATGAAAGTGGGTTGCAAGAGAGGGAAAAGTGAGCACAAAAATGAAAGAGGAGAGATGGTCTCCTCCTTGCACCTTGGAGAACGAAAATAAAGAGGGGAGAGGGCACCTTTTGGTCTTGAGTTTTTGTGAGGAAGAAGATGAATAAGATGAATAGGAATGAGAAAAGAGAGAGATAGCCAAGTGTGTTTGCTAAAGAGGATAAGGCAACGTGAAATTAAAGAGGGAAAGGGGTTTTAATTTTAATATTTTGCTCATTCACTTAAAGTTCCTCTATTTTAAGATAAACAGGATCTCTGTTTGGGCTCAATACTTTATCTAAAAATAAATCTGAATACATATTCCGATTCCCAATAATATTACCTACAGCCCTGACCAATGGCATCTCAATCAGAGATACTTGGTCCGACACTCATATTTTAATAGTGTATAAATTTTAGTTCATGAAGCTTGGTAATTTATGAAAAATCATGTCAAGCTCAAATTAACTTATTTCTATATTTTTGGGGCATTAACCTTTCCATATATAAATAGTTGTCATTTATTTCCCCTCGATTGAATATTTATATAAAAATTAGGATGTTACAATCCACCCCACCTTAAAGAAATTTTGTCCTCAAAACTTGACATACCGGATTTGAATACGTGAGGATACCGTTCCTAAATATCATCTTCATGTTCCCATGTGAGTGTCTCCACGTTTCCATGCTACCTTCACTAAGGGTACCATTTTATTCTGTAATCTCTTCACGAAATACTCGACGATACGAACAGAAATAGGAGGAATGGACAAGTCTCCTCGCACATCCACATCATCAATAGGGATCACGTGCAAGGGATTGTGAATATACTTCCTCAACTACGACACATGGAACACATTATGTAGGTTTGCAAGATGTGGAGGGAGTGTAATCTGATAAGCAACATCGCCGATGCGTTCCAAGACCTCATAAGGTCCGATGAACTTAGGGCTTAATTTTTTGCTCTTCAAAGCTCTCCCAATACCCTTATCACGTGAGACTTGTAAAAACACATGATCGCCAACTTAAAATTCAAGTGGCTTCCTCCTCTTGTCATAATAGCTCTTCTGTCGCTCCTGTGAGATTTTCATCTTCTCTTGGATCATCTTAATTTGTTCACTGGTCTCTTCAACAATCTCAGGCCCTAAGGCCAAGTTCTCACCAACCTCAAGCCAACATAAAGGAGTTTGACACTTCCTTCCATACAACGCTTCATATGGGGCCATACCAATACTAGAATGAAATATGTTATTATAGGTAAAATCAATCAGAGGCAAATATTTCTCCCATGAACCACCATGCTCCAAAACACAAGCACGCAATAAGTCCTCAAGACTCTGAATAGTCCTCTCAAATTGTCCATTAGTCTGAGGATGATACACCGAGATTAGCTTCAATTTAGAACTCATTGCCTCATGTAAGCCTCCCCAAAATTGGGAAGTAAATCGGGGGTCACGATCAAAAACAATACTTGATAGCACACCATGCAATGTCACAATTTCTTTTATGTATAACTATGCCAAATCCTGTAAAGAACTCTTCATACTGATCAGTAAAAAATACGCGCTCTCTGTTAAGCGATCCACAATCACCCAGATTCCATCACATCTGGACCTTGTCCTTGGCAAACCAAACACAAAGTCCATAGCAATAGCATTCCACTTCCAAAAGGGGATATCAAGTGGTCTCAAGGTACCAGAAGGTCTCTGATGCTCTACCTTCGCCTTCTGACAAATAAGGCACGAAGCTACAAAACTGGCAATGTCACGTTTCATTCCGGGCCAACAAAAATAATTCTTTACGTATTGGTACATTTTGGTCACACCAGGGTGAATGCTAAAAATGCTTTTGTGTTCCTCCTCAAGCACTGTATGTCTCAAATCTCCAAATAAAGGCACGTACACACCACCTTTTACACGCCATAAGCCATCAATACCCTCAACAAGGAATAGATTTTTCCCATCCCTTTGAGATCTCCTTATCTCATATAAGTAATCATCATCTTCTTATTTCTTCTTCACAAGATCTAAATACTCATTGCATATCTTTAGTGTAGAAAAATCAACTTCTTGGAAGATTGAATTTCGGTCCCAACATTCAAGTTCCAAAATTCCTCAATCAATTCGAATTCCTTGACCATCATGGCCGACATATGCAAGGACTTTCGACTAAGAGCATCTACAACTACATTAGCCTTTCCTGAATGGTACTTCAATTCAAAATCATAGTCCTTTAGGAATTCCATCCATCTTCTCTAGCGCATGTTCAATTCCTTTTGATCAAAGAGGTATTTCAAGCTTTTATGATCACTAAAGACCACGAACCTCGAACCTTAGAGATAATCATGCCAAATCTTCAAGCAAACACAACCACCGCCAACTCCAAGTCATGAGTCGGGTAGTTAATTTCATGAGGTCTCAACTGGCGTGAAGCATAAGCTATAACACGTTCCTTCTGCATCAAAACACATCAAAGACCATGCTTGGAAGCATTACAGTACACCACAAAGTCTTCTTGTAGATCAGGCAATGCCAAGATAGGCGCAGAAGTCAGTCTCATTTTTAACTCCTCAAAACATCTCTCACACTCGACCGTCCACACAAAAGGTTGGTTCTTTCTTGTCAAGCTTGTCAAAAGTTTAGCAAGGCGAGAAAAACCTTCGATGAACCTCCGATAATAACCAGCAAGTCCAAGGAAACTTTGGATTTCAGTAACCGATGTAGGTCTAGGCCATGCCATAACGGCCTCAACCTTAGAAGGATCAACAAAAACACCTTCTTTAGATATCACATGTCCAAGAAACTAGACGCTCGCCAACCAGAATTCACATTTAGAGAGCTTAGCGTACAACTGATTTTCTCTAAGAACATTCAATACAAGTTTTAAATGTTCCTCATATTCCTCACGGCTCTTGGAATACACCAAGATGTCATCAATGAATACCACAACAAAGCGATCAAGGTAATCATGAAAGATGGTTCATGTAACTCATGAATACCACTGGAGCATTAGTCACTCCGAATGGCATCACAACATACTCATAATGGTCATATCGTGTCCTAAAAGTAGTCTTCAGAATGTCCTCGATTTTCACCCGAATTTAATGGTAACCAGAGCGCAAATCAATCTTCGAAAACACCACAACACCTCTTAATTGATCCAATAGATCATTGATACGAGGCAAAGATATCTATTCTTTATTGTCAACTTATTCAACTGGCGATAATCAACACATAACCGCATGGTTCCATCCTTCTTTTTAACCAATAAAACAGGAGCCCCCAGGTTGATACACTGGGTCGAACAAATTCTTTCTCAAGTAACTCCTCAACTTGCTTCTTAAGTTCAGCTAACTCCATAAGAGACATCCTATAAGGAGCGATAGACACTGGTTCTACACCAGGCACAAGGTCGATAGCAAATTCAACCTCCTATGGAGGCGGCAAACTGGGTACCTCCTCGGGAAACACATCTAAAAACTCTGACACCATAGGGATATTAAGGGGATCGGGACCATTTGTCCCATTAGCAAGAGATAATAATATGCAAAGTTAAGCTATATCTTGCACATCGAATTTCTCCATATCTGAAGAAGGGAAAATGACAGTCTGTTGTTGACAGTCAACCAAGACTTTATTGGCAGAAAGCCAATCCATACCAAGAATGATCTCTAAGCCTTTTAGGGGAAGGAAAATGAAAGAAGTAACAAATTTCCTTCCTTCTAGAAGCATGTCAACGTTATCATAACGGCTAACCGATCTGAGATAAGCACTGGTTGGGGTAGTAACCATAAGAGCATTTTTCACTAGGCACACTGGCAATCTCAATCGCCGTACACAATCCTCGAATATAAAAGAATGGGTCGCACCCGAATCATAAATAACATGCATAAAATTTCCAAGTATTTCACACTTACTTTCAACTAGGTTATCGGCTTGAGATGCTTCCTCACCGGTCATTGCAAATACTCTTCCAGCAGTTGGTTGGGGATTCCCTCCATTTCCATTTCCCTTACAAGCACCATTGTCGTTACCACGACCATTACCATGCCTTCCACTATTATAGCCACCACAGCCACCATTTCAACCGCCATTGTTTCCATTACCACGGCCCCGACCACCATTGTGGCCTCCGCGGTTCATATGAACGGGTGCAATAGCACGATGTGGAGTATTAGCTTGCATAGGAGCCTGTCTGGTGAGCAAAGGACATGCAGGACGGATATGTCCCACTTGATCACAATTAAAACACACTACATCATCACGGTGCACACACTCATGAACATAGTGAAGACCACCACACCTATAGCATTTCGGTCCATTGGCATTTGTATTGCTCCAGCCAAAGGTGTTACCATGACCGCCGCCTCTAGCTTGAACATTAGAATGGGCACCCATCTGAAAATGTCCCCTTCTGAAATTCCCTTGCTTCTTGAAACCAAAAGTTTGACCCTTCAATTTAGAGTCAAATTTTGAATGATGAGTGGGAACATGTTCTTCATAGATGCGGCACTTATTCATAAGTACCGTGAAACTTCAAATTTCTTGATGGCATATGGCCTTTTGAATGTCAGGGCGTTGACCGTTCTCAAATTTCACACACTTAGAGGCTTTGGTTCCCTCTTGCTGATAAGGAGGGTAAAATTCACAAAGTTCTTCAAATTTGAAAGCATACTTTTCCACCGTCATTGTGCCTTGCTTAAGTTCCATGAACTCAAGCAGTTTCTTACTTTTATAGCTCTCGGGCCCATATTTTCTCATGAGTTCAAGCTTAAAATTTTCCTAAGTCAAGGGAATAGCTGCAGCAATCATCCTACTCTTGGTGAGTCTCCACCAAGTCTCGGCTTCATCTCTAAACATAAAAATAACATACTCCATTTTCTGGAGCTCAGTGCATTCTAAATTATCGAAGATCCACTCAACATCTCGGATCCAAACATAAGCTTGCTCGAGTCTAAATCCACCATGAAATTCGGAGGGTTTTTGCTTCAAGAACTTATCAAGGCCTTGAGTACCTTGAGCAGTAGGAGTAGTTTTCCTTTCCGCTTCTTGTCTATCATAGTTTTGTGACTCAAGAAGATCCACAAAGCAATTCAAAGCTCTAGCTATAGCATCATCGTTATCTTGACGATGACGAGCCATCACAATATCTATAACCATAATATTAAATTCAACTAACATCAATAAACTAGCTCATAAACTTCTCTATAGTCTCATGCTATAGCAATTCATCATATAATTAAGCCATGGCCCTCCATCATGGAGTCCAACATCGACCAATCCACATTAAAGCTCATAAAAAGTATCTTATCATATTATGATGTCACATGCATTCACATAATCATAAGGATTCATCATTGAGGGAGAATAGTGTGAATAAAGCTTGGTCGGGCTTATAGAAATCAAATTTTATCCATAATTAATCCATACAAAGTCAAGCAACAATGACAATCATTCACTAAATGCATGTCATTCTCTGATAATAATCAATCACAGCAACAAACAACAAACAAAGCTCTGATACCAGGTTGTGACACCCCGAAAATGGAAGTAAATTTTTCATGATTTAAAAATAATTATAAGTAAAAGAAACTCAATATATATAATACCATGTAATTACCCCGGATCATTTATAACCTATCTCATATATGAAGATATGAGAAGGTATCAGAGTGCTCCTTGGACGATCGAACTCAAGATCATCATAAGGGAAAAGTGGAAGATATAATTAAATTTAACAGTTATCAAAATATGTACATGAAAAGAGGATGAAAGATACTTCATCAATTTATTGAACATTAGAAATGGGATTTCACAGTAGTAATATCTTTCCTATGATATATGGGTTCTAAAACAAGCAAGAAAATTGAATAAAAGAAGTCAAATGAAAAAACTGGATACAAGGCAACTCGCTTGAACGAGACCCACATGGGTCGCTTGGGCGATGTAACATCCCAAATTTTAAAATAGAGGATTAATCAAGGAAATTAATATGGAATAATTGAATCTGAATTACTTAGTGTCCCAAAATATTGGAAATAATTAAATTAAGATTTTTGGGGACTGTTGGTGATTTATGGAGACCGGTTAAGCTGAAAATAAGCCCGGTTAAGATATGGGTGTCGGACCAAGTATCTCTGATTGAGATAATATTGGTCAGGGCTGTTGAGTGTGATATTGGGAGTCTGAATATATATTCGGAATAATTTTTAGATAAAGTATTGAGCCCAAATAAAGAGCCTGTTAGTAGTAAAATGATGAAATTTTAATGAATGGAATTAAAAATAAAACAAAAACCTAATTTCTCCTCTTAAACTCTTGTTGGCTTCTTTCTTCTTAGCAAAACCCGTTGGCTTTTCTTCTTCTTCTTCTCTACTTCCTCTTCATTTCCTCCTTTTCTAAACCCCTAGCCAAAAGGTGATCATCTCTTCTCTATTTTCATTCTCAGGGAGCTTGGAAAGAGGCCATTAAAGTTGAAGTTTTCTTCTTCTTCCCCTTCATTTTTGTGCTATCTCTCCCTTTTTCTGAAACCCATTTCGTTTTGGGTGTGAGGTAAGATATACTCACTCTTTTATTGAGTTTTGGCCATGGGTATGTGTATTTATTCTTTGGGGGGTAATGTGTGTGGATAGGTGGTTGTAGAGAACATTTAATGCTTATGCCCTAGAGTGGGTTATCATAAATGTGAGTATTTATGAGGGGTTAATGATGGTAGATGCATTTATATTGGAAAGTGATGAAGAATGATGAGGCATTAATGAGAGTTGTTGGGTTTTGGGGAAACCCTAACTTTTAAGAATTGGGGAAAGTTATGAATGTTGGTTGGATAGTGTAATTAAGAGCAAATACAAGCCATTGGATATATGAGTGTTGGATAGTGTGGTATTTTGTAGGTGTTGGACTATTGTTGTTGGTAGTCCATTGAACATAATAAATGTGGCTTAATGGGAAGGAATTCTCGAAGCCTAACAAATAATAAAAATGATGTCTATAACATGCCTAGCACATGTTGTGAAATTATAGATATAAATATGATTAAATAGAATTAAAATAATGTCTTGAGTAGTTGATTGATTGGGATTCTATATGCATGTTAATGTAGGATCCATTTTGAACAACGAGGCGGGTGCGTCTTATCAATCGAAATTCTTCTCTTGATGAAGGAGAGGAGTCTTATGTTCTAAATGCATGAAATTGAATGTTATTTGATTGCCATATGTATTGGTATGCATGTTAGCCTTGCTTGAGATGATATGAGAAATTGTAATGTGGTATATGGTGTGGGTAATGTGTTTGGCAACATGCTTTGGTGCATTTAGAATATTCATAGTGTGCTATATGGTGGTGTAGAATGATCAATGATATGATGTTATGCTTGTATCTACCATGAATGTAATATGAATGTTGATGATGTTCGATAGAGAATGATTGAAGTCTTTGTATTGATGATAAAGTTGAGAAATATGAATGAGAACTATAGAGAATGCTACATAAAGACTTAAACTAATGAGAATGACCAATAATGATGAATCCACTAGAAACCTTGTGGTGATGTTGGTAATGATGACGATGTATGATGAGTGGCATGTATAGGATGCATAGAGTGAGAAATGCATATGATCTGCATTTGCATCCATGGCATACTGCATAGCCGCCGTTGTTGGAACATTAGGGGAGTTCCCTCGGCCGACCCAGTTGGAGGGTGGCTCAGTGCACAAGAAAGTTTTAATTCCCCTGTTACTCGGTGTGAAGTCATGAAGCCGCCCATGTATTGCTTCGGGGAGCTACATGTGGCCGACCCTTGTGGAGGGTGGCTCTTAATGAGCAGGTAACCCAGGTGGTCCTTAGGATCACAGCCGCCATGATTTGATATCTGCCGGCCCGCAACACCATATGTTGATATGTTGTGTACCGCGGTCATGGTGAAAATGACCAGGTGTTACAAGATGGGCGATGCGGTTTGGTACGAGTAAAATAATTGATGTATGCATGCAATTTTAAGGATAAGTGTACACATGTTACTACTGCAGTAGGGGTATGGTTAGATGACCGTACTTGAATCCCACATTCGGTGGTTGTATGTTGTATTCCCACAGTCAGATCTGCAATTGTTGAAATATTCCTTTGTGCATATGCATTAGCTTAAGAGCATTTGCATATAGTGAGGAAGTATGCCAAGGGTGATGAAATATGATGATGGATGTGATGAGGATGTAATGATATACTAAGACAACATAAAAGATATGAATAACAAATGATAGTTTGTGTGTGATATCCGAATTGTAGTAAAATTTGATTATGTATATGTTGTATGCTTTGTCAAAATTGTAGTGTTACTTGTGATATATGTATGATGATGTTGAAATGATGGAGAGTATGGTGAAAGATATGTAAGTGTAAAGTATACATGTTTTGATGCATATGTACATAATCACATGGTATTCATATTCATTCCTTTGGAATGTGTGACTCACTCTCCCATGTTGTCCATTTTTAGACTTGTGATGCAAGGCACTCATGGGAAGGGTAGACATTTTGAAGTGCATTTTGGTTGATGGAGGTAAATAGTGGTATAGGAAGTGCCTTGGCCGGCGAAATCTAGATTTTTGTATAGCATGTGATGTATATGAATGCTTATTTTGATATCTAGATTAGTGATAATGATTTTGAGGGTCATGGAGGAAAATTAAGCCTTGACGTGTATGGTCAATTTTCATTTATGACCCAAACGATGTAAAGGATAAAATTATGATGCTTGATGATGTTAATTTTTATGAATGAATGGTGTTCATTGTGACTTGCATCACTTTATGGAGAATTATGAGATGAATGTTTCAAATCATATGCCTTGAATGAATGATAATTGAATTTGAAAGGTATAGATAGTTGGATGATGATGTTGTTGATGTTTAATTCAATGAATGAATGAAGTAATTCTTAATTATAGTACTTTATGAAGTTGGTAGAATTTGTGGATGCATAATGAAGTAAAATAATGTATTAGGAAAGGTTAAAGTGGTAGGAAATGATAATTCATATGCTAAGTTGTGAGAATTCCACATTTCTGCACAAGTTCTGCAGAACTCGCTCAAGCGAGTAGGAATCTCGCTCGAGCGAGTTGCTTATGAAACAGGGGCGTGGCCACTAGCCGAAATTCGCTCAGGCAAATGGCCTTCTCGCCCAAGCGAGATTCGGTGGTAATCAGTGGTTGGTCACTGGACCATCTTCGCTCAGGTGAAATGGCCCTGGCCCGGTGATCGCTCAAGCGAGGGAGAAGGGAATAGACACTGGTCGATTTTCGCTCAGGCGGGACTTACCTCGCCCAAGCAAAAATGGGACAGTGAGCTTCTGTGGTTGCTGTAGAAATCTCGCTCAAGCGAGATGGGATCCGCTCAAGCGAGATTGGCTCCAGTGGCAAATCTCTTCTCTCGCTCAAGCGTCTCGCTCGCTCGCCTGGGGGTGATCTTCGTATCTCACTCAAGCGAGATGGGGCTCGCTCAAGCGAGAGGAGCCCCTGATGCTTAAAACTTTTCTCACTCAGCCTTCCTTATGCTCGCTCAAGCGTCACTGTGCGTGCTCGCTCAAGCAAGCCTGGCTCTCGCTTGAGCGAGTAGCCACCTGATGTCCCCCTTGTCTTATATTAAATAAATTTTAATTTCTTATGCATCAAATTCTTATCATGCATCATCTTAAAGGTGTTCTTGAACATAGTATGGGTCATGGAACCTCATGAAAATCTCTTGTCTTAAAATTCAATCATGCAACAATTAAATTAATTAATTCTTCCGCTGATTTTAATTGGAAAATTATTATAAAATCATCCTTTAATTTACCCTCTCATATCTTCATATATGAGAGTGGTTTATCATAGATCCAGGTGTTGTATTAAAAGTTTCACCACTTATTTTCTCTTCATTGAATAGTGATTTTAAATCGTGAAAAATTTCCCCGTATTTTCGGGGCGTCTCAGCCTGGTATCAGAGCATTGATTGCTCTTGATACGATCATAATGGATTTATTCATGTAATTGTTGCCTATGAATGACTTATATGAGCTATGATTGATCAATTTATGGATTATTTGATTGAATTATGACTGTTGTCATTGAATTGAGATTGGTGTTTAGAGTTGTTGAGTCCGGCCAAGAGTCCTTACACTATTTACCTTTAATAATGAATATGTTGTGACCATGTATTGAAAATGATATGATGATGTAATATAGTACATGATAGGCCTATGAGTGCTAAAAAAATTCTTGAATTCATGAGTCGAAAAGTTATTGTTTGGTCTAGTGTACTTATGTGTGAGCCATGTTTTAATGTATAGGCATAAGATATGGCTGGTAGACCAAATCGTGAGGCTGTTGCTATGGTAAATGCCTTGAATCGCTGCCGATCTCTTGGAAAGACAAGGCCAGCTGAATATGGGACAAGGCTCCCAAGGTCTTGATCTATTTCTTAAGAGGAAACCTTCTGAATTCCATGGAGGTTATAAGCCAGAAGATGCATATGCTTGGATCAATGATTTGGAAAGAATCTACGCTAGCTTCGAGTGTTTTGAAGCGCAAAAGGTGGAATATACGGTCTTTATGATCCGCAATGAAGCCGAAGCTTGGTGGCGTCTTACTAGGGGACGCATGGTATCTGCTGATATTCCCTTAGTTTAGGAAAACTTCAAGGTGGAGTTCTTGAAGAAGTATTTTCCCGACAGCTATAGAAGCAAGAAAGAGTTTGAGTTTATTGAACTTAAGCAAGGCGGTATGATGGTGGAGGAGTATGCCTCCAAGTTTGAGGAGTTGTGTGTATTTTATTCTCCCTATCAACAAGAGGGTACCGAGGCATCAAAGTGTGTAAAGTTTGAAAATGGATTGAGGCCCGAGATCAAGCGGGTCATTCGACATCAAGAAATACAAAGTTTTCCGACGCTTGTGAATAAGTGTCGCATATATAAAGAAGGTGATGTGGCTCCTTCGAGTCATGGAAAGCATGAGCCCAAGTTGAAAGGCCAATTTTCTAGTTTTAATAAGCAAGGTCATTTCAAGAAGAATAAGTTCTTTCGTGGAGGATCCTCAAATATTAGAGGACGTAGTGCTCCTAGAGGTGGTTACGGTGGTGGTAACCAAGGCCGTGGAAATGTCCAAGGCCTAACTTGCTACAAATGTGGTACTAACCATTTAGCGCGTGATTGTCCGCGGGACGATGTGGTTTGCTATCAATGCAACTAACCCGGACATATTCGCCCCAATTTCCCATTGAACATAAGAGGTGCTAATGTTGATACTCCTACCCGCATGAATTATGATGCTAACCGTAGAGGCCATGGTGGTTTTGGAGGTCGTGGCCATGGAAACGGTAATGGTTATAATGGTGGCCGAAATGGTGGCCGTGGTGGAAATCATAATAGTGGAAGAAACAACAATGGTTGAGGTAATGGCCATGGTGGAAGAAATGGAAACCGCAATGGTGGTGATCAACTACAAACTGCTGGTAGAGTATTTACCGTTACTGGTGAAAAAAACTGCTCAAGCTGAAGATCTTGTTCGTGGTGAGTGTGAAATCTCTGGTAATTCGGTGCATGTTATTTATGATTCTGGTGCTACGCACTCATTTATTTCTGAAGATTGTGTGAGGCACTTGAGGGTGCCTATTTGTATGATGAGAGGTTCTATATTGGTAACCACACCGACCGGTACTTGTTTAAGATCGGTGACCCGATGTGTTAATGTTGCGATGAACCTTGAGGGTAGAAAGTTTAATGTATCCCTTGTTTGTTTGCCTATGAAAGACCTGGATATTATTCTAGGCATGGATTGGTTGTCTGCTAACAAAGTCTTAGTGGATTGTCATAACAAGACGATGATCTTCCCTACTTCTAATGTTGAAGGCTTTGATGTGCATGGTATCTCTCAGCTTCTTGTGATATTCTGTTTGATTGATGGGAATGGTACGTCCCAATCTGGTGAGATTCCTATTGTTTCAGAGTTTCCCGATGTGTTTCCGAAAGAGATTCTTGGATTACCTCCTCCACGAGAGGTGGAATTTGCTATTGACCTCATTCTTGGCGCTGAGCCTGTTTCTAGAGCCCCTTATCGAATATCTCCTATGGAGTTGACTGAATTAAAGAAGCAAGTTGAGGAATTGCTCGAACGAAAGTTTATTCGCCCAAGTGTGTCTCCTTAGGGTGCTCCTGTGTTGTTGGTGAAAAAGAAGGATGGAAGTATGAGATTGTGCGTTGATTATCGCCAACTCAACAAACTGACCATTAAGAATAAATATCCTCTTCCACGTATTGATGATTTTTTGGATCAATTGAAGGGTGTTGTTGTGTTTTCAAAGATCGACTCGCGTTCTGGATATCACCAAATTCAGGTGAAGACTAAAGATATTCCAAAAACTGCCTTCCAAACGCGATATGGACACCATGAGTACGTAGTGATGCCATTTGGAGTGACGAATTCTTATTCCAACTCATGAATCACATTCTAATTAAGCTTATTACTATATATGCTCTATAAAACACAATTTTTCATATAAACCATCATTCATTCATCAAATTTAGCTGGAATTCACATCATATTTATCATTCATACATTGTCAAGGTCATTAATGAAAATAAGCCAAAAATACAAAGGTCTCATTTTCCTACATGACCTCCAAAATCATCATTCATTTATTTACCATCCTTACAAGTTACTCACATTAATTCATGGTTATACAAGTATCCATCATGTATATACATTACAAAAGAATACATATAAGCCATAAAATCAAAACATTGTCAGCCAAGGCATCTTTACCCCAAAATGACTTCCTTCACACAATTCCTCCACACATGAGCTCCATAATCAAGCCCTATAACACAAGAGCTAAAAAGATAGACCACATGGAGAGTGAGTATACTTTCTTAATGATCAAAAATCCAACAATTTATGATAATATACATATGAATACAAGTTAGCATCTTTTCCCAAAAAGGAGTTCAAATGACACTAAGATTAATTTAATCATCCAATTCATTGAACACACATGTCCATCCACATATTTATGAATAACAAATCCTTTATCAAGGTCATATCAATTTAACCATATTATTCATTCATGGTTCCATCACACTTATTGTCATATTCATAAAGATTCATAAAAGTCATACTGAATCAATGCACAATATAATTAGTGACTAAAAGAGGGATTTACAAACACCTCACATAACATTCTCAATAGGGTATCCTTCAATGCCATGCTTCTATGGCTAATGCACATGCTGGTGTTTAAGGATGCATATGCATGGATCCGATTTCATTTCATCAGGTGATCGCAACCACCATAATCATTCAATCTTATTGGTTTCCTGTCTCGCAAGGGGTACTCCCGCCTCATGATCATAACCACGGGCATTCATTCTCAATGGTCCCGCAGGGCCTTTCATTTCAAACACCAGGTGATCACAACCACCGGCTCAATACCACAGGAACTCGCAATCCCTTTATATTCCAAATATCAAGTGATCGCAACCACTTTTCAATATCATCATACTAGTCCCACAAGACTTTTCTTTGTGATCACAACCACATTCAAATCTCATGATATGCATGCCATGCTATGTATGCAACAATGCTCATGCATGCCTTAACCTCGTAAGGATTTTCTCACCCTCTCATCTAGGGTACAACTTATACTCAATCATAATGTTAGTCCTACATAATCAAATATATATACCATTCATAATATTTAAGAGTTATCCTAGCCACGGATTTCAAGATTCATCAAGCCACACATGGAAACAATAACATGTCATCACACATTATATAACTCATAACCTTTTCAAGGTACCATTTTATAATCAACCATCATAAGAATCAATCTCTATTTCATATCACACATAAAGCACTACATTCATTCAAGGAAAAACATGCAATGTGGCATCAATACATACATTATCAACATACAAGGCATCATACATTTAGAAAATACACCCCTCTCCTACCTCAAGAGAAGTAGACTTCCGGGTTTGATATCCCCGCCTTACAAGTGTTATCAAGTCCTACACCAATCAATTATAGGACTACATCAATCATTCATCCAAGTATCATTCTTAATAGATATACATATACACACATGATTCTTATCATGTAGCAATTATTTACTAGTTCTATTCATTTTCCTAATTAGGCTTCGGGAATTCCTCCCTTTGATCAAAATTCATTATTACCAAAAGCAACAACCTAAATAGTTAAGTTACCACATATACCAACTTCACACCCAACTCTTTTTAAGTGGGTTTTTAATTTATGGCTTCCAACCACCATCACAAATCATCATTTATGGAAATACCTTATCATAAATAACATTTTCATTATCATTTAATGCCAATACCTCATCATTAATAACACTTCTTTCATCAATAAATGCTAACCCCTTCTGTATTACATATTTCCCCAAATTCACAGGTTAGGGTTTTATTAAAAACCCAACAAACATCATAAATGCATATGGTTCATCATTTTCCCATCCATATTTTGGTGTACCCTCTCCAAGGCTTATAAAAACTCACATTCACATCACCCCCACCTTAGGGTTTTCATATTTAGGGCTTCTCCCAACAACCCATATACACTTAATACTCTCCCAAGCCTTTACAACACATAATCTAGGGCTTTAGCACCATAAAAATGATGGAAGCTTACCTCAACCAAGAAATAAAAGTGGGTTGCAAGAGAGGGAAAAGTGAGCATAAAAATGGAAGAGAAGAGAGGGAGGAGTTCAAACTTCCATGGTCTCCTCCTTGCACCTTGGAGAATGAAAATGAAGAGGGGAGAGGGCACCTCTTGGTCTTGAGTTTTTATGAGGAAGAAGATGAATAAGATGAATGGGAATGAGAAAAGAGAGAGATAGCCAAGTGTGTTTGCCAAATAGGATAAGGCAACGTGAAATTAAAGAGGGAAAGGGGTTTTAATTTTATTATTTTGCTCATTCACTTAAAGTTCCTCCATTTTAAGATAAACAGGATCTCTGTTTGGGCTCAATACTTTATCTAAAAATAAATCTGAATACATATTCAGATTCCCAATAATATTACCTACAGCCCTGACCAACGGCATCTTAATCAGAGATACTTGGTCCGATACTCATATTTTCATCGTGTATAAATTTTAGTTCATGAAGCTTGGTAAATTATGAAATCATGTCAAGCTCAAATTAACTTATTTCTATATTTTTGGGGCATTAACCTTTCCATATATAAATAGTTGTCATTTATTTCCCCTCGATTGAATATTCATATAAAAATTAGGATGTTACAAAAATGGACAATTTAACAGACGGTGTAGAACCCACCAAGTCAAATGGGATATTTGATGGGTCTAGAATAATAAGGGATTTATCATGGTTACAGTGATATATTCAAAATAATTTTTGGTGTTGAGGAGATATTTATTCGTACACGATGTATGTTAATAAACGGCGAAATTACAAACGAAATAGAAATTAGGAAAATTCCAAAATCCCCTTTTCTCCTCCTCATTGTTGTGTCCCTCTTTTCTCTCTCCTCATACTCTCTTCTCCCTCACTCACTCATCTTAATTTTTTTCTTCTTCATCCTCTAAGCAAAACCGTCCATGCCCTTCCCCCTTCATTTCTTGCAAAAATCAACACTTAAACCAAGATTCATAAAGCTTTAATGGAGTATTGAGGCATTTCTACTTCCATTTTCTCCTCCAACTCTTCATTTTCATTTTTGGCTATAGCTTGGAAATAAGGTTGGTGATTTTGACGCTTTATGGTTTTTAGTCATTGTTTTAAGATTCTTGGAGCATTATAATGGATTATTAAGTATTATTTTGATAGATAAATGCATGTGGAACCCAACCTTAAGCTAGATGACCATTGGGACTTGTTGATGTTGAATTGATGATTTGAATGTAGTGTTCATAGTTTGAGGATGCTTTAGATGGCTTGAGAGTTGTTGAAGAAAAGTCTAGAAAACATGAGATTTGTTGATAACTAACATTAGGAATTGTAACTTAAATGAAGATGTTTGTTATCACTTGATGTGGGTATTTAAATGTTTCACGAAAAGGCCAAAGCTACAAAAGAAAGGGGGAGTCTATGCATAGAAAACTTATGCATCAAAAGTCTGGAAGACTTAATCGTAACTTGAACTATTCAGTCCAAGAGAAAAGAAGAATCTAAAAGGTCTAGCATTTTGCTTCAAAAGAAATTCTCTCATCTGAGTAACTTACCAAACTCAGACTCAAACAGTATCATCTTAAGCTTTAGAACATATGAAAACATCAGACCCTGTCTCCTCATCTTGAATCGTCTCAGAAATAGTCTGATACATGAAGCATCAATGGTCAATAAGTCATCTTCATCAAAATCTAAATGAAAAGATTCTCGAAAGGAAAAGTGACTAAACGAAGTAGACTCTGATCTAGTCTAAAAAGCATCTAAAGTTTCACCATCTTTATACGTATTTAAAGATTCTCTGAATCAAAGCTTTTCCTCTTGGTGAAACTAGTACTTCATCCACTCCAATCTATGACTGCACATTCCTCAAAGCTTGCATATCTATGTTGTGTGTACAGAACGTCTCTCTCTGACAACAAAAGTTTTTACCCTTTGTGTAACTCCATCAAGAAAAACTTTTGTCTCTTACATACAACTCTCTCAACGGCTATATAATTAACAAGTCTTTTCCTGAGCTCAACAAGATGAGTCTATATAAAGAGAATCAGCCTTTTCTCCAAAGTAGCTCTCTAGAAGAACAAAAGAAATATTAGAAGAGAGAAAAACATTTATGAAGAAGGGAGCAGATCGATGAACACAAGAGAGTAAGAAGGATAACTCACATTATGAGAAAGGAGAAAAATACAAGACACAGTAATATAAGCTTGTATGCATAAATTGTGAGCATTATATGACTCTGAAGAAAAGAAAAGAAGAATGGAGAGCCATATAAAAAGAGAAGAGAAAGAGAGAGAGCTTGTGAGTAAAATAAGCTAATCTTACAAAGATAGCGTGAAGAAAAGAAATGACTTCACACACATAAGCTCCAGTCGTATATAAGTTGTTCAAAGAAGAAGGCTTATCTTGTTTTAATTCTTTCTATCTTTTGTAAATACAGGTCTGGTACATCTGTCAGGAAACACTCTGGCCTAGAGAGGCTTTTGAAAGAATACTCGGGGTCTGAGCCAGGAGTGGCTTATGAAAGAATACTTGGGTCTACCCCAGGAGTGGATGCGTGCAAAAGAATACTCGGAAGCACGGGGTGTGCTTAGGCCAAGAGTGGCCGGACTCAAGAATACTCAGGGGCTAAGAGTGGCCGGTGTCAAGAATACTTGAAACGTGGGTTGTGCTTAAGCCAAGAGTGGCTGAAGTCAATAATACTTGTAGGCTTGGTCTGGGCTATTCATGTAAAAGTTTTTACATAATGGAAATCCTTCAGTTTTGAAGGTACTAGATGTAGTCTGAATTGGAGGTGAACCAGTATAAATTGCCTGTGTATTATCTTTTTCTCTCTTACTCTTTACTATCAAAAGTCTGGTGCATTATGATTGTTAAAATCAATAGTAAAAGTCTGGCTAAAATACACTTGTTCAATTAAAGTATCACGCTCTTTGCCTCTTCAAAAGTCTGGTCCGCTGTATAACACTCTAAACATTTAAATATCACTTTTTGGTTTGAAAAAGTGAACAGACTTATTCAAGCCCCCTTTCTAAGTCTGTTCTCCGAACCATCAAGAGTGAATGAAATTAAGAATTGGTGAAGTTAGTGAAAAACCCTAAGAATTATGGAATTAGGGCTTGTGGCAAAATTTATGAAATTTGGAATTTAATTGTCATGGAATTGTTTTGTATGTAGAAATACATTTTTGAATGAGTAATGTTGAATATTGGTGTTGAAAATCATGAAACCAATGAGGGTGTTGGTGCTCCAAGTATGGAAATTGATGGTAGTGTATTTTAGTAGTGATGGTATGAATAAAGTTGATATAAGGTGTTAAAGCATTGAAAACCCACTAAGAGTGTTGAGTAAGAAGTTTGGTATGTGTTGGTATATTAGACGCTATGTTAAGTCCTTTAGAATATAATTGATTTTAGCTAATGGGAAGGAATTCCCAAACCCTAATAAAATAAGGAAATGAAGCTTATAAATAATTACCGCATGATGAGAATCATGTATATATATATTCATTTGTATCACAAGAATTGAGAATGATATTTGAAATGAGTGATTGATATGGCCCTATATGTATTTAATGTAGGGTATGATAATTCTTGTGAGGCGGGATCATCTAAACGGAAGGAATACTTCTCTTGAGGTAGGAGAGGAGTATATTTTCTAAATGTATGATCAATTATATGTTAATAATGTATATATTGATGCATATTTTCATGTTCTTCATTGAATGGATATACTACATCTTGTGTGTGATATGAATTGAGATTGACTCCTATTGATGGGTGGATGTTGGTTTGATACATTTGATGAGAATATGAATTTGGAGTATATTTGTTGACATGCTCTTGAATTCCATGTAGGGATTGACATTGATATGAATCCTTGGCTAGTATAATCTTGAATATTGTGAGTGGTATGCCTTGGAGAATGTTATATATAATTGTATGCCACTAACTATGGTGTTAAGTGCAAACTATACCCTTAAATGAGAGGGTGAGGAATCCTTGTGAAGCCAAGGCTAGCATGTGCATTATTGCATTCATAGCATGCATGACATAGCATTTTATGTGGTTGCGATAACAATGATAAAGGTCTTGCGGGACTATGAAAGGGAGTACCCTTGCGTGGGGAAACCAATATGAGAATGATTATATATGGTTGTGATCATAATGATAAAGGTCTTGCGGGACTATGAAAAGGAGTACCCTTGTGTGGGGGAAACCAATATGAGAATGATTATAAGTGGTTGCGATTACTTGGTATATTGAGATGGTAAAGTTCTTGCCAGATCTTATGAAAAATGGACCCTTGCATGGGGGATATATATTTCATTGATTATAAGTGGTTGCGATCACTTGACGCATTGAGATAATAAAGGTTTTGCAGGATCTTGTGAAAAGCACCCTTGTGGGGGACAAATACTTAAGCAACTATGTGTGGTTACAAATATTGATGAATCATGTATGCATGAGCTATGAGTAAATGTTTCAAATCAGATCTGTTACATATGTATTTTATGGTATGACATATGCATTAGCCATAGGGATATGTAATGTGAGTAGAAAAGATTAAGAAAGGAGATACCCTATTGAGAGTGTTATTTGAGATCGAACACCTACTTTTGGTCACTAACTAATTATGTATTGTTGTTGGTGTGACTTCTTTATGTGTCTTACGGATTGTGACAATGGGTGTATTAATATTGTGATTTGATGATTTGGTTTTACTTGGTGATGGCGTTGTTAATGTACTTGTCATATATGAACATAGGTATTCAATAAAAGTTATGAACTATGTGGCTTTATTGGTTCATTGAACTCCTTGATATGAGAAGGTGTTGAATTGCATTTATATTTATATTATCACAATTTGTTTGATTTTCATCATTGAGAAAGTATGCTCACTCTCCATGTTGTCTACTTTGTAGCTCTTGTGTTGTAGGGCATGACCATGGAGTAGAGCTCTTCAAGAGATGAGGTATGGTGTAAAAGAAGAATTGGTATAGATACCTTGGCTAGCATATTTTTGGATTAATAGCTTTTGTATATTCCTTTTTGGAAATACTTGTATGTGGCATTATTTTGTATAGTCATGTTATAGCTAGGTGCCTTATGAGTATGATAATGATTAGATATTAACAATTTGACTTCCTAGAATAGTAATTGATACATTAGGATCATTTGGAGAGAGATTGTGATCATCTTGTATCACCAAGTAATATATGATGATACTTGACATTGAATTTGATAGCCATTATAATGGTATTGATGTTTATGTTAAAGAATAATTCATGGTGAGATGAAATATAAATCTTGTTAAGTTAATATTCCATGTGGATGTATATTTTGGTCATGTTTGATGTTTGATTTGATGATTGGAGTAAGGGTAATGTTTCTTAATTTATAATGGTCTTTAATAGTGTTCCCCAACTCATGAATCGATTCACAAGTCCTCTTGAATCGATTCCCAGGCTACTGGTATCACATGAATCGATTCATAGCCTAGCTTGAATCGATTCATAGCCTGTTGGTTTCTCCTGAATCAATTCATGGCTTAGCTCAAATCAATTCAGAGCCTACTGGTTTTTCCAGAATCGATTCATACGATTCCCTGAATCGATTCATAGCCTATTGCCTGGAAGAGCTTGTTTTCCTATTCATATGAATCGATCCACAGGTGTGTCTGAATCGATTCAGAGGCTTCTATTTTGTTGTCATGGATTCTATTCACACATGAATTGATTTATGGCCTCGCTTGAATTGATTGTCAATCTTACATAAGTTTTGATGCTTGCTTGTTCTTTTGCTTCATAGCATGCTTATGCAATTGAATGTACATAATTTTTAATAAATTTTAATAATCAATTTGGGTATCCTTGAATCTCTTCTCTGATCCATTCATACTCTCAAATTAATTTACATGTTCCACTACTCCTTGAATGATAATTATGTAATTGATTATCCAGGGAGGACTTTTGTTTTAAACCACATACCTTCTCATATCATCATATATGGGATAGGTCTTTAAAAGGGTCCGGGGTTAATTGTTGAAGTCATATTTTATGGTGTTCTTTATCCATTGTTCATTTTTATTTTAAATTGCAAAAAAAAACATTATTCTAGTTTTCATTATCTAATTATCAACATCCTTAACCTTATTTGTCGAGATTAAGGGCGCCACAATGCACTTGATGATGTATAGTGGCACAATAATGTGCGTACATAATGGTTTCTATAAAGGGTTGATATTGATATCCCTTATGAATTGTAATTGGGCTATATGCTTGTTGAATGATTTGAATATTCACTTGAGGATGAGAAATGGTTATATGAATGAAAAGGATTATCCATTTGAGATTGAAAGTATTTATGATGAAATAATTTTGAATGATTAACATATCATGCATCATATGTATTAAAGTTGCTCAAAGGATATAAGGGTCCATTGAGCAGGCCCGATGGGAGGCGGCTCTAGATGAGCAAAAGACCCTATATATTTGGTTATGTGGGAACCTGGATGCTCTTAAGAACTTTGCAGTGTGTTCTTAAGAGGAAGCCTGCAACACTATGCACACATATTATGTTTCGAGTCACTAATGTGATAATGTTATAGATGGGCACTTCAGTTTGGTAACGATAAAATGATCGTAATTACGGATCACTGCATATGATACCCACCAAGAAATGGATCCATCATAACATCATGGCTAAAGTGAAAGATCGTTGAATGAGTAATATGTTTTGGCATATGCATCTCATTGCATCCTACATGTGTCTACATATGAATGAGTTTGACATTATGTGATTATGTGCTTGAATGAATTATCATGTTGGCATTATGTTTGTGAGTGATTTTATTTCATTGTTTACTTATTTTATTCACTATCTCATTCTTCCAATATTTGTGGTTTAATGTGTGCGAAGCAGGGAAGATGCATAGTGCTGATTGAGTGTAGTATGGACATGTAAAGGAGTTTAAGAGATGTGGTGAAGACTACGAGATGATGTATAGTCCTTATTAGTTTATGTCGTATATTAGTTTGGTTATTTTAGTTATTGTTATTCTTAGATGATGATTGGTAATAGGTAGGTTTTGTATTCGGATATGAAACTGTTGCTCTGGACTACTTGTACAATTTTATGTGAATTGTTTTATGAATGGAGCTGACGCTCTATAAAGAAATCTTCATTTCTCATTTTTGGAAAAATTTAGAGTAAGTATATGCCCTTGTGTATACGAGATGAAGGTTTATGAGGAAACGAAACAAATTTTTATAGATTTTCAAGGTCTCCATCTATATATATGAAGGGATGTTACACATTTCACCATAGATACATGGTCCATGAATTCGACCTTACCTCAACCTCCAATAGAAAGGTCGAGCACGGAAACCATGACCACCATTAGAGTACCTCTACCACCACCTCTTCCTCTCACAACCGTTGTGTTAATGGTGCAAAAAATGATGAAATAGTTAATTTAAAATAAGAGAAATGCAACCAACACATTTTTTTAAAACATATTCTTTAGCATAACTCCATTTATTTGATTAGTTTCTTAAAGTGTCAAACCAAGAGCCTTGTAAATTGATCCATTATATTTTTTAAAAGAAGAAACTAACTAGTCAAATAGCATGTATTGCTAGCATTTCTATTTAGAATAATTACTTAATTCCTCATTCCAAAGAGTTTTGTTAGGAAATTGGTTTCATGATAAAATTTAATTACTCAAGTCGATTTTTGATTTTAGGTTATTTACCCATTTCTCTTCTTTGTGTGTATTGTGGAGCATGATTAATGGTTTTGTTACGTTTTTTGGGTGTTATTTCTTGATTTGTGACAATGGTAGCCTAAGGACGCTACCACCTGAGCAGTTACGATGATACCAACGAAAGGGAGCGTGGTTCTGATTGCTATAGGTTTGGAGAAAGAGAAAAAATAAATAAAGTTGATGCCTGTGATGGTTAAATGGGACACTTAGCATTGTGGATAAGACTATCGTTGATGACTAAAGCTTAATATTTTGTTTTTGTTGAGGATCAAATACTAATAATTTGTATTTATTAAAGACTAATCAAAACGTCAAACTTTTATAGAGAGAAAAACTTAATTAACCCTATTCAAAACTAAATAAACAAGTTTTGTTTTACAAAATTACATTTCAAAATCCTAAATTACACGTAATGCTGGCTATAAGAAACAGCAATAATACAGTTCTTGTCTCACTTCTTAAAAAGACGTAATGAGCCAAATTAATTTGACTAAACCGAACTAATTTATGACTAATAAAAAATTAGACTAATCTAAATTGTAAGCCGTAAAAATTATTAACTATATCAATCGTAACATAAAAATCACACCTCTAACCTAGTTTAGTTCTGCTTGTTATTTTTATTCATGTAACTAACCAAACTAAATCGATATTTTAGAGTAACCCTATAAATTAATTAATAATCATCTATTATAAATTTATTACTCCCAACATAATAAATTGTTTATAAAATAATAAAAAGATAAACATTTTTTTATTTCTTACCATTTTTAAAATTAACTATATGTATTGATATCAAGATATTTCATATTTAAAACATCAAACCAAATTAGTTCAAACCATAATATATTAGTTTTATTTGATTTAATTTGTGTATTTCATTTTAATCAAACTAAATTAAACTGTATATTTTTATTATGTAATTTGATTCATTGTTTATTTTAAAATCAAGTTAAACCACACAATCAACACCATTTAATACGTACCTGGGCCAAGGGATTGTACTGGTTTCTGTGACTTATCATAGAAGTAGGGGAGACAAATTCCTTAATTGCATGGTACGCGGACGTTTGAAGGGCCTTCAATTATATGTATCAAAAGATTGTCTAATTCAATGTGTCTATCAAATGATTCCTCATGTAGTTCAAGTGATTAAGAGTATATGAAGGTTACCTAAATCAGCAAGGTTCAAGCTCTGTCTCCCCTAAGACAAATGTCGCGACCGGGATCGCGGCGGCGCGGCCGACCCTCAAAACGATTTTAAAAATAAACAGGGAGTCGCCACCAATATTTTTAAGGATAAAATATCGGGAAAACCTTTCGTTAAAGCACTGGTTATAAAAATGAAATTCTAAGTTCGGGAGTCGAATTACAGGTGAGGAAGGTATTAGCACCTCACAACTGTCCGTTATAAAACGGTTACCCCAAATTGATAGCACGCACTTCAAAATAGCCCATAAATTATTTTTAACTTCTTTTAAGAAAAAGAAATACACGAAATAACTAAGCGAACGCAAACAGACAGAACAAACCAAACAGTGACAACAAAACAGCGACAGAAAGAAATTTGACTAAACAGTGACAGAAAGGAAAAAAACAGAGTAAGAGTGAAGATTAACAGGACGTCTCGTCCAAATTAACCTTAACTTACATACAAACAATTCGAAGATTAAAATAAAATTGAATAACATGGAGTATAATAAAGTTGATTAAAACTGAAGATTAACAGGACGTCTCATCCAAATTAACCTTATTTTTAAGGAAACATTATTTAAAATAAAATATTAAAAATATGAGGTCAACAAGACGTCGCGTCTAAATTAACCTCATTCTTAAGGAAAATACTATTTACATAAAATATATATAAAAAAACACGAGAACACGAGATTAACAAGACGTCGCGTCTAAATTAACCTCATTTTAAGAAAGTTATTATTTTAAATAAAATATTAAGAGTATGAGATTAACAAGACGTCTCGTCTAAATTAACCTCATTTTAAACAAATTATTATAAAATATTAAATAGGTAAAATAAATGGAGATAATAACAAAGGCATAAAAAATAAACGAAGGAAGGTGGGCCCGACAGGAATTGACTCCCGCTCCTACGTATTCTCAAGCTTTTTGAGAAATCAGGGTTACGTAGTTCTTTAGGAGATATATTCAGGAAAATATTTAAAATTATTTTTAAAGTTTTATAAATTAATTCGATTTTTAATAATAAAAGGAATTTATGAGGAAGGGAAAATACAAAGCGAAGTACTTCGCACGTGCATAAACCTTCGAAAGCTTACGATGCAAATGTAGGCAAAAGTAATTTTGCACGACATTGCCCATAAGATTCTAAAAATAATTTATTCTAAAAAAATACACATATAATATTTAATTATTGAAAACAAAAATATAAAAAATATTTAACTTCTATTCTAAGAAACATTTTTAGATTTTTTTGTATTAAAATAGAAAAAACTAATTTTTATTTTAAAAAAAGTTTAGATCTTAATATTTTTATTATTATTTCTTTTATTTTAGAAAATTCATCATAAAAGAACTATTAACATCTATTTAATTTTTTTAATTTTTATTTCAACATAAATAAAATAAAAAAAACTATTAAGTAAACCAAAACACTTTTTTTTGAGATGATAATAGAAATGGGCTTTAAGGGCTCAAAAAAACAAAAAAAATAACAAACAAAATAAAGGGGAGAGAGCCATGGTAGTGGGCCTCACTATTTGAGGCCCAAACCTAATTACTAAAACCCTAAATGAAAGAAAAGAAAGAGGTTGACATTAGAAGGGGGAGGGGGCGGCGGCTGTGCAGAGAGAGTGAGTGAGTGATTGTTTGAGAGAGATAGGGAGAGGCCGAGAGAGGGTGAGTGAGGGAGAAAGAGTGCAACCGAGAGGGAGAGGGACCGATTGAGAGGGGGAGGAAACGACGTCGGTTGGGAGCGGTTTCTGGGTCGGCGTCAGGCGAAGCGGGGGTCGACGGTGGAGGCCGGAGCTGGTGCGACGTTGGTGCGGTTCGGTAGGGGTCGGGCTCGGACAGCGTTCACGGTGGAGAGGGAGGACCGGAAGGGGAGGCCAGCGCTGAAGGAGGAGGTGAATAGCGTAGGGTGGTTCGCGGTGGTCCAGAAGCCCTCTTTCTCTTTTCTTCTACTGTCCTTGATTACTTTTGGGTTTAATTTTGTGAGTTTGGTGGAGGTGAGGAAGATGGATGATGCTGTTGGTTTTTGATTTGGCAAGATGGAGGAATGGAAATGCCTCTGTTTTTTCTGTTTGATGGAGCAGATGAAGAGAGTTTGTCTATTGGCTCTGGGATCCCCCCTTTTGAAAACTGGTTGGGATTTTAATCCCATTGTGAGTGCTTTTACAACTCACAAATCCATTCCCTCTTCCTTCCAGCTCCAATCTGCATTAGCAAGGGAACCAGAGGAAGTGGGTTTATTTTTATTATTATTATTTATTAAAGAAACAGAAGGGGGTGGACGGTGCTCACAGCTGCCCCTCTTTACTTTCTTTTTGTGAAAGTATGACTAATTCGTTCATATTGCAAAAAGGAAGTAAAGACGTGAGCACCATCTTGACAATAACAACCTCAAAAGAGTCAAACAATGCCAACTTTGATAATGAGACAGACTTAAAAAGCTTCGGCAGTTGGGGAAGATAATCAAGGTGCCAACTCTGTCAACTGAAGTTAGAGCTTTGCCCTGAGGCTTCCTTTGTAGAAATCAGGTGTCTAGGGAACGCCTCGGACTCAAATCAAGAAACGAGGTAGCCTAGGAGTGGGTTCCTAAAAACAGGTGACTTGGGGAATGTACCTAGAATCAATTGAGAAATAGGATAGCCTAGGGTGGTGTACCTGAAGCTATTTGATAGAAAATAAATGACTTGGGGAATGTCCCTGGTTGACAGAAAAATGGAATAGCCTAGGGGGTGTACCTGAAGCTATTTGATAGAAAATAAATGACTTGGGGATGTACCCGGAATGCACTTGGTTTATCAGGAAGTAAAAGGATTACGGGTGATGCCCTGGTTGACAGAAAATAAATGAGGGGGTTGACCCTTTGATTGACAGAAAGACAGAGAAGTAAAAGGTGGGGTTGACCCTTCGAATGACAGGAAAGTAAAAGGTGGGGTTGACCCTTCGATTGACAGAAAAGTAAAAGGTGGGGTTGACCCTTCAATTGACAGGAAAGCAAAAGGCGAGGTTGACCCCTCGATTGACAGGAAAGTAAAAGGTGGGGTTGACCCTTCGATTGACAGGAAGTAAAAAGGTGGGGTTGACCCTTCGATTGACAGGAAAGTAAAAGGTGGGGTTGACCCTTCGATTGACAGGAAGTAAAAAGGTGGGGTTGACCCTTCGATTGACAGGAAAGTAAAAGGTGGGGTTGACCCTTCGATTGACAGGAAGTAAAAAGGTGGGGTTGACCCTTCGATTGACAGGAAAGTAAAAGGCGGGGTTGACCCTTCGATCGACAGGAAAGTAAAAGGCGGGGTTGACCCTTCAATTGACAGGAAAGTAAAAGGTGGGGTTGACCCTTCGATTGACAGAAAAGTAAAAGGTGGGGTTGACCCTTCGATTGACAGGAAAGTAAAAGGCGGGGTTGACCCTTCGATCGACAGGAAAGTAAAAGGTGGGGTTGACCCTTCGATTGACAGGAAGTAAAAAGGTGGGGTTGACCCTTCGATTGACAGGAAAGTAAAAAGGTGGGGTTGACCCTTCGATTGACAGGAAAGTAAAAGGTAGGGTTGACCCTTCGATTGACAGAAAATTAAAAGGTGGGGTTGACCCTTCGATTGACAGGAAGTAAAAAGGTGGGGTTGACCCTTCGATTGACAGGAAAGTAAAAAGGTGGGGTTGACCCTTCGATTGACAGGAAAGTAAAAAGGTGGGGTTGACCCTTCGATTGACAGGAAAGTAAAAAGGTGGGGTTGACCCTTCGATTGATCTAAAGTGGAAGAGACCTGGGGTGGTGCCCCAGTTTGAGTTGTTTGGAAATTTGGGGTACTTCCCCTTGACTTGACTGAAAGTGGAAGAGACCGGGGTGATGCCCCAGTTTGAGTTGTTTGGAAAATCGGGGTACTGCCCCTTGACTTGACTGAAAGTGGGAGAGACCTGGGGTGATGCCCCAGTTTGAGTTGTTTGGAAAATCTGGGTACTGCCCCTTGACTTGACTGAAAGTGGGAGAGACCTGGGGTGATGCCCCAATTTGAGTTGTTTGGAAATTCAGGGTACTGCCCCTTGACTTGACTAAAAATGGGAGAGACCTGGGGTGATGCCCCAGTTTGAGTTGTTTGGAAAATCGGGGTACTGCCCCTTGACTTGACTGAAAGTGGAAGAGACCTGGGGTGATGCCCCAATTTGAGTTGTTTGGAAAATCGGGGTACTGCCCCTTGACTTGACTGAAAGTGGGAGAGACCTGGGGTGATGCCCCAGTTTGAGTGTATGGTGAATGCTATTTTGGTGATGAGGAATTTATTGGGGAAGAAAAGCCACGTGGAGTCCGCTTTTAGATTGTGATTCCACCGGGGGGAAGCTGGTAAGAGTCCTCTTCAGGATTATGGTTCCACTGGGGAAGAGGTCTTGATTAGTGCTAATTTCTGATAATCGTGGTTCCACTGGGGATGAGGAGCCTGGAGAAGCTTCCTTAGTTGTAGCCCAACCAAGAACAGAGGTTCAGTTGAAGTCTTTATCCCTAGATTACAGTTCTACTAGGGGAATAGACTCATCCTAAGTCTGACTGTGGCTCCACTGGGAGAGAGACCTAGAACTAGCTGAAGCTTATTTCTGGATTACAGTATTACTGGGGGAAGGACCTAATCTGACTTGTAGGCCCACCGGGGAGAGTTGCAGGATGCTCTGAGTTCTTCTAAGCCTATTTGTTACAACAACCTGCAGAAAAAGGGTAAGTAGCACAGAGATAAGTTTAAAAACTGGGTAGATCCTGTGAAACCTTGACCCTTAGGATAACTCATGGACAGAGGAGAATGAACGAGGCAATCATAGCTTTGGAGTACGTGCCGGGCTGGATCTTTGTGATGATTGCTCAAGTAATGGTTGAGTAGTAGGAGCATCTTGTCCCTCACGACTTTAAATGTTCATCATTCTTTTATTTATTTTGTTAAAAACACAATGTTTTATCAGATCAATGCAATTTATAACACGTATCGAAAAAGGATGAATTTTATTCATGTATGTCAAACAGAATACAGAGAATGGATAAAGGGGAAAATAGATGGGATAGAATGAAGTTACATAGGGCAGGTCAAGGCCAGGAGAAACAGGGAAGGTTCAAGGATCCTCCAGTGAATTCCTGAGACTAGTGAGAATCTCAATCCCACGTCACGACCTCAAGCACATCGTTCAATTCTGCCTTTGAAAGGGTAGTTTGACCATGGTCCACATGCCCCAGCTTGGACTTGTACTTTTTAGTCAGAGGTCTTAGTCATATTACCAGAAATTTGACCCTAATTTTTGCCTGAGTCGCCCTTTCGGGTCTTCAACTCATCGGGTCGCTCTAACTTTTGCCTAGGCTGCCCTTTCAGGTTTTCAGCCTAGCGAGCTTTTCTCTTTCTTTATAAAGTGTTCTTGCATCCTTTACAGTAAAAAGTTGAAACTGATTACACTCCAGTTGAGTCTGCCAAACCTTTTCCAAATTTAGTTTGATCCTTTGGGGAACTGATGTCACTTCAAATAGGAGACTCTACTCCTATGCCATGTACCCAATGAAATATTGGTGAGTCTTTTGGCATCGATGAGAGGGAATTACTTTGGATCATCATTCTGGCCTCTTTTTTCTCTTTTTTTTGTTTTCTGGATTTTTTCTTTTTCATTTTTGATTTTTTTGTTTTTTTGTTTTATTCCATTTTTTATCCCCTTGATGATGCAATGACTCAATCTGATAGACTATTTCCTTGGCTACATGAGCATGAGGAATAGCGTACCTTTTAAGGTTGAGGTGTTGATGATGACAAGAATGCAAGTTCTTGGTCTAGTGACATTCATTCCCCCAATATAGAAAATGACAGCTTGCTTGATGATCTGGACGTAACCAGCTTTCCCTGCTTGGTATGTGCATTGGACTTTAAGCTCGGCTCTATTTTTCATTTTTCATTTTTTTTATATATTATTTTTGTTTTTTGTTTCTTTTTGTTTTTTTTTTGTTTTTTTTTTGTTTTTTTTTTTTGGCAAAGTCTTCCTCAGTTATGTCTACATTTATAGACATAAGCAATTTGCCCTTATTTATGCTGGCAACTGTTGAGGTTTCCTTAAATGACTGGCCTAGCACTTGTCCAATTCGGGACTTGCCCATATTGTCATTCCATGCCTTCTGATAGGTTACCCCTGTGATTCCTTCAATTGTTCTTGACTTAGGGGTATACCCATCTTGATCCTCTTGTTCTAACAATCTTGTAAACTTGGATAGTGGCTCGTAGGTTTCCCTACCTCCTTCGTCGGCATAGTCGACGGGGTGATCGAAATCGTGAAACAGGATTATGATTTCACTAGTCTCAAGAGGATCATTTTCAGATCTGCAATTCAGCGTGTTATAGCAAATAAAAAGAGGAACAAGCAAGTAAAGAAAATGAATCAAAGCAAGGATAAAAGGATGAAATTTTTTTTGAATTTCGATACGCATTTATTGACTGACTGGTAAAACAAGTTTTTTTTCGCCCTTATTACATGAAAAGTCCCAGAGCCTTAGGCATAGCAGAGGGATAATCAAGACATTAAGGCAATGAAAAATTTTTGGTGAATCATTTAAGAATCGTAGGGAGTTCGACAGCCTCCCAATCACTGAACTCTTGGCCTGGCGGGCAAGCGGCCACCGAATCATCATTATCATCAAAACCATCTTTAATATCGGCCACCACGGCATTAACTCCCGAACTTCCATGATTGGGCAGGGGATTTGTGGTCACGTTAGGGCTTCCTTCCCGAAAATTAATCCAGTCGGCTTTGATCAAATCTCTCACTTTATATTTTAAAGCCATGCAATTCTCTGTAGAATACCCTGGTGCCCCAGCATGGTAATCACAATGAGCGTTTGGGTCATACCCCCTTGGGTAAGGAGGTTGCATCGGCCTCGAGGGGCACGGAGCCACCAGACCCTTTTGAACGAGGAGTGGTAAAAGCTCGGTATATGTTATTGGGATGGGATCAAACTGCACAGGGGTGCGCTCATTGTTGGGTTTTCTTGCATTGGGATTGGGTGGTTGAATCACTTGTTGTGGGTGGTGGTATGGCATGGGTTGCGGCGCGGGCGCTCCTACCATGGGTGGACGGAAGTGGGGAGTATAAGCTGTCGGGCTATGAGTGGCGGCGGCCACATAAGGATTGGGAGCCTGAATCGTGGTAGGGATGAACGGTCTTGGCAGAGCCATCTTTTGATCAGAAGAGATGGAATGAGTTTCCCCATCTCTTCTCCTACCATCACCAGGTGCAGGCTTCCTTGTCGTGCTTGCCCCAGATGGGCCCCGGGTGATCTTTCCTGTTCGTATTCTGCTCTCTACCCTTTCCCCGATAGTCATAATGTCGGAGAAATTAGATGAAACACTACCAATCATCTTGCCATAGAAGGGTGATGGGAGCGTATCAATAAACATCGCGACTATCTCTTTTTCTGACAGTGGTGGGTCCACTTGCGCAGCTGTTTCTCGCCAACGTTGGGCATACTCCTTGAATGTTTCATTATCTTTCTTCACCATGTTCTGTAATTGAACTCTGTTGGGTGCCATATCCATATTATATTTGTATTGCCTAATGAAAGCATCTGCCAAGTCATTCCAACATCGAATATGGTTTCGGTCAAGGTGTGCATACCAGGTGAGGGCGGCCCCAACCAGACTATCTTGGAAGCAATGGATCAACAATTGGTCATTAGAAGAATAGGATGCCATCTTTCGGCAGTACATCGTGAGATGATTCTTTGGACAAGTCATCCCCCGATATTTGTCAAAGTCTGGCATTTTAAATTTGCGCGGGAGGACCACGTCTGTGACCAGACATAGCTCAGAAGCATTTATCCGCCCAAAACCACCAGTGCCCTCCATCATTCTCAAGCGTTCCTCCAAGATTTCTATCTTTCCCTTTTGGGGAGCCGCGATCATACGGGTTGCATCTTGGGGATTGGCCGCGTAGGGGGTCGTGTACCCATACGGATAGCCGTGTGGCTGATTGAACAGAGCTGATGCGTAGAGCTGGTTCATTGGGCCTGCATTTAGCGAGGGACCCTGGGGTTGGGCCATAGCTTGTGCGGTGTAAGTTGGCTGGGTCATCGGGGCCTGCATGTTTTGGGTTTGTGCATTGTAGGTCGGTTGGGCTGTTTGGGCTTGTGTGTTTTGGGCTTGATAGGCCTGCGGGTCATGGAGTGGTGGCACACTTGGCTAGGCGGGCTGTGAAGCATGAGGATTTGCAGTTTGCTGGTTGTAAGTATCTTGTTGATTAGCGAGTGGGGGATAGTATCCCTGTGGTAAGCCATAGGGTGGAAAAGGTACTGGGTTGCCGTCAGGGCCGACAAACGTGTGTTGTTGTGCATGGTACTGGCCATAAGGCGACTGAGATTCAATGGCAGGGTTAGGTTTTACGACATTAATGGTGAGTGGAGGTGTTGTTGAGTTATGAAATTGGGCCCTTGCTGGGCCAAAACCGGGAGGATGTGGCGGCGTGGAGGGCTACTGCTGGGCGTCCTCAGCACCTGCAGAGGAGTCCCCTTCTGTGTGTCTCTTCTCCAAAAGTCTAGTTAATTCTTCCACCCGTTCTTTTAGCTGATCGAACTCAGTTCTAAAGTCTCCGTTCCTAGCTTCTTCCTCAGCCATGAGTCTCTTTTGGAGTCGGGTCTGGTAAGGATGCCTACCCGTGACGTCTTTTGAAAAAGAAAACAAAAATTCATTAAAAGGAAGAACATGCTTAGTAAATAAAACAAGGTGATAAAGAGAGTGTAAACCAAAATTCTGAGAAGCAATTCGGAACTTGTCGACTATCCTTCGACTGTTCCTCAGAACGTCACGTTCAAAAGTACTAAGTACGCGATAAATGGAAATTAACACGAGATAGTTGTGGAGACAAAAGATCCTTTCATTCTGAGATACCACAAAGTACATAACTGTTAAGCTTGTTACATTATCAGAAAATAAATCAGCCGTTCCTAGCTCGGGCAATCATGGCCCTCATCTCACAAAGCCTTTTCCTACAATAGTCCAGGAAGGTTACAATGTCCTTTGGGGTAGTAAGGGGATTAACCATCTCCTCGGCCTGCTTGAGTAGCCATGGAAGGTCTTCTAGAGTCCCATTGGCCAAATACGCCAGGTGGGCGAAGCGGTTCATCCATGAATGAATGACTTCATCCTGCTGCGCTGTTTTGGCCTCCAAGGTGCGTATAGCCTCCTGACAGTCTTGCTCTATTTCCATGGCATGTTGACGCTCGCCATTTATTTCATGTTGGCAAGCTTCTATTACCTCGTTGAGTTGACGCTCCAACCTGTGAACTTGTGACTGTAATAATTCTTTTTGCACCAGGGCACTTCGCTCATTCTCCTTGGCCTTTGCCAACATATCCCTCAGAAGCTGTTTATCAGCTAGAATGGTGTCCCTCTGACGACTCTTCATTTTCAGTTGTGAGTTGGCCGCTCGAAGGCATTGGTCTTGTTTTCTCATATGATCCTTTTCAGCTTTTCGCTTCTTCCCTACCTCTTCGATGGTTCGCTTGCTTTCTAAGTTCTCCCTTTTCTGATGGGCACATTCTTGTTGAGACTTCAGTAATTCTTCTTCTAGCTTTTTGTTTCTTGCAGTCAGTTCTTCTATCTTGACTCTCATGGCTTTTGTTACTTCATCTTCAAAGATGGGCCGGGGAATAGGTACGCTTGTTGGGAGATAGGAGGGACCCCTGAATGGCAGCTTGACTATGGATACCCTATTTAGGACCCACTGATGATATTCCTCTTTTACAGCATGGCTTCGGACCCCTAACTCTTTTCCTTTCTTGTGTACTTTCTTCCAAGCCTCCGCTATGTTCCGAACGGCAGAGGTGTAGTCCCCTTTGGCATAGTAGAAAACAAAGGGAGTGAGCGACTCCTCGTCAGGTGGCCCGAGCAGTGGGTAGGCTAGCTGGCGCTTGGCGATGATAGGGTTATAATTGATGCATCCCTGAGTGCCCATGATGGGAACATTCGGGTGGTTTCCACAGTGGTGGATTATGCTGTCAACTTTCAACCAATGCGGATACCATCTCACCTTTTCAGCTGTGAGTCCCACCAGATGATTGGCCCATTCACGCCCATTCTTTGTCGCCAGCTGGCACGACTTCAGATCAGAAACAGGGCAGTCAACTTTGCCGACTTGGTTAAAGACATGTGACGTAAGCCACACATATAAAGCTGGCAGGCAACAGATGATCCTTTTCCCGCCTTGCGTATGGCAGAAGTCCATAGTGCAGTAGACATTCGCCAAAATAACAGTGACGGGGTTTTCCAATTTGAATTTTCGAGCTAGGAAGACGCCAATAGCCTCGTAGTCCACATAATTGTCTATGTTTGGGAATAACACGACGCCATAAATAGTAAGAGCCAAAGTGTCCATGAAGGTATCCTAATCTTCTTTTTCAGCTAGAAAGTGCATGTGTTTTTCAAGGTACTCCTGAGCGAACCCCGGGGTCTGATTTCTGCTTAATTGTGCCCCTTTCAACACCTCTGGGCCAATTTTTAAGACACGAGCAACAGAAGCGATATTTGCTTGATGCTCCAGATGACGGTAAGGCGTTTGTCCTTCTAGAGGCATCCCCAAAATCCGCTCAAATTCCTCAATAGACGGAGCTAACTGGAAATCCCGAAATGTGAAACAGCGAAGAGGTGGGTCATAAAACTGAGACAATGCGGTGATCGCCTCAACTTGTACTTCGACTTCCAACAACTTCAAAATCTTTCCATATTTCCGGGCGAAAGCCATCTTTTGAGTCAAATTCAATTTCTCACCCAGCACCTGTAAACTAGCTGTGTCGACCTTCTTTGCCTTAACATGCAGTAGCTTTCTCAACTCAGTTACACTTGTATCACAACTACCTGACCCCATGTTAATTTCCATTTTTCACTCGAAGATATTCGCTTAGCTCTGAATAGCTTCCTGCAAGAACACAAAGGAAGTGAAATCAGTCATTGGTAAAGGACGTGTTTCGTAAATCGATACCCCTTTAGCAACTTTTAGAAAACAATTTTATAATCAGGAAGTAACGATTGACAAAACTCGTGACAAACCGAGAGCCATATGGGTTATGGACCTTCTGATCGTCATCGACTTTTTTTCCTCTTTCTTTGTTTTTTCCTTGTTTTTTTTTTGACTCCTCTGTTTTTACTTTTGGATGTTTCGTTTTCTTTTCTATTTTTCTCTTCTTTTCCTCTTTTTTTTGACGACACAGAAAATCCATAACTCAGGACCCAAAGACTTTAATGAAATATGAAAGGACTATTTGCCCATCAAAGGGTCACTAGTTTTTAAAAATTTCATTTGTGTAAAAAGCAATCCTTTGAACGGGTAAGTGGTCCAACAATTTGGATTAAAAGGGAGAGCGAGAAGGAGAAAAGGTATAGGAAGAGTCCGCCCCTTGTGGCCTAAAATGGGTTTTTCTGAAGGCCTTCTATCGGTTCTAGGGCTTATCTAACAGTGACATCTCACGATAGGTGGCTTGCACTACTGTCTAAAGGTCACTAGAGCCAAGATCCTACTCATGATGTTGACCACAACAGTAGGAAGTCTACTAGGTGTGGGCATCATAAATAAGTCAAACTCTAGCTGAGGTTCTCACGATAGCCAGACAGGAAGTACATCCCAAATGACACCGCTACCAACCTCCCCTAATCTTAAATTTTATTTGGGCCCGGGTACAGGGTCCCGCTCAAAAGTGTGTGCAAATTGTGAGTGTAGTGTGTGAAAGGGGCGTCCAATACCTTTACCTTACCAATCCTTCACAAAGAACAAACACAGTACAATAAAACAGAGTCGTCTACCCTAGGGTTCAACAACATACAGACATAACAAAACATAGATGACAAAATATAAACAGAAACCATATACAAATATTGACAAAAAAATAAAATAAAGGAAGAAGTTAAGTAATTAACAGGCTATTTAAAATATGTGCTATCAATTTGATTGGCTTGACTCTCTAAGTCCCCAGCGGAGTCGCCATCTGTCGCGACCGGGATCGCGGCGGCGCGGCCGACCCTCAAAACGATTTTAAAAATAAACAGGGAGTCGCCACCAATATTTTTAAGGATAAAATATCGGGAAAACCTTTCGTTAAAGCACTAGTTATAAAAATGAAATTCTAAGTTCGGGAGTCGAATTACAGGTGAGGAAGGTATTAGCACCTCACAACTGTCCGTTATAAAACGGTTACCCCAAATTGATAGCACGCACTTCAAAATAGCCCATAAATTATTTTTAACTTCTTTTAAGAAAAAGAAATACACGAAATAACTAAGCGAACGCAAACAGACAGAACAAACCAAACAGTGACAACAAAACAGCGACAGAAAGAAATTTGACTAAACAGTGACAGAAAGGAAAAAAATAGAGTAAGAGTGAAGATTAACAGGACGTCTCGTCCAAATTAACCTTAACTTACATATAAACAATTTGAAGATTAAAATAAAATTGAATAACATGGAGTATAATAAAGTTGATTAAAACTGAAGATTAACAGGACGTCTCATCCAAATTAACCTTATTTTTAAGGAAACATTATTTAAAATAAAATATTAAAAATATGAGGTCAACAAGACGTCACGTCTAAATTAACCTCATTCTTAAGGAAAATACTATTTACATAAAATATATATAAAAAAACACGAGAACACGAGATTAACAAGACGTCGCGTCTAAATTAACCTCATTTTAAGAAAGTTATTATTTTAAATAAAATATTAAGAGTATGAGATTAACAAGACATCTCGTCTAAATTAACCTCATTTTAAACAAATTATTATAAAATATTAAATAGGTAAAATAAATGGAGATAATAACAAAGGCATAAAAAATAAACGAAAGAAGGTGGGCCTGACAGGAATTGACTCCCGCTCCTACGTATTCTCAAGCTTTTTGAGAAATCAGGGTTACGTAGTTCTTTAAGAGATATATTCAGGAAAATATTTAAAATTATTTTTAAAGTTTTATAAATTAATTCGATTTTTAATAATAAAAGGAATTTATGAGGAAGGGAAAATACAAAGCGAAGTACTTCGCACGTGCATAAACCTTCGAAAGCTTACGATGCAAATGTAGGCAAAAGTAATTTTGCACGACATTGCCTATAAGATTCTAAAAATAATTTATTCTAAAAAAATACACATATAATATTTAATTATTGAAAACAAAAATATAAAAAATATTTAACTTCTATTCTAAGAAACATTTTTAGATTTTTTTTATTAAAATAGAAAAAACTAATTTTTATTTTAAAAAAAGTTTAGATCTTAATATTTTTATTATTATTTCTTTTATTTTAGAAAATTCATCATAAAAGAACTATTAACATCTATTTAATTTTTTTAATTTTTATTTCAACATAAATAAAATAAAAAAAACTATTAAGTAAACCAAAACACTTTTTTTTGAGATGATAATAGAAATGGGCTTTAAGGGCTAAAAACACAAAAAAAAATAACAAACAAAATAAAGGGGAGAGAGCCATGGTAGTGGGCCTCACTATTTGAGGCCCAAACCTAATTACTAAAACCCTAAATGAAAGAAAAGAAAGAGGTTGACATTAGAAGGGGGAGGGGGCGGCGGCTGTGCAGAGAGAGTGAGTGAGTGATTGTTTGAGAGAGATAGGGAGAGGCCGAGAGAGGGTGAGTGAGGGAGAAAGAGTGCAACCGAGAGGGAGAGGGACCGATTGAGAGGGGGAGGAAACGACGTCGGTGGGGAGCGGTTTCTGGGCCGGCGTCAGGCGAAGCGGGGGTCGACGGTGGAGGCCGGAGCTGGTGCGACGTTGGTGCGGTTCGGTAGGGGTCGGGCTCGGACAGCGTTCACGGTGGAGAGGGAGGACCGGAAGGGGAGGCCAGCGCTGAAGGAGGAGGTGAATAGCGTAGGGTGGTTCGCGGTGGTCCAGAAGCCCTTTTTCTCTTTTCTTCTACTGTCCTTGATTACTTTTGGGTTTAATTTTGTGAGTTTGGTGGAGGTGAGGAAGATGGATGATGCTGTTGGCTTTTGATTTGGCAAGATGGAGGAATGGAAATGCCTCTGTTTTTTCTGTTTGATGGAGCAGATGAAGAGAGTTTGTCTATTGGCTCTGGGATCCCCCCTTTTGAAAACTGGTTGGGATTTTAATCCCATTGTGAGTGCTTTTACAACTCACAAATCCATTCCCTCTTCCTTCCAGCTCCAATCTGCATTAGCAAGGGAACCAGAGGAAGTGGGTTTATTTTTATTATTATTATTTATTAAAGAAACAGAAGGGGGTGGACGGTGCTCACAACCAAAAAAAAAATGTGTCTATCAAATGTAAAGCTCAATGTTTAGTTCTTAGTTAACATTTTTTAATGGGGATCGGTTAGAAGTAGTTTTTAATTTATTATTTAACTAATTTTAAATAATATTTAGAATTAATATTAATTACTATCTCCATCACTAAAAATAACATCTTTTTCATACTTTTTTGTCTCTTAATATAAGACTTTTTTAAAAATTTAAATGTCATTAATTATATTTTGATTTAAATACCCCATAATAATATATAACTTTTATTAGAATCAATATAATAATAAATAATATAATAATAAATGATATACCTCAATTAAATTATTTATCTCTCTAATGATAATTAGGTGAAGAAAATAAGTGAAGAAAATTTAATGATGAATGATAATCATTTTAATGACAATTTTGGAAAACCATTACAAATTTTAAAGAAATTTAATAATTTTAACTAAATTAACCAACTTTCTTAATATGTGAGAATTAGATTAAAGGATCTTATATTTAAGAATGGGTGGATTAAATAATTTTTTATAATTTTATTTTTGTAAAAGGTTATCAAACGGATATTATATCTTTGATTTCTCCACTGATGACCAAGTCTCTAATGGGTAGTTTTTCCCTTTTATTTTCTTTAATAATATGAATTCAAAAACATTATAATAGAATTAGTATAAACTACTTAATTGAACTAAATTAACTGAGGGCAATCGTTAAAAATTAAGATTTTGTATTGGATTTTAGTTTCACTTTGAAGAACTGGTCAAATTCAAACTAATCTAAAGTTTATGTCATGTAATACAAAAATCTTGAACCCACATTCATTCATTTACAAAATCAAAAATTGAAAACTCGATATCACCTTAGTCAAAGTCCATAATTCATTTTACCTGAGGTAAAAAAAATATAATTCATTCTTCCTAAAACATGATAATCTATTTTTAATATGTGATTTATTCTTTTAAAATAAAAAATTTCAACCGATATTTATTAGAATAGATTGAATTTTGTGATATATCTGATATAAATTACATGATAGTTCTTTGATTAGATTGGATAATTTTTTACTTTAGAACCGCTTCAATCCGATTCACCAACACGCCTACTCATCTTACTGCTTCAATTTTACTTATGATTTGATTTTTTAAAGTATTTTAAGTTAAAATTTATTAAATTAGAATACTAACTATATATATGTTTTTGAATCTGTCCAACAACGATATTTCTTATCATAAAATGCCTAAATTGTTATTTATGATTATGTAAGGATCTATCCAAAAACATTTAGAAAACGACATTTGATTTAGTTTTTTATATATATATAACAAGAGAGTCAAAAAAAGACTGAAATAAATTTAATTTTTTTTATATAAATGTTTGAAAGTTTTCCTCTTCGTACGTATATGGTTGTTAAAACACTATTTCAACAATCCCAAACCCATAGTTTTATCCTTTTAGTATTTTCCATAATTAAACGCATCATTATTTGGAAAAGCTTAGTCATTATCATGCTAATGACATCCATCCTAGTATCATCAAATAGTACTAATAATATTCTAAATGATGTTATATATCATACTTTAACCTTTTTAAAAGCCCTTTCTTTCCAAAACTAAAACATTTATGACATATTTAACGACCTAAACGACCTGCATATATATTATCGTTGGTTTTCCTTATTCATGGAAGTTTGTATTTTAGCATTCGAAGTTCATAACCTGTTTGGTGCAACATTTCAACGAAATTAGCACAAATACCAATCTATCTGAACGGAGATCAGGTACACATAGAAAGCTTTAGTGGAATGGAGTTAACAGGAACGAAAACGAAGAAATAAACAATCTCGAAATGAGTAAACGAACCTATGTATAACTAAAAATAAAATAAAAAACTAAAAATGACTTATTCATATCCCAATTTATGAATTCACCCCAAATTTATATATATAAAAAAATAGCTGCTAAACAAAGGTAAATTTTTGTTTTGAAAAGAAGGCACATCTCGCTACGTTTGTGGTTTTACATGAAAAATTTATGACATAGTCTCATACTACCGTGTCTATTTATAGTCGAATTAATATGTAATATGTCGTATTTTGTTGAGATGGGGAGTGCAATTATATTTTTATTTTTATGTTTTTATTCTCATTATTCCAATAACTGATATAAAATACACTTTTATATTAAGATATTAAAATAACTGATATAAAATATATCTTATACACTAATTATTTTAATGATTGATATAAAAATAATTTTTACCGGTTATTAGAATAATCGGTATAAAAATATTTTAAAAAATTAATATTTTTTACCGTTTGTTTTAATAAAAAATTTAAAATATTTTTTATATTAGTTATTGAAAATATATAATAGTTATATTTTAATAAAGATGTTTATTAATATACTTTTTAATAATGGTATATTAACATTTTATAAATACATTACTATTTAATATTAAATATATTTCTATTTTAAATACATAATAAAAATATATCTAAATATATTATGATTATTATTTTAATATATATGTTCCCTCCCGAGTCAGAGAGAGCCCCACGGTACCCCCTCATCCCTTTTATTTAGCAGATAAAGATTTGTCATTATCCCACCAGAAGTGGTTATCTCCCCTACTGGGCTTGGGCCTGGATTTTCCTTTTTTACTTTACAAATGTATAAATACAGCCTATAGGCTTACATTATAACCTAAGTGACACATATTGAGAAATAACAAACCTAATCCCTAGGGCAATTCTCTAGGGTTTTGTGCCTACTACTCTTTATGTGAACATTTTGGCACCCACCATAGGGCCCGGTAAAACGGTTCCTACTCACAAATCCTAAAACCGAAGAAGAGCTAATGGGTTCTACCCATATCGTTCCTCTCATCATCTACTTCATCACCAAACTAACATTTAGAGCACTTGAAGAATTGCAACATGGAACTCCATGATTTGTACTCTTTCAGATAAGTACCTTCATACTTTTAATTTTCACTAACCTTTCAAAACCTATGATAGCATTGTGCTCCCGTGCAATAAATTTTTGCAAACCTTTGCACCATGTACCGGTTTTCTGAAAACCTTTTTACAATATTCTTGACGTGATGTGCGGGATTCAACAGCCAAAGCGTGTGCTAGTCAATTGGCAGATTGCAATTCCTATTGTTGGCTTCTTATTTTTCTCTCTCATTTTATGGGACCCCAATAAATTATTATGGGTAATTCCTTGCTAAAAGATTTTTTTAAATGCAAAACTGAGCAAGCTCTTTTGGGTCGCACGAATTTATAGGCAGGTGAATGCATGTGACGCATTCTGCTAGGAGGAATTATTCTATGATTAATTAAATTTATTGATTAATTAAATTTATGGGCTAGGACAATAGCAATTTATCCTTTACTCCTCGTATTTTCAAGAGATGTTTCAATGCTTTAGGGATACCAAAATCTGTCAGCCATGTGCGACTTCTTCGGGCAAAAAATGGTAAACCACCGAGTTATCGAAGCTCTATGCTTTGCGGAAAAATCAAATCAAGAAAAAAACATTTGTCCACTTATTATTTGGTGAATTTGAAACATGGTACACTTATAATCTTTGACTCAAACTAGTATATACATGCACAAAAAGGAAGGAGCCTGATTAATTAAAGAGCCAATCGGCGTGATCAAAGTCATGCATGTGGTTGTTAACCACCCTCTCATGTGTGGAAGTTGGCAGTGTTGATCATAAATTAGCCAATTTTTTCACATATCGTATGCAAAGTCACGTCATATACTGTTAATAGAATATAAGACACATGCGTATTTCATATATGATTTCCTTGTATATGTATTTTTTATACCATTATTATATAAATTCTCATAAGGATCTCAGGCAATGGGGGTATGTAACAGCCAGCAACTATGGTTATTTTCTTTTCCCATGTTCCATTGCTAAATTATATCATTACATCCTACATAGTTCTTTCTATTATGGATCCTACTCGATCGATCGTGCGTTGCTAAATATATACACATTGATGTATGTTGTACATACACGTCTAAATATACACACGTTGTTGTTATTAAGCTATTTCAGTTCTACTCCAGCTCCATCTCTAAGATTTTTAGTGAAAGAGGCTATGTCGTGAGCCTAGTCTGGGGAAATAGAACGTTGCATCGGTAACGGAGATCGAAGAAGAAATGAAAGTTTCAGTAAAGCTTGGCGAGCATATACAATACTTAATTAGAATTTGACTCTGAAACATTGGAAACACGACCTTGCAATAAGTGTAGATTGTAATCGGATGTTAGGGGAGTCATCATAATAGTTTGATGATTACCACTCTAGATGGAAGAGTTATGCATGGATGCCTTGGCCTGTGGCCTACCCATTCCGACGACATCAGCAATTGATATTTGACCAGCGTTGTGATGATGAGGATAGTCCATCACCAATGCCAAATGCAAATGTTCTCTCAGTAACCCCAGAATCACTATAGGATGGTGATCCCTTATTCACGTTATTTTCTAGTGTGCTAGACGCAGAGGATGTATAACCTCCATGAGCCAAATTGGATGAAGGTATGGAGGTGTTAGATTCATCCCCGACAATTATCAATTGGCGCCCCAAACCTTCTTCCAAGCATCGTCTACAATTAAACATCCTTGCCCTCCACAAGAATAAGACCCGTTATGATGATCGACTATGGAGGAATCCTCCCTCCTCCCTTATTTTCCACCATCTCAGAGTTATGCTTATACAAGGCATGATATACCCTACACATGTAACGGAACTAACTCACCATGTCAACCCAACTTGGAAATCTCACCAACGTTTTCTCTTTGTCGATCTTCAACACAAATCTCCTAAAATGATAACACAAACATAACAAAATCCGTTAGCAATACAGCTATTATTAAATCAGAAACGATGCAAATTCATAGATGGTGATCAGGTTGATCATGTTGCTAACTTACCGATTTCAACAGAGATATCATGTGTTTCACAGATTTCAGCTCAGCACGGGGTATTCTTTCGTGTGGGTATCGATTTAGTTTTCAATGTATTGACCGTGGGGTTAATCGTCTGACTTCAATGGGAAAAACATTAACCCGCCCTTTGTGCAAGACAACTTTTACGAAGCTTAAGAAAGTTGATCATGTTGCCACCGTTGATCAAAAAGTGAAATCTCAAGACAATCCCATGTAATAATTCAGCCTCAATCATTTTTATTCCCGCGGATCAAGAAGTACCAGATGATATCTTTGAGTCCTCTCAGCTTGTGCTTTTCTAAACTCGAAAATTATCAACATTAATGATGGCCTCTCTTTTCCAATTCACCAATTTCATTTTTCTTCGTGTTTCTAATTGTTGTTTCAGTCGCAGAAAGAATAAGGAGCAGCTTGAAGAACCTACTTGGACAGAAAAAATGGATAACGATGAATATGAGACCCGAGGAAAACGTGGATCCTAAACTTATTAAAGTATTCTTCAAGAAGGCTATCCCCAGGATTTCCAATAGGGCCATTTGTCAGTATGGTTATTATGCATTTTATGAAAGCAAGCGATAAGGCGGTGATAAAATAAATGATTCTACCAATTTTGAATGTCGCCTAGTGTATTCAAGACACAATTTTCAAAGCCTTCAACCGTAGGAGAACTCTCAGACACTCTAAATCTCACCCTCATAAATATCGAGATCGTCACCATTTTTTAAAACCGTAACATGTGCTTTGTCTTGTGCCAAATTGGAGGCCTAAAAAATATTGGTGTATGCACTACGAGCTATTAATGTATCAATTTTAACTTATCAATAAAATTAGTATTTTCAGTTTTAAGACTAATTTTTATGCTATTTATCTTGGAATAATAGGTCATATGAAAATTATTCCTAAAACGTTCCTAATCAAGTATTTACATAGGGACATGTAAATATATTAAGATTAGTGTGTGAATGTACTGATGATTTGATCACACAAATCATGGATATATGATATCAAGTCTTTACACAGGTACACATTAAGAGTAATGTTGTATTGGACAGACCCACCATAAGAACGTTGCATGGATCGTTACATGAGTGTCATAAACAGTTCTCAATGTGATAATGGTATATAGTCCTTCGACCTGAAGTCACTACGATTCCTACATAAGGAGTTTGTTGTTTTAATACAATCAAACGTTATCTGTAATAAGATGACCATAAAGATTGTGATTAGGCAATAGACAAATTATGCAGAGGAATGTGAGTGATATAGATGGAATTTGTCTCTCCTATGTGACAGGAGTGATATCTATGGGCCACTTGATGGAGTGAGACTAACGAAATGCATGGCCATGCTAGGACGAATAAATATTAGATATTTATTCTGTAAAGTCTACTCTGGTATTAAGTAAAATGAATTGGGCTATACAAGAATGACGATGACCATGCCTTGGGCCCAATTAGATATCGTGACAAAAGGAATAAATATATAAAATAATTATCACTTATAGGTCATGTCGATGATAAATAATATTCGGACATTATGATGTATTGCTAGATATCGCTCTTATTTTATATTAACAATAAAATAGTTTATTATTAATATAACCGAATATTTTACTTATAGGGTCACACACATAGAGTAAGCCCACCAGAGGATAGTTTTATTTTACTTGGACTAAAAATAAAACTATTTGTGCCTAACTCATTTAGGATGAGTCAGGAGCCCAATGTTTAATGAGAGCTCAGGTTAAGACCTAAGCTTGTATATAGAGCATGAGATACTCATAGGCTACTACTCAGAAATTAGATTATAATGTACTAGAATTCGGAACTTTGTTTTTCTGATGGGAGTGCTCGTGTGGACTCCTAAGGGCGGAGCTACAATTTCTTCGATCGAGGAACTCGTTTTGCGTCTACAAGAGGTAAACCCTAAATCAAAAATTTAATTTTGCATAATGCCTTGAGATATTTGTTTTTGCAATCCTTTTTGGGAATCCTTTGTGTTTTCGCTGCCTGACCCTGATGGATTCCCTAACAAAAAATACTGCTCGAGATGTCAAAGAGATGGATAAAGTTGTGAATACCATAGAGCTTTATAGTCAACAAGGGAGGGGCCCGAACCTTCATTCTGTCGTACTCTCAAAATTGAATGATTATCTGCTGAGTTCCATATCAAGCTATTCCAGTTTTTATGCCGACTCCAGTCATAAAATTTGCACTAAAAGAAATATGGCCGAGAGCCACGAATCACCCTCTCACATAAATTTCTTGAATTACAATCAGCTTTCAGGAGCCAACGACTCCATCACAGATGTTGAAAATACTAAAGAACCAACACAACGCACTCCTCGATGTCCCTCTTCTACTGGCTCTTATGCTCCGTTATCAACCTCATCATCAGGATTAAAAGTTCAAAGAGTGCTTAAAGAATGTTTGAAGAATTATCACTGGAAATCTAGCCCAGTATAACAACTTTCTTATTATAAGTCGAGACAGAGCTATAAACCACTTAATAGACAAGAGAATACACACTGAGACATGTACTTTGGATTGCGCGGTAAATATTATTCAGTCAAGAAACAGAGCACATCTAAAAGTCCGAGCGCGGAGTCGATCCTTCGACAAATACAACGCACTAAAGTCTGAGGGTGATGTCGATCCCTCGGAAAATACGACGCAATAAAGTCCAAGTGTGGAGTCGATCCCTCGAAAAATACGATGTACTAAAGTCTAAGCGCGGAGTCGATCCCTCGGCAAAGACGACGCACTATAGTCCAAGCGCGGAGTCGATCCCTTGGCAAATACGACGAATGAAAGTTCGAGCGTGGAGTCGATCCCTCATAAAATATGTTGTACTAAAGTCCGAGTGAGGAGTCGATCCCTCGGCAAATGCCACACACCAAAGTCCGAGGGCAGAGTCAATCCCTCGGCAAAAACCACGCACTAAAGTCCGAGCGTGGAGTCGATCCCTTGGCAAATACGATGTACTAAAGTCCGAACGTGGAGTCGATCCCTCGGCAAATACGACGCACTAAAGTCCGAGCGCAGAGTCGATCCCTCGGCAAATACGATGCACTAAAGTCCGAGCGCGGAGTCGATCCCTCAGCAAATACGACGCACTAAAGTCTGAGCGCAGAGTCGATCCCTCGACAAATACGACGTACTAAATTCCGAGCACGGAGTTGATCCCTCGCCAAATACGACGCACTAAAGTCCGAGCGCGGAGTCGATCCCTTGGCAAGTACGATGCACTAAAGTCCGAGCGCGGAGTCGATCCCTTGGCAAATACGACGCACTAAAGTCCGAGCGCGGAGTCAATCCCTCGGTAAATACGACGCACTAAAGTCCGGACGCAGAGTCGATCCCTCGGCAAATACGACACACTAAAGTCTGAGCGCGGAGTCGATCCCTCGCCAAATACGACGCACTAAAGTCCGAGCGCGGAGTCCATCCCTCAGTAAATACGACGCACTAAAGTCCGAGGGCAGAGTCAATCCCTCGGCAAATACGACGTACTAAAGTCAGAGCGCAGAGTCGATCCCTTGGCAAATGCGATGCACTAAAGTCTGAGCGCGGAGTCGATCCCTTGGCAAATACGATATACTAAAGCCCGAACGAACTCTCGGCAATTTTGAAGAGAAACCCGAACACGAACTCTCGGCAATTCTGAAGATAATCCTGAGCACGAGCTCTCGGCAATCCTGAAGATAAGCCTGAGCACGAGCTCTCGGCAATTCTGAAGATAAGCCTGAGCACGAGCTCTCGACAATTTTGAAGTCAAGCCCGAACACGAACTCTCGGCAATCCTGAAGATAACCCTGAGCACGAGCTCTCAGAAATTTTGAAGACAAGCCCGAGCACGAACTCTCGACAATTCTGAAGATAAGCCTGAGTACAAGCTCTCGGCAATTTTGAAGACAAGCCCGAACACGAACTCTCAGCAATCCTGAAGATAAGCCTGAGCACGAGCTCTCGGCAATTTTGAAGACAAGCCCAAGCACGAACTCTTGACAATTCTGAAGATAATCCTGAGCACGAGCTCTAGGCAATTTTAAAGACAAGCACGAGCTCTTGGTAACACGTCATTAAAGCATAAAATACGCTAACAAGAATGCGAAACCCGTGTGATATACGCTCACCCAGGAAACAACTTCTCAAGACTCTCAAGACCCTAGTGAGATACACTCGCTCCGGAGGAATCAAAATTATATCCTTCAGAATAATAGCAAATGAGATCCTAAAACTCTGAGTAAGCAGCTCAAGGGTGACGAGAAACCATCACTCGACAAAATTCATTAGTAACGATTTCCATGTGCCATTATTCCCGTGAATAAACTAGGAGAGCCCCTCCTTAGAAGAACATCGTACAACGAAGAAGAAACACCACTTAGGCCACCACTTAGATCACAACACTCTCAAAAAAGAGAGACCTAAAGCTAACAGTCAAATAAGAAGACCCACAGCAGATGAGAGATGTCATTAGTAGAAGAGCATACCAACTTGAAAAAGTATATCATTATCGAATGTAACAGGAGCACTCTTTTTCCTACTTGAGGGGTTTTTTCCCACTGGGTTTTGCCCCGAGAGGTTTTAATGAGGTCCACCAAAATAGTAAAATGTATTAGCGTTGAATGTAACGGGGGCACTCTTTTTCCTGCTTGAGGGGTTTTTCCCACTGGGTTTTCCCTGAGAGGTTTTTTTACGAGGCCCACCACGAAAATAGATTAGTACAACTCAGCTCATCTCACGGAGAAATAGCAAAGGTTCAAGACTAGAAATTGTTTGGTATACAACTACTCGAAATTGGTCACCCGATTCACTCGGGTCTGATCACTCGACATCGGCCCATACACACTCAAGACGAATCTTCGCTTAGCATCCAACATGGAGGTGTCTTACCCTGACACTTAGCCACTTCGCTCGGCTCTACGCCTAGAGCTCGTGACTAGGGGGCTCTTATTCCCTCCCTGGTCAGAGGGGGCCCCATGGTACCCCCTCATCCATTTTATTTAGCAGATAAAGATTCGTCATTATCCCACCAGAAGCGGTTATCTCCCCTACTGGACTTGGGTCTAGATTTACCTTTTTTACTTTACAAATGTATAAATACGGTTTATAGGCTCACATTGTAACCTAAGTGACACATATTGAAATATAACAAACCTAATCCCTAAGGAAATTCTTTAGGGTTTTGTGCCTACTACTCTTTGTGTGAACAATATATATATATATATATATATATATATATATATTTAATAAATTTACATTTTTATCATATACATTTACTTCATCATATTATATATAAATTAAAAAAACGTAAATGGTTATGTTATATGTATAATTAAGAAAAAGTTATAGTTGAATAATTTAGTAGTTTATTCATTATCTTATAGGTTATAAGTTGAAGTCTCACTTAATATATTTTTTAATTTTAAATTTAATTTTACTAATCTACGAATAAACCTAAGCTGACGAACGGTACAACATTTAACTATACCATCTATCTTGATAAAATCCAATCAACAGCTCGTGCAGCGAAATCACTGTTGTATTAATCCAATGAAAAACATATATATATATATATATATATATATATATATATATATATATATATATATATACACCTTTCAATCAAATCAGTTGATGAAGATGTAGGACATATATTGTGGGGTAGATGGATATATAATATTAATTCCTTAGTTATAAATTAATGTGCCAATTTCTTTTCCATTTCCTCATTTCATTTCCCTTAATTTATAAGGCCTGTTATTGACCTCCGTGTCATTTTTGTTGAAGGCTAACAAATATTAATCCATTGGATTAAATATTAAACTTATGAATTGATTTATAAATTCAAATTCTATTGATATGAGAATTATCTTATTGACGGATGAGACATAAATATTTTAATAAACATTTATCGAGGAGTTATCTTGGTGTCAAAACTCATCTAATTTAAAATTTATGGCTTAACTAACTGTTTTAGCCATGTAAAATTTTTAAAATTTTGATGTAGTTCTTATAAAAAACTTTGTTGAGATTTAATCTCTAACTTTATTTTATTATCCAGATTTAATTTTTATTGTCATTTTTACTCTGTTAACAGCTTTGATCTTTGTCACTAGTGTTTCTGTGAGCTGACATTAAAATTGATGAAGAATATTGAAGCTGAAATAAGTCAACAATATATAATGTAATGACGATATAAATTAGTAAAATTAATGATAAGAACTAAATTCTAAATATTTTTTCACAGATTAAATCCAAATCTTGAAAATTTTATAATGGCTAAACACTTAATTAAATCAATATTTTTTTTTTACTTAAAAGTGTTTTAACTTGGCTTCTATTGACTCATGTCTGTCGGTAGTTTATTATTATATTGAATCTGTTTTTGGGTCTTTAATATATATTGATTTAGAACGAATGATGGCAGTAGAAGCCTCAGAAATTGAAATGGACATGAGGCTGAGAATGAAAGGATAACCACTTGAAGATGGAAAATGGCCCACAAATTTAGATAATATCAATAATGAAGGCCCAAAAACAAAAGAAAGATATGTGTGATTGATTAATATTATAGGTCGGTGAGTATTTTTCTTCCATGATGAAACAGTGGCTATACAGTCCACCTAGCTCCTTTTTGTGTCTCAATCGCTCTCTGCCTCACCCCCACCCTCCCAACTTCCTCGTGATATGTTTTCCATTTTGGACTCTTTGTAACATGCAAATGTTTTCACCATTAATGATTTCGGCTTTAAGTATCTGTGTTCTTCCTTTCGGATTACCCTCCAACTTCCTTTCCTTCTAATTAATTACTTTACTTTATTATATGTCTATTTCAAAATTTTACTTTTTACCCCACCACATTACCATGTATCAACATTTATATAATGATGTTATGATGGAAAAATGACGAAACTACACAGTGGAAGAACCATGTACATGTTGAAAGTAAAAGTCTGGCTGTGCTATTTAAAAAATGTAGCTAATATAAATTTTAACCGATTAAAATTAAAGTTAAAGATTACCCGATTATTAAAAATTCATGTACATATGTTCTAATTTTGACCATTTAAATAAAATTTATGTATTTTTATGATACTTTTACAATTAAAAATGTACTGGTACATCTTTTTTTTTGCATAATCTTATAAAATTAGTATTTTTTTTATTTTTTTAGTAAAATGAGTTAGAAAATATGAACATTACAAGGCTAAATAAATTATTATAAAATTTTTATCAATTTAAGCAAATGATGATAAAATAGGATCTTGATGAGTTATTGTGTTTTTTAATTGTGAGTGAAGAGTGAAGGAGTAGTGTTTGTCTATATGAAGAGTGCTAGTTAAATGTGAAAAGATGAAAGGAGAAAACATGACACTGATGGGACCAATTCATCCCAATTAAAAAAAATACCAATTTTGAAAATTTTTGCAAAGAGATATGTTGATAAATCAATTGTTAGAGTACCATAGAAAATATCTAAAATATAGGAGATATGATTTTTAGTTTTAGTCTTTCTTGGTTAAATATTAATTCCCATGTTTATTTTTCGGTTAATTTGTCTAGGGTAAGTTATATATATTTTTTATTCCCTTATTTGATATACAAAAAACTTACCACTAATCATTAGTGGAAAAAAGGCTTTTTACACCGTCCCTTTCAACTTTTTACACCGGTTCTAGGACCGGTGTGGATGGAGCTGGTGAGAAAAATATGAACCTTTTACACCGGTTTTAGGACCGGTGAGAAAAACAGTTTTTACACCGGGCCCGGTATAAAAAATGATATTTACACCGGTCCTTTTCTTTACAACCGGTGTAAATATTAGTTTTCTCACCGGTTCTGTTGGTTATGCCCGGTACAAAGTTAGACTTTAACACCGGTCCTATTTTACGCCCGGTACCAAAAAAATACTTTTAACACCGGTCCTATTTTTAGGCCCGGTACAAAAAAATACTATTTTTTAAAATTTTAATTCAGTACATTTTAATCCTCAATGCCAATTCAGTACACTTACGTTACAATTTTAGAAAGTATTATCAACTTTAATTTTCAAAATCCATAGTGGAAAATCAGCTAAAGAAAAACAAAATTTCCCTTCTTGCCTAAAACAACCTTGCTCAAAAGATTCAACTCTCAACAACCATCAAAGGCACATATGTTGTTAATTGCTATTATAGGAGAAAGTAAAAACACAAGGTTTCAATATATCATATCATAACCCTGCCCCACCAGTACAATTATTATTCATCACCAACATGCTTGTACATTCACCTGCAGAGGCCTGCCCATCTACCTCCTCTTCATGCTCAGCTTCTTTCTAACAAATTCAGATCAGAAACTTGGCCAATATATCATATCATATACCTGTATGTATGTAAAATAAATTCAGATCAGAAACTTGGCCAATAACAATAATGCATAGAGATCAACGACCATACACAAGACATGTCAAAAGGACATTAATAAGATTAATGGAAAAGCATAAAGGTAACCTGTTAGCCAAACTTGTGATTTTGTCCCGAATTCGTTGGCTCGCACCAGATCGTTCCAAAGAGAATCCTCCATCCAGTATCAGAGAAGATCCTAATACAACACCACCAGTGTAGGTACATGATCCAGATAAAGATAAAATCTCAAAGCGACCCTGTATGTAGCAGAATTAATCAACTCTTAAATAAAATTAAATAAGGGAAATACAAAACACACTCAAAAGAGGAGAGAGACCGAGGGAAGATACTTGAATATTTCTAAGTGGCCAAACTAGTTTTCGAACCAGAACTGTATCAGGTTTAGGAACTCCATAAATATTATTACAAACAACATTAATGTTTGTACAAATTATGTACCTCATATCTCAAAACACCACCAGAAGCAGTAGGTTGGCGAATGACCACACTTGAAACAGTACCAGTAGCAGAAAGTATGCAAACCGAACGAGGGCCTTTGTGAAAAAATGAAACTATCCTGCTGACAACGTCCTGAAAATCACCAAATGCATAATTAAGAATTAGATGTCAAACTAAGAGAAATGAAGGTATATATGGAATTTGAACAAATTTTTATTATGGGTCTCATATTACCTCCCCAGTGTTCACAATTAGCACATGAGGTGTGAAACTTCCCCCAGCTGTTTCTGCAACAAATCCACCTATAGAGAAACAGATCAAATTTATGCCAACCTCAAACCTCAACAATATAAGTACACAAGAGTAACTTTGAGGTACATTGACTATGTAGGCACTTTTCATCCATCAACTTTAATAGTATTCTTTTAAAAACATCCCCTCTCAGTCACTTTGGTCTTCAAAATCAAACATTTTAATCCTAAAGATTTTTTACAAGAGAGTGAGTGAGGGAAGATAGCAACTAGCTAGAAAAGTGAATTTATGCTACTCGTTTGGATCTTTTATTGCTAGCTAATAGTTGGAACTTGGAATTTGTAGATAACTGGTAGTTTAGCAAGAAGACAGTCTTCTAATTTTTGTTTGTTTTTTCTGGTTGCACTTACCAGGTTAAGATTCTTAGGAAGGAATCCTACTGGTTCAATGGTATTGGTTCACTTGTTGCTGTTGATCAGGTTAGTTTCACTCCTACCTTAGGCACCCCTCTTCGAATTTTCCCCCTACATATCATGCAAACCAAATTCTTGATCATGTCTTGTGTTTCATTGTTTTTTCTTTGCTGTGTTGTGATTGTGCAGGATCCTAAGACTCGCTACCCGGTTGTGGTTCGGTTCAACAAAGTTAACTATGCCAATGTATCCATAAACAACTATGCTTTGGATGAGATTGAGGAAGTCAAATGAGTCATTTGTTTTAATTGTAATTTGACTCTTTTCATGCTATTCCAGTTACTAGGCCTAAGGGGTTTTCATGTCATTTAGAAGAATGTGTATCATATGCTTTTCTTGTGTGATATCTACCTTTTCTTCTCTATACACACAACATTCTATATGTTCAGTTAGTCATAAACAAAGAAGCTTAGAACTTCCCCTGTTTGTAGTTGAAATCAGTAATTAAGCATGTTACTGCCATCATTTTGAGGCCATTGAATCGTAGGTGTTTACCAAACGAAAGATGGCCTTAACACAATTGAAATGGACCATACAAAAACTAAAATGAAATGCTTGTAGATCTTCTCAAAAGTATGAGCAGAAAATAAGCTTGTTATAGGAGAATTGAGAGAGAGTGAGAATGCAAATCTGAAATTAATCAAATGGGGAAAGGTTTGTATCCAAACTTAATACATGCTTTGATCATCAACTCATAGTATGTGTATGTAACTAATCACTATTTACCTTAACAGAAGTTGGTTCTCCTTTTTGTCAGATTTCTCCACTTCAGAGGCAACACCATTACTTACCCTTCTATACTTAGTTCACTCAAAGTAGAAAAGTTTGATAATGAAAATCACAACCTGAATGCATTAAATAAGACTTCTGATAACATACCCCTTTTCCTTCAGCCCAATCAAGATACTCCTTCATTTCATAAACAGGGCCAGCAAAGTGAGTCCCACAGCAGAGGCAGTAACCGACATACTCAATCAATGAGGGTATAGAAAGAGATACAAACACAGAAATATGTAGCTGGATTTTAACTTTCAACATTAATGAAAATCTTAGCTACCGATTTTAACTTTCAATTAGCTAAAATTTCTTATCAAATTATAAATGTTAAAAGAAAATGAAAATGGTTAGTTCACATTCTTTGGGGAAGGTATAGAAAGAGATGCAAACACAGAAATATGTAGCTGGTAAATGTGATTGAATATACGTGACATGAATAAAGAGAGGAGAGAAAATAAGAGATTTGAAATCAACGGGTAAAACAAATAAATCTCAAAAAATCAGAACTCATAATTTGCCTAAGTAAAGGTATTTTTCTTGGTATTTTCTATCAACATACTGCACTTACAATCTTGAGAATTGGTTTTTCTCTCCTTCTCATGGTTAAATCGGATGGTGTCCTGAAAGGCAATTATTAAGAGAAAAATAATAGAAGGAAATCTAAAAAGGAAAAGTTACCGAATTTGTAGCAAGAGATAAAGCAGAAGAAAACAGAACAGAGGCCCCTTGAAACTGGATGTTTACAAATATATTAAATGAGAAATAAAGAAAAAGGAAAGGGTATAACCTTCATGCGTGCGTGTGGGTAGACATTCCTCTTCTTGATATTCCCCAAAGATACTCCTTCATTTTCATTGGCTCACCAGTGGCATCGATGCCACCTTCCTTCCATGCATCTCCGCTCATGTAAAACATATGGCTAAACACACAGTAAAAATAGGGTTAAAATGGGGAAAACAATTGAATTTCAGTAATTGTGATTGGTTTGATTGAAAGGGATGGATCTCGGAACGAACCAGCCAATGAGGTAACCCAATCTGAAGAAGAAAGCGAGGAGGCTGCATCGGGGACGGTAGAGAAGCATGGAGGCGTAACCGAGAAGCATGGGGATGAGGTAGTGGAGGTTGGAGGAGAAACCGAAGGAGAGGTAAGAGAGGGTGACGTCGACAGAGGCGGAGTAGAGGTGTTTGGGGAGGCCGTGAGGGAGGAGGCGGGAAAGGAAGCTAAGGGGAATGGTGGCGGCGAAGCGAGGGATTGGTTTCGAGGAAGAAGAAGAGAGACGAGAGAGATGGTAGGGAGGCGGAGGCAGAGTTAGGGCTTTCGAGTGTGGGGAGAGAGAGCTCGAGAGTTAAAAGTGAATAAAGATTTCTCACTGGTCCTAAATGGAGGACCGGTACAAAATCTTGTTATTTCTCACCGGTCCAAATATTAGCTCGGTATAAATTTTACTATTTCTCACCGGTCCAACTATTAGACAGGTATAAACTATATTTTTCTCACCGGTCCCACTTTACAACAGGTATAAAGTTGTATATTATTTACAAAATTGCCACCGCCTTATTTTTTATACCGGTCACATTACAACCGGTGTAAAATCCCCGGTGTAAAAGGCCTATTTTCCACTAGTGAATGTTGAAAGTTGAGCATGAGTCAAAGGTAGTTTTGTCTCAAGTTTTGTGGTTTCCAATTAATTTTCTTTACTCACCTAAGATGAGTAATCCAGAAAATATAAATCCTTCACATTTTTAGATTTATGGTAATCTTTTACCTTAAAATTTTTTATAACTTCTATAAATATTGGTAAATTTTATTTTTCTTTTTCTTTTTGGTAAAAAAATATTTCATATCAAATACCACCTAATAGCCATCAAGAAGAAGAATAATTCAGTTGGTAGAGTGTGTAAATTATTTTAAGCCCTAATACAATTGTTAATGAAAGAAAAAATACCACCTGAGAGCTAGTATTTAATTTTCTCATGTAATAATATTTTTCTCTAGAGTCATTTCCGTATATAAAATACTCGTGTAAAAACATTATTAGTGTGAGAAATGGAAATTATAATTAAATTTATATCATATAATATAACGATACATAAATATATTCAATATTAAAAATTGGTAAGTGATCATATCACATGATTACTTAAATTTATTTTTCAATCTTAAGAATTCATATTATATATACGTATGTTATTTGTTATGCATATGCATTTTACCAGTCAAGTTCTTAGGGCTAATTAACATATAAACATAGTAAGTGGTCAATTCAAACTTATTTTTGCATGTGCATTTTACTTACTGGTAAGTGCTGGTGGAGTATTCTTCGACAGATGGGGGTATGGCAATGCCTCATATGTATTAATCTGGAAACTGGTGTGGTACATGTGCCTCTAGGAGCGGCTTTTTGGTTCAAGTCCATTTAAATTGAAGATGAGTCAAATAACCGATTTATAGTTATACAGTTGTAGTATATTAAGACAAGAATTAAACTCTCAACGCTTAAGAAAAATTGATTAATTTCTATTTAATCACACCATAGTTTGAATATGGTATAACCATTTGATTATTTGACCAATCAAACTAGGGTTGGGTTAACGAAAAAAAAAATCTGTTGGTTCAATGACAATTTAATTTTATCGAATGACGTATAAAATCAATATTAACAATTAGATTTTTTTAAATTTCCACAACTTTATTTTCACAATTGAGTTTAAGTATTTAAGAGGTTCATAAATTTTAATTTAAATTAGTGGATAGATCTAAATTCAAAAGTGATGAATTTCAATGTTTATAGTTGATTAAACTGGTTAGGGTACTATTTCATGCACTACTAAAAAAAGACCCATTTGCGATGAAAAAAATCGTCGTTAACAGCCAATAATCTGTCACTAAATATATTAGCTACGGCTTAATCTCGTCGCTAAGAACTTGGTGGCTAACAAGTCAACGACGGCAAGTGAAGACCGTGGTAAACGTTGTGACGGTAGGATGCCGTCGCTGGAAGTGGTCCCCTTTGTGCGAGATCTGTCGCTGCTTTGGTCCCATATTAGCGATGGTAACTACCTCGTCGTTGACAAATTTAATTTACTCTGTCGCTAATCTAGGCTAATTTAGCGACCGTGCTAAAGTCGTTGCTATGGAGGAACCAAACTCAGTGACAGCTTCAACTTCGTAGCTATGTTTTTAATAGGTATCCTTTGCTAGCATGGTCGCTGAAGAGGAACCAATGTTAGCGACGGGTCAGCTTTGTAACTAAATATTTGATTGGTCTTTCTGTCGTTGAGGTGGTCGCTAAGGAGGAACCAAAGTTAGTGACGAATGGGTTCTATAGCTAAATATTTGATGTTTCATCCATCGCTGTCTTAGTCGCTAAAGGATGACCACATTAGCGATGGTAGTATGCCCGTCGCTAATAATAACAAATGTTTTTTTTATATTATTTTCAAAAAAAATTATAGATTTAAGGTTTAGCATTATAGAGTATATTTTATAAAGTTGGATTAAATATTTTTTAAAATTAAAATATATATTATTTTTTGTAATGCTTTTATTATTTAACAGATGCATATATAGACTCATAATAAACAAAAAAAGACAAAAAGATATAAAAGTAATAAGTAATAAACAACGCCAAATAAAAGAAATATTAATAGCCGAAAACTTATTTACAACTCAAACAATAAAAAGAATAAATAGAAAAATGTGTAACATTAAAAAAAAATGCAAAAGTGAGTCCATCAGCTGGGGGATCCTGGGGTGGTGGGTCTGGTTGGGAAGCAAAGCCTGGGTCGTGGGTCGAAAGGGTAAAGACTCCATCAAATGACGGATCAAAGCCTTCTGCTGCGCTAGTAGCCTACGAGTGGCCTCTCGATCCTGCTGAGCTTGCTCTTGATCCTGTTGAACTCGCTCCTCCGCCAGCTGCTAATGCTAAAATCCCGAGCCATTAACTTGGTGGTGAAAATCTTAGTAAAAACAAAATATGACTCTCGGATTTATACTTTGGCAAGCGCACCAGTCGTTAAAATTGTAGAATATTTGATCGTCCCACAGGGATTGTGGTAAGTAATTCAATCTTGGACTAGTACAAGCTGAACCAACAAAAGACGCAGGAATTTCATTCGGTTTTTGGTTGTTTTAGTGTTTTATAGTTGTTTTTGTATTTCCAGAAACAGAGTTAAAATGAAATGTGAAAGATGATTAATAGAAAACAGATCAGGATTGCTTCGGTTCATAAATTCATCAAGAAACATGCAATTAAAGTATAATCAAACTTCATAATCCAGAGGACAATCCGCTTGTGGTTACTCCCTAATTCCTTAGGTGAAAAACACTAATCCTTAAGCATCGAACCTTAATTCCTTAAGTGCTCAATTAACCTAAGAATCTAATGCGAAATTGGAGGTTGAACTCTAACTATTCACCTAAACTGATTAGGCCTGAACTAGTTAGAAAGCTGGAAGTTACCTAAGCTTCAAGCATGATTCCTCACTGGCGAAGTTCTTCATCAGTTCTGGATTTGTCAATCCAGCGATTTGGATCCACTCCTCAGCTTGTTCGCCTCAGGATCTAGAAGTCGATTTCCTCGCTCACAGCTTCAAGACTCCATTGCTAACCTTCACAATCCCAACCTTAGGGAATTAGAACTCCATTGACTTCGGTTCCATTGAAGGATTGTGGAACGTCATGGAGGAGAGGATTTAGAGAGAGAAAATTGCGTAGTGAGATGTACAAAGTTATGAATGAATTGTGTTCTATGTATTCTATATGAATCTGTCTCTGTTCTTTACAGAATATGTACAAACATATATATATGCATCTACCTACTAACTAACTTAACTGATAACTTAGGAAACTTAAGTTAACGACTAAACTAACTAACTACATAATTTACAGAATGATCAACTAATTACAGCTCGGATCTTAGCAAGTTACAACTCATCCTTAGCTAATCACAGCACAGCACCAACTAATTAACAGCTCACTACTTAAATTACTAAGGTGCAGCAGTAGGAGAGAAGGCTGCAGGAAACAACACTGGTGCCGAGTGGATTCGGGAGGGAACAACCGCTGTTTTAAATATCAACCTTTTTCGCTGGAGCATACTGGGTTCTCGCTTGGGCGAATGAATGATGTTTTGAGGTCACGCTTGAGCGTAAGCTTGCTTTGCTTGAGTGAACTTTGACCCTCGCCCGAGCGAATTTAACTATCGCTTGAGCGAATTGTCTTTTCAATTAGCATTTCTGAAATTGACGCTCGGGTTCTTCTTTTTACTTTCAATCGGTTCCTTGTTCTATTTTGGAGTCGGTATCTTGGAAGTCTTTGCAGTTGGATTTTTGTTAATTCTTTTCGGTTAACCTTTTGGGAAGTCTTTTCAGTCAGCCTCTTTGAAGTCTCGCTCAGTCGGTCTTTTGGACTCCTTTTAGTCGGATTTACGAAGACTCACTCAGATTTCTAAATTCTCGCTCGGCTTTATGATTTCTCACTCGGCTTTTTGTAATTTTTCACTCGGATTTGTCTTCTTAGTTTGAACACAACCTGTTCCTGCACCAAAAATCAACTAATTGCCTAGCATTTGTATGTTGGCTGCTTAATGAAATTACAAATAATCATAAACTCTTAACTAATTAATGTTTTTAACCATTTTCTTACATAAATAAAACACTTTTGAAATAATTAAATAAATTATAAATTATTAGCAATTAATTGAATAATAAGGCTAAACTAATCACTTAAACAATGAATTAATTCAAATAAAAGGCAGAATAATTAAGTCTTTTCAAGACTTATCACATCCCCAAACTTAAAACTTGCTTGTCCTCAAGCAACTATTCAGATTATTTAACTAACAAGCTATTATGTAACACAATCAACCTTTCCTTAACTTAATTCATGCTATAATTATTGAATACCGACCATGCTTTCTTTTTGCAATTTCTAGAAGTATAATAACTTACACCTCCTTTGGGAGACAAGCTGCTGATGCTTTCCTCACTGGTCGGTGTTTAACTCTTCTCTCGGTGTATAGGGTAAATAGAATGCACTCATCACCTGTATACTTGTTAGATAAACATAGGCTTGCAACAGTTCTAAACGTCATGCCATATGCCATCACAATCAGATCAGTAAGGGCTTTTTTAAGCTTATAATGGGGCTGGGCTACAGGCTCAATTATTGTTTTTCGAGTGAATGTCGGGTTACAAGATGTATCCACTGATGCCTTGACTCAATTTTAACTTAACTGCCTCTACTTAGCAAGCTCCATTATTTTCCGAGTGAATGCTAACTTAACACTTTCGGTGCTTTGCACCTTCTTTTTCTTTCAGTCCTTCGGACTTTTCCTTTTCTTTCTCCTTTTCCATCTTTTTTCGATCACATTTCAATCGGTGCTTTGCACTTTTTTCCCTTGCTGATTTTTTTCATTTTTCTTCTCATCTTTTCTATTTTTCCTTTCATTTGCCTCTATTTATTCATCTATAACCAAGGTCGGAGTGTGTCCTTAATTGATGCTAGGCACACTCTTCATCCCCAAACTTAGAACTTGCTAGTCCCTAGCAATAAGTAAGACTGAGCAACTCATCAGCAGAACATCCAGGGGTAAATCAGTCAGTTTTTTCGAGATAAAAAGGCTTGTAATGTTAGGTGAATAAACAGAATAAAAGGGTCTCAGGCTCAAACATAATTTTTGGATCAAAAGATAATTAAGTATATTAGGAAGGCTACTTTTTGGCCCTGGCTGAATTAACAAAGAAGGCCTTCATCATTTCTGATTGGCTGGCATACAAACAATTAGCAAGTACTGAAGCAAATTCTGTCTCACTAACTAGCATGCAAGTTCACTTGGAAAAGAATAAAACAGGCTCAAAAGCTATGAATATAATAGTTAATCAGCCAATCATGTCCCCAAACTTAATGTAAGATCATACATTCAGAGTGCTAACTAGCATGCCGAGTAAATAATTAATTAATGATGAAAAAGTTATGGGCAGAGATCCTGAGTTAAACAAAACCGATCAGTTAATTTATCCGACTAAGCTTAAGAATCAGCAACTTTAATTTATTAAGATGGATTTGAAATTAAACAATAAACATATTTTAGCAATTAATAAGTCAGAATATCAATTAAGGAGTGAGTCGGAAAAATACTTCCCTTTTTACCTGAGTGGCTGTGGATGGGAAACACGTAGTCGGATTGGGATGCATTAATTTACCGATACAATCAAAAAACAGAATAAAACAAGTAATTTTAATAAAGAAAGAAAATTTCATTACAACTAAAATAAAAGCGAATTCATTGTTCAAGAAACAGTTAGAATAATGTCAAGTTAATTACATAAAAACATCATAATAACACGTAGCAACAACTCAAGCATCCTGCTCTTCATTCTCTTTATCCTGCTCTGAAGGTGGTGAGAGGTCAGCTGCTTGGGATACATCCTGTGAGGGAATAGTGAATCTAATGGAAGCTAACCATGCATCTCTGTCAGGTGGGGCTCCCATTTCTGCTGTGTGTTCTATCCTCAATTTCGTGGCAATCTTTCTGAGCATGAGATTGTGGTTCATGACCCGATCATAAATTCCAAGTTACATCTTCTTCATGACCTGTAATTCCTGCAACACCATAGAAATGTCAGAAGAAGAAGAACCGGCTCCTGCAGATTACCTAGGACGCTCGGACTCTTTGGTTTTAAACTTTATAACATAGTCTTCAGCAGCCTTAACACGTTCAACTTCTGGCAATTCATTCCTCTCAACTGCAGGGGATGCATTCCTCTCAGCTTTACTTTGACTGGGTACATGTTCAGAAGAATCAGATATACTGATGGTTGCTACTTCCTTTTCGTTATCTAATTGTTTTTTTCTCACACTTCCTTCTGCAAAATTTGGTCTAGGTTTTTGCAGGAGTCTCTGTGATCTTCTTTTCATGGTTAATAATAAAAGAATGCTGATAAACAACCTAAATGAAAAATAAGAACAGAAATCCAAAACAAACACAGCAAACAAAAAATATGAGGTGCATGGCTATGAACAGTGGAAGAATATTAACAAAGAAGCAAGGAAATACTAAGCATGTTGTTAGAAGTGAACGAAATAAGTGAAATAAGTGGAAAGATAGTACCTTTCTTAGAAATCAGAAAGTGCCTTTTCGTCTTCAACCCAAGTTCAACGTAGGTACTTAGGGTTTGGAAGCTGAAAGGTTTTTATACTGTTGAAGTTACTATCCAAGAAACGCGTAAGTATGTTCCAGCTTTATTTATTACTTTATTAATATTATTATAAATATATATACATATTATTATATTATTATTTTTTAGATATTCTTACTCGGCTCACCTACTGAATAGGTGGAAGATCGAGTGAGAGTGGGAAGAGATGAGTGATAGTGATAAGTGACAGTGATGAAGAAGACGAGTGAATGAACAAACGATGGAAACGAACGAGCGAATGAAAGCAATAAGTAAATGAAAGAGTGAGTGGAAGAACAAATGGAAGAACGACACGTGAATGAATACAGGATCCCGAGTGAATGAAAACTAAATGGAAATGATCGTGAGTGAGTGAAGAACGAATGGGTACAAGAATGAGTGAAAGTATGGATGAATGAAGTAGAGTGCAGGAAAGACGAGTGAACAACTGCATTAGGATGTGAGTGGACAGAAAAATAGGTGGGAGAAATAACAATGAAAATAAGTCCGAGTGAAAGAAAGAATATGGAGAGATATAAGACGATTGGAAGAGTGTATAGAAGAACGAGTGGAAGAATGAATGAGTGGGAGATTGACAGAGTGAATAAAGGACGAGTGAATTAAAGTGAACGAATGAATGAAAACTGAGTGATCGAATGGGAGACGGTGAATGGAATACTGCAGAAGAGGAGACCAAGTGAAAGAGTAAAAAGAGTGAAAAGAAAATGACCGAGTGAAAATGGAGATAAATACCGAGTGATGGAGATACTGAGTGGTATAGGTCGAGTGAAAGAGTGACCAAAAACAACGAGTGCACATCAGGAATGAGTAAGTAGAGAAACCGATGAGTAAAAGACGAACGAAAAAATAAGCAAAGTTGAGTGAATGAAACAATAAATGGAAGAACGAATGGATAACAGATAGAGTGCGGTAATGAAAGACTGAAGGACAGGTGAGGAACGAAAAAGAATGAGTGACCGAGTGGAAGAAAGACGAGTAGATTGAGGGTGAATGAAAAAGACCAGTGGATGAAAGAATGAATAGAAGAACAAATGAGAATATTTCGAGTGAAGGAGATGAGTGAAGGGTATATCGATCGATGAAAGAGATGAGTTAAATGCAGGAGCGAGTGGAATTAACCGAGTAATCTAGTGAGAAACCGAGTGAATGAAAAAGAGACTGTAGAAAGAGACTCATGAAAGAGATACCGAGTGGGGAAACCTAGAAAGAGATCGGGCGAAGGAATAAGAAACTGAGTGACGAGTGAGTGAGAAAATTACGGAGAACTGGGTGAAGGAACGAAGAAGAAAGAGTAGATTGAAAGAACAAGTGAATAAAACACTTGAATGAAAAGGGTACTGAGTGAATGAATACCGAGTGGATTATACAGGAACAAAAAAAATGAAAAATGAATGAACAAACAACAAGTGGTCGGAAAATGGAAAGACGAGTGAAAGAACACGAAAGAATGACTAACTGACCGGGTAAATAAATACGAGTGAAAGACAGAAGAAGAAGAAGATAACCTGAGTGGATAGAAGAACAACTACAGTGGAAACTGAGTGGATGAAAATACTGAGTGGGTGAAAAAGAACAACCGAAGATGAAGCATTCATGAAATAATGAGTGAAAAAGATCGGGTGAATAAGTGACGAATGAAAGAATGAAAGAGTGACCGAGTGAATAGAGAACGAGTGAAAGAGATCGGTCAAGGGAATAAGAGACTGAGTGAGAAAGCCGAGTGGATGAATGAGAAAAATGGAAAACCGACTGAACACAAGACTGACAAGAAAATATACTGAGTGAATAGGAGACTAATGGATACAAAACTGACTGTGATAAGTGAGGAATCCGAGTGATAAAAGGCTGACTGAAATAAATCACCCTTCATCATCTGACCCGTTTATTAAATCAACGATCAGAAATCCTTTATTAAAGTCTCCCTTTTTATTCAAGAATGACGAGTGAAGTTCAGTCAGAAAAAAAAGGGTTAAGAATGAGTAACAGTTATCCGAGTATACTATTCTCGCTCAAGCTCAGTAAACTTTCGCTTAAGCGTGAAGCAATCAACAGCAGCTTCTCACCTAAGCTATAAGTGTTTCGCCTGAGCGAAATGAAAGAATCCAGCTCGGAAAAACTTCACAACTTTTATTCAAACTTTATTCACTAAATTTTTATAGTTTTCTTTTCATTAAAAACACTCAGAACGTAGGGCTGCCTCCCTAGAGCGCTTCTTTAAGGTCACTAGCTTGACCTTATGGCATCTTAAGAAGATGCCTGCAGTAGCAAGGAGGTTTTCTGCCTATCAAACTCTCCTCCAAAGTAGAGTTTGAGTCGCTGGCCATTTACCTTAAAAATCCGATCGGTAGTCGGGTCTTTCAGCTCAACTACACCGTGAGGAAAAACCTCATTTACAGTAAAAGGCCCCGACCACTTCGATCTAAGTTTTCCAGGGAAGAGTCTCAGTCGGGAATTGAATAATAAAACCTAATCATCCTTCTGAAACTCCTTCTTATTAATCCAGTTATCGTGCCACTTCTTTGTTTTCTCCTTATAAATAGAGGCACTTTGATAAGCGTTGAGTCAGAATTCCTCCAATTCATGGAGTTTCAAAACTCTTTCCTCCTGGGATTGGTCACAGTCCATGTTTAATAACTTTGTGGCCCACCACGCCTTGTGTTCCAACTCCACAGGGAGATGGCAAGCCTTACCGTAAACTAATTGATACGGGGACATGCCAATCGGAGTTTTGAAGGTTGTTCGGTAGGCCCACAATGCATCATCTAATTTTACTGACCAATCTTTTCTAGATTTCCCGACCACTTTCTCTAAAATTCTTTTGATTTCTCTATTTGACAGCTCAACTTGTCCACAAGTTTGTGGATGGTAAGGAGTGGATATTTTATGTAACACCTCATAGTGACACAGGGCTTTTTCCATTATTTTATTACAAAAATGTGAACCCCCATCACTAATAAGTACTCTCGGGACTCCAAACCTAGAGAAAATATTCTTCTTAATGAACCTAAGCACCACATGTGCATCATTGGTTCTGGTCGGGATTGCCTCCACCCATTTGGAGACATAATCTATAGCAACAAGTATATATTCGTTGGAGAACGACTTTGGAAATGGTCCCATAAAGTCGATACCCCACACGTCAAATAAGTCCACAATTAAAATGTTTGTCAAAGGCATGCCAGCTTTAGCAGAAAGACCTTCACTCCTTTAATATTTATCGCACCTTTTGACATACTCTTTAGCATCTTGAAAGATAGTTGGCCAATAAAAGCCACTCTGTAAAACCTTTGCTGCTGTACGGGAGGCACCATGATGACCTCCATAATAGGAGTCGTGGCAATGCCACAAGAGCCTTTCTTGCTCGGATTCAGGCACACACCGCCTGATCACTCCATTAACTCCTATTTTATACAAAAATGGATCATCCCAAAGGAAGTTTTTGCTATCATGAAAGAATTTTTTCTTCATTTGGGATGTCCAGCCATCAGGCACCACCGAGGCACTTTTAAAGTTGGCCATATCAGCATACCATGGCTCGGTGATAATTGCCATCAACTTCTCGTCTGGAAATTCTTCTTTTATTAAAACAGAATCCGATTCTCCTTCCAAACGAGACAGTTGGTCGGCAACTGAGTTCTCTACTCCCTTTTTGTCTTTTATTTCTAAATTGAACTCCTGGAGTAACAGAACCCACCTGATCAGTCTCGGCTTAGATTCTTTCTTAGCTAGTAAATACTTGATTGCCGAGTGATCTGTATATACAATGACCTTGGCCCCAATCAAGTAAGCATGAAATTTATCAAATGCATACACCACAGCCAGCATTTCATTTTCAGTAGTGGTGTAATGTATTTGATTTTCGTTCAACACTTTACTAGCATAATAAATTACATGAGTTAATTTTCCTATTTTCTGACCCAGCACAACTCTGACTGCAAAGTCACTTGCATCACACATTAATTCAAACGGTAAAGACCAATCAGGTGCTGCAAGGATCGGAGCTGAAGTCAAACTTTGTTTCAATTTTTCAAAAGCCTTGACACAGTTTTCATTAAACACAAACACATGATCTTTTACAAGCAAGTCAGTCAAAGGTTTAGCTATTTTTGAGAAATCTTTTATGAACCTTCTGTAAAAGCCAGCACATCCTAGAAAACTTCTCACTCCTTTCACGTTGATCGGAGGAGGAAGTTTTTCAATGATTTCTATCTTGGCTCGGTCCACTTGAATGCCCTCAGCAGAGATTTTGTGGCCAAGGACTATCCCTCCCTTAACCATAAAATGGCATTTTTCCCAGTTAAGGACGAGGTTAGTTTCTTGGCATCTCACCAGCACCTTAGATAGGTTGCTGAGGCATGAATCGAAACTATTACCAAAAACAGAGAAATCGTCCATGAATACTTCAATGAATTTCTCCACCATGTCCCCAAAGATTGCCAACATACACCTTTGAAAGGTTGCTGGAGCGTTGCACAAACCGAATGGCATGCGCCTATAGGTAAAAATTCCGTATGGACAGGTGAAAGCTGTCTTCTCTTGATCTTTTGGGTCAACCACAATTTGGTTATAACCCAAGTAACCATCAAGGAAGTAGTAGTATTCATGACCCGATAGTCTCTCAAGCATCTGGTCAACAAACGGCAAGGGAAAGTGGTCTTTTCGAGTAAAGTCATTCAGCCTTCTATAGTCTATACACATTCTCCATCCTGTGGTCGGTCTAGTAGCTATGACTTCACCCTTTTCATTTTTAACAGTTGTCATTCCTCCTTTCTTGGGCACCACTTGGACCGAACTGATCCAAGCGCTGTCTGAGATAGGATAAATGATTCCTGCATCAAGAAGCTTGACCACCTCTTTCCTGACTGCCTCTTTCATTATTGGGTTCAATCTGCGTTGTGGCTGTACTACAGGGGAATAATCATCCTCCATTAGAATTTTGTGCATACAAAATGATGGACTGATTCCCTTCAAGTCAGAAATATTCCAGCCAATCGCAGATTCATGTGCCTTTAAAACCCCGATTAATTTGTCCACATCCTCATCGTTTAAGTCAACATTAATAATGACAGGATGTGTTTCGTCCTCTCTCAGGAAAACATATTTCAGATGAGAAGGCAAAGGTTTTAAATCATATTTTTCTTCAAAAACTTCCCTTCCTTTCTCAACTTCAGTAATTTTCAAATCATTTTTCTTTTCTTTTTCAAAATCACCTACTTCTAATACTTCCAGTAGGCTCAATATTTCCGAGTGAGAGTCATTTAACTCCTCAGTCTCAGAGTCAAAGTTATCCTCTAAAAAAGTTCGTAAGGCCTCTTCCTCAGTTTTTAAAAGCATTGGAGTCTGGTAACTTTTAATCTCTTCAATCATTAAACAATCCATCCTTTCAGTCGGATGTTTCATGGAATTGAAGACATTAAAGGTTACCTGCTCCTCTTGAACTCTCAGCATGAGTTCACCCTTTTCTACATCAATTAATGCTCTGCCTGAAGCTAGGAAGGGTCTACCTAAGATTAAAGGAATCTCTCGGTCAGCCTCCATATCCAACACTATGAAGTCTGCTGGGAAGATAAATTTGTCTACTTTAACTAACAAGTCTTCCAGCATCCCTTGGGGATATTTAATGGATCTGTCAGTCAACTGCAAAGACATGCGAGTCGGTTGCAGGTCATTAATTCCCAGTTTTTTCATCAAAGATAGAGGCATTAGATTTATACTGGCTCCTAGATCACAGAGAGCACTTCCTACATGAATACCCCCAATTGCACACTGTATTGTAAAAGATCCAGGATCTTCTAGCTTTTGAGGAAGTTTCTTTTGAATGATTGCACTGCACTCCTGAGTGAGAGCAATCATTTCATCCCCCTTAAGCTTTCTTTTCTTAGACAATAGTTCTTTCAAAAATTTTGCATAAGAAGGCATCTCCTGCAATGCCTCGGCAAAAGGGATATTTATGTGGAGTTTCTTGAATACATCTAAGAACCTAGCAAACTTCTGCTCTTCTATTTGCTTTTTAAACCTGTGTGGAAATAGAGCATTTCTCAGTTTTTCAGGAGTCAGCTTAGAAGCTTCCTCCAGAATCAGATCAACCTTTTTCTTTTTCTTTTAGTGGACTTTATTTTCTTTTTCTTTTTCTGTTTTATTTTCATTTTCAGCTTCATTGTTAACCTGCTTGGTTTCCTGCACTATTTCTTTTTCTTTATCTTTTTCTGAGCTTATTTCCTGACTCGGAGATGGAGAAATAATTTTTCCACTCCTAGTGATTATAGCCTTGCAATGTTCCCTTGGATTTACCTCAGTATCTCCAGGGAAATTACCTGCTTGCCTCTCAGCTAATTGCTTAGAAAGCTGTCCGACTTGATTTCTAAATTTCTTATGGACGCTTCCTGATTTTTGAATCTGGCCTGAGTGGCCTGGATGAACTGAGAAAGTACATTCTCAAGTTATGACTTTTCTTTAACAGGAGGGTGAGAGGGTTGTTGTGGTCTATTTGTGGGTTGATTTGGTGGAATGTTCTGATTCAAATGTGGACCTTTCTGCCAGGAAAAATTGGGGTGACTTCTATAATTAGGATTAAAAGAATTAGAAGGATAATTCCTTTGATATTGTTGCTGCCCCATATAGTTCACTTGCTCGGAAGGCACATTTGGATCACACATTCCATTCTCATGGTCTCCACCATAAAAGTCACAATTTATCATAGAAACTTGACTCGGCTTTTAGAGTTCTGAAATCTGTATGCTTAGTTTCTCCAAAGCCTGAGTCATCAGCTTACTCTGAGCCAGATAAGCATCTTGTGCTTCTAGTTCTAATATCCCTCTCCTAGGGACTTGGCTCCTTTCACTAATCAGACATTCATTAGAAGCCATAACGTCAATCAGCTCTATGGCTTCTTCTACAGTTTTAGTTGTTAATGAACCTCCAGCTGAGGCATCAATCAGGACTCTGGTAGCTGGCCTGACACCATTATAGAAAATAGTTACCTATTGCACATCAGAAATCTGATGATGAGGACATCTCCTCAAGCTCTCTTTATACCGATCCCATGCTTCCATCAAAGATTCACCTTCTCTTTGTTGGAAACATGTGATTTCATTGCGTAACTTTGCATATTTAGAAGGAGGAAAGTATTTAATCAAAAATTTTCTTTGCAAGTCCTCCCAGGTGGAAATACTGCCTCTCGGTTGACTCTACAACCAGGCTTTTGCTCGGTCCCTTAGAGAAAATGGAAACAATCTCAGTCGGATTGCCTCATCAGGGACTCCGTTCATTTTTACTGTATCACAAATTTGGAGGAAGATTGCTAGATGCAAATTTGGATCCTCAACCTCACTTCCTCCAAACTATTCATTTCTTACTAACTGCAGTAGAGCTGGTTTAAGTTCAAAGTTATTTGCTGAAATTGGTGGCCTAAGGATGCTAGATTGCGATCCTTCTTCAGTCAGCCTGGAGTAGTCACCTAATGTAACTCTCCTCTGTTCCATTTCTTTTTGTTCTTTTTGCTTTTTCTGTTTTCTCAGTTTACGTTCTAACAAGTCGATGTCAGGATCAAAGAAGAAAGGCTCTCCTCTGCTCCTTGACTGCATACAACAAATATCAAACAAAAGGACGATTCAAAGCTACGACTACAGCTACACGAAAATATCAACTACTAAAAACAAAATTGAAACTACGTAATAAATGCAAACAAAGTAAATGGTTCAGTCTAGTACCGGTCCAAGGATTGTTGATATTACTCAACAATCCCTGGCAACGGCGCCATTAACTTGATGCTAAAATCCCGAGCCATTAACTTGGTGGTGAAAATCTTAGTAAAAACAAAATATGACTCTCGGATTTATACTTTGGCAAGCGCACCAGTCGTTAAAATTGTAGAATATTTGATCGTCCCATAGGGATTGTGGTAAGTACCTCAATCTTGGACTAGTACAAGCTGAACCAACAAAAGACGCAGGAATTTCATTCGGTTTTTGGTTGTTTTAGTGTTTTATAGTTGTTTTTGTATTTCCAGAAACAGAGTTAAAATGAAATGTGAAAGATGATTAATAGAAAACAGATCAGGATTGCTTCGGTTCACAAATTCATCAAGAAACATGCAATTAAAGTATAATCAAACTTCATAATCCAGAGGACAATCCGCTTATGGTTATTCCCTAATTCCTTAGGTGAAAACACTAATCCTTAAGCATCGAACCTTAATTCCTTAAGTGCTCAATTAACCTAAGAATCTAATGCGAAATTGGAGGTTGAACTCTAACTATTCACCTAAATTGATTAGGCCTGAACTAGTTAGAAAGCTGGAAGTTACCTAAGCTTCAACCATGATTCCTCACTGGCAATGTTCTTCATCAGTTCTGGATTTGTCAATCCAGCGAATTGGATCCACTCCTCAGCTTGTTTGCCTTAGGATCTAGAAGTCGATTTCCTCGCTCACAGCTTCAAGACTCTATTGCTAACCTTCGCAATCCTAACCTTAGGGAATTAGAACTCGATTGACTTCGGTTCCATCGAAGGATTATGGAACGTCATGGAGGAGAGGATTTAGAGAGAGAAAATTACGTAGTGAGATGTACGAAGTTATGAATGAATTGTGTTCTATGTATTCTATATGAATCTGTCTCTGTTCTTTATAGAATATGTACAAACATATATATATGCATCTACCTACTAACTAACTTAACTGATAACTTAGGAAACTTAAGTTAACGACTAAACTAACTAACTACATAATTTACAGAATGATCAACTAATTACAGCTCGGATCTTAGCAAGTTACAACTCATCCTTAGCTAATCACAACATAGCACCAACTAATTAACAGCTCACTACTTAAATTACTTAGGTGCAGCAGTAGGAGAGAAGGCTGCAGGAAACAACACTGGTGCCGAGTGGATTCGGGAGGGAACAATCGCTGTTTTAAATATCAACCTTTTTCGCTGGAGCGTACTGGGTTCTCGCTTGGGCGAATGAATGATGTTTTGAGGTCACACTTGAGCGTAAGCTTGCTTTGCTTGAGCGAACTTTGACCCTCACCCGAGTGAATTTAACTATCGCTTGAGCGAATTGTCTTTTCAATTAGCATTTCTGAAATTGACGCTCGGGTTCTTCTTTTTACTTTCAATCGGTTCCTTGTTCTATTTTGGAGTCGGTATCTTGGAAGTCTTTGCAGTCGGATTTTTGTTAATTCTTTTCGGTCAACCTTTTGGGAAGTCTTTTCAGTCAGCCTCTTTGAAGTCTCGCTCAGTCGGTCTTTTGGACTCCTTTCAGTCGGATTTACGAAGACTCACTCAGATTTGTAAATTCTCGCTCGGCTTTATGATTTCTCACTCGGCTTTTTGTAATTTTTCACTCGGATTTGTCTTCTTAGTTTGAACACAACCTGTTCCTGCACCAAAAATCAACTAATTGCCTAGCATTTGTATGCTGGCTGCTTAATGAAATTACAAATAATCATAAACTCTTAACTAATTAATGTTTTTAACCATTTTCTTACATAAATAAAACACTTTTGAAATAATTAAATAAATTATAAATTATTAGCAATTAATTGAATAATAAGGCTAAACTAATCACTTAAACAATGAATTAATTCAAATAAAAGGCAGAATAATTAAGTCTTTTCAAGACTTATCAGCTGCCTCTGTTGGCGCTCCTCTGCTAACTCTATGTTCAGGTTCTCAATAACCTGAACAACATCTGCAGGTGTAAACACCATATTTCATTTATTTTTTTTATTTTTTAATTATTAAAAATTAAATAATATTTTTTCCCACACCATTCCGGGAAACCAGTCCAGAATCCGGATGTGGTCTCCTCCTTATCCCATCACCTACACCATCATCAGAAAACAAAATACAACAGACTCCCTTCCTCAATCATCTTCATAAAAACACCTTCATCATCACCCCCTGAACCTCCTTCACCAATAGCAAAAAAATAAAATCAATTCCTCTCATTTTCTCTTAATCCAACAGCTACACCTCCACCAATAATCTTCTCCAACAACATCCATCATCCAACTTCATCATCACCATACAACCAAACCAAAAAAAAATCAAAACACCAACAGAGAACCAAAAAACACCATCTCCTACATTCCATCAACAATAAAACAAAGAAACCCAAAAACAGATAAGGGACCCAATTTTTTCACCTCATCTCCATCATTTCATCTTCCTCATTTTCATCAAATCAGAACCCAACACACCAAAGCCAGGACAAATCATCACCAGCAACATCATCTTCATTATCTTTTGAAAAACCACAAACAACACCATTAAAGAAAAGAACACAAGAAGAAGAAGGACAGTCACCAGAGACTATCACTGCCACGCTCGCCTTCGTCGGTCTCCGCGAGTCCTAGCAGACCCCTACACGAACTCACTGAACCGGAGCTCACCGTCGGTCATCTCCTCCAAAGCTGCCCCCCCCGGACGCACCAACCTCCACGACGGACCCTCCTCGCGAGCGACGCCAGCCTCCGTGCGTCACCTTCCCCTCCAATGATCCACTGTCCAGACCCGCCGGGATCCGCCGACCTCCTCCCTCCATGACCGACACCCTCCCCGACGCCGACCAGGCTTGTGCCGGTCAGACCCGCGACCGTCATCCTCTCCCTCCGTCGATCTTCCTCTCCCTCTCTCGGTCGACTCTCTCTCCCCCCTCCTCTCCCGATCTCCTTCTCTCTCTTTCCCCCTCTCATTCTCACTCTTCCGCACCCTCTTACTCTCTGTTACTCTTTCTCTCTTTTCTTTTCTTATTTTTTCTTGTGTTTGTTCTCTTTTCTTTTTTTTATTTTGGGCCTCTAACAGAGGCCCATTCTTCTTTTCTTTTCTTCTTTTAAATTTATTTATTTATTTCTTTTCTTCTCTTTTGTTTTTTTAAGCCTTAAACAGGGCCCATTCAGTTTTTTTTAGAAAAAAACCAAAAATAAACATTCAGATTTATTTTAAAGGAATTTGGTTAAAAATAAAGTTTTTTTGTATATGTTGAGATGATTAAATACTGGGCATTTTTTTTAAAAAATTATTATAAAAGTGATAAATAATTTTTTATAAAAATCAAAATATGTCACTTTCTTTTTAGGAATAATGAATAAGAATAAATTAAATGCTTTTTAGGATAATAAGATGAATAAATAGCTTTTAATTATGATGGAGATGTTAAAAGGTAAATATTCCTTCTTATAAATAAATATATAATAAAATTTTTGTGCTAATTAAAAAAATATATAAAAAATCTAAATATCTTTTAAGGATAAAAGTAACTAGTTATATCTATATTAAATCTAAAAATATTAAGTATATATTTCCTTTTAAAATAAATATCCTAAAATCTTATGAGCAATGTTGTGCAAAATTCCTTTTGCCTACGTTCGCTTAATAAGACCTTAAAGTTTGTACAATTGCGATCTTCTTCGCCTTGTATTTCTCCTTTCTCATGAGTTGTTTTTTATTATTAAAATTCAAAATCAATCAAAAACAATTTAAATATTTTCCTTTCAAAATTATTTTCTCCAAAGAACTACGTGACCCTGATTTCTCGAAAGTTAGAGAATACGTAGGAGCGGGAAGTAGTGTCTGTCGGGCCCATCTTTCTTTGTTTAATTTTTAGAGTTTCCATTTTTGTCTTGTTACTAAAAGAAGGAGCGAGGTTAATTTGGACGAGACGTCCTGTTAATCTCATATTTAAAAATTCCGTGTCTATTTTTTTGTCTATTTTTGTATGCTTTGTCATTTCATATGTTCCTTTTCTGCAGAAGTTAAAATATTTTTTGGGCTAATTATAATGCGCGCTATCATCTTGAGGTAATTGTTTTATAACGGACAGTTGTGAGGTGCTAATACCTTCCTCACCTGTAATTAGACTCCCAAACTTGGAATTTCATTTTTATGACCAATGCTTTAACAAAGGTTTTTCCAGTATTTTACCCTTAAAAATATTGGTGGCGACTCCCTGTTTTCTTTTCGAAAGGATTTCGAAACTCGTTTTATTTTTAAGGGTCGGCCTTCCCGTCGTGATCCCGGTTGCGACAGAATCAAATTGACTGGCTTGACTCTCTAAATCCCCAATGAGGTCGGCCTTCCCGTCGCGATCCCGGTCGCGACAGATGGTGACTCCACTGGGGATTTAGAGAGTCAAGTTAGTCAATTTGATAGCGTATGTTTTAAATAGCATATTAATTATTTAACTTCTTCCTTTATTTTATTTTCTGTAAATGTTTGTATGTGGTTTCTGTTTTATTTGTATTCTATCATTTACATTCTGTTAATGTCTGTGTGATTGTTGAACCCTAGGGTAGATGACTTTATTTTGCTGCTCTGTGTTTGTTCTATGTGCAGGATGAGTAAGGTACAGGTATTGAATGCCTATTTCACACACTACACTCACAATTTGCACACACTTTTGAGTGGGACCCTATACCCGGGCCTAAATAAAACTTAAGATTAGGGGAGCTTGATAGCGGAGCCATTTGGGATGTACTTCCTGTCTGGTTACCGTGAGAATCTCAGCTAGAGTTTGACTTATTTATAGTGGCCACACCTAGTAGACTTCCTATTGTTGTGGTCAGCATCATAAGTAGGATCTTGGCTCTAGTGACCTTTAGAAGTTTTAGAACAAGCCACCTAATGCGAGATATCACTGTTAGACAAACCTTACAACCATTAGGAGACCTTCTGAAAAACCCAACTTAAGGCACGAAGGGGCAAACTTTACTTCTACCTTTTCTCATTCTCACTTTCCCTTCTGATCCAAATTAGAGGACCACTTGCCCGTTTAGTGGATTACTTTTTCCAAAAATGACATACTTTTAACTAGTGATCCTTTAACGGGAAAGTAGTCCTTTCCTTTTATGCACAAGTCTTTGGCCCTTGAGTTACGGATGTTTCGAATCATAAAAAAAAAGAAGCAAAAGAAAAAAAAACAAAAAATATATATATAAAAAATCAAAACAAAAAATCAAATTTTTTTATTGACGATGATCAAAAAATCTGTAGCTCACATGACCCTTGATTTGTCGCAAGTTTTGTCAAATCGTAACCTCCCTAAATACAAAAATGTTTTCAAGAAAGTTACTAGGGGAGTATCGATTTGCAAAGCACGTCAGTTCCCAATGACTGATTTTCTCTTTTCTTTATGTTCTTGCAAGAAGCTATTAGGAGCTTAGCCAGTACCTCTGAGTGAAAATATGGAAATTAACATGAGATCAGATAGTTGTGGTACAAATATACCCGAGTTGAGAAAATTACTACATGTTAAGGCTAGGAAAGTCGATACAACCAGTTTGCAAGCATTAGGCAAGAAATTGGATATGAATCAGAAAATGACCTTCTCAAGGAAATATGGGAGGATTTTAAAGCTGCTAGATGTGGAGGTACAAGTCGAGGCAATTACTGCTTTGATTCAGTTCTATGACCCACCTTTGTGTTGTTTCACCTTCCGAGATTTTCAGTTGGCTCTGTCTGTTAAAGAGTTTGAACAGATTCTGGGGATGCCACTAGAAGGACAAATGCCTTACCGCCACCTTGGACGTCCTGCGAATATTGTTACCATCGCTAATGTCCTAAGGATCCACCCGGAAGTGTTAAGGACTGCGCAACTAAATAGAAATCAGACCCTGGGGTTCGATCGGAAATACTTTGAGAAACATATACACTTGCTGGCTGAGAAGAAAGATTGTGAAGCCTTCATGGATACCTTGGCTCTCACCATTTATGGTGTCATCTTGTTCCCCAATATTGACAATTACGTGGACTATGATGCTATTGGCGTTTTCCTTGCCCGTAAGTTTAAATCTAAAAATCCTGTCACTGCTATCTTGGCAAATATATACTGCACCATGGACTTCTGCTATACACAAGGTGGAAAGAGAATCATTTGCTGTTTACCTGCTCTATATGTGTGGCTTACGTCGCATGTCTTCCACCAAGTCGGTAAAGTTGAATGTCCTATTTTTGATCTGAAGTTATGCCAGTTAGTAACAAAGAATGGGCGTGAATGAGCCAATCACCTGATAGGGCTCACGGCTGATAAAGTAAGGTGGTATCCATAGTGGTTGAAGGTTGACACCATTACTCATCATTGTGGAAGCCACCCGAATGTTCCTCTCATGGGCACTCAAGGATGCATTAATTACAACCCTGTCATAGCCAAATGTCAGCTAGCCTACCCATTGCTTGGGCTGCCCGATGAAGAATCACTTATTCCTTTTGTCTTTTACTACTCAGAAGGAGATTATACCTCTGTCATTCGGGATATAGCAAATGCATGGAAAAAGGTCCACAGACAAGGAAAAGAACTAGGAGCTCGAAGCCACACCGTGAAGGAGGAATACTACCAATGGATCCTGAAGAGGGTTTCCATTGTCAAGCTGCCTTTCAGAAGTCCCTCCTATCTCCCAACAAGCACACATGTTCCCCCACTACCTTTGAAGAAGAGGCAATGAGAGCCAAGATAGAGGAGCTAGTTGCCAAAAACAAGAAGCTAGAGAAAGACTTGCTGACATCTCAACAAGAATGTGCCCTTCAGAAAAAGGGAGAACTTAGAAAGTAAGCGAACCATCAAGGAGATCAGAAAAAAGTGGAAAATCGAAAAGGATTACCTGAGGAAGCAAGGTCAATGCCTCCGAACAGCTAATACTCAACTGAGAATAAAGAGCAAGCAAAGGGACACCATGTTGGCTGACAAGTAACTCTTAAGGGACATGTTGGCAAAAGCCAAAGAGCATGAGCAAAATGCCCTGGTGCAAAGAGAGCTCCTACAATCGTAAGTTAGTCAATTGAAGCATCAGCTTAATGAAGTGGTAGAAGCTTGCCAACATGAGATAAATGACGAGCGGCGACGCGCGATGGATATCGAGCAAGACTGTCGTGAGGCTATCTGTATCTTGGAAGCTGAAATGACACAACAAGACGAAGTTATTCATTCATGGATGAACCACTTTGCCCACTTGGCACATTTGGCTAATGGGACTCTGGAAGACCTCCTGCTTCTACTTAAGCAAGCTGAGGGAATGACTAATCCCCTTACCACCCTAAAAGAAATTGTAACCTTCCTTGATTACTGTAGAGAAAGGATTTGTAAAATGAGGGCCATGATTGCTCGAGCTAAGAATGGTTGATTTACTTTTTCTGCATAAAAAATAGACTGGAAGTGGTAGTGTATTTTTGTGGAATTCAGAAAGAAGGATTCTTTTGTCTCCATAACTATCTCATGTTAATTTTCATTTATCACATACTTAGTACTTTTGAACGTGACATTTTGAGAAACGGTCGGAGGATACTGGCCAAGTTCCGCGATCGCTTCACGTACCATGCTATTTGTTTTTCTTTTACTACTTTTACTTAATGCTTTCTTTTTAACAATTTCCTGTTTTGACTTCCATTAGACGTTACGCGTAAACATCCTTACCAGACCCGACTCTAAAAGAGGCTCTTAGCCGAAGCAGAAATCAGGGATGAAGATTTCAGAAATGAGTTCAACCAGCTAAAGGAACAGGTAGCCAAGTTGACCAAGCTTCTGGAAAATAGAATCACAGAAGGGGGCTCCTCTACAGGTATTGAGGACGCCAAACAACAACCTACCACCCCGCTATATCCCCCAGGTTTTGGTCCGACAAGGACTCAATTTCCCAATCCAATGGCTCCTCCTCTTACTATCAATGTCGGAAGGCCTAACCTTGCTGCTGATCCCTAACCACACTACGGCATGTCTTATGCGCAACAACATAAATTTGTTGGCCCAGACAGTAACCCGGTACCTTTTTCGCCTTACGACTTACCACCAGGATACTTTCCCCCACTGCTCATTAACCCACAAGACATCCACGACCACCAAACAGCAAATCCCCATACCTCGCACCCCACTCAGCCCACTATACCACCACTCCATGAGCCATAAACCGCCCAAGCACAAGCCGCTCAAGTTCAAGCCACCCCAGTCCAAGCCACCCAGATGGCCCAGCCAGTCTATACTGTACAACCTATGAGTCAACCCCAGGGTCCTCCACTAAACCCTGGCCCGACGAACCAACCTTATGCATCTACACCTTTCCACCATCTTTACGGCCATCCATACAAGTACACAAACCCCTATACTACCAATTCGCAAGGCACGACCCAAATGGTAAACCTAGCCGTCGACCCTAGAACAGTCAATGTCTTCCAGAAAGGAAAGATAGAGATCTTGCAGGAGCGACTAAGGGTTGTGGAAGGTGTGGAAGGTTTTGGATTGATTGATGCCTCTGAACTCTGTCTAGTCCCAGATGTCATTATTCCCCCTAAGTTCAAAATGCCAGATTTTGATAAATATCCGGGAATGACTTGCCCAAGAAATCATCTCACAATGTATTGTCGGAAGATGGCATCTCATTCATCCGATGACAAGTTGTTAATCCACTGTTTCCAAGATAGTCTAGTTGGGGCTGTCCTCACCTGGTATGTCCACTTGGAACGAACCCGTATTCGCTGCTGGAAGGACTTGGCAGACGCTTTTATAAAATAGTACAAATACAATTTAGACATGGCACCTGACAGAGTGCTGCTATAGAACATGACAAAAAGGATAATGAGACATTTAAGGAGTACGCTCAATGGTGGCGTGAAACTGCTGCACAGGTTGACCCCCTGCTGTCAGAGAAAGAAGTAGTAGCGATGTTCATCGATACGCTTCAGTCGCCCTTCTATGATAGAATGATTGGCAGTGTTTCCTCAAATTTCTCTGACATTGTGACTATCGGGGAGAGAATAGAAAGTGGGGTGTGAGCAGGGAAAATTATCCGGGGCCCATTTGAGGCATCCAATATGGAAAGACTGGCGCCGGGCGATGGTAGGAGGAAAGACGGGGATACCAACTTCATCTCTTATGATTAGAGAAGGGACCAACCAAGACCATTCACCCCCACCATTTTTTAAGCCCTCAATTCTTATGCACCGAATCCATATGTGGCCGCTATCGTCCATAACCCAACCTCTTATCCTCCTTATTTTCGTCAACCCATTGTCAGAGCACCTATACTATAACCTATACCATATCATCCTCCACAACAAATAGTTCAGCCCCCTAACCCTAATCAGAATGCAAGGAAACCTAACAATGACTGCACATCTATGTAATTTGATCCCATCCCAATGACATACACTGAGCTTTTGCCTCCCCTCATTCGTAACGGTTTAGTGGCGCCCTGCCCTTTAAAGCCAATAGAACCCCCTTACCCCAAGGGGTATGATCTCAACGCCGATGTGATTATCATGCTGGAGCACCGGGGCACTCCACTGAAAACTGTATGGCATTGAAGTATAAAGTAAGGGATCTGATTAAGGCCGACTGGCTTAACTTTAAGGAAGGCAGCCCAAATATGGCCACAAATCCCCTACCTAACCATGGAAATTCAGGGGTCAACGCCGTGGAAAATGATGAGGAGTGTGTTAAGAATGTTGCTGACATAAGAATGCCGTTAAGGGTAGTTCATTCCCTTTTGCTTGAAAGGGGATTAATTGAAGGGACCTAGAGCATGGAACATGAAAACGAGCAGACTGCCGAACTCCAAGGCTTCTATAAGGTCCTTCAGAGCCTCATGAACAGTCATATTGTGCAGGTCTGTAAACATCACGGAGGTAAGGTCAACATGGTTAAGGAACAGACAGGGACACGAGTCCCTAAGCCCTTGATAATTTTCTATAGTAGGAACCCTCTGGCAGCTCCTGTTTTTGTACAACCAATCATCACTATTCAATATTTGTGTTCAAAGATTCTCGGGCCGTCCCTTAGAAGTACAACACAGATGTGATCTTTGTAAGCTCAGCAACGAGCGACCCATCTCCTTCGTCCGTCACGAATATTGTTGGGGTAGGGGGTGTAACCTAGAGTGGAAGAGTATACACCCCTCCAGAGCCAAAGAAGGATCAGATTACCAGGAAAGCCAAGGTGAGCGAAAAAGGAGCTAGTGGTGAAATCAAAAGGGCCGTGACTGATAAAGAAGCCCACGGATTCTTAAAGTTTATTCGCTAGAGCGAATATCAAGTGCTTGACCAGCTGACCTATACTCCTGCAAAAATCTCTCTGTTATCATTGCTGATGAGCTCCGAGCCACATCGGAAGATGTTGATGAAGGTCCTGAACGAGGCCCATGTCAGTCATGACATTCCAGTTGATAAGTTTAAGGGAATAGTTGGGCATATTATTGCAGACAACTATCTGACCTTCACTGACGATGAAATACCAATGGAGGGAATAGGGCACAACAAAGCTCTCCGTATCTCTGTGAAATACCGAGATCACATCTTAGCAAAAGTGCTTATTAACAATGGGTCATCCCTTAACGTTATGCCAAAATCTACATTGCCCAAGTTACCATTCGATAGGACTTATATAAAGCCGAGTGCCACAGTAGTACGAGCTTTCAATGGAACATGAAGGGAGGTCATGGGCAAGATTGAGCTACCCATACAGGTTGGGCCGTGCACGTTCCAGGTTCTTTTTAAAGTCATGGATATCTCACCTACCTACAGCTATTTATTAGGCTGGCCGTGGATCCATTCCGCTGGAGTGGTCCCCTCTACCCTGCACCAAAAACTAAAGTTCATAATTGACAACAAACTGATAATTGTTTCTGGTGAGGAGGACCTTTTGGTCAGTAAACCTCTGATAACCCCTTACATCGAGGCAGTGGAAGAGGCCCTTGAAACCTCTTTCCAAGCATTGGAGATAGCAAACGCCACCTATATGGGGGAAGGAGCCACAATGGTAAAGGGTGGAGAAGAGAAAAGGGAAAGAAGGGTTGCATATCTTACCGACAGAGAACCTCATAATGCAAGAGTCCCCATCTGTGATCTCTACCAGAGCTTTCAAAGCGCGGGGTTGATGCCTCCGGACCAAGTGGCCGTCATTGAAGAAAGTCTCTGTGATAGTGCTGATTTTGTGATTGCTTGCCCGTCAGGCCAAGAACTTTGTAACTGGGAGGCCGTCGAGCTCCCCACGACTCTAAATGTTTCACCAAAGTAATTTGATAATGCTTTTGTGATTTGCTGGTCCCTCTGCTATGCCTAAAGCTTTGGGACTTTTCTATGTAATAAGGGCGAAAAACTTGTTTTATCATTTTCATCCATAAATACGTATCGAGTTTTACAGTATCTCTTCATGCTTTCCTTATCTCTGCTTTGAACCTATTTTCCCTTACTCCTTCCTTTAATACACTAAATGCAGATCTGAAAATGATTCTCCTGAGAATAGTGAGGTCTCAATCCCATTTCATGACTTTGATCACCCGGTTGATTATGCTGACAAATAAAGTGAGGAAGACTCTGAACCATTGCCCGAACTAGTGAAATGGTGGGAACAAGAGGATGAAGAGATTCAACCCTACCTAGACATAGTTGAGGTCATTAATTTGGGGAATAAGGAGAATAGAAAGGAACTCAAGATCGGCACTGCCTTGAGCAAATAACAAAGAGAAGATTTAATCAAGTTGTTAATAGAATTTCATGATGTCTTTTCCTGGTCTTATCAAGATATGCCTGGACTCGATGCTAGCATTGTTGAGCATAAACTACCCTTGAAACCTGAATACCCTCCAATAAAACAGAAACTACGCCGAATGAAGCCAGAAATGCTCCTAAAGATCAAGGAGAAGGTTAAGAAACAATTTGATGCTAGGTTCCTAGATGTGGCCAAATACCCTTAGTGGGTAGCCAACATTGTCCCTGTCCCAAAGAAGGATGGAAAGGTACAGATGTGTGTGGACTACCGAGATTTGAATAGGGCTAGTCCCAAGGATGATTTTCCCTTACCATAGATTGATGTTCTAGTTGATAATACAGCCCAACATTCCATTTTCTCATTCATAGATGGTTTCTCTAGATATAATCAAATTAAAATGGAACCTGAAGATATGGAGAAGACCACGTTTATCACTCCGTGGGGTATATTTTGTTACAAGGTGATGTCCTTTGGGTTAAAAACGCTGGGGCAACCTATCAGAGAGCAATGGTGACTCTCTTCCATGATATGATGCATATGCATAAGGAGATAGAAGTCTACGTGGATGACATCATCACCAAATCTAGAACTGAGAAGGGGCATATTAGCGATCTAAGGAAGCTCTTTGAACTGTTGAGAAAGTTCAAGCTCAGATTGAACCCTGCCAAGTGCACGTTCGGCGCAAGGTCAGGTAAGCTGCTGGGGTTTATAGTAAGAGAAAGAGGGATAGAGGTTGATCCCAACAAAGTCAGGGCGATTCTCGAGATACCTCCTCCCCGTACAGAAAAAGAAGTCTGAGGATTCTTGGGAAGGCTGGATTATATTGCCCGATTTATTTCACAATTGATAGCGACTTGTGAACCGATCTTCAAGTTACTTCGCAAAAACTAACTGGGGCAATGGGATGAAGACTGTCAAGCAGCTTTTGAAAAGATTAAGCAGTACCTACAAGAACCATTAATTTTGGTGCCCCCAACCCCAGGAAGGCCACTTACCTTGTATCTGACTGTATTGAATGAATCCATGGCTTGTGTGTTGGGACAGCACGATAAAACTGGAAAGAAGAAACATGCTATCTACTACTTAAGCAAGAAGTTCACTGATTGTGAAATGAGGTACTTCGCTTTAGAGCGAACTTGTTGTGCGTTAGCATGGGCCGCTAAGCGCCTAAGGCAATACATGTTGAGTGACACCACTTGGCTAGTTTCTAAGATGGACCCCGTCAAGTAAATTTTTGAAAAACCTGCTTTGACTGGAAGGATCGCTTGTTGGCAAGTGCTATTAACTGAGTACAACATAATATATGTCACTTAAAAGGCCATAAGAGGAAGTGCTCTGGCAGATTACTTGGCACACCAACCCATCAATGATTATCAGCCTATGCAGTTTAATTTCCTGAATGAAGATATCCTGGCACTATTCAATGAGGAAGGTGGTCAAAAAGATAAATGGACTTTGAGATTTGACGGAGCTTCTAATGCACTGGGGCATGGAATTGGGGCCATCCTGATCTCGCCTGATAAGGAGTTTATCCCTATCTGTGCCAGATTGTGTTTTGACTGTACCAATAACATTGCTGAATATGAGGCATGCTCATTAGGGATCCAAGCAGCGTTGGACACAAAAGTAAAATTATTGGAAGTTTATGGGGACTCCGCTTTGGTCATCCACCAATTGAAAGGCGAGTGGGAGACTAGGGACAACAAGTTGATTCCTTATCATGATTATATCAAGGAAATGATCAAAGAGTTTGACGAGATCTCTTTTCATCACATTCTTTGGGATGACAATCAGATGGATGATGCCTTAGCTACCCTTGCCTCAATGTTTGAAGTAAGTAGTGACTACGATATGCCTCTTATCGAAGTAAAGCAACATTGTAAGCCCGCATACTATCAAATAATGGAAAAGGAGTCAGATGGGAAACCATGGTACCACAATATCAAAAGATATGTACAGAGTCAAGAATACCCCGAGGGTGCTATAGAGAATAATAAGAAGACCCTAAGATGACTCGCCATGGGTTTCTTCTTAAATGGGGATATGCTTTACAAAAGAAACTACGACTCTGTCCTCCTTCGGTGTGTTAACACTGCTAAAGCAAACGAAATCATAAGGGATGTTCATGAAGGATCTTTTGGGACTCACGCTAATGGACATGCCATGTCAAGAAAGATCTTGAGGGCCGGTTATTACTGGATGACCATGGAAGTGGACTGCTTTGCTTATGTTCGAAAGTGTCACAAATGTCAAATATACGCTGACTATATTCATGCACCCCCATCATCCCTAAATGTCTTGTCGGCACCATGGCCCCTCTCAATGTGGGGCATGGATGTCATTGGGCCCATCAAGCCAAAAGCCTCGAACGGTCATCGTTTCATCTTGGTAGCCATCGATTATTTCACCAAATGGGTAGAAGCAGCTTCATATGCCAATGTAACAAGGAATGTTATGGTTAAATTCATCAAGCGAGAACTGATATGCCGATACGGCCTACCAAGTCAGATCATTACTGACAATGGTACGAATTTGAACAACAAAATGATGAAGGAACTCTATGAAAGCTTTAAAATTCACCATTATAATTCCTCTCCTTATCGGCCTAAGATGAATAGGGCAGTTGAGGCGGCCAACAAGAACATCAAGAAGATAGTACAGAAGATGGTAGTCACCTATAGAGATTGGAGTGAGATGCTTCCTTTTGCTCTACATGGGTATCGCACCTCGGTCTGAACCTCGACAAGGGCAACCCCGTTCTCTCTCGTATATGGCATGGAAGCCGTCTTGCCTTTTGAAGTAGAAATTCCATCCCTCCAGGTGTTCATGGAAGCAAAATTAGAAGAAGCTGAATGGGTTTAGGCTCGACATAACCAACTAAACCTAATTGATGGAAAAAGACTAACTGCCCTGTGTCATGGTCAGTTGTATCAAAGACGTATGAAACGAGCATTTGAGAAGAAAGTGCGACCTTGACAGTTCCAAGAAAGAGACCTGGTCCTCAAGAAAATTTTATCGATTCGAAAGGACAATCGAGGCAAATGGACTCCTAATTATGAAGGACCGTATGTCGTGAAGATGGCTTTTTGTAGAGGAGCCTTAATACTTACTCATATGGATGGCAAGGACCTGCCAATGCCCATAAATGTCGACACAGTGAAGAAATACTTTACGTAAGAATAGAATTTCAAAAACAAACAAAAAAACAAAAGAGAAAAACAAAGAAAAAAAAGAGAAAAGAAAAAGAAAAAATAATGCTCGCTAGGCTAAAAACCTGAAAGGGCGGCCTAGGAAAAAGTTAGAGCAACCCGGTGAGTCAAAAACCCGAAAGGGTGGCTTAGGCAAAAGTTAGGGTCAAATTTCTGGTAATACGAATAAGACCTCTAACTCAAGAAGTGCAAGTCCGAGCTGGGGCACGTAAATCATCGTCGAACTTACCTTCTCAAAAACAAGGTCGAAGAGTGAATATGAAGTCGTGTTGGGGGATTAAGATTCTCGCTAGTCTTAGAGATTCACTAGAGGATCTATGAACCCTCCCTGTTTCACCTGTCCTTGACCTGTTCTATGTGACCTCATTTATTTCATTTACTTTCCTTGTTCTCCTTTCTCTGTACTTGTTTGACATACATGAATAAAATTCACCCTTTTCAATACGTGTTATGAATTTCGTTGATCTGATAAAACATGTGTTTTAATAAAATAAATAGAAGAATGGTAAACATTTAAAGTCGTGAGGGACAAGATGCTCCTACTACTCGACCTCATCTTGGGCGATTATCACAGAGACTCGGCCAGGCACGCGCTCTGAGGCTATGGTTGCCTCGTTCGTTCTGCTTCGTCCATGAGTCATCTCAGGGATCACGGTCTCAAAGGGATCTACCAGAATTTTAATTCATTCTCTACATTACTTACCCCTTTTTCATGAAGGTTGCTAAAAAAGGACAATCATGTCAAGTCTTGACACTTCTCATGTTCTCTTCCCCAATGGAACCGTAATCGCCAAAGCTGGCACTTCTTAAATTCTCTTCCCTAGTGGAACTGCAATCGCCAAAGTTGGCACCTTCAAAGTCTCCTCCTCAACTGCCAAAGTCGGTATCTTTCAAGTTTCTCCTCCCTAGTGGAATAGATCACCCAAACTGGCACCTCCAAAGTCTCATCCTTAACTACCAAAGTCGGCATCTTTCAAGTTTCCCCTCCCTAGTGGAATTAATTGCTAAAGCTGGTACTTCTCAGAGTTTCCTCCTTAATCGCCAAAGCAGGCTTTTCTCAAGTATCTTTTCATAAATTGCCAAAGTTGGCGTCTTTTAAGTTTCTTTTCATGAATTACCAAAGTCGGCGTCTTTCAAGTTTCTTTCCCTTAAACTGGCTACAAAGCTTCCGCTTTAATTGCCAAAGTTGGCATGTTGTTCATTTTCCCAATTGCCAATGTTGGCATCGTATTTGTTTTCCAGTCGCCGAACAAGGCACCCTTTTACTTTCCAGTCGTCGAACGAGGCACCCTTTCCTTTCCAGTAGCTGAACGAGGTACCATTAATTTCCAGTTGCTGAACGAGGCACCCTTTCCTTTCCAGTAGCCGAACAAGGCACCCTTTACTTTCTAGTCGCCGAACAAGGCACCCTTTATTTTCCAATCGCCGAACAAGGCACCTTTTAATTTCTAGTCGCCGAACGAGGCACCCTTTACCTTCCAGTCAACCGAGGGGCAACACCCTCAATCCTTTCATTTCCTGTTAACCGAGGGTCAACCCCTAATCCTTTTATTTCTAGTCAACCGAGGGGCAACACCCCTAATCTTTTCATTTCCTGTTAACTGAGGGTCAACCCCCAATTGATTTATTTCTAGTCAACCGAAGGGCAACACCCCCAATCCTTTCATTCCCAATCAACCGATGGTCAACCCCCAATCCTTTTACTTCCTGTCGACGAAGGGGCAGCACCCCCAATCCTTTCATTTCTTGTTGAACTAGGGGCATCGCCCCAAGTCTTTTATTTCCCAGTCAAAGCCTCATGGACTCATGCCTAGGTTATTCCATTTCTTAATTTAAGCCAGGGGCATCTCCTAAGTCATTTAATTTGAGTCAGGGGCATCCCCCTAAGTCATTTATTTTCTGTCAAAAAGCCTCAGGAACCCACTCCAGGGCTATCCCATTTCTCAATTTGAGTCAGGGGAATCCCCCCAAGTCATTTAATTTAAGCCAGGGACATTCCCCTAAGTCATTTATTTTCTGTCAAAAAGCCTTAGGCGTCTTTCCCTAGGCTGTTTTAATCAAAAACAATTAGGGGCATTCCCCCAAGTCATTTATTTTCTGTCAAAAGGCCTTAGGTATTCCCCCTAGGCTATTCCATTTCTTCATTAGAACTAGGGGCATCCCCCAAGTCATTTTTTTTCTGTCAAATAGCTTCAGTTACACCACTCCTATTTGAGCCAGGGGCATCCCCACAAGTCATTTATTTTCTGTAAAATAGCATCAGGAACCCACTCCCAGGCTATCACATTTCTCAATTTGAGCCAGGGGCATCCCCTAAGTCATTTATTTCCTGTCAAAGCCTCAGGTACCCACTCTTAGGCTATCCTATTTCTCAATTTGAGCCAGGGGCATCCCCCAAGTCATTTATTTCCTATCAAATCCTCAGCAACCCATTCTTAGGCTATTCCATTCCTCAATTTGAGCTAGGGGCATTGTTAGGGAATCCCTAGTGTACGTGTAGCGGAAATACAAGGCTTCCCATAGGATTTGCAAAGCACCGTGTTTCAAAGCATAAGACAAACACACACAAAAAAATTGTGTTTTAGGATTACCTCTTAAAGAATATCGAAGCAATCGTAGCCTCGTCCTTTAGGAGTCCACACGAGTACTCCCACCAGAAATGCTACACCTTCCAAATGCTAGTTTGACGGCATGTAGCTTTTACAACTTTTGCGTATTTTTGTGTCTCTTTTTGGGTAGCCGCCTATGAGCATCTTATGCTCTATTTATAGGCTTAGGTTTGACCTAATTTTCTCTCTAAAGAGTGGGCTCCTTACTCATTCTAAATAAGTTAGGCCCAATAGTCTTATTTTAGTCCAACTAAAATAAAAAGCTATTTTCTGATAGGCTTACTCTATGTGTGTGACCCTATAGGTAAAATACTCGGTTATATTAATAATAAACTATTTTATTATTAATATAAAATAAGAGCGGCATCTAGCAATGCATCATTATATCCGAATATTATTTATTAACAACATAACCTATAAGTGATAATTATTTTATATGTTTGTTCCTTTTGTCACGATATCCTAATTGGGCCCAAGGCATGGTCGTGTCATCCTTGTATGGTCCAATTTATTTTACTTGATACCAGAGTAGACTTTATCTGAATAAATATCCAATATTTATTCTTTCTAGCATGGCCATGCATTTCCTTAGTCTCACTCCATCAAGTGGCCTATAGATATCACTCCTGTCACATAGGAGAGACAAATCCCATCTACATCACTCACATCCCTCTGCATAATTTGTACATTGCCTAACCACAACCTTTATAGTCCTCTTATTACAGAAGACGTTTGATTGTATTAAAACAATAAACTCCTTATGTAGGAATCATAGTGACTTCAGGTCAAAGGACTACATATACCATTATCACATTGAGAATCGTTTATGACATTCATGTAACGACCCATGCAACGTTCTCATGGTGGGTCTGTCCAGTACATCATTACTCTTAATGTTTACCCGTGTGAAGACTTGATATCATTTATATCCATGATCTGTGAGATCAGATCATCAGTACACTCACACACTAGTCTTAATGTATTTACATGTCCCCACGTAAATACTTGACTAGGGACATTTTAGGAATAACTCTCATATGACCTATTACTCCAAGGATAAATAAAGGTTGTTAAACTATTTAACAAAAAATGACTTATTCAAAATGATGCAACCTATATAGGCTTTTAGTGCATATTTCCAACAATCTCCCACTTGCACTTAGAGCCGATAAGGTTAATGCCCAATGACGTCTACAGTGCCTTTATGCTTTTACTACGTAAGCGGTTTTACTAGTGGGTTCCCAACAATTTTGTTGGTATGCACATTGCATATTTTCATATCTTCCAAAGATGAAACTATTTAAGTATATGCTTGGATTAATCCACTTCCTTATATTGTTCTATGGTTCCATTGTCATCACAGTGGAAACTCATAGGATACAAAACATTTGGAATGATTAAATGTAAATTGCCTTCTTTTGTAATTTAACATAGCAAAATACTTAGATTTGTTAGTAGAACCAATGATTGTTTCTTGCTTTGAACCTTTCAAGCATACATCGTAACCATCTTGACAACACATATATTTTGATTGCAATCTTAAGTCTTTCAAATTAGTCAAAAATTGAAATCGATATAACCTTTATAACGAGCTCATCTTCCATTTATCAAGATTAAATCCTTAGTCCTTCTTAAGTGTTTAAGGATACTCTTGACTATAGAATGAGAATATTATTAGTTCTAGAAGAAGCATGTCTTCTTCATGTAATACTAGAACTATAATTGTGCAGTTACTAACCCTTTTATAGCCACAAGATTTATCTTCATTCTTTAATGAAGATTCTAGCTTCTAAAAGCTTGCTTTAGTCCATAAATAGAACATTTGCAGTTCACATACCTTCCTAGATGTTTTAGGCATAAAAGGCCTTTAGGTTGTGTCACATACACATCCTCAAGATGATTTCCATCTTGACATCTATCTACCATATCTCATAATGGTGGTATACTGCTACAATAAGCAGGATCTAAATGGTTTTTAAGCTAATTGAATTTTGTCAATCTTGCTTTTAAAGGTACTTTTATTACCATCCATGTTTAGTTTTCCTTTTGAAAACCCACTTGCATCCTATAGGTTTTACCCTTTAGGTGCGTCAACCAAGGATCATACCTTGTTAATATACATGGAACCCATTTCAAATCCCATGGTCTTATGCCATGTCTTAGAATCTAAACTTGCATTGGCCTCTTCATAAGAAGCTTAGTCATTTAGCAATATGCCTCCTTCCTGATTTATAAGATATCCATATCTTTCAGCTTTAGTGACATATCCTATTTGATCTTAGGCAAGTCTTGTGCTACCAGAGCTAAGGATTTCACAACACTTTGTGATTTCTGCTCCAAGTCCATCCTTGACTTTTAAATGCTTTGTGATACTTGAATTTATTCAAGTTCTACCATCCTCCCACTGATTCTTTAAGGGATGTACTCTTATTCAAGAATACAACATTCTAAGTAACAAGCCTTTTATTCTCAGATGGATTATAGAATTGATAACCCTTAGCTTTCTTTGGGTATTTCACAGAAGACATTTATCTAATTTGGATATGACCTTGTCAGAGTTGGATGCTCTATAGAAACATCATAGTTCCAAATTATTAGTAAAGACATACTAGGTTTCTTCCTAGTCCATATCATATATGGTTTCTATAAGAAAGTCTAAGATGGAACATGGTTAAGTGTGGAAATTTTGTTAATAAAGGAACGTTGAAGGAGTTAGAGATGTTTGATAATAATCAATAATCAAACTATGTCCAACAAGGTTTGACTTTTCCCCGTAGAGATGCTATCAAGGCATTCCTCTTACTCTATTAGATAGTTATCAAACTTATAACTCGAATTATTTGCTATCTTGATCTAATCAGGAGCTTTAATTGTCTTGCCAATTTGGTTTTTCACTTCATTATGAATTCTTTGAACTTTTCAAAGACTTTCTAACTTATGTTACATAAATCCATACTCATTGACTTTTCAATTAGTATGTTGAAGTATTGAAAAACATATCTAGTTATTGTTCCTATAGGCCCACATACATCGTTATGTATTAGATAATAGATTACTTATCTTTTCAATGAATGAGGTCTCAATTATCTCTCCAATAAAAAAGACTTACATGTCTCCATTGATTCCAAAATCAAAAAGAGTCCATATAACCACATTAATGGTATTTAGAAAATGTGTTTCTTATCCATTTGCCTTAGGAGACAATACCATGTAAGTAAGGTTCAAAATCACTTATTTTAACCTACTTTGGCAGTTGTTATAAATGGGTGTTTTGAGATTTAGGATGTGGAATCCATTACTCAATTGTGCATCAACATCCATTTGAAGAAATAAAGTTATTTTATGATAAGAAAAACATTTCTTGTCTAACAAGAAACAATATGCACAATGTCTAGTTCACTAACTAGCCCAGTAGGTAAAGATCTTCTCTTTATTGTAGAAACTTTTGCTCAATTTTACACAGATTCTCCACCCTTAACAAGTGATCTACTTCCTTGATCTTTCAAAATTTGAGATCTACTACTAGTATCTGATACTAATGTTAGTGAAGTAAAATAACTTGACTTTTATAACATGACCTGTAGTGGAAGTCTTACTTCCCTTTCTTTTGAACTCCTTCAAGTTCTTTAGACAAATTATTTCAATGTCTTATTTTGGCTAAAACTAGAAATAATTTCCTTTCTTGATCACCTTTTAGACTTCCAGACTAACTTGGCCTTAATAAAGTCTGTATACGATCATATCGTATATCTCCCATATATTCATATTGCCTTTTACGGCTCAGAGTTTATGCAGACTCCATAGGGTATTCAAGACCCAACCATAGATGATATATAAGCCAAACATGACACACTACTGCTTCATCTTTAATGAAGATAATTCTCAAGTCTCAATACCTATCTAGGCATTTTTTTAGATAAAGTGTCCTTCCAAAGGACAGATTGCAACAAAACAATATTTGGTATATCATGGTTATTCTAAAACAAATTACATGCAAATATATCACTTCTATTTAAAACATATTTAAATTTTGGTCATTAAATAAATATGTTGTCTCCCACTATTTTGATTCAAAACAAATACCCTCACTGAATCATAAAAAAAATCCCATTGGAAGATTTTTCTAGTGGGCCAAGATCCATATTTGGCCTAGTGTTGAGTCAGCTTTGGCAGATCGCCCAACCCTTGGTTATTTAGGTAGGAAACAAATTTCCAATTGCATCTCATGCAACTCTTGGATGATTGAGTGAGTAACTCTTTACCCTTATTCATCTTATGACTTTAAGCTCAATCCTTACGCCTCTAAGTTATTTTCAATCCAATTGAAAAACTTAGTTAAGTTTAGGCCTAATAAAAACAATTTGGATATTACAATTATCCCATCGCGCCTTACTAATATAAATGATAGCACCCTGCTTTGGCAGGCCCACTATTTATTGACATTAGTCTCAACGAGTGTTACTTATTAGAAGGCGTTTAAACTTAATATTAACGCTTCTAGGTTCTTCAATATGATTAAAGTTACCTAGATAAGTCCAATAACAAATGGTTGGATAATCCAATTATCCATCATCCTTTACTAATATCAATAAAAGCACCCTGCTTTGGCAGAACCTACACTTTATTGAAACTAGAATTGATGACTGTTGTTTATAAGAACACGTTTTAGACTGTTCATACCTTTAGGCTTTTCCAATCCAATTGAAAAAAGTCTATTTGAATAAAACTTAATAATACTTGGATAATCCAATTATCCAATCATGTCCTACTAAACATAAATAAAGGCACCCAACTATGATGTGGCCTACACTTTATTTATATCAAGTTAGACGTTATTACTTATTGGAAGGTATGATTGTCGGGCTTGAGGGATTTCAATTTTCTTATTGTTTATTACCGACTTTCATTAAACGCTTTAACGCAAAATAAAACCCCAAAACATGCAATCAAAATTGTGAGATGGTTATGGTCTTCCTAGAAAATAAAATAAAATAAAATAAACCTAAAGGAACTATGGTGCCTTGACTTCATGAAGTCCTACTTCTTGAAACCACCATCCTCCTAGAGTCACTACTCCTTTGTTCCTTTCAAGGTCATATCCATCACCACTCTAGGTTTCTTCTAGGTCTCCACCTTGTTGGCTTTTCCAAGATTACAATGTAATAAAGAAAACTCGTTTTACATACGAGTGAAGGGTTGAGAGAAGAAATTTAAGAATAGAGAAAGGCACAGCACGAAGGCTGTATTTAAAATTAAATAAAAAAAATCTAAGACCATAACCATTCACCATTGGACGTGTTAATTAATCAATTAATAGAGTAATCAATTGTATTTAAAATAAAATAAATTTTAAATCACATAATTAAACATGCGGGGTCATAAAAGGAAACTACGCAAAGAAGTTTGGCGGCTCTGTTGACCGTTCAATAGACAGGGTCAAGGGGTGTTCCAACCCAAAAATTTAGTACTGTAATCAGGTTAGTTCCCAGGAAAGAGAGGTGGGTCCGGAGTGACCGCTTAAGTACCAAGTCTTTCCTAGCCAGAACGTCCCACTGACCATTAACAGCTCAAAATATTCGGTTATGATTTCAAACAATTTGAAATCTTTAATTTTGAAACGGCCAAGATTTAACTTTTAAACCTTATCTTTTGACCCTTACAATTATCCTAAAATAGGAATAGTCAAGGTTTAACTTTTAAACCTTATCTCTAGAGTCTCAACAATCATCCTAATTTTTAGGAACGATCAAGGTTTAAATTTTAGACCTTATCTCTAGAGTTCAAGATATTTTATTTCGAATCCTATTAAATTTGATAAAGATCTTATCTTTAATTTGTAACTTTTACAAATCCTATCAAATTTATTAAGGATTAAATATTTGATTTTAAAATTATTAAATTTAATAAAGATCTCATCTTCTATTTGTAACAATTACAAATCATATTAAATTTAATAAATATGAATCAATTTGTAACTCCTACAAATCACATTAATTTTAAAAAGATCACATATGATGCAAATCCTATTAAAATTAATAAGAATAAATTATTTAAATTTGTAACTCTTACAAATCACATTAGTTTTAAAAAGATCACATATGATGCAAATCCTATTAAAATTAATAAGAATAAATTATTTAAATTTGTAACTCTTACAAATCACATTAATTTTAAAAGGATCACAAACAATGCAAATCCTATTAAAATTAATAAGAATAAATTATTTAAATTTGTAACTCTTACAAACTTTAATTTTAACAAATAATTAAAAATTTGATTTGTAACTTTTACAAATCGAATTTAAAATATAATATTAAAATCAAATATTTTATTTGTAACATTTACAAATAAATAAAACACCATTACGGCTAGGTTTCAACTTTTGAATCTTAGTTTTCATTAAGGCTAGGGTTTAACTCTTAAACTTTCTAAACACAATCTCACATGAACAATTCATATTAGAAAAGAGAAAGCATATAGACGTCATTGCATACAACCCTTGATTTCAATTTAATTAAATAAACATAAAACATGCCTTATAATTAGAACACATATAAAACAATCACCATTGCAACATACAACATTTTCATATAATAAAGCACATCTCAAAAACATGTTCTTTAATTAAAATGTTGAGAAAAACAATCAATATACATAAAACAAAAATAAATTGATATTAGCTTTCAAAAGGTGTAACCTTTGCAACATATCTCAAAAAAAATGCAACCTTTGCAAGATATATAAAAAAAATGCAACCTTTGCAAAAGGATTCAACCTTTACAATTCTTTTCATAAAAGAAATTTTATTTTATTTTTACATGTTCTTAAAACAAACATTTGCCCAAAACACGGTTTTGCAACCAGGCTCTGATACCACTGTTAGGGAATCCCTAGTGTACGTGCAGTGGAATTACAAGGATTCCCATAGGATTTGCAAAGCACCGTGTTTCAAAGCATAAGACAAACACACACAAAAAAATTGTGTTTTAGGATTACCTCTTAAAGAATATCGAAGCAATCGTAGCCTCGTCCTTTAGGAGTCCACACGAGTACTCCCACCAGAAATGCTACACCTTCCAAATGCTAGTTTGACGGCATGTAGCTTTTACAACTTTTGCGTATTTTTGTGTCTCTTTTTGGGTAGCCGCCTATGAGCATCTTATGCTCTATTTATAGGCTTAGGTTTGACCTAATTTGCTCTCTAAAGAGTGGGCTCCTTACTCATTCTAAATAAGTTAGGCCCAATAGTCTTATTTTAGTCCAACTAAAATAAAAAGCTATTTTCTAATGGGCTTACTCTATGTGTGTGACCCTATAGGTAAAATACTCAGTTATATTAATAATAAACTATTTTATTATTAATATAAAATAAGAGCGGCATCTAGCAATGCATCATTATGTCCGAATATTATTTATTAACAACATAACCTATAAGTGATAATTATTTTATATGTTTGTTCCTTTTGTCACGATATCCTAATTGGGCCCAAGGCATGGTCGTGTCATCCTTGTATGGTCAAATTTATTTTACTTGATACCGGAGTAGACTTTATCTGAATAAATATCCAATATTTATTCTTTCTAGCATGGTCATACATTTCCTTAGTCTCACTCCATCAAGTGGCCTATAGATATCACTCCTGTCACATAGAAGAGACAAATCCCATCTACATCACTCACATCCCTCTGCATAATTTGTATATTGTCTAACCATAGCCTTTATAGTCCTCTTATTACAGAAGACGTTTGATTGTATTAAAACAATAAACTCCTTATGTAGGAATCGTAGTGACTTCAGGTCAAAGGACTACATATACCATTATCACATTGAGAATCGTTTATGATATTCATGTAACGACCCATGCAACGTTCTCATGGTGGGTCTGTCCAGTACATCATTACTCTTAATGTGTACCCGTGTGAAGACTTGATATCATTTATATCCATGATCTGTGAGATCAGATCATCAGTACACTCACACACTAGTCTTAATGTATTTACATGTCCCCACATAAATACTTGACTAGGGACATTTTAGGAATAACTCTCATATGACCTATTACTCCAAGGATAAATAAAGGTTGTTAAACTATTTAACAAAAAATGACTTATTCAAAATGATGCGACCTATATAGGCTTTTAGTGCATATTTCCAACAGGCATCCCCCCAAGTCATTTAATTTGAGCCAGGGGCATTCCCCTAAGTCATTTATTTTCTATCAAAAAGCCTTAGGCGTCCTTCCCTAGGCTGTTTTAATCAAAACCAATCAGGGCCATTCCCTCAAATCATTTGTTTTCTATTAAAGGCCTCTGGAACCCACTCCTAGGCTATTCCATTTCTCAATTTAAGCTAGGGACATCCTCAAATCATTTGTTTTCTATTAAAGGCCTCAGGGACCCACTCCTAGGCTATTCTATTTCTTAATTTGAGCTAGGGGCATCCCCCTAGTCATTTGTTTTATATCAAAAAGCTTTAGGTACTCATTCCTAGGCTGTATCCTTTGTTCCAAATGTGATGAGACAATCCCCTGTGTCATTCATTTTTCTTCAAAGCTTTGAGTAGCCCTCTCTAGGCTACCCCATTTTCAATATCAAGGAAATATCCTCTGATTTGTTCATTTTCTAGGACAAAGGTCTAAATTCAGTCGTCAAACTTGGAACCTTGTTCATCTTCCCCAATTGTCAAAGTTGGCAACTCTTTAAGCTTCTCTAGGACTTTTAGGATTCTTGGTGTCGAAGTTGACACTTTATTAAGTTTCTATAACATATTTTAGGTTTTCTTATTCCCAAAATTGACACCTCTTCAAGTCTTCATCGCACTTCTTAAGCTTTATATTTGCCGAGGTTGGCTCTTCTTTAAGTCATCATCGCCAAAGTTGGTACTTTTAAGTCTTTCTTATTGCCAAAGCTGACATTATTTGAGTCTTTTATTTGTCAAAATCATTACCTTTTTGAGGTTGTTAGTGTCAAGATGGTGTTCACGTTTTTACTTCCTTTTCACGATATGAATGAATCATTCATATTTTCGTGAAAAGAAACTAAAGAGGGGGAGCTGTAAACACCATATTTCATTTATTTTTTATTATTTTTTTAATTATTAAAAATTAAATAATATTTTTTTCCCACACCATTCCGAGAAACTAGTCCAAAATCTGGATGTGGTCTCCTCCTTATCCCATCACCTACACCATCATCAGAAAACGAAATACAACAGACTCCCTTCCTCAATCATCTTCATAAAAACACCTTCATCATCATCCCCTAAACCCCTTTCACCAATAGCAAAAAAAATAAAATCAATTCCTCTCATTTTCTCTTAACCCAACAGCTACACCTCCACCAATAATCTTCTCCAACAACATCCATCATCCAACTTCATCATCACCATACAACCAAACCAAAAAAAAAAATCAAAACACCAACAAAGAACCAAAAAACACCATCTCCTACATTCCATCAACAATAAAATAAAGAAAACCAAAAACAGAGAAGGGACCCAATTTCTTCACCTCATCTCCATCATTTCATCTTCCTCCTTTTCATCAAATCAGAACCCAACACACCAAAGCTAGGACAAATCATCACCAGCAACATCATCTTCATTATCTTTCGAAAAAACACAAACAACACCATTAACGAAAAGAACACAAGAAGAAGAAGGACAGTCACCAGAGACTATCACTGCCACGCTCGCCGTCGTCGGCGTCCGCGAGTCCTAGCAGACCCCTGCACGAACTCACTGAACCGGAGCTCACCGCCGGTCATCTCCTCCAAAGCTGACCCCCCTGACGCACCAACCTCCGCAACGGACCCTCCTCGCGAGCGACGCCAGCCTCCGTGCGTCACCTTCCCCTCCAATGATCCACTGTCCAGACCCGCCGGGATCCACCGACCTCCTCCCTCCATGACCGACACCCTCCCCGACGCCGACCAGGCTCGTGCCGGTCAGACCCGCGACCGTCATCCTCTCCCTCCGTCGATCTTCCTCTCCCTCTCTCGGTCGACTCTCTCTCCCTCCTCCTCTCCCGATCTCCTTCTCTCTCTTCCCCCTCTCCTTCTCACTCTTTCGCACCCTCTCACTCTCTGTTACTCTTTCTCTCTTTTCTTGTCTTATTTTTTCTTGTGTTTGTTCTCTTTTCTTGTTTTAGTTTGAGGCCCATTCTTCTTTTCTTTTCTTTTTTTAAATTAATTAATTTATTTCTTTTCTTCTCTTTTGTTTTTTTAAGCCTTAAACAGGGCCCATTCAGTATTTTTAAAAAAACCAAAAATAAACATTCAGATTTATTTTAAAGGAATTTGGTTAAAAATAAAGTTTTTTTGTATATATTGAGATGATTAAATACTGGGCATATTTTTTTTTAAAATTATTATAAAAGTGATAAATAATTTTTTATAAAAATCAAAATATGTCACTTTCTTTTTAGGAATAATGAATAAGAATAAATTAAATGCTTTTTAGGATAATAAGATGAATAAATAGCTTTTATTTATGATGGAGATGTTAAAAGGTAAATATTCCTTCTTATAAATAAATATGTAATATAATTTTTGTGCTAATTAAAAAAAATATAAAAAATCTAAATATCTTTTAAGGATAAAAGTAACTAGTTTTATCTATATTAAATCTAAAAATATTAAGTATATATTTCCTTTTAAAATAAATGTCCTAAAATCTTATGAGCAATGTTGTGCAAAATTCCTTTTGCCCACGTTCGCTTAATAAGACCTTGAAGGTTTGTACACTTGCGATCTTCTTCGCCTTGTATTTCTCCTTCCTCATGAGTTTTTTTTATTATTAAAAATCAAAATCAATCAAAAACAATTTAAATATTTTCCCTTCAAAATTATTTTCTCCAAAGAACTACGTGACCCTGATTTCTCGAAAGTTCGAGAATACGTAGGAGCGGGAAGTAGTTCCTGTCGGGCCCATCTTTCTTTGTTTAATTTTTAGAGTTTCCATTTTTGTCTTGTTACTAAAAGGAGGAGCGAGGTTAATTTGGACGAGACGTCCTGTTAATCTCATATTTAAAAATTTTGTGTCTATTTTTTTGTCTATTTTGTATGCTTTGTCATTTCGTATGTTCCTTTTCTGAAGAAGTTAAAATATTTTTTGGGCTAATTATAATGTACACTATCATCTTGAGATAACCATTTTATAACGGACAGTTGTGAGGTGCTAATAACTTCCTCACCTGTAATTAGACTCCCGAACTTGGAATTTCATTTTTATGACCAATGCTTTAACAAAGGTTTTTCCGGTATTTTACCCTTAAAAATATTAGTGGCGACTCCCTGTTTTCTTTTCAAAAGGATTTCGAAACTCATTTTATTTTTAAGGGTCGGCCTTCCCGTCGCGATCCCGGTCGTGACAGCAGGCAATGTAGAGAAAGTGGTAGGGGTCTTCCTCGTCTGGGCTATCTAGGTCCCGATCCCACTGAGGTCAAACACTTCCTTCCTTCTTGTTGACGCCCTCGACAGCCTCTAAATAATCATCGGTAGAAGAAAGGGTGAGAGGTGGCTCCCACCAAGTGTCTAAGCGGGTAGCTCAGCCTCCTTCTGGGCCTGCATGGCCTGGTACGCCTCTTGTATATGTTTAGAAAAATCAAATAAGTTACTAAATGTAAATTTATAAAAAAATTTAAAAACATTTGTATAAGTTTAGATAAAGTACTGCTATCTCGGTGGTCTTTTGGTTAACCTAGTGACCAGCCTTGTTTTTCTTGGTGATTTACACCACCTCGAATAACGAAGGCTCACGGTGCTCTTTTTGCTCCTGCAATTCACAACATATTAAAATTGTTAGTGAAAAATCTTGAAGTCATTGTATTAAGAAATATATTTAACAATGTGTACTTACAAATCTCCTTTTATGCTCAACCACTGAAATGGAACCCCTTGTGAGGCTTCGACACCAACTAGTCTATTTGCCTTGTTCCTAGCACTGGCCTGTTGGAACAAGATACTTCCCCACTTCTTCATCGTCCCTTCCTAGTGGGGCTTGGGGATCCATCGAGGGTGCTCATTCTTCGCCTTTACCATCTAGAGGGTACTCTTGATGATTTTAAAGGTCTTTATGGTAAAGATCCTCTTAATCTCATCAGTCATACCCTCCTCCCACCTATACTCACGCTGGAAAGTAGAATGCAAATCCAAATAAAAATACAATTGTATACAATAATGCAAAAGATACATGAAATTAGAAGGGTTGTGTTAGACTTACCGAGAAAGTGTCAAACCATTTATCCTGGACAGTCTTACCAGTATCTATCCAGGAGATGTAAGGACCATCCCACTGGGCCTTCAGAACCTTAGTAATCGCTTTGCTAATGCAAGTACTATCAGCATAACTATAATTTTAAAAATCAAATAATTAATCAACAAAATTAAACCTTAAAATTAACATAAAATAGGGAGTCCACCAAAATTTCGACAGAGTCTCCCCCGTAAACTAGACATTTCCAAATCTTTAGAAGTACCCTATTACACACATAAAGCTTTCCAGTACAGTTCAATGTGAAGAAACATCAACAGACATGTAATAGTTATGTTATCAGTATACATACCAGTACCTAGTGAGTTTTGCTCTCCATTAACAAGTAACAATTAATTCAATCTCAACATTAAGGATAACATAAGTCTACAACACACACAACAGTACCTAGTGAGCTTTCCTTTCCACTAACAAACGACAATCAAATGAATGTCCACATTACAAAAATTAATGTCATCAGCACACAAACCAGTACCTAGTGACCTTTGCTCTTCACTAATAAACAACAATCAAATCAATCTAAATAATACAAATAGTTATGTTATCAAATCAAATCAAATCAGTTTGGACTTCACTAACACACAAACCAGTATAAAAAGATGTAAACTCTAGGAATATAGTAACACTTACTCGTCCACATTTGATAATGGGACCATAGTGGGAAGAGGGTCAGATGTTGATGAAGGGGTCACCTCATGGATCTGTTCCTCCTGCTGCTCAGGCTGTAACACCTCTAGGGTGGTAGTGGCTGTAGCATCACCCAAAATGGTCAGTGTGGGTGTCCCATGTATAGTCTCATTTGTCGGTGTTGTTTCCCTCTGTGTAGGGGTACCCAGCCGTGTAACCGGGGAGTGTCTACCACCACCCTGACCAAACCGTCCTTTGCGTCCAGTCATCTATCAATAAAACAATGTAAGCATTAATTAGTAAAAGAAATAACATGTATATATATATAAAACTACATACTCTATGTCTGTTTCAGTCTGGAATTCCCCTTCTGTGTTAGTGTGACTTTCAAAATTTGTTCTAGACGTGTCATCAATATCCAAATTTGCCCTGGACCATTTTAATGATAAGACAACTTATGTGTTAATGTGCTCATCGCCTGAAGCTGCAAGTGTCTCGTCCAATATAACTAGATCAATATTCAACATTGAATGAATATGGTGGAAGTCGCTCGGAGCTAGCTAATAAGCATTTTCAACCTCATCAGAGACGTTATCAGTGATCTGACTACGAGTCTTGGCTTTGATGACTACATACCAATCACGGTGCCCTCTAGTGAATTCTGTGTAATAAACTTACTTGGCTTACTGGGTAAAGATGAAGGGATCAAACCCTTTATATCTACTGCTTTTTTCACCTCAACTAATTTGTAATGGTTGTCAACTTTTGTACCCACACTGATTGTGTTGTCGAACCAATCACACTTGAATAAAACTAAATCTCTTTTAACTTACCCGGAGAAAGAAACTTGAATAATCTCTTTTAAGACACCATAGAAGTCCTCCTCTAAATGTCCAATTGTGCATTTAACACATACCTAAAGTTATGTGTTCGCATTCCTTTACTCCATTAAAAAATGTTAAACCTATAGTTGTTTACATAGTAAATTAGCCATTTTTTAATAGTTTTCATAGGCCCCTAAGAAATAGTTTAGAGTAAAGGGTCTTCAATTTGGTTATTTAGGTCTTGAATCTATTAAAAGCATAAAATACAACAATGTTAGATAACATAAGTATACAACTTAAAAAAACATAAAGTTTACAGGCCATACGTGTTGTGCAAACCAATCGATGAACTTGGATAATACCTCACTATGAACTTGGTCATCAGTTATATCATTTTTCTCTTGTCTCAGTATATATGCATATATATTATTTAAAGAACAATAGTTTTACTACATAAAAATCCTATGTTCAAATTGGAAAAATGTAAAAGCAGGTGACTTACTCGAGATATATTTCAACTTCCACGTAGTTTAAAAGAATGTACAAGTAAGTCGTCTTTCAATGTTTCTCATCAATGTAACATTCTATGAGCTTGCCCCCAAGATGACCGAGATAGTTAAATATTAAGCTTGTTTGTCCACACCGGGATTTGGTACGACCCCTACGTTACTAGGGATTATAGTTATTCTTGTTTCTATCTTTGTCGGAAAGTAGAATGAATCAAAAGTTGTCATTTCTTCCACTAAGTATGCCTCACAAATTGGTGCCTCAATGTATGCCTTGTTTGAGACTTTATTTTTTAAAGAGTGTAGGAATCTAGTGAAAGATAAAGAATTATTGAGTTATGTATACATTAATTTTTACAACAAATTTTGGAATGGAAGTAAAGTTATTCTAACGTCTAATCTTTCAAACAGATACATCCAATGATATGCACTAGACCACCAACGCTAGCCTTGTACGGTGGATGAATCGGTAGGTGCTCCATAGAATAAAAAAAACTAGGGGAAATTTGCTCCAGCTTATAAATCAACATCAGAATGCTTTCCTCCATCCTAATAAGATTCTCCTTTGTTAAGACTGTTGCTATCAACTCTTTAAAAAATGACTCAACTCAACCAATGGTTTCTAGATGGGTTTCAGTAAGGTAAGAAATGCGTATGGTAGTAGTTGTTTCATAAAGACATGACAATCATGACTTTTAATGCCAAACAGCCTGCCATTCTTTAGGTCGACACATCTACTCAAATTCAAAGCAAACTCGTCAGGCATGGTCAACTCATTCACCTACAAACAGACAACTATTTGTTGACCTTTTGTTAATGCATATTTGGCTTGCGGTTTAAACATTTTTCCACGCCCCACATCCCTCAATTCCAGATCCTTCCTTGAATATAAACTTGCAACATATAATCGGCTTTTCTCATTATCCTTTGTTCTCCCTTTGATGTCCATCACAATGTCAAATATGTTCATGAAAACATTTCGTTCAGTGTGCATGACATCTATGTTGTGTCTTAACAATAGGTCTTTCTAATACGACAAATCCCACAGTATACTTTGCTTCACCTAGTGGTGCTCTTTCCCATAACCCGCAAACTCCTTAACATTCTTATCCTAAATGTAAGGATAGTCAGATACTCTTTACCATACCTGTGGACTGGATAATCTACAGGGTGGAGGTTCATTGACACCTTGTTTTCTTAAAAGCGGTTCTTGATCTCCTATAAGGGTGATCCATTGGTAGGAATTTATGATGACAGTCAAAATAACTTGTTTTGCCGCTAAAGGGGAGTGATTCCTTCCCAGTATGTTCCATGCATATAGGGAAAACAAGCTTCTCAAAAGTTGACCATCCAAAAAGCATACCATACGCAGGGAAGTCATTAATGGTCCACATCAAAACAACCCTCATCATGAAATTATTTTTTAAGGATGCATTGCAAGTCATAACCCCAACATCCCACAATTGTGTCAACTCCTTAATCAACGGTTGCAAAAAGACGTCTATTTTTGCCTTTGGATTTTTGGGTCCTGGGACCACTATAGATAGAAACATCACCTCCTCTTCATACACATCTCAAGAGGCAGATTGTACAAGGTTAGTATAACTGGTCAATAAGAGTACGCTCTTCTATATTGACCAAACAAGTTGAATCTGTCAGTACATAGGCCAAGCCATACATTGCGCGGCCATGTGAAAAGTTTGAGTACAACCTATCTAAATACTTCCACGCTTTCCCATTAGATGGATGACACAAAAGGCCTTTTTGTGTTTAATTCAGAGCATGCTAACGCATGCGTTTTACCTTCGACAATGAGGCGTATAAATGTTAAGGACGTGGTGTAATAAGAAAGTACCATATTTTCTTCCTTGTCATTCTAGTTACTTTCTCTCTTAATAGTTTTGTAACGATCCTTGCTACAGTGTACATATTTGTCCACACTCTTGTCTACAAACTTATTTTAGAACAACATACACCCGTCAACATAACATTCTATCTTGACACACCTCAATCCCAGGTTCGCCATACTTTTCTTAGCATAATGCAGGTTTGACGGCATTCTATTTCCGTTTGGCATAGTGGAACCCATCAAATCCACCATTTTATTAAAACAACCTCCGAAGATATTATACTCTGTCTTTATGCTTAAAGCAACTAGGGAGGCAGATTTGGTATGACTCTCACAGCCATCCCATAACGGGGTCTGGGCCGCTGCCAATAAATTATAAAATCTCTTAACATCTGGATTAGAATCTTTCTCTACACCCTTATTCTAATCCCTATGTTCGTCATCATGTTGTAGAACACGCTCGGTGAAAGGTCTAACATGATCCATCACCATCTACTCCATGTTGTTATAGTTATCCCTGTTACCCCTTACTTCATAGTAAGATGGTTGCATAGTACGCTCGGTGGCCTGGGCGACAATTTCTCACCATGGTTGTACCACCAATAATATCCTTTCATGAATCCCTTCTCATTTAAGTGGCACATTACATCATCCGCGTATTCAAAATTCATGCATCCACACTTAGAGCAAGGACAACATATCTTCTGGGTTGCTTCAAACTCAGGGGTGTTGGCCATAGCGAATGGAATGAACTCACATAGCCTCATAAAAAACTCTTTAATGACTCATTGATTATGATCCAGGCAGTTGTACATCCATCGTTGATGTGTCAGAACCTCTATTCATGATATCTAACGATAATAGGATTGGTTAGTTTAATTAAACAAGATTTAACTATCGTTCGTGAATCACTCTTTATCTCTTTGATGATGTAAGTAGGTGGGCCCCTATCCCATTCAGAATGAAAATATAACCATCTGGTTACCTATATGCATGTTTGTATAAAGTTTGTGGCTTGACGTTCAATCAAAATTTTGGCAGCATTTTACATTGGTCTCCGAGTACATAGAGGTATGTGGGGGTCGAAACACCCCACACAAACATGCACCTAAAGACAACACAAAATGCAAAAACTGAAATCCAATTGCACATCAACAACACAAGTTTCACATAAACACCATTATCTATGGGTTACGCCCTATTGGTTATAGATTCATCCTAAACTATCTAATCGAGACAATTGAAGATCCAACATATATAGATGTTTCGACCAGTTGTGTTAAGTTTTGAACGAGAACCTATTAGGTACATACACGGTCTAATGACAAGGGGAGCCTATCGAAATTTTGACTGAGTCTCCCCTATAAACTAGACATTTCAAAATTTTACCAAACCCTGTTACACACATAAAACAACCTAGTATAATTCAAGCTATATAGAGTTCAATAATTTATGGTATGAAACATTTATGTTAATTTGCAGAATGCACAATTATAAATGGCAACGAAACAATCACCTCACAAGGGTTCTGATGACATTTATTATTTCTTCTTTCTTTCCTCCTAAGATGTGCATATTTCAAGGTACGTGAAATTATCATAATATGAAATTAATATATGTTTGTTGAGTCTTCAAAGATGATAAGGTAGAATTTTAGATATGGTGATTACTTGATATGGTATAAGGACTCTAGAATATGAATTTGCTTTGCCATTTGAAACGAACATGATCATAATTGTGAGGACTGTAGAAAATTTATATTGACATTCATTCAAATCAGTATAAGAGAAAGTAATAATAGGATTCACTAGAAGTCACCAAAAAAGGGTAGCTTAGGAAGAGATGGGTCACAGAAAAAAGAGATGATAGGGAAGATTTATATGTAGAAGACAAGAGATAATGATTTAAAAGCAACACATGACAACAAATGCGAATCGAGAATAAAGAGGGGAAATTATTCTAAAGTACAATGAAAATTAGGTGATCATCAATGTTAATAACGATATGCGGCCTAAAATATACATGCAACCAATGAATAATAAGAAGAAATATAATGGAGTAGAAAATATTTTTAACAATGATCTTAAAAATAATAATTACAAAATGGTTTCCATTTTCAACTGAGCTAAGTAGTAATTAAACCCAAAAAAGTATAAAATTGACAAGTCATATGTGCATTCTTTGGGACACCAAAACAATAGGGTGATTTGATTTGATTTCCCTCATTTCTAAAGAGAAGAAGTTGGGCATGTACAAATATTAGTACTACAAATCATAACAGCCTATACTATACTATTTTGAAGGAAAAAAAGGAAAAAAAACCAAAAGCATGTGTCATCATTGGATACTCTCCGCTTGTGTATTGTACATCCCTTATCCGTAATATATATGTACACTTGATATTCTAAATAACAAAACTATAAGGTTTATTATCCTATGGCATATTTTAAATTTCTAGAGCAGAACTTAATCTATCCTCCTCTTTGAGATGACCTTTTTCTTGCAATAAGTTTCAATCAAACTTATAAGCAACATCCTAATAAGCAATACAATAATACAACTTGCTCTCCTCATATAGTTAATCTTGAGTACGATTATGCTCCCCAAATTTAGATTAGAAAGAAAATCATAGAACCTAGTGAAAAACTTTGAAGGCATTTATAGAAATGTTAATGTACTTGTAATAATACATATTCCATATGTCCATGGCAGAACAAAATAATGCCTGTAACCGATGACCTCAAACGAAAATGCATTTAATACAGGTGAGTTCAAAGCTTCCAGGGAAAGGGAAAAACTTGTTTGGAGCAAGGCCAGAGATAGTGAAAGTGTGAGAAGAGGATAACGGAGGCGAGGCACACGGCTAGGGGATCGACCATGAGAGGGTTGGAGTATGCCGTGAGAGACTCAGGGGAGACAGTAAGCCATCGAGAGATGAGAGAGGTTCCGCTGAAGAATCAAGGAAGAAATTAAAAAGGAAAAGGGAGGAAAATGGATGAAGAACTTAGGGAAACTGATTTGGAAGGAAGGGGGCTTTTGAATAAGATTAAAAGATTCAGTGACGACAAAAAACCCATCACTAGCTTTAAAAGGTGGACACGTGCCTGAACTAGCGACGCTATACACCCGTCGCTAGCCTGAACAACCTAGTGAAGATGCACAGTTCTGTTACTGAATTAACCAACGATAGCAACGTGACTGGCCATTGCTACATTGAACCTCAGATTTTTTGGTTACAGTAAAGCCAACGACGACCATTAGCCTATCGCTATAATTAACAAGTATAGTGACGAAGTCGCCTCCATCGCTATCGTGGGTGGCAACAAAAAAATAGAAGGAATCGAAAAAGTTAGATGAGAGGAACGTTAGTGACGACCAATATCCATCGCTACACTGAATACCCTAGAGAGGAGGAACATTTCCGTCACCGAGTTAATAACAAAAATGACAAGGAAGGCTGTCACTATGTTTAACCTCAAATTTTGGGTGACGACTTCAAGCCCATCGCTATAATGATCAAGTATGACATATCGCCCATCGCTACAGTGTGCACCAACAAAAAAAATTGGAGGGAATCTAAAAAATTGGATGGAGGGAACGTTAGCAACCGCTGCAGCGACGAACCAAAAGGTAACGACGGGTTCAGCGAAGGATTGTTACATATATTAGCGATGGTGTATGTGGTCATCACTAAGTTGGTAGCTGATTTCCTTTTCAAGGTCCCGTTTACCTTATGGTCGTTAACTCGTCACTAATTAGCAATGACATGTTGTTGGTCGCTGTTTAGTAGTAGCTGTCAGGGGTTTTTTTAGTAGTGATGGTCCATTGACTCAATTCATGAGTTTGAATCGCATGATATACTAATAATAAATTATATAAAGATTAAGTTAAGTGGAGGTTTATACATTAGAAAATACTAATAGATGGTTCTGAGTGTTAAAATGCAATTTTTGACTGTTAAAACCTTGACAATTTTATTTTTCTAATAAGTTTAAAAGTCATTTTAACTATTAGAAACTATATTTTAATTTTTAATATCATGTGTTAATATATAGTTATGTGTCAATTGATAGTCGAATATATTAAACTTATACTCAAATTCATAATAAAGATTAAAATAAAATATTCAATATAATTTAGATATAAAATAAAAATATTTTATAAAAATTAAAAGAACCATAATTAGAGAGGAATAAAAACATATTCAAGACCTTTCAATTTAAATGGATAGAAGACATCTACTCAATATGGACAAATTTTACCAATGTTTTCAGAACCAAACTGATCATTAAGTCGGTGAAGGTGCTGGTTCAAGGTTTATTGGTCGAACTGGTAGCCCAACCATGCCCAAACCAGTAATGATAAATTATTATTATTATTATATATTAAATAATAATCAATTACACCAAAATAACATCATATTCATAAAAAAGAAATCCAGCAAGCATATTAGAATTTAAAAATTACATAACAAGAAAGATTCAAACTAGTATACACCATGACATATGTAACATCCCTAGTGTTTTAATAATTGGAATAAATGAATAAATGCATTTTGATTTTAAATAATAAAAATTAAGTAATGTGAAGTGAATTATTGGGTTTTAAAAGGGATTTCAAAGGAAATGGAGGATAAGAGCTTGACACGTAGCGTGGTTGTGGCACGTAGCATCAGCATTGCAATCAGTTTTAAATGGGGACATGCAAAACAGAATGTTAAAACACCTTTCTTCCTCTCTTTTCCTTCCTCCATGCAATTTGTGGCCAAAGCTTAAGGAAACTTACAATTTCTTGCATTTTTGGATCTTGGGAGTTGAGATGAGTTACAGAAGACCATTAATTTTCAAGTTTCTTTTTCCTTCTTCTTCCCCCTCTCTTAAAACCGAATTGTATGTGTGGGAGAAAGGCTTAGATTTTAAGTTTTGATGGACTTGAAAGCTTGGGTTTGGAGTTTTGAAGGGCAAGAAAGGTAATGTACTAACTGGGTTGGTGTTTCGGTGATCGTAGGTGCTAGAATGAGTGTCGAAGGAACAATTGACAAAGAGGGTATCAAATTCAGAAGAGGAAGTGTGAATCAAGTGATCGGAGGATGCAACCGACACCGACAACAAATAATGGAAGCTTGGAATTAAGGTAAAGGAGGTTCAAGTCATAATTAATTAGGATTGACATGTAAATTAGGTGCAAGAAGATTATAATTTAAGTAAGAGTCATTAAATAGATCATAGACTAGCTAGATAATATTTATATGAATATATGTATATGTGCATGTATGATTTAGTAATTATTAAACCAAGGATGAGATGAAAGTCATGAAATATAAAATAGAATGATTAATAATCAACCGAAAGTAATGATTTAAATTATGAACATTATATCTGTGTGTAGCGATTGCATTTTTGAAATGTATATGCATATGTGAGCATTGGTAAGATGGTGGAATTATGTAATAATGGTGAATTGATGTACGTTGTGGCATGATATTGGTGGGCTTGGCATGTTGGCCGCCCCAGTTGATGATTGTTATGAGTTGTGAATGAGCCACATGGTATATGATATGTGATTAATGAGGTATATACATGATTATGTGGTATGAGACGGCCGACGGTATGGATAGCTCCTCGTTTTCTAGCTCTCGTGGTTTTTATGCCCAGTTGAGCTACCAGTGGTCTAGTAGGACCCAGTGGTTGAGGTAGAGAGTCAAGTAGGACTAGGTGGACCAAGCAGGGTCCACATGGTGTCAAGTAGGACCCCCAGCTAAAGGCTGATCCTTTGGTATCCGGATACTAGGAGTTTGATACACATGTGAGTCAGTTGTGCATATGTAATTTGATATTGATGTATGTTTTATGATGAATGGTAAATTGATATTATGGCGTTTATAATGAATTTGAAAATTGATGATATTATGACATTAAATATGAGTATGGATGATGTTGAGTCTGAAGCATGTAGTTTATTTTGTTGTGAAAATGTATTAAAGATTATACTAGTGTGTATTTGCAGTGGTAACTGGATAAATGCAACAAATGGGTTAGTAATATAATGAGTGGAACATTAGGTAATAAGTAGATACATTTACTATTTCCATTCTATATTAATTACGATATGCCAAACACTCACCTTTACCATGGTTTATTTAATTTTAGTGACCAGTGACAGGGAGGATGCCAATGCCTCGAAGGTGTGCCAAGCAGAGAGTTGATGTCAAGGAATAATGGAAACTATGAAATGAGCAGATTTATGTAATGTGTTTGATGTATGTAATAGTTTGTTGATTATGTTTAATGATGACTTGGATTATGATGAACTAGTATGATAGCTGATAATTACGATTAGTGTGATGATGGTTAATGAATTAGTTATGATGATGAATTATAGAATCATGTGATGAAGTAGTTAGATTGAGATTTTAATGATAATTATGTTGAATTTCATGAAATTGATGTATATTGGCATGGAGCCATGAATTATGTGTTTGATAACTGTTATAGGCAGGTCTTGTGTCTAGTTATGAATTATGAATGATGTGATTGAAGATTAGTGGATAGATGGGTGAATTAGATGAATTATGGCATGTAGTTGAAATAGGTGTTTTATGTGAAATTAAGGAATTAAATAGGTGATTTTGAGATCCGACAGGTTTTGGGATCCCTAGAAGGGACCAATAGGTTCCCTAGGTCATTTAGAAGTTGTACATATAGACATTGGACCAATTGGAGTCCATTTAGGTGATTTAGTGCAAGGATTTTGCACATAATTGAGTTAAATTGCATTTCACGCATAACTTGTGCATATGATGAAATTTTGGCGAATAGACAACGCCAACAGTTTTGGAATGGGGAAAACATGTAGCACGTGAAGGTTTATAGTAATCAGACATGAAACGGGCCAATTGGGTAGGTTAGAAGTTGGCCGATTGGCCTAAATTGTGTAACAGCAACAAGTGTTGTTACTGATAGGCTGACGTTGGGTACCAGCCTGAAGCGTAGCGTCAGGGCTGCAAATGGAGCCCCACGTGTCAGGCCCCTGTTTCCCAAAAAATTGTATTTTTGCATTCTGGTTGATATTTTGGGATTTTCATGTGTAGTATAAATGATATTTGGGGACTTTTAGCATAAAACAATTATTTTTCTAAATATTGGATTATTTACTTAATTATTTTATGAAAAATTTATGGCAAATTTTAATTAAACGTGTAAAAATAAATGTAAAATGACCTAGGACGTCACAACATAATATATTGAATAGGTTTAACATACACTAGTTCAAACTAAGTAAAATAAAAAGATATATCAGTCTGCTTTATTTTATTTTTTATTTTCTTTAATTTTAATGATTTATATATATGACAAACTTTGAAGTTATTCATGCAAATTATATAGGTCATTTACTTTTTCTTTTTAAAATTTTAAAAAGTTTAAATTAATATTTACTATAGGAAAAAGTCATTCATTTTATTCATTTTTATTTTTTTATTTTCACTATCATTACATTGAAGGTTATTTTCCAAAATCATATACTAAATTGAAAATTTAAAATCTTGTAAAATAAATTATATGTCTCTTAAGGACTACTTGAAAATTTATTCTTAAATATATAATTTTAAATATGATAGTGATTCAAACTAATTATATAATAAATTAAAACATTAAGAATTTAAAATATTATAAACTTAGAATTATATTATACTTTAAGGAAAGTATATAAATTTTTTTATTATTATTATTATTATTATTATTATTATTATTGATCTAGTCCTGACACTGGCTCATGAGCAATACGATAATTTGACTATAATCTGTCATTCAAGACCAGTATCCCATATAGTTTGGTGTCACAACACCGGTATTCTGGCATCACGTGCAAGGTCCCTGAACTGACTCCGCTTTGAGCCATTCTATCAACGCTGGAAAGTCAGAGTTGACCTATGCATTAGTGTGTTAAACAAGTAACCTACAAAGTGACTAATTGGTAGGTAGAGCCATTTGGAAACGTCTCTTTCATGTGTTAGTCTTTCTATGACGGATCAAAATCGTACTAACACAATGTACGAGAAACTTCATGAGCAAGAAGGCTTTTCCACTACCTCCAGGTATAAATACCTATGCATCAACATAACAAAGGTAGAACTATCTCTCTGTAACTTATGCTTGAGCTTTGATATTCCCATTAAATATTCACTGACTTGAACGTTAGAGTGTCCTTGCAAGTGACACCCCTTTTTTGCCCCACAACATGTAAGGCTGGTGATTTCGTATGAGGAATCACTCTAAGACCTTTATTTCCCTACTAGAATAAAGGATATAATATCAGATCCCTATTAAACCAATGTAAAATCTAAGCTTACAACTATTATTAAGAAGTGTCCCGAGGCCGTGGACTAATTCATTAGTACGCCCGATGAGACCTGTAAATTTTTAGTCCCATATTCGCACCAACCTGAGATGTCCAAGTAGGAGGTGTCTCACACGCCTCCTTACTTAAGGATCGTTACATACGAAAAGGAACAGGAAACTCAGTCTCATGTAGAGTTGCAAAATCCTAGACGTAAGAGTATCCCATTCGGTAATTCATCTTCTGCATACAAGTCAAATATTCCTTTCTCGAGGAGGCTCATGAGTGTCCCCATCCCCAAGAATCTACAAGCTACCCAGTCTCTCTCTATAGGTAAGTATATTAGAGAAACAGATCTGTGCAAGCATCTTGATGCTTACATGTATGAAGCCATGTTCTTGGGAGCTGAAGCTGACGTCGTGTGTCACATGTTCACACACACATTGATAGAGGAAACCCTAGCTTGGTTTAAGAGGCTCCCATCGGATCTATTAATTCTTAGGAAGAGATGGCAGAAGCTTTGGGAGAATACTTTATGATCTTCAAAGACGTACCTAAGACGTCTCACACCCCCACTTAAATCAAGCGGAGTGAGACGGAGTCCTTGAAGGACTTCCTCAAGAAGTTCTACAAAGAAGCTGTGATGGTCCTAGATCTCACCGAGGCCTCAAGTTGCATATCGAGATTGAGGTTACATCTTAAGTCCCTTTTTGCTTTGTCTCTGGCAAAAGGACCACCAACCACCTTCAAAGAGTTTAGACGCAAGGCATCCAAATATATGGTTATTGAGATACACCTCGAAGCCACTGTTATGTGTTTGGCAAGAACACCAATTTATCATTATAGTTTTCAAAATTTATAGATATCGTTCCCACAAGGATTGATGGTTTTCAGTAAAAGACAGTAATTTTTATTTACTGATGTTAAAAGTACCAAAACTTAATAAAAGAATATTTCATATACAACTTTGTATATAATTCACAAATTCCAAGATTGATTTATACATTGATCAAGTGTAATGTAAAAATTGTAAAACTACCTAGAAAATAACTAAGTAACACTTTAGAACAATTCCAATACTTGAGATTTAAACACAGAGTCACAAACTATGTTGGAATTAGGATTCCCGCACTATAAAAATAAAAAGTAACTACAAATATGCATATTTAATCATCAAGTTTATGTCATTGCAACTTAAAATCATTAAACCCGATCCCTCGGTGAATAAATTCTAAATAGTTACCATAAAGTTTGATCCCTCAATGCTTTCTCAGTAAAAACTTGCTTTAAGCCCTGGCCTTAACACAATAATAATTACCAACCCTATCCGTAGTAATTGGTATATTAAGGGTATTTCAAATTTTACTTTCGTTAAAAGTAATTTTAACATGCATGAAAATCATTTTCCCATTTGAAATTCATACTAGTAAAAGATTGAAATACTAACATGAAACTTGAATCATAAACATGCAATATTCATAATCACAATATCATATTCATATATTGGTTCACCAATTCTAACATAAAAAGATTAGTTACACATGGTAAAAGTAAAAACAACACTTACAAGTGTGAACAATAACTTGAACTTGAAAGGAACTTCACAAAATGGAAAGAAACTAGATCTAAGTCAATAATCTCAAGTATATGGAAGTATTTTGCAGTGTAGAGCTCGAAAATAGGATGGAATGGGTTCTGGAATGAAGAATAGATACTGAAACCCTTGGCAATGAGCCCTTCTTATAGTGAGAGAGTTTGGACTTGACACTATGCATGGATGTGGTTCTACATGTCAGGTCTCTAATTCAGACTTCATTAATCTTTTCTTGATTTCCAACCATGATCTTCAATAATATTCCAATAATGCACAGACAAGTATTAATCCTTGTTCCCCACTATGTTTATGCCCTTGGTCTATAGTGGATTGACCATTATATGCAATAATTTGGCCCCTTTTCTGAGTGAAATCCCACCTATCAGTGCGATACATATAGCACCTGACACTATACGTGGGCCTGTCGCTACGCGTCAGGGTTAAAATCTTAATGATGTGTGTGAAGTTGATGCTACGCGTCAGCCCTCTGACTTGCATAAATTTTCCACTTCCAGCCTTTATTAATCACTGTAAAAATGAGAGAAATAAATCATGACAAGTCATAATTAAATAACTTCCATTTATTTGCAAACAAACCTAATTTTATATTTATTTAAGCTAATTTTTATTTATTTTCTCACACTTTTTATTATAAAAATAACTATAAACTAAAGACTAACAAACCATTGGAAATGATCAACATTGATGACTTGTGCAAAAAAAGCTTAAAGTTAAAACCATCACAATGTCATGTTACTAAAGCAAGCTTATTTCAAGGCTTACCTTACAAGTATTTCTCTCTGAAAAGGGTAACCTGTTTCTCTCAATTGATCATAAAATCAAACAAATTTAATTTTGATTTTCATCTTATCAATTGTTATCCCTACAAAATCAAACAAGAATCATAAGGTCTTTTCAAGGGTTGTAATGAGGCTTGGTTACCAGAATTCATGGTTTTTCTTGGAAAGCAAACACCTAAAATCATAAAAGAGCATTTCATGTAAGATTAAGGTGTTTTTCTTGATCAAAACTCACTTCCCTTTTTGACAAAAACCCCTAACTTAGTTCTTTCCTTTCTTTTTCTAATTTTGTATATATTTTTATTTTTATTATATATATATATACAACCGATATAATGATTTTGGTAAAAAGGACTAAGTTTACAAATTCACTCCCCTTTTTGTAAGAACACTAAAAAAGGATTTTCATTATTATAATAATTCTCTTTTACTTAATTAGATAAAAAAGAATGGTTGAAAATATTTATGGGTGAGGGGTACTAAAGAAAATATTTTTAAGGCTTAAAATTGGCTATCAAAGGATAAATACATTTTACCATGGTAAGCTTTTTGGCCCTAAGTTCATGTGTTTTACCAATAACGTGCCTTGATCATGTTCTTGGATCCTCTGTATGACAACACAAATTAAAGAATTAAGCAAAATCAATTTGAAAGAAATTATGACGATACCATCAAAGTGTTTACAAAACTCTCAGCTCAACAGGTTTTCAAAATTAGCTTGATTATTAACAAGAACATTGTAATTTGTTTTATAAAAATGCCTTAGTTGCATTAGAATCAATATTTGATTATTTAAAATAGTTTATTATGTAAGACTTTGAGCATATAAAATTTTTCAATTTCATCAAAAATTTGGTTATTTTATTAAGAAAGTCACACTTATTTTTGTTTTTATTAAGAAAATCACACCATGCCTAATAAAATATGACACAAAAATAAAATATCACACCACACAATATAAAAATACCAAACTGAATAACTAAAATCTCAAAGTAAACTAATATAATGTAAATAGAAAAATGTAAATGTAAGAAATAAAACATGGCCCTCAGTCATCCTTCTCCTGTATCTGGTCATCATCATCATCCCCCCCTCAGCAGTATCACCCTTAGTGTCAGCCTGAGCACCAGATGTGCTACCTCCCTCAGGATATGTTGACTGGTCTCCTGGCCAAGCCATATGAGATTCAAACTCATCAGGCATCAAGAATAGTGCATCTGCTCCCTAAACTTTGTACTAATAGAAAGAATCATATAAGTAAACATTGGCTCTATTGGAAGCAACCATCATCTGCATCATGTGCTGATGGTCTATCTTACTCCTGGTCAACTCTTGGAGGACAAGATCACTGGAAGTTGCTTGAGGTGGTCTCCTACGCCTCGGTCTGGGCTGGGCTTCCTCCTTAGTAGGTGGGAGCTCACAGTGCTGCACAAAGTAAATCCTGTTCACCAGAACATTGGGTACTCGCCCTGATGAACCGACGAACTCTGCAGAGGGTACCTACACTCCCTACCTCCTTAGTAAGGCAGAAATAATAAGTGGGAAGGGTACTGGGCGATTCACCTTATACCCAATGGCAGAATGGTGAATCTGCTCAGAAATGAGAGTAGCAATGTCGATAGTCTTGCCCTGCAAGATAAAGTATAGCAAGTAGCATCCCTCAACTGGTAAGCTGGAGAGGTGGGTCATTAGAATGATGTTATGCAGAATCAGATACATCTATGCCTGAGCTATTGGGGTCATCTGCGTCTTCAGCAGATGAGAAGGTGTTCTATTAACCCTACTAAGGTTAAAATAGATCCCTTCCTTGCTTAAAAAATAAGAAACCTACTCTAGGTCAAAGCCTAGATCATCATCCTTAGTGGCGATCTTCCTTATATTTTCCTACCAAAATCATGTATCATCCTCGGGAGTGGGCTCACAAGCATTACCTAAAAGGGTACTAATGGTATCCCTGTCATAGGCTATGTGTCTGACTCTCACTCAGCTACTCCTCCTCTGGCCCACATTAGGCGAGTCCTGTCGTGTCGTGTAAGCGTTGGCATAAAACTCTAGCACCAGGATGAGGTCTCTTGAAATAAGTAGAGATAATAATGGTCCCCATCCTTTCCTCTAAATCTCACCCTGTAGCTCTGGATAGTCACTGTCTCCCAGATCTAATGCTCTCTCCCAAATCAATTTGTTGCCTTTGATTTGGTGGAATCTAGCCCATTTGCCTTTGTCTTGAACCTAGTAATATCTCGAGGTCTAAGCTGCACCTCCTGTTCCTGTATATCTAAGTCCTTAGAGGAAGTATTGTTAGTCTTCTTCCTTCTCTTTGGACCAGAAGTAGAGATGGATTTCTTTGGTGCCATCTGCAAAACAAATTAAAAACAATACAACATAATTTAAGAAGTAATAATCTACATAAAATTTAAGGGACCCAAACACACATGCATCAAACATACTTCACACAGAAACAAATATGTATTTTTAATTTTAATTTTTATTAAAATAGAGAAAAATACTTAATGTTTTTCCTAAACAAAACAAAATAAAATTTTAAAACACACAAATTAAAAGAAACATACATTTAAAACTAGAATAAATTAGAAATACTAATATAAGACAATTTTAAACATATATAAATAATAAAATTTCAAAAATTAAAATATAAAAGATAAAAAAACTCATATTTTATTTACAACATTAAAAATTAAAATAAAAAACATCGTAAAACACAAAAAATGGAAAATTTAGAACAGGGGCCTGATGCGTAGCGTCAGAGTGGTGTGTAGTATCAGCCTTATTTCCTCATGCTACGTGTTTGGGTGACGCTACACGTGAGGGTGCAGTTTCAAAATTCAAATTTAGGAGTTGCGCAACAGCAACCCCATTCTCACCAAATCAATTAGAAACAATAATGTACAATCCTAGGGGTCTCTAATTATCCTAATCTAACCTAACCTCACGCGTTCTATAAAATCAAAAATGTAAAAACTTAAAGAGATGAAGGATCGAGGAACTGACTTGGATGTTGATGCAAAAGAGAGAAAATGAAGAATATGGGTTGTTTAGGATGATTAGGGTTTGGAGAATTAGGTTTAAAAGGAAGGGAGGCACAAAGAGGGAATTTTAGGTTTTTAAAATTGTAATGGGCCTCTCTGTGAAATGGGTTCGGTTTTTAAAAACTGAATGAAAGACCAAACGTTACGCGTTAGTAGGATGCTACACGTCATATCTGAAATTTTAAACACTACGTGTTAGGGTTAAATTTCCCATTTTCTTAATTTCTAATTTTAAAACCCTATTTTAAGCCTTTTTAAACCCTTTTTATTCCTAAAGTTCTTAATTTAATCAAAACACACTATTTTTTTATTTTTTATTTTTATATTTAATTTTAAAAGAAATCAATATGGAAAAATAATGGGTTGTCTCCCATTGAGTGCTTAATTTATTGTTTCTAGCTTGACATTACCTGCAAATCATAAATCTGTTTATTAACAAATGGTGGTGAGTCTGTTGATCTCATCACCCAAATAAGGCTTCAACCTGTGTCCATTAACCATCCAACTTCTTTTGGAAGTTGGAACCTTAATTTCAACTGCTTCGTATGGTTTAACCTCTTTAATCACAAATGGGCCTGACCATTTAGATTTTAATTTACCAAGAAATAATTTTAATCTTGAGTTAAATAATAAGACCTGCTGACCTGGTATGAAGATCCTATTCCTTAATTGCTTATCATGGTAAGCCTTCACCTTATCTTTGTAGCACCTTGATGATTCATAAGCATTATTCTGCATTTTCTCTAACTCGAATAATTGTAACTTTATTTTGTTAGTTGTGATAGTTTGATCAAAGTTGAGGAATTTAAATGCCCAGTATGCTTTATGTTCTATTTCTACTGGTAGGTGACAAACTTTTCCATACACCATCTGAAAAGGGGAAAGGTCAATAGGAATTTTGAATGCAGTTCTGTATGCCCAGAGTGCATTATTAAGTTTTTGTGACCAATCCTTTCTTGAAGAAGACAGTCTTTTCCAAGATTCTCTTCACCTCTCGGTTTGAAATCTCAGCTTGACCATTAGTTTCTGGATGATATGTTGTGGCCACCTTATGTCTTACACCATAATGCTGTAACACCTTTTGAAGAACTTTGTTACAAAAATATGAACCTTCATCACTAATGAAAGTTCTTGGTGCTCCAAACCTGCAAAAAATATTTTTCTTTAAGAAATTCTCCATGGTTTTGGAATCAGCATTAGGTGAAGCAACTGCTTCCACCCATTTGGAAACATAATCAATTGCCAAAAGGATAAATGGATTAGATTGAGAGTTAAGGAAGGGTCCCATAAAGTCAATTCTGTAACAATCAAATACCTCAAATTCTTATAGATTCGTGAGAGGCATTTCTTGCCTCCTTGATATATTCCCTGTCCTTTGGTAATTGTCACAAGATTGTACAAATGAGTGAGCATCTTTATATTTAGAAGGCCAGTACAAACCTGATTGGAGAATCTTTGCAGCAGTTCTCTCTCCATTAAAATGGGCTCCATAGGGAGATTTGTGGCAATGCCACAGCACATCATCTATTTCCTATTCAGGAACACAACGTCGTAACAAATTATCTACACCAATTTTAAACTTATGAGGGTCATCCCAGACAAAATGATTAGCATCTTTGAAATTTTTTTCTTTGCTGCCAAGTTAAATCATTGGGAAGAATTCCTACTGCTTTAAAATTAGCCATGTCAACAAATCATGGCCTCTTTGCTATTTCAAACAATTTCTCATCGGGAAATTCTTCTTCTATTTCATTTTCCTTGGCAGTGACCTCATCATTTATCAATCTAGATAAATGATCAGCAACCACATTTTCACAACCCTTTTTATCTTTAATTTCAAGGTGATATTCTTGTAGGAGTTAAATCCATCAGATTAACCGAGGCTTAGAGTCTATTTTAGTCAAAAGATATTTGATAGCTACATGGTCAGTAAAAATAATTATTTTTAAGCTTAACAAATATGAGCGAAAATTTTCTAAGGCATACACTATGGCTAGTAATTCTTTCTCAGTGGTTGCATAGTTTACTTGATTTTCATTTAAAACTTTACTAGCATAATGTATTACCCTAAAAATATTTTCACGCCTTTGACCTAAAACAGCTCCTACAGCATAATCACTTGCATCACACATAAGTTCAAAGGGTAGATTCCAATTAGGAGCAACAATAACCGGAGAAGAAATCAATTTTTCTTTTAAAGAATTAAAAGCTTTAAGACATGCATCATCAAATTTGAATTCAGCATCTTTGTTCAAGAAGTTTGTCAAAGGTTTAACAATTTTTGAAAAATCCTTAATGAACCTTCGATAAAACCCAGCATGTCCTAAAAACTTCTAATCCCTTTTACATTCACAGGGGATGGGAGTTTTGAAATTACCTCAATTTTTGCTTGATCGACTTCAATATCTTTTGCAAAGATTTTATGACAAACATAATCCCTTCTATCACTATGAAGTGACATTTCTCCCAGTTTAACACCAGATTTGTGTTGATACACCATTTTAGTGCGATGTCCAAGTTGGGTAGACTTGTATCAAAAGATTTTCCAAATACAAAGAAGCCATCCATGAAAATCTCTATGCTCTTTTCAATTAAATCTGTAAAAATAGCAAACATACATCTTTGAAAAGTAACAGGTTTGCATAATCCAAATGACATTTTTTTGTAAGCAAAAATTCTAAAAGGACATGTAAAAGTAGTCTTCTCATAATCAAAAAGATCCACAACAATTTACTTATATCCAGAATAACCATTAAGAAAGCAATAGTAAGCTTGTCCATACAATCTTTCAAGCATTTAGTCCATAAAGGGAAGTGGAAAATGATCTTTTCTAGTTGCTTGGTTCATTTTCCTATAGTCTATACACATTCTCCAACTGGCGATAGTTCTTGTTGGAATTAATTCATTTTTATTATTTACAATAACTGTCATACCTCCTTTTTTCGGTACCACTTGGACCGGGCTTACCATGTATTATCAGAAATAGTATAGATGATACCTGCTTTTAGCAATTCAAGAACCTCCTTCTTTGTTACCTCTTTCATTGTGGGATGAGGCGTCTTTAAGGTTGAGCTACAGCCTTGAAATCATCTTCTAATAAAATCCTGTGCATGCAATAAGATGGACTTATACCTTTCAGATCTTCCAGAGTCCATCCAATGGCTTCTTGATTATTCTTCAATACCTCTACCAGTCTTGCTTCTTCTATTTCAATTTGTAAACTACTAATAATGACTAGTTTGGGATTACCTTTCTTTAGAAACATATACTTAAGGTGCGAAGGCAACACTTTCAGCTTAGGTTTCTGGATTTCTTCAATAGGTGTCTCTTGGAGTTCTTCTATCTTTTTAGTTTCAGGGGAAATGCCTTTCCCTTTTTCCAGCTCTTCCAAACACCTATCGATAAATGCTTAAATTATGTATATTTTCGATGTTAATTGGGTATGAAATTGATGAAATATTATCATATCTAGATGCTTTATGTATTGTAATGGATAAAATAGGAAATCCAGATATTGCCTTGAGTTTTGAAGTAAATACATGTTTTTCATCCCAAGTTTTGTGCATTTGTAGATGACAAGGATGAGGAAGAAAAGAAGGAAGAAAGCTAAGGAGATTTTTCGCAAGAAAGCCCAAGAAAAAGAGTAAACATTGATAAACTCGCTTGAGCGAAATTCAGGTCGCTTGAGTGAGCAAGGATTTCAAGATTAAAAAGCATTAGAGATGAAATTCGCTTGAGCGACTCTATAATTGCTTGATCAAAATTCTTCCAAAGAGTAGAATATATGAATTCGCTTGAGCGAGCATAGTTAGCTCAAGAAAAAATGAAGCAGAATCAGAAATAATATTAATTCGCTTGAGCGAGGTTATTGCGCTCAAGCAAAATTCTTCCAAAAGCTAACTAAAAGGAATTCACTTGAGCGGACATCAATTAGCTCAAGCGAATGAAGAACATAGGAAACAAGGCATATGGAATCTCGCTTGAGCGAACCACTCAATCAAGCGAGTTTGCATGGGAAAAACCAAGGTCCAGAAGCTTCCTTTAAGGTGAAGAAAGCAATTCGCTTGAGCGAATTGACGAAAATATAAATATTGAAGAAAACGTTTTTGGAAAAGGATCGCCATCAGAAATCAAGAATCAATTCATCATCAAGACATTTTCCCTTCTTCTTTTCATTACTTTCTTCTCATCTTTGTAGCTTGATTGCAATGGCTACCATGCGTAGCTAAACTTTCCATATGGATTGGATGTAGTCGAATCAAACCCCGACATACGCTTATCATATATATATATATATATATATATATATTCAGTATTCTTGTTCCATCGCTTTTTGTTTTCTATTTTATGCTTAATGCTTGATTCTATTAGGAAATAGATTCTTGATTATGATTTCCGTTTGACTATTGGAAAATAGCTTGTGAAAATGGATCTAAATGGAATGCTCGTTATATAGGATGTTAGGAATAATAGTCGTCGTAACAAACGTCAAAACAATCGCTTTAATGTTGGAGTATTCTTAATGTGATTGAGGAATCAACATATCTAAGAATATTCTTATGAATTTCGTAGTCAAGGAATTGATACGAATGACTTAAGATTGTGACGTAAAAAGCGATAGTTCAAAAATCATTGTATATGCATATATACAGTGTATTGAAGGGCAAGATAGATGAAATCCAGTCCCATCTTTTATCATTTGATAGTTCATAACTTTTACTGTTTGTTTTAATTTATGTGTGTTTATGCTTAGTCCTTTTAAATTTTAGTATGTTTATGAAAACAACACTTTACTCCTGCTAAGGTAACAACGAATCATTATTTAAATACCATATCCCAATGGAACGACACTCTATTTTTACATATACTACAACTAGACAATAGAGCTTTCCACAGAAAAGTTTATACCATTTCTAAACTTACATCACCTATCTATCTATCTTTCCTCTTCCTTATTTAAACAGTCAACAGAGTCACTCAATAATTTATTAAGAGGATCAGAATAAGGCATACTTTTTGATATGGAGAGGTAAACTTCATCAAGGGAATCCACTCTAAAATAGTCTTGTTTTGGGTTAGGATGTTTAATTTCTTTCAAAACATCAAAATTTACCTCTTCATCATGCACTCTGACTGCAAGCTTTCCATTGTCCACATCAATCAACACTCTAGTAGTCTTCACGAATGGTCTTACAAGAATTAGGGGGACTTCAGTATCCTCCTCCATGTCTAATACCACAAAATCAACAGGGAAGTAGAACTTATCCACCTTCAAAAGTACATCTTCCACTATCCTATAGGGTCTTTTGATTGAGCGGTCTGCTAGTTATAGAGTCATCTCCATCATTTGTAGATCAAGATCACCAATGCACTTCATTATACTTAGGGGCATTAAATTTATGTTATCCCCTAGGTCTAATAAAACCTTTCCAATATTTACACTTCCAATAGAAATAGGAATGGTGAAACTTTCGAGGTCCTTCAACTTTTCTAACATGTTATATTGTAAGATTGCACTACAAACTGCTTCGAGCTCCAAAATCTCTTCATTATACCTCATTTTCTTTGTGAGCAGTTCCTTCATAAACTTTGCATATGTTAGCATTTATTCTAATGCCTCAGAGAATGGAATGTTTATTTGTAACTACTTAAAAATCTTAATAAATATTTTATACTCTCTTTCCTTATCCTTTCTTGAAGGTGCATGAGGATAAGGCAAATCCCTGACTGGAGGTGTCTGACCTAAATACTGATTTTTTCTTTCTTCTTTCTTTTGATTTTTTTATTTTTGTTTTTGTTTTTGTTTTATTTCTTTTTCTCTATTTTCTTTTTCTTCATTCTCTTTTTCTTTCTTTTCTTCTACAATCTTTTTTTTTCTTCACCCTCTTCACTCTCTTTACAATCAATTCCTACAATTTTACCACTTCTAGTGAAAATAGCTTTACATTGTTCCCTTGGGTTCTAGGTGTTGGCAAAAAACCAGAACTTTTCATTTCAGCTACTTCCTTTGCTAACTGTCCCAATTACAAATCTGACGCTTTTCGTGCGGCTTTATTCATTTGCATATATTGCAGCGATTGTTGGATAGAGTCTTCTATCCTTGTCAACCTAGCATTCTGATCATGAAGTGGTTATTGTGGAAACTGATTGTTGGGAGGTCTGCTGGAAGGTCCAACTTCTTACTTCCAGCCAAAATTTTGATTCTTTCAGCCTTGTTAGTAATTATTAGGAAAACAATTACTAGAATAAAAAGGAAAATTACCGATAGGCTGTCTCTGGTTATTCAAAAAGTTGGCTTGGTTAGGTTCATTATCATCGAGTGCTCAATATCCATAAGGTTGTTCACCCATACAATGTATGCATTGTTTCAACTAAGCAAGGGGTTGTGATGACACTTGAGGAATTTGTAGTTTCTGCAATTGCTTGCTCATTGCTTCAATTTGTTGTGTCAATAATTTCTGTTGAGCTAGGACCACATCTAATAAGGACACAACATGGGAGGATCCACACACTATTTTGGACAAAGGCTTAGAGGCATACAAAGGTCCCTTAACAAGGGCCAAGTCTAAAAAGGGCAAAGAGGCCATCCAAAAAGCCCTAGCTTGCTTCCTTACTTTGCTTGGTGGGCCTAAGCTCAACAAGACACCTTGAAGATCTATATGTGCTCATCATGTAATATTGTCCATAATTAGATTTTCTAAGTGTTTTAGGGTTTATTTGGACCTTACTAGGTCATTTGGTCACTTTTGGGCCATGTATTTTTCATTTGGGCCATGTATTAGGCCTTTTCCTTTCCATTTGCTCTAACTGGGCCTAGGATCCATGTTAGAAGCCCACTTAACCCCCTTTGGCCGAAACTTCATGAGGCTATATAAGGGTGTTCTCTCCTTGAAAATTGACAACATGAATTTAGAGTTTTTGCATACACTTTGTGTAATTTGAGAGAGTAAGTCTCCTTCTTTTCTCTTGGCTAAAGAAAGCTTTAGCAAGGTCTTATCCAAGGGGCATTCTCCCTCTTGGTGGTGAGTTGGGAATTATCTTCCCTAGGTAAATGGTTTCCCACACACACTTTCCACTTTCAAGTTCCATCCTCCTTCACCTTTCACCTTTCTATTTCATCTTCACCTTTCCTTTTTCTTTAAATTCCTAGAGTCTTTCCCCTTTGAATCATTTTTGGACAAGCAAGAAGAATTCCATGATCAAGGCTCTTGAGTGTTAAGGAAGGAGAAAAAGGACCAAGATCCACCCCTAAGGAAGGTCTCCTACAAGCCTCTCCTACATTAATTGGTATCTCTGAGCTTGAAGGTTGTTCATCCTAATTCCTTCTTTTAGTTTTGGTTTCCATTGTTTCTTCTTATCTGGTTTTGTTTTTTTGTTTCATGTTGATGCCATGTTATATGATGAAAAAGTCAAAAAAAGATTAAAGTTTAATGCATTTTAGTCATCTTTCTTCTATTTTCTCAAGTTTTTGCATCTTGTTTTTGTGTAGTTTATTTTTGTTGTGTCATATACAATATGTTAGGATTAAAATTCTGAGTTAATGCACCATTGTTGTTTCAGTTTTGTCTTCAAGAATAGGGAATGCCAAGTTTATTAATTGTTAGAGTTACTTAGGGTTTATTTGGTGCATGTGGAACCTTTTCTTGTTTCTAGGTTGTTTCAAAATTCTGTATGAAGGATGCTAAAACCATGTTGTAGAGTTATATTTTTCATCATTGTAACTCTAGAAAGGTTCCATTCTTTGAGTTGGAGACCTCACTTTAAGGTTCTCCAAAATTGTGCTCAACTTTTAGGGTGTATAGATTTCAATTCTTAGTTTCTTCTAGGTTCTTTTTAGTTTTCAATTTCAAGCACCATTTAGGTCATAAATGTGTTTTGGTTTACATATTGAAAATGCATAAAAATTTTGTCTAAACCTAATTGCCTTCCATAAGTAAATTTGGGAGAAGATTGCATGGATGCCTAAGCAAAAAGGGTAAAACTGAAGGGTCACTAGCCTTAGTGTGTTTCAGTTTTGGCTTGGTTGTTTGGTGTTAAAGTGCTAAAATACAAGAGGCAAAAAGAAAAATAATAGAAAGAGAAAAGAACAAGAAAAAGAAAGACCGTTACAAAAGTCAAAAATCAAAAAGGGTATCAAAATAAAAAGTTCAAAACAAGACCTCTTTTAGCAAATTTTAAAAAGTTTAAGCACTAAACCATCTTGTTACTTGAAACACCAAGACTTAAAAACATAATTGCTAGTTGATCCTTCTTATATAATTCAATTGAACCTTATTTGCTTAGCTTGCAATTCTAGGGTTTCTAGGTTTTTCCTTTAGCTTGCTTTTATTTCTTGCATTTAATTTGTTGTGTGTCAAGTTTTGTCTTTCTAGTTCATTTTTGAAATTGTGTTATCCTTAGCTTTCTTCATTTTAGCTTTTTTTTCTTTGAGTCTTGTCATATCAAAAAAATCCAAAAATAATTCCTTTGAGTTGCCTTTTAAATTTTGAGCATTTTTAGTTTATCTTCCTTTGTTTCTCTAAGTTTTGTCTCTTGAGTTTTCTTGTCCTTCAACTTCAAAGATAAACCTTTCTTAATATCTTGGGGGTAGTGTATTGAATGTACTTGAAGGTAAGAGTGTAAATTGCTTTGGTGATCTTGAAACCAAAGAGGAAGGAAAAGGCTTGAGAGGAAACACTTTGAGAGAAACACTTAGTGAACCATTGTCTTTTCTTTAATTGAATTGCTTAACAATTTTTGTTTTGAGTTTTCATTTGCTAGGAGCCGTGGAGAATTTCATATCAAGGTGAAGAAGTTTTGAAGAATTGTAAAAGGAGGCAAAGCCTTGTACTCGTTAGCAAATATTAGAAAAATTTTGAATTTTTAGGGTTTGTAATAGGAAATTTTTGTCCTTGTATTTGTGGACACTTTGGACTTTGGACTTAGACTCTTTAATTACCTTTAAAATTTTGTTTAGGGTAGAGCATGTGTATTTGTTTGCTTTAACTAATTGTTGTTAGTTAGTTCAATTAGTTAATTAGTTAAAACTAAAAGTGGTTAGGTTGTTAGTGGTCTTAACTAAAAGTTGTTAGGTGGTTAGTTATCTTAACTAAGTTTGTTGTTAGTTAATTTTGGTTAGAACAAATTCTTAGTTAGTTGTAACCCCCTTGTAACCGAATTAGTTTCTAGTACTTAGGGTATTCATAACAAGTTAGGATAGTTACAACAACAATAACCACATAACCAATTTAGTTATAGGTTGTTAGGGTTGTTAAAACCTAAGTTTGTTAGCCAAACTAACTAAAACCGAATTTGGTTAGCTTCTCTAGGGTTTGTTTCTTGTCTTGTTACAACCTTAATTCTTCAAGTTGGAAGGGACTGGACGTAGCTTCTGTGTTAGAAGTGAACCAATATAAAACTCTGTGTGTTTATTTTCTCCTACTCTCTATTATTTGATTAATTGTACATTTTATTTGATTCGAAATTTAGATGAAAAAGAGTCTAAGACTTATTCAACCCCCTTTTAAGTCTGACTTTGAACCATCACATTGATGAAGTGTAATGTAAAATTTGTAAAAGTATCTAGAAAATAACTAAATAAATAATACTTTAGAACAATTCCAATACTTGAGATTTAAACACAGAGTGACAAACTATGTTGGAATTAGGATTCTCGCACTATAAAATTAACAAAGTAACTATAAACATGCATATTTAATCATCAAGTTTATGTCATTGCAACTTAGAATCATTAAACCCGATCCCTCGGTAAATTCTAAATAGTTACTGTAAACCCTCAGATGCTTTCTTAGTAAAAACTTGCTTTAATCCCTGGCCTTAACACAACAATAATTACTAACCTTATCCCTTGTAATTGGTATATTAAGGGTATTTCAACTTTTACTTCCATTAAAAGTAATTTTAACACACATGAAAATCATTCTCCCATTTGAAATTCATACTAGTAAAAGATTGAAATACTAACGTGAAACTTGAATCATAAACATGCAATATTCATAATCACAACATTATATTCATAGATTGGTTCACCAATTCCAACATAAACAGATTAGTTACATATGGTAAAAGTAAAAACAACACTTATAAGTAGAGACATGATGAATAATAACTTGAACTTAAAAGGAACTTTACAAAATAAAAAGAAACTAGATCTAAGACAATAATCTCAAGTATATGGAAGTATTCTGCAGTGTAGAGCTCGAGAATGGAATGGAATAGATTCTGGAATGAAGAAGGGATATTGAAACCCTTGGTAATGAGCCCTTTTTTATAATGGGAGAGTTTGGACTTGACGCTACGCATGGCTGTGGTACTGCGTGTCAGGTCTCTGATTTAGAATTCACTAATCTTTTCCTGATTTCTAGCCATGATCTTCAATAATATTCCAATAATGCATAGACATGTGTTAATCCTTGTTCCCCACTATATTTATGCCCTTATTTTGTAGTAGATTGGCCATTATATGTAATAATTTGGCCCAATTTCTGAGTGAAATCCCACCTATCAATGGGATACATGTAGCATCTGGTGCTACGCGTCAAGGTTAAAATCCTGCTGCTGAGCGTGGGATTGATGCTATGCGTCAGCCCTTTGACTTGCATAAATTTTCCACTTCTAGACTTCATTAATCACTACAAAAATAAGAGGAATAGATCATTCTAAGTCATAATTTAATAACTTCCATTTATTTGTAAACAAACCAAATTTTATATTTATTTTAAGCTAATTTTTATTTATTTTCTGACATTTTTTATTATAAAAATAACTATAAATTAAAGACTGACAGCCACCATAGCTACAAGCAAGCCACCGCCCCCTATCACGTGCGAAGAAGGAGAATGAGAGGCCTAAGGGTGAAAAGACACCCCAGAAGGAATGAGCTAGGGACCAGCAGCCCCGCCAGTAGGAGAAATGTGTTGCTGGTTCACCCATTACGCTTCCCTCAACACCAACCCCTCCCAGATCCTAAAGGAAGTGGGTTAGGCTCCATTTAGCAGATATGGTGTAAGGAGACCCACTCCAGTCAGGAGGCCAAGGAACTCAAGGAAGCAATGTGACTTCTATGAGCAAACGGGACATTTAACTGACGGATGCATGTAGTTGAAGGATGTTATTGAGGTCTTGATTTGAGAAGGAAAGTTGTAGTAGTACCACTTTAAGAACAAATCCCTAGATGAGCCTGAGCATATAGAGAAAAGGCATAGGGACCGATCTCCAGACCCTAACGACACGCGGGGTCCTAAGAGATTCTCTTCATTGGAAAAACATAAAGGACTGCTTGTGGGCATGGTCTAGGAGGAAGAACAGATGTTGCCCTTTCTTCAAGGGGTAGGCGTAAAGTCATCGATATAATCACTGGATGTTTTGTAGGAGGTGGCGTGTCGATTACAGCGTAAAAAAATCACCACAGAATGATCTTATCTATTCGAGGCAAGAAGCAAGATAATCGTTCCTTTAGGGACATTGTGCAAACCTCTCCCATTTCCTTTCTTGATGTGACTTTGGACCTACAACCTCAGGGGGCGATGACGTTGAGGTGATGGTTGTTGTTATTGCCAATATGGACATTAAAAGGATTTTAAAGGATTAGGGGAACTCATGCGATATTCTCTTTTATGACTGCTTCAAGATAATAGGTCTCACCGACATAGACTTGTAGGCGTATAGGTAAGACTTAACTGCTTTCAACAGGGCAAAGCAACCCACCAAGGGTTACTTGGATACTCATTTCACCTTTGATAGGGAACCTGGTACTAAAACGGTCAGGTCAACAATCCTGGTGATCGATGTCTAATCCCAATACAACGGCATCATAAGCTATCCCACCCTGAAGCTAGAGAACACCAAGAATCAGTGCAAGCTAAATGAAGAAGGTGCAGGTGCAACTTTAGTCAATCTGGTAGATCTGGACCCCAGAGCGGAGTTGAAGATCAATTCGCTCAATCCATCCAAACCCACCTTGGATGGAGGGTCTAAGGCGATTATTTTAGAGGATACCCTAGAGAAGGTGACTCATATCAATGAGAAACTTGACCCCGGGATGGAGCAGCGATTGTTGGCAATATCAAGGAGTTCAAAGACCTTTTCGCTTGGATTGTAGTCGATATGCCCGATATAGACCTTGATTTTTATTGTCCCAAGCTCTCTATGTATCTAGAAACTAGACCTGTGGCTTACAAAAAGACATGCTTGGGCCTGGAGAAGCAAAAGGCTGCCTGCGAGAAAACAAAGGAGTTGTTGAAGGCAGGGTTCATCAAGGAAATCTAGTATTCCTCTTAGCTTTCTAACATAGTAATGGTCTAGAAATCCAATGGCAAGTGGCACATGTACACAGACTATGTTGATCTTAACAAGTACTGCCCTAAGAACCCTTACCCTTTACCCAACATCGACAGAATGATAGATGATTCATCTAGGTAACAATTTTTATCCTTCATGGATGCATACTCTAGTTATAATCAAATTCCGATATGGGAAGGTTACCAAGAGAAGACGACTTTTGTAAATGACAAGGATGTGTGCTACTACACCGTCATGCCATTCGGCTTGAAGAAAGCTATGGTTACATACTAGTCTATGATTAATAGAGTATTCAAAGGCATGCACACCAAGCTAGTAGAGATGTACATTGATGATATGATTGTCAAAATCCCAGCTGGAAGAGACCATATTGAGGATCTTTGAAAGACTTTTCTATGTCTATGGTAATACCACATGCGTTACAATCCCCTAAAGTGCACCTTCATAGTACCCAGAGGTAGATCCTTAGGTTTTATGTTGACCCAACGATGCATTAAGGCCAATCCAGACAAGTAAAAGGTGATCCAAGAGATCTAGAGCTCTAAGAACTTACGGAAGGTGTTGTCTCTCAATAGTAAAATTATAGCCTTGGCAAGATTCATGTCGGAGATGGCCCACTGGTCTATCCCCCTCTACAAGATCCTCAAAAAGAGTGAGAAATTTGAGTGGGGACCAGAATGGGAGATAACTTTTCAAAACCTGAAGGGATTTTTATCCAAACCTCCTATTTTGGAAGGCCTGACCCGGGTGAACGTATGATTCTTTACTTATCTGTATTAGGAGTCACTCTGGTAAAAGAGATCCTAGAAGGGCAGAGGACGGTATACTTTATTGGCTAAACACTATAGGGGGCAGAATGACGGTATCAAAAGATCAAAAAATCATCCTTAGCAGTTGTTTAGGCATCCCGAGTTCGAGGCCTATTTTCATGTCCATCCCATTGTGGTACGAACAGACTTGCCTCTTTGTATCATCCTATTGAAGCCTGACCTAGCAGGAAGAATGATCAAGTGGGCAATAGAATTATCCGAGTTTGATATCAGTTACGAACTGTGTAGTGCTATCAAGGCCCAAGTCCTGGCAGATTTCACTGTGGAGCTTTCTGGTTTAGAGCCTGAAGAGTCTCGCTCTCATTAGACGGTTTACATTGATGGATCCTCCATTGGCAAGGGATGTTGAGCCGAAGTTTTGGTCGAGAGTGACAACGGGGTCTACCTCAAAATTTCCTCACACTTAAACTTTACCACCTCTAATAACCAAGCAGTATATGAAGCTTATCTTGCAGGGTTGATAGTTGTTCTGGATGTAGGGGCTACAACAGTGACCTTGTGTAGTGATTCATAGTTGGTGATCTCCCAAATTAACTGAGAATATCAAGCTAAGGAGCCTCTTTTACAACGATACTTGACCTGTGTCAATGATTTGAAGGAGAGGTTCCAAACCATTAAGTTCAAGCATGTCCCCTGAGAGGAAAATGCTAGGGCAGATATGCTCTCACGGCTAGCTAGCATAAAAAAGCAGGGAGTACAACAACTGTGATTCAGAATACATTGATGGAGCCTAATATTTCCCAGACGCCATCCCTATGCATTATTTGGTCTCAACCTTTCAATGAGAATTCCTGGGTCATACCTTTTGTTTGGTGCATGGTGAATGGTCAACTCCTCACAGACGAAATTGAACGAAAGTGGGTGAAGAAGGAGTTACCTTTCTTTACTTGGTTGATGGAATATTGTTCCGGTGTGGGTTTTCTGTTCTATACCTTTTATGCCTTAATGAGAATGAGTACCAAGAAATCATGAAGGAGGTGCACGAATGGCAGTACGAACATTACTCCAGAGCCAGAAGCTTAATAAGAAGAATCATTCAGGCTGGTTATTGGTGGCCAACGTTGAAGAATGATATAGTCAAGTACGTAAAGAAGTGTAAATCCTGCCAAAGGTTTGCCAACCTGCACCATACACTAATGGAAGAAATATCCACTTCAACAGTACCTTGGTCATTTTACTAATGAGGCTTGGACATTTTAGGTCTTTTTCTAACATCACCTAGGGGCATGAAATATTTGATCATGGGAGTCAATTATTTCACCAAGTGGATTGAGGCTGAGCCTGTGGTACATATGACCTCAGCCCCGACTCGACGCTTCTTCTATGAAAATATCATCGTAAGGTTCAGAGTCCCAGGCAAGATCATCACTGACAATGACACCCAATTCACTGATCATAAGTTCACTGAACTTTTAGAAGGGTTGAAGATTGTGCAAGTTTTCTCTTCTTTTGAACACCTCCAAACCAATGGGCAAGCCAAGGTAATGAATCGAGAAATTTTAAAGGGGCTGAAGAAGTGTCTGGGCGAGGCAAAAGGAGATCTTGGATCTTTCCTTCTTCAATCCTTCAAGCCAATGTAGTACCTTTCTTCTCAAGTGAAAAACCGAAACACAAAATGAAAACAACTCTAGAGACGTGGACGTAATTAGAAGTAGATGGAAGTGGAAGTGGAAGGGAAAAGGTGGAAGTGGAAGGTGGAAACCAAATAAAAGGGAAAGGAAGGGTTGGAGGCCACTCCCAAGAGAGGGAGATAACTCCTAATCTCGCCACTAAGGAGGGATGTGTTTGAATATGTATTTCAGGTTGCATAATTTTGATAATGACAAAGAATTATAGCAAAGAGAACAAGTGTTTATAAAAGAACACTTAAAAGAGAAAAACAGAGAAAATAGCATCAGACCTGCAAAAACATGAAGCCTAATCGATTACAGGACCTCTTATAATCGATTACTGAAGTTCTGTCAAATACCTAATCGATTACCTCATCAAAACTAATCGATTATGAAGCCTCTGTTTGTCACCTAATCGATTGCACTAAGGAGGCAAACCGATTACCAAGCTGAGAAAAAGAATTAAAAGCATCAGGTGCATATGCTAATCGATTACAAGGATGACACAATTGACTACCAATGTTCTGTAAGGCCACTAATCAATTACCGATAAAAAACTAATCAACTACAGAGTTTCTGTTTGTGCAATAATCGATTACACATGAGTCATAATCGATTACCATGCTACATAACACAATTAAATGCATCAGGTGCCACTCACAATCGATTATAGAGTAAAGAACAATCGATTAGCAAGGTTCTGTCTCTTAGCTAATTGATTACGTGGTAAAGTCTAATTGACTGCCTATTCAATTACACTGAAGAATTCAAAGTGTAATCGATTACAGCTCGAGGCCTAATCGACAACACTAGTTCCAGAATTTAGGGAAAGCGTTTTTAAGTGAGAAACCAACTCATTTCTCCATTGTCACTCCAATGCCCATACTGTGCAATGGCTCTAAAGACTTTAGGGCACCTCTCCAAGGCCTATAAATGCAAGACTCATTCAAGCTTCTCAAGCATCCAAATCCATCAAAGGGAAATCAAATCTTGTGCCTTGTGAGTTCTATTTCTTTGTCTAGTTTCAAGTTCTGAAACTTAAGAGCTTATATTTGTAAATCCTCTCTTATGAGAGTTTAGAAATTGTGAGAGCTTTCATTTGTTTATCTAATCTATTGAGAGAGTTTATTGATTGTAAAACCAAACACCAAAACACCAACATTATTCAATCTAGGTTGAGTGGTCACAAGGTTGGGGTTCAACCTTTGGGTATTGAGAGTTTGAGAGATTGGGTGGGTTGCCCTTGTGCTAGTGAGGATTGGGTTCTTAAATGTGGGACACTACTAGGAAGCTACAATTTCTCATAGCTTGTCTCTCTAAACTTCTATAGTGGAAATCCTTCAAGTGGGTTGCTTGAAGGCGAGACGTACACTGGGTTGGTGGAACTCGTTAAATTGGTTTGCAAGCTTCTTTTCCCTACTATCTTGCATTTACATATTGCATCTGGCTGGATTATTACTATTGATTGTGAAAGCCCTTCTTATATTTACTTGAACAACTTGTATTAAAGTGTTGCACACCAAGTGTTTGATATATTGCCTAAGTGACATTTGCATATTGCTTTACATTGATTCTTGCACTATTCTTGTTATTTATTGCATATAAGCATATCTTGTGAAAAAGGAATCAATTTCAAAGGCATTCTAAAGAAAAGTTTTTGACACTCAATTCACCCCTTCCCCTTTTGAGTATTGAGGCCACTTGAACAATAAGCGGTATCAGAGCTTGACTCTTGGTAGATCAAGCTTAACAGCTTTAAGAGAACAACGACCTCTAATTCTCTAAATCTCTTTCCTGAGGGTGGTGCCATAAATAGACCTCCTGCTTTCAATGGGGAAGTCTATGCTTTTTGGAAAGAAAGGATGAAAATTTTTATACAATCTATTGACCTTAAAGTTTGGAATGCAATTAAAAATGGTCCTTTCATACCCATGCATATTGTAGATGGTAAACAAGTAGAAAAATTGATCGATGATTGGACTAGCGAAGAAGAAAAGAAAGTCCAATATAACTATAAAGCCAAAAATCTAATCACCTTAGCTTTAGGCTCTGATGAATTCTTTAGAGTAGTTACATGTAAATCCGCCAAGGATATGTGGGATACCTTACAAATAACCCATGAAGGTACAAGTGATGTTAAAGACTCTAAGATTAGTACCTTAACTAGTCGGTATGAAAGCTTTAGATTAAATTCTGGAGAAACAATTTTTGACATGCAAAAGAGGTTCACCCTTATTATAAATCATCTCATTACTCTTGGCAAGACTTATTCATAAAGTGTTAAAGAGTCTCACCAGGGAATGGCAACCTCTTGTCACACCATCAAACAATCTCTTAGCATCAATGAAATGTCTCTTGCTACACTATTCGGTAAGTTACAAGAACAGAAACAAGAGTTGAAAGAGTTAAGGATGGCGGAAGAGGAAGAAAAATCTTCCAAGAAGAAAGGTCTAGCTCTCAAGGCCACTTCTATCAATGAAGAAGACTCCGGTAGTGAGCTTGATGAAGAAGAAGAGTTTGGACTATTTGTGAAGCGTTTCAAAAAGTTTATGAGAAGCAAACTCTTCCAAAAGAGCTTCAAACCTCAAGGTAAGAAACCAATTTCAAATGAAAATTCTTCCTCACCAAATTGCTTTGAGTGTGGTAAGGAAGGGCACTTCAAGGTGGATTATCCAAATCTCAAGAAGAAGAACAAAGAGAAAAGAGGAAGAAGAAGAGCTTACATTGCTTGGGATGAAAATGAGATAAGTAGCTTGGACGAATCCAAAAATGAGGAAGCCAATCTATGCCTCATGGCTAATCATCAAGATAAAGATGATGAGGTAAGTCTCCTTGACTTAGATAGAAATGAATTGCTAGATGCATTTGAGGAATTGTATGATAAGTTTGTTAAAATCTCAAACAAGTACAAGTTATCTAGGAAAACTATTGATACTCTTGAAATGCATCTTGTAGAACTTGGCAAAGAAAATGAATGTTTGAAAGAGGAATTAGAAAATGTTCAAGCATGCTCCAAGAATAAACCTTGTGATTTTGTAAAGAAATGTGACATCTAGACACTAAGGTTTTAGACTTAAATAAAACCTTAGAAAAGTTTACAAATGGTAGAGATAATTTGAATGTATTACTTGGAAATCAAAGATGCATGTTTGACAAAACTGGATTAGGATACAATTCTACAAAAAAGGAAAAGCATTACAAAAACTTCTTTGTACCACCTAGAAAATCTTCATCACCATTCACTAAATACAATCATTATGGTGCTAAAGGACATAATGCTTTAAATTGCCATATTAGAAAGCTTGGACCAAAAGTGGTAAGAAAGGTGTGGGTTCCCAAAGGGACACTACCACAAGCTAACCAAAAAGGACCCAACATAAAATGGGTACCAAGTTCTCTAAACTAATTTTGTTTTGTAGGTATGCTTCAAGGCAAGCAACACCCATTGGTACTTGGATAGTGGGTGTTCAAAGCACATGACGGGAGATATGAGCAAATTCACAACATTCACTCCTAAAAGAAAAGGAAGCATCACTTATGGGGATAATACCAAAGGAAAAATACTTGGTATTGGAAACATTGGTAAAGATTCCTCTACTTCAATTAGTGATGTATTATATGTTGAAGGACTCAAACATAACTTGCTTAGCATAAGTCAATTATGTGATAAAGGATATAAAGTATTATTTGAGTCTAATTGTTGCATAATTGAAAATAAGCTAAACAAGGAAGTTAAGTTTGTTGGTAAAATAATTGATAATATTTACATGATTGATGTTGATAGTTTGTCTTCAAATGATGTCCAATGCTTCATGACTAGAGAGGATGAATCATGGATATGGTATAGAAGAATAGCACATATACATGTAGACCATCTAAACAAACTTGTTTCTAAAGAATTAGTAATTGGTTTGCCAAAGCTCAAATTTGAAAATAAATTTTGTGATGCATGTCAAAAGGGAAAACAAGTAAAGGCATTTTTTCAAGCTAAAAACATTGTTTCTACTCAAAGGCCTTTACAACTTTTGCACATGGATCTATTTGGACCTTCCAAAATCAAAAGCTTTGGTGGTAATTACTATAGTCTAGTAATTGTAGATGACTATTCAAGATATACATGGACCTTGTTTCTTGCTCACAAAAATGAAGCATACCATGCATTTAAGAAACTAGCCAAGGTTATCCAAAATGAAGAAAATTCAAAGATTGCATCCATTAGAACTGATCATGGGGAAGAATTTGAAAACCAATCTTTTGAAAAGTTTTATGAAAAACATGGTATTGAACATAATTTTTCAGCTCCTAGAACTCCACAACAGAATGGAGTGGTTGAAAGGAAAAATAGATCTTTGGTGGAGCTTGTAAGAACCATGTTAAATGAAAATAACATTGCAAAATATTTTTGGGCTGATGCGGTAAATACCGCTTGTCACGTGATGAATAGATATTTGATAAGGCCTATTCTAAAGAAAACTCCCTATTAACTTTACAAAGGAAGAAAACTAAACATTTCCTATTTCCATATATTTGGATGCAAATGCTTTGTACTTAACAATGGAAAGGATAATCTAGGAAAGTTTGATGCTAAAGCTGATGAGGCAATCTTTCTTGGATATTCATCATCAAGTAAATCTTATCGAGTATTTAACAAGAAAACAAATACTATTGAAGAATAAATTCATGTGAAATTCGATAAAAATAGCCATAACTCCCCGAGAAAGGAAGATTTTGATGATCTTGTAGGTACTTTCCAAGAATTGAACTCGGATGACAAAGAAGAAGACAACAAAGAAGGAGACACAACACAAAGTGTGGAAGCTAAACAAAAAGAATGGATCACCTCAAAAGACCATCCATTAGACAACATCATAGGTGATATCACAAAAGGTGTAAGTACCCGACGCTCCTTCAATACTTGCGATCATCTAGCGTTTGTATCTCAAATTGAACCTAAAAGCATTGATGAAGCTATTATTGATGAACGTTGGATGTTGGCCATGAAAGAGGAGCTAAATCAATTTGAAAGAAATGAAGTTTGGGAATTAGTGTCAAAACCCAATAATCACCAAATAATAGGTACTAAATGGGTGTTTAGAAATAAACTTGATGAAAATGGTATAATCACTAGAAACAAGGCTAGGCTAGTAGCTAAGGGATACAATCAAGAAGAAGGCATAGATTATGAAGAAACGTATACACTCGTAGCTAGTCTAGAAGCTATTAGATTATTGTTAGCCTTTGCATGTTGTAAAGATTTTAAATTGTACCAAATGGATATCAAGAGTGCTTTCTTAAATGGATATATTCAAGAAGAAGTATATGTTGATCAACCTTCTGGTTTTGAAAACTATCAATTTCTAAATCATGTTTTCAAACTAAGAAAAGCATTATATGGTTTAAAACAAGCTGCAAGAGCTTGGTATGAAAGATTGAGCAAATTTTTTTGAAAAACAATTTTGAAAGAGGAAAGGTTGATACAACATTATTCATTAAGCATAAGAAGAATGACATACTATTGGTGCAAGTATATGTAGATGATAGTATTTTTAGTGCTACTAATGAATCACTTTGCAAGGAGTTTGCTAAGTTAATGTAAGATGAATTTGAAATATCTATGATGGGAGAACTTACATTCTTCCTTGGGCTACAAATTAAGCAAACCAAAGAAGGTACATTCATTAGTCAATCCAAATATTGCAAGGAGTTGCTTAAGAAATTCAACATGGACAAGGTAAATAAAATTACCACACCTATGGGCACTTCATGTTATTTGGATAAGGATGAGAAAGGTAAGGATGTAGAACTCAGAAAGTATAGAGGTATGATTGGATCCTTACTTTACTTAACCGCTAGTAGACCAGATATCATGTTTGCTATTTGTATGTGTGCAAGATACCAAGCATGCCCAAAAGAATCACACCTTACTGCTATAAAAAGAATAAGGAAATATTTGGTTGGAACTCAAGATGTTGGTTTATGGTACCCCAAAGATGTTGAATGCACTCTTGTTGGATATTCTGACTCTGATTTTGCAAGATGTAAACTTGATAGGAAAAGCACTAGTGGTACTTGTCACTTGCTTGGTAGTTCTCTTGTATCTTGGTATAGCAAGAAACAAGTGAGTGTTGCATTATCAACAGCTGAGGCAGAATATGTTGCAGCTAGTAGTTGTTATGCTCAAATCCTTTGGATGAGATAAAAACTCTTAGATTTTGGTGTTATGTTAGACCATGCGCCTCTAAAATATGATAACACAAGTGCCATTAACATTTTAAAGAATCCTATGATGCATTCTAGAACCAAACATATTGAGATTAGACACCATTTCATTAAGGATCATGTGTTAAAGGGTGATTGTGTGCTTGAACATGTTGAAACCTCAAAGCAATTAGTTGATATCTTCACCAAACCACTTGCAAAGGACCCATTCATACACATAAGAAGAGAGTTAGGAATATTAGATATTTTAAATTGTGTTTGAATATTGATTGACATTGATGATTCTTTGACTTGTGATATATTTAATAAATAAAAATTGGCTGAATAATGAGATGAGTATGCTTTATTCCATGAAAATTAAGTCCCTGATGCCTTGTGACTGAAGAACATATGTTTTTAAGCAATTTTGGGCTGTCATAATCGATTAGGTAGCTTCATCCAATCGATTAGAATCATTCTGTCCTTCACATAATCGATTAGATAACCTCAGCTAATCGATTAGAAACTCTCTGTGTTGCAGATAATCGATTAACACTCATGCTAAATCAATTAGTGACGTTCCATCTTCCAACTAATCGATTACATACTCCTCCTAATCGATTTCCAAGGTTCTATTTTTAATGCAATTGATTACCAACCTGGCCCAATCAATTAGAACACCTAACGATTCAAATTCTGAAAGGGTGTAGTCGATTACGAGTAACCCCGTAATCGATTACGAGTGTATCAGAAATGTGACTTCTGCAGAATCCAAGTGAAAATCATTGGCCCAATCCACACTCACATCTTTAAACCCTATTTCTCATCTCTAAACCCTATTTTTACCCTATAAATAACCCCTCCTTCACCTCTTCTACCTCACACCTCCAATACCTCTCCTCCCTTCAATCTCTCAAATTTTCCAAAAACCCCTCACTCTCTTCATCTTTTCTTCTCCATTCTCACAATGTCTTCCTCTAGGAATGTGAAAAGAGCTAGGTCCTCACTTGCCCAAACCATATAACCCCCTTGATTTTTCAAGGTTCTTTACCAATCCTAGAGACCTCCAAAACTTCATCCAAAAGTTCTCTAAAAAGGATATCATCTCCCCTCACTACATCAACGCTGAAATCTTTGACCATCCCAGCTTCACCTTCACTCACTCCCTCCACCACTACAATCTTTTTCCCTTCCTCACTCTCAAAGAGGAAGTATACTACTCGAAACTCATGCGAGTCTTTTTCTGTAATTTAAGGCCCGTTGATGGATTACTTGAGGCTAGAGTTAAGAATGTGACTTTAAGGATCACCAATGCCCAACTAGCTGAAATCACACAACTTCCCCTCTTTGATGCTGAGTTTGCTGGTGGAAATCCGGAGGATGAATGGGACTTCAATGCCATCACTGCTCACCAATCCCTTTGGAAAGCTGATCATCCCCAGAGCAATCATAAATTGGTAGGCCATCCCACTATCAATAACCGCCTCCTTCAGTTCTTTATGGTTAAACTCTTGGTCCCTCGTGGTGGTAATTATGCCCTGGTTGAAGAAGATGATGTGCTCTTGATATGGGCTATGCAAAATGAGAAAGAAATTAATTGGATTCAGCTGTTGAAGTTGCATATGCTCAAGGTCAAGGATCAGCAAAAGCTTCCTTATGCCATCCTTCTCACAAAAATTTTTAAAGCTTTTGGTGTTGACCTTGCTGGGGAACTTCCTGAGAAAATACCTCCAAAAGCATGCATTGGCACCATCATATCACCAAGATGGGTATCATCTATGTCAATGGAGCTTGGCTCTCCAAGATGGAAGGCATTCATGCCAACATTCCTTTTGAAGCTCCAGCCAATGATCCTGCACCTCCTCCTCCTGCAACTCAAGAAACACAAGGAAAACCATCTGCTCTCGTTGACCCTTTCACCTCTCTCTATGCTTATCTCAATCAGCGATTTAAAAGAATTGACAACACTCTTCAATAATTTCAAATGACTGAGCAACAACATTTTGAGCTCATGGAGCAACGTTATGAGGAGCTCTCAAACAAAATTTCTGAAATGCGTTTCTTTAATCCAGATAATTAGATCCTTCTTGTTTTGTTATGTTTGTTTCCTTTTGTCATGCAATTTCCATTCTATAATTTGCTTCTGTAATTTCCTTTATCAAAGAATGAACTTTTCCTTTTCTTATCTCTCTATGTGTGTTTTTGATGATTACAAAGGGGGAGATAAATTAGCATTAGTGTTCATCTTTTATAACCAAATAGAAAATGGCAATCAACAAGTAGAGTAATAACAAATGATTAATCATCAAGTGGATTAATAATAAATGATTAACATATATTGATTCTCATTTGGCTTTAATTCTATATGGTTATTAACTGGCTTTAATTTTAGAGCAACAAGACAATATATGCATAAACTCCTTAAGAAAGGGGGAGAAAACTTTATTTGGACTAACACCCTCATGAGATGAACATTTTTTGTCATCAACAAAAAGGGGGAGAATGTGTTTGAATATGTATTTCAGGTTGCATAATTTTGATAATGACAAAGAATCATGGCAAAGAGAACAAGTGTTTATAAAAGAACACTTAAAAGAGAAAAACAGAGAAAACAACATCAGACCTGCAAAAACACGAAGCCTAATCGATTACAAGACCTCTTATAATCAATTACTGAAGTTCTGTCAAACACGTAACCGATTACCTCATCAAAACTAATCGATTATAAAGCCTCTATTTATTGTTAAACCCAGGAAACCTGTTAACTCTTTGTGTTTACTGTTGGGTCTTTTAATTGGCAAGCGCACCAATCGTTTGTAGTTTTCAAAATTTAGATATCGTTCCACTAGAATTGAAAGCCCAATAGTTACAATAATTTTCTAGTTACTATGGTAAATTTAACAAAACTTATACACAAAAGAATAATTTATATACAATTTATATAATATTTACAAGATGGTATAGTTGAGTTGTTCATGTGGTAAAAAGAGAATAATGATCTATCTAAAAAGTTGAGTTGTAATTTAGAATAGGTAAGATATTTGAGATAAAACACAGATAGAAAAATTATGTTGGAAATTGGATCCCTAATCTAGAATAACAATGAGGAACTCAAGACATCATATTTAATCATCAAGTTTCATATCATTGTAGCTTAAAATCATTATAACCGATCCCTTATGATATAAATTCTAAGAATTCACCGTAAAGTCCGATTCCTCGTGAGCTTTCTCAGTAAAAACTTACATTAAGTCCTGGCCTTATGGCAACAATGGTTAACAACCCCTATAGAATTGAGATACCAAGGGTATTCCAACTTTTACTTTCGTCAATACAAGTTTCAATATGGCATGAATAATTATTCTCCCGTTTAACATTCACACTAATAAAACAAGTTTCAATACACATGAAAATCATTCTCCCGTTTGACGTTCATATTAATAAAAGATTGAAATACTAACATGGACTTGAATCATAAACATGCAGAGATCGAATTCACAACATCATACTCAATAGATTAGTTCAACAATTCCAACACAAATAGATTAGTTACACATGGTGAAAGTAAAAACAACACTTACAGTGATTGACATTACAAAGGCGATGGAAACTTCATGATACAAGGATCACAATACTACACAAAACTCTCAAGTATCTAGAAAACTATTCTAGAACTACAAACTCACAAAAGAAACACTCAAACTCGAGTGTATAAGAGAAGAGAAGAATGGGATTAGATCAGAATTGGATGCCTAGAAGTGTTGGAAATGGCCCTATTTATAGGGCTGAGGAAGGGTCCTGACGCTACACGTCAGGTTCCTGACTCAGCCTCCATTAAACGCAGCTTGAAGTGGCCACTATAGAATTATTTTATTCAATTATGCAGTGCTATATGGACCTGTCTCCCAATTCGGCTTGTCCATTTGTGCAGAGTGGAGTGGCCAATAATGTGTCACTAGCTGAGTGCTTGGCCAACCTGGCTGTGGAGTCCACGTAGCTCTGACGCTACGCGTTTATATGACGTGTAGCGTCAGCATCAAAAGTCTCCACGCTACGCATGGGGTTGATGCTACGTGTCAGGTTTCCAGATCTTCAATTTTCTCTTTAAATTCTTCATTTTTTCACTGCAGATTATTTCCAAGAACTTCTATTTATTGAATTTAAAACCTAATTTTCTAACAACTTAAGTTAATTTTTATTATTTTTATTAAAGATTTTATTATAAATTTGAGGACTAACAAATACCCCCAACTTGAGACATTGCTCGTCCTCGAGCAAGAGAGAAAATAAAAAATAAAAATTTGAAATCAAATTTTTGAGTTAGTCCGAGAATTTATCACAAATATTAATTTCACAATTTACCATTTTGAAATAATCAATTATAGAAATCTCATGTAACAAAAGTTTATTGATAAAATTCCTTACAATATTTTATTAACAAATCAAGCATAATTTCAGGCTTACCTCACAAGTGTTTATCTCGATGCAAAGATTAACCTGTTTCACTTACTCGATCATAAAATCAAACAAATTTAATTTTGATTTTCATCTAATTAATGGTTGATCATATAGAGATATTTCAGAAATCACAAGGTCTTTTTAAGGGTTGTAATGAGGCTTTGGCTACAAGAAATTATGGTTTTTCTTTGGAATTCAAAATCCTGAAATCATAAAAGAGCATTTTATAATTTTTAGGCTTTCTCTTGGCCCAAATTCTCATTTTCATATTGATGAGAAATAAATACCCCCAACTTGATTCTTTTCACTATTTTTGACTTTTCTTTTTTCATTTTTTTTATTATTTTGAAAAGAATCAAGTTACTTATTTTCACTCCCTATTTTTGTAAGAACACTCAAAATATTTTTATTTTGCTTAATTGCTCTTTTAATTAATCAAATATAGGGAATGGTTAAAACTGATATACGTTAAGGGTACCAAAGAATTTATTTTTCAGGCTCAAATTTGGCTTTCAAAGGATAAAATAATTTTACCAAGGTAAGCTGTTTGGACCAAGGTTTCTTTTCACCAATAAATGTGCCTTGATCATTTTCCTGAATTCTCTGTACAACAACACAAATCAAAGATTTAAAGCAAAATCAATTCGAATGAAGTTATGTCGAATAAACCCTCAAGTGTTTAAAAGATCTCTCGGCTCACCGGGTTATCGAAATTAGCTTGATAGTTAATAAACTTATTGTAACTGATTTTATCAAAATTCATAAGTTACAAAAGAATCAATAATTGATTTTACAAAATTAGTTTTATTGTGTAAAAACTTTAAGTGTATAAATTATCTTACTTTCAAAAATTTGATTTATTTATTAAAAAGATAAAATATATATTTTTTATTTTTTTATAAAGAAAATACAAAAAAATATACCATGACAAAAATTTACATAAAGATAAAACACACCACATAAAAATAAACTATAATATAATATCCAAAAAGTAAAAATACCAATGTAAATAGAAAACTAAAAGTAAACTAGAATGTATGTAACAGAAATGAGATAACACCAATCAGTCCTCCATCTCATCATCTCCCTCCTCATCTGCATCACCCTCTGACTCAGTATGTGCTCCTGACAGTCCACTAGTCTCAGGGTATGTCGGCAGATCACCAGGCCAAGCCACATGGGCTGCAAACTCAGCTGGTGTAACATATGGTGCTCCCTCACCCTGAAGTCTGTACTGATAGTATGAATCATGAAGATGCATGTAAGCTCTGTGTGTGGCAGCCATCATCTACATCATATACTGATGTTCAAGTGTCATCCTAGCAAATCCCTCTACGACAACATCAGCAGGTGGTGGCTGAACTGGTTGTCTCCTCCTCCTCTGTCTGGGCTGAGCCTCCTCCTCCAGTGGTGGAAACTCGCACTGCTGGATGAAGTAATCTCTGTTCACTAGAACCTTAGGGACTCTCCCCGAAGAACTAGTGAACTCAGGTGATGGCACAACAACTCCCTGTCTCCTCAGTAAGGCAGATATGATGAGAGGGAATGGGATAGGACGGTTCACCCTATACCTAAGGGCATAAAGGTGAATTTGCTCAGAAATCAGCTCTGCAATATCAATAATATGGCCCTGGAGATTGGAGTAAAGAAGGCAGCATTGATCAACTGGGATAGAAGAAAGGTGGATGACAGGAGTAATGTTATGCAGCATGAGATGAGACCACGCCTGAGCTATAGGGGTCAGCTGGGTCTTGAAGAGGTTAGATGGAGTCCTCCCAACCTTACTCAGGTTGAAGAAGATTCTATCCTTGCTCAAGAAGTGAGCAACCTGATCTAAGAAGTATCCTAGATCACCATCCTCAGTGGCGATCTTGTTTCTGTTTTCCTTCCAGAAACAAATATCACTCTCGGGAGTAGGCTCCCAAGGGTTACCCAGTAGGGTACTAATAGTGTCCCGATCATAAGAAATATGCCAGCCCCTAACCCAGCTCGTCCTCTGATGTCCAATGTCTGGCGCGTCCTGGCGAGTCCTGTAGGCATTATCATAGAACTCCATCATTAAGATGGGATCCCCCTCAGTAGGTAGGGAAAACAGGGGTCCCTATCTCCTCCTCTGGACCTCATCCTGCAGCTCAGGATAGTCCCCAGCACTTAGATCCAAGACTCTCTCCCAGATGAGTCTTTGGCCCTTTATTTGGTGAAACCGGGCCCATTTCGCATCAGTGCAAAATCTGGTGGGATCTCTAGGTCCCAATACCTCCTCACCCAGAGGTGGTGTCAGTATCCGTGGTCCTTCTCTGTCTTTTAGGACCAGTAGTAGGGAAGGATTTCTTTGGTGCCATCTACAGAAAAAATCAAACACACATTATAATATTGAAAAACATATCAAACATTTAACAATTATTTTTGGTTTTTATATTTTATACATACACAATAACAAAATATTTACATAAATTTTAAACATACATGTTTTTGGATTTTCTAAAAAAACAAATTAAAAATTTATACATAATACAAAATTCACATAAAATTCATAACAAGATTAAAACAACATATTTTTGAATTTATAAGAAAAATGAAGGGTAAAATATACACATAGTCCCCTACGTTTATCCAAAGTCTCAGTTTGGTCCCATTTATGTTTTTTGTCACAGTTTGGTCTTATACGTTTATAAAACGCATCAAACTTTTCCCCTCTATTAACACCGTTAGAAATTTGGACGGAAATATGACGCGGCACTGTTGAGTGACACGTGCCACAATTTGGTTGGTGACACGTGTCATAATCTGATGGGCTGGGTGGTTTAGGTTGAAAATTAAAAACATTTTACCTTCCATGGGACTCGAACTTGGCACCTTTAAGTGACAAAAAAGGTTGCTTTACACTAGGCCAAGGTGTACCTTTGTAATAATATGATGGTTTTTTATTTATAAAACATACACTTAAGTTAATTATATGTATAATATTATTAGTTATAATAAATAAATTTATTAAATATGTTATTAATAAAATCCTTCTCAAAAAATTATTAAATATTAATCTAACATTTTAAAAATAAATTTTTAAATTTTTAATAATATTTATTATTAAAAATGTATTATTAAATAAATTATACTATATATAGTATTAATATAAATTATTATTAACATAATATTTAATAATATTTAAATATATTATTTTATAATACATTTAAAAATTATTTAATAATAATAAGTATTATTTAAAATATATATTTTAATATATCATTAAAAATTATATTTACAATAATTTATATTAATAATAAATAATATTAATATATTATATCATTTATTTAAAAATATGTTAGTAATATGTTAATAGTTATTGATAAATATTTTAAATATATTTTTAAAAAATATATTTTAAAAAATTAAATTAAATTAAATTAGAATTTTATAATTTCATAAGTATATTATCAATAATATATTTAATAGTATATTTTTAACATATAATTAACTTAAGTGTATATTTTATAAATGAAAAACCATCATCTTATTAAAAAGGTACACCTTGGCCTAGTGGTTAAGAAATCTCTTTTGTCACTTAAAGGTGCCAAGTTCAAGTCCCATGGAAGGCAAAATATTTTTAATTTTCAACCTAAACCACTCAGCCCATCAGATTGTGACACGTGTCACTCAACAGTGCCATGTCACATTTCCGTCCAAATTTCTAACGGTGTTAACATAAGGGAAAAGTTTGATGCATTTTATAAACGTATAGGACCAAATTGGAACAAAAAAAATATATGGGACCAAACTGAGACTTTGGATAAACGTAGGGGACCATGTGTATATTTTACCCAAAAATTAATCATGCATATTTTTGGATTTTTACAATTTATCACAAAAAATCAACATGCATAAATTTCACAAACATACAAATTCATAAAACATGTATTTTTACAAAATTATGCAAATTTATTTTTTTATTTTTATGCAAGAAAGTATAACAAACATATAATTCAAGAAAATTTATTAATTTAAAAGAAAAATAAACAAACAACAAACAGAAGCATACTGGACAGATTTTATTAAAAATAGAAAATAAATAATAGAAAATAAAATACAAAAATTAAAAAAATAGGAACAGAGGCTGATGCTACGCGTGGGTGGGACGCTACTCGTCAGCTCTGTTCTTCCCACGCTACGCGTCAGTGGGACGCTACGCGTGAGGTGCGTAGTTTCAAACACAGAAACAGGGGTTGCGCAACAGCAACCCCTCCAACCACTTTCAATCCATTAATTTCCTTACTCTAACAGCAATCAATTCCCAATGGTTCTCTAATCCTAATCCTAACCACATGCATTCTAAAAATCGAAATTGAAATTTTAAACTAAAGGGAAAGGATTTAGAGAACTTACTTGGAATCCTTTGAATGATTGAGAAATCGAAGAGGATTGAAGGGTTGAGAGAAAAAGAGGGTTTGAAAATTAGGTTTTCAAAAATTAAAGTGAGGCAGAGAGGAAATTTTAGGTTTTAAAACCTAAGATTGGGCCTCTCTGGTTCAGTTTTAAAAACTGAACATGGGCCCTGACGCTACACGTGGGTGGGACGCTACGCGTCAGGTTGAAATTTGAACCTCCTTGCTACGCGTCAGTGGGACGCTACACGTGGGGTTCTGATTTTTAAATTTCAAAATTTAATTTTCAAAAACCTTTTCTTTTAAAATTTTAAAACCCTTTTTATTTTCATAATTAAATTTCTATCTAAAAATTTGAAAAACTCCCTTTTTTATGTAAAATTAAGCTTAAAATAATGAAAAGAAATAATGGGGTGCCTCCCATTGAGCGCTAGGTTTAATGTCTCCATCCAGACATCCTGCATATCACAAATCAGTCAAATAACAAATGGTAGTCAGTCTATTGATCTTACCACCCAGATATGGTTTCAATCTCTGTCCATTAACCATCCAACTTCTTTTGGAAGTTGGATCTTCAATCTCAACTGCTCCATGAGATTTAACTTCCTTGATTACAAAAGGACCTGACCATTTAGATTTCAATTTATCAGGAAACAGTCTTAATCTTGAATTAAACAATAAAACTTGCTGACCTGGTATAAAATGTCTATTCTTAATTTTCTTATCATGGTAGGCTTTCACCTTGTTTTTGTAACTTCTAGATGTCTCATAAGCATTGTTTCTCATTTCTTCCAATTCAAATAACTACAACTTTCTTTTGTCAGCTGCTGCATTTGGATTAAAGTTAAGAAATTTTAAAGCCCAATATGCTATATGTTCCATCTCTACTAAAAGATAACAAGCTTTTCCATAGACCATTTGAAAAGGAGAAAGGCCAATTGGAGTTTTAAATGTAGTTCTGTATGCCCAGAGTGCATCATTAAGCTTTTGTAACAAATCTTTTCTGGAGGAAGATACAGTCTTTTCCAAAATCCTTTTCACTTCTCGATTTGAAATCTCAGCCTGTCCATTGGTTTGTGGATGATATGCTGTGGCCACTTTATGTCTCACTCCATAATGTTGTAACACTTTCTGAAGAACTTTGTTACAAAAATGTGATCCTCCATCACTGATCAAAGTTCTTGGTGTTCCAAACCTACAGAAAATATTTTTCTTCAAGAAATTCACTACAGTTTTAGTGTCAGCATTAGGTGAAGCAATTGCTTCTACCCACTTTGAAACATAATCAACTACCAAAAGAATGTATTGATTGAATTGAGAATAAGGAAAAGGTCCCATGAAATCAATACCCCAACAATCAAATACCTCAACCTCCTGAATGTTTGTGAGAGACATTTCTTGTCTTTTATTAACATTACCTGTTCTTTGACAGTTATCACAAGCTTGAACAAATGAGTGAGAATCTTTAAAAATGGAGGGCCAATACAAACCTGGTTGCAAAATTTTTACAGCAGTTCTTTCTCCATTAAAATGTCCTCTATAAAGGGACTTATGACAATGCCACAACACATCTTTCTTTTCCCAATCGGGTACACAACGACGTAACAAATTATCCACACTAATTTTAAATAGATGAGGGTCATCCCAAACAAAGTATTTTGAATCTTTGAAAATTTTTTTTCTTTGTTGCCAAGTTAGATCATTTGGAAGAATTCCTGCTGCTTTAAAATTGGCCATATCAGCAAACCATGGTCGTTTTGTTATTTCAAAAAGTTTTTCATCAAGAAATTCTTCCAAAATGTCTTTTTCTTTGGCAGTGACCTCATCATTCATTAATCTAGAAAGATGGTCAGCGACCATATTTTCACTACCCTTTTTATCTTTGATTTCAAGATCATATTCTTGAAGGAGTAAAATCCATTGGATTAACTGAGGTTTAGAATCAATTTTGGTCAAAAGATATTTGATTGCAGCATGATCAGTGAAAATAATTATTTTTAATCCAATTAAGTATGATCTAAATTTTTCCAAGGCGTACACTATAGCTAGTAATTCTTTTTCAGTAGTTGCATAATTTATTTGATTTTCATTTAAAACTTTACTAGCATAGTGTATAACCCTAAAAACTTTTTCATATCTTTGACCTAAAATTGCTCATACAACATTATCACTTGCATCATACATAAGTTCAAAGGGTAAATTCCAATTAGGAGCAACAATTAAAGGGGCAGAAACCAATTTTTCTTTCAAGGAATTAAAAGCTTTAAGACATGCTTCATCAAACTTGAATTCAACATCTTTATTTAGAAGATTTGTTAAAGGTTTAGCAATTTTTGAAAAATTTTGAATAAATCTTCTATAGAATCCAGCATGTCCTAAAAAACTTCTAATACTTTTCACATTCACAGGAGGTGGGAGTTTAGAGATTACCTCTATTTTGGCTTGGTCTACTTCAATACCTTTAGAGGAAATTTTGTGACCAAGTACAATTCCTTCTTTCAGCATAAAGTGACATTTCTCCCAATTGAGCACCAAATTTGTTTCAATACACTACTTCAGTACGGTGTCCAGATTAGTTAGACATTTTTCAAATGAATTTCCAAAGACTAAAAAATCATCCATGAATATCTTAATGCTCTTTTCAATTAGATCTGCAAAAATAGCAAACATGCATCTTTGAAAAGTGGCAGGTGCATTACACAATCCAAATGGCATTTTCCTATATGCAAATATACCAAAGGGACATGTAAAAGCAGTCTTTTCTTGATCAAGAGGGTCAACAACAATTTGGTTGTATCCAGAATATCCATCAAGAAAACAATAGTAAGCTTGTCCAGACAATTTTTCAAGTATTTGATCCATAAAAGAAAATGGAAAATGATCTTTTCTTGTTGCTTGATTTAGTTTTCTATAATCAATGCACATTCTCCAACTAGTGACAGTTTTTGTTGGAATTAATTCATTTTTATCATTAACAATTACTGTCATACCACCTTTTTTTGGAACAACTTGTACCAGACTTACCCATGTACTATCAGAAATGGGATAGATAATACCTGCTTTCAGCAATTTTAAAACCTCCTTCTTAGTTACCTCTTTCATGGTTGGATTGAGGCGTCTTTGGGATTAAGCAATAGGTTTAAAATTATCTTCCAGTAAAATCTTATGCATGCAATATGATGGGCTTATACCTTTCAGATCTTTAAGTGTCCATCCAATTTCTTCTTGATTCCCTTTTAAGACTTCAACCAGTTTTTCTTCTTTTGTTTCACTTAACAAATTACTAATAATCACTGGTTTTAAATTACCTTCTTTCAAAAAGATATACTTTAAGTTGGCAGGTAGCACTTTCAATTCAGGCCTCTTGATTTCTTTAACAGGTACTTCTTGAATTTCTTCAATTTCTCTTGATTTAAGGAAAATTTCTTTGCCTTGATCAAGATCTTTAAGATATTTTTCTACCTATTTTTCTTTTTCTTCACTCAAAAATTCCACAGAGTTAGTTAATAACTTATTAAAAGGATCAGAGTTTGACATACCTGTGGATATGGAGAAGCAGACCTTGTCGAGAACATCCACCTTAAAACAATCTTGTTTTGGATTGGGATGTTTCATGGCTTTAAAAACATCAAAGTTTACTTCTTCATTGTGAACTCTTACTGCCAGCTTTCCATTATCTACATCAATGAGCACTCTAGCAGTCTTCATGAATGGTCTTCCCAGAATTAGGGGAACTTCAACATCTTCTTCCATGTCTAATACCACAAAGTCAACAGGGAAGTAGAACTTGTCAACTTTCACAAGTACATCTTCCACAATACCATAGGGTCTTTTAATTGATCTATCAGCCAGTTGCAGAGTCATCTTTGTTCTTTGAGGATCAAGGTCACCAATTCGCTTTATCATACTTAGAGGCATTAGATTAATGCTAGCCCCTAAGTCGAACAAGGCTTTTCCAATGTTCATCTCTCCAATGGAGACAGGAATGGTGAAACTTCCAGGGTCTTTCAACTTTATTGGCATATTATGTTGCAAAATGGCGCTGCAACCTGCTTCCAGTTCAACAATTTCTTCATCATACCTCCTCTTTTTGGTGAGCAATTCTTTCATAAACTTTGCATATGTTGGCATCTGTTCCAATGCCTCAGAAAATGGAATGTTTATGTGTAATTGCTAAAAGATTTCAAGGAATCTCTTGTATTCCTTTTCCTTATCCTTCTTTGATGATGCATGTGGATAAGGTAAATCTTTAACTGGAGGTGTCTGACCCAAATACTAATTTTTTTGTTTTTTAATTTTTTGATTTTTTTGTTTTTCTTTTTCATCATTCTTTTCTTCATCTTTTTTCTCTTCTTCTTCTTTCTTTTCTTCTTTCTCCTTTTCTTTTTTCTCTTTTTCTTCTTTTTTTCTTCTTTCTCTTTTTTTCTCTGTTTCACAATCACTTCTTACAACTTTACCACTTCTTGTAAAAATAGCATTACATTGTTCTCTTGGATTCTGAGTGTTTGCAGAAAAACCAGAGCTTTTCATGTCAGTTACTTCTTTTGCTAACTGTCCCATTTGCATATCCGACGCTTTACGTGCGGCTTCATTTGTTTGCATGTATTGAAGCAACTGTTGGATAGACTCTTCTATCCTTGTTAGCCTTGCTGTTTGATCGGATTATGGTTGTTGTTTGAATTGATTATTTGGAGGTCGGTTAGAAGGTCTAACATCTTGTTTTCAGCCAATATTCTGATTCTACCAACCTTGTGAGTAATTGTTAGGAAAAGAATTGCCAAGATTGAAAGGAAAATTACCTAAAGGTATTCTTTGATGGTTCAGAAAATTGGCTTGCTCTTGCTCATTTCTTTCAGGGGCACAGTAACCACATGGTTGCTCTCCCATACAATGCATACATTGTTTTAATTGAGCAGGAGGTGGTGATGACATTTGAGCAATTTGAAGTTTCTCCAATTGTTTGCTCATAGCCTCAATTTGTTGAGTCAGCAATTTTTGCTGAGCTAATACTGCATCATTAACCCCCAATTCGAGCATACCTGGCTTTCTTTGTACATTACTTCTTTCATATTTTGCTTGTTGGTCACTGATGGACATTGATTCTAATATTTCTATTGCTTCTTCCATAGTTTTGTTCATTAAAGAACCTCCTACACAAGCATCTAACATCATTTTAAACTGAGGTAACAAACCATGGTAAACAATCCTTACCTTTTTGGCATCATTTAAGTTGTGGTTTGGATATTTCCTCAAAAGTGCCTTGAATCGTTCTCATGTTTCTCCTAATGATTCATCATTATTTTGTGAAAAAAATGTATGGCTGTCATTGCTTCAAAACATTTTGAAAGAGAATAAAATCTTTCCAAAAATTTTCTCTCAACATCAGACCAGTTTGCAAAACTACCGGGTGGATAAGATTTAAACCATTCTTTAGCTTTCCCAATCAAAGAAAAAGGAAACAATCTCATGTAGACTGATTGATTGGGTTCAAAACAAATTATGCTGTATAACTCATAAAAAATAGTTAAGTGTTCATAAGGTTCCTCATTATTTAAACCAGCAAATTGATTAAAGTAGCTGGTTTGATTTCTACAGCAGCAATAGGTCCTTGGTACATCCCCAAAACACGAGGTGGTCCATTAATAGCAGCAAACTGTCCTAATGTTCTCCTTTCAGCAGCCATGTTAGAATTTTCAAAATTTTCAGATTTTTCAAAAGAAGATGAAGTTGAAGAAGAAGTTTTTGTTTTTTTAGATTTTAATGCTTTAAGTTTCTTTACAAACTTCTCGATCTCAGGATCAAAGAACACCTTTCTTGCAGAAGATCGAGTTTGCATAAACACACTAAATAAAGAAAGGTTAGTGAAATAATGTTAAAATGAATGAATAAATAAAAAAAATTTTACTAAGGTAAATTATTTTTACCATGGTAATTAAAAATTTACTGTTTTACTGAATCAATTCAATCCCCGGCGACGATGCCAGAAAACTTGTTAAACCCAGGAAACCTATTAACTCTTTGTGTTTACTGTTGGGTCTTTTAATTGGCAAGCGTACCAATCGTTTGTAGTTTTCAAAATTTAGATATCGTTCCACTGGGATTGAAAGTCCAATATTTACAGTAATTTTCTGGTTACTATGGTAAATTTATCAAAACTTATACACAAAAGAATAATTTATATACAATTTATACAATATTTACAAGATGGCATAGTTGAGTTGTTCATGTGGTAAAAAGAGAATAATGATCTATCTAAAAAGTTGAGTTGCAATTTAGAATAGGTAAGATACTTGAGATAAAACACAGATAGACAAATTATGTTGGAAATTGGATCCCTAATCTAGAATAACAATGAGGAACTCAAGACATGCATATTTAATCATCAAGTTTCATGTCATTGCAGCTTAAAATCATTATAACCGATCCCTCGTGATATAAATTCTAAGAATTCACCGTAAAGTCCGATCCCTCGTGAGCTTTCTCAGTAAAAACTTACATTAAGTCCTGGCCTTATGGCAACAATGGTTAACAACCCCTATAGAATTAAGATACCAATGGTATTCCAACTTTTACTTTCGTCAAAAGAAGTTTCAATACGGCATGAATAATCATTCTCCCATTTGACATTTACACTAATAAAACAAGCTTCAATACACATGAAAATCATTCTCCCGTTTGACGTTCATATTAATAAAGATTGAAATACTAACATGGACATGAATCATAAACATGCAGAGATCGAATTCACAACATCATACTCAATAGATTATTTCACCCATTCCAACATAAATAGATTAGTTACACATGGTGAAAGTAAAAACAACACTTACAGTGATTGACATTACAAAGGCGATGGAAACTTCATGATACAACGATCACAATACTACACAACACTCTCAAGTATCTAGAAAACTATTCTAGAACTACAAACTCACAAAAGAAACACTCAAACTCAAGTATATAAGAGAAGAGAAGAGTAGGATTGGATCAGAATGGGATGCCTAGAAGTGTTAGAAATTGCCGTATTTTTAGGGCTGAGGAAGGGTCCTGACGCTACGCGTTAGGTTCCTGACTCAGCCTCCATTAAACGCAGCTTGAAGTGGCCACTATGGAATTATTTTATTCAATTATGCAGTGCCATATGGACCTGTCTCCCAATTTGGCTTGTCCATTTGTGCAAAGTGGAGTGGCCAATAATGTGTCACTAGCTGAGTGCTTGGCCAACCTGGCTGTGGAGTCCACGCAGCTCTGACGCTACACGTGGATGTGACGTGTAGCGTCAGCATCAAAAGTCTCCACGCTATGCGTGGGGTTGATGCTACGCATCAGCTTTCCAGATCTTCAATTTACTCTTTAAATTCTTCACTTTTTCACTACAAAACTAGAGAAAATTGATCAAGGGTAGATTATTTCCAACAAATTCTATTTATTGAATTTAAAACCTAATTTTCTAACAATTTAAGCTAATTTTTATTATTTTTGTGAAATTTTTATTACAGATTTTATTGTAAATTTAAGGACTAACATTTGTCACCTAATCGATTAACCAAGGAGGCAAATCGATTACCAAGCTAAAAAAAAGAATTAAAAGCATTAGGTGCATATGCTAATCGATTACATGGATGACACAATTGACTACCAATGTTCTGTAAGGCCACTAATCGATTACTGTTAAGGAACTAATTGACTAAAATTTTCTGTTTGTGCAATAATTGATTGTACATGAGTCATAATCGATTACCATGCTGCGTAACATAATTAAATGCATCAAGTGCCACTTATAATCGATTACAGAGTGAAGAACAATCGATTAGCAAGGTTCTGTCTCTTAGCTAATCGATTATGTGGTAAAGTCTAATCGACTATCTGTTCAATTACACTGAAGAATTCAAAGTGTAATCGATTACAGCTCGAGGCCTAATCGATTACACTAGTGCCAGAATTTAGGGAAAGCGTTTTTAAGTGGGAAACCAACTCATTTCTCCATTGTCACTCAAATGCCCATACTCTGCAACGGCTCTGAAGACTTTAGGGCACCTCTCCAAGGCCTATAAATGTAGGACTCATTCAAGCTTCTCAAGCATCCAAATCCATCAAAGGGAAATCAAATCTTGTGCCTTGTGAATTCTATTTCTTTGTCTAGTTTCAAGTTTTGAAACTTAAGAGCTTATATTTGTAAATCCTCTCTTGTGAGAGTTTAGAAATTGTGAGAGCTTTCATTTGTTTATCTACTCTATTGAGAGAGTTTATTGATTGTAAAACCAAACACCAAAACACCAAGATTATTCACTCTAGGTTGAGTGGTCACAAAGGTTGGGGTTCAACCTTTGGGTATTGAGAGTTTTAGAGATTGGGTGGGTTGCCTTTGTGCTAGTGAGGATTGAGTTCTTGAGTGTAGGACACTAGGAAGCTACAATTGCTCATAGCTTGTATCTCTAAACTTCAATAGTGGAAATCTTTCAAGTGGGTTACTTGAAGGTGAGACGTACACTGGGTTGGTGGAACTCGTTAAATTGGTTTGCAAGCTTCTCTTCCCTACTCTCTTGCATTTACATATTGCATCTGGCTGGATTATTACTATTGATTGTGAAATCCCTTCTTATATTTGCTTGAACAACTTGTATTAAAGTGTTGCACACCAAGTGTTTGATATATTTCCTAAGTGACATTTGCACGTTGCTTTGCGTTGATTCTTGCACCATTCTTGTTATCTATTGCATATAAGCATATCTTGTGAAAAAGGAATCAATCTCAAAGGCATTCTAAAGAAAAGTTTTTAACACTCAATTCACCCCCCCCTCTCTTGAGTATTGAGGCCACTTGAACAACGAGGGAAAGACCCCTTGGATAAGAGCTTGCAAGAGCCTCACAAATCCTAGAGAGAAGGAGGAGAATCTCTCACTTAAAGTTTACACTCAAGGTGTCAAAATCTCAAAATGAATTAATGTGTGTCATTTTACAAAAGGAGAAGCCTTTATATAGGCTTAGGGGATTTTAGCTAAAGCATGGAAATGGGCTTGGCTAAATGGAACCTAGGCCCTAATCTAAGAATTAGTAAAGGAGATGGCCTATACATGGCCCAATGTGAGAGTACATGGCCCTAAAGTGACCAATTGGCCTAGTAAGGCCCAAATAAAGCCTAAATGACTAGAGAATCTAATTATGATCTATATTACAAGATGAATACAAATAAATCCTTAAAGTATCTCCGTTGGGCTTGGGCCCATTAAACAAAAAGATGAAGGAAGATAGGGCTTTATAGATGGTCTCCTTACTTTTCTTGGACTTGACCCTTGTGAGGGGCCCTTTGTAAGCCTCTAGTCCTTTATCCAAGATGGCGTGTGGGTCCTCCCTTAGGATGTCCTCATTATGCTCCCCTTCTTCGAAAGGATTTTTCCCCAAATCTAAGGCATCATCCTCTTTATCTAAATCAAAAGGAGATAAGTCAAATATATTAAATGAAGCACTCATACCATATTCCCCAGGTAAATCAAGGACATAGGCATTATTCCCTATTTTGTTGAGTATTTAGAAAGGTCCATCACCCCTAGGGTCGAGTTTGGATTTTCTCAAGTTTGGAAATCTCTCTTTTCTAAGATGTAACTAAACCTGAGCCCCAACTTCAAAGGTAACTTCCTTTCTCTTATTATTAGCACAACAAGCACAATGTTCATTCTTAGTTTGTATTTGGTTTTTAATCTTCTCATGAAAATCTTTGATAAACTTGGCCTTTGCCTCTCCATCAATGTGAAGGAAAGAATCAAAAACATCAATAGGTAAAAGGTCCAAGGGAGTGAGAGGGTTAAAACCATAAACAACTTCACAAGGACTATGCTTAGTTGTGGAGTGTTGTACCCTATTACAAGCAAATTCAATATGGGGTAAACACTCATCCCAAGATTTAAAATTTTTATTCACTAAAACCTGAAGTAGTTGAGAAATGGTCTTGTTTACTAACTCAGTTTAGCCATCTGTTTGAGGATGACAAGTGGTAGAAAAAAGAAGCTTCATTCCTAGCCTTGACCAAAGGGTTTTCCAAAAATGCCTTAGGAATTTGGTGTCCCTATTAGAAATGATAGTTTTAGGGATACCATGAAGTCTTACTATTTCTTTGAAAAACAGCTTAGCAATATGACTTGCATCATCCACTTTGTGACAAGGAATAAAGTGAGCCATTTTGCTAAACCTATCTACCACCACAAATATAGAATCTATTCCCCTTTGGGTCCTAGGCAAGCCTAACACAAAATCCATAGATATATCAATCCAAGGTGCACTAGGTGTAGGCAAGGGAGTATACAAACCACTAGGTGAAAGTTTAGATTTAGCTTTCCTATATACTATACACCTAGCGCAAAGTTTTTATACGTCTTTTTTCATTTTAGGCCAATAAAAGTGTTCATGTAAAATGGCTAATGTTTTGTCTCTTCCAAAATGGCCCAATAAGCCTCCCTCATGGCTTTCTCTTAGTAAAAGATCTCTTAAATAGCTCCTAGGAATACAAAGTCTATTGGCTTTAAAGAGGTAGTCATCTAGAATGTAGAAGCCTTTATGAGATGAAGAAGTGGAAGATGAGTTAAAAATGGTTGAAAAATCAAGATCACTTGGATACAAAGTCTTAATCTCATCAAGTCCAATAACTTTGGCTCCAAGAGAGGCAAGTAAAGAGTTCCTTCTTGATAAAGCATCAGCTACAGTATTAGATTTTCCATTTTTGTACTTGATGACATATAGAAATTCTTCCAAGAACTCAACCCACTTAGCATGTCTCTTGTTCAACTTATGTTGCCCTTTAATAAATTTTAGCGATTGGTGATCACTATAGATGACAAACTCTTTTGGGATCAAATAATGTTCCCAAGTTTGAAGGGCTCTAATCAATGCATAGAACTCTTTGTCATATGTGGGATAGTTGAGGGTTGCCCCATTAAGCTTTTCACTAAAGAAAGCAATGGGGTGACCTTCTTGTAATAAGACAGCTCCTATACCCACATTTGAAGCATCACACTCAAGCTCTAAAGTTTTTGAAAAATTTGGAAGTGCCAAAATTAGAGCATGAGTGAGCTTCTTTTTGAGATCTAGAAAGGCTTTCTCTTGCCTTGGCCCCTACACAAAAAGAACATTCTTTTTTACCAACTCATTTAAAGGGGAGGCTAAAGTAGAGAAATCTTTCACAAATCTCCTATAAAAACTTGCTAGACCATGGAAACTTCTTACTTCACTCACATTGTTAGGTGTTGGCCATTCTTGGATTGCCTTCACTTTGGAGTGATCTACCTCAACACCTTTAGAACTTACTACAAATCCAAGGAATACAACGCTATCCATGCCAAAAGAACATTTTTCAAAATTTGCATAGAGGTTGTTTGTTCTTAAAGCAAGCATAACTTGTTTGAGATGGTTTAGATGAGGGGCCATGGTCTTTGAATAAATCAAAATGTCATCAAATATAACAAAATGCCCAATGAATTCCCTCAAAACATGATTCATGAGTCTCATGAAAGTACATGGTGCATTAGTCAAGCCAAAAGGCATAACTAACCACTTATATAATCCAAGTTTGGTTTTAAAAGCGGCTTTCCATTCATCTCCTTCTTTGATTCTTATTTGGTGATAGCCACTTTTAAGATCAATCTTGGAAAATATAGTAGAACCACTAAGCTCATCAAGCATATCATCAAGTCTAGGTATTGGATGCCTATACTTGATGGTTATGTTGTTTATGGCTCTACAATCCGTACACATTCTCCATGAACCATCTTTCTTAGGAACTAGTAAAATGGGTAAAGCCCAAGGGCTTAAACTCTCTCTAATCCAACCCTTAGATAGTAGTTCATTTACTTGGTTTTTTATTTCTAGGCTTTCCCTAGGGTTGCACCTATATGCAAGTCTATTTGGAAGACTAGCACCAGGGATTAAGTCTATTTGATGCTCAATGCCCCTAATAGGAGGTAAGCCTTTTGGGATATCCTTAGGGAAGAGGTCTTTGACTTCATTTAAAATGTTTTGAATCCCTTTGGGAAAAGGAAGATTAGAAGAGCCCATTGAGCACAAAGAAGTGCTAGGGATGTCTTTAGCATACATGATCAAGCATTGTTTTTGTGAAAACATAGCATGTTTCACATCATATTTATTAGCCAAAAGATTAGCTCTAGAGTCATCATAAATGACAACTCCTTTTCCTTTATCCTTCTTTTTGTTTTTCTTATGTTTTTCTAGATGATTAGAAGAAGAAGATCCTAACTCTCTATCTCTTTTAAGCTTCATTTGTGGTTGATCTTTAGCTACTTGTTATGGAGTTAGGGGTGTAAAACTATCTTCTTGCCATCTAATTTGAAGGTGAGGGTGTTAGTGAACCCCTCATGGATGACCTTCCTATCAAATAGCCAAGGTCGTCCTAATAAGATGTGAGTTGCCTCCATAGGTACTACAACACAGTTGACTTTATCTTTATATATGCCTATGGTGAAGTTGATTAAGACTTGCTTATTAACTAACATTTCCCCTTTTTCATTAAGCCATTGCAACTTATAAGATCTAGGGTGATCTATTAGTTCTAAGCCCATCTTATTTACTAATCTTTGGATCACTACATTTGTGTAACTCCCACTATCCACAATGAGAGAACATAGTTTGTCATTTATGTAACATCTTGTATAAAAGATGTTCTCTCTTTGTGTAGTGTCATCTAGCTTAACATGACTACCAAGTAATCTTCTAATCATGTAACCTAATATATGCTTATTGTCATAGGAATCACTACTTAAGTCATCACTTGATGTGTGATTATCAGAATCAGACTCTGATTGACTTGAGTAAGTTCCATTAGTTTTCAAAATCATGGTTCTTTTTGTTAGACAATCGGAAGCAATGTGACCTCTACCAAGACATTTAAAACATTTTATGGTAGAAGATCTAGAGGATTGTGGTTTAGATATGGATTCATGCTTATCTTTTTGGTGCTTAAAGATTTTTCCATTTTTATGCAACTTACTTGGTATTTTGGAAGAAGAAGTGCCCACTTCCTTCTCCCTAGGGTTTCTCTTAAACCTACCCTTGTTCTCTTGACCTACCCACTTAGACTTGTAAGCTTTATTCTCCCCACTATAGGATTATCTCTCTTTAAATTGGTTCTCTATATTAGTGTATTGGTGTAGTAACTCTTCTATATCAACATGAGGAAGGAGTTTGACCCTATTTTTGATGTTCTTATTGAGGCCATGTAAGAACCTATGCATTAGGTTTTCTTCATCTTCTTCTAGATTGGCCCTAATCATGGCTATCTCTAAGGCTTTGTAGTAATCTTCTACACTTTTTGAGCCTTGGGTGAGTCTATTTAGCTTTGCTAACAGCTCCCCTCGATAATAGTTAGGAACATATCTTTTTCTTAGGAGGGCTTTTAAATCTACCCAATCATCTATGGGTAGAAAGTCATCTCTCTTCCTCTCCTTACATATTTGAGTGCACCAAACTAAGGCATAATTTTGGAATGAAAGAGTTACAATCCTAACTTTCTTTTCTTCTTTTATTTGATGAGAATTAAACAATTGCTCAACCCCCATCTCCCATTCTAGGTAAGCCTCAACATCACTCTTACCATTAAAGGAGGGAATTTCTAAATTTACTTCTCTTAAGCCTAAGTCTTCTCTTTTATGTTCATGGTGTCTTCTATGTCTAGGCTCATCCTTACTATTACTATTGTTATGTCTTTGATTTCTATGTCTAGTTCTAGGGTTCTCATTATGTTCTAGGTTAGTTAACCTATTTTTGATGTTATTCAAACTATCCATTATATTATGAAGCATATATTTGTTCTCCCTATCACTAGAAGACATCTTTTAAAGTTGTCAAAGAAATTGGAGACAATGAAAATAATTGTAAACAATCTAGTCGAGGATGCTTGATGCAAGGCAAGTATTTAGAAAACACACAACAATCCTAAAATACAAGTACTAGGTTTTTATCCTAAGGGGAAACAAGAACCTAAGTTGTCTTCATTAGTGGAAAAAGTGGATATAATCACGGTTAAAATTGGCCTTTAATCACGGTTAATGAACAGTGCTTGTTGCAGCCGTGGTAGTAGATGAGGTCCTTTAACCATGGTTCATAACCGTGGTTATAAATCATATCCAATCACGGTTGTTTTTAACCATGATTAAATAAGAACCTATTTAATCACGGTTGTCAACCATAACCGTGAATACAAGTAGTCATAAAACTTGCATTTATAGACTGTGTATAATCACGGTTATGTCAAGCATAACCGTGAATACAAGTGGTCATAAAGTGCATATGTATAATCACGGTTATGGTAGTAACCGTGAATAAAAAGGGTCTATAATCACAGTTATGGTAACAACTATCATTAAATAATGAGGTTTTTTTTAATATGGGCTCTATTTTATTGTTTCCCAAACCTGCAATCAGATAACCAGCACAATATACAGTATATCACAGCATATCCAACACCAATATATAAAAAGAATGGTATGTATATAACATTAATTTGTTATCAATTCATAACAACCTAAAAAATGAAACTATATACAATTCAGATGAATGTAACCTAATAAAATCTAAACCCTAAATCCTACACTAGATACATATATAAGAGAATAAAAATCCTATATCTAGCTAAGTCCTTTCTTGACTTCAATGAAGTATGCGGCCCATTGCTTTCTAACATTATCTACATGTGTCGTAGGGAAGTATGACCGATCCTGAAAGTACTAAAAACAATGCATAAAACAATTAGAACAAAAGCTATATTTATTACATAAATTTGATGAAATTGGTAGAAAACTAGTCCAAGTGATGAGACTTATATCTGTCCATCCATCTACTAAATGTTGTTGGACGATGGTCAGCATGGTGTGCATGACGTAATAGCCACACTCGTAGCTATCCTCCTGCCTATAAGACTACAATGGACATAAAATATAGAATAAGTGAATTCAAGTTTTAAAAATATAATAAAGATTTGAATGAATTCGATTGACTTACTTTTGGGTGCACCCACACAAGTTTTCTTTTGATGGACTTACTTCCATGTAGTCGACTGTATCCAACCACCGCCTTACGTCAAAATAAAACACAAGATAAGTTAGAATCGTATAAGACCAAAAATGATGTAATCGAATTTGTACTTATTTTTTAGGGATTAACTTACATGTCTACTATTGTTTTCAGGTCTTGTGGAATAGTCCCGTGCACAAAATCAAAGTATAAAGCAACATAAGCCCGGGGACAGATCACTACAAGCGTCCAATGAGCACTGCAGTTACCAGTGATAAGTGAGACTTCAAAATGCAAAAATTAATGGACATTAATTATGGAATAGAATCTTACCCTTTATGATACGGGGCTAGGCATACACCCTTCCTAGACTCAAACATCCAATTCTGGATGTATGCCTGGGTGTCCTACTTACTGTTTCCTTTCCTCTGTATGAAAAAGGGCTCTAAGAAACCATAAGTTCCATCGAAACCCAAGTCCACACAGATTTTATGCAAAAACCTAAACAAGTTAAGACATGGTTAGCGACAAATAACTTGTATAATGAAATAATTGGACATAAAATGATATACTTACAGCTCCCATAACTGAATGATTTAGATGTTCAGCATCGTCGACCCCATCATAATCTCACACAAGTCACTCCGTGTAATGTAAACCGGTAGTGAACTTGGACGGCCGAACACCAGTGGCTACCATGGGACCTGAAGAGCGTCCTCTCCTAGCTCAGCTCCGACCTGCCATAGCATCCAGATCGGATCGTCGACGGGGTCTGGCTTCTTGAATGTCGGTCCTGCTTCTTGTTGAACAATTAAAACCATCATAGTTTGTACCATAATTGACAATATAAAAAAATCAGTTAGTGTTTCAGGTTTATACCTGTGAAGGAGTAACCGACAGGAGTCTATTGGGCCATATCAGAAAGTGTCCCACCGCCTGACCAATGGTCTTCACCTCTGGAGTTGCCACTGGCACAGCAGCATCCTCTTCGAGGACTAGTACAACAGAGACCCTGGATATACCATCAGGTAATGACTGATGGTGAACCACCGGGCCTAAGTTGTAGATCATGCTAGTGGCAACTGGCTCCTCTGACCCATCAGTGAACAGGTCACACTGATGGTTATCCGTATACTCGACCCCATCATCATCAGGGTCAGCTACAGTACACGACCCCTTAGTGCTAACCCTCCGTACCTACATATTTACACATCAAGTAGAAGTTATTCAACAATGAAAGAGACAAATTATAAACAAAGAACAGTTAAATAGTATAAGGAATCTAACCTGTGGGTCGGCAGCTGGTGCAGTAGTCTCGTGGTGGTGGCTGAGTAAGGCCTTCATCTCCTTCTTGAATTGGGCCATCTCCTACTGTAGCTTCGTAATCTCTTCCTGATATTTAGCCTTCACAACAGCCACTCTCGAATCAACCTTCTGCTCCACCAACTGCTCAATGGAGGGAGCAGGGTCGGGAGCACCGTAATAGCTCTAGAGGCCTGTAAAATCTGAATGATTAGCCCATAATTGTTTAATAGATAACAAATGAAAGGATACAATTATTTATAATTTACCTACACCTCGACCAACAACACGCACCCTTCCTGGGTGCTCTAGCCTGCTGATGGTGGTAGTCAAAATATCCTTCCTACCATGGGCTATGAAAGACCCTTGTGTTGATTGCTCAACTAAGGAATCCTGAAACCAAACAAGTTAGTGTTCATTGCTTCATGTAAACCAAAAAATAAAAACTTTATAAGGCGAATACTTACTATCGGTGATGCGACCTCCCGAGCTTGTGAAGAAGTGTATTCCCCACTCTTCCTGACCCTGGCCCGCTTCCATTTTTCATGGCGTGCAGGTGGCGAAGGGGGATCCACAATACCAGTTTCAGGCTAGCTAGTATGACACTGACTGAGCCTCTCTTGGGCAATCTGCTCCTACAATCTACGGTAACCCGCACGTGACAATCTGTGGAGGTAGTCATTCTTCTTCCTAATTCTTTGTGCTTTCGTTCTGACCGCCTACAACAAGAAAGAAAATTATTCAGAGTTAGATGTTTAAATTATAAATGATTTAAGCATGTAAAATACCAACGTACTAGAAACCGGTCAGTCTACCTAGATGCAACGTAAGCATCCCAATTCTTCTGATCAATGAAGGTATATTTTTCTCTGGGGAACTGTCCTTGCTCCTCCTCGAATACATACCTACAATTCATAAGTTCAAATAAGGATTGGTATAATTTGGCAAAGTGTTGATTAAGAATTTAAAGTCCTTATATACCTCCTGGTGAGTATGGACTTGAATGACCTCCATCGCTCAGCAATAATACCGAGGATGTTCCTCCTCATTGTGTCATGTGCTGGTAACTCAAAAGAATCCTACATGAAATGAATTAGTCCGTATAAGAAAGTTTAATATGAATTACATGAAATAATACACTAAAATAAAACTTAAATGATATGTAACTTACCAGAATATCACTCCAAAATTTGGTTCTTCACGACCTCCTCGACATTATCCCAATCGGGGATAGTAATGGACATCTTCGATCGAGCCACAACTCCCAACTAACTGCTAAACTTCACGGCGTGTGGTCCATTAAGTCTACCAGTGTTGACATCGATGTCAACATGCAACCTCTCTCCCTGATGACGCCTAAGTGCAATATATGGCATCCGGGTAACACCTCTACTCTTTTGAGTAGAGGAATCAGTAGCCTGTGAGTCAGACCTAGCATGTGGATCCTGGTCAGCCATGAGTATCTGTCGAAACAAGGAAAAACAACTATCAAAATTTAATACAATGAATAACTAATATAACATTAATACAATGAGTCATTAACATGATTAATACCCTACGAAGATGAAATATATTCCCACAAGCCTTCATGGTGGTCATGACGACTGATAACTACATCATCTATGTCATGTTCCACGATAGATGTTGAAATACATGTTGTAGTGGAAGAAATTTCCATAATATCAAGATGGGGGTCTCCAATGCTGTGTCTACCTTGGATAACAATTGACCACCATTTGTCAGCTGGGTCAGCAACATAAAAAATTTGCTTCACTTATATTGCCATGATGAATGGTTCCTCCTTATGCCCTATCTTGTTGAGGTCCACCAATGTAACTCCAAAATCATCAGTTTTAACATTATTCTTATTGTCAACCCATTTACATTTAAACACAGGAATGGTGAAGGGACCGTAATCAACTTCCCATATATCTTCAATCATACCAAAGTAGCATGACTCAGCCATGACAGGGTTGTTGTCCTTTGAAGTTGAGAAATACATTGACTGAGCCACAACCATCACTCTACTATTTTGATTTGTACTCTTCTCATCCTGTGTCCTTGTATAAAATGAATAGATATTTATGTCATGCCTATAAAAGGTAAAGACATCAAAGTTCGGGCCCTGTGCTAGTCGATTTAATATCGAGGATGCATATGTGTCTTTCAGAACGGTCTTTTGGAACCACTACATGAATGTCTTGTTGTGTTCATTCTACACCCACTTTTCAGTCATTTTAGGGTTGGTTCTCTTGACTAGCTCCTTGTGAGTGTTTAGATATGGTTGCACATTGTCCGTGTTGTTTAAAATATACAAGTGTGCTTGAAGGACATCATCACGTGGCATGCTCTTCATTTTTTTCCAATCGTACCTTTCCTATCCAACCGCCCATCATGACGAGTCTTTGGAATACCAATGCTTGCAACATGTGACATATAATCAGTGCAAAACTCAATTGCTTCCTCTGCAATATATCTTTCCATAATCGAAGCTTTAGGACGACGTTGATTCTTCATATACCCTTTCAAGATCTTCATATATTGCTCAACGGGATACATCCACCGTAAGAACACTGGACCATACAAACGGACCTCTCACACCAAATGGATGATTAAGTGGACCATTATGTCAAAAAAAAGGCGAGAAATGCATTTCCAGCTGACATAGTATAAGTGGTGCTTCTTGTTCTAGCACATCCAATTCACCGGGGATGATTACTTTGTAACATATGGCATTGAAAAATAAACACAGTCTTGTTATAACATATCTCACATTTTTAGGAAGAATGTCACGAATGGCGATAGGCAGAAACTGTTACATCAACATATGACAATCGTGAGACTTCAACCCAACTAACTTCAAATCTTTCATGGAAACACAAGTGTTGATGTTTGAACCATAACCAGACGAAACTTTCATACTATGTAACGATTCACACAGACTTTGCTTTTCTTTTCTGGACAATGTATGACATGCTGGGGGCAAATATGTTCATTTTCCCTATGATTGTGGATGCAGCTCCTGACGTATACCCATCAACTCTAAGTCCATACATGAATTTAGGCCATCCTTAGTCTTCCTAGGTATGTTTAAGAGTGTTCCAACCAAACTGTTGCACACATTTTTCTCTAGATGTATTACATCAATGTAGTGTCTTACTTCAAGCTCCATCCAATATCACAGGACAAAAAATATTGACTTTTTCTTCCAGTTGTTTTGTGTCAAGGATTGTTTTTCATACTTACCAAACACCACGTTGACGTCTTTCACCTTTTCATATGCCTGGCGACCAGATAGTGGTAGAGAAGCCATTTTAAAATCTTGCGCACCGTTGAACGACTTCTTCAACCTCTAAAATGGATGATTCACTTTAAGAAACCTTCGATGTCGAAGATAAACATTTTTCCTACCATGGTGTAGCCGCATAGAACTAGTTCCCTCCTCACATACAGGACAAGCTTTATGACCCTTCACGTTGTACCCGGATAAGTTACCATACGCTGGAAAGTCATTGATCGTGCAAAATAGCATGGCACGTAATTTGAATGATTGCCCCGTAAACCCGTCAAACACATCAACCCTGTCTTCCCACAACATTTTAAGGTCTTTAACTAATGGAGTTAAATATACATCAATGTCATTCCCCGGTTGTCATGGACCAGAAATCATCATTGATAACATAACATATTTCTGCTTCATGCACAGCCATGGCGGCAAGTTTTAAACAAACAACAAAACAGGCCATGAACTATGGTTTGTACTCAGGTTCCCAAACGGGTTTATGTCGTCTATGGCTAATGCAAGCCTAACATTTCTTGGTTCATGGGCAAAATTTAGAAATTTCGTATCCACTTTCTTCCACTACGATCCATTGGCCGGATGCCTAAGTAGTCCGTCAACAACCCTTTTATCAGCATGCCATCTTATAAGTTTTGCATCATCTGCATTGGCAAACAGACGCTTTAGTCTTGGAACTATAGGCAGATACCATAACACCTATACAGGAGACCCTTTAGTACAGACCTCATCAGAATTGGCCTCTTTCTTCTTATAGCATGACACCCCACACCTAGGACATCGATGCAACATTTCATACTCACCACAAAATAATACACAATTATTTGGGCATGCATGTATTTTCTCATACTCTAAACCCATAGGACACAACACCTTTTTGGCCTCATAGTTACGATTCGGCAAGGTATTTCTAGCTGGGAGCATTTCTTTCAACAACTTCAGTAAGTCAGTGAAACTTTTATCCGTCCACCTGTTTATGGCCTTCAAATTAAACAATCACAAAATTGTTGATAACCTGGTGAAATTGACGTAATTTGGATACAACAGCTGCTTAGAATCCTCACACAAAGTCGTATATACATGAGCTTTCTTAAAACCTTCTACCCCCATATCATGGATCATATCCTTAAGTCGGTCATCCATGTCGACATCGGTGTCATGCCTCGAGCTTTGGTTTTCAGTTTGACAGCTGGAACTAGGCACCACCACATCTTCACCATGCCATATCCAACGGGTATATCTACGAAGAAATCCATCACACAGTAGATTTTCTCGCACCTCTTCCAAGTCTAGCCGACGTAGGTTCAAGCATTTAACACAAGGGCAAAAATACCTTCCATTCACCTCCTCAGCATTCCTCACTACGAATTCTATAAATGATTCAACTCCCCCCTCGTACTCTAGACTTATGCGTGATGTAGTTATCCAACTCCGATCCATACCAACTGTTTACAAGGTGCTATGATCAATCTCACTTTTTCTACAAAGGTGGTGGTCCTATACCCATTCAGGATGACAATTGTTTTTATAAGTCATTGATATATACAGGTTAGGAGTTATTTTTAAATTTGATGAAATTATGGCAGCATTTCGCATTGGTCTCTAAATACACAAAATGAGAGCAGTTAAATCAAATTCAACCATAACCAAATATACACCCAGAGAACAACACAAAATGCAAGTTACGGAAACTTTATCAAATTTTAAAATAACTCTTAACTTTTACATACCAACGGTGTATAAAAACAATTGTTCATCCCAAACTGTCCAAATGAACAATTCAAGATTCAACACAAACGATGAAATCAATTAATTTAATGACCATTTATGTCGTATCTCAAACGGGGAACTACGGTTCACTCATGCAAAGCAACTTTCATACTAGTTAACTAGTATGTGCCTACGAGTTCGCAACATTGACAACCACACACATACAACAACAATAGAAATACCATTATATATGAGAGCAACCAACAACAACAGAAATAACATTATATATTATACAATGAAATGTAATTATGGATAATGGATAATGGATTATGGATTATGGGTTATGGATTATGGAGTTGAATTATAAGACTTTTAAAGTTTGGTCTTTTATTTAGTAATTAATATGATGTTTTTAATTTGTGTTATTTTCAAGTAGAATTATGGTGTTGGTTGATGGATTATGGATTATGAGATGATCCAAAATGTGGTGATCCTTATTGGTGAACTAGATAGAGCAAATTCTCCTATTTTTAGCCTTGAAAAGGAGAAAGAGGTGCTTTCTAGGTCCCTTACAAACCAAAGAAATGTCAGCAAAGAAGTTCGGGATAACATTAAAGATGCTCATAAAGTCATCATGAAACTTGGCAATGAAAAAAGAATTTGGAGAACAGAGTGAAGAAATTGGAGGAGGTATTAGCTTCTACCAAGGGTGAGATGTTGCACTTAGGGAAGAAAGGCTAACCCCCAATAATGAAGACAAAGTAGAGAGATTTCTATTAAAGAATCCAATTAGGAGAATGATATTCTGTAATGAATTATTTAGAAGCCACTTGATGTTGAACTTTAACCACTTTGGCATGTAAAAATTTTCATTTTCCAATAGTACTGTACAAAGGAAATGACATGGTAGTGTATTTGTATGTTGAAACAGGTTTTGATGAATGACAAACAATTGAAGGATCAAGATATCTAAAGGATGTTGTACAAGCAATTAATCAAAAATCATCACGAATGATTCAGGACAAGAAATAATTATTCAAGTGCCAAGAAATCAAGAACCATCTAAAACGCATGAAAATATATCAAAAATGCAAAGAAACAGGTCCAGGATTGCAAGGAATCGATTCACACCCATTGAAAAGCTCTAGGAATCGATTCACAAGCAGAGGAATCAATTCATAGCATCAAGGAATCAATTCACCACAACAGGAATCAATTCATCATGGTGAAATGCCTTAAGGAATCGATTCAATGACCTCAGGAATCGATTCATGCTCAAAAATGCCTCAAGGAATCGATTCAAAGACTTTAGGAATCGATTCATGCTCAAAAATACCTTAAGGAATCGATTTAAAGACTTTAGGAATCGATTCATGCTCAAAAATGCCTCAAGGAATCGATTCAAGAACTGCAGGAATCGATTCATGCTATTGGGAATCGATTCCCCTTGCCAGGAATCGATTCATGTGATGTTTTTAGTGCAAAAATAACCTGGAAGAATCGATTCATAGCTAGAATCATGCGCTGAATCATGGAAATTATCAGTTTGCGTTTTTAGAAACTCAACTCCGCTGATTCCTCTCTCGAGACTCTCTAATTGAAATGACGTTGCATTTATTGAGGCAGACAATTGCACTTCTCAAGTCAGGAAACATGGATCGCTGGCAAATTAAGTCTTCCAATGCATTGATTAAGGAACCGGTTGCAATTAAGTTTTGGTAACATGTACCTTCCTTTGCCTATAAATAGAAAGGAAACTGAAGAGGCACAACACACCACACAGATAGCAAACGCATTCCTTGCTTTCTCCTTTGTTCTCTCTTAATTCCTTGTCTATTAACTCTCTGACTTATTTTTTCTTTGCAATTATTTTTGAGAGTTATATTGTGAGAAAAATATTTTCTTGAGTGTTAAAATTTGCATACTCTTTTAAAAGAAAATATTTCTCAAGTGCTTAAATTTGTATATCCACTCTATTGAGAGAGTCACACTTGTAAAATCACATTCATAAATTCTGAGAGGTTTTGGGTTGGGATTTAACCTTGTAATTGAGAGATTGTGAGATTGGGTGGGTTACCCTTTTGCTTGTGAGGATTAAGTTCTTGAGTGTGTGACACTAAGAAGCTGTAGTTGCTCAAAGCGTGTATCTCAAATTCTCAATAGTGGAAATCCTCTAAGTGAGTTACTTGGAGGCGAGACGTACACCAGTGTGGTGGAACTCGTATATATCGGTTTGCAAATCTTCTCTTCCCTAATCTATTTAAATTTGTGCATTTAAATTGCTTGCTTAATTTGTTACGTTTAATAACTTTGTTATTTAAACTTCTTTATTAATCTCATTTAGGATTGAGTTTATCATTTTCTCAATATATATTTGTCAAAGAACCAATTTCACAAGCATTTCAAGAAAAAAATTTTAATACTTAATTCACCCCCCCTCTTGAGTAATTGAGGCCACTTGGTTAACAAGTGGTATCAGAGCTTGACTCTTGGTAAATTAAGCTTAACAGCTTCAAGAGAACGAATGGCCTCAAATTCTTTAAACCTTTTTCCTGAGGGTGGAGCTACAAACCGACCTCCTGCTTTTAATGGGGAAGGATATGCTTTTTGGAAAGAAAGAATGAAAATTTTTGTTCAATCAATTGATCTAAGAGTTTGGAATGCTATTGAAAATGGTCCTTTCATACCTATGCATATTGTTGATGGTAAACAAATAGAAAAACCCATGGATGATTGGACTAGTGATGAAGAAAAGAAAGTACAATATAATTATAAAGCCAAGAATCTAATCACTCTAGCCTTAGGTCCCGATGAATTTTTTAGAGTAGTAACCTATAAATTTGCCAAAGAAATGTGGAATACTCTTCAAATTACTCATGAAGGAACTAGCGATGTTAAGGATTCTAAAATCAGTACTTTAACTAGCCAATATGAAAGCTTTAGAAGGAATTCCAGTGAAACCATCTTAGAACTTCAAAAAAGGTTTACCTTGATTATTAATCATCTTATTACTCTTGGGAAATCTTACACTAACAAAGAGCTTATCCATAAAGTTTAAAAAAGTCTTACCAGGGAATGGCAACCTCTTGTCACCGCTATCAAACAATCGCCAAACATAAATGATATGTCTCTTGCCACATTATTTGGTAAGCTTCAAGAGCAAGAACAAGAATTAAAAGACTTGAAAATGGCGGAGGAAGAAGAAAAGTCTTCCAAGAAGAAGGGGCTAGCTCTTAAGGCCACCTCTATTGAAGAAAACAAATCTGAAAGTGATCAAGAAGAAGATGATGATGAGTTAGGCCTATTTGTGAGGCGTTTTGGAAGGCTCATGAGAAACAAAAGATTCCAAAAGGTCTTCACTTCTAAAGGTAAGAAATTCGTTTCCAAAGATAATAATTCCTTACCAACTTGTTTTGAATGTGGAAAGGAAGGACATTTCAAGGCGGACTGTCCAAATCTCAAGAAGAAAAACAAGGATCAAAAAGGAAAAGGAGAGCATACATAGCATGGGATGACAACGAGGTGAGTAGCTCGGATGAATCCGAAAATGAAGAAGCAAACCTCTGTCTCATGGCCAACCATCAAGACGAAGACGATGAGGTAAACCTCCATGATTTAGATAAAGATGAATTGCTTGATGCGTTTGATGAATTATATGATAAATTTGTTAAACTTTCTAGTAAGTATAAATTATCTAGAAAAACCATAGAAACTCTTGAAACGCATCTTATTGAATAGGTAAAAGAAAATGAGATTTTGAAAAAGGAAGCAATAAATGTTCAAGCATGCTCTAAAACCAAACCTTGTGAATTTGTTAAGAAATGTGACATTCTAGAAACTAAGGTTTTAGACTTGAGTAAAACTTTAGAAAAATTTACAAATGGTAGAGACAACTTAAATGTTTTGCTTGGAAAACAACGGTGTATGTTTGATAAAACGGGACTAGGTTTCAATACCTATAAGAAACAAAAGAAATATAAAAACTTCTTTATACCACCTAGTAAAACTGCATCACCTTTCATGAAATGCAATTATTATGGTTTTAAAGGACATAGTGCATCTAATTGTAATGTTAGAAAACTAGGGCCAAAGGTTGTGAGAAAAGTATGGGTTCCTAAAGGAACGTTACCTCAAACTAACCTACAAGGACCCAACATAAAATGGGTACCAAGTTCTCTAACTTGACTTGTTTTGTAGGTATGCTTTAAAGCAAGTAACACCCATTGGTACTTAGATAGTGGGTGTTCAAAACACATGACGGGAGACAAAAGTAAGTTCATATCATTTACTCCACAAAATAAAGGATTCGTTACTTATGGAGATAACACGAAGGGAAGAATACTAGGAATTGGAAATATTGGTAAAAATTCTTCCACCTCTATAAATGATGTCTTATATGTTGAAGGACTTAAACATAACTTGCTTAGCATTAGTCAATTGTGTGATAAGGGCTATAAAATTGTTTTTGAATCAAACGGTTGCATAATTGAAAATAAGCTAAACAAGGAAATAAAATTCGTTGGTCAAAGAGTAGATAACATTTATATGATTAATCTAGATTGTCTTGCTTTAAATGATGTGCAATGCTTCATAACTAAAGAGGATGAATCATGGCTATGGCATAGAAGAATTGCTCGCATTCATGTAGACCATTTAAACAAACTTGTTTCAAAAGATTTAGTTATCGGTTTACCAAAATTAAAATTTAAAAATAAATTTTGTGACGCTTGTCAAAAGGGAAAACAAGTAAAGGCTTCTTTTCAAGCAAAAAATATTGTTTCAACAACTAGACCTTTACAACTTTTACATATGGATTTATTTGGACCTTTGAAAATCAAAAGTTTTGGTAGAAATTATTATGGTCTTGTGATTTTGGATGATTACTCTAGATATACATGGACATTATTTCTTACTCACAAAAATGAAGCATATCAAGCATTTAAGAAACTTGCCAAGATCATTCAAAATGAACAAAATTCAAAAATAGCATCCATTCGAACTGATCATGGGGGAGAATTTGAAAACCAATATTTTGAAAAATTTTATGAAAAATTTGGCATTGAACATAATTTTTCGGCTCCAAGAACTCCATAACAAAATGGAGTAGTTGAAAGGAAAAATCGATCTTTAGTGGAGCTCGCAAGAACTATGTTGAATGAAAGTAATATTGCGAAACATTTTTGGGCCGATGTAGTAAATACTGCTTGCCATGTTATGAATCAATGTTTGATAAGGCCTATATTAAAGAAAACCCCCTATGAGCTTTATAAAGGAAGAAAACCAAATATTTTTTATTTCCACGTATTTGGATGCAAATGTTTTGTTTTAAACAATGGAAAGGATAATCTCAACAAATTCGATGCAAAATTTGATGAAGCAATATTTTTAGGTTATTCATCTACAAGCAAAGCATATCGACTCTTTAACAAACGAACTTGTACAATTTAAGAGTCTATACATGTTAAATTCGATGAACTTAACCAAAATCTTCCGAGAGAGGGAATTGATGATCTTGTAGGTACCTTCCAAGAAATGAACTTAGAAGATAAAGAAGAAAACAAAAATGAAGGAAATACATCACAAAATGATGAACCTCAACAAAAGGAGTGGATCACCATAAAGAATCACCCATTGGACAATATCATAGGTGAAATAACAAAAGGTGTAAGTACTTGAAACACTATTAGAAATGCATGCAATCACTTAGCTTTTGTATCACAAATAGAACCCAAAAATATTGATGAAGCTATTATTAATGAACATTGGATATTGGCCATGCAAGAAGAATTAAATCATTTTGAAAGAAATGAAGTTTGGGAACTTGTGCCAAAACCCAATAATCATCAAATAATAGGCACGAAATGGGTTTTTAGAAACAAGCTAGATGAAAATGGAATAATAACAAGAAATAAAGCTAGATTAGTTGCTAAAGGATATAATCAAGAAGAGGGAATAGACTATGAAGAAACGTATCCTCCCGTAGCTAGATTAGAAGTCATAAGATTATTGTTAGCTTTTGCTTGTTGTATAGATTTTAAACTTTATCAAATGGATGTCAAAAGCGCTTTTCTAAACGGTTATATTCAAGAAGAAGTTTATGTAAATCAACCTCCCAGTTTTGAAAGTCACAAATTTCCAAACCATGTTTTTAAATTAAGAAAAGCTTTATATGGTTTGAAACAAGCTCCAAGAGCTTGGTATGAACGACTCAGTAAATTTCTTCTTGAAAATAATTTTGAAAGAGGAAAGGTTGATACAACACTGTTTATAAAACGTAAAAACCATGACATCCTTTTGGTACAAGTTTATGTTGAGGACATAATATTTGGTGCTACTAACGAAATTCTTTGTCAAGAATTTGCTAAGATTATGCAAGATGAATTTGAAATGTCCATGATGGGAGAACTCACATTCTTCCTTGGGCTACAAATTAAGCAAACAAAAGAAGGAACTTTCATCAGTCAAACAAAATACTACAAAGAACTACTCAAAAGGTTTGAAATGGATAAAGCAAATGAAATAGCCACACCAATGAGTACCTCTTGCTACCTAGACAAAGATGAGAAGGGTAAGGACGTTGAAATAACTAAATACTGAGGTATGATTGGATGCTTACTTTACTTAATAGCTAGTAGATCCAATATTATGTTTGCAGTATGTACGTGCGCTAGATATCAAGCATGTCCTAAAGAATCACATCTCACTGCCATAAAAAGAATTTTAAAATATCGTGTGGGTACTCAAAATGTTGGTTTATGGTATCCCAAAGGTGCAGAATGTATTCTTGTAGGATATTCTGATTCTGATTTTGCTGGGTGTAAATTAGATAGAAAAAGTACCAGTGGTACTTGTCATATGCTTGGAAGCTCTCTTGTTTCTTGGCATAGCAAGAAGCAAGTAAGTGTCGTGTTATCCATAACTGAAGCAGAATATGTTGTAGCTGGAAGTTGCTGTGCTCAAATCCTATGGATGAGACAATAAATTCTTGATTTCGGTGTTGTATTAGATCAAATACCCATTAAATGCGACAACACCAGCGCCATAAATATCTCCAAAAATCCAGTTATGCATTCACAAACGAAACACATAGAAATCCATCACCATTTTCACAAGATCATGTTTTAAAAGGAGATTGTGTTCTTGAATATATTGATACTTCTAAACAATTGGTGGATATTTTCACTAAACCCCTTCCAAAGGAACAGTTTATAAATATTAGAAGGGAATTAGGCATTTTAGAAATTGTTTAATCACAAATTTCATTCTCTTAAATATTATCACAAATCTTTAACTTAAAGATTTACTTTTCTGTCATACAAATTCTATTTTTGAAAATATTGATATACACTAGCTTGAGATATTCACATTTACAAAAATCATATTAAAACCCCATTAATTGTTAAACATATTTGTGAGACAAATTAATCTCTTATGAATCACATGATCTCAAAAACAAATGCAAATTAACCTTGATTTTCTTGATAAATTCATGAAACAAAATCATTGGTAAAAACTGCAAAATTTTGAACTCCTAGCATATACCCTCACGAGGAGATCAAGCATTTGCAAGTACATGTGAAGATCTCTTATCTCATATATCTTGTCACATTCAACTACAAAATTCTGGGCACTTGAAAATTCCAAAGTCCTACCTTTGCATATGATTATCACTTGTCTCATATGCTTGTAATTCAAAACCATTCTCGTGACAAAGCTCCATTATGCTTTCTTCAAAATCTTTCACGTGATTCCTAGCTATACAAGTCAAAAATTCCCTATTTCATAACTCATATTGTGAACTGAATATGAACTGAACATTAGCATAAAGACAAAAGTTCACTCTTCCATTTTCTCGTGACCATCAGCGTAAAAAACAAGCAAAATTCAAGCAAGGAATCGATTCCTACTCAAGATGAATCGATTCCCATGTGTCCAGTGCCTATAACTTGTCAAAAATTCCACCTGATGAATCGATTCCCCTCCTATTAAATCGATTCATGTCTTATGTTTTAGCAACAATGAATCGATTCCCCAATGATGAATCGATTCCCACACTATTTCTTCTATAAATTGACATGCCTTCTACGGTCCGATCTCCATTCTCTAAAATCCTCTCTTATTCCTTTGTCTCACTCAAAACATGGCTTCATCATCCCACTCTAGAAAGAAGAAACGAGGAGATACTGGTTCCTCTTCCTCAAACTCTAATGATCTCTCAAGACTTTTCAAGAATAAACTCCAACTTGACAGGTATCTCGAAAAATTTTCAGAACGACTCCTCATACCTGCTCATTGGCTTGATGTTCCGCTCTTCGATGAACATGACTTTCCAGTACTCAACATCCTTAGGCAACAAAATCTTTTGGAGTTTGTCGCACTCGAAGAAAATCATATTTATTCTGAGTTGATTAGAGCCCTCTACTTAACATTAAGGATCTCTAATGGACGCTGCCTAGCCAAAATCAAAGGGGTAACCATTACCCTTGATGACAATGTTCTTCATCAAGTCTGGAAGCTTCCACTAAATAATGTTGATTTCTTTGGCTCTGAACCATCTCCCGATTGGGAATATAATTCTATTGATGCTCGTGCTTTTTTAAATCTATCTTCTACTTCCAAAAGCACCGTTGGGGAGCTAAACATTGGTCATCGCCTTCTGCACTACTTCTTGGTCAAAATTATTCTTCCAAAAGGGTCAAACAATGCTAGAGTAAGTGAGAATCAAACTCTTATTCTTTGGGCTATGCTCCATGAAAAAGAGATAAATTGGATCAAACTTATTCGCATTTATATGATTGACTCTAAAAAATTCACCAAACTTCCTTATGCTGTTCTAATCACCAAGCTTCTCAAACATTTCAATGTTGATCTTTCAAATGAAGTGAAGAAAGCAGTTGGGCATAAAGGTAAAATAGGAATCACTCATCTCTCAAAAATGGGTTGGCACAACCACGATGGTGCTTGGCAATACTCACCTCCAAATGCACAAAGTAGTGATGACAATGATGATCAACCTCATCAACAAGCATTTCCTCCACCTCCAAATGATGCTTTCTTCAATAGGTTGACCTCTTATTTTGATACCCGCTTTGATGCAATAAATGCTCACTTTGATGGATGACTTCTCGCATTGATGGAATGGAGAACAATATGAATACCCGTTTTGACCAAATAGAAAACAACATGACTACCCACTATAATGAACTCTCTCAACAATTTTCTGAGTTCTGATTTTTTAATCCTTGAAATTAGTCTTTGTTGTATCCATCTTTACTTGTATCCTGTTCAATAAAATTTCATTGTTTGTTTAAATTCTCTTTGATTTTTGATGATGCCAAAGGGGGAGAATAAAACATCTCTATTAAATTGCATGATTAAGGGGAGCCAATATGATATGATATCTCTATTAATGCATGAAAATTATAATTACATTTGATAGGGGGAGTTCCATACCTTCAAAATATAACTGTTATGAAACTAACACCCCAGAGATGAACAATTGTTGTCATCATCAAAAAGGAGGAGAATGTATTTGTATGTTGAAATAGGTTTTGATGAATGACAAACAATTGAAGGATCAAGATATCTAAAGGATGTTGTACAAGCAATTAATCAAAAATCATCACGAATGATTCAGGACAAGAAATAATTATTCAAGTGCCAAGAAATCAAGAACCATCTAAAACGCATGAAAATATATCAAAAATACAAAGAAACAGGTCCAGGATTGCAAGGAATCGATTCACACCCATTGAAAAGCTCTAGGAATCGATTCACAAGCAGAGGAGTCGATTCACAGCATCAAGGAATCGATTCACCACTACAGGAATCGATTCATCATGGTGAAATGCCTTAAGGAATTGATTCAATGACCTCAGGAATCAATTCATGCTCAAAAATGCCTCAAGGAATCGATTCAAAGACTTTAGGAATCGATTCATGCTCAAAAATACCTCAAGGAATCGATTCAAAGACTTTAGGAATCGATTCATGCTCAAAAATGCCTCAAGGAATCGATTCAAGGACTACAGGAATTGATTCATGCTATTGGGAATTAATTCCCCTTACCAGGAATCGATTTATGTGATGTTTTTAGTGCAAAAATGACCTGGAAGAATCGATTCATAGCTGGAATCGTGCACTGAATCATGGAAATTATCAGTACTCATTTTCAGAAACTCAACTCCGCTGATTCCTCTCTCGAGACTCTCTAATTGAAACGGCGTTGCATTTATTGAGGCAGACAATTGCACTTCTCAAGTCAGGAAACATGGATCGCTGGCAAATTAAGTCTTCCAATGCATTGATTAAGGAACCGGTTGCAATTAAGTTTTGGCAGCATGTACCTTCCTTTGCCTATAAATAGAAAGGAAACTGAAGAGGCAGAACACACCACACAGATAGCAAACGCATTCCTTGATTTCTCCTTTGTTCTCTCTTAATTCCTTGTCTATTAACTCTCTGACTTATTTTTTCTTTGCAATTATTTTTGAGAGTTATATTGTGAGAAAAATATTTTCTTGAGTGTTAAAATTTGCATACTCTTTTAAAAGAAAATATTTCTCAAGTGCTTAAATTTGTATATCCACTCTATTGAGAGAGTCACACTTGTAAAATCACATTCATAAATTCTGAGAGATTTTGGGTTGGGATTCAACCTTATAATTGAGAGATTGTGAGATTGGGTAGGTTACCCTTTTGCTTGTGAGGATTAAGTTCTTGAGTGTGTGACACTAAGAAGCTGTAGTTGCTCAAAGCGTGTATCTCAAATTCTTAATAGTAGAAATCCTCTAAGTGAGTTACTTGGAGGCGAGACGTACACCAGTGTGGTGGAACTCGTATATATCAGTTTACAAATCTTCTCTTCCCTAATCTATTTAAACTTGTGCATTTAAATTGCTTGCTTAATTTGTTATGTTTAATAACTTTGTTATTTAAACTTCTTTATTATTCTCATTTAGGATTGAGTTTATCATCTTCTCTATATATATTTGTCAAAGAACCAATTTCACAAGCATTTCAAGAAAAAAATTTTAATACTCAATTCACCCCCCCCCTCTTGAGTAATTGAGGCCACTTGGTTAACAGGTAGCAACTGTTGAGCAAAGCTCACAGGAGAGTTGATTTCTGATAGTTTTCATAATAAACCTAAAAGGAGTAAGAATACCAACCTGAAGTCTTTGACATTGAACACTGTTTGATACACTAAGTTTGGTGACTCAGTACCAAAGTTTTCATGTGTGGGATAGAGAATGAAAAAGAGAAAGTTGAAAGTAATTGCTTCTACTATTTCATTGATCAATGCTCTAATTATAGGTATAAAAATCCTAACAAACTCTAACAAATTTCTAATAACTCAAACAACCTTTAACAAGCTTAACAAACTAATTCTAAATGAATACTCAATATTCCCTTTTAATTTAGAATCACTCAACATTTCTTAAAGCTATCTTACTGGAGAGGTTTTGTTAGAATGTCTACAATCTGCAACTTAGCTATTGTTATACTGAATCATGCAACTTAATTAGCAGTAATAGTTAACAAAACAGATACAGAGGCAACATTAACCAACTTAGCACTAACAGTTAACAACATAGGCAATGTAAAATAACCTTAACCAACTTAGCACTAATAGTTAACAACACAGGCAATGTAAAATAACCATATGCTACTTAGCACTAATAATTAACACAGAGGCAATATTAACCAAACTTAACAACACACAGGCAATGTCAAATAACCAGAGACAGAGACAAGCTTCGTTCAGCTTTAACAATGAAAACACACATACAGAGGCAACATTGGTTCAACTTTCACTACATACGCATGATAATGGAGGGTTCAGGGAACAGAGAGAACAGAGGGTTCTAAGCAGCAAGTGAACGAATGACACCATGCATGACAATAGGGGTTCAGGGAACAGAGGGAACCTACCTAAATGAAGAAACAACGAAGATGCTGAATAGAGAATGGCACGAAGCTCAGGGAACCATCAACCTTTGTGCGAGTGGGGAAGATGACAACCAGCGCGAAAGAAGAAGAGAAAGTGAAAAAAGACTATCAGGCGTAGCTTTTGAAGTTTCAGAAAAGATATATCATCACGGATCCCTTTGAAACCGTGAATATATTACACATATATTCACAGTTAAACAAACACCCGTGGATAAATGTTAACTCTATGACCACGATTAAGACCACAACCGTGGATAAATGTTAATTCTATAATCATGGTTATAGAAAAAACCGTGGACATATAGTCCCTATTGATTAAACCCTAAACCTTGAAATATATATCCACGGTTGGAAATACAACCATGATTATATATTTAGCGATACATTCACGGTTGTCATTTTAACTGTGATTATATAGTTAGCGTTGAATCTACAATCACGGATGTTATTTACCCATGATTATATAGTTATATTATAATTTCAAAAATGCCACCGTGCATTCTTTTATCACTGATCTCCTCTAACCCGTGGTTATATCCAGTTGTTATATCCACTTTTTGCACTAGTGCTTGTACTAGGTTGTATCCTAGGTTGTAGTACTATGATTAGTTATGTAAGACCTAGGTTGTCATTACCTATGTTCCTTATGAGGATCCTAGGTTGTAACTAATCAAGTAACTAACCCTAGACAAAGCTAACAAATTCAGCTAACAAAGTAGTTATCTAACAAAATTAGTTCAACTAACTAACACCTAACAAATACTAACTAGAATTAGTTATTTAGTTATGGTAGTTTGAACTAGATCTAACAACCCTACCTAACAACTAATTTTGGTTATGGATTGGTTATTACAACTAAGAAATTTGGTTACAATTAGTTATGATAACTAGAATCAGTTCCAACTACTAACTAATTAACCAACTTAGTTAAGACAAGCAACTAACTAACAATTTTAGTTAAGACCAACAACTAACTAACTACTTCTAGTTTTAACCAACTAACTAATTAACAAACACACAAATACACATGCCACTAAAAGCTAGACGAAATTACTAGGGGAAAAATTTAAGAGTCCAAAGTCTAAAGTTCAACGGGTGTCCAAAATACAAGACAAAAATCCTATTACAAAATTTCTAAGAATTCAAAATTTCCTAAGCTTCTAATTAGTACAAGGCTTTTGCTTCCTTTACAATGGTCTTCAAATTCTTCTCTTGAAATGTAAAAGCTCCACCACACCTATAAACAACACAAACAAAGCTCCACATGAAATTGGTTAGGTTAAAATAGAAACAAAATTCAAAACCTCACTAGTGTCTCTTTCAAGTGTATCACTTCTCTTAGGAATCAAGAGACTCAAGCAATTTCCACACCAATCTCAAGTGTCTCAAGATGCTACCCTCCTTTAGTATTGAGAAAAGTTATCTTGGATTTTTGAAGGGAAGAAAACTCAAATGACAAAACTTAAGAAAGAATAGAGACAAACTAAAAAAATGGTAAATTTGAAAAAGCTACTCAATTGGATTCTTTTTGGATTTTTGATTATGACAAGACCAAAGCAAGAAAAAGTTCAAATGAATAAGGGCTATACTAGTGGAATTTCAAAAATGATGATGATGGAAAAAACTAGACAAATAACAAAATAATATGCAAGAACAAAGGCTAAGTATAACTTAAACTTATAAACTCTAGATTTATAACTACTAAGCAAGCAAGTGTAATTGAAAAAGTGTAAAAAGTCAACTAGCAAACACTTCTCTTAAGGCTTTTGAAATTTCAAAATTGTCAACTTGGTTTGGTGCTCAACTTCTCAAACTTTTGCTAAAGAGGTCTACTTTCACACTTTTCTTTTAACACCCTTTCTTAATTTTGAGATGTAGGGCTTTTACTTTTCTTTTTCTTTTTTACTCTTTCTATTTTCTTTTTATCTTTTGCCTCTTGATTTTGTAATGTACTACACCAAATTACAATTCCAAAACTGAAACCAACACACTAGTCTACAAGTTTCAATTTTTACTCTTTTGCTTAGGGAAAGATGCAACCTTCTCCCACTAAAATGAAAGTAAGGTGTGTGGTTCTTTTTGACAATTTTATTTTATGCTAAACAAGATGCAAACCAATACTTGAATGTATCCTAGTGTGCTTGAAATTGAAAAATTTACCCTAGAAGAAACTAAGATTGGATTACTAACAACCTACAAGATGAGCTACTTTTGGAGGGCCTTAAGGTGAGGCCTCCTAACACACAAGATTAGAACCTTTTAGGAGTTAACCAAAGATGCTTGAATCAACTCCTCCCACACAGTTTTAGCACACTAATTGGTTGAAGCAACAAAAATTTCTAGAACACTAGAAAAAGGTTCCAAATGGCACACACAAACACCTATTTAGCTCTAACTTTCAACAAACCAATAACAAGCATACAAAGGTTCAAGACCGAAACAAAACAAGTGCCAAAATCAGAATTTTGAAAGCTTAAAACAAGATTAAGACATACCAAAACTGAAACTAGAAAGAACAATATGCAAAGATTGAAAAACAAGAAAAACTATCACACAAACTCAAAAGAACTACAACTTTTTATTGTTTTTCTATGTTATCATGGCATCAACAATGTACCAAAATTGAAACTAGCCAACCAAAAAGAATTGAAAACCAAAATGAAACAAGGAAGAAGAAGTAAGAAAGAACCTCCCAAGCTTAAGATGATACCAAATAATGTAGGAGTTTCTTCTAAGCTTCTTAAGAAAAGGGTGGATCTTGGATCTTTCCTTCTTCAATCCTTCAAGCCAATGTAGTACCTTTCTTCTCAAGTGGAAAACCAAAACACAAAATGAAAACAACTCTAGAGAAATGGACGGAATTGGAAGTAGATGGAGGTGGAAGTGGAAGGGAAAAGGTGGAAGTGGAAGGTGGAAACCAAATGAAAGGGAAAGGAAGGGTTGGAGGCCACTCCTAAGAGAGGGAAATAACTCCTAATCTTGCCACCAAGAAGGGAAAGACCCCTTAAATAAGAGCTTGCAAGAGCCTCACAAATCCTAAAGAGAAGGAGGAGAATCTCTCACTAAAAGTTTACACTTAAGGTGTCAAAATCTCAAAATCAATTATGTTTGTCATTTTACAAAAGGAGAAGCCTTTATATAGGCTAAGGGGATTTTGGCTAAAGCATGGAAATGGGCTTGGCTAAATGGATCCTAGGCCCTAATCTAAGAATTAGGAAAGGAGATGGCCTATACATGGCCCAATGTGAGAGTACGTGGCCCTAAAGTGACCAATTGGCCTAGTAATGCCCAAATAAAGCCTAAATGACTAGAGAATCTAATTATGATCTATATTACAAGATGAATACAAATAGATCCTTAAAGTATCTCTATTAGGCTTGGGCCCATTAAACAAAGAGATGAAGGAAGATAAGGCTTTATGGATGGTCTCCTTGCTTTTCTTGGACTTGGTCCTTGTGAGGGGCATTTTGTAAGCCTCTAGTCATTTGTCCAAGATAGTGTGTGGGTCCTTCCTTAGGATGTCCTCATTAAAAAGGAAGACTAGACAAATCAATTTTATCACATACTGTGGGCCTACAAAACTACTCTTCATTGATCAACTAATAAGTCAGCATTCTAATTAACATAAGGGGTTGAAAACATGATACCGGTAGAGCTTCAGACATCCTCTGCCAGGGTCCAATATTTTTGTGTTGAGAAAATAGGGAAAACTTGTTGAATAAGCTGAATATGATTAGCGAGCTTAGAGAAGAAGCCTTTATCCAGGATCAAGCGATCAAAGCTAAGGCCACACTCCGGTACAACAAACGGGTCTCAAAATGGTGTTTTAAAGTAGGAGACTTAGTGTGACACGCCAACGTTGGAAATAAGTTCACCCACAATGAAAGTTAGCACCCACTTGAGAGGGTTTCTACCACCTCAAATGTTTGGATGCGACTCCAATATAAAATAAGTGGAATGTTTTAAATTTGCGTATTTATTATAGCTAGCTAGATTTTCTGACATGTACATTTTTTCCTAACTTGAGGTTTTTCCCTACTGGGTTTTCCTTAAGAAAATTATAACAAGGCATGTCCCAACATGGCTCCGATGTACACTCAGTATTAATAAAATATGTTTGCTAACTCTTTGTGTTTCACTTGTCAACTATCCATCTTGCAAACAGAAGTTCTTTTTGCCCCAACGAGTGGCAAGGATCAAACCTCACTGAGGCTGTACCGAACCTCAATGAATGGCAACCCAGTCCCTTAAAAAGGATTGGCTAATTGGCCCCAATGAGTGGCGAGGGTTGGATCTCTTTGAGGCTATACCAGACACGATGAGTGGTGTAAGTAGAACAACTAGCCTTAATGAGTGGCAAGGATTAGACCTCGTATGAGGCCATACCAGACTACAACAAATGGTACCCCAACCAAAGGTTGGCTACTTGGCCTTGACGAGTGGCCAGGATGTGTTTGAATATGATTACAGGTTCAAGGATTTTGATAATGACAAAGGACTCTTGAAGAAATTCTTGCAAAAACAAAGACTTAGAATCAGACCCAGAAAAACTGCGCAGCTAATCAATTAGGGAGTTCAAGCTAATCAATTAGGCAGCTTCTGTTTTGAATTAAGAGCATCAGGAACATAAGCTAATCGATTAGATGGAGTATGCTAATCGATTACCAAGATACTGGAATGACACTAATCGATTACCCAAATAACATAATCGATTACCAATATCAAAAACTGAATTAAATGCATCAGGTACATATGATAATCGATTACAGGACTTCAGCCAATCGATTACCAAGCTACTGGAACGACACTAATCGATTACACATGTGTGCTAATCGATTACCAAGATCAAGAACTGAATTAATTGCATCAGGGGTTATAGCTAATCGATTACAGGCCAAGATCTAATCGATTACAGTCATTCTGACTTGAAGCTAATCGATTACACAGAAAGGGCTAATCGATTATAGCACGTACTGGACTAAAAAATTCAAAGTGTAATCGATTACAGCTTGATGAGTAATCGATTATGATAGTGGGAAAACACTTTTTAGTGGGAAAACAGCTCACATTTCCATCACTTCAGATGCCCACTAACTTGCAACGGCTAGGGACTTCACCAAGCTCTGCTATGGCTCTATAAATGCAAGGAAAACACAAGCACAAACGAAACAACAAGATGCCATCATTCCTTACCTTCATTTGTGCTTAGTGAGTTTATTCTTATGCATACTCTGAAATTTCAAGCCTAGAACTTGTATATCCTCTCATCTTGAGAGTTAGAATTTATGTGAGCTTTCACTTGTACATCTACTCTATTAAGAGAGTTATTTGCTTGTAAACACTACACCAAACACAAAGGTTTTCACTCTAGTTTGAGTGGTCACAAAGATTGGGGTTCAACCTTTGGGTATTGAGAGTTTGAGAGATTGGGTGGGTTACCCTTGTGCTAGTGAAGATTGAGTTCTTGAGTGTGGGACACTAGGAAGCTGCAATTTCTTATAGCTTGTATCTCTAAACTTCAATAGTGGAAATCCTTCAAGTGGGTTGCTTGAAGGCGAGACATACACCGGGGTTGGTGAAACTCGTTCAATTGGTTTGCAAGCTCTTCTCCCTTACTCTTTTACTTTTACATACTGCACTTAATTGATCTGTGATGATTGATTGTGGTTTGGATACTTAAGCTTGCTTGAATTAGTTAACTTTGAACATTGTATACCAAGTGTTTGATAAATTGTCTCAGCTATATCTACCTCTTGTTTTGCATTGTCTTTTGCATTATACTTGACTTCACTTGCATAATTTCTAAACTTGTGATAAAAGAACTAAGTTCAAAGGCATTCCAAGTAAAGTTTTAAAAACTCAATTCACCCCCCCCCCCTCTTGAGTATTGAGGCCACTTGAATAACAAGTGGTATCAAAGCTTGACTCTTGGTAGATCAAGCTTAACAGCTTCAAGAGATAAAGATGGCCTCAAGTTCTCTAAACCTTTTTCCCGAGGGAGGCACCATAAATAGACCTCCCGCTTTCAATAGGGAAGGCTATGCTTTTTGTAAGGAAAGAATGAAAATCTTCATTCAATCTATTGATTTAAGAATTTGGAATGTAATTGAAAATGGTCCTTACACGCCAATGCATACTGTTGATAATAAAAATGTTGAAAAATCTATGGATGAATGGACTAGTGATGAGGAGAAGAAAGTACAATACGGCTATAAAGCTAAAACTCTCATCACTATGGCATTAGGTCCTGACGAATTTTTTAGAATAATGAATTGTAATTCTGCTAAGGAAATGTGGGATACCCTTCAAGTAACTCATGAAGGAACTAGCGATGTTAAGGATTCTAAGATTAGTACTTTAACCAGTCAATATGAAAGTTTTAGAATGAATTCCAATAAAACTATGTTAAAACTTCAAAAGAGATTTACTTTGATTATTAATCATCTTATTACACCTGGTAAATCTTATACTAACAAGGAACTTATCCACAAAGTTCTAAAAAGTCTTACTAGGGAATGGCAACCTCTTGTTACGGCCATTAAGCAATCTCCCAATATAAATGATATGTCTCTTGCCACCTTGTTTGGTAAACTCCAAGAACAAGAACAGGAATTGAAAGACTTGAAACAAGCGGAGGAAGAAGAAAAAGTCTCTAAGAAGAAAGGCCTAGCTCTCAAGGCCACCTCCATACATGAAGAAGAATCTTATAGCGACCTTGATGATGAGGAGGAATTTGGATTGTTTGTAAAGAGATTCAGAAAGTTCATGAAGAACAAACGATTCCAAAAGAATTTCAAACCTCAAGGTAAGAGACCTATTCCAAATGAATCATCTTCTTCACCTAATTGTTTTGAATGTGGCAAGGAAGGGCACTTCAAGGCGGATTGCCCAAATCTCAAGAAGAAAGGCAGGGAGAAAAGAGGAAGAAGAAGAGCTTACATTGCATGGGATGAAAATGATGTAAGTAGCTCTGATGATTCAGACAATGAAGAAGTAAATCTTTGTCTAATGGCCAAACACTCTGAAGAGGAAAATGAGGTAAGTCTCCACGACCTAGATAAAGAAGAATTGCTTGATTCTTTTAATGAATTGTATGATAAATTTACAAAAGTCTCTAATAGGCTTAAATTGTCTAGAAAAACAAGCGATACTCTAGAAATGCATCTTATGCAAGTTTGCAAAGAAAATGAATGTTTAAAAGAAGAGTTAGAAAATGTCCAAGCATGCTCTAAGAGTAAACCTTGTGAATTTGCTAAGAAATGCATTGATCTAGAAGAGAAGGTCCTAGACTTAAACAAGACCTTAGAGAGATTCACTGACGGTAGGGATAATTTAGATGCACTTCTTGGAAAACAACGCTGCATGTTCAATAAAACCAGATTAGGATATAATCAAGGATCACATGCTAACAAGAAAGAAAAACATTACAAAAGTTTCTTTGTACCACCTAGTAAATCATCTACACCTTTCATGAAATGTAACTATTGTGGCTTCAAAGGACATAATGCATCTAATTGTAATGTTAGAAAGCTAGGACCAAAGGTTGTGAGAAAAGTATGGGTTCCTAAAGGAACATTACCATAAGCTAACATTAAAGGACCTAACATACAATGGGTACCTAGTTCTCTAAATTAATCTTGTTTTGTAGGTATGCTTCAAGGCAAGCAACACCCATTGGTATTTGGATAGTGGGTGTTCAAAACACATGATGGGAGACAAAAGCAAGTTCATATCATTTACTCCATGAAATAAGGGATTCGTTACTTATGGAGATAACACAAAGGGAAGAATACTAGGAATCGGAAATGTCGGTAAAAACTCTTCCACTTCTATAAACGATGTATTATATGTTGAAGGACTTAAACATAACTTGCTTAGCATTAGTCAATTATGTGACAAAGGCTATAAAATTGTTTTTGAATCAAATGGTTGCATAATTGAAAATAAGCTAAAAAAGGAAATAAAATTCATTGGTCAAAGAGTTGATAATATTTATATGATTAATCTTGATTGCCTTGCTTCAAATGATGTGTAATGCTTCATAACTAAAGAAGATGAATCATGGCTATGGCCTAGAAGAATTGCTCATATTCATATAGACCATTTGAATAAACTTGTTTCAAAAGATTTAGTAATTGGTTTACCAAAATTGAAGTTCGAAAATAAATTCTGTGACGCATGTCAAAAGGGAAAACAAGTAAAGGTTTCTTTTCAAGCGAAAAATGTTGTTTCAACAAATAGACCTTTACAGCTTTTACACATGGATTTATTTAGACCTTCAAAAATTAAAAGTTTTGGTGGAAATTATTATGGTCTTGTGATTGTGGATGATTATTCTAGATATACATGGACTCTGTTTCTTACTCATAAACATGAAGCATATCATGCGTTTAAGAAACTTGCCAAGATCATCCAAAACGAACAAAATTTAAAAATAGCATCCATTCGAACTGATCATGAGGGAGAATTTGAAAACCAATATTTTGAAAAGTTCTGTGAAAAATTTGGCATTGATCATAATTTTTCGGCTCCAAGAACTCCACAACAAAATGGAGTAGTTGAAAGGAAAAATCGATCTTTAGTGGAGCTCGCAAGAACTATGATAAGTGAAAGTAACATTTCAAAACATTTTTAGGCCGATGCGGTAAATACCACTTGCCATGTTATGAACCGATGTTTTATAAGGCCTATATTAAAGAAAACCCCCTATGAACTTTATAAAGGAAGAAAACCAAATATTTCTTATTTTCACATTTTTGGATGCAAATGTTTTGTGTTAAACAATGGAAAGGATAATCTCGGCAAATTTGATGCAAAAGCTGATGAAGCAATTTTCTTAGGTTATTCATCTACTAGTAAGGCATATCGACTCTTTAACAAATGAACATATACAATTGAAGAGTCTATACATGTCAAATTTGATGAACTTAACCAAAATCCTCCGAGAAAGGAAATTGATGATCTTGTAGGTACCTTCCAAGAAATGAGCTTGGAAGATGAAGAAGGAAATAAAAATGAAGGAGATACAACACAAAATGAAGAGCCTCAACAAATGGAATGGATCACCTTAAAAAATCACCCCTTGGACAATATCATTGGTGAAATAACAAAAGGTGTAAGTACTCGAAACGCTATTAGAAATGCATGCAATCATTTAGCCTTTATATCACAAATAGAACCCAAATGCATAGATGAAGCTATTATTGATGAACATTGGATGTTGGCCATGCAAGAAAAATTGAATCAATTTGAAAGAAATGAAGTTTAGGAATTAGTACCAAGACCCAATGATCACTAAATAATAGGAACAAAATGGGTGTTTATGAATAAACCGGATGAGAATGGCATAATTACTAGGAATAAAGCTAGGATAGTAGCTAAAGGTTATAATCAAGAAGAAGGAATTGATTATGAAGAAACATATGCACCCGTAGCTAGGCTAGAAGCCATTAGACTACTATTAGCCTTTGCATGTTGTAGGGACTTTAAATTGTACCAAATGGATGTCAAGAGTGCTTTCTTGAATGGATATATTCAAAAGGAAGTGTATGTTGATCAACCTCCAGGTTTTGAAAACTATCAATTTCGAAATCATGTTTTCAAACTAAAGAAAGCCTTATATGGTTTAAAACAAGCTCCAAGAGCTTGGTATGAAAGATTGAGCAAATTCCTTTTAGAAAATAACTTTGAAAGAGGCAAGGTTGACACAACATTATTCATAAAGCACAAAAAGAATGACATACTATTGGTGCAAGTATGTGTTGATGATATAATTTTTGGTGCCACTAATGAGTCAATGTGCAACGAGTTTGCTAAGTTGATGCAGGAAGAATTTGAGATATCCATGATGGGAGAACTTACTTTCTTCCTTGGACTACAAATCAAGCAAACTAATGAAGGCACATTCATTAGTCAATCAAAGTACTGCAGGGAATTGCTTAAGAAATTCAATATGGACAAGGCAAATGACATTGCCACACCTATGGGCACTTCATGTTATTTGGACAAGGATGAGAAGGGTAAGGACGTTGAACTCACAAAATTTAGAGGTATGATTGGATCCTTACTTTACTTAACCGCTAGTAGACCGGATATCATGTTTGCTGTTTGTATATGTGCAAGATATCAAGCATGCCCAAAGGAATCACACCTAACTGCAGTAAAAAGAATAATGAAATATCTTATTGGAACTCAAAATGTTGGTCTATGGTACCCCAAAGGGGTTGAATGCACTTTAGTAGGATACTCTGACTCTGATTTTGCAAGATGCAAGCTTAATAGAAAGAGCACTAGTGGAACATGTCACTTACTTGGTAGTTCTCTTGTATCTTGGTATAGCAAGAAACAAGTGAGTGTTGCATTATCAACAACTGAGGCAGAATATGTTGCATCTGGTAGTTGTTGTGCTCAAATCCTTTGGATGAGACAACAACTTCTAGACTTTGGAGTTATGTTAGATCATGTGCCTCTTAAATGCGATAATACTAGTGCTATCAATATTTCAAAGAATCCTGTAATGCATTCAAGAACTAAACATATTGAGATTCGACATCATTTCATTAGGGATCATGTATTAAAGGGTGATTGTGTGCTTGAACATGTTGAAACCTCTAAGCAATTAGCAGATATATTCACCAAACCCTTGGCTAAAGACCAATTCATCCACATTAGAAGAGAGTTAGGAATTCTTGATATAACCAATTGTGTTTGAATGATGAATGATTTTGATAAATCTCTTGATTCTGATTATGTTTCATTAAGTTAGTAATATTCTAAGGAATAACTCATCAGACTTCCAGCCCTCTGAAACAAAAACTACGAAATTTGAGCACTTTTAAGCCAACTAATCGATTACCGTTTGACATCTAATCGATTAGCAAGCTTCTGTTGTATGCATAATCGATTACCTCTTGGCCCGTAATCGATTACAAAGCCTCTGTTTCAGACCCAAAATGTTTCATCTTTCCACTAATCGATTAGAAGCATCTCTTAATCGATTAGGACGATTCTGTTTCTTCACTAATCGATTATTCAACTTCCCTAATCGATTACCCACTGTACAAAATGATTCAAATTCCCCAGAAATAGTGAGCTAATCGATTACCTATGCCTCGTAATCGATTAGCATTGGTTCTACAACAGTCAAACGCGGGTTCCCGAGGTCTGCTCGACTTCCTCCCTCATTAAACTCACTTCACTCCCTTCTAAACCTACTTTTCTCCTATATAAACCCGCCTACTCACCTTCTCATCTCACACTACCTTCTTCTCCTTCAACTCTCTCAAAAGTTCTCAAGAACTCTCTCATTCTCCTCTCATCCTCTTTGCCTCTCTTCTCTCCTTCACCATGTCTTCCTCTCACACTGTCAAAAGAGCAAGGTCCTCCATTGCCCAAGATAACAACCCCCTAGACTTCTCTAGGTTCTTGTCTTGTCCTAGAGACCTCCAAAAGTTTGTGAAAAATTTTTCTGAGAAGGCCATAATCTCTCCCCACTTCATCAATGAGGAAATCTTCAACCACCCAAGCTTCATCTTCACCCAACTCCTCCACCACTATGAGCTTTTGCCTTTTCTCACCCTCAAGGAAGAGTTGTACTATCCTGAGCTTGCTCGAGTCTTCTATTGCAACCTAAGGTTGGTTAATGGGTTGCTTGAGTCCAAGGTCAAGAATGTGACCATAAAACTCACAGATGCTCAATTGGCACATATTTCCCTTCTTCCACTAAATGATGCTGAGTTTGCTGGAGAAGAACCCGAGGATGAATGGGCATTCAATCCCATTGCCGCACGTCAATCGCTATGGAAAGCTAACCGCCCAAGGAGCAACCACAAATTGGTAGGTCACCTTACCATGAACAACCGTCTTCTTCACTTTTTCCTAGTGAAAATTTGTTTCCTCGTGGTGAGAATTATGCGTTGGTAGAAGAAGATGATGTTCTCCTCATGTGGGCAATGCACAACCATAAGGAGATTAACTGGGTTCAAATGCTCAAGCTTCACATGCGCCAAGCCAAAAACCAACAAAAGCTCCCCTATGCCATCTTGCTTACCAAACTTTTCAAAGATGTAGGAGTTGATTTGGCTGGTGAGTTATCTGAAAAAGTGCCTCCCAAGGCCTGCATTGGCACTCATCACCTCACCAAAATGGGCATCGTTTTTCTGTATGGAGCTTGGTATTCAAGGATGGAAGCCTATCATGCCAACATTCCCTTTGAAGCTCCTGCTACTGATGAGCTAGTCCCTCCTCCTCCTGAACCACAAGCTGCACCGGAAGCCCTCGCTGATCTATTTGCATCTCTCTACGCTCACCTTGACTACTGCTTCGACTGCATTGAAAACTCTCTTCAAGAGTTTTCCATGACTGAGCAGCAGCAGGATTATGAGATGATGCAACAGCGCTGTGATGATTTGTCTTACCAAATTTCCGAGCTTAGATTTTTCAATCCAGATAACTAGATCCATTTTTTTGTTTTGATTAATATGCTTTCTGCTTTTCTTTAAATTCTGCATAAGTTTTTAATATTTCCTTTGATGTACTTCCCTTCATTTGAATTGAATAAAAATCTGTCGTTCATTACATACCTTATTTGCTTTATTATTTTTGATTATTCCAAAGGGGGAGAAGAAATATTTGCTCATATAATTGTTCATCTATTTTGACTGCTAAAAATAGTTATGCTAAATGATTAATTATCTCTAAGCGGTTAAATTTTCTTTTGGTTAATAGATCCCTAAAGATAGGGGGAGATTTATTTGCTTAAAAGATAAAAGAGATAATGTTTAGATGCAAAAATCTGATCACATTTTAGAGATAACATACACATTCTGAAAATCTGGTTAAGAGATAAGAAATCATGCAGAAGTCAAATGTTTTTGCAGAGATAAAATTAGAGATAATCTTGTTGTTTAAACTAACAACCCTCAAGAGATGAACATGGTTGTCATCATCAAAAAGGGGGAGAATGTGTTTGAATATGACTACAGGTTCAAGGATTTTGATAATGACAAAGGACTCTTGAAGAAATTCTTGGAAAAACAAAGACTTAGAATCAGACCCAGAAAAACTGCGCAGCTAATCGATTAGGGAGTTCAAGCTAATCGATTAGGCAGCTTCTGTTTTGAATTAAGAGCATCAGGAACATAAACTAATCGATTAGATGGAGTATGCTAATCGATTACCAAGATACTGGAATGACACTAATCGATTACCCAAATAACATAATCGATTACCAATATCAAAAACTGAATTAAATGCATCAGGTACATATGATAATCGATTACAGGACTTCAGCCAATCGATTACCAAGCTACTGGAACGACACTAATCGATTACACATGTGTGCTAATCGATTACCAAGATCAAGAACTGAATTAATTGCATCAGGGGTTATAGCTAATCGATTACAGGCCAAGATCTAATCGATTACAGTCATTCTGACTTGAAGCTAATCGATTACACAGAAAGGGCTAATCGATTATAGCACGTACTGGACTGAAAAATTCAAAGTGTAATCGATTACAGCTCGATGAGTAATCGATTATGATAGTGGGAAAACACTTTTTAGTGGGAAAACAGCTCGCATTTCCATCACTTCTCAGATGCCCACTAACTTGCAACGGCTAGGGACTTCACCAAGCTCTGCCATGGCTCTATAAATGCAAGGAAAACACAAGCACAAAAGAAACAACAAGAAGCCATCATTTATTACCTTCATTTGTGCTTAGTGAGTTTATTCTTGTGCATACTCTGAAATTTCAAGCCTAGAACTTGTATATCCTCTCATCTTGAGAGTTAGAATTTATGTGAGCTTTCACTTGTACATTTACTCTATTAAGAGAGTTATTTGCTTGTAAACACTACACCAAACACAAAGGTTTTCACTCTAGTTTGAGTGGTCACAAAGGTTGGGGTTCAACCTTTGGGTATTGAGAGTTTGAGAGATTGGGTGGGTTACCCTTGTGCTAGTGAAGATTGAGTTCTTGAGTGTGGGATACTAGGAAGCTGCAATTGCTCATAGCTTGTATCTCTAAACTTTAATAGTGGAAATCCTTCAAGTGGGTTGCTTGAAGGCGAGACGTACACCGGGGTTGGTGGAACTCGTTAAATTGGTTTGCAAGCTCTTCTCCCTTACTCTTTTACTTTTACATACTGCACTTAATTGATCTGTGATGATTGATTGTGGTTTGGATACTTAAGCTTGCTTGAATTAGTTAACTTTGAACATTGTATACCAAGTGTTTGAAAAATTGTCTTAGCTATATCTACCTCTTGTTTTGTATTGTCTTTTGCATTATACTTGACTTCACTTGCATAATTTCTAAACTTGTGATAAAAGAACTAAGTTCAAAGGCATTCCAAGTAAAGTTTTAAAAACTCAATTCACCCCCCCCCCCTCTTGAGTATTGAGGCCACTTGAATAACAAAGGATTGGTTTCTTTCAAAAGGAACTAAGTTAATGAGGTTTCCACCTAAGCAGTGCAATAACGCTTAGTTCTTTTGGTTTTGTTAACGGAAAAGGACCAGAGTCCTACATATGGGATAACGTCCTAAAGTTTTTCTAAACAGAAGAAATGACAAGTATAGCTTAAGTTCTTATAACGGAACGTGTAAAAGTTTAAAACCCCGATAAGGATATGCTTAAGTTTCATACAAAAGGCAAAGAAAGAAAGTATAATTGTAACACCCTTATTTTTAATAATTAATTAACCCAAACACAGAAAAAATTTTCACAAAAACAACCACGGGTCAGTTGGCATAGAAGAGAAGAGGAAGGCAAGGGAAAGTTAAGGAACACACACATGTATAGCTACCTGTGGAAGGAATGGAACCTGAACCAACTCTGCCCAGTTCAACGGAGCACGTCAACGCCTGGGCGAATTCCACCACAACGTCCATTCGCTCAAGCGGGGTCCAACACCGCCAAGCGAGACATGATAATGCAACAACGGAAGAGGAGGGTAATTGGGCGGAGTTCCACATTAACATCTACTCGCTTCAGCGCCATCCCACACGCCTGGGCGAACCGTCCTAGTCGCTCGGGCGAGGTATGACTCCGCCTAAGCGAGGCCATCACAAGCCTTCCCAAAACCGCACTCGCTGGAGCGAGTATCTTGCTCGCTGGAGCGAGGAGCCACACTCGGCTAAGCAGACGCTCGGACCCAGAGTCATCCTTCACTCATTCGCTCGAAAAATGACAGCTAACTCACTCAGATTATAAATATCTTACACTCGGAATCCATTCCATTTTAACCCACTACACTAACTTCTTTCTCAAGAGAGGATCGCTCAGGGTTTTCACTCGGGATTATGAACTCTTCCTCACTCGGGTTTTACTTATAATTTCCACTCGGTAATGACCGCTCTTATGATCACTCGGGGATTTTGCTCGTTTCTCACTCGGCGATATAACCCTTTCGGCCCAAGCTCTCCTGCTAACCTAAACCTCCCTTTAAGAGTTTCATGGCTTTCTGATGGTTTATTACACGAGTTTCACCCGGAGTCATATAGGTTATCCTCCAGTCGGAAGCATTCACTCGACTCCTCCTCAATCGAAGTGTATTTAGACTCTACTCTGAATTCTAACAGCTTATTGTTTGGGAAAGTCTTCCACGTTAATCCCCACTCGGAGTTGCATACTCTCATTCACTCAGAACATCTAAAACTCCCTTCCCTGGTGACGGGTCACGAATTCACTCTATCTTGGCTTCCTTCATACTAAGTCATACTATCCCTGCGCACCCAACAGAGCATGAATATGTATATGCTACTCAATCATCACACACGGAATGAGATAAACATGCAGCATGGCATACACGTAGCTATATATATATATAAGAGTGTATATTGATGTTTACAAACACGTTATCATACTCTTTCCGTCCCATAAGGATTCTGTTTGTTCAAAACACTAACATCAGACATGAGCCGGCCAAGGCCTAACTTAAAACATTTTATGCGACATGTACACAGTCATAAAGCCTCCATAGTGCATCAGCACTTCATCCGGCGTTCCAACTCTACCTCTGATCCTCATCCCGAGAGACATTCACTGAAAAATTGCCACTGCAGGGGTGAGCATCTTAAATTTTAAATGATAGATACCGATTCAGGTTACTTCACATTCATACAACAACATATACCCATACATTCACACAATCATACATCAACTCAATAATATTAACATTCCACAGTTAGTGACACAATGCTAAGGGTCCTTGAGTCAGGATATCTCTACATAACATTTATCAATCAGAATACACAATTCTCACTCGGATATAAATGTATTCACAACTCCTCAACAACATATTATACATTCACAGAGCAGGTTTCAGTCAGTAATTATAGCACATGCACACGGAATAATGCACTCATTCACAAGTAAACACCACTTCACTAACATCATCACATGCATAATTAATTCCACATAACATCAGTAGCCATATATGCACAGATTATTCACTCGGTTTCGCATACGTGTGTAATCGGTTCTAACATTGCAACATAGGCTCTCAGCCTTTTATACATAGCTCTCAGCTACCGTTTCAGCTCCCAGCTGCTTGGCCGTTTTACAGGTACCCAACCGTTTGCCCACAGGTGACACCAACGCTCTCAGCGCCATGGAGGTGTTCACAGGCAGCCCGAGTCCCACTCAAGGGCTACCTTGAGTCCCACTCAAGGATTTTGCAGCGTCTCATGCTGAATAACCGATGGTAGTGTCCCACACTACGTGCTCTCAGCACAAACGCATCCCATGCGCCACACGCGGATTCGACACACAGCATTGAATTCATACACACATCCTCTTATTCAATCACACATATTTCACATGCAGTCGATAATACACATTCTCAGAACTCCGCATGTTAATTTAACACATACAAACTTCCATGCAATCATCATCATAGCAGCATATGAGTCTAATGCAGTCAGTGTCAATCAATATCAAGCTTCCATGAGCATTTTCATCAACTCAAGTTTAACATGCACTCTGTTCACAGCAGTATCAGAACTTAATCAACGCATGCATTTACATGAAGATTAACAGGTTCACACAAGCATTCTAATCAATCGTAACACAACATGCAAACGGTATATGACAGTGTCAGGACTCAATCAATGCATACATTCCTATAAACACGAACAGATTCAATAAAGCATTCTCATCAACACAACACAATCATGCAATCGGGTTCTATGGTAACATATGCATCCTCAAGGACGATGATAACATGCAACACTCACTCTCACTTGTCATGCACTCGGATATTCTACATGCAAGCATATTATACAACAGAATATAGTTCCATAATTATCAATGTCTTCCAAACCCGTTCGTAACCCATGCATTTAACATGTAAGGTACTCCCCCTACCAACTGCGAGACTCCGAGAGATTCTTCTGCTTCGACGCTCGTCCTCCACCCGTATGAGGGAGCTTGACTTCTCTGCCGCACCGTCACTTGGCTTTCGAACAGGGAATGGAGTAGAGAGCAGAGAAGGAGAAGAAAAAGGGGAAGAAGAGAATAAGAAGAAGAGAGAAGAGGGAGTTCGCAGAGAGAGTTCTGGAGAATGAAGGGCAAGGGACCATCACCCAATATAAACACACGCACGAAGAACAGGATGGTGGGGTGGGGAAACGTGAAGCAGTAGTCTTGCCCACGCCACCCTGTCCCATCAGCATCCTCTAACGCTAATCACCTCACACCTTTTTAGTTAATTAAGTTAAGGGTAATTAGTGGACAGATTTCCTCTTCTGACTTGTCATTTTAAATGGCTTTTATTTTGCCCAGTTCCTTTTTATTAAAATTGGGATGTTACAGTTCTCCCCCACTCGAAAAGAATTTCATCCTCGAAATTCAGTTGGTAACTCATGCGAAATTCAGTCAGCTACTCACCTAAGTAAATAACTCGGGGTACTGCTGTCTCATGGCGTCTTCGCGTTCCCAGGTACAAGAGGTAGTCTTGCCTTGCTGCCATTCCACTTTAACCAGCCCTACGTTTTTGCTCCTCAAGCGCTTTACCGATCGGTCCATGATTCTAATCGGTGTAGTCACAGTGGTCAGGTCTTCCTTGATTTCCACTTCATCATCAGGCATTGTGTGGCTGGGGTCATGTAAATACTTCCTTAGTTGAGACACATGAAATACGTTGTGCAATCGGGATAAGTGGGTTGGTAATGCTATTCGGTATGCCATGGTGCCGACTCGTTCCAACACCTCATAAGGTCCAATGTATCGAGGGCTTAACTTTCCACCTTTCAAGGCTCGTCCGACTCCTTTACTCGGAGAAGTCCTCAAAAACACTCTGTCTCCGACTGAAAACTCCAATGGTTTGGTGCGTTTGTCATGGTAACTCTTCTGCCTGTCTTGAGACGCCTTCATCTTTCCCTATATCACTCGGATCTGCTCTATGGTTTGCTTCACAATATCTGGTCCCAATAGCAGACTCTCACCCGTTTCCGACCAGCAAAGTGGGGTTTGGCATCTTCGTCCATATAGTGCTTCGTAGGGTGCCATGCCAATGCTGTTATGATGGCTGTTATTGTACGTAAACTCAATCAAGGGGAAGTACTGCTCCCAATCTCCACCGTGCTCTAACACACACGCTCTTAATAAGTCTTCTAAACTTTGAATCGTCCGCTCGGATTGTCCATCCGATTGGGGGTGGTAGGTAGAACTAAGCCAAAGCTTCGTGCCCATTTCCTTGTGCAGGTTGTTCCAAAACCGGGACGTGAACCTAGGATCCCTATCTGATACGATAGAAGTGGGTATACCATGCAGTCGGACAATCTCATGAATGTAAATCCGAGCTAACTTAGGCATCGGGTACTTCATGTTCACAGGCAGGAAGTGTGCACTCTTCGTCAGTCGGTCAACAATGACCCAAATCGCATCATGGCCCGCTCGGTTTTTGGGCAATCCCATGACAAAATCCATAGCAATCGAGTCCCATTTCCACACAGGAATCTCCAGGGGCTGCATTGCACCGTACGGCTTCTGGTGCTCCACTTTTGATTTCTGACAAGTAATACACCGAGCCATGTATTCTGCCACATTCCTCTTTAGTCCGGGCCACCAGAACTGTTTCCTCAGGTCATGGTACATCTTCGTGGTACCCGGGTGAATACTGAGGAGGCTCTTATGAGCTTCATCAAGCACCATTCTCCTTAATTCTTTCTCACTCGGCACGTATATTCTATTTTTCACTCGGAAGATCCCATCTGATCCCTCGGTCAAGGACAAATCCTTTCCCTTGGCCTGCGTCTTCTTCATCTCAGCCAAGTAGGAGTCTGACTGCTACTGCTCGTACACGGACTTCAGGAATTCATTGGCGATTCTTAATGTACCGATTGCTATTTTCCGAGAGGAGGGGGTGTCAACATGTAAGTTCATGTCTCGAAACTGCTCCAACAACTCCACTTCTCTTGCCATCATTGCTGCCATATGGAGGGATTTCTGACTCAATGTGTCGGCAACGACATTTGCCTTACCCGGATGGTATTTCAGCTCGAAATCGTAGTCCTTTAAGAATTCTATCCATCTCCTCTGCCTCATGTTCAGCTCTTTTTGGTCGAATAGGTATTTGAGGCTCTTGTGATCACTGTATACTTCAAATCTGGACCCGTACAAATAATGCCTCTAAATTTTTAGTGCGAACACCACAGCTGCCAACTCTAAATCGTGGGTCAGATAATGCTGCTCGTGAGGTCTCAATTGCCGAGAGGCATACGCTATCACTCAGTCTTTCTGCATGAGCACGCATCCTAATCCGAGTCCTGATGCATCACAATAAACTACAAAGCTCTCTTGTAAGTCGGGTAATGCCAGCACTGGAGCAGTCGTCAACTTGTTCTTCAGCTCTCGGAAGCTGCTCTCGCACTCGGGACTCCACACGAAGGGAATGTTTTTCCGAGTCAATTTAGTTAGTGGTAACACCAGCTTAGAAAAACCTTCAATGAACCTTCTATAATAACCTGCCAGGCCCATAAAACTCCTTATCTCCGAGACCGACTTGGGTTTCTCCCATGCCATTACAGTTGTCACCTTCGAAGGGTCCACCGAGACACCCTGCTCGGAAATCACATGTCCGAGGAAGTGGATCTTATCCATCCAGAATTCACACTTTGAAAGCTTCGCAAACAACTGCTTCTCCTTCAACACTTGAAGTACCGCTCAGAGATGTCCTTCATGCTCCTCGGAAGTCTTAGAATAGACTAGGATGTCATCAATGAAGATAACTACGAACCGGTCTAAATAGGAGTGGAATATGTTGTTCATGTAATTCATGAAGACAGCAGAGGCGTTTGTCACACCGAACGGCATCACTACATACTCGTAGTGGCCATACCGAGTCCTAAAGGCAGTTTTTGGGATATCCGAGTCCTTCACTCGGATTTGGTGATATCCCGATCGTAGGTCGATTTTCGAGAAGACTGAGGCTCCACGCAGTTGGTCAATTAAATCATCAATTCTGGGTAACGGGTACCGATTCTTAATTGTGAGTTTGTTCAGTTGTCGGTAATCTATACAAAGTCTCATGCTGCCATCCTTCTTCTTAACAAGCAGCATAGGTGTGCCCCATGGTGATACACTCGGTCTAATGAATTATTTTCCGAGTAATTCGTCCACTTGCTTCTTCAGCTCAGCCAGTTCAGTTAGGGACATTCTATAGGGTGCACTGGAGACTGGCTCGGCTCCAGGGATCAAGTCTATAGAGAATTCGACTTCTCTATTGGGAGGGACACTCGGTACATCTTCAGGGAACACTTCTGGGAATTCACAGACAATCGGAATTTCGTTCACTCGGACTTTACTCTCACCTTTGGTTAGACAAAGCATCATAAGCAGTTGGGTTATACCTGGTGTTGTGTCGTCCTCATTGTGCTGCCTCGGGAAGATTATCCTTCGGTTTCTACAATCCACTAACACTTTGTTGGCTGAAAGCCAATCGATTCCGAGTACAACATCAAGGTCCTTTAAAGGTATGCACACCAAATCAAAAGTGAAACTCCGACCACACAACACAAACGTTACATCCTTGCATATTGACGATGTCAACACCTTAGGGCCAGTCGGATTGGCCACTTCCAAAGTCCGATCCATAAACATAGTTGGTAACTTTAAACGCTCTACACACTCATCAGCTATAAAAGAATGGGTAGCTCCCGAATCGAAAACAACATTAAGTGTATGACTACCGAGTGAGCACTTACATTGTACTAGATCATTTGCTTGTGTAACGTCCTCTGCATTGATGGTGTAAACTCTTCCTGCTGCTGGTTGGTCGGTATTCCTCTCTCAGTTATTTGGAGCAAGCATCATGTTTCCTCTGGCTCTGTTGCCTCTGCCACCAAGTCGTTGGTTATCATTCACTCGGTTTCTCTCTTGGAATCCTCCTTGACGTACACTGGTGTTTGCTTGGCGGAGTTGGGGGCAATCGAGGCGAATGTGTCCTCTCTTATTACAGTGAAAGCACACCACTTCACCATCATCCTTGCAGTCTCTGGCATAGTTACTTCCTCCACACTTGAAACATCTTCCGTCTCCTACCACTGGTCGTCTTTCAGGTTGGTTCTGACCCCCAAATCTGGAAAAAGATTTGTTCCTGCCAACGTTGCTTGGCCTTTTGAAGCGGGATTGTTGGGGCCTCAGGGAATGGTGGGTTCTGCTACTCTGGCCCGAATGGGCCTTGTCATCCTCCTCGAATATCCTACATTTATTCACCAATGCAGGGAAACTCCGTATCTCATGGTATCTGCAGGCCCTCTTAATATCTGATCTTAATCCATTCTCAAACTTAAGGCACTTGGAGCTCTCCGTCCCAAGTTGCTGGAAGGGTGGGTAGAATAGGCACAATTCCTCGAATCTTGTCATGTATTCTTCCACAGTCATGGAGCCTTGTTTCAACTCCATAAACTCCAACTCTTTCCGACTCCTCACCGTGTCGGGAAAGTACTTCTCTAAGAAGCATGTCTTGAAATCGTTCCACGTCAGCTGATTATCATCGTCAGGGAATCGGCTTTTGGCTATCTTCCACTAGTTCTCCGCTTCATCTCACAGCATATACACTGCACATTCCACCTTTTGGGCCTTGGTACAACGAAGACCCCCAAAAATTCTCTCCAGCCCCTGAGTCCACTTAAACGCTACCTCAGGGTTCCGTCCTCCTAGAAATTCACTCGGTTTCCTCTTCAGGAAGCGGTCCAGCACTTGGCCCTCCTCAGCTCGAGGCTGGCCCTGCCTCTCAAACACGTCTGCAAAGCGTTGGAATACTATGGCTATAGCCTCCATGCTTTAGCGATGCGTCATTCCTTATCCTGAAATCAACATTCGAGGATAAGTATACCGAGCCACTTACTACCGATCGGGTTTCAGTCTAACATTCAATAGCTTAGCACCTTATATCGTTCCTCCAGGTTACAGACTCAATCGGACCAGGAGGAAACAACCTCCTATCCACAAGCCAATATCAATCAGGTTCAACTAACATCATAACAATTATGACCATTTAGTCAGAAAACACACAACCGCTTATACTCGGTAAGCATATCTTGGCCTTGGACCTTTCGGTCTGCTCTGATACCAAAATGTAACACCCTTATTTTTAATAATTAATTAACCCAAACATAGAAAAATTTTTCACAAAAACAACCACGGGTCAGTTGGCATAGAAGAGAAGAGGAAGGCAAGGGAAAGTTAAGGAACACACACATGTATAGCTACCTGTGGAAGGAATGGAACCTGAACATACTCCGCCCAGTTCAGCGAAGCACGTCAACGCCTGGGCGAATTCCACCACAACGTCCATTCGCTCAAACGGGGTCCAACACCGCCGAGCGAGACATGATAATGCAACAACGGAAGAGGAGGGTAATTGGGCGGAGTTCCACATTAACATCTACTTGCTTCAGCGCGATCCCACACGCCTGGGCGAACCGTCCTAGTCGCTCGGGCGAGGTATGACTCCGCCTAAGCGAGGCCATCACAAGCCTTCCCAAAACTGCACTCGCTGGAGTGAGTATCTTGCTCGCTGGAGCGAGGAGCCACACTCGGCTAAGCAGACGCTCGGACCTAGAGTCATCCTTCACTTATTCACTCAGAAAATGACAGCTAACTCACTCGGATTATAAATATCTTACACTCGGAATCCATTCCATTTTAACCCACTACACTAACTTCTTTCTCAGGAGAGGATCGCTCAGGGTTTTCACTCGGGATTACGAACTCTTCCTCACTCGGGTTTTACTTATAATTTCCACTCGGTAATGACCGCTCTCATGATCACTCGGGGATTTTGCTCGTTTCTCACTCGGCGATATAACCCTTTTGGCCCAAGCTCTCCTGCTAACCTAAACCTCCCTTTAAGAGTTTCATGGCTTTCTGATGGTTTATTACACGAGTTTCACCCGGAGTCATATAGGTTATCCTCCAGTCGGAAGTATTCACTCGACTCCTCCTCAATCGAAGTGTATTTAGACTCTACTCTGAATTCTAACAGCTTATTGTTTGGGAAAGTCTTCCACGTTAATCCCCACTCGGAGTTGCATACTCTCATTCACTCGGAACATCTAAAACTCCCTTCCCTGGTGACGGGTCACGAATTCACTCTATCTTGGCTTCCTTCATACTAAGTCATACTATCCCTGCGCACCCAACAGAGCATGAATATGTATATGCTACTCAATCATCACACACGGAACGAGATAAACATGCAGCATGACATACACGTAGCTATATATATATATATAAGAGTGTATATTGATGTTTACAAACACGTTATCATACTCTTTCCGTCCCATAAGGATTCTGTTTGTTCAAAACACTAACATCAGACATGAGCCGGCCAAGGCCTAACTTAAAACATTTTATGCGACATGTACACAGTCATAAAGCCTCCATAGTGCATCAGCACTTCATCTGGCGTTCCAACTCTACCTCTGATCCTCATCCCGAGAGACATTCACTGAAAAATTGCCACTACAGGGGTAAGCATCTTAAATTTTAAATGATAGATACCGATTCAGGTTACTTCACATTCATACAACAACATATACCCATACATTCACACAATCATACGTCAACTCAATAATATTAACATTCCACAGTCAGTGACACAATGCTAAGGGTCCTTGAGTCAGGATATCTCTACATAACATTTATCAATCAGAATACACAATTCTCACTTGGATATAAATGTATTCACAACTCCTCAACAACATATTATACATTCACGGAGCAGGTTTCAGTCAGCAATTATAGCATATGCACACGGAATAACGCACTCATTCACAAGTAAACACCACTTCACTAACATCATCACATGCATAATTAATTCCACATAACATCAGTAGCCATATATGCACAGATTATTCACTCGGTTTCGCATACGTGTGTAATCGGTTCTAACATTGCAACGTAGGCTCTCAGCCTTTTATACATAGCTCTCAGCTACCGTTTCAGCTCCCAGCTGCTTGGCCGTTTTACAGGTACCCAACCGTTTGCCCACAGGTGACACCAATGCTCTCAGCGCCAACGGAGGTGTTCACAGGCAGCTCAAGTCCCACTCAAGGGCTACCTTGAGTCCCACTCAAGGATTTTGCAGCGTCCCACGCTGAATAACCGATGGTAGTGTCCCACACTACGTGCTCTCAGCACAAACGCATCCCATGCGCCACACGCAGATTCGACACACAACATTGAATTCATACACACATCCTCTTATTCAATCACACATATTTCACATGCAGTCGATAATACACATTCTCAGAACTCCGCATGTTAACTTAACACATATAAACTTCCATGCAATCATCATCATAGCAGCATATGAGTCTAATGCAGTCAGTGTCAATCAATATCAAGCTTCCATGAGCATTTTCATCAACTCAAGTTTAACATGCACTCTGTTCACAGCAGTATCAGAACTTAATCAACGCATGCATTTACATGAAGATTAACAGGTTCACACAAGCATTCTAATCAATCGTAACACAACATACAAACGGTATATGACAGTGTCAGGACTCAATCAACGCATACATTCCTATAAACACGAACAGATTCAATAAAGCATTCTCATCAACACAACACAATCATGCAATCGGGTTCTATGGTAACATATGCATCCTCAAGGACGATGATAGCATGCAACACTCACTCTCACTTGTCATGCACTCGGATATTCTACATGCAAGCATATTATACAACAGAATACAGTTCCACAATTATCAATGTCTTCCAAACCCGTTCGTAACCCATGCATTTAACATGTAAGGTACTCCCCCTACCAACTGCGAGACTCCGAGAGATTCTTCTGCTTCGACGCTCGTCCTCCACCCGTATGAGGGAGCTTGACTTCTCTGCCGCACCGTCACTTGGCTTTCGAACAGGGAATGGAGTAGAGAGTAGAGAAGGAGAAGAAAAAGGGGAAGAAGAGAATAAGAAGAAGAGAGAAGAGGGAGTTCGCAGAGAGAGTTCTGGAGAATGAAGGGCAAGGGACCATCACCCAATATAAACACACGCACGAAGAACAGGATGGTGGGGTGGGGAAACGTGAAGCAGTAGTCCTGCCCACGCCACCCTGTCCCATCAGCATCCTCTAACGCTAATCACCTCACACCTTTTTAGTTAATTAAGTTAAGGGTAATTAGTGGACAGATTTCCTCTTCTGACTTGTCATTTTAAATGGCTTTTATTTTGCCCGGTTTCTTTTTATTAAAATTGGGATGTTACAATAATAATGAAGAAAGGAAATCAAATTTCATTCATAAAAGTTTCAAGTCAAAAACCAGAGTCTATCCCGGCACAAGGCTACCTATAATGATTAAACCATACAAAAGATAAGTAAAGATTTAAATCGCTCTCGACAAAGGATAGTCACAAGGACAAAGCATCATTTTCACTAGTAGGCGGAGCTTATTTTTAGAAGGAGTAGTGTGACATTCCGGCGCTGTTGAGGGTGAGGAGTGATCACCAATGCATAGGCACGGACAAGGAGCGGCTCTTGGCAGGCTTCCAGTGGGAGGGACACATGAACGAACTGAATACATACCAGAATGAGAGGGATCCAAAGACTGTATAGGTATGGGACTATACAGTCGAGGATAGCTTAAAGGAATGAATTCATACTACCTATACCAATAAATGCATTAGCCTTTTCGGTGGCCCATCACTTAAGGACTTTAAGGTTAAGCGTGCTTAACTTGGAGAAATTCTGGGATGGGTGACCTTTTGGGAAGTTCTCGTAAAGTGTGTGAGTGAGGACAAAAGCACACTGGAAAGGTTCGTGTTGGTCTGTGGAAAGAGTCGTTCATTCGTAAAAAGCGGTCGTGCGTTACAAGTAGGGTCAGTGTCTTCCTCAACTGCGGTGTGAGCATTTTCATTAGAGTCCGGGCTAGGTTGCTCATCCATTGTTTGAGTCTCAAGAAGAGCCACCAGCTGATATGGGACATCGTCAAGATCCTGACGCTCGTCACCCACCATGACAAAACGTTTCCCACCATGAAACTCTTGGTAGGGGTTGATACCATGAAGGGTGACGTCAACACCGGGGTTTATGTATAGCACCTACCTTATGATCGCACTAAAGGATTCCTCAACGACCTTCTCACAAAGATGGAAGGCCTCCATCGCCCTCTCTTTATTCTCTATAGCTTTATCACTCAATTTTTCAATTTCTTCATCTAGATAGCCAGTTTCTGAGATTTTCTTCTTTAATCCCTCCACTTCAGCTTAAAGCATGTCTTTTTCTTTGATCCATTTCCCCTCCTTCAAGACATGATCCGTTATCTGGTGTGAAATCTGACCCTGGATGTCTTCACAGGCTTTCTTCCATTTATAGTTTAACGTTTTCAACTACCCATTTTTCTCCTTCAGAGGCTTCTACAGTTTCTTTTTAGAAAGAAGTTTTTCAACCTCTCTCTTTTAGAGAAACAATTTCATTATCTTTATCATTATTGGCCTTATTTTTTCCTTGATGACATCTTTCAGGTTTTCATTTTCTTTACAGAGTGTTTGTGTCTCTGCCCTTAGCTCTAGGTTCTGATCAAAGAGAATTACACTCTCACTGGCCTAATTTGCTATGTCATTGAAGGATTCCAACATACCGTCTATCTCAGATAACTACCAATGAGCAACTTTAACGGTGCCGTTCACCTCCTCAATTTCCATATCTGGGGGCAGGCAATAACGGGGGCCCTTCTGTTTGCTTTGATTTGGATCTCTACCTTGATAGTAGATGAGAGGATTTAGCTAGGATCTAGGGAGAGGGACGTAGTAACGCCCAGGCATGCTTTCACTCAACCTGGCGATTTCAATACTGAGCTAGACAAGAACAGTGTCACCCTGGGAGGCCTCCACGTTTTTCGATATCGCCTGTTCACTAGTATCTTCTTACATAACTTCCTTCCCTCTTTGCTTTTTTAAGGGTGGAGATTGGTTCTTTTATGATGGTTCCACTCTCTTTTGTTTCCCCTTCTCAATGTTGTGTTTTTCTTTGGTTCTTTTTTTTGGACCCCTTTCTCTCATTCCGGAGTGTCTTTCAGGGGGATCAATGGAATATCCTCATACCTCAATTTAAAGGCTTGTACAATCTGGGGAAGCAATGGAATAATACGAGATTTTTTATATTAGAGTTCTTAAAGATTTCAGAAAGAAGTGAAAAAAAGAATGAACCCTTTTTATAGTTAAGATCCGGGGGACGAAAATGAGGGAATAGTTAGATGCAATGATGACATAGTGTATGTGCGTCACTTCACATACCATTCACCAGTTTACATGTGTCATAATTAGAGCTCAACCCCAAAAGAATGAGCACTCTGGTACAAAGGGTTATCATACTGGTGGAAATTTTTGAAACAAAATTACCATATCACTACATATAGCGACACTCAGAAGACCAGTTAAAACACATGCATATTAGCCCATTGAAGTAATCCTTAAGTAACTCTAACACATTAAGGGGAAAATGATCTGGGCCTGATACTGGCACCACTATCCAAAGACCTATATCAGTAATAAAAGAACCACATCTAGTATGACACGATGTCGTGCCAGTATTCGTACAATAACATTCGGTATCAACATGACCCGCGTAGTATCGTTCCCTCATAAAACCCTTGATAGTCGGTATCGATGTGATCCGATATTAAATAAAGTTTGATGTACATGCTAAGGGAATATCAGTTAACATCTATAGATGTGTTAGGAATATCCACGTATATGTCAACTTTCCCCGCAGTTTACGAAAAATACTAACACAGGCTACGTAAGATAGAACCATCATTCATTTCCTATAAATGCCACTTGTTTACTATAGTCAAGGTACATTTAACCAACCATAACGCATGAACTCTGACATTGATATCAAACTGACTCGAGTGTTGAAGTGCCTTTTTAGGTGACACCTAATTTTGCTTCGCAACACAACATATCGTTATGTTGAACGGAGACCAACAAGACCTTGTGATTCTCACTAAATTTAAAGATATGATACTGGATCATCAATAGACTGGTGTAATATTAGACACATAAACTTGGTACTTCATATCAAAAATCTGTCCTCCACACCAGACAGATCAATATTATAAAAACACATACTTAGTAGCTTGAGTGCAAACACATTAATATTTTGTTACCTCTTCCAAGTTTTAAAAACATTTCACTTAGATTATTCTATTTGTTAAATTTTTCTATTTTGCTTTTCGAAACATTGTTGTCATGTAACTCTTAAAAGAATCAATATGAGATATTTCTGAAAAAGACAAAGAATTAAAATAGGGTCAGTTTATGGTGCACATAAAATCTACTAGTCCATTCATATAAAGCATCTTTTAAAATATGCTTTTTACATATTTTTTACAGTGGACTTTTTTACTTTTTACACCGGTTTTTATGTGGTTTAGATTCAGTAGGTGTAAAAATTTTTAGAATCAGTGTAAAAAAGTACTTTTTCCACCGACAAAATTTCATGTCCGGTGTAAAATTATTTTTTACACCAATTCCACTACAAAACAAGTGCAAAAAATGTGTAAATATTTATATGATTGTCATCGTGTTCTCTTTGAGACCTTTTTCCTATACCCAATGTAAAATGATAATTTTACATCAGTTCCTCTGAACGACCGGTGTAAAAAATGAATAGATGATTACAAAATTGTCACTACCACTTTCTTTACATCTATTTTTTACGGAACTGGTGTAATATATCTAGTGTAAAAAGCCAACAAAATTTTTGTGCATAAATGCACCAATAGATGCTTGATGCATCATAAAATTTACCATTAAAATAAGTTAAATTAAACTTAGAATAACAAAATAAAATCAACTTTAGAGTTAGGGAATGAAGATATTATTTTATTCGATGATAATAGATCGTTATGACATGACCGAGGATAACTTAATATTTTCAATTTTTAAACAACGAAAAAAAGAATTCAGATTAGCTTCACATGTTTTATAAGCAGGGGCAAAGAGGTCAGTGAGCAACCCAGTGATGTTAAAGATAAACATTGAGTGGCATGTTTGATATTTCACATAAAATTGAAGTCTCATGTGGTAACAAAGCATGCATATAAGGCCACGCCCACACCTCCCCTGCTGCATTGCTACATTCTCTTTACATATTTTTCTTCCATCTTCTTCCCTCTTTTCATTTATATCATTATCCCAAAAGTGCAGAGTTTCACATCCAACACAACATGAAGGGATCAAGGTTCATGTTTCTGTCGGTGCTCTTGTATGCCACCTTTCATGTCTCCTCCTTAACCGACGGTAAGCTACAAACTAAATACAGTATATAATAATAATAATAATAATAATACGTATATACATGTTTATTCTAAAAATACTACATATCTCATCTTAAATATACGCTTAAATTTCTCAATACGTTCATCATCTTTTCCATTTAGCTAACAAAGCAAACACTCCCTTTGTTTTAAAGGAACAAAACTAATAGTAAATTATTAATTTTTTACTCATACAGAAAATCAAACTCATAATATATTTTTTTTCTATCTTTTTCATCTTCTTACTCGTAGAGTTTTTAAGCCGAACGATTCAACTCTTGCCAATTACCAATGTGTCTTGTTCGGTCTATAAATTTATGTTGTCTTGTGGGAATTACAATATCCGAATTAAGGGGGTGAATTTGTTCCATTTCGTGCTGCTGGTTGATGTGGGCATAATTTATGAATATGATGTGCACCCTTATTAATATGGATACATATGTCCCTCTTCTATCTCAAAAAATTAACTTTGTTGGGTCAATATCCTATATATAACTCTCTTTAGAATCTTTGGGTATCTAATGGATCAATGTTATGTAAGATTAACTTGAGTATTTTTATTTTATATATAAAAAATATTTTCTGAGCCAAGTACTTGTTTTACGTATAACTCCAAGCTATTTTATACCCATTTTTACTCCAACTATTTTATACCCATTTTTTCATGTTATTTATACTCACTTTTAGTTTTCTCTTCCTATTTTAGGTGTTATTATATCACTTAGTCATTTATTTTATTAGAACCTAAAAAAATGGACGAAAAGAAAAATATTTTCCTTGGCTCATATGAGGGTGACCTGAGTGTTGCACGGCTGTAATAAATTCCTATTATTTATGTCGTTTTGGGCCCTACATTTTGAGGCTAAGTATATTGCATGCATGATGCTCAGAGAACTCACATGGCCTTGTAAGCTTAATAAGGACGTTACGAGTGGACAATCAGATAGGTGGCGCAGACCACCACCACATGCCATCTGAAATTTCTGAAATAAAATTTACCATAAACTATAGCAACTGGCTAATTTAGGCACAGTGCTGCTAGTATTGGATTGGGGGACTATACTAGAGATTGCATTTTGCATTTTACATTTTGCATTGCGTTAGTAATTAAGTTCTAAAATCTTTCTTGTTGATTTGCAAAACTGGTCCTATTAAATAAAATAATCATTATTAGCTTACTATAACAACAATTATATACTACACCAAAAAAATATCTTACATAGTAATTAGACATTGAATTTATTTTCTTTATATAACTGTTTTTTTTCAAAATAAACAACTATTACAATTTTATAATAATACAGCTATATAAATTTATTACCAACAGAATTCAACACAATCAAGAAATAGGTTGGACGCATGTATACCCTTCAAAGAAGTAGGATATTTCACAAATTTTACTTCATTAATTTTAACTTGTTTTTTATAGATAGTTAATACAAATATTTTATCACTCTTATAAATTTATTTTTACTTATTTTCATAAGCTTTTGTACATTAAACAATAAGTTAATTTTTAAGCTTATTTTAATAAATTTTTTAATCAAATTTATACTATTTTCTTTTATATTTACGAGAAAAATTACAAAAGTCAAGAAATAAAATTATTTTGTCTTACATATATATATATATATATATATATATATATATATATAAAGATTTCTTATCTACCTTCATTAAACTATGTTATTTTTTTATTTAGTATACTTTTTCTGACATCAAGATATTATAAGGAAAATACTTTTAAAATTTAAATGGAAATTTAAATAAAAATAAAATTTTTCTTTGGATGACTAAAAAGAAATAAAAGTAATAATATAAATTTTAATATATAAATAACTTAAGTAAACTTTTAATTAAGTTACAACTATAACTATTAGTATATGTTAGCGATAAATTTAATTTTTATCAAATTAAATATTAATTAATGCAACTCTCGGTTGGTTGAACTAAATAAGAGCAGAATGAGATTGCACATTTATTATTCCTGCTGTACATGACATTTTATGGCAGTGGTTCATTAATATTGATGTGGGTGATGCAGGACTAGTGGGAAATGGGAATTTTGAGTTGGGGCCAAAACCATCAGAGCTGAAAGGAACAGTGGTGATTGGAGGGAGGCACGCAATACCGGAGTGGGAAATATCTGGGTTTGTAGAGTACATAAAATCAGGGCAGAAACAGGGTGACATGTTGCTGGTGGTGCCAGAGGGTGCATATGCAGTGAGGCTTGGGAATGAGGCTTCCATTGAGCAAAAAATAAAGGTGATAAAGGGAATGTACTATTCGATAACGTTTATGGTGGCACGCACTTGTGCACAAGAGGAGAGGCTCAATATATCTGTGGCTCCTGATTTTGGAGTCATACCAATACAAACTTTGTACACAAGCAGTGGTTGGGATCCCATTGCTTATGGCTTCAAAGCTATGTATGATGTCGTCGAAATGGTCATTCATAACCCTGGTGTTGAGGAGGATCCAGCTTGTGGTCCACTTGTTGATTCTGTTGCTCTCAAAACTCTCTACCCTCCTAAAGCAACTAATCGTAAGTTTATCTTATAATCATCACATTTCACTCATTCAAATTCCTTTTCTGTTACTTTCTACTACGGCAATGTTTTACTGTTTTTACTTTTAACTATAAAATTACTATTTTGTTTATTGTTTTTATAAAGGTGAAAATAAACAATAAAAAAATTATTTTTAGTATTTTTATATAAAATTTTAAAAACATAAAACATAATTAAAACTAAAAATAAAAAATCAAATCAAGAAATTCAAACAGAAACTATACATAATCTTAACGTTTGGTGGGAGGTAATTGTTTTACCGATAATAAAAGTTTTTTCTAAAAGAATTTACCCATGTTTTGATAAAGGTTTTGAATACTAGAAATGTTAAAATGTGAAGGATTTACATTTTTAAGGTACCTATTTAAATATGTGGGTAAAGAAAATTACTAAGAATTATAAAATCTTAGACAAAATTATTCTTAATTTACACATAAACTTAAATTATTATTGAGAAGATTTTCTTTATACGAAACATGAGAATAGATTTTAGTTTATCTAAAAACTAATTTGTAGATAAACAACATGAAAATCAAAATCTATAGATAATCTAAAAACTAACTGCTAAATAAACAACATGAAAGTTAGTTTATCCAGAAATTATCTGTCCAGTAAAGACATTTCTGAAAAATTAACAGAAAGTGATATTTCCTGCCTAACACTATCTTAACAGTATAATAAGTTTGAGCTGGAAATTGGATATTTTTCGATATTTTTCATTGGGTCATTCTCCGAGTTTAAATTCGACACGGTCATGACCCTATTGATAACGAGGTCAATAATAATGTTAAACTTAGTATCTACATATCTTTTTTATAAGACATTTAAAAATAATAATCATTTATAAAATTTTAGCCATTTAAATTAATATTATCATTTTATTGTTATTCTTCAAGATTGTAAAACCTTCTTACTTCTTTCTAACTAGTATAATTAATATAATACCAGAGTGTGACATTTATTTCGTCAACACTAGATTTTTTAAAAGTTGGAGAATTGGTCCGGCCAAACTGGCTCAAACTCTCTTAATAAAATGTAGGACTCAAAAAATTTAATTTCTCAATATGAATTAAATTTGAACCTTTTAAACCTGGCCAGATGAAAGCTAATGCAGAATTAACATGTAAAAATTGAACTTTTACCACGATTTTTAAACTCCAAATTAAATCCTAGTATTTTTTTTCGTAGCCTTACAAAACCAAAAACCAAATGTAAATTGGCCCAATGTGGGCTGCATAATTCATTTTTTCACCTCTAAATTCATTTAAAACAAAGACAAACTTAGAATCTATACAATCATTCTTAAAATCCTTACTAGAAATAATAGATACGATAAATGTAATATGAATTTAGGAAATTTTAAAACTTAATATAATTCAAATTAAATTCCAAGACTAAGAGATATAATTTCTAGACAATAAAATGCTAAATTATCTCCTGACATTTATTTTTTTGTACATTTACCAAACAGACACAAACACATGCACTCAGACCGTTTGATTTGATATGTTTTATTCCTAATGTTTAATGATAACATAGCTGCTAATTAATTGGAATGCCTAATCAAAGAAAGCACATAAGAACATACATTAAAAGCTCAAGAGAAAGAAGACGGATGAATAGCTATAAGGGCAACTAGTTAAATTTATATTGGCATGTTTATGCATAGATGTCAAGCAATAAAACTGTTGGCTGTGGTCCAATATGTTCATAGTTCTCCATATAGAGTTAGGTAGGTAGAATGTTACAATCATATTTATGAAATGCAATTACGCATTTTCTATCCCTAAAGAAAAGAAAACTTCCCTTGGAGCCATGGTACGAAAGCCAGCATAAATTCAAATTCAGAATATGTCTGACATTAGAATAGATCATTTGTTTTCTTATTACTTCCTCCATTGCATTGCATGTGTAACATGGGAATCAATCAGTTCACAGTTGTTCAGTACTTACCCTGGGTGCAGAACAGGGTTCTAATTTCACAGAACATTGCTCCCCGTAAAAATAGAAATAAATCTCATAAAATTAAATGATTGCATATATATATATATATATATATATTAAGTCATCTAACCTATATATAATCATTTTAAAAATATTATAATTTTTTAAAACACTCCCATATTAAATATATTTTAATCTTAATTATTATTAGTTTAAATTTATTTCTCTTTTAAAAAAAATTTCTCATTTATCTAATGTATTATATATATATATATATATATATATATATATATATATATATATATAATGAAGATATTTTAACACCTATATGGGTCCCGAGCAAGCAATAATCCTAACTGTCCACTTTATTTCTTCAGTGGATGACTATTTGTGCACAATATGCCTCATAACTTTCTTTTAACAATTCAGAATTTCATAGCCACTACATCACAGTACTATATTAAATTGATGAGTAAATTATAGAATTAATTCCTAAAGAAATAAAGTCAGTCCATGAATGATAGGAATAATGCTCAAGATTCTTGAATATGAAATTTACTTTGCAAAACTAATTCCTGTATCAATATTATTCATATAACAATTTTTACACATTCACTTTCTTTTCTTTATCTCTTTCCATCAAATTACATATCTAGCGTCCCACACTTTCCTCTCTACTATTTCCATTCATGTAAGAATCCTTGTGAAATTTTGTTGTCACATTACTCTATTATATATTTGAGCACTAATTTTACTGATAAAATATATATTCAATGACTCCCGTAGGAATTACCTTCACTATTTTTCCATAGTTCAACACTATTTTCTTTAGGGTCCAATTGAAAGTAAAATGTTTTTTTTTATTAAGAAATTATGCTAGATCCATCTTAGAAATCATTAAAAAAAATTAAAAACACAAAAGTGTTCCATTCCTGAAATGTCAAAGATTAATCCCTAAAAAAAATAGAAATTATTGAAGTTAATTTTACCTTACAAAATCTTTATTTCTATACATACAAAAGTTAAATTTCTGATTGCATATTTAAAATGCTCAACTATTTATCTATTGGATCCAACTTTATTAATAGAAATAAACAAACAACTATATTAATTCAAGACAGAAATATTTCTTTTATCAAGTGATTTCATGTCTATACACATGTTGTTCTAACAAATATCATACTCCACAGAGAACCTATTAAAGAATGGTGGTTTTGAAGAAGGTCCATATGTGTTTCCAAACTCAACATGGGGTGTGATAATCCCACCAAACATTGAGGATGACCACTCTCCCTTACCAGGATGGATGGTGGAGTCCCTTAAGGCAGTGAAGTACATAGACTCACCACATTTCTCAATCCCTGAAGGGAAAAGAGCCGTGGAGCTAGTGGCAGGAAAAGAAAGTGCAATTGCTCAAGTAGCCAGAACCATTCCCGGCAAAACTTATGTGCTCTCATTTTCCGTTGGTGATGCTAGCAATTCCTGTGAAGGGTCCATGATTGTTGAAGCATTTGCCGGCAAAGACACCATAAAAGTCCCCTATGAGTCCAAAGGTAAAGGTGGGTTTAAACGTGCTGCCCTTAGGTTTGTGGCTGCTAGCCCAAGAACACGCATCATGTTCCTTAGCACATTCTACACTATGAGAAGTGATGACTTTTCATCATTGTGCGGGCCAGTGGTTGATGATGTCAAGTTGCTTAGCCTACGTAAGCCTTAAGGGTGTCAATTAATTAATTAAGTGTGAAGCCATGAATCAAAATGTTATTTTAAATAGTTAGTAGAATAAGAATGTTTTTTTTTTTTTTTCCTTTAAGAGATTTAAGAGATATAAGAGGGTGTGAAGAGAAGTAGCTCACTTAATTGAGTATTAAGTTATTGTGAGCTTTTGACATGTGTTTAATTTTTAGCATAACAAAAAAGGGACATGGGTAAGGGTAATGAGTATATTTTCATTTTAATATAAAAATAAGTGTGTATAATAATAATAATAATAATAATAATAATAATAATAATAATAATAATAATAATAATAATTAGTATCTATAGACGTATAGAATACATTGGCGTGCTTTTCTATATAAATATCCTCTCATGTATTTTGGCGAATGAATGATGTGAAACGAATATAGATTATTCATAACCCTGCTTCATGATATAAAAAGAAGTTTAAGTACTTGTGCATATTGTTATTGTTTTGAAAAGGCAGGTAAATCATAGTGTGAATTGTTTTAGCTAAAGTTTGAGATAAGGTTTTACATTCCTTTTTGTCACGTGTATATAAATAGCTATAATATAAGATACAAAATGCATGATTCATCATTGATTGAAATTCGATAGAGCACAATATTTAGTGCTTTGAGCTTGCCAAATAAGGTGCAACCCCCATTGACTTTTGATGTGGGAAAAACCCTTGTCATAAGCGCCTATACTGGTATGGTACCTATAATATCTGGTGTTATCGGTATAACAATTAAACATCTCTAAATACTAGAAGACAACATTACACTAGTATAGTTTGGGGATTCTAGCATACATAAGAGGAACATCGGTAAGGACCCATAAGAGTGTCACAAATACATGAAGGACAACTTTTATCTTTACAAAAAAAAAAGTAATGACATCATCATTGTTATAAGGGGATCCCTTTGATATATATATATATATATATATATATATATATAACACAAAATATATTTATTTAATCCATAATGTTTGATCTTTGATATTGACCCTGTATACTAATTTGAGCACCCGAGTGTTCTTATATAACGTCCCATTATGATTTAATCTAAAAATTTACTCAAATCAATTAAATTTCACGAAAAAAAATTTTCGACACATGCTATATTTAATGATCTCCAAATATTATATTTTTTAAACAATGAAAACCAGAATGCACGACACTGACCCAAGGCACCTAAAACGCGAAATCATGATTCTAGACTAGGACTTGGGCATAGGACTAGTGCAAAAATTGGATATAACAACGGGATATAATCACGGGTTGAAGTGGATCAGTGACAAAAACATGCGCGGTGGCATTTTTGAAATTATAAGGTAAACAATATAATCAGGAAAAACTATATATCCACGGTTAACATCAGAACCGTGATCGTACCCATCAATATATAATCACGGTTGAGGAGTCAACCGTGGATATATAGTACCTGAAATATATATCCACGGTTGACTACACAACCGTGACTATATATTGATGGGTATGATCACGGATCTGATGTTATCCGTGTGTCCAACCTGGATCACGACGGCGCGGCGAGAGAGAAAAACCTTGTTTGATGAAACAGGGAGTCGCCACCAACGCTTTTATCCATAGGAAAAACATTGGGAAAAAACTAAGTTCAGTGAAAGCACTAGTTTAAAAAATGAGATTCAAGTTCGGGAGTCGGTTACGAGTAGGGAAGGTATTAACACCCTACATCTGTAACACCCCGAATTCTTAAAATAGGAAGTTAAATTAGGAAAATAAATGTTGAATAGTTAAATGCGGGCCAATTAATATCCCAAAATTCTTGAAATGATTTAAACAAGACTTTTCAAAATTGTTGGTGAATTATGGTGATCGATTGAGTTGAAAACTGACCCGGATAAAATATAGGTGTCGGACCAAGTATCTCCGATTGAGATGTCGTTGGTCAGGGCCATAGATAATCTTAGTGGGATTCCGAATTTATATTCGGAATAATTTTTAGAATATGTATTGAGCCCGAACAGCGAACCTGTTTGTTTAAAAACGAAAGAATTAATGAAGGTTTAATAATTTAAATGTTAAATTCCTATTTTCTCATTCAAAAGTCGGTTGCACTCTTTTGTCTCTCACGTAGACATTTTTCTTCTTCTTATCTTCATATACATATCTTCTTCTTCTTCATAATTCCTCTTCCTCTTTCTTTTGAACTCAAAATTTAAAAGGAGATATCTCTTCCTTCTCCATTAATAACCTTCAAGGACTTCAAGAAAGCTTGGAAACTAAAATATTTTCTCCTCTTGAGGTAAGATTATGATCATTTTCCATGTATATAAGTATATAGTTGAAGTTTAGTTAAAGTTTTGGTGTTAGAACACAATAAATGTGTGAGAAATGTCGAGGAAAATTCAAAAGTGGAAATCCAAAGATGGATTGACATAAATACAAGCTTATGAGTAATTAATGAGATAGTTGTAATTATGGTGGGAAAAGAAGGAGGTATATAAGCATTTATGAAGGTTGGTGGGTTTGGTGAAAACCCTAAACCTGAATTTTAGGAGGAAAGGTAGAATATTGAAGAATATAGCATTTATTGAAGAAGTTAGCATTTGTTGATGGAAAGAGTGTTATAAATGATGTGGTAGACATTAAATAATGATGATGTTGACTTGAAGTCATAATAAGTGGGAACCTCACCAAGGTGTTGGTGGAGATTTAATAGATGGAATAACCTAACAATTAGGTTGTAACTCTTGATAATAATGGATTGTGATTTAAGGGGAAGAATTCCCGAAGCCTAATTAGGCAAATGAATGAAATTGATAAATAGTTTCCACGTGATAAGAATCATGTGTATACCTATATATATATGTATGTTGAATTGGTGTTTGAATGAATGATTGATAAGGCCCTATGATTGATTGGTGTAGGGCTTGGCAATACTGGTGAGGCGGGAACATCAACCCCAGAGGTCTACTTCTCTTGAGGTAGGAGAGGGGTGTATTTTCTAAATGCATGAGAATTGTGATGATAATGTATGTATTAATGTAGTATGACATGCTTTCTTGGATAAATGTGATATTCTGTGTATGTGATGCGAATTGTGTATGGTGTGGTGAATTTGGTGTTTATACAATAAAGCCTAAGTGAGGCTATGAATGACTTATTACGTGTTGATACATGATTGATTACATATGAGACATGATAAGTGCCAAAAACCTTTGGTTGGAATGTTTCTTGAATATGAGGATTGATACTTGTGTGTGAATTGGTGGAAAATTGTGTGGTTGAAAATGAAAGTACCCTAGTCGAGAGGGTAAGATAATCTAAATGAGCTTGAGGTGTGTATGAGCATTATTGTATACATAGCATGACATGCATGTCATGATGATGTCGATAAGTGGTTGCGATCACTTGATGATGGAAATGAAAAAGGGCTTGCGAGTTCCTATGATTGTTAGACCGGTGGTTGCAATCACCTGGTATTGAAATGAAAGGCCCTGCGGGACCATTGAGATTGAGTGCCCATGGTTGCGATCATGAGGCGGGAGTACCCCTTGCGAGGCGGGAAACCTTATGAAATGTTGAACGTGGTTGCGATCACGAGAAGCACCTTGCGAGGCTGCTAGAGGGAGTACCCCTTACGAGGCGGGAAACCATTGAGAATGAGTATATGAATATGGTGGTTGCGATCACCCGAGGAAATGAAATCGGATCCGTGCATATGCATTTTAATGACATTAGCATGTGCATCAGTCTTGGAGCATGATATAGTGTGATACTTTGATGATGCGATATGAATGGATATTCCCTTTTAATTACTAAAGTGTGATGGCGAATTTGATTGATATGATTCTAAGAGAATTAAGGAATAATTGTGTTGAATAAAAATTGTTGATTGAATGTTTGATATTAAATAAACTCCTCTTGAGGAGGAGATAGTTGTATTGCATTCATGCATATATTGTTTTATTTATTAGATTTTCGTCATTGAGAAAGTATACTCACTCTCCCTGTGGTATTTCTTTTTAGCTCCTGTGTTGTAGGTATTACTCTGGAGCTGTTGATGGAGGAGAAGTGTGAAGAAAGTTCCATTTTGGTAAAAGAATGCCTTGGCCGGCAATGTTTTGATATTGTGATTAGGTAGAATGGATGTAAGGTGTATAACACCATCTATGTTTTGCATAATCTGGATTTAGAATGGACAATGGTATGATTGATGAATATATATGTATGTATATACAATAGTGATTTTGAGAGGTCATGGAGGAAAATGAGATCTTTTGTTTATGACTCATTTTCAATCATGACCCTATGAATGAATGACTGATGAAACCCTCCAAATCTTGATGAATGAATGAAGTTTACATTTGGAATATTAGATTTGTGAAGTATAAGGATGATTGAGTTGATCTTTAGGTCATAAATGAGTTGTAATGGAAATTTATAGGTATGATTGATTTGAACAAGTTCTAAACATGTAATATGATATGTATGATGTGTTGAATTTGAGTAAAATTGATTAGAATGAATTTTAGTATAGTGAGTTGGGTGATTTCTGCATTCCCCTGTTTTTCTGTCAAACTCGCTCAGGCGAGAGGGCTTCTCGCTCAAGCGAGAATGCCCCTGTTTCGATTTTTGGCCTCTGGATGATTCTCGCTTAGGCGAGAATGGGACTCGCCCAAGCGAGATTGTCCCAGCATCAGTGTTTGGCCACTGGGCCATTTCCGCTCAAGCGAGGGTCTATTTCGCCAAAGCGAGGGGGTTTGGTCTCAGGTTTTGCTCTCGGGTTTATCAGGAAATTGCTCTCGGGACGATTTTCGCTTAAGCGAGAAAGGTCTCGCCCGAGCGAGTGGGGAACTTGGCCGAGATTCGCTTGAGCGAAAGGCCTTGGGATAGTGCTCGCCCAAGCGAGTGAGCGTGGATGAGTTCTGGGCGTTTTCCGCCTCACGCTCGCTGGCTTCGCCCAAGCGAGAATTCCACTACTCACTCAAGCGAGTTGGGGTTCGCTTAAGTGAAGTGACCCCTGAACCTTCATTTCTTCCTTTCGCTCAGCATTTTCTGTTTCGCCCAAGCGTGCTATGCGAAGCTCGCTCAAGCAAATTGGTATTTCGCTTGAGCGAGGGGGACCTGATTCTCCTAAAACGCTTTAATCGTGTTATTTTCCAATTTCTTCATGTTAATCCATGATTTCACCCTACATTATGAATACTTTGGTATAACTTTGGCTTCTTAACCCCAAATGAATAATCTCTTAAGAATCTAGTTCCATAATATTATTTTACTTAAAATACTTCCGCTGTCTTAATTATGGTTTTCTAAGAATTAATTTAATGAACTTACCTTCTCATATCTTCACATATGAGATAGGTCTCTGATAGATCCAGGCGATTAAATATTTAGTGTAACACCCTAATCATTGCAAATAATAATTCCAAAACCATAAGAAAATTTTCACAAAAACAGTCACGACTCATTCGACATAGAAGGGAGGAGGTAGGCAAGGGAAAATAGAGAGCATTCTCACGCATATGGCAAATAACAGAAAAGCTAAGACTGGAACAGGTTCGTTAGTTTAATGTAACACGCCAGCGTCTGGGCGGATTACACAACACCGTTGGCTCGCTCAGGCGAGGTCTGATACCGCCTAGGCGGGGTATGGTAATGCAACAGCGGATGGAGGGAGATTCACAAAGAAAGCTTTTCCTCGAGTAACGCAAGTCAAACAGTAGGAGGAAATAGGTAAGGGGAAGGAGAAGGGAGATGTACATGTATGGTAGAAGGTTGTGGAGGGAAGAGGGGCCTGAACTCATTCCGCCCAACTTAATTAGGTATGGCAACGCCTGGGCGGACTCAACCACAACGCCCAAGCCGGGGTCAACACCGTTGTTGGGGTCGCCTTAACGCCACAACGGAGAGGAAGGGTAATTGGGCGGTATCTCACTCTGACAATTACTCGCTTCAGCGCGAGTCCTCACGCTTGGGCGAACTGCTCTAGCACCTTGGTGAGGTATGACTCCGCCCACGTGAATCCAACATACGTCTTCCTAGCCCGCACTCGCTGGAGTGAGTATATTGCTCGCTGAAGCGAGGAACTTCACTCGGAAAATTGGGAAATTAAGTTTCACTCGGCTTCTCCAAACCCAACCACTCGGGACACCGATCCTTATTCACTCGGACTTTACATCCTTCGCTTGGGTTATCATCACCTTACACTCAGGATCCAATCCTCCCTAAACCGCCAATTGAACTCCTCTCACAGCAGGGAATCACTCGAGGTTTTCACTCGTGTTTCGTTTCTTCACTCATTCGAAGCATATTTAGACTCTCTATTTCATCCTCTCAACCCCAAACTTATTCCCACTACTTACCCATAGCCACACCAGCCTCCTACGCTCGTAAGGTATGCTTAGGCGTCCGGACTTATCATTCAACACCTTCCGTAGCACAATATAACACGCAACACACACACATATATATATATATAAGAGCGTATGTTAACATTTACAAACACAAAATCGGATTCCTCTTTGACCATAAGGTTCTATTTGTCCAAAACACTAACATCCGGCATGACCCGGTCAGAGCTTAATCTAACATCGCATTGAGTAAGCCTTCCTAATGCATCAACTCTTCACTCAGCGTTCCAGCTCTGCTTCTGATCCTCATCTCGAGAGACATTCACTGAAAAATGGCCACTGCAGGGGTGAGCATCTTAGATTTTAAATGACAGATACCGACTCAGGTTATCTCCCAATCATACAACGATACATATACGTACAACACTACTAAAACCAGGGCAACATCCATCAGTCAAGACATATATAAATGACTCTTACCGTTCGATATTCACCGATCATCACTCGGCTGTACTCATAACATTTTCAATGACACGGATACGCTTGCATGCATATATTCGTATATTCATGAAAACAGTTTTCATTCAGCATCCAGGGCACGTACACACGGAATGGATCACTTGGCATACACATTCAGTATCCTCATACACAATATCAATGCATAATCAAATTTTCAGTCAATAACACATACACAGAGCATTCACTCAGTCCTACGTATTCACCCATTCACTTACCACTCGGCATACTTAACCAATTCCGAACAACATTAACAGTAATAACAATATTAACAGGAATAAGCATAGAAGGTTTCACTCGGTTCCGCATCGTGTGTATCGGTCAGACGTTGCAACGTAGGCATCTCAGCCTTTTTATGCATAGCTCTCAGCTATCAAATCAGCTCCCAGCTGCTTGGCCGTTTTACAGGTACCCAACCGTTTGCCCACAGGTGACACCAGCGCTCTCAGCGCCAACGGAGGTGTTCATAGGCAGCCCGAGTCCCACTCAAGGGCTACCCCGAGTCCCACTCAAGGATTTTACAGCGTCCCACGCTGGATGACCGAAGGTAGTGTCCCACACTACGTGCTCCCAGCACAACGCATCCCATGCGCCACACGCGGATTCGACACACAACATTTATTTCACGCATGCATTCTTTCATTCAAGCACACATATCATGCAATCAGTAATACATATTATCAGGGTTCAGCATATAGCTTTCATGCAATCCATTATCATTCCATTGTAACGTATGAGTCCCATGCAATCGGTATTAATCCACATTCAAGCATCCATAAACATTTCGTTCAATCAAGACATGCAATCGGTTTACAGCATCATTCAATGCATGCATCATTCTAAAAATCACAAGTTCACTCAGGCATTTCAAGTCATCACAACCTAACATGCAATCGGTGTAAGACAGTGTCAGAATCCGTTTAAAGCAGGCATTTCCTATATGCAAACAATTTATTAAAGCATTCATATCAACACATGCATTTCTATAACCTGGATAGCTTCAATCGGACATTCATATCAACACAACCCAACATGCAAACTGAGATCCTGCAACACATACATCTGTAAGAAAGGTGCTAACATGCAACACTCATCTTTCACTCGTCATGCAACTAGACTGTACACACTCGCATGCAACACAATACACAATCAGAGCACAGATATAGCAAGCAACAGCACTCGGAACCTGTTCATAACCCATGCATTTAAGATAGAAGATACTCCCCCTACCAATTACAAAACTCCAAGGGATTTTTCTGCTTGAATGGTGGTTCTCCTCCCTGCTGCGTCACTTGGCGATCGTCCCTTCTCGTGTGGGGAGTTCCACTCCACTGTAGCACTGTCACTTGGCTCTTCGAAGCAGGAAATAGACTGGAGGGCAGAGAAGGAGAGAGAGAAAACAAGAGAAAAGAAGAACGAAGAAGGAAGTTCGCAGGGTTCTCCGCGTGAAGAGCATGGCCATCACCCGTATAAATACTCGTGTGGAGAACAGGATGGTGGGATGGGGAAACGCGATAATCCTGCCCATGCCACCTTGTCTCCACGTTAATCATCCTATTATTTCTAGTTAATTAAATTAAGGGAGGTGTTAACTTGTTGATTTTTTTTATTTAATTCGGTTGCCTATAATTAAAATGGGGATGTTACAGTTCTCCCCCACTTGAAAAGAATTTCGTCCCCGAAATTTAGTCGGTAATTCATGCGAAACTTCAGTCGGTAACTCACCTAAATGAACAACTCGGGGTACTGCTGTCTTATGGCATCTTCGCGTTCCCACGTGCAGGAGGTGGTCTTGCCTTGCTGCCACTCCACCTTAACCAGCCTTACGTTTTTGTTTCTCAAGCGTTTTACCGATCGGTCCACGATTCCAATCGGTGTAGTCACAGTGGTCAGGTCTTCTTTGATCTCTACTTCATCGTCAGGCATCGTGTGGCTGGGGTCATGTAAATACTTTCTTAGTTGAGACACATGAAATACGTCGTGCAATCGGGACAAGTGGGTCGGTAGTGCGATGCGGTATGCCACGGGGCCGACTCGTTCTAACACCTCATAAGGCCCAATGTATCGTGGGCTTAACTTCCCACTTTTTAAGGCTCGTCCGACTCCTTTACTCGGAGAAGTCCTCAAAAACACTCTGTCTCCGACTGAAAATTCCAATGGTTTGGTGCGCCTATCATGGTAGCTCTTTTGCCTGTCTTGTGATGCTTTCATCCTTCCCTGTATCACTCGGATCTGCTCTGTGGTTTGCTTCACGATGTCTGGTCCCAATAGTAGACTTTCACCCGTTTCCGACCAGCAGAGTGGGGTTCGGCATCTGCGTCCATATAGTGCCTCGTAGGGTGCCATGCCAATGCTGTGATGATGGCTGTTGTTGTACGTAAACTCGATCAAGGGAAGGTACTGCTCCCAGTCCCCACCATGCTCTAACACACACGCCCTTAATAAGTCTTCTAGACTCTGAATTGTCCGCTCGGATTGTCCATCCGATTGGGGGTGGTAGGCAGAACTAAGCCAAAGCTTCGTCCCCATTTCCTGATGCATGCTGGTCCAAAACCGGGACGTGAACCTAGGGTCCCTATCTGATATGATGGAAGTAGGTATGCCATGCAGTCGGATAATTTCTTGAATGTAAATCCGAGCCAACTTATGCAATGGGTACTTCATATTTACAGGTAGAAAGTGTGCACTCTTCGTCAGTCGGTCAACAATGACCCAAATTGCATCATGGCCCGCTCGGTTTTTGGGTAATCCCATGATAAAATCCATCGCAATCGAGTCCCATTTCCACACGGGAATCTTTAGGGGCTGCATTGCACCGTACGGTTTTTGGTGCTCCACTTTTGATTTTTGGCACGTAATACACCGGGCCACATATTACGCCACATCCCTCTTTAGTCCGGGCCACCAGAACTGTTTCTTCAGGTCATGATACATTTTCGTGGTTCCCGGGTGAATACTGAGTAGACTTTTGTGGGCTTCATCAAGCACCATTCTTCTTAATCCTCCTCCACTCGGTATGTATATTCTGTTTCTCACCCGGAAGATCCCATCTGATCCCTCGGTCAAGGATAAGTCCTTTCCTTTGGCCTGAGTTTCCTTCATTTCAGTTAGGTAGGAGTCCAACTGTTGCTGCTCGTACACGGATTTCAAGAATTCATTGGAGATCCTCAACGTACCGATTGTCATTTTCCGAGGGGAGGGGGTGTCAACATACAAGTTCATGTCTCGGAACCGCTCCAACAACTCTACTTCTCTTGCCATCATTGCTGCCATGTGGAGGGATTTCCGACTCAATGCGTCGGCCACGACATTTGCCTTACCCGGGTGGTATTTTAACTCGAAATCGTAGTCTTTTAAAAACTCAATCCATCTTCTCTGCCTCATGTTCAGCTCCTTTTGGTCGAATAGGTATTTGAGGCTCTTGTGATCGCTGTACACTTCAAATTTGGACCCGTACAAGTAATGCCTCCAGATTTTTAATGCAAAAACCACTGCTTCCAGCTCCAAGTCATGGGTCGGGTAATGCTGCTCGTGAGGTCTCAATTGCCGAGAGGCATATGCTATCACTCGGTCTCTCTGCATAAGTACACACCCTAATCCGAGTCCTGACGCGTCACAATAGACCACGAAGCTCTCTTGTAACTCGGGTAATGCCAGCACTGGAGCAGTCGTCAACTTGTTCTTCAGCTCTCGGAAGCTATTCTCACACTCGGGACTCCACACGAAGGGAACGTTTTCCCGAGTCAATTTAGTTAGTGGTAATGCCAGTTTAGAAAAACCTTCGATGAACCTTCTATAATAACCTGCCAGGCCCATAAAGCTTCTTATCTTCGAGACCGACCTGGGCTTCTCCCATGCCATTACAGCTGTGACCTTCGAAGGGTCCACCGAGACACCTCGCTCGGAAATCACATGTCCGAGGAAGTGGATCTCGTCCATCCAGAATTCACACTTCGAAAGCTTCGCAAACAATTGTTTCTCCTTCAATACTTTAAGTACCGCTCGGAGATGTCCTTCATGCTCCTCAGAAGTCTTAGAATAAACTAGGATGTCATCGATGAAAACAACTACAAACCGATCTAAATAGGAGTGGAATATGCGGTTCATGTAATTCATGAAAACAGCAGGGGCGTTTGTCACACCGAACGGCATCACTACATACTCGTAGTGACCATACCGAGTCCTAAAGGCCGTTTTTGGAATGTCCGAGTCCTTCACTCGGATTTGGTGATACCCCGATCGTAGATCAATTTTTGAGAAGACTGAGGCTCCACGTAGCTGGTCAATTAAATCATCAATTCTGGGCAGTGGATACCGATTCTTGATTATGAGTTTGTTTAGCTGTCGGTAATCTATACAAAGTCTCATGCTGCCATCCTTCTTCTTAACAAGCAGTACGGGTGCGCCCCATGGTGATACGCTCGGTCTAATGAACTGCTTCCCGAGTAACTCATCCACTTGTTTCTTCAACTCGGCTAACTCAGTTGAGGACATTCTATAGGGTGCACTGGAGACTGGCTCGGCCCCAGGGATTAAGTCTATAGAGAATTCGATTTCTCTATTGGGAGGGACACTCGATACGTCTTCAGGGAACACTTCTGGGAATTCACAGACAATCGGGATTTCGTTCACTCGGATTTTACTCTCACCCTCGGTTAGACAAAGCATCATAAACAGTTGGGTTATACCTGGTGCCGTGTCGTTCTCAGTGGGCTGTCTCGGAAAAACTATCTTTCGGCTTCTACAATCTACTAACACCTTATTGGCTGAAAGCCAATCTATTCCGAGCACGATGTCAAGACCCTTTAAGGGCATGCAAATCAGATCGAAGGTAAAACTCCGATCATACAACTCAAACGCTACATCTTTGCACATTGACGATGTGAGCACATTAGCGCCAGTCGGGCTGGCCACTTCCAAAGTCCGATTCATAGACACAGTCGGTAACTTCAAACGCTTCACACACTCATCAGCTATAAAAGAATGGGTGGCTCCCGAATCGAAAACAACATTAAGCGTATTCATTCCGAGTGAGCACTTACATTGTACTAGGCCGCTTGCTGGTGCAACATCCTCTGCGTTGATGGTGTAGATCCTTCCTGCCGCTGTTAGGCCGGTATTCCTCCCTCAGTTATCTAGAGTACGCATCCCGTTTCCTCTGGCTCCGTTGCCTCTGCCACCAGGACGTTGGTTATCATTCACTCGGTTCCTTTCTTGAAATCCTCCTTGACGCACATTAACGTTTGCTTGGTGTAGTTGGGGGCAGTCAGGGCGAATGTGTCCTCTCTTGTTGCAGTGAAAGCACACTACATCACCATCATCCTTACAGTCTCTGGCAAAGTGGTTTCCTCCATACTTGAAACACCTTCCGTCTCCTACCGCTGGTCGTCTTTCAGGTTGATTCTGACCTCCAAATTTGGAAAAAGGCTTGTTCCTGCCAACATTGCTCGGCTTTTTGAAACGAGGTCGTTGGGGCCTTAGGGAATAGTGGTTTCTGTTGCTCTGGTTCGAATGGGCCTTGTCATCCTCCTCAAATATTCTACATTTGTTCACTAATGCAGGGAAACTCCGTATTTCGTGGTATCTGCAGGCCCTCTTAATATCCGGTCTCAATCCGTTCTCAAACTTAAGGCACTTAGAGTTCTCCGTCCCAGGCTGCTGGAAGGGTGGATAGAATAGGCACAATTCCTCGAATCTGGTCGCGTACTCTTCTACAGTCATGGAGCCCTATTTTAACTCCATAAACTCCAGCTCTTTCCGACTCCTCACTGTGTTTGGGAAGTACTTCTCTAAGAAGCATGCCTTGAAATCGTTCCACGTCAGTTGATTATCATCTTCAGGGAATCGACTTCTGGCTATTTTCCACCAGTTCTCCGCTTTGTCTCGCAGCATGTACACTACATACTCTACCTTCTGGGCCTCGGTACAGCGAAGACCCCCAAAAATCCTCTCTAATTCCTGAGTCCACTTAAACGCCACCTCAGGGTTCCGTCCTACCAGGAATTCACTCGGCTTCCTCTTTAAGAAGCGGTCCATCACTTGGCCCTCCTCAGCTCGAGGCTGGCCCTGCCTTTCAAACACGTCTGCAAAGCGTTGGAATGCCGTGGCTATAGCCTCCATGCTTTGGCGATGTGCCATCCCTTATCCTGAAATCAACATTCAAGGATAAGCATGCCTAGTTACTTAATTCCAATCGGATTTTAGTCTAGTATTTAGTAGCTTAGTCCCTTATATGTCCTCGTATGTCACACAATTAGTCGGGTCAGGAGGAACAACTCCCCTACCCATAATTCAGTAACAGAGTATCAATCAAGTTGAATTCACACCACAACAATCATGATCATACACACAACCACTTACACTCGGTAGGCTTACCTTGGCCTTGGACCTTTCGGTCCGCTCTGATACCAAAATGTAACACCCTAATCATTGCAAATAATAATTCCAAAACCATAAGAAAATTTTCACAAAAACAGTCACGACTCATTCGACATAGAAGGGAGGAGGTAGGCAAGGGAAAATAGAGAGCATTCTCACGCATATGGCAAATAACAGAAAAGCTAAGACTGGAACAGGTTCGTTAGTTTAATGTAACACGCCAGCGTCTGGGCGGATTACACAACACCGTTGGCTCGCTCAGGCGAGGTCTGATACCGCCTAGGCGGGGTATGGTAATGCAACAGCGGATGGAGGGAGATTCACAAAGAAAGCTTTTCCTCAAGTAACGCTAGTCAAACAGTAGGAGAAAATAGGTAAGGGGAAGGAGAAGGGAGATGTACATGTATGGTAGAAGGTTGTGGAGGGAAGAGGGGCCTGAACTCATTCCGCCCAACTTAATTAGGTATGGCAACGCCTGGGCGGACTCAACCACAACGCCCAAGCCGGGGTCAACACCGTTGTTGGGGTCGCCTTAACGCCACAACGGAGAGGAAGGGTAATTGGGCGGTATCTCACTCTGACAATTACTCGCTTCAGCGCGAGTCCTCACGCTTGGGCGAACTGCTCTAGCACCTTGGTGAGGTATGACTCCGCCCACGTGAATCCAACATACGTCTTCCTAGCCCGCACTCGCTGGAGTGAGTATATTGCTCGCTGAAGCGAGGAACTTCACTCGGAAAATTGGGAAATTAAGTTTCACTCGGCTTCTCCAAACCCAACCACTCCGGACACCGATCCTTATTCACTCGGACTTTACATCCTTCGCTCGGGTTATCATCACCTTACACTCAGGATCCAATCCTCCCTAAACCGCCAATTGAACTCATCTCACAGCACGGAATCACTCGAGGTTTTCACTCGTGTTTCGTTTCTTCACTCATTCGAAGCATATTTAGACTCTCTATTTCATCCTCTCAACCCCAAACTTATTCCCACTACTTACCCATAGCCACACCAGCCTCCTACGCTCGTAAGGTATGCTTAGGCGTCCGGACTTATCATTCAACACCTTCCGTAGCACAATATAACACGCAACACACACACACACATATATATATATATATAAGAGCGTATGTTAACATTTACAAACACAAAATCGGATTCCTCTTTGACCATAAGGTTCTATTTGTCCAAAACACTAACATCCGGCATGACCCGGTCAGAGCTTAATCTAACATCGCATTGACTAAGCCTTCCTAATGCATCAACTCTTCACTCAGCGTTCCAGCTCTGCTTCTGATCCTCATCTCGAGAGACATTCACTGAAAAATGGCCACTGCAGGGGTGAGCATCTTAGATTTTAAATGACAGATACCGACTCAGGTTATCTCCCAATCATACAACGATACATATACGTACAACACTACTAAAACCAGGGCAACATCCATCAGTCAAGACATATATAAATGACTCTTACCGTTCGATATTCACCGATCATCACTCGGCTGTACTCATAACATTTTCAATGACACGGATACGCTTGCATGCATATATTCGTATATTCATGAAAACAGTTTTCATTCAGCATCCAGGGCACGTACACACGGAATGGATCACTTGGCATACACATTCAGTATCCTCATACACAATATCAATGCATAATCAAATTTTCAGTCAATAACACATACACAGAGCATTCACTCAGTCCTACGTATTCACCCATTCACTTACCACTCGGCATACTTAACCAATTCCGAACAACATTAACAGTAATAACAATATTAACAGGAATAAGCATAGAAGGTTTCACTCGGTTCCGCATCGTGTGTATCGGTCAGACGTTGCAACGTAGGCATCTCAGCCTTTTTATGCATAGCTCTCAGCTATCAAATCAGCTCCCAGCTGCTTGGCCGTTTTACAGGTACCCAACCGTTTGCCCACAGGTGACACCAGCGCTCTCAGCGCCAACGGAGGTGTTCATAGGCAGCCCGAGTCCCACTCAAGGGCTACCCCGAGTCCCACTCAAGGATTTTACAGCGTCCCACGCTGGATGACCGAAGGTAGTGTCCCACACTACGTGCTCCCAGCACAACGCATCCCATGCGCCACACGCGGATTCGACACACAACATTTATTTCACGCATGCATTCTTTCATTCAAGCACACATATCATGCAATCAGTAATACATATTATCAGGGTTCAGCATATAGCTTTCATGCAATCCATTATCATTCCATTGTAACGTATGAGTCCCATGCAATCGGTATTAATCCACATTCAAGCATCCATAAACATTTCGTTCAATCAAGACATGCAATCGGTTTACAGCATCATTCAATGCATGCATCATTCTAAAAATCACAAGTTCACTCAGGCATTTCAAGTCATCACAACCTAACATGCAATCGGTGTAAGACAGTGTCAGAATCCGTTTAAAGCAGGCATTTCCTATATGCAAACAATTTATTAAAGCATTCATATCAACACATGCATTTCTATAACCTGGATAGCTTCAATCGGACATTCATATCAACACAACCCAACATGCAAACTGAGATCCTGCAACACATACATCTGTAAGAAAGGTGCTAACATGCAACACTCATCTTTCACTCGTCATGCAACTAGACTGTACACACTCGCATGCAACACAATACACAATCAGAGCACAGATATAGCAAGCAACAGCACTCGGAACCTGTTCATAACCCATGCATTTAAGATAGAAGATACTCCCCCTACCAATTACAAAACTCCAAGGGATTTTTCTGCTTGAATGGTGGTTCTCCTCCCTGCTGCGTCACTTGGCGATCGTCCCTTCTCGTGTGGGGAGTTCCACTCCACTGTAGCACTGTCACTTGGCTCTTCGAAGCAGGAAATAGACTGGAGGGCAGAGAAGGAGAGAGAGAAAACAAGAGAAAAGAAGAACGAAGAAGGAAGTTCGCAGGGTTCTCCGCGTGAAGAGCATGGCCATCACCCGTATAAATACTCGTGTGGAGAACAGGATGGTGGGATGGGGAAACGCGATAATCCTGCCCATGCCACCTTGTCTCCACGTTAATCATCCTATTATTTCTAGTTAATTAAATTAAGGGAGGTGTTAACTTGTTGATTTTTTTTATTTAATTCGGTTGCCTATAATTAAAATGGGGATGTTACAGTTCTCCCCCACTTGAAAAGAATTTCGTCCCCGAAATTTAGTCGGTAATTCATGCGAAACTTCAGTCGGTAACTCACCTAAATGAACAACTCGGGGTACTGCTGTCTTATGGCATCTTCGCGTTCCCACGTGCAGGAGGTGGTCTTGCCTTGCTGCCACTCCACCTTAACCAGCCTTACGTTTTTGTTTCTCAAGCGTTTTACCGATCGGTCCACGATTCCAATCGGTGTAGTCACAGTGGTCAGGTCTTCTTTGATCTCTACTTCATCGTCAGGCATCGTGTGGCTGGGGTCATGTAAATACTTTCTTAGTTGAGACACATGAAATACGTCGTGCAATCGGGACAAGTGGGTCGGTAGTGCGATGCGGTATGCCACGGGGCCGACTCGTTCTAACACCTCATAAGGCCCAATGTATCGTGGGCTTAACTTCCCACTTTTTAAGGCTCGTCCGACTCCTTTACTCGGAGAAGTCCTCAAAAACACTCTGTCTCCGACTGAAAATTCCAATGGTTTGGTGCGCCTATCATGGTAGCTCTTTTGCCTGTCTTGTGATGCTTTCATCCTTCCCTGTATCACTCGGATCTGCTCTGTGGTTTGCTTCACGATGTCTGGTCCCAATAGTAGACTTTCACCCGTTTCCGACCAGCAGAGTGGGGTTCGGCATCTGCGTCCATATAGTGCCTCGTAGGGTGCCATGCCAATGCTGTGATGATGGCTGTTGTTGTACGTAAACTCGATCAAGGGAAGGTACTGCTCCCAGTCCCCACCATGCTCTAACACACACGCCCTTAATAAGTCTTCTAGACTCTGAATTGTCCGCTCGGATTGTCCATCCGATTGGGGGTGGTAGGCAGAACTAAGCCAAAGCTTCGTCCCCATTTCCTGATGCATGCTGGTCCAAAACCGGGACGTGAACCTAGGGTCCCTATCTGATATGATGGAAGTAGGTATGCCATGCAGTCGGATAATTTCTTGAATGTAAATCCGAGCCAACTTATGCAATGGGTACTTCATATTTACAGGTAGAAAGTGTGCACTCTTCGTCAGTCGGTCAACAATGACCCAAATTGCATCATGGCCCGCTCGGTTTTTGGGTAATCCCATGATAAAATCCATCGCAATCGAGTCCCATTTCCACACGGGAATCTTTAGGGGCTGCATTGCACCGTACGGTTTTTGGTGCTCCACTTTTGATTTTTGGCACGTAATACACCGGGCCACATATTACGCCACATCCCTCTTTAGTCCGGGCCACCAGAACTGTTTCTTCAGGTCATGATACATTTTCGTGGTTCCCGGGTGAATACTGAGTAGACTTTTGTGGGCTTCATCAAGCACCATTCTTCTTAATCCTCCTCCACTCGGTATGTATATTCTGTTTCTCACCCGGAAGATCCCATCTGATCCCTCGGTCAAGGATAAGTCCTTTCCTTTGGCCTGAGTTTCCTTCATTTCAGTTAGGTAGGAGTCCAACTGTTGCTGCTCGTACACGGATTTCAAGAATTCATTGGAGATCCTCAACGTACCGATTGTCATTTTCCGAGGGGAGGGGGTGTCAACATACAAGTTCATGTCTCGGAACCGCTCCAACAACTCTACTTCTCTTGCCATCATTGCTGCCATGTGGAGGGATTTCCGACTCAATGCGTCGGCCACGACATTTGCCTTACCCGGGTGGTATTTTAACTCGAAATCGTAGTCTTTTAAAAACTCAATCCATCTTCTCTGCCTCATGTTCAGCTCCTTTTGGTCGAATAGGTATTTGAGGCTCTTGTGATCGCTGTACACTTCAAATTTGGACCCGTACAAGTAATGCCTCCAGATTTTTAATGCAAAAACCACTGCTTCCAGCTCCAAGTCATGGGTCGGGTAATGCTGCTCGTGAGGTCTCAATTGCCGAGAGGCATATGCTATCACTCGGTCTCTCTGCATAAGTACACACCCTAATCCGAGTCCTGACGCGTCACAATAGACCACGAAGCTCTCTTGTAACTCGGGTAATGCCAGCACTGGAGCAGTCGTCAACTTGTTCTTCAGCTCTCGGAAGCTATTCTCACACTCGGGACTCCACACGAAGGGAACGTTTTCCCGAGTCAATTTAGTTAGTGGTAATGCCAGTTTAGAAAAACCTTCGATGAACCTTCTATAATAACCTGCCAGGCCCATAAAGCTTCTTATCTTCGAGACCGACCTGGGCTTCTCCCATGCCATTACAGCTGTGACCTTCGAAGGGTCCACCGAGACACCTCGCTCGGAAATCACATGTCCGAGGAAGTGGATCTCGTCCATCCAGAATTCACACTTCGAAAGCTTCGCAAACAATTGTTTCTCCTTCAATACTTTAAGTACCGCTCGGAGATGTCCTTCATGCTCCTCAGAAGTCTTAGAATAAACTAGGATGTCATCGATGAAAACAACTACAAACCGATCTAAATAGGAGTGGAATATGCGGTTCATGTAATTCATGAAAACAGCAGGGGCGTTTGTCACACCGAACGGCATCACTACATACTCGTAGTGACCATACCGAGTCCTAAAGGCCGTTTTTGGAATGTCCGAGTCCTTCACTCGGATTTGGTGATACCCCGATCGTAGATCAATTTTTGAGAAGACTGAGGCTCCACGTAGCTGGTCAATTAAATCATCAATTCTGGGCAGTGGATACCGATTCTTGATTATGAGTTTGTTTAGCTGTCGGTAATCTATACAAAGTCTCATGCTGCCATCCTTCTTCTTAACAAGCAGTACGGGTGCGCCCCATGGTGATACGCTCGGTCTAATGAACTGCTTCCCGAGTAACTCATCCACTTGTTTCTTCAACTCGGCTAACTCAGTTGAGGACATTCTATAGGGTGCACTGGAGACTGGCTCGGCCCCAGGGATTAAGTCTATAGAGAATTCGATTTCTCTATTGGGAGGGACACTCGATACGTCTTCAGGGAACACTTCTGGGAATTCACAGACAATCGGGATTTCGTTCACTCGGATTTTACTCTCACCCTCGGTTAGACAAAGCATCATAAACAGTTGGGTTATACCTGGTGCCGTGTCGTTCTCAGTGGGCTGTCTCGGAAAAACTATCTTTCGGCTTCTACAATCTACTAACACCTTATTGGCTGAAAGCCAATCTATTCCGAGCACGATGTCAAGACCCTTTAAGGGCATGCAAATCAGATCGAAGGTAAAACTCCGATCATACAACTCAAACGCTACATCTTTGCACATTGACGATGTGAGCACATTAGCGCCAGTCGGGCTGGCCACTTCCAAAGTCCGATTCATAGACACAGTCGGTAACTTCAAACGCTTCACACACTCATCAGCTATAAAAGAATGGGTGGCTCCCGAATCGAAAACAACATTAAGCGTATTCATTCCGAGTGAGCACTTACATTGTACTAGGCCGCTTGCTGGTGCAACATCCTCTGCGTTGATGGTGTAGATCCTTCCTGCCGCTGTTAGGCCGGTATTCCTCCCTCAGTTATCTAGAGTACGCATCCCGTTTCCTCTGGCTCCGTTGCCTCTGCCACCAGGACGTTGGTTATCATTCACTCGGTTCCTTTCTTGAAATCCTCCTTGACGCACATTAACGTTTGCTTGGTGTAGTTGGGGGCAGTCAGGGCGAATGTGTCCTCTCTTGTTGCAGTGAAAGCACACTACATCACCATCATCCTTACAGTCTCTGGCAAAGTGGTTTCCTCCATACTTGAAACACCTTCCGTCTCCTACCGCTGGTCGTCTTTCAGGTTGATTCTGACCTCCAAATTTGGAAAAAGGCTTGTTCCTGCCAACATTGCTCGGCTTTTTGAAACGAGGTCGTTGGGGCCTTAGGGAATAGTGGTTTCTGTTGCTCTGGTTCGAATGGGCCTTGTCATCCTCCTCAAATATTCTACATTTGTTCACTAATGCAGGGAAACTCCGTATTTCGTGGTATCTGCAGGCCCTCTTAATATCCGGTCTCAATCCGTTCTCAAACTTAAGGCACTTAGAGTTCTCCGTCCCAGGCTGCTGGAAGGGTGGATAGAATAGGCACAATTCCTCGAATCTGGTCGCGTACTCTTCTACAGTCATGGAGCCCTATTTTAACTCCATAAACTCCAGCTCTTTCCGACTCCTCACTGTGTTTGGGAAGTACTTCTCTAAGAAGCATGCCTTGAAATCGTTCCACGTCAGTTGATTATCATCTTCAGGGAATCGACTTCTGGCTATTTTCCACCAGTTCTCCGCTTTGTCTCGCAGCATGTACACTACATACTCTACCTTCTGGGCCTCGGTACAGCGAAGACCCCCAAAAATCCTCTCTAATTCCTGAGTCCACTTAAACGCCACCTCAGGGTTCCGTCCTACCAGGAATTCACTCGGCTTCCTCTTTAAGAAGCGGTCCATCACTTGGCCCTCCTCAGCTCGAGGCTGGCCCTGCCTTTCAAACACGTCTGCAAAGCGTTGGAATGCCGTGGCTATAGCCTCCATGCTTTGGCGATGTGCCATCCCTTATCCTGAAATCAACATTCAAGGATAAGCATGCCTAGTTACTTAATTCCAATCGGATTTTAGTCTAGTATTTAGTAGCTTAGTCCCTTATATGTCCTCGTATGTCACACAATTAGTCGGGTCAGGAGGAACAACTCCCCTACCCATAATTCAGTAACAGAGTATCAATCAAGTTGAATTCACACCACAACAATCATGATCATACACACAACCACTTACACTCGGTAGGCTTACCTTGGCCTTGGACCTTTCGGTCCGCTCTGATACCAAAATGTAACACCCTAATCATTGCAAATAATAATTCCAAAACCATAAGAAAATTTTCACAAAAACAGTCACGACTCATTCGACATAGAAGGGAGGAGGTAGGCAAGGGAAAATAGAGAGCATTCTCACGCATATGGCAAATAACAGAAAAGCTAAGACTGGAACAGGTTCGTTAGTTTAATGTAACACGCCAGCGTCTGGGCGGATTACACAACACCGTTGGCTCGCTCAGGCGAGGTCTGATACCGCCTAGGCGGGGTATGGTAATGCAACAGCGGATGGAGGGAGATTCACAAAGAAAGCTTTTCCTCAAGTAACGCTAGTCAAACAGTAGGAGAAAATAGGTAAGGGGAAGGAGAAGGGAGATGTACATGTATGGTAGAAGGTTGTGGAGGGAAGAGGGGCCTGAACTCATTCCGCCCAACTTAATTAGGTATGGCAACGCCTGGGCGGACTCAACCACAACGCCCAAGCCGGGGTCAACACCGTTGTTGGGGTCGCCTTAACGCCACAACGGAGAGGAAGGGTAATTGGGCGGTATCTCACTCTGACAATTACTCGCTTCAGCGCGAGTCCTCACGCTTGGGCGAACTGCTCTAGCACCTTGGTGAGGTATGACTCCGCCCACGTGAATCCAACATACGTCTTCCTAGCCCGCACTCGCTGGAGTGAGTATATTGCTCGCTGAAGCGAGGAACTTCACTCGGAAAATTGGGAAATTAAGTTTCACTCGGCTTCTCCAAACCCAACCACTCCGGACATCGATCCTTATTCACTCGGACTTTACATCCTTCGCTCGGGTTATCATCACCTTACACTCAGGATCCAATCCTCCCTAAACCGCCAATTGAACTCATCTCACAGCACGGAATCACTCGAGGTTTTCACTCGTGTTTCGTTTCTTCACTCATTCGAAGCATATTTAGACTCTCTATTTCATCCTCTCAACCCCAAACTTATTCCCACTACTTACCCATAGCCACACCAGCCTCCTACGCTCGTAAGGTATGCTTAGGCGTCCGGACTTATCATTCAACACCTTCCGTAGCACAATATAACACGCAACACACACACACACATATATATATATATATAAGAGCGTATGTTAACATTTACAAACACAAAATCGGATTCCTCTTTGACCATAAGGTTCTATTTGTCCAAAACACTAACATCCGGCATGACCCGGTCAGAGCTTAATCTAACATCGCATTGACTAAGCCTTCCTAATGCATCAACTCTTCACTCAGCGTTCCAGCTCTGCTTCTGATCCTCATCTCGAGAGACATTCACTGAAAAATGGCCACTGCAGGGGTGAGCATCTTAGATTTTAAATGACAGATACCGACTCAGGTTATCTCCCAATCATACAACGATACATATACGTACAACACTACTAAAACCAGGGCAACATCCATCAGTCAAGACATATATAAATGACTCTTACCGTTCGATATTCACCGATCATCACTCGGCTGTACTCATAACATTTTCAATGACACGGATACGCTTGCATGCATATATTCGTATATTCATGAAAACAGTTTTCATTCAGCATCCAGGGCACGTACACACGGAATGGATCACTTGGCATACACATTCAGTATCCTCATACACAATATCAATGCATAATCAAATTTTCAGTCAATAACACATACACAGAGCATTCACTCAGTCCTACGTATTCACCCATTCACTTACCACTCGGCATACTTAACCAATTCCGAACAACATTAACAGTAATAACAATATTAACAGGAATAAGCATAGAAGGTTTCACTCGGTTCCGCATCGTGTGTATCGGTCAGACGTTGCAACGTAGGCATCTCAGCCTTTTTATGCATAGCTCTCAGCTATCAAATCAGCTCCCAGCTGCTTGGCCGTTTTACAGGTACCCAACTGTTTGTCCACAGGTGACACCAGCGCTCTCAGCGCCAACGGAGGTGTTCATAGGCAGCCCGAGTCCCACTCAAGGGCTACCCCGAGTCCCACTCAAGGATTTTACAGTGTCCCACGCTGGATGACCGAAGGTAGTGTCCCACACTACGTGCTCCCAGCACAACGCATCCCATGCGCCACACGCGGATTCGACACACATTTATTTCACGCATGCATTCTCTCATTCAAGCACACATATCATGCAATCAGTAATACACATTATCAGGGTTCAGCATATAGCTTTCATGCAATCCATTATCATTCCATTGTAACGTATGAGTCCCATGCAATCGGTATTAATCCACATTCAAGCATCCATAAACATTTCGTTCAATCAAGACATGCAATCGGTTTACAGCATCATTCAACGCATGCATCATTCTAAAAATCACAAGTTCACTCAGGCATTTCAAGTCATCACAACCTAACATGCAATCGGTGTAAGACAGTGTCAGAATCCGTTTAAAGCAGGCATTTCCTATATGCAAACAATTTATTAAAGCATTCATATCAACACATGCATTTCTATAACCTGGATAGCTTCAATCGGACATTCATATCAACACAACCCAACATGCAAACTGAGATCCTGCAACACATACATCTGTAAGAAAGGTGCTAACATGCAACACTCATCTTTCACTCGTCATGCAACTAGACTGTACACACTCGCATGCAACACAATACACAATCAGAGCACAGATATAGCAAGCAACAGCACTCGGAACCTGTTCATAACCCATGCATTTAAGATAGAAGATACTCCCCCTACCAATTACAAAACTCCAAGGGATTTTTCTGCTTGAATGGTGGTTCTCCTCCCTGCTGCATCACTTGGCGATCGTCCCTTCTCGTGTGGGGAGTTCCACTCCACTGTAGCACTGTCACTTGGCTCTTCGAAGCAGGAAATGGACTGGAGGGTAGAGAAGGAGAGAGAGAAAACAAGAGAAAAGAAGAACGAAGAAGGAAGTTCGTAGGGTTCTCCGCGTGAAGAGCATGGCCATCACCCGTATAAATACTCGTGCGGAGAACAGGATGGTGGGATGGGGAAACGCGATAATCCTGCCCATGCCACCTTGTCTCCACGTTAATCATCCTATTATTTTTAGTTAATTAAATTAAGGGAGGTGTTAACTTGTTGATTTTTTTTTATTTAATTCGGTTGCCTATAATTAAAATGGGGATGTTACATTTGGCTTCACTACTTGTATTTTTCACAAATCAATAATATTAAAATCGTGAAAAATTTACCCCTATTTTTAGGGTGTCATAGCCTGGTATCAGAGCATTAATCGCTTTGTATTACTGTGTTTAGCCATTGTTATTACTGGAAAATAATATGTGATTGATGAATCATTATTATTGTTGATTGATTGTGTATGAATTGATGATGGATTGAATGTGATTGTTATCAGTCCGGCCAAGCTTCTTCACACTATCCTCCCTCAATGATGAATCTTATATATTGCGAATGCATACTATGTTATGATATGATGATGCTGCCATAAGGGATTTAATATGGATTGGTTGATATTGGGCTCCATGGGGGAGGGCCATAATGTAATTTTTATGATAAAGTACTATAGTGTGAGATCATAGGTGAATTTTAGGAATGAGTTTACTGATATTTGTTGAATTTTATGTTGTGGTTTTAGATATTGTGATGGCCCATCGTCGTCGAGATAATGATGACGCTATAGCTAGAGCTTTGAATCGTTTTTCGGATCTCCTTGAATCGCAAAACCGTGAAAGACAAGAGGCGGAGAGACCACCTGCTCCTGTTATTGTTTAAGGTACTCAGGGCCTTGACATGTTTCTAAAGCGAAAACCTATTGAATTTCATGGTGGATTTAGGCCTGAGCAAGCCTATGGTTGGATCCGGAATGTTGAGCGGATCTTTGATAGTTTTGAATGCAATGAGCTCCAGAAAGTGGAGTATGTTGTTTTTATGCTGAGGGATAAAGCTGAGACTTGGTGGAGACTCGCCAAGAATAGAATGAATGCTGCTGTAATTCCCTTAACTTGGGAGAACTTTAAGCGTGAACTTATGAGGAAATATGTGCCCGAGAGTTACAAGAGCAAGAAAGAACTCGAGTTCATGGAACTCAAGCAAGGCACGATGATGGTGGAAGAGTATGCTTCCAAGTTTGAAGAACTTTGTGAATTCTACCCTCCTTTTCAACAAGAGGGAACTGAAGTCTCTAAATGTGTAAAGTTTGAGAACGGGTTACGTTCCGATATTCAAAGGTCCATATGTCACCAAGAGATCCGAAGCTTCACGGTGCTTGTGAATAAGTGCCGCATCTACGAAGAACATGCGTCTTTTCAACACTCTAAATTTGACTCTAAGCTGAAGGGTCAAGCTTCTAGTTTCAAGAGGCAAGGAAATTTTAGAAAAGGACGTTTTCAGAGGGGTGCCCATTCTAATGTCCAAGCTAGAGGCAGTGGACGTGGTAATACTTTTGGCCGGGGTAATGTAAATGCCAATGGGCTGAAATGCTATAGATGTGGAGGACCTCATTATGTTCGGGAATATGTGCATCGTGAAGATGTTGTATGCTTTAATTGTGATTAGGTGGGACACATCCGTCCTGCATGTCCCATGCTTGCAAGACCGGCTCCGGTACAAGCTAATATTCCCAATCGTGCTAATACACCTGTTCATGTGAACCGTGGAGGCCATAATGGTGGTCGGGGCCGTGGTGATGGAAATAATGGTGGTCGACGTGGTGGTCGAGGTGGCTATAATGGTGGAAGGCATGGTAACGGTCGAGGAAGTGGTAATGGTGCTCGAGGTGGAAATAGGGATGGTGAAAATCTTCAACCCAATGCCTGGAGAGTTTTTGCTGTAACCGGTGAGGAAGCAGCACAAGCCAAAAATCTGGTTGAAAGTAAGTGTGAAATTCTTGGACATTCAGTTCGTGTTATTTATGATTCGGGTGCGACCGACTCTTTTATATCTGAGGATTGTGTTCGGCGATTAAGATTGCCAGTGTGTTTAATGAAAAATGCTTTTGTGGTTACCACCCCAACCGGTACTTGTCTTAGATCGATTAACCGGTGTGATAATGTTGATATGCTCCTAGATGGGAGAAGGTTTGTTGCATCTTTTATTTGCTTGCCTATGAAGGGACTGGAGATCATACTTGGTATGGATTGGCTTTCTGCCAACAGAGTCATGGTTGATTGTCAACAACGGACCATTATTTTCCCTTCTCTCGATAGGGGACTGTTTGATGTACAAGGTATAATTCAACTTTGTGTACTGCTATCTCTTGCTGATGGGACGAGTGGTCCCGGTCCCATGGATATCCCTGTGGTGTCTGAATTTCTGGACGTGTTTCCTGATGAGATACCTGGCTTACCACCTCCAAGGGAGGTTGAGTTTGCTATTGACCTTGTACCTGGTGCCGAACCAGTGTCTATTACTCCATATAGGATGTCTCCTATGGAGTTAGTTGAATTAAAGAAGCAAGTTGAGGAGCTGCTTGAGAAGGAGTTTGTTCGACCCAGTGTGTCACCCTGGGGAGCTCCTGTATTATTAGTCAAGAAAAAGGATGGAACCATGCGGCTGTGTGTAGATTACCGCCGATTGAATAAGTTGACGATAAAGAATAGATATCCTTTACCTCGCATTGATGATCTGTTGGATCAATTGAGAGGTGCAGTGGTATTTTCGAAGATTGATTTGTGTTCCGGTTATCATCAAATTCGGGTGAGGGCCGAAGATATTCCTAAGACTGCATTTAGGACGCGATATGGCCACTACGAGTATGTCGTGATGCCATTTGGAGTTACTAATGCTCCAGCGGTATTCATGTGTTACATGAATCACATCTTTCGTGAATACCTGGATCGTTTTGTTGTGGTGTTTATCGATGATATCCTGGCATATTCCAAGAGTCGCGAGGAACATGAAGAACATTTGAGAGTGGTACTGAACATTCTTAGAGAGAACCAGTTATATGCCAAGCTCTCTAAGTGTGAATTCTGGATGACGAGCGTCCAGTTCCTTGAACATGTAATATCCGAGGATGGCATTTCGGTGGATCCTTCTAAGGTCGAAGCCCTTATAGCATGGTCTAGACCTACGACAGTTACTGAAATCTGAAGTTTTCTTGGATTTGCGGGTTATTATCGAAGGTTTATTGAAGGTTTCTCTCGTCTTGCAAGACCTTTGACGAGTTTGACAAGGAAGAATCAACCTTTTGTATGGACGGTTGAATGTGAGAGATGCTTTGAAGAGTTAAAGATGAGACTGACTTCTGCTCCTATCTTGGCATTGCCTGATTTACAAGAAGAGTTTGTGGTGTATTGTGATGCTTCTAAGCATGGACTTGGATGTGTGCTAATGCAGAAGGAACGTGTAATAGCTTATGCTTCACGCTAGTTATGACCACATGAAGTTAACTACCCGACTCATGATTTGGAGTTGGCTGCGGTCGTGTTTGCTTTGAAGATTTGGCGTCATTACTTGTACGGTTCGAGGTTTGTGGTTTTTAGTGATCACCAAAGTTTGAAATATCTTTTCGACCAAAAGGAATTGAATATGCGACAAAGAAGATGGATGGAATTCTTGAAGGATTATGACTTTAAATTGATGTACCACCCGGGAAAAGCCAATGTCGTTGCTGATGCTCTTAGTCGAAAATCCTTACATATATCAGCCATGATGGTCAAAGAGTTCGAGTTAATGGAAGAATTTCAGAATTTGAATGTTGGAACCGAGGTTCAATCCTCTAAGAGACTATGTTTTGCTACCTTGAAGATATGCAATGAGTTTTTGGAGCTTGTGAAAGAGAAACAAAAAGACGATGATTATTTACAAGAGATGCGAAGATCACAGGATAATGGGAAAAATTTATTTCTTGTGGAAGGCGTTGATGGTATATGGCGAGTAAAAGGTCGTGTGTATGTACCTTCATTCGGTGATTTGAGATGCACAGTGCTGGAGGAAGCACATAAAAGCATGTTTAACATCCACCCTGGTGCAACTAAGATGTATCGAGATATAAAGAAGAACTCTTGGTAGCCCGGAATGAAACGTGATGTTGCTAACTTTGTAGCTTCTTGCCTTACTTGTCAGAAGGCGAAGGTGGAATACCAAAGACCTTCGGGTACTTTGAGGCCACTTGATATCCCTGTTTGGAAGTGGGACGCAATTGCCATGGATTTTGTGTCCGGATTACCAAGAACGAGGTCCAGATGTGACGGAATATGGGTGATTGTGGATCGTTTGACAAAGAGTGCACATTTTCTACCAATCAGTATGGAGAGCTCCTTGCAAGATTTAGCACAGTTGTACATTCGGGAGGTTGTGAGATTGCATGGTGTGCCATCAAGCATTGTGTCTGATCGTGACCCCCGATTTACTTCCTGATTCTGGGGAAGCTTACATGAGGCAATGGGTTCAAAACTGAAGCTAAGCTCGGCGTATCATCCTCAGACCGATGGGCAGTCTGAGAGGACTATTCAGAGTCTTGAGGACTTACTACGTGCTTGTGCTTTGGAGCATGGCGGTTCGTGGGAGAAATATTTGCCTCTGATCGAATTCACCTACAACAACAGTTTTCATTCTAGTATTGGTATGGCACCATACGAGGCCTTATATGGAAGAAGGTGTCGAACTCCTTTATGTTGGTTTGAAATTGGTGAGAATCTAGCCTTAGGGCCTGAGATTATTGAGGAAACTACCGAGCAGATCAAGATGATCTGGGAAAAGATGAAAATTGCTCAGGACTGGCAGAAGAGCTATTATGATAAAAGAAGAAAGCCACTTGAGTTTCAAGTCGGCGATCATGTGTTATTGCGAGTTTCGCGTGATAAGGGTATAGGAAGAGCCTTGAAAAGCAGAAAACTAAGCCCTAAATTCATTGGACCCTATGAGATTTTAGAGCGGATTGGAGATGTTGTATATCGGATTGCACATCCTCCACAGCTTGTGAACTTAAATAATGTATTCCACGTGTCACAGTTAAGAAAGTATATACATGATCCTCAGCACGTGATCTCTATTGACGATGTTGAGGTGTGGGATGACTTATCCGTCCTTCCTGTTTCTGTCCGTGTTGTTGAATATTCCGTAAAGAGACTGCGGAATAAGATGGTACCATTAGCAAAAGTGGCATGGAAGCATGGAGACGTGGAAACACTTACTTGGGAACGCGAGGACGATATCCGTAAGCGGTACCCTCATGCTTTCGAATCCGGTAAGTTAAATTTCGGGGACGAAATTTCTTTTAGGAGAGGTGGATTGTAACGCCCCGAATTCTTAAAATAGGAAGTTAAATTAGGAAAATAAATGTTGAATAATTAAATGCGGGCTAATTAATATCCCAAAATTCTTGAAATAATTTAAACAAGACTTTTCGAAATTGCTGGTGAATTATGGTGATCGATTGAGTTGAAAACTGACCCGGATAAAATATAGGTGTCGGGCCAAGTATCTCCGATTGAGATGCCGTTGGTCAGGGCCATAGATAATGTTAGTGGGATTCCAAATTTGATCCGGTCTGGATACCGGCCCCAATGTTATGACGTCAGGATGATCTCATATAAGAAGAACCGGTGTTATGGCCCAGCAGCGCCACACCGGATATCCGATATCCCTCATTCCATTCTTATCTCATCAGCCGTTCCACTTGCTTTCTCCACAACGAATGATTGTTCGTTCTCACTGAACGTCTATATAGTCGTTAGTCTCCCAGTCACAGCGAGATAAGAGTTCCTAATAACTTATCAGCGAAGATACTCTATGTAGCAAAATATGTCACGTCAATGGCCTCAGAGAGCAAGTACATGTGTCAGCGGATTATGCAGAAAGGTGATTATCCTCCATCCTTCCCATAGGATCGTACTCTGATAATTGACCTACCCTTCTGACACATTCTGAGTGTTGAGCCACCTTGATTGACACAATTCATACGCTATCAAAACTAAGGGTCCCACCTGTATCCAACGACTCATTTCTTACGTTCAACTATAAATGGTTCATTTCTATACACATGCAAGGTTACGTTGTCCTAACTCACTCTTTACTATTGTATCGCTTGAGTATTCATTGAGTCCTTACACTTTTCTAACTTGAGCGTCAGAGAATCTTCACAGGTGGCACCACCTTTCACCCCCCTTCAACACGAAACGTTGGTGTGAAGGATCTCCAGGACAACAAGACCGGTCTCTCCCACTGAAAGGCCGGATTATTACATCGGATACTCTCAGTACCGGTGTGCAAACCCTCAAAACACCTATATTCTTGTGGCTGGTCCCACACCGGATCCTAGACCCCGGTTCTGACCAGTTCATTGGCACGCCCGGTGGGACTCGTTAGAGTTATTCCCATTTTCACAAAAGTTTGGTTGTCGCAATGGAAGATGATGGACGAGATTTCGTTGATGGTCATGTGGAAGATGTGACCCACCAACAGGCTGGAAGGAGACTTATCTTTGTGTCTCCTGTTACCAATACCCGAAGAATGATGCAAGTGCCAACACCTGATCCTCGTGATGAGGTTATCAGGCAACTGAGGGAGGAGCTGATGGAGTTGAAGCGGGAGAAGAGAGGAGTTGGGGACAGGGTAGCGTCCCATGCAGAGGAGGCTCGCCATGCATCAGCGAGGGATAGATCTACAACCCTCCAGTATTTAAAGATCCCCACGTATGAAGAAAGAGAGCAGACTCAAGACTCTGGTGATAGAGTCAGTTCCAGGAGAAGGGAGCAGGCAGTGGTAACTTCTGGGAGTTATAGACTCAATGTTCCTTTCTCAAGGAGACTGATGAGCATTGCCATCCTGAAGCATCTGCAAACGACTCAGCCACTGTCGATCGGGAAGTACAATGGAGAAACTGACCCTACTAAGCACTTGGATGCTTATGTGTATGAAGCCATATATTTGGGAGCTGATAAAGACGTTATGTGTAGGATGTTCCCGAGAACACTGATGGAGGAGGCTCTCAGCTGGTTCAAGAGCTTACCTTCAGGATCCATAGATTCATGGGAAGAAATGGCGGCTGCATTTGAAAGCCATTTTGTCATCTCCAGGGACATCCCAAGGACTTCTCACACTTTGGCACAGATAAGGCAAGGAGAAACTGAAACTCTTAAGGAGTTCTTGAAAAGGTTTTATAAGGAAGCAGCTTTAGTCCCTAGCCTCACAGAGGCCATACAACTCCATATTGTGGTGGAAGCCTTACAGCCTGGTTATGCCTTTGCCCTATCTTTGGCAAAGAGCCCCCCAACGACCTTCGAGGAGTTTCAAAGGAAGGCTTCCAAATACGTTGGTATAGAGATGCATCTGGAGGCAACAACAGCCAGAAGGAAGCCTTCAGTACCCTCTTAGCAGCCACGGCGGGAGAAGGAGAGGGTGAGACCTGAGAAACACGCCTTTAGAGAGGATTTCGCAAACTTTCGTCCTCATCAACGAGATAGGCGCATCTCATCGTTCAACAACTACGCTCCTCTAAATGCCAGGCACTCCCAAATCATGAGGGAGGTTGGCTGGCCAACACTTAATGTTTTTGGAATCAAGAAGCCTCTCCCAGTCAAGAGGGGTGGTAACCCACGTAAGTATTGCACTTTCCATGAGCAGACGGGTCACAATACTGATGAATGCAAGGCGTTGAAGAATACAGTGGAGACTCTCATTCGAGAAGGAAAGCTGAAGCAATATTTGTTCAGGGAGAAATCTGTAGACGAGCCACAGAGGATGGAAAAAAAGGGCAGAGATCCTGATGATGAGGATAATAATACACGTAACCCAGTCAAGAAGTTCACTGCGGCTGAAAAGCAGAAGGGAGTAATGATTGCTGGAGGAGCTCAACAAAACGACATGCCTCAGCAGTAGAGACAGGGCAGACGTGAAGTGATTGAGATGATAGCTGGAGGATTTGCCGGAGGAGGAACATCAATCACAGCCGGAATCACCACAGGATGATTTTATCTGTCCAGGGCAAACCGAGAGATAACCGCCCTTTCAGGGACGGTGTGGCAGCTCCAATGGTGTCATTCACTGATGATGACTTTGGCCCAACAATCCCAGGAGGTGAGAATGCAGTAGTTATCATCGCAGTCATAGCCAACAAGGATGTCAAGAGGATCCTCATCGATCAGGGAAGTTCTTGTGATGTTATTTTTTATAATTGTTTCAAAAGAATGGGTTTCAATGATGCAGATTTACAACCTTACACGCAAGAACTCACAGCGTTTAATGGAGCTAAGCAACCCACTAAGGGGTACCTTGACACTCTGATTTCTTTCGAAGGGGAGCCTGGTGCCAGAACAGTCAAGTCAAGAATTCTGGTGATTGATGTGGAATCTCCGTACAACGGAATCATAGGCCGTCCTACACAAAATGCAATGGAAGCAATTGTATCTACTCCTCACCTCTTAATCAAGTTCATTGATAAGGACAACGGTGTGTCCTCTCTCCGCGGTGATCAGGAGATGGCTCGGTACTGTTATAACCTGAGCCTCAACATGGTTAAGATGGAAGCGTTCAACAAGAAGAGGAAGCTCAACGACGGAGGGACAGCGGCTGGGTCTGTTAGCCTAATTGACTTGGACCCAAGAGCGGAATTGAAGATTGACCCTCTCAATCCCTCTAAGCCCACACCGGATGGTGGTTCCAGGGACGTTGTTTTAGGGGATTCCCCAGAGAAGGTCACGCACATCAATGATAAGCTGGAGTCAGCCATGGAGCAACGCTTGTTAGCCCTCCTGTAGGAGTTCAAGGACCTTTTCACATGGACAGCAGCAGACATGCCTGGGATGGACCCTAATTTTTGTTGTCACAAGCTTGCTGTGTACCTTGAGACGAGGTCGGTGGCCCAGAAGAAGAGGAGGTTGGGAACGGAGAAGCAGAAGGCAGCATGTGAGCAGACTGAGGAGTTGTTGAAAGCGGGCTTTATAAGGGAGATTCGTTATTCTTCCTGGCTTTCTAATGTAGTTATGGTACAGAAAGCTAATGGCAAATGGAGGATGTGCATAGATTATGTGGATCTAAACCGTTGCTGCCCCAAAGATCCATATCCCCTGCCAAACATTGATCGCATGGTAGATGACTCATCTGGTTACCAATACCTTAGTTTCATGGATACTTATTCTGGGTACAACCAGATTCCGATGTGGGAAGTAGACCAAGAGAAGACGGCCTTTGTCAATGACCGCGGTGTGTTCTGCTACACCGTTATGCCATTTGGATTGAAGAATGCTGGCGCTACCTATCAGCGCATGATTAACAAAGTCTTTGAAGGGATGCACACCAGGCTGGTTGAAGTTTATATCGATGATATTATAGCCAAAACGCCCGTTGAAGGAGACCACATTGAAGACCTGCGCCAAGTTTTCACTAGACTGCGACAGTACAACATGAGGCTGAACCCCTTGAAGTGCACCTTTGCCGTTCCAGCAGGGAAATTCTTGGGATTCATGTTGACCCAACGGGGCATTGAGGCTAACCCTGGGAAGTGTCAAGCAATTCTGGACATGTAGAGCCCTAAGAGTTTGAGGGAGATCCAATCGTTGAATGGGAAAGTAGCCGTTCTGGCTCGGTTCATGCCCAAGATGGCGCACAGATCCCTCCCCTTGTATAAGGCTTTGAAGAAGCACAAGAGTTTTGAATGGGGAGAGGAGCAAGAACAAGCCTTCCAACAGCTTAAGGCCGTTCTCTCAAGTCCACCAATTTTAGTTAAGCCTGACCCTGGTGAGACCTTGATCTTGTATTTGGCAATCTCTGATGAAGCCCTAGGCGTGGCTTTGGTTAAAGAAACCCCCGAAGGGCAGAGACCGGTGTACTTTACTAGTAAGACGCTCCAGGGGGTGGAAGGAAGGTATCAGAAGATTGAGAAAGCCGCCCTGGCAGTTGTGTGGGCATCACGACGGTTAAGGCCTTATTTTCACGCGCATCTAGTGTTGGTGAGAACGGATCTGCCTCTCCGCTCAGTGCTTAGCAAACCAGACCTCGCTGGAAGGATGATCAAGTGGTCCATTGAGTTGTCTGAATTTGAAATTTCTTACGAGCCTCGAGGAGCCATTAAGGCGCAAGTGTTGGCTGATTTTGTTGTGGAGATGACTGGGGCGGACCCAGCCACGCCTCAAACACATTGGACCATCTATGTTGATGGATCGTCAAATAGTAAGGGCTGTGGTGCAGGTGTTGTGGTGGAAAGTGATGATGGTGTGCACTTAGAAATTTCCCTCCGATTCAATTTCAAGACCTCTAATAACCAAGCTGAATACGAGGCATGTTTGGCCGGTCTCCGAACGGCGGTTGACATCGGAGCGTCAGCAGTCACGTTGTGCAGCGACTCCCAGTTGGTGATTTTGCAGATCCAGGGGGAATACCAAGTTAGAGAGCCACAACTTCAGTTATACTTGAACTGCGTGAATGAATTGAAGGGAAGGTTTGAAGTTCTAGAGTTCAAGCATGTGCCTAGAGAGGAGAACACTAGAGCGGATATTTTGTCAAGACTTGCAAGTACAAAGCAGCCCGGTAGCACAACGACGGTGGTTCAAAGCACCTTGACATCACCTAGCATCCCTCTGTGCCCTTCTCTGAATGTTGTAATGGTGAGCTATCCTTATGAGAATTCTTGGGTTATCCCTTATATTCGCTACCTGGCAGATGGACAACTCCCCACTGATGAAAAGGAGAGGAGACAAGTGAAAAGGGAGCTGCCATATTTCACTATGGTTGATGGTGTTCTCTACAAAAGGGGATTCTCTGTCCCATATCTTTTGTGTTTGAGAGAAGATGAAGTTCAAGCAGTCCTGGAGGAAGTGCATGAAGGGCAGTGTGGGAACCATGCTGGAGGTCGAAGCCTAATGAGAAAGGTCCTCAGGGCTGGATATTAGTGGCCCACCGTGAAGCAAGATTCTGCAGATTTTGTTAAGAAATGTGACGCTTGTCAAAGATTTTCCAACCTCCACCATACACCGGCCCAAGAGCTTTCCTCGTCCGCTGTGCCTTGGCCGTTTTACCAGTGGGGCCTTGATATTTTGGGCCCGTTCCCCACGGCGCCAGGAGGTATCAAATATCTGATTGTGGGGGTAGATTACTTCACCAAGTGGATTGAAGCTAAGCCAGTAGTGCATATTACTTCTGCGCAAACAAGGCGTTTCGTGTATGAAAATATCATAGCTCGATTCGGGGTGCCAGGGCAGATTGTGACTGACAACGGCACCCAGTTCACAAACAAGAAGTTCACAGATTTACTTGAAGGACTGGGGACAATCCAGATATTTTTATCTGTCGAACACCCTCAGACCAATGGCCAAGCGGAGGTAGCCAATCGAGAAGTGCTAAAGGGGTTGAAGAAGCGCTTGGGAGAAGCGAAGGGAGGATGGACTGATCAGCTGTGTCATGTTTTATGGGCATACCGTACTACGCCTCACTCTTCCACTAACGAATCCCCATACCGGTTGACGTATGGGGTTGAGGCAATGATCCCAGTGGAGCTGCAAACAAGATCGGCCCGTGTAGAGTATTTTTCAGCTGAAGACAACAATGCCAATCTGGCGTCAGAGCTGGACGTTCTCCAGGAGTTAAGGGAAAAGGCCTTTATCAGAGACCAGGCAGTAAAAGCAAAGGCAGCTCTCCGGTATAATAAACGTGTCCAATATAGAGCTTTCAACACTAGAGATCTTGTTTTGAGGAAGGCGAGTGTGGGGAATAAATTCGCTCACCAAGGAAAGCTAGCGCCGACGTGGGAAGGCCCCTATAGAGTTTCTGAGGTGACCGAAAAAGGGTCATACCGGTTGGAAGAACTTGATGGAACTCCAATCCGTAACAAATGGAACACTCAGAACTTACGTGTTTATTACAGCTAGTTGGTAAGGCGGCATGCACTCTTTTTCCTTACTTGAGTTTTTTACCATTGGGTTTTCTCAAGAAGGTTTTAATGAGGCATGACCCCAACTACGCTCTCTTTGTAATGTACTTTCAATCTTAATGAGAATACAGTTTAATTGCCTTATCACTCTCACTTCTTTTATATGTTGTGATTTGTAGCCGTAGCTTAGTACGCATACACCTCAGGACGGATGAACTTAACTACCAATTCTGTAGTTGACGATGTAACTCCTCGAGGTGGAATGGGTTGTAGGGCTGGTCCTTTTTCAAGGCCACAAACCGAACCCCATTCGAAGACAACATGGGTTGTAGGGCTGGTCCTTTTTTAAGGCCACAAACCGAACCCCATTCGAAGACAACATGGGTTGTAGGGCTGGTCCTTTTTCAAGGCCACAAACCGAACCCCATGCAAAGGCTTGGGCGCAGTAGACTGGTTCATCCAGAAAACCACGCTGAACCCCGAGTAACGGGTGCAGTAAGTTCAGGATTAGCCCTGATCCAAACCCTGTGTTGAAGGCTTGGATTGTAGGATTGCACCGAACTCCAAGTACGGTTAGTAGGATCGAACCGAACACCGTGTGAAGACTTGACTTGTAGGAACGAACCGAACCTCAAGTGAAAGGTGTAAAACTTACCCTTTGCAAGGCTGTACCGGACTTCAAAGGCAACCTCCGTCCTCAACTTTGAAATATTCATTACAGAGCGGTTGAACATTCATGTATCCGCTCTACATCTTTGAGGTCAGATGAACCTTCCAAGCTTGTTAAGAAGTTGAAGGTAATTCTTACGATGAAATTTCCCCTCCCAATGTACTTATACTTGGGGACAGGGCATACTTTAACTTAATTGTCGCTTATTTGTTACAATTTATTATCTTAATCCGATGTGATAAGAACGCTTTAAACAACAATATAGCCACACAGAATGGATTCACAAAGCATTTAAAACAATAAAGTGTTGTGTATAGCACTAAGTTATCCAACAATCATACATTTGACGCAAGCAGTTGAAGGAAAGCAAAAGTAAACTTTATTTCCAAAAATAAGAAATTATGCAGGTCACAAAGTAGTCAAAGCTGGAGCTGATCCCAGTACACATCCATTAATGAAAGCATAAATTAAGGAGCAGGTGGGCGATCCTCCACAGTAGGCACTTCCATCCTCTCCCCTCCGGTCCTTTCAATCTGAGCCCCATCCGTTCTGGCCTCTACTCCAATTTGAGCACCCTCTTGAGCCTCAGCTTCAGGGGCAGGAGTGGACGGTGTTGGCTCCATGCTTTGACCCTCTGGAAGGGGAGGCAGTTCATAAAGAGATTCACGAGGTTCATGGTGCGAGCCGTCCTTATGTACCTCGACAAGTTTACCCTCGTGGAATTCGAAGAACGGATCCAATCCGTACAGACTAAGGTTCACACCAGGGTTGTGATAATAAACTTGACGGAGGGCCAGGCCAAAGGATTCGTACGCCACATTTTTGCATATTTCCAAGGCTTTGGCAGCCTTGGCCTTAGCAGCAGTTAATTTCCTCTGAAGCTTGGCAAAATCCTCTTCCGACGGCCCAGTGCTCGCATCCCCCTTCTTGAGTTCTTCAATTTGGGCCTGCATCTCCTTTCGAAGGGCCTCCCACTCCTCAAGGCTTTTGTTGTGACCGTCCTCCATAATTTTGAGATCGTCAGCAAGCTTGGCCGATCTCTTCTTCTCCAATTGTAGTTCTTCTTCGAGGAGTGGAATGGATTTATTCTGCTGTTGAAGTTCAGCAACTTGCCGTTCTAGAGCCTTGTTGGCAAAATGAACTTGGCTCGCCTCCTCTGTCTTCCTCTGAAGCGTTTCCTTGGTCTTCTTCAATTCAGCCTCCACACCTTTATGAGTCTCAGCTTGTTTGGCCGCCCATGTCTCCTTCACCGTGAGTTCGGTTTCAAGCTTTTCAACCTGCTCCATATAATCTGCCTTTTGGCTCAGGGAATCAAGGAGGCCGGATAGTTCATCTAGCTGCCAACGGCCAGCCTTACAAGCACCTCGGACCCCAACAGCGTCGAGGGAGGGGCGGAGGCAATACCGTGCTTTTGGAAGAGTGGGGGGCATGGACCCCTGAAACCATAAGTATGGGGAGAGGAAGGAATCGCGTGGAGGGTCAAACGCCGGAGGAGGACCATTCCCGGAGTCCGGCTCAGAAGCGTTTTGTGAAGAAGGGGTAGAAGAGTTAGGAACGGGCTTCTCCCTTTATCCTTCTTCATCCCTGACTCTTCAAGTGTCTTCTGACGCTTCTTCGCGGGGTCACCAGAAGAGGGTTTTTCCTGATCCGCTGTCTTAACCATGTGCCTCTTTTTCTTCTTCTTCTCTGAGACGACCTCCTCATCGCCCGCCCCAGTGGCCTCCGTTTGCTTCTCTGTTTCTTCCTCATCAAAGAGAGGAACCTCCTCACCCACTACAGAGGTCAGGGGAATGAGTGGAGCTTTGGTGGCGTTCCTCTTCGCCTGAATTTCATTCTCTTCAGAGGAGGAATCATCATCAGCCATCATGGTCCTTAAAGACAACATCTCGGGACAGGCTTTTTCGATTTGTTCTGTAAAACAAGAAAAGTCGAATTAGCACGTGAGATGAAAATAATCAGAACGGAATAACTATACAACACAAATACAGTAAGAACGGATATTACGAAGGTAGGTGGTTCGGACGTCGTCCTCTGCCAGGAGGAGTCTGCAGGAGAATCCTTTGAGGGTCTTTGAGGCCGTCTGCATGGCGCTCAAAACCTCAACAGAATGAGAAGAAAGCTCACTCTCATCAGTGTAGTAAGCACGACTCATGAGTAGGAAATGCTCGTGCGTCCAACTGAGAGGAAACTTGGTGAATCCCTCCTTGTTACGCCAGAAGACTGGCTTATTAGGCTGAATACAGACACACGTGTAGTAATGTTTGAAGGAGCGCCCGTCTACCTTCGCAGATTTCGTGTATGATTTAATGTTTATCACCCTTGAGTCACAACGGAGTGTTATGAACCCAAGGCCGCCCTTCTTATTAGCACGGCGGACCACTTGGCAATAATGGAACAGCTTGGCCACAGTGGCGGAGAAGTTGAAATGCTCTCCTAGAATTTCGAGAGCCCGCACTAGACCCCAACCGTTGGGATGCAATTGTGTAGGAGCACAGTCCAGGAAGCGCAGGACGGCCATCTGGAATTTCGTCATGGGGAAGCGCACCCCCAACTTCAGAAACACGAAGTCGTACATATAGACCGACCTCTCATCAGGGACGATGTGGCATACTTGCTCAGAGGGACGCGGTGCCAGCACAGAATAGCGTGCTTTGTACTTCTTGTCGGAGTAGATCTTGTAGCGGAGAGAGACCGTACGTTCTTCCTCACTCGCGTGATGCGAGGGGATCTCCAGGAATTCCTCTTCCACCCAGCAGTACGGCCTTTCCTTGTTGAGTTTTTCCCAGTTAAGCCGGTGTGCCACAACGTTGACACACCCTTCAGCGGTACGAAGAACTAACGTTTTTCCAGACCCCGGAATCTCCATGGTTGTGGATGCACGATGGAACGCGTATGTGCTGTGGTAAAAAGCAACATCGTCAGAGAGATAACCTTCAGCACTTGACCCTTCGTCAGAGCGGCCGGTAGCCCTCGAGTCAAGGGGAACCTCAGAACGGCGTTGAGTAGAAGACGCTCGTGAGGAAGAAGCTTCAGCTCTCTCTGAGCGACGAAGCCCAGCCACAGGAAGATTCACTGGAATCCTCCCACCACAATGGCTAAGGGGGGCGCGAGAGCTAAAATTCCCCCTGTTTGAAGGGCCAGCGTTGCCTGCTCCAGGGCGCATGGTGGAAGTAGAATGAATAAAAATTGTAGGGAGATGAAGGAAAGGGAGGTTACCTAAAAGGAGGAGGAACTTTGTGAAGTTTGAAGACAGCAAAGAAATCTCCAAGAAATTTGAGCAGAGGTTCACTAAGCTTGAAGACAAAGGTGGATTCCCAAACTTGTTAAGAGTCCTTTTTATAGGTAACGAGGAGGCACAGTGCCCTGTCGAAAGTCACAACGCTTGCTTCAAAACGCGACCCTTCGAATTCAAATGACTCCGTCGTTTCGTCGCATTCGAGCGTGAAAATGGTAACGTTTCAGCAAGTGTTCTTACAAAATGGGCCCCCATCAGTTTGAATCCAGGCCCAATAAGCCCAACCGACGGTTATACTCTTGGGAAATGATGACTCATGCGTAAAAGGTGCATTTAATGTCCAATCATTCCAGACGCATTTAATGCATTTCAACCACTCTTTGAATACCAAGGGTTTTGATTCCCAAAGACTCTTGGGATTTCCCTCGTTATTTTACGCTGTCTGAATCCGTTGTACATAGCATAAGAAGAGCGGTCACTTAGTTGTTAAAACGGATGCCATAGAACTTCCAGAGAATTTCTAGAACGTACCACCGGCATCCAGACTTCTCAAGGGTTATGTAGCTCATATGAGCAACTTAACAGTCCCTCATACAAGCTAGGGGACAGATGATCCGGTCTGGATACCGGCCCCAATGTTATGACGTCAGGACGATCTCATATAAGAAGAACCGGTGTTATGGCCCAGCAGCGCCACACCGGATATCCGATATCCCTCGTTCCATTCTTATCTCATCAGCCGTTCCACTTGCTTTCTCCATAACGGATGATCGTTCGTTCTCACTGAACGTCTATATAGTCGTTAGTCTCCCAGTCACAGCGAGATAAGAGTTCCTAATAACTTATCAGCGAAGATACTCTATGTAGTAAAATATGTCACGTCAATGGCCTCAGAGAGCAAGTACATGTGTCAGCGGATTATGCGGAAAGGTGATTATCCTCCATCCTTCCCATAGGATCGTACTCTGATAATTGACCTACCCTCCTGACACATTCTGAATGTTGAGCCACCTTGATTGACACAATTCACACGCTATCAGAACTAAGGGTCCCACCTGTATCCAACGACTCATTTCTTACGTTCAACTATAAATGGTTCATTTCTATACACATGCAAGGTTACGTTGTCCTAACTCACTCTTTACTATTGTATCGCTTGAGTATTCATTGAGTCCTTACACTCTTCTAACTTGAGCGTCGGAGAATCTTCATAGGTGGTACCACCTTTCGCCCCCCTTCAATGCGAAACGTTGGTGTAAAGGATCTCCAGGACAACAAGACCGGTCTCTCCCACTGAGAGGTCCGGATTATTACATCGGATACTCTCAGTACCGGTGTGCAAACCCTCAAAACACCTATATTCTTGTGGCTGGTCCCATACCGGATCCTAGACCTCGGTTCTGACCAGTTCAGAATTTATATTCGGAATAATTTTTAGAATATGTATTGAGCCCGAATGGCGAACCTGTTTGTTTAAAAATGAAAGAATTAATAAAGGTTTAATAATTTAAATGTTAAATTCCTATTTTCTCATTCAAAAGTCGGTTGCACTCTTTTGTCTCTCACGTAGACACTTTTCTTCTTCTTATCTTCATATACATATCTTTTTCTTCTTCATAATTCCTCTTCCTCTTTCTTTTGAACTCAAAATTTAAAAGGAGATATCTCTTCCTTCTCCATTAATAACCTTCAAGGACTTCAAGAAAGCTTGGAAACTAAAATATTTTCTCCTCTTGAGGTAAGATTATGATCATTTTCCATGTATATAAGTATATAGTTGAAGTTTAGTTAAAGTTTTGGTGTTAGAACACAATAAATGTGTGAGAAATGTCAAGGAAAATTCAAAAGTGGAAATCCAAAGATGGATTGACATAAATACAAGCTTATGAGTAATTAATGAGGTAGTTGTAATTATGGTGGGAAAAGAAGGAGGTATATAAGCATTTATGAAGGTTGGTGGGTTTGGTGAAAACCCTAAACTTGAATTTTAGGAGGAAAGGTAGAATATTGAAGAATATAACATTTATTGAAGAAGTTAGCATTTGTTGATGGAAAGAGTGTTATAAATGATGTGGTAGACATTAAATAATGATGATGTTGACTTGAAGTCATAATAAGTGGGAACCTCACCAAGGTGTTGGTGGAGATTTAATAGATGGAATAACCTAACAATTAGGTTGTAACTCTTGATAATAATGGATTATGATTTAAGGGGAGGAATTCCCGAAGCCTAATTAGGCAAATGAATAAAATTGATAAATAGTTTCCACATGATAAGAATCATGTGTATACCTATATATATATGTATGTTGAATTGGTGTTTGAATGAATGATTGATGAGGCCCTATGATTGATTGGTGTAGGGCTTGGCAATACTGGTGAGGCGGGAACATCAACCCCAGAGGTCTACTTCTCTTGAGGTAGGAGAGGGGTGTATTTTCTAAATGCATGAGAATTGTGATGATAATGTATGTATTAATGTAGTATGACATGCTTTCTTGGATGAATGTGATATTCTGTGTATATGATACGAATTGTGTATGGTGTGGTGAATTTAGTGTTTATACAATAAAGCCTAAGTGAGGCTATGAATGACTTATTACGTGTTGATACATGATTGATTACATATGAGACATGATAAGTGCCAAAAACCTTTAGTTGGAATGTTTCTTGAATATGAGGATTGATACTTGTGTGTGAATTGGTGGAAAATTGTGTGGTTGAAAATGAAAGTACCCTAGTTGAGAGGGTAAGATAATCTAAATGAGCTTGAGGTGTGTATGAGCGTTATTGTATACATAGCATGACATGCATGTCATGATGATGTCGATAAGTGGTTGCGATCACTTGATGATGGAAATGAAAAAGGGCTTGCGAGTTCCTATGATTGTTAGACCGGTGGTTGCGATCACCTGGTATTGAAATGAAAGGCCCTGCGGGACCATTGAGATTGAGTGCCCATGGTTGCGATCATGAGGCGGGAGTACCCCTTGCGAGGCGGGAAACCTTATGAAATGTTGAACGTGGTTGCGATCACGAGAAGCACCTTGCGAGGCTGCTAGAGGGAGTACCCCTTGCGAGGCGGGAAACCATTGAGAATGAGTATATGAATATGGTGGTTGCGATCACCCGAGGAAATGAAATCAGATCCGTGCATATGCATTTTAATGACATTAGCATGTGCATCAGTCTTGGAGCATGATATAGTGTGATACTTTGATGATGCGATATGAATGGATATTCCCTTTTAATTACTAAAGTGTGATGGCGAATTTGATTGATATGATTCTAAGAGAATTAAGGAATAATTGTGTTGAATAAAAGTTGTTGATTGAATGTTTGATATTAAATAAACTCCTCTTGAGGAGGAGATAGTTGTATTGCATTCATGCATATATTGTTTTATTTATTAGATTTTCGTCATTGAGAAAGTATACTCACTCTCCCTGTGGTATTTCTTTTTAGCTCCTGTGTTGTAGGTATTACTCTGGAGCTATTGATGGAGGAGAAGTGTGAAGAAAGTTCCATTTTGGTAAAAGAATGCCTTGGCCAACAATGTTTTGATATTGTGATTAGGTAGAATGGATGTAAGGTGTATAACACCATCTATGTTTTGCATAATCTGGATTTAGAATGGACAATGGTATGATTGATGAATATATATGTATGTATATACAATAGTGATTTTGAGAGGTTATGGAGGAAAATGAGATCTGTTGTTTATGACTCATTTTCAATCATGACCCTATGAATGAATGACTGATGAAACCCTCTAAATCTTGATGAATGAAGGAAGTTTACATTTGGAATATTAGATTTGTGAAGTATAAGGATGATTGAGTTGATCTTTAGGTCATAAATGAGTTGTAATGGAAATTTATAGGTATGATTGATTTGAACAAGTTCTACACATGTAATATGATATGTATGAAGTGTTGAATTTGAGTAAAATTGATTAGAATGAATTTTAGTATAGTGAGTTGGGTGATTTCTGCATTCCCCTATTTTTTTGTCAAACTCGCTCAGGCGTGAGGGCTTCTCGCTCAAGCGAGAATGCCCCTGTTTCGATTTTTGGCCTCTGGATGATTCTCGCTTAGGCGAGAATGGGACTCGCCCAAGCGAGATTGTCCCAGCATCAGTGTTTGGCCACTGGGCCATTTCCGCTCAAGCGAGGGTCTATTTCGCCCAAGCAAGAGGGTTTGGTCTCAGGTTTTGCTCTCGGGTTTATCAGGAAATTGCTCTCGGGACGATTTTCGCTTAAGCGAGAAAGGTCTCGCCCGAGCGAGTGGGGAACTTGGCCGAGATTTGCTTGAGCGAAAGGCCTTGGGATAGTGCTCGCCCAAGCGAGTGAGCGTGGATGAGTTCTGGGCGTTTTCTGCTTCACGCTCGCTGGCTTCGCCCAAGCGAGAATTCCACTACTCGCTCAAGCGAGTTGGGGTTCGCTTAAGCGAAGTGACCCCTGAACCTTCATTTCCTCCTTTCGCTCAGCATTTTCTGATTCGCCCAAGCGTGCTATGCGAAGCTCGCTCAAGTGAATTGGTATTTCGCTTGAGCGAGGGGGACCTGATTCTCCTAAAACGCTTTAATCATGTTATTTTCCAATTTCTTCATGTTAATCCATGATTCCACCCTACATTATGAATACTTTGGTATAACTTTGGCTTCTTAACCCCAAATGAATAATCTCTTAAGAATCTAGTTCCATAATATTATTTTACTCAAAATATTAATTTAATGAACTTACCTTCTCATATCTTCACATATGAGATAGGTCTCTGATAGATCCAGGTGATTAAATATTTGGCTTCACCACTTGTATTTTTCATAAATCAATAATATTAAAATCGTGAAAAATTTACCCCTATTTTTAAGGTGTCACAACATCGCCTGTCAGAAACAGTACCAAGATCGAAAGCGCAATATAAATAGCCTTAAATAAAACATGGTTTCTTCCTTTTTTTATTTTTATTTGAAAATGACGGAATGGAGTAAGAGAACTGTACAAACATAGAATGTCAAAGCGAGGTCAACGGGACGTTCCATCCGAATTAAACTCGACTTTGATATGAGACAAAGAGAGGAAGAGAATGCTAATAAGATGTCACGCCTAAATTAGACATCCTCGAATGAAAAAAAGACAGGGATAGGAAAGAGATAAGCGGAATGTCTCGTCCTAAGTATCTTTTCCCTATGAATTGTGGTGAGGCTTGAACAAAAACTAGGGGGAAATCAACAAGACGTCACGTCTAAATTGATTTTCACGGAAGCGACAAAAAAAAGAACACTTATGAAAGAAACACGAAAGTGAGGAAATAAATCAGTAAAAAAGAAACAAGAAAGATGGGCCCGACAGGAGTTGAGGTCCTGCTCCTACGTATTCTTGAATTATCAAGAAATCAGGGTTACGTAGTTCTGAGTGTTTTTCTTTTAGGAAAAGATTAGGAAAATGTTAGTGGGTATCATTTTGGTGAGGAACTCATACAAGACGAAGTTCTTCGCACGTGTACGGATCCTATAGAGGTTGTGTAGACGGAAGTATTTTCCGTACGACACTGATTAAAAATGATTTTTTTCTTTTTTTTTTGATTTTTTGATTTTTACTTAGATTTGAAAGAAAACACATGAAACATCCATTTCCCTTTAATATTTTTTTTTAAAAATACTACGAAGCAAAGGATGGAGGGTAGCAGAAGCTACAAGAAAGAAAGAGAAATAGTAAATTTAGAAAAGAGAGGGAAAACCGAGTGAGAGAAGAGAAAACCGAGTGAGAAAAAGGAAAAACTGAGTAAAAATGGAAAAATCGAGTAAAAAAATAGAAAGCCGAGTGCAAAATGAAAATACCGAGTGAAAGATAAAAATACCGAGTGAAAGTTGGGAGACCGAGTGATGGAGAGAGACGGTGTTGGAGTTAAGAGGAGAGTGGGACCGGTGTGATGAGGATTTGAGGGATTGTTATTGTGGAAAACGGAGGACGGTGTGAGTTGGAGGGGGGCTGTATGGTACTGGTTTGAGGAAGAGAAGGTCGGTTGGTGTGGGATGAGGTGAGGGTCGGTGCTGGAAAGTTGAAGAGTAGGTCAGTTTTGAGGTTTAAGGAGAAGGACGGTGTGGTTTTTGAGTGAGGAGAAGGAGGTCGGTCTTGGGAGGATGAGGTCGGATGGTGTGGGTGAGGAGTGAGGCTGTACGGGTTTTTTGGGAGAAAGGAGGACGGTTGATGTGGGTTTTAGGAGAACGGTTGGTGGAGAAGGAAATTGGGACGATGTGTGGGAGAGGATGTATGGTGTGGGTGAGAAGAAGGAGGAGTGGGGCTGTTGGAGAGGGCTATGAAGAATGAGGACGGTGTTGGTAGGGAGAGGCCTGGTCGGTTTTTGAGGAGATGTTGAACAGAGGGGGGGGGGGTGGATGGTGTTATAGGTTAAAGAGGGAGCTGGAGGGTGTTTGGTTGCTGTGAGGGGCTGGACGGTGTTTGAGAGGTGGAAGACGGTGTGGAGAGGGGAGAGTGAGGACGGTTGATGGAGAAGGAAATTGGGACGGTGTGTGGGAGAGAAGAAGGAGGAGTGAGATTGGAGAGAATAAAGGCAGAGTTTTAGTTCCAAGGTGAAAGGATCCAACCCCCTGAGCCTCTTCAGCCAGGGCATTTATAGGGGGTCCAAGACATGGGATGAGTGCTTTGACAGCACGAGTATCCACTCACCCATGCGCCTAGTGGAGACAGCCTGGCTGTTAAAATAATGGGGGGACAGCGGCCGGTGGAGAATTTTTAATTTCTCCACTTCCGCCCCCTTGTCTACCACTCCCAGGATTCCTGGATCCACTGGGATCGTGGGAATCCAAATCAGCACGTGCAATCCGAGAGAGCATGGTGGAAATCCGAGAGAGGATATGGAAATCCGAGAGAGGACGACTCAGATTGGCCTCTCAGTCAGCATTCATCCATAGTGGAAGTCGATTCTGAGAGGAATGACTTTTTTTCAATAGAAAACCGAGTGAAAATCAGTCTTTTCCGAGTACGAATCAGCCTACAACAGACCGAGTGCGAATACTTCTACAGAAGACTGAGCGGGAATCCTACATGCCGAGTGAGAATCCTTCTGAGAGGAATGAATGCCTTCCTATAGAAAGCTGAGTGAGAATCAATCCGAGAGGAATTCTCCTATGGAAAGTCGAGTGGAAACTTTGCTCGGTCTTGGGTTGCTGTGAGGAGAGAAATTCTGATTGGAACACTCCATCAGACCGAGTGAAAAGTGACTCGGAATTGGTACAAATGATTCAATCAGTCCTGATTGAAGGATGTCTCGATATTGATGCACATGATTGAATCGGGCTTTTTGATTGATTTAGTCAGGAATGTCTAAAAGTCCTTTTTAATTGACTCAATCGGTACTTCAGAAATATTTAATCATATAGTAAGTTTCACTCGGAAACACATGATTTGATTTACTCGGAAAAATCGTGGTCGGATATATAGCTCAGACTCATTCATCAAGCTTAGTCTTTACTCAGAGTCGTTTCAATTGTGCATCAACTCACTCGGATGTGCTCACACATCAACTCACTCGGATACATTTGCTCGGGAGTCCTCTTCACAATGGTTTCACTCGGAAGCTGATTGAAGCTTTACTCAGAACTAATTGAACAGTGTTTCACTCAGAAACCAATTAAAAGGTGACTCAGAAATGATTGAATCAGTGTTTTACTCGGAGCTGACTGAGTCTGGTGAGTCAGAACTGACTGAATATGGTGAGTCAGAACTGATTGAGAATGGTGAGTCGGAACTGACTGACTGAATCAGTGTTTCACTCAAAATTCTCTCGATCGAAAGTATTTGGTTCAGATCTTATTTCTGTTTGAAGCATTCACTTGGAATCACTTCAATCGGAGGTGTGCTACTCGGATCTTTTCTCTGCTTGGAACATTCACTTGGAATGTCTTCAAAAGTGACACTCAAAACTTCACTGCTTGAAGGTTTTACTCGGAACTGACCTTGGGAGTCGGATTTTCCTTCACTCAGAATCTAGAACTCGGGTTCCATAATCCACCTGGTGTAATCACTCAGAAGTGGGTTTTTTTACCTTCTGATCTGAATGGTCTCAATCGTCGATTGGCCCTTGGATGTGCTTACTCAGGTATTGGGATTGTTTTCAACCGGAGTCGGCCTTTACACTTCAATCAGAAGGGTCTCAATTAATAATTGGCTCTCAGATGTGCTCACTCGGGTGTTTTCACTCGGAGACATCCTTTTCACTTTGATTAGAATTGAGAATTCGAGAATCTGACCACTCGGAGACGGTCTTTTCTTACTTCAGTCAGGAGAGCTTCATTCAACATCTGACCCTCGAATATGCTCACTCGGACTTGGTTATTCGGACTTGGTTTTGCCCAGAAAAACACATTCCTCAATCAGATTCACTTCAATCAGTATTCTTTCATTCGGATTTCTTGCATTCAGAAAGCTCCCACTCGAATTCACTTCAATCAGCAATAGTATTCCACTCGGAAATGACTCATTCTGAGTAATTCTACTCAGATTGGATCATTTATGGGTCATTCCACTCGGATTCCCTAACAGGAGCCTATTCCACTCGAAAATACTTCATTACGACTCAGATTTGATCATTTTTTGAGTCATTCCACTCGGATTTCTCTTCAACAGGGACATACTCCACTCAGAAAAGCTTCCTTCAGGGCCATCCTGCTCGGATCTGATCATTTTTGAGTCATTCCATTCAGATTTGCCTCCAACAGGGCAATATTCCACTTGGAAAAGCTTCATTCTGAGTTATCTCACTCGGTTCTGATTATTTTGGAGCCATCCTATTCAGATTTGACCATTCTGAATCAGAATTCAGTATAAAAGAAGATTCGTTCCACTTGGACCGTACCAAAAGAGGTGTTCATAGATGCCCCTCTTTACTTCTTTTTCACAAAAGAAATACGAAGCTTCTGTGTTTTTGAAGTGAAAAGGAAGTAAAGATCTGAACACCGATGTAGGGGCCAAGTGGGACCTCTTGATTGATATGGCGACTGATGGTGTTGGCAATCATGAGTTATTATGACCTTTTTCTCTTTTCCACATCTGTATCTCTCTTTTCTCTCTTTTTTTTTGTTTTTTTTTTCGAGTTCTGAATAAATCGGGAAAAATTCTTTCAGTTAACAGGAGGTGAGAAGATCGGGATTGACCCCCGGTAGACTGGAAAGGAAAATTGCCTTGATAGGCGACTGGAAAATAAAGGGTGCCTGAATAGGCGACTGGAAAGTAAAGGGTGCCTAAATAGGCGAACGGAAAGTAAAGGGTGCCTGAATAGGCGATTGGAAAGTAAAGGGTGCCTGAATAGGTGAACAGAACGTAAAGGGTGCCTGAATAGGCGAACGGAAAGTAAAGGGTGCCTGAATAGGTGAACGAAAAGTAAAGGGTGCCTGAATAGGCGAACGGAAAGGAAAGGGTGCCTGAATAGGCGAATGGAAAGTAAAAGGATGCCTGAATAGGCGAATAGAAAGTAAATGGTGCCTGAATAGGCGAATGGAAAGTAAAAGGTGTTGGTGTATGCATTAGGAGCTTTTATGCTTTTTCATTTGTATCATTTTTTTATGCTTATCAATAAAATAAACATTTCAGTTTAAAATTGTTTTAAAACGTATTTATCCTTGGAGTAATAGGTCTTATAATTATTCCTAAAATGTCCCTAGTTAAGTATTTACATGGGGACATGTAAATACACTGAGACTAGTGTGTGAGTGTACTGATGACCTGATCTCACAGATCATAGATATCGATGATATTAAGTCTTCACACGGGTACACATTAAGAGTAATGATGTACTGGACAGACCCACCATGAGAACGTTGCATGGATCGTTACATGATTGTCATAAACGATTCTCAATGTGATAATGTATATGTAGTCCTTTGACCTGAAGTCACTACGATTCCTACATGAGGAGTTTATTGTTTTAATACAATTAAACGTCTTCTGTAACAAGAGGACTATAAAGGTTGTGATTAGGCAATGAACAAATTATGCAGAGGGATGTGAGTGATGTAGATAGGATTTGTCTCTCCTATGTGACAGGAGTGATATCTATAGGCCACTTGATGGAGTAAGACTAAGAAAACACATGGCCATGCTAGAAAAAATAAATATTAGATATTTATTCGGATTCAGTCTACTCCGATATCAAGTAAAATAAATTGGGCCGTACAAGGATGACGCGACCATGCGTTGGGCCCAATTAGGATATCGTGACAAAAGGAACAAACATATTAAATAATTATCACTTATAGGTTATGTTGATAATATTCGGACATAATGATGCATTGCTAGATGCCGCTCTTATTTTATATTAATAATAAAATAATTTATTATTAATATGACCGAGTATTTTACCTGTAGGGTCACACACATAGAGTAAGCCCATCAGAAAATGTTGTCTTATTTTAGTTGGACTAAAATAAAGCTATTGGGCCTAACTCATTTGGAATGAGTAAGGAACCCATTTTTAGAGAGAACAAATTAGGTCAAACCTAAGCCTATAAATAGAGCATACGATGCTCATAGGCCGTTCACTCAAGTGAGACACAAATTCGAAAAAGTTGCAAGAGCTACACGCCATCAAACTAGCAGTTGGTAAGTGTTGCGATTCTGGTGGGAGTGCTCGTGTGGACTCCTAAAAGACGAGGCTACGACTGCTTCGGTGTTCTTCAAGAGGTAATCCAAAAATGTTTTTTTTGTTTGTTTTGTGCTTTGAAACACGGAACCTTGCAAATCCTTTAGAATCCTTTTTTTTTTCCGCTGCTCATGTTTAGGGATTTCCTAACAGTGGTATCAGAGCCTGGTTGCAAGAACCGTGTTTTGGGCATTTGTTTCTGTTTTATGATGATATGTTTTCGTTTGCAAGAGCTTTTGGAAAATATGATTTGCGAAATCGTTTCTTGTTTAAAGCTTTGCATTTTTGTTTTGCGAAAATGTTTTGTGAAACTAGGATTCGAAAATGAACATGCATGATTATGTTGCTATTTTGAGTTATCGCATATGATGCATATATTACAATGATTAATCATGTATATGGTATGACCTCTGTTTTGGCATGATACATATAATTTTGAGTTATTCTTTGTAAATTGTATATGATGCATGTTATAGAGTTTCTCAATTTTAGTATGTATGTTGTTGCCGTTTAAATTTGTATGATGTATGAGTTTATGCAATTTTTGTATTTGATATGTGTTTTACTCATATGATATTCATCGTACAAATTATGAATCAATTGAGTTGATCTTCGAACATGAATGGTTCATGTTATGGGGCGTTAAGTGATAAGGTTTAAGTGTTAAACCATGGCCGTTCCTTAATCTAGGGTTCAAGAGTTGAAACCTAGACGGCCGTCATGGAAAGGCATTGCATGTTGGCATTAGTGCAAATTGAATTCTAGGTTTTGAAACCCTAGACGGCGTTACCTACATGTGCCTTGACGGCTGCGTTGTGAAGTGTTCGCAACAAGGAATTAGGGTTTCAAAGTGGTTGAAACCCTAGCCGAAATTTTAGAGTTGTTAATGGTCAAGGGACCCCCGTACATTCTCTGCGTAGTGCCTTATTACCGACCCCACGTGTTTAATTGCCCGTTTTAAAAATTAATTACTCTTTTAATACTTTTAAATGGGTTATAATCAATTAATTAACACGTTGCATGGTGAATGGTTATGGTCTTAGTTATTTTATTTAAATACAGCCTGCGTGTTGTGCCTCTCTCTATTCTGTTATATTTCTCTTCTCAACCCTTCACTCGTATGTAAAGCGAGTTTCTATTTAATCATGTAATCTTGATCGGGCCAACAAAGTAGAGACATAGAAGAAAACCAAGGAGTGATGACTCTAAGAGGATGATGGATTCAAGAAGTAGGACTTCATGAAGCCATGGCAATATAGTTCCTCTAGGTTTATTTATTTATTTATTTTTCTTCTAGGAAGACCATAACCATCTCACAATTTCGTTTGCATGCTTTGGGGATAATTTTATTACGTTAAAGCGTTTAACAAAGACGGTAATTTTAAAATAAATTAAAATCCCTCAAAATAATATTAAGTTATAAAAGCCTTCCAATAAGTACACTCATCAACACTAATGTCAATAAATAGTGGGTCTACCAAAGCAGGGCACTATTATTTATATTAGTAAGACGCGATGGGATAATGGTAATATCCAAACTGTTTTATTGGGCTTTAACTTAACTAAGTTTTCAATTGGATTGAATATAACTTAGAGGCGTAAACATTGGGCTAAATATTCATAAGATGAATAATTAGTAATGGTTACTTAACCCAATGACTAAGAGTTGTATAAAGATACAATTGGAAAAAGTTTCCTACCTAAATAACCAAGTATTAGGTGATCAGCCAAAGCTGACTTAACACTTGGCAAAATATGGATCTTAGCCCACTAGAAAATCTTCCAACGGGATTTTCTGATTCATGGAGGGTATTTTGTTTTGAATCAAAATAGTGGGAGATATATTTAATTTAAATGACCATAATTTAAATATGTTTTGAAAATGATACTTACTACATATTTTCTGTTTTAGATAACCATGACGTCAAACACACCTTCGAACCTTTCATTGCGATCAATCCTAGACAAAGAAAAATTGTCTGGTTCTAACTTCCTTGACTGGTATAGAAACTTGAGGATTGTCCTCAAACAAGAGAAAAAGCAGTATGTCTTGGAAAGTCCAGTTCCGAAACCACCCGCTGCAAATGCCTCTAAAGCTGACAAGGATGCTTATAAGAAGCATCAGGATGATGCTTTAGATATCCAATGCCTTATGTTGGCTACCATGTCTCCTGAGCTTCAGAAGCAACATGAGCACATGGAGGCTTTCGATATGATTGAAAACCTAAGGAAGCTATATCAAGGTCAAGCTGACCAAGAAAGATATGAAGTTTTCTCAGCCCTATTTAGCTGTAGACTTGAAGAGGGAGGTTCTATAGGACCTCATGTGCTCAAAATGATTGGGTACTTGGAGAATCTAGCTAGGCTAGGATTCCCCTTCCCTCAGAAGTTGGCTACCGATCTTATTTTGAAATCATTACCTGACAGTTTTAAGCCAGTCATCATGAATTACAACATGAATGCATTGGACAAAACATTGCCAGAGCTACTTAATATGTTGAGGACTGCTGAGCCAAATATTTCTAAAGGAAAGGGAAAGGCCATAATGATGGTCAATTCTGGCAAAGGTAAAGGAAAGGGCATGTATAAAGGCAAAGAAAAGGCTATTGTAGGAAATGGCAAGAAAATTTGGAAAGGCAAGGATAAGCCAAGTACATCATCCTTAAAACCTGTGGGCGGGGTGGCTAAGGAAGGTAAATGTCACCATTGTGGACAAAAGGGACACTGGAAGAGAAACTGTCTAAAGTACTTAGAAGAGCTTAAGAAGAAGGGAAGTGAGACTTCCACTTCAGGTATTTTTGTTATAGAAATTAACATGTCAACTTCAACATCATGGGTATTAGATACTGGATGTGGATCTCACATTTGTCTTAATGTGCAGGATCTAAGAAGGAGTAGGCAGTTGATGAAGGGTGAGGTAGACCTACGTGTTAGAAATAGAGCAAGAGTTGCTGCATTAGCTGTAGGGACTTATTTTTTATCCTTGCCATCAGGGTTAGTCCTTGAATTGGACAATTGTTATTTTGTTCCGGTAATAAGGAGAAACATTATTTCTGTTTCTTGTCTTGATAAGAAAGGGTTTTCCTTTACAATAAAGAACAATAGTTGTTTTGTTTATTTAAAAGACATGTTTTATTGTTTTGCAAATTTGAGTAATGGACTTTATGTTCTAGATCTCGAAACCCCTATCTATAACATTAATACTAAAAGGGTTAAAACAAATGATTTAAACCCAACTTATCTTTGGCATTATCGCCTAGGACATATAAATGAGAAACGCATTTCTAAACTCCATCAAGATGGATATTTAGAATCTTTTGATTTTGAATCAATAGATACATGCAAATCTTGTTTATTAGGGAAGATGACTAAGACCCCATTTACCGGAAAAGGTGAAAGGGCGAGTGATCTTCTTGGCTTGATACATAGTGATGTATGTGGGCCCATAGGGACAATGGCTAGGGGAGGTTTTAGTTACTTCATCACTTTTACTGATGATTTCAGTAGATATGGATTTGTGTTTCTCATGAAACATAAATCAGAATCCTTTGAAAAGTTCAAGGAGTTTAAACATGAAGTAGAGAACCAACTTGGCAAGACAATTAAAGCACTTCAATCCGATCGAGGTGGTGAATATTTGAGCCTAGAGTTTGATGAATATCTTAAAGAGTATAGGATTATATCTCAACTTACTCCCCCTGGAACACCAGAATGGAATGGGGTTTCTGAGCGGAGAAATAGAACCTTGTTGGACATGGTTCGATCAATGATGAGTCAAACTGACCTCCCTAACTCATTCTGGGGACATGCTTTGTTGACAGCAACTTTTACACTTAACCGTGTTCCATCAAAGGCTGTTATAAAGACACCATATGAGATATGGACTAGGAAACGACCTAGTATGTCTTTTCTTAAGATTTGGGGCTGTGAAGCTTATGTTAAGCGTCAAAGTTCAGATAGACTTGGGTCCAAGTCAGATAAATGTTTTTTTGTGGGATACCCAAAAGAAAGTAAGGGTTATTATTTTTACAATCCTACCGAGGGCAAAGTGTTTGTTGCTCGGAATGCTGTATTCTTAGAAAGGGAATTCATCTCTACAAGAATCAGTGGGAGGAAAGTAGAACTTGAAGAAATTCAAGACTCACAAGGCATTGAAGAGCCAATGGTGGAAGTGGAACAGGACCCACAAAATGTTGTGATAACTCTAGCTCCAGTAGCACAAGACTTGCGTAGATCAGGTAGAATACGTAAACAACCTGAAAGATATGGATTTCTTGTAACTCAGGAAGGAGATGTATTCCTAATGGATCAAAATGAGCCAACATCTTATGAAGAGGCCATTGCAAGTTCAGAATCTGAGAAATGGCTAGAAGCCATGGAATCTGAAATGGACTCCATGTACACTAATCAAGTTTGGAACTTGGTTGATGCACCTGAAGGGGTAAAACCTATAGGATGCAAGTGGGTTTTCAAAAAGAAAACTGACATGAATGGTAATATAAGTACCTTTAAAGCAAGGTTGGTGGCTAAAGGTTTCAAGCAAATACATGGTATAAACTATGATGAAACTTTTTCCCCAGTTGCTATGCTAAAGTCTGTTCGGATTCTGCTTGCTATTGCTGCACACCATGATTATGAGATATGGCAAATGGATGTCAAGACTGCTTTCCTTAATGGAAATCTTCTTGAGGAAGTGTACATGACACAACCCGAAGGCTTTGTTAAGCCTGAAGCATCCAGGAAGGTGTGCAAGCTACAACGTTCTATATATGGACTTAAGCAAGCTTCTAGAAGCTGGAATCTTCGTTTTGATGAAGCTGTTAAACAATTTGGCTTTACTAAAAATGAGGATGAACCTTGTGTCTACAAGAAGGTTAGTGACTGCACAATTGTTTTTCTGGTCCTGTATGTTGATGACATACTACTTATTGGAAATGACGTTCCTACTCTTCAGTCTGTGAAGAGTTGGTTGGGAAGTTGTTTTTCTATGAAAGACTTAGGTGAAGCAACCTACGTGTTAGGAATTAAGATCTATAGAGATAGATCAAGAAAACTTCTTGGCCTAAGTCAGAATACATACATAGACAAAGTGTTAAAAAGGTTTAACATGCAAGATTCCAAGAAAGGAACTTTGCCTATGGCTCATGGCATAAGCTTATCAAAAGCTCAATCTCCTTCCACTAAAGAAGAAAGAGAACGGATGAATAAGATTCCATATGCATCTGCTATTGGATCAATCATGTATGCCATGATATGTACCCGACCAGATGTCTCGTACGCTTTAAGCATGACGAGCAGATACCAGTCTGATCCCGGTGAAAGTCACTGGACTGCTGTCAAGAATATCCTGAAGTACTTAAGAAAAACTAAGGATTCATTCTTGATATATGGAGGGGAAGAAGAGCTCATTGTAAAAGGTTACACTGATGCTAGCTTCCAAACTGATAAGGATGACTCAAGATCGTAATCTGGGTATGTGTTTTGTCTAAATGGTGGCGTTGTAAGCTGGAAGAGTTCAAAGTAAGAGACAGTTGCTGATTCTACTACAGAGTCTGAGTATATTGCTGCCTCAAATGCTGCAAAAGAGGCAGTATGGATCAAGAAGTTCATAACAGAACTTGAGACTGTTCCTAGCATTGTGGACCCTATAAGTCTCTACTGTGACAATAGTAGAGCAATCGCACAAGCTAAGGAACCTAGATCACATCAACGATCCAAGCATATACTTAGGCGATTTCATCTCATTCGAGAAATCCTTAACCGAGGAGATATAAAGATATGTAAGGTGCATACTGATGAGAATATTGCTGACCCACTCACAAAACCTCTTACATAACAAAAACATGAGGGGCACACTAGATCATTAGGCATTAGGCAAATGTCTGATTGGCTCTAGTGCAAGTGGGAGATTGTTGGTGTATGCACTATGAGCTTTTATGCTTTTTCATTTGTATCATTTTTTATGCTTATCAATAAAATGAACATTTCAGTTTAAAATTGTTTTAAAACGTATTTATCCTTGGAGTAATAGGTCATATAAAAATTATTCCTAAAATGTCCCTAGTCAAGTATTTACATGGGGACATGTAAATACACTGAGACTAGTGTGTGAGTGTACTGATGACCTGATCTCACAGATCATAGATATAGATGATATCAAGTCTTCACACTGGTACACATTAAGAGTAATGATGTACTGGACAGACCCACCATGAGAACGTTGCATGGATCGTTACATGATTGTCATAAACGATTCTCAATGTGATAATGGTATATGTAGTCCTTCAACCTGAAGTCACTACGATTCCTACATGAGGAGTTTATTGTTTTAATATAATTAAACGTCTTCTGTAACAAGAGGACTATAAAGGTTGTGATTAGGCAATGAACAAATTATGCAGAGGGATATGAGTGATGTAGATGGGATTTGTCTCTCCTATGTGACAGGAGTGATATCTATAGGCCATTTGATGGAGTAAGACTAAGAAAACGCATGGCCATGCTAGAAAGAATAAATATTAGATATTTATTCGGATTCAGTCTACTCTGGTATCAAGTAAAATAAATTGGGCTGTACAAGGATGACGCGACCATGCCTTGGGCCCAATTAGGATATCGTGACAAAAGGAACAAACATATTAAATAATTATCACTTATAGGTTATGTTGATAATATTCGGACATAATGATGTATTGCTAGATGCCGCTCTTATTTTATATTAATAATAAAATAATTTATTATTAATATGACCGAGTATTTTACCTGTAGGGTCACACACATAGAGTAAGCCTATCAGAAAATGTTGTCTTATTTTAGTTGGACTAAAATTAAGCTATTGGGCCTAACTCATTTGGAATGAGTAAGGATCCCATTTTTAGAGAGAACAAATTAGGTCAAACCTAAGCCTATAAATAGAGCATAAGATGCTCATAGGCCGTTCACTCAAGTGAGACACAAATTCGCAAAAGTTGCAAGAGCTACACGCTGTCAAACTAGCAGTTGGCAAGTGTTGCGATTCTGGTGGGAGTGCTCGTGTAGACTCCTAAAGGACGAGGCTACGACTGCTTCGGTGTTCTTCAAGAGGTAATCCAAAAACCTTTTTTTTGTTTGTTTTTTGCTTTGAAACACGGAACCTTGCAAATCCTTTGGAATCCCTTTTTTTTTCCGTTGCTCATGTTTAGGGATTTCCTAACAAAAGGATGCTTGAATAGGCGAACAGAAAGTAAAGGGTGCCTGAATAGGCAAACAAAAAGTAAAGGGTGCCTGAATAGGCGAACGGAAAGTAAAGGGTGCCTGAATAGGCGAATGAAAGGAAAGGGTGCCTGAATAGGCGAATGGAAAGTAAAGGGTGCCTGAATAGGCGATTGGAGAGTAAAGGGTGCCTGAATAGGCGAACGGAAAGTAAAGGGTGCCTGAATAGGAGAATGAAAGGAAAGGGTGCCTGAATAGGCGAACGGAAAGTAAAGGGTGCCTGAATAGGCGAATGGAAAGTAAAGGATGCCTGAATAGGCGAACGGAAAGGAAAGGGTGCCTAAATAGGCGAATGGAAAGCAAAAGGATGCCTGAATAGGCGAACGGAAAGTAAAGGGTGCCTGAATAGGCGAATGAAAAGTAAAAGGATGCCTGAATAGGCGAATGGAAAGTAAAAGGGTGCCTGAATAGGCGAACGGAAAGTAAAGGGTGCCTGAATAGGTGAACAAAAAGTAAAGGATACCTGAATAGGCGAATGGAAATACAGAGATTGGAGGAGCTAACAGGACGTCTCGTCCAAATTAACTCACTGGACTTAAAGGCTCTTGGTGATGCCTCAGTTTGACATGACTGAAGGAATCTTGGGGAATTGCCCCTTGACTAGAACAGAAGAAAACTGGGGAGATGCCCCAGTTTGACATATTTTGAAGGAACCTTGGGGAACTACCCCTTGACTGGAACAGAAGAAATCTGGGGAGATGCCCCAGTTTGAGTTGTTTAGGAAATGTATTTCTACTAGGGAAGGATTGATGGTTCGGGGTGCTACCTCTTTGGGTGAAAGAGAATGAACCAGGGGGTGATGCCCCAGTTTGATTTGTCTGGGAAGTGTAGTTCCACTAGAGAAGGATTGATGGCTTGAGCATCGCCCCTTGATTGGGAAGGGAAAATCTGGGGTCCACCTGGTATGTGTGGATTTACTGAGAGAAATATGTTGGCCCCCTTTGGGGAGAGTTCTTCTAAGCCTGATTAGAAAATGTTCTTACTAGTGGGAGAAGATGATCTGAATTATAGGCTCACTGGGGAAAGTTTGGTGATTCTACTGGGGGGAAAGAATTTTGCTGGAAACTATCCTTGGGCTTGGGAAGGAGATACGCTTGACTGTCAGAATGTGTTAGGTAGAATCCTTGGAAGGGAGTTTGAAAAAGTGTCAGCTTTGGCAGTTAAGGAAAAAACTTCGGGAGCTGCCAACTTTGGCGATTTGGAAGGGATTCTGAAGAGTGTCAACTTTGGCGATTAAGGAGAAGACTTTGAAAGGTGCCAGCTTTAGCGATTTGAGGAAGGAGTTCTGAGGAGTGCCAACTTTGGTGATTATGGAGAAGACTTGAAAGATTCTAGTTTTGGCAGCTACGGTTCCATTGAGGAAAAGGACTTGATTGAGGCGTCAATGCTTGACATGACTGTCCGTTGTAATAACCTGCAGAAAAAGGGTAAGTAGTGCAAAGATACATTCAAAAACTGAGTAGGTCCTACGAAACCGCGGCCCTTAGGATAACTCATGGACAGAGGAGAATCAAAGAGGCGATCATAGCTTTGAAGCGCGTGCCTGGCTGAGTCTTTGTGATGATTGTTGAGGTCAAGTAGTGGGAGCGTCTTGTCCCTTACGACTTTAAATGTTCACTATTCTTTCATTTTATTTTTATAAAAACACAATGTTTTATCAGATGAATGCAATTCATAACACGTATCGAAAAAGGATAAATTTTATTCATGTATGTCAAACAGAATACAGAGAATGGACAAAGGGAAAATAGATGGGATGGAATGAAATTACGTAGGACAGGTCAAGGCCAGGAGAAACAGGGAAGGTTCGAGGATCCTCCAGTGAGTTCCTGAGACTAGTGAGAACCTTAATCTCACGTCACGACCTCAAGTACATCGTTCAACTCTGCCTTTGAAAGGGTAGTTTAACCATGGTCCACATGCCTCAGTTTGCACGTTTTGCATTGGGAACCTTAGTTACTTTGCCGAAATCTTGACCCTAATTTTTACCTGAGCCGCCTTTTCAGGTTTTCAACTCACCGGGTTACTCTAACTTTTGCCTAGGCCGCCCTTTCAGGTTTTCAGCCTAGCAAGCTCTTTTCTTTCTTTATATTGTGTTCTTGTTCATTTTTTGCTGTATCCCTTTCAGTAAAAGGTTGAAACTGATTACATTCCAGTTGAATCTGCTTAACCCTTTTCAAATTTAGTTTGATCCTTTGGGGAACTGATGTGACTTCAAATAGGAGAGTCTTCTCCTATGCTATGTACCCAAGGAAATATTGGTGAGTCTTTTGGCATCAATGAGAGGGAATTACTCTTGAATCATCATTTTGGCCTTTTCTTTTTTCTTTTTTCATTTTTTTCATTTTCCATTTCTTTTTGTTTGCCCTCCTTTTTTTGTTTTTGTTTTTGTTTTTTTTAATCCCCTTAATGACGCAACAACTCAATCTGACAGACTATTTCCTTGGCTACATAGGTATGAGGAATGGTGCACTCCTTAGGGTTGAGGTGTTGATGATGACAAGAATGCGAGTTCTTGGCCTGACGACATTTGTTCCCCTTATACAGAAAATGACATCTTGCTCGAGGATCTGGACGTAACCAGCTTTCCCCGCTTGGTATGTGCATTGGACTTCAAGCTTGACTCTATTTTTCATTTTTTCATTTTTCATTTTTTTTTGAAGTTTTGGCCAAGTCTCCCTTGACTATATCTGCATTTAAGGCATTAGCAATTTTCCCCTATTTATGCTGGTAACTATTGTGGTTTTCTTAGTTGACTGGCCTACCACTTGTCCAATTCGGGACTTGGCAATGTTATCATTCACATAGATTCTTTCCACGTCCTGAAACAATATTACTAATGTCTTCTGATATATTGCCCCGTGATTCCTTCAGTTGTTCTTGACTCAGGGGTATTCCTTAACCTCTTGTTCTAACAATCTTGTTAACTTGTGTGGTGGCTCACAAGCTTCCCTACCTTCTTTGTCAGCACAATCGACCGGGTAGTTGAGGTCGTAAAATGGGATTGTGATTTCATTAGTCTCAAGAGGATCATTTTTGATCTGCAATTTAGTGCGTTATGGCAAAAAATAAAAAGGAAAGAAAAAGAGGAACAGGCAAGTAAAGAAAATGAATCAATGCAAGGATTAAGGGATGAGAAAAATCTTTTTTTTTTAGAATTTCGATACGCATTTATTGATTGACTGGTAAAATAGTTTTTTTTTCACCCTTATTACATGAAAATGTCCCAAAGCCTTAGGTATAGCAGAGGGATAAACAAGACTTTGAGGCAATGGCAAATTATTTTGGTGAATCATTTAAAATCGAAGGGAGTTCGACAGCCTCCCTATTACTGAGCTCTTGGTCCAGCGGGCAAGCGATCACCAAATCAGTATTATCATCAAAACCATCTTCATTATCGGCCACCACGGCATTAACTTCTGAACCTCCATGATTGGGCAGGGGATTTGTGGTCACGTTAGGGCTTCCTTCCCGAAAATTAATCCAGTCGGCTTTGATCAAATCTCTCACTTTATATTTCAAAGCCATGCAATTTTCTGTAGAATGCCCTGGTGCCCCAATATGGTAATCACAATGAGCGTTTGGGTCATACCCCCTTGGGTAAGGAGGTTGCAACGGCCTCATGGGGCATGGAGCTACCAGACCCTTCTGAACGAGGATTGGTAAAAGTTCGGTATATGTTATGGGAATTGGATCGAACTGCACAGGGGTGCGCTCATTGTTGGGGTTTCTCGTATTCTGATTATGATCAGGTGGTCGAATCGCTTGTTGAGGATGATTGTATGGCATGGGTTGTAGCATTGGTGCTCTTACCATAGGCGGACGGAAGTGAGGAGTATGAGTTGTCGGGCCCTGGGCGGTAGTGACCACATAAGGATTGGGAGCTTGAATCATGGTAGGGGCGAATGGTCTCAGCAGAGCTGTCTTTTGATTAGAAGAGATGGAATTAGTTTCTCCATCCCTTCTCCCAGGCGCCGAATTTCTTGTCATGCTTGCCCCAGATGGGCCCTGAGTGATTTTTCCTGTTCGTATTCCGCTTTCCACCTTTTCCCCAATAGTCACAATGTCGGAGAAATTGGATGAAACACTACCAATCATCTTGCCATAGAAAGGTGATGGGAGTGTGTCAATAAACATTGCGATTATCTCTTTTTCCGATAATGGGGGGTCCACTTGTGCCGCTGTTTCTCTCCAGCGTTGGGCATAACGTTTCATTATCCCTCTTCAACATATTTTGTAATTGAACCCTGTTGGGTGCCATATCCATATTATACTTGTATTGCCTAAGAAAGGCATCTGCCAGGTCCTTCCAACAGCGAATATGGTTTCGCTCAAGGTGAGCATACCATGTAAGAGCGGCCCCTGCCAAACTATCTTGGAAGCAGTGGATCAATAATTGATCGTTAGAAGAGTAGGATGCCATCTTTCAATAATACATTATGAGATGGTTCTTTGGACAAGTCATTCCCCGATACTTATCGAAGTCAGGCATTTTGAATTTGGGCGGGAGGACAACATCTATGACTAGGCACAGCTCAGAAGCATCTATCAGTCCAAAACCTCCAGCGCCTTCCATGATTCTCAAACGCTCTTCTAAGATTTCTATCTTTTCCTTTTGGGGAGCTACGACCGTGCTATGACCGGCTACCGGGTTCACAATGCGGGTTGTATCTTGGAGATTGGTCATATAGGGGGTTGCGTATCCGTATGGATAGCCGAGTGGCTGGTTGAAAGGACGCAACGTATGGGACTGGTTCATTAGGCCTGTATTTGGTGAGGGACCTTGGGGTTGGGCCATAGCTTGTACGGCATAAGTCGGCTAGATCATCTGGACTCGTGTGTTTTGGGCTTGTGCGTTGTAGGTTGGCTGGGCCATCGGGACTTGTGTGTTTTGGGTTTGGGTGTTTTGGGTTTGGTAGGCTTGTGGGTCATGGGCCTGTGTGTTTTGGGTTTGGTAGGCTTGTGGGTCATGGGCTTGCGTGTTTTGGGTTTGGTGGAGTGGTAGCATGCTCGGCTGGGTGGGGTATGAAGCGTGAGGATTCATCGCTTGCTGGTCGTGGGCGTCTTGCTGGTTAGCGAGTGGGGGATAGTACCCTGGTGGTAGACCATAAAGTGGAAAAGGTACTGGGTTACCATCAGGACCGACAAATGTATGCTGTTGTGCATAAGACTAACCGTAAGGTGGCTGGGCCTCCATGGTAGTGTTAGGTCTTCCGACATGAATGGTGAGAGGGGGTGTCGTTGTGTTAGGGAGTTGGGTTCTTGCTGGGTCAAAAATAAGGGGAGGTGGTGTGGTGGCAGGCTGCTGTTGGGCGTCCTCAATACCTACAGAGGAGCCTCCTTCTGTGAGTTTCTTTTCTAAAAGTTTAGTTAACTCCGCCACTCACTCTTTCAACTGATCAAACTCGGTTCTAAAGTCTCCGTCAACAGCTTCTGCCTCAGCCATGAGTTTTCTTTGGAGCCGGGTCTAGTAAGGATGCCTACCCGTGACGCCTGTGTCTTTTTTTTAAACAAAAACAAAAATGTTAGGTGGAAATAGAAAGAAGGAGAATGTCGTGGGAAGCAATTACAGGCTTCGGCGAATATCCTTTGACTATTCCTTAGAACTTATCATTCAAAAGTACTAGGTATGGTAAACATGGAAATTAATATGGGATAATTGTGAAGACAAAAGAAATCTTTCATCCTGAGGCGGGAGCCCCAAGCTCAAACATTTTCTTCGGGCAACTACAGCCCTCATTTCTTAAGTTCAATCCCATGTTAATTTCCATAGATACTCAAAGGGTATTCGTTAAGTTCTGAATAGCCTTCCATGAAAATGAGGATAAAGAGAAGAAATTAGTTGATGTCATGTTTTGGAATCGGTACTTCCCCATTGATTTAACGTAAAGCAATTTTTCTTGGGGAAACAACGATTACCAAGGGGCCAAGTCGTAATAGTCATAAATTTTTAATCGTCATTGACGCCCCTGCTGGAGCGGAAGTAAAGTTATATTTTTTTGATTTTTTGACGATTAGGAAAATCTATGACTCAGGACTCAGAGGTACACGACCAAAAGAGGATTATCTATTCATCCGAAGAATACTGTGTGTTCCAAAACGAGTCATTATTTCAAAAACTCAGTAAATCTACGGGTGGTAGATAATTCATTTTTTGGATAAAAGGGAAAGGAAAAATGACGTGAGGTAAAGTAAAGTTTGCCCTTTTTGTGGCCTAGGTCGGGTTTTGTTGAAAGTCTTTTCTAGGCCCTATGGCTTGTCTAAAAGTGACTCTCCACACCGGGTGGCATCCGCTAGACATCTAGAAGGTCACCAGAGCCAAGATCCTAACCATGACAGGGACGCAAACAGTGAGGAATCCACTAGGTACATATATCATGCGAGGTCGAACTCTGGTTGAGGTTCTCACGAACACCGGATAGGAAGTACATCCCATACGATTCCGTTACCAACCTCTCCTAACTTAAGCTTCATTTGGGGCCCGGGTATAGGGCACCACTCATAGGTGTGTGCAAGTAATTGTGAGTGTAGTGTGTGGAAGGGCAGTCAATACCTTTTACCTTACCCCATTCTGCACAAAGAACAAACACAAAACAAATATACAAAGTCGTCTACCCTAGGGTTCAATGATTGCAGAAAAATAACATGGTCCTCTACCCTAGGGTTAAACAAACATGCAAAACATTGACAACGAAACAAATGACAAGATACAATTAAAACAAGAACAAACATTCACAACAATCAACAGAAAATAAAACAAGGGAAAGAAATCCGAGATAACAAAGGCTATATAAAAAGAACATGCGCTTTCAATCAAAGTGGCCTGACTCTCTTAAGTGTCCCTAGTGGAGTCGCCATCTGTCGCAACCTGGATCGCGACAGCGCGGCGAGAGAGAAAAACCTTGTTTGATGAAACAGGGAGTCACCACCAACGTTTTTATCCATAGGAAAAACATTGGGAAAAAACTAAGTTCAGTGAAAGCACTAGTTTAAAAAATGAGATTCAAGTTCGGGAGTCGGTTACGAGTAGGGAAGGTATTAGCACCCTACATCGCCTGTCAGAAACAGTACCAAGATCGAAAGCGCAATATAAATAGCCTTAAATAAAACATGGTTTCTTCCTTTTTTAATTTTTATTTGAAAACGACGGAATGGAGTAAGAGAACTGTACAAACATAGAATGTCGAAGCGAGGTCAACGGGACGTTCCATCCGATTTAAACTCGACTTCGATATGAGACAGAGAGGGGAAGAGAATGCTAATAAGACGTCACGCCTAAATTAGACATCCTCGAATGAAAAAAAGACAGGGATAGGAAAGAGATAAGCGGGACGTCTCGTCCTAAGTATCTCTTCCCTATGAATTGTGGCGAGGCTTGAACAAAAACTAGGGGGAAATTAACAAGATGTCACGTCTAAATTGATTTTCACGGAAGCGACAAAAAAAAAGAACACTTATGAAAGAAACACGAAAGTGAGGAAATAAATCAATAAAAAAGAAACAAGAAAGATGGGCCCGACAGGAGTTGAGGTCCTGCTCCTACGTATTCTTGAATTATCAAGAAATCAGGGTTACGTAGTTCTGAGTGTTTTTCTTTTAGGAAAAGATTGGGAAAATGTTTGTGGGTATCATTTTGGTGAGGAACTCATACAAGACGAAGTTCTTCGCACGTGTACGGATCCTATAGAGGTTGTGTAGACGGAAGTATTTTCCGTACGACACTGATTAAAAATGATTTTTTCTGTTTTTTTTTATTTTTTGATTTTTACTTAGATTTGAAAGAAAACACATGAAACATCCATTTCCCTTTAATATTTTTTTTTAAAAAACTACGAAGCAAAGGATGGAGGGTAGCAGAAGCTACAAGAAAGAAAGAGAAATAGTAAATTCAGAAAAGAGAGGGAAAACCGAGTGAGAGAAGAGAAAACCGAGTGAGAAAAAGGAAAAACCGAGTAAAAATGGAAAAACCGAGTAAAAAAATAGAAAGCCGAGTGCAAAATGAAAATACTGAGTGAAAAATAAAAATACCGAGTGAAAGTTGGGAGACCGAGTGATGGAGAGAGACGGTGTTGGAGTTAAGAGGAGAGTGGGACCGATGTGATGAGGATTTGAGGGATTGTTATTGTGGAAAACGGAGGACGGTGTGAGTTGGAGGGGGGCTGTATGGTACTGGTTTGAGGAAGAGAAGGTCGGTTAGTGTGGGATGAGGTGAGGGTCGGTGCTGGAAAGTTGAAGAGCAGGTCAGTTTTGAGGTTTAAGGAGAAGGACGGTGTGGTTTTTGAGTGAGGAGAAGGAGGTCGGTCTTGGGAGGATGAGGTCGGATGGTGTGGGTGAGGAGTGAGGCTGTACGGGTTTTTTGGGAGAAAGGAGGATGGTTGATGTGGGTTTGAGGAGAACGGTTGGTGGAGAAGGGAATTGGGACAGTGTGTGAGAGAGGATGTGCGGTGTGGGTGAGAAGAAGGAGGAGTGAGGCTGTTGGAGAGGGCTATGAAGAATAAGGACAGTGTTGGTAGGGAGAGGCCTGGTCAGTTTTTGAGGAGATGTTGAACAGAGGGGGGGTGGATGGTGTTATGGGTTAAAGAGGGAGCTGGAGGGTGTTTGGTTGCTGTGAGGGGCTGGACGGTGTTTGAGAGGTGGAAGACGGTAGGGAGAGGGGAGAGTGAGGATGGTTGATGGAGAAGGAAATTGGGACGGTGTGTGGGAGAGAAGAAGGAGGAGTGAGATTGGAGAGAATAAAGGCAGAGTTTCAGTTCCAAGGTGAAAGGATCCAACCCCCTGAGCCTCTTCAGCCAGGTCATTTATAGGGGGTCCAAGACATGGGATGAGTGCTTTGACAGCACGAGTCTCCACTCACCCATGCGCCTAGTGGAGACAGGCTGGCTGTTAAAATAATGGGGGGATAGCGTTGGTGGAGAATTTTTAATTTCTCCACTTCTGCCCCCTTGTTTGCCACTCCCAGGATTCCTGGATCCACTGGGATCGTGGGAATCCAAATCAGCACATGCAATCCGAGAGAGCATGGTGGAAATCCGAGAGAGGATGTGGAAATCCGAGAGAGGACGACTCAGATTGGCCTCTCTCAGCATTCATCCATAGTGGAAGTCGATTGTGAGAGGAATGACTGTTTTTTCAATAGAAAACCGAGTGAAAATCAGTCTTTTCCGAGTGCGAATCAGCCTACAACAGACCGAGTGCGAATACTTCTACAGAAGACTGAGCGGGAATCCTATATGCCGAGTGAGAATCCTTCTGAGAGGAATGAATGCCTTCCTATAGAAAGCTGAGTGAGAATCAATCCGAGAGGAATTCTCCTATGGAAAGTCGAGTGGAAACTTTGCTCGGTCTTGGGTTGCTGTGAGGAGAGAAATTCTGATTGGAACACTCCATCGGACCGAGTGAAAAGTGACTCGGAATTGGTACAAATGATTCAATCAGTCCTGATTGAAGGATGTCTCGGTATTGGTGCACATGATTCAATCGGGCTTTTTGATTGATTTAGTCAGGAATGTCTGAAAGTCCTTTTTAATTGACTCAATTGGTACTTTAGAAATATTCAATCATATAGTAAGTTTCACTCGGAAACGCATGATTTGATTTACTCGGAAAAATCTTGGTCGGATATATAGCTCAGACTCATTCATCAAGCTTAGTCTTTACTCAGAGTCGTTTCAATTGTGCATCAACTCACTCGGATGTGCTCACACATCAACTCACTCGGATACATTTGCTCGGGAGTCCTCTTCACAATGGTTTCACTCGGAAGCTGATTGAAGCTTTACTCAGAACTAATTGAACAGTGTTTCACTCAGAAACTAATTAAAAGGTGACTCAGAAATGATTGAATCAGTGTTTCACTCGGAGCTGACCGAGTCTGGTGAGTCAGAACTGACTGAATATGGCGAGCCAAAAATGAACAAGAACACAATATAAAGAAAGAAAAGAGCTCGCTAGGCTGAAAACCTGAAAGGGCGGCCTAGGCAAAAGTTAGAGCAACCCGGTGAGTTAAAAACCTGAAAAGGCGGCTTAGGTAAAAATTAGGGTCAAGATTTCGGCAAAGTAACTAAGGTTCCCAATGCAAAACGTGCAAACTGAGGCATGTGGACCATGGTTAAACTACCCTTTCAAAGGCAGAGTTGAACGATGTACTTGAGGTCGTGACGTGAGATTAAGGTTCTCACTAGTCTCAAGAACTCACTGGAGGATCCTCGAACCTTCCCTATTTCTCCTGGCCTTGACCTGTCCTACATAATTTCATTCCATCCCATCTATTTTCCCCTTTGTCCATTCTCTGTATTCTGTTTGACATACATGAATAAAATTTATCCTTTTTCGATACGTGTTATGAATTGCATTGATCTGATAAAACATTGTGTTTTTATAAAAATAAAATGAAAGAATGGTGAACATTTAAATTCGTAAAGGAAAAGACGCTCCCACTACTTGACCTCGACAATCATCACAAAGACTCAGCCAGGCACGCGCTTCAAAGCTATGATCGCCTCTTTGATTCTCCTCTGTCCATGAGTTATCCTAAGGGCCGCGGTTTCATAGGACCTACCCAGTTTTTGAATGTATCTTTGCACTACTTACCCTTTTTCTGCAGGTTATTACAACGGACAGTCATGTCAAGCATTGATGCCTCAATCAAGTCCTTTTCCTCAATGGAACTGCAACTGCCAAAACTAGAATCTTTCAAGTCTTCTCCTTAATCGCCAAAGTTGGCACTCCTCAGAACTCCTTCCTCAAATCGCCAAAGCTGGCACCTTTCAAAGTCTTCTCCTTAATCGCCAAAGTTGACACTCTTCAGAATCCCTTCCAAATCGCCAAAGTTGGCACCTCCCGAAGTCTTTTCCTCAACTGCCAAAGCTGACACTTTTTCAAACTCCCTTCCAAGGATTCTACCTAACACATTCTGACAGTCAAGCGTATCTCCTTCCCAAGCACAAGGATAGTTTCCAGCAAAATTCTTTCCCCCAGTAGAATCACCAAACTTTCCCCAGTGAGCCTATAATTCAGATCATCTTCTCCCACTAGTAAGAACATTTTCTAATTAGGCTTAGAAGAACTCTCCACAAAGGGGGCCAACACATTTCTCTCAGTAAATCCACACATACCAGGTAGACCCCAGATTTTCCCTTCCCAATCAAGGGGCGATGCTCGAGCCATCAATCCTTCTCCAGTGGAACTACACTTCCCAGACAAATCAAACTGGGGTATCACCCCCTGGTTCATTCTCTTTCACCTAAAGAGGTAGCACCCCGAACCATCAGTCCTTCCCTAGTAGAAATACATTTCCTAAACAACTCAAACTGGGGCATCTCCCCAGATTTCTTTTGTTCATTCAAGGGGTAGTTCCCTAACAACCTTCAAATCACCTCAAACTGGGGCATCTCCCCAGATTTCTTCTGTTCCAGTCAAGGGGTAGTTCCACAAGGTTCCTTCAAAATATGTCAAACTGGGGCATCTCCCCAGTTTTCCTCTGTTCCAGTCAAGGGGCAATTCCCCAAGATTCCTTTAGTCATGTCAAACTGAGGCATCACCAAGAGCCTTTAAGTCCAGTGAGCTAATTTGGACGAGATGTCCTGTTAGCTCCTCCAATCTCTGCATTTCCATTCGCCTATTCAGGCTTCCTTTACTTTTCGTTCACCTATTCAGGCACCCTTTACTTTCCGTTCGCCTTTTCAGGCACCCTTTTACTTTCCGTTCGCCTATTCAGGCATCCTTTTACTTTCCATTCGCCTATTCAGGCACCCTTTACTTTTCATTCGCCTATTCAGGCATCCGTTTACTTTCCATTTGCCTATTCAGGCACCCTTTCCTTTTCGTTCGCCTATTCAGGCACCCTTTACTTTCCGTTCACCTATTCAGGCACCCTTTACTTTCCGTTCGCCTATTCAGGCACCCTTTACTTTCTGTTCGCCTATTCAGGCACCCTTTCCTTTCATTCGCCTATTCAGGCACCCTTTACTTTCCGTTCGCCTATTCAGGCACCCTTTACTTTCGAATCACCTATTCAGGCACCCTTTACTTTCCATTCGCCTATTCAGGCACCCTTTCCTTTCATTCGCCTATTCAGGCACCGTTTACTTTCCGTTCGCCTATTCAGGCACCCTTTACTTTTCGTTCGCCTATTCAGACCATAACCATTCACCATGCAACGTGTTAATTAATTGATTATAACCCATTTAAAAGTATTAAAATAGTAATTAATTTTTAAAACGGGCAATTAAACACGTGGGGTTGGTAATAAGGCACTACGCAGAGAATGTACGGGGGTCCCTTGACCATTAACAGCTCTAAAATTTCGGCTAGGGTTTTATCCACTTTGAAACCCTAATTCCTTGTTGCGAACACTTCACAACGCAGCCGTCAAGGCACATGTAGGTAATGCTGTCTAGGGTTTCAAAACCTAGAATTCAATTTGCACTAATGCCAACATGCAATGCCTTTCCATGACGGCCGTCTAGGTTTCAAGTCTTGAACCCTAGATTAAGGAACGGCTATGGTTTAACACTTAAACCTTATCACTTAACGCCCCATAACATGAACCATTCATGTTCGAAGATCAACTCAATTGATTCATAATTTGTACGATGAATATCATATGAGTAAAACACATATCAAATACAAAAATTGCATAAACTCATACATCATACAAATTTAAACGGCAACAACATACATACTAAAATTGAGAAACTCTATAACATGCATCATATACAATTTACAAAGAATAACTCAAAATTATATGTATCATGCCAAAACAGAGGTCATACCATATACATGATTAATCATTGTAATATATGCATCATATGCGATAACTCAAAATAGCAACATAATCATGCATGTTCATTTTCGAATCCTAGTTTCACAAAACATTTTCGCAAAACAAAAATGCAAAGCTTTAAACAAGAAACGATTTCGCAAATCATATTTTCCAAAAGCTCTTGCAAATGAAAACATATCATCATAAAATAGAAACAAATGCCCAAAACACGGTTCTTGCAACCAGGCTCTGATACCACTGTTAGGAAATCCCTAAACATGAGCAGCGGAAAAAAAAAAGGGATTCCAAAGGATTTGCAAGGTTCCGTGTTTCAAAGCACAAAACAAACAAAAAAAACATTTTTGGATTACCTCTTGAAGAACACCGAAGCAGTCGTAGCCTCGTCTTTTAGGAGTCCACATGAGCACTCCCACCAGAATCGCAACACTTGCCAACTGCTAGTTTGATGGCGTGTAGCTCTTGCAACTTTTTTGAATTTGTGTCTCACTTGAGTGAACGGCCTATGAGCATCGTATGCTCTATTTATAGGCTTAGGTTTGACCTAATTTGTTCTCTCTAAAAATAGGCTCCTTACTCATTCCAAATGAGTTAGGCCCAATAGCTTTATTTTAGTCCAACTAAAATAAGACAACATTTTCTGATGGGCTTACTCTATGTGTGTGACCCTACAGGTAAAATACTCGGTCATATTAATAATAAATTATTTTATTATTAATATAAAATAAGAGCGGCATCTAGCAATGCATTATTATGTCCGAATATTATCAACATAACCTATAAGTGATAATTATTTAATATGTTTGTTCCTTTTGTCACGATATCCTAATTGGGCCCAACGCATGGTCGCGTCATCCTTGTACGGCCCAATTTATTTTACTTGATATCGGAGTAGACTGAATCCGAATAAATATCTAATATTTATTCTTTCTAGCATGGCCATGCGTTTTCTTAGTCTTACTCCATCAAGTGGCCTATAGATATCACTCCTGTCACATAGGAGAGACAAATCCTATCTACATCACTCACATCCCTCTGCATAATTTGTTCATTGCCTAATCACAACCTTTATAGTCCTCTTGTTATAGAAGACGTTTAATTGTATTAAAACAATAAACTCCTCATGTAGGAATCGTAGTGACTTCAGGTCAAAGGACTACATATACATTATCACATTGAGAATCGTTTATGACAATCATGTAACGATCCATGCAACGTTCTCATGGTGGGTCTGTCCAGTACATCATTACTCTTAATGTGTACCCGTGTGAAGACTTAATATCATCGATATCTATGATCTGTGAGATCAGGTCATCAGTACACTCACACACTAGTCTCAGTGTATTTACATGTCCCCATGTAAATACTTAACTAGGGACATTTTAGGAATAATTTTTATATGACCTATTACTCCAAGGATAAATACGTTTTAAAACAATTTTAAACTGAAATGTTTATTTTATTGATAAGCATAAAAAAATGATACAAATGAAAAAGCATAAAAGCTCATAGTGCATACACCAACACCTTTTACTTTCCATTTGCCTATTCAGGCACCATTTACTTTCTATTCGCCTATTCATGCATCCTTTTACTTTCCATTCGCCTATTCAGGCACCCTTTCCTTTCCGTTCGCCTATTCAGGCACCCTTTACTTTCTGTTCGCCTATTTAGGCACCCTTTACTTTCCGTTTGCCTATTCAGGCACCCTTTACTTTCCAATCGCCTATTCAGGCACCCTTTACTTTCCGTTCGCCTATTCAGGCACCCTTTACTTTCTAGTCGCCTATTCAGGCACCCTTTATTTTCCAGTCGCCTATCAAGGCAATTTGCCTTTCCAGTCTACCGGGGGTCAATCCCGATCTTCTCACCTCCTGTTAACTGAAAGAATTTTTCCCGGTTTATTCAGAACTCAAAAAAAAAAACAAAAAAAAAACAAAATAAAAGAGAGAAAAGAGAGATACAGATGTGGAAAAGAGGAAAAGGTCACAATAACTCGTGATTGCCAACACCATCAGTCGCCATATCAATCAAGAGGTCCCACTTGGCCCCTACATCGGTGTTCATATCTTTACTTCCTTTTCACTTCAAAAACACAGAAGCTTCGTGTTTCTTTTGTGAAAAAGAAGTAAAGAGGGGCATCTGTGAACACCTCTTTTGGTACGGTCCAAGTGGAACGAATCTTCTTTTATACTGAATTCTGATTCAGAATGGTCAAATCTGAATAGGATGGCTCCAAAATAATCAGAACCGAGTGAGATAACTCAGAATGAAGCTTTTCCAAGTGGAATATTGCTATGTTGGAGGCAAATCTGAGTGGAATGACTCAAAAATGATCAGATCCAAGCAGGATGGCCCTGAAGGAAGCTTTTCCAAGTGGAGTATGTCCCTGTTGAAGAGAAATCCGAGTGGAATGACTCAAAAAATGATCAAATCTGAGTCGTAATGAAGTATTTCCGAGTGGAATAGGCTCCTGTTAGGGAATCCGAGCGGAATGACCCATAAATGATCCAATCTGAGTAGAATTACTCAGAATGAGTCATTTTCGAGTGGAATACTATTGCTGATTGAAGTGAATCCGAGTGGGAGCTTTCTGAATGCGAGAAATCCGAATGAAAGAATACTGATTGAAGTGAATCTGATTGAGGAATGTGTTTTTTGGGTAAAACCGAGTCCAAATAACCAAGTTTGAGTGAGCAAATTTGAGGGTCAGATGTTGAATGAAGCTCTCCTGACTGAAGTAAAAAAAGACCATCTCCGAGTGGTCAGATTCTTGAATTCTCAATTCTAATCGAAGTGAAAAGGATGTCTCCGAGTGAAAACACCCGAGTGAGCACATCTGAGAGCCAATTATTGATTGAGACCCTTCTGATTGAAGTGTAAAGGCCGACTCCGGTTGAAAACAATCCTAATACCCGAGTAAGCACATCCAAGGGTCAATCGACGATTGAGACCATTCAGATCGGAAGGTAAAAAAACCCACTTCCGAGTGATTGCACCAGGTGGATTATGGAACCCGAGTTCTAGATTCTGAGTGAAGGAAAATCCGACTCCCAAGGTCAGTTCCAAGTAAAACCTTCAAGCAGTGAAGTTTTGAGTGTCACTTTTGAAGACATTCTGAGTGAATGTTCCAAGCAGAGACAAGATCCGAGTAGTACACCTCCGATTGAAGTGATTCCGAGTGAATGCTTCAAACAGAAATAAGATCTGAACCAAATACTTCCGATCGAGAGAATTCCGAGTGAAACACTGATTCAGTCAGTCAGTTCCGACTCACCATTCTCAGTCAGTTCTGACTCCGTGAATATATATTGATGTCTATAATCACGGTTGTATTTCCAACCATGGATATATAGTTCAGGTTTTAGGGTTTAATCACTGGGTACTCTATGTCCACAATTGTTTCTATAACCGTGATTATAGAATTAATATTTATCCACGGTTGTGGTCTTAACCGTGGTGATAGAGTTAATATTTATCCACAGGTGTTTGTTCAACCATGAATATATATGTAATATATTCACGGTTTCAAGGGGATCCGTGATTACACATCTTTTCTGAAACTTCAAAAGCCGCGCCAGATACTCTTTTTCACTTTCTGCTTCTCCTTTCGCGCTCATCTTTGGCGATTTTCTCCAACTTACGCTCTCAACTTGTTGTCGTCTATGTCATTTACTCTGTCCTTCCTTTCTTCTTTGGTTTTGAGTCGTCTTCTTTACAGCATTGTTTGGTATGTACCCCATCTGCTTATATTATACTGTGTATGTTGTATCTATGCTCTGTTTAGTTTAACTCCATTAGTCGAAGCTTGTATCTATGTCTCTGTGTCTGTTTGGTTTAGTTTGCTGGTGATATCAGTATATCATTGTGTGTGTGTGTTTTCTGTGTGTGTTTGCTGGTAATATCAGTATAGACGACTAAACAATGTTATGGCTCTGTTTATCTATGTCTCTGTCTCTGTTTGGTTTAGTTTGCTGGTAATATCAGTATATCCCTATCTGTGTGTGTGTTTTCTATGTGTGTTTGCTGGAAATATTAGTATAGACGACTAAACAATGTTATGGCTCTGTTTATCTGTGTCTTTGTCTCTATTTGGTTTAGTTTGCTGGTAATATCAGTATATCCCTGTCTGTGTGTGTGTTTTCTATGTGTGTTTGCTGGTAATATCAGTATAGACGACTAAACAATGTTATGGATCTGTTTATTTGTTTATCTGTAAAACACCCTAACCCATAAGATTCATTTCCTCCTCTTTCAGGCTTTATTTCTATTTAGAAAATAATTAAAAAACTTCATATTCCTTATACCCAACCTACCTCTATTCTCTCCTTAGACATTATCTCACACAACCTGATGAACTTTCTTTACATTCTTCCCTTATAAAAATGCTAAAAAAATATAGTGAAAAAAGTAGGTAATGGAGGAAAAGATAGACATGATAAGAATAAGACAAGCACTTTATATGTAGAAATCTATTCTTCCATCTTAGAAGTTGACTCTTCACCACCAACTCCCACATTTTGAGCCAATTATGACAATTACCAATGGGAAAATGTAAAGACTATTGATGAAAATATGGACTTACCCCACATTATTCCGAAGAAAAAATCATGAAAACTATTGATGCATTTTCAAAATGCATAGTTTTAGGGCTAATATTTTGTTAGGGAATCCCATCAGGGTCAGGCAGCGGAAACACAAAGGATTCCCAAAAATAAGGATTGCAAATACAAATGTCTCAAAGCATTATGTAATTAAAGTTTTGATTTAGGGATTAGCTCTTGTAGACGCACAACGAGTTCCTCGATCGAAGCAATTGTAGCTTCGCCCTTAGGAGTCCACACGAGCACTCCCACCAGAAAAACCAAAGATCCGAATGCTAGTACGGAATTTGATTGTAATCTAATTTCTGAGCAGCAGCCTATGAGCATCTCATGCTCTATATATAGGCTTAGGTCTTGACCTGAGCTCTCATTAAACATAGGGCTCCTGACTCATTCTAAATAAGTTTGGCCCAAATAGTTTTATTTTCAGTCCAACTAAAATAAAACTATCCTCTGGTGGGCTTACTCCATGTGTGTAACCCTATAGGTAAAATATTCGGTTATATTAATAATAAACTATTTTATTATTAATATAAAATAAGAGCAGTATCTAGCAATACATCATTATGTCTGAATATTATTTATCATTAACATGACCTATAAGTGATAATTATTTTATATATTTATTCCTTTTGTCACGATATCTAATTGGGCCCAAGGCATGGTCATCGTCATCCTTGTATGACCCAATTCATTTTACTTGATACCAGAGTAGACTTTACAGAATAAATATCTAATATTTATTCGTCCTAGCATGGCCATGCATTTCGTTAGTCTCACTCCATCAAGTGGCCCATAGATATCACTCCTGTCACATAGGAGATACAAATTCCATCTACATCATTCACATCCCTCTGCATAATTTGTCTATTGCCTAATCACAATCTTTATGGTCATCTTATTATAGATAATGTTTGATTGTATTAAAATAATAAACTCCTTATATAGGAATCGTAGTGACTTCAGGTCGAAGGACTATATACCATTATCACATTGAGAACCGTTTATGACACTCATGTAACGATCCATGCAACGTACTCATGGTGGGTCTGTCCAGTACAACATTACTCTTAATGTGACCCGTGTAAAGACTTGATATCATATATCCATGATTTGTGAGATCAAATCATCAGTACATTCACACACTAATCTTAATGTATTTACATGCCCCCATGCAAATACTTGATTAGGGATGTTTTAAGAATAATTCTCATATGACCTATTATTCCAGGATAAATAGCATTAAAATTAGTCTAAAAACTGAAAATACTAATTTTATTTATAAGTTAAAATTGATACATTAATAGCTCGTAGTGTATACACCAACATATTTCCCTTAGGATTTTTAAAGTTTATCTAAGGACTTATTTAATTTTTATTTGTTTTTGTATTTTGACTTATTTTATAGTGTAAAATAGCATCTGCGATTTGCTTCGCGATGCTACGATACCGGTTTTGGGGTCGTCTACGACGCGACATGTTTTGGGATTGACTACTATGTAAAGTAGATGATAGGATCATCTCAGTGAGAACTAATTTGATATTTTAAAATTTCAAATATTTACTCACTCACAATTAGCAATAGATTATTATAGACACTTTACTCATCATAAAACTCAAAATGTGGAAATAGTTACAAAAGATATAAAATCCACCTACAATCTTATATTATATATGTTTGTTGCTCTTAAATAATGTTATTTATGTTGCTGTTGTATGTGTGTGGTTGTCAATCCTGTGAACTTGTAGGCTTATACTAGTTAACGAGTATGAAAGTTGTTGTGCATGAGTGAACTGTAGTTCCCCGTTTGAGATTCGACACAAATGGTCATTAAATTAATTAATTTCATCGTTTGTGTTGAATCTTGAATTGTCCGTTTGGATAGTTTGGGATGAACAATTATTTTTTATACATCATTAGTATGTACAAGTTAGGAGTTATTTTAAAATTTGATAAACTTCGGTAACTTGCATTTTGTGTTGTTCTCTGGGTGCATATTTGGTTGTGGTTGAATTTGATTTAACCACTCTCATTTTGTGTACTTAGAGACCAATGCGAAATGCTGCCGAAATTTGTTCAAATTTTAAAATAACTCTTAACCTGTTGGTATGGTATTTTTATAAATCATACAAAGAAATGAAGTGTTCAAGGAAAGAGAATCAAGCTTGTATAATATGAACTCAATGGAATGTTTGTGCGAAGTTTAAACACAGTGATTGTAGTATAGTATAGATGTCGTTCCACTGAGGAGGTGTTGGTTTGAAGATCTTAGTTCTTGAATTGATGTTGACAAAAGGCTTGGTTTGATTTTGTTGTACAAAAGATTGAATACAAAAGAAATAGCAAGTGTTGAATGAAAATAATGACAGTAAAGTGTTTGGGTAAAAATCAGATTTGGAAAATTGGGATTAGTTTCATCACATCGCACCTTTTGTAAGCTAAATAAATTTGTATGTATGTAAATTGAAATAATAATTTCTACGTCACAATCAAAGTATTTGTATCGATCCCTCGACTATAAAATTTATAAGAATGATTTCAAACCACTGATCCCTCAGTCACTTTGAAACCATTCCAGCATTACCGATCAATTGTTTTGACGTTCATTGCGTTAGATGCCATCCCTGGTCAGCTACTCACAACGAGTATTTCATTCAGATTTGCTCTCAAGAAAACTTAAAACAAGAAAATAGTGATCAAGTATCTTCAGGCATTAATGGCAGAATGAAATACAGAAAGTATTAAATCTCATTAACATACATAAAAACTTACATCAGCATTACTTCGGGTTTGAATTGATTACAACCAATCCCAATCAGGAAAATTAGTTACTCATGCTATGCATTTTCACTTAAGAAAATTTGGAAATGAATACAGAATGAATGGTGAGATGCAGGAGATGTGTTTGATGATATGAATGAGATAATCCAGCTGATGATTCCACTCCCCGTTCTCTGCTTGATTTATAGAGATCATGTTTCAGCTTTTCTTTCCCCACTTGCGTAGAGCCCATGAAGAATCATTCAAAGACATGCAGAAACACACCAAGGTGGGTGAGTTGGCATCGCACCATTGGTTAATATAAAATTGAAAATCCCATGCTGCATGAGTCACGCTTGAGCTTAATGGTCACTGTCGCGACCAAGATCGCGGCGGCACGACCGACCCTAAAAAAATAAAACGGGTTTCGAAATCCTTTCGAAAGAAAACAAGGAGTCGCCACCAATATTTTTAAGGATAAAATACCGGGAAAACCTTTTGTTAAAGCATTGGTTATAAAAGTAAAATTCTAAGTTCGAGAGTCGAATTACAGGTGAGGAAGGTATTAGCACCTCACAACTGTCCGTTATAAAACGGTGACCCCAAATTGATAGCGCATTATAAGTAACCTGGAAATTATTTTTCACACTTCTTTTAGAAAATGAAACACACAAAACAACCAAGCAGACACAAATAGACAAAACAGACCAAACAGTGATACTAAGAAATTTGACCAAACAGTGACAGTAAGAATGATTAACAGGACATCACGTCCAGATTAACCTTAATTTTTACATAAACGATTCAAAGATTAAAATAAAATTAAATAAGATGGAGTACAATAAAGTTGATTAACAAAACTGAAGATTAACAGGACGTCTCGTCCAAATTAAACTCATTTTTAAGGAAATACTATTTTAAATAAAATATTAAAACACGAGATTAACAAGACGTCACGTCTAAATTAACCTCATTTTAAAGAAAATACCATTTTAAATAAAATATTAAAAATATGATGTTAACAAGACGTCACGTCTAAATTAACCTCATTTTAAAGAAAATACCATTTTAAATAAAATATTAAAAATATGATGTTAACAAGACGTCACGTCTAAATTAACCTCATTTTAAAGAAAATACCATTTTAAATAAAATATTAAAAATATGAGATTAACAAGACGTCGCCTCTAAATTAACCTCATTTTAAAGAAATTACTATTTTAAATATTAAAAATATGAAATTAACAAGACGTCGCGTCTAAATTAACCTCATTTCAAAGAAATTACTATTTTAAATGAAATGTTAAAAATATGAGATTAACAAGACGTCACGTCTAAATTAACCCCATTTTAAATAGATTACCATTTTTAAATAAAATACTAAAAATACAAGATTAACAAGACGTCGTGTCTAAATTGACCTCGCTTTAAACAAATTACTATTTAAAATAAAATATTAAATAGATAAAATAAATTGAGATAATAATAGAGGCACATAAATTAAACAAAAGAAAGTGGGCCCAACAGAAACTGATTCCCGCTCCTACGTATTCTCGAGCTTTCGAGAAATCAGGGTTATGTAGCTCTTTAGGAAAATTGATTTTGAAAGAGTCTTATTTTAAAATTATATAAAATTATTTCTAATTAATTAGTAGAAAATGAGGAAGGAAAAATACAAGGCGAAGTACATCGCACGTGCATAAACCTTCAAATTCTTATATCGCGAATGTAGGCAAAAGTAATCTCGCACGACATTGCTTATAAGATCTTGGAATAAAGATTATTTATTTTTCATAAAAGATACGTTTTTATAGAATCTATTTTTTTTAAGCTTATTAGAAACTGATTGTACCCTTATTTTAGAAAAGATATTTTGATTTGATTTGATTTGATTTTTACTTTATATAAAAAAATATTTAGATTATAATCTGTTTTAATTTTAAAGCTTATCACAAATTAAAGAAACCCTTTATTGTTATTTCAGGAAAGATATTTGAATTTTTAAAATTCCTATTTTTGGATTTATCACAAAGAGGTACCTAAATCTAATATTTTATTTTCTTCCTTTTAAAAGGATCCTTTATTTATTCTAAAGGCTATTTAGATCTAAAATAAATATATATTGTTTATCTACTCCATAGGCACTACATCTTAAAATTTAGGACTCTTTCACTTCTAGTTTGGCCTAAAATTTATTTGTGCATCTTCAAAAGATATTTAGATTATTCATTTATTTAAAATAAGCTGCTTTTTTTTAATTGTATGAATAATAATAACAAAAATAGGCCTTAAGGGCCCAAGGCCAGAAAACAAAACAAAAAAAATAAAGGAAAGAGGGTAATGGGAATAGGCCTCACTATTTGAGGCCCAAAATAAACCCTAGGAATAAAATAATAAAAGAAAGAAAAGAAAGCTAAAGAGAGCGAGAAAGGAATCAGGGGGGCAGCTGGTTATCAGTGAGAGAGAGTGAGTTTGAGTTAGAGAGAAAAAAAGTGAGAGCTAGAGAGAGAAGGAGATCAGAAGAGGAGAGAGAGAGCCACCGAGTGAGGGAGTTCAGATCGGGGGGGGTGACCGGCGCCGGCGCAGGGGAGCTCTGCGGAGGAGGGGCTTGAGAGAGGAGGACAGCGGCGGTCTGGTCGGCGCAGGGGAGCTTGAGGCCGGTGTCAGTGTAGGTCGCGGAGCTTTAGTGCGTGATGGAGACTGGAACTCACGGAGCCTGGCCGATGGGTCGTTGGAGAGGAAAGTGACCAGTCGGCAGACTTCTTCTTCTCTGTCTCCTTGTTGCATTTTTGTTGTTGTGGTTATTGGGGTTGTTATTTTTGGTGTTTGGTTGTTATTATGGTTTAGAAGATGAAAAGGAAATGATGTTGAATGTTATTTTGTGATCCTCTATTTTTGCTTTTTTGCTTAAAGATGGTGAGGGTGGTTGAGATGAGATGGTGAAGATCATATATCTATTTTTGGTTTTCTGATTTGTTCTAGGTGATGGTGTGTGTGGGTTTGGTTGAATGTTGTTGGGGTGTTTGTGGTTTTAAGAAGGGGATGATGATGATGATGAGTTGAAGTTGATCTGGTTTGTTGATGCAGAATAGGTTCCCCTGTTTTGGTTTTCTGATAGGTTCTTATAGTAGCACCCTTCCATTATGTTCCAGCCATGGTAGTGGGGTGAGTTGGCCACTGAGAAAAATAGGGAGAAGTAGGGAGGAGGGATTTATTTTTAAAACATCATCATCTCCTGATTTTCAGAGATGGTGTTCACAGCTGCCCCTCTTTACTTTCTTTTCGTGAAAATATGAATGATTCGTTCATATCACGAAAAGGAAGTAATGACATGAACACCATCTCGACAACAACAACCTCAAAATGTGACAGCTTTGAGAAACAAGAGAGTCAAACAATGCCAACTTTGGCAATAAGAAAGACTTAAAAGCTTCGGCAATTGGGCAAGATAAACAAGGTGCCAACTTTGACAACTGAAATTAGAGGTTTGCCCTGAAGCTTCCTTGACAGAAATCAGATGCCTGGGGGATGCCCTGGGCTCAAATCAAGAAATAAGATAGCCTAGGAGTGGGTTCCTGAGGCTTTGACTGAAAATAGGTGACTTGGGGAATGTCCCTAGCTCGAAAGGAATAGCCTGGAGTGGTGTACCTGAAGCTATTTAACAGAAAATAAATGACTTGGGGGGAATTCCCCTGGAATAAATTGAGAAATGGAATAGCCTAGGGCGGTGTACCTGAAGCTATTTGACAGAAAATAAATGACATGGAGGGATCCCTTGGTTTGTCAGGAAGTAAAAGGATTAGGGGTGATGCCCTGGTTGACTGGAAATAAAAGGAGGGGTAGACCCTTCGGTTGACAGGAAAGTAAAAGGTAGGGTTGATCCTTCAATTGACAGGAAAGTAAGAGGTGGGGTTGACCTTTCAATTGACAGGGAAGTAAGAGGAGGGGTTGACCCTTCGATTGACAGGAAAGTAAAGGTGGGGTTGACCCTTCGATTGACAGAAAAGTAAAGGTGGGGTTGACTCTTTGATTGACAGAGAAGTAAAAGGTGGGGTTGACCTTTCGATTGACAAAGAAGTAAAAGGTGGGGTTGACCCTTCAATTGACAGGAAAGTAAAGGTGGGGTTGACCCTTCGATTGATAGGGAAGTAAAATATGGGGTTGACCCTTCGATTGATAGGAAAGCAAAAGGTGGGGTTGACCCTTCGATTGACAGAAAAGTAAAATGTAGGGTTGACCCTTCGATTGACAGAAAACTAAAGAGAGGGGTGTTGCCCCTCGGTTGACAAAAAAGTAAAATGTGGGGTTGACCCTTCGATTGTCAAGAAAGTAAAAAGGGTAGGGTTGACCCTCGGTTGACAGGAAGTAGGAATCTGGGGAGATGCCTCAGTCTGAGTAGCTTGGAAATTCGGGGCATTGCCCCTTGACTAAAAAGAGTTGACATCTAGGGAGATGCCCCAGTTTGAGTTGTGTGGAAATTCGGGGTACTGCCCCTTGATTAAAAGTGAAAGAACCTGGGGTGATGCTCCATTTTGAGAGTATGATGGGTGCTAGTTTGGTGATGATGAACTTATTGGGGAAGAAAGGCCAATTGGAGTCCGTTCCTGGGGTATAGTTCCACTGTGGGAAGAATGTATGGCTGGCCCTTGCCTAGTAGCCATCATGGTTTCACCGGGAAGAAGATTTGGTGATTCTGCTTGGGGAGAGTTTTGCGGGATGCTCTCGGCTATTTTGGAATGCATTTCAATTGGGGAAGAATGAGTTCTTCTAAGCCTGATTAGGAAAGTGTTTTCAAGGAGTTAAGATTTGACATAACTGCTTTTTACAACAACCTGCAGAAAAAGGGTAAGTAGTGCATAGATAATTCAAAAACTGGGTAGATCCTGTGAAACCGTGACCCTTAAGATGACTCATGGACAGAGGAGAATGAACGAGGCAACCATAGCTTTGGAGCGCGTGCCTGGCCCAGTCTTTGTGATGATCGCCCAAGATGAGGTCGAGTAGTAGTAGCATCTTGTCCCTCACGACTTTAAATGTTCACCATTCTTTCATTTATTTTATTAAAAACACAATGTTTTATCAGATCAATGAAATTCATAACACGTATTGAAAAAGATGAATTTTATTCATGTATGTCAAACAAGTACAAAGAATGGACAACGGGGAAAATAAATGGAATAGAACAGGTCAAGGACAGGTGAAACCGGGAAGGTTCATGGATCCTCCAGTGAATCCCTGAGACTAGTGAGAATCTTAATTCCCCAACGTGACTTCATGTTCACCCTCAGCTTGGACTTGCACTCCTTGAGTCGGAGGTCTGAGTCATATTACCAGAAATTTGACCCTAACTTTTACCTGAGCCGCCCTTTCGGGTTTTCGACTCACCGGGTCACTCTAACTTTTGCCTAGGCCGCCCTTTCGAGTTATCAAGCCTAGCGAGCATTATTTTTACTTTTTCTTTCTTTTCTTCTTTTTTTTGCTTTCTCTGATTCTTGACATCCCCTCCTTAAGCATAGTACTTTTTCTCCGCTTCTGCATTTATAGGCATTGGTAAGTCCTCACCGTCCATGCTAGTCAGTATCAGGGCTCCTCCAGAAAAGGCTCTCTTTACGACATATGGGCCCTCATAGTTAGGGGTCCATTTGCCCCGGTTGTCCCTCCGAGTTGGCAAAATCTTCTTAAGGACCAAGTCTCCTTCTTGGAACTATCGAGGTCGCACCTTCTTTTCGAATGCTCGTTTCATGCGTCTCTGATACAACTGACCATGACAGAGGGCAGTCAATCTTTTACCATCGATCAGATTTAGTTGGTCATGTCGAGCCCAGACCCACTCAGCTTCTTCTAATTTTGCCTCCATCATTATCCAAAGGGATGGGATCTCTACTTCAAAAGGCAAGACTGCTTCCATACCATAAACCAAGGAGAATGGGGTTACCCCGGTTGAGGTTCGGACTGAGGTACGATACCCATGCAAAGCAAAAGGGAGCATCTCACTCCAATCTCTGTAGGTTACCACCATCTTTTGTACTATCTTCTTGATGTTTTTGTTGGCTGCTTCGACTGCCTTATTCATTTTAGGGCGATAAAGGGAGGAATTATGATGGTGAATTTTGAAGCTCTCACAGAGTTCCTTCATCATTTTATTATTCAAATTTGTCCCATTGTTAGTGATGATCTGACTTGGCAAGCCATATGGGCATATCAGTTCTCATTTGACGAATTTAACCATAATACTTCTTGTCACATTGGCATATGAAGTAGCCTCTACCCACTTTGTGAAATAATCGATGACGGCCAAGATGAAACGATGACCATTTGAGGCTTTTGGCTCGATGGGACCGATGACATCCATGCCCCACATTGAAAAGAGCCACGGTGCTGATAAGACATTCAGAGATGACGGGGGAGCATGAATATGATCAGTGTATATTTGACATTTGTGACACTTCTGAGCATAAGCAAAACAGTCCGTTTCCATGGTCATCCAGTAATAACCGTCCCTCAAGATTTTTCTTGACATGGCATGCCCATTAGTGTGGGTTCCAAAAGATCCCTCGTGAGCATCACATGATTTTGTTTGCTTCAGCAGTGTCAACGCAACAAAGAAGGATAGAGTCATAGTTTCTCTTATAAAGCACATCACCATTTAAGAAAAAACCCATGGCAAGCCGTCGTAGGGTTCTCTTGTCATTCTCCGTAGCACCGTCGGGGTATTCTTGACACCGGATATATTTCTTAATATCGTGGTACCAAGGTTTTCCATCTGACTCCTCTTCAACCACTTGGTAGTATGTGGGTTCACGACGCTTTCCTATCTCGATAAGAGGCATGCCATAGTCATTACTTACTCTGAACATTGAAGCGAGAGTGGCCAAAGCATCATCCATCTGATTGTCATCCCGAAGAACATGATGAAAAGAAATCTCATCAAAATCCTTGATCATTTCCTTGATGTGGGTGTGATAGGGAACCAACTTGCTATCCCTAGTTTCCCACTCACCTTTTAATTGGTGGATGACCAAAGCAGAGTCCCCGTAGACTTCCAACGACCTCACTTTCATATCTAGCGCCGCTTGGATCCCTAAAGAGCATGCCTCATACTCAACGATGTTGTTGGTGCAATCGAAACATAGCCTGGCGCAGACAGGGATGAACTCTTTATCTGGTGAAATCAAAACGGCTCTGATTCCATGCCCCAGTGCGTTAGAAGCCCCATTGAACCTTAAGATCCATTTGTCTTTACTACCACCTTCTTCATCAAACAATGCCAGGATATCCTCATCCGGGAAGTCAAATAGTATCGGTTGGTAGTCGCTGACAGGTTGGGGCGCTAAGTAGTCTGCCAAGGCACTTTCTCTTATGGCCTTTTGAGTGATATATGTTATGTCGTACTCAGTTAATAGTACTTACCAACGAGCGATCCTTCCGGTCAAAGCAGGCTTTTCAAAAATATACTTGACGGGGTCCATCTTAGAAACTAGCCAGGTGGTGTGACTCAACATGTACTACCTTAGGCGCTTAGCGGCCCATGCTAACGCGCAACAAGTTCACTATAAAGCGGAATACCTTATCTCACAATCCGTGAACTTCTTGCTTAAGTAGTAAATAGCATGTTCCTTCTTTCCAGTCTCATCATGTTGCCCTAATACACAACCCATAGATTCATCCAACACTATCAGATACAAGATTAGTGGCCTTCCAGGAGTCGACGGTACCAAGATTGGTGGCTCCCGTAAATACTGCTTTATCTTCTCAAAAGCCATTTGACAATCTTCATTCCATTGTGCCGGTTGGTTCTTACAAAGCAACTTAAAGATCGGTTCACAAGTTGCTGTCAGTTGTGAGATAAACCGAGCAATGTAGTTCAACCTTCCCAAGAATCCTCTGACTTCTTTTTTTGTACAGGGAGGAGGCATTTTGAGAATCGCTTTGACCTTGTTAGGATCTACTTCTATTCCTCTCTTGCTTACAATGAACCCTAACAGTTTGCCTGATCTTGTGCCAAAGGTACACTTGGCCGGGTTCAACCTGAGCTTATACTTCCTTAACCTTTCAAAAAGCTTTCTCAAATCAACAATATGCTCTTCATCGGTTCTAGATTTGGAAATGATATCGTCCACAAAAACCTCTATCTCCTTATGCATCATGTCATGGAAGAGGGTCACCATCGCTCTTTGGTAGGTTGCCCTAGCATTTTTCAAACCGAAGGACATCACTTTGTAGTAGAAGGTGCCCCACAAGGTGATAAATGTGGTCTTCTCCATGTCTTTGGGTGCCATCTTAATCTGGTTATACCTAGAGAAACTATCCATGAATGAGAAGATGGTATGTTGGGCTGTGTTATCAACCAAGACATCAATCTGTGGCAGAGGAAAATTGTCTTTGGGACTAGCCCTATTTAAGTCCCGATAGTCTACGCACATTCGTACCTTTCCATCTTTCTTTGGGACAGGGACGATATTCGCCACCCACTGAGGGTATTTTGCTACGGCTAAGAACCCGGCATCAAACTGTTTCTTAACCTTGTCTTTGATCTTTAGAAGTATCTCTGGCTTCATACGGCGTAACTTTTGCTTTACCGGTGGGCATTCAGGCTTTAGTGGTAACTTATGTTCGACGATGTTGGTATCGAGCCCAGGCATGTCTTGATAAGACCAAGCAAAAACGTCACGAAACTCTACTAAAAGCTTGATCAATTCTTCCCTTCGCTCCTTACTTAGGGAAGCACCAATCTTGACTTCTTTCTTATCCTCCTCATTCCCCAAATTAATAATCTCAACTATCTCCAAATAAGACTGAATTTCTCTATCCTCTTGTTCCAATAACCTTGTTAACTCGGGTGGTGGCTCATAGTCTTCTCCACCTTCTTCGTCGGTATAGTTAACTGGGTGATCAAAATCGTGAAGCGGGATTGTGATTTCATTAGTCTCAGGAGGGTCATTTTTGGATCTGCAATTTAGTGTGTTATGGAAAAAATAAAGAAAAGAAAGAAAAGGAGGAACAAGCAAGTAAAGAAAATGAATCAAAGCAAGGATAAAGGGATGAGAAGATTTTTTTTAAATTTCGATACGCATTTATTAATTAAATGATAAAACAAGTTCTTCGCCCTTATTACATGGAAAAGTCCCAAAGCGTTAGGCATAGCAGAGGGATAAACAAGACATTAAAGTAATAACAAATTACTTTGGTGAATCATTTAAAGTCGTAGGGAGTTCGACGGCCTCCCAGTTGCGAAGCTCTAGGCCCGGCGGGCAAACAATCACAAAATCAGCACTATCATAAAGACCATCTTCAACAACGGCTACTAGGCCTGGAGGCATCAATCCGACACTCCGGAAGCTTTCATAGAGATCACAGATGGAGACTCTTGTGGTGTGAGGTTCCCTACCAGCAATACGGGCAACCCTTCTTTCCCTCTTTTCTTCTTCCATCCTCCTCCTATCGGCGGCTGTGGGCCGGTACCCCAAGCCAAAACCATTTCTATTCTCAACAAGGCGCACAGGCTCTACCTCTCCATTTAAAGCACGCCCTAACCCCTTCCCAGGCTTATATCCTTCACGCAGTATCATTTTTGCCATCGCCAGGGATGCAATTGGCATGTAGGCTCTAACCATCATTGTCCCTTCCCCTACGTATGTGGCGTTTACAATTTCTAATTCCTAGAACGAGGTCTCAAGGGCCTCTTTCGCTGCCTCGACGTAAGGGGTCGTAATGGGTTTACTGACCAAGAAGTCTTCCTCACCAGATACGATTATCAACTTGTTGTCTATTACGAACTTCAGTTTTTGGTGCAGGGTAGATGGGACCACTCCAGCTGAATGGATCCATGGCCGACCCAACAGACAGCTGTAAGCAGGCATGATATCCATAACCTAGAAGAGGACCTGGAACGTGCAAGGTCCAACTTGAATAGGCAGTTCAATCTTGCCCATGACCTCCCTCTGTGTACCATGGAAGGCCCGCACAATTGTGACACTCGGCTTCATATATATCCCGTCGAATGACAACTTGGCCAATGTTGACTTGGGTATTACATTAAGGGATGACCCGTTGCCAACTAGCACTTTTGCTAGAATATGATCTCGGTATTTCACAGAGATATGGAGGGCCTTATTGTGCCCCACTCCTTCCGGTGGTATCTCATCGTCGGTGAAAGTCAGATAGTTATCTACAACGATGTGCCCTACTATTCCCTAAAACTTATCAATGGGGAGGTCATGACTGACATGAGCCTTATTTAGCACCTTCATTAGTGTCTTCCTATGTGGCTCAGAATTTATCAATAATGACAATAGAGATATTTTAGCTGGAGTATGGTTCAACTGGTCTAGTACTTGATATTCGATTTGGCAAATAAACTTTAGGAACTCTTGGGCTTCTTCATCAGTTACCGCCCCTTTTTTTTGCCACTAGTGCCTTCTCTACTTGCCTTGGTTTTCCCGGCAGTTTGATCATTCTTCTGCTCTAGAGGGGCGTATACTCTCCCACTCCAGGTTACACCCCCTACCCCGGTAATGTTTATGACCGACGATGACGACGGGTTGCTCACTGTCGAGCCTGCAATGACTACATCCACATTGTATTTCCACGGGACAGACCGTGAATCCTTAAATGAAAATGGGGTAGGTGTTTGAATAGTAATAGTTGGTCGCACAGAGACAGAAGCCACTGAGGGGCTCTTGTTGTAGAAAATTGTTAAAGGTTTAGGAACCGGAACCCCTGACTGTTCTTGAATCATATTCTCCCTGTCTTCGTGGTGCTTATAGACTTGCACAAAGTTGCCATCCATAAGCCCTTGAAGAAGTTCACAGAAGTTTTAGCATTCGGCAGTCTGATCCTTGTCATGCTCCTCAGTCCAAGGTTCCTTCACTAAACCTTGCTTGAGCAAGTGGGAATCAATTGTTTTTAATAGTGTCTTCACATCAGCAACATCCCTGATGCGCTCCTCATCCTTTTCCACGGCGTTAACTCCTTAACCTCCGTGATTGGGCAGGGGATTTATGGCCATGTTAGGACTTCCTTCTCGAAAATTAAGCCAGTCGACTTTGGTCAGATCTCTCACTTTGTATTTCAAGGCCACGCAATTTTCCGTGGAATGCCCCGATGCCCCAACGTGATAATCGCAAAGAGCGTTAGGATCATACCCCCTTGGGTAATGAGGTTGCATCGGCCTCGAGGGGTACGAAGCCACCAGACCCTTTTGAACGAGAAGTGGCAAAAGTTCGGTATATGTTATTAGGATAAGATCAAACTACACAGGGGTGCGCTCATTGTTGGGTCTCCTTGCATTCTGATTGGGATTGGGTGGTTGAATCACTTGTTGCGGGTGATGGTATGGCATGGGTTGCGACATTGGCGCTCTTACCATGGGCGGACGGAAGTGGGGAGTATAAGCTGTCGGGCCATGAGTGGCAGCGGCCACATAAGGATTGGGAGCTTGAATCGTGGTAGGGACGAACGGTCTTGGCGGAGCCGTCCTTTGATCAGAAGAGATGGAATTAGTTTCTCCATCTCTTCTCCTACCATCACCAGGTGCCGGCTTTCTTGTCGTTCTTGCCCCAGATAGGCCCCGGGTGATCTTTCCTGTTCGTATTCCGCTCTCTACCCTTTCCCCGATAGTCATAATGTCGGAGAAGTTAGATGAAACACTACCAATCATCTTGCCATAGAAGGGCGATGAGAGCGTGTCGATAAACATCACAACTATCTCTTTTTTTATAGCGGGGGACCACTTATGCATCTGTCTCTCACCAACATTGGGCATACTCCTTAAATGTTTCATTATCTTTCTTCACCATGTTCTGTAACTGAACTCTATTAGGTGCCATATCCATATTGTATTTGTATTGTCTGATGAAGGTATCTGCCAAGTCCTTCCAACAACGAATATAGTTCCGCTCAAGGTGTGCGTACCAGGTGAGGGCGGCCCCGGCCACGCTATCTTGGAAGCAGTGGATCAATAATTGGTCGTTAGAAGAGTAGGATGCCATCTTTCGGCAGTACATCATGAGATGATTCTTTGGACAAGTCACTCCCCGATACTTGTCAAAGTCTGGCATTTTGAATTTGGGCGGGAGAATAACATCCGTGACCAGACATAGCTCAGAAGTATCTATCAGTCCAAAACCTCTAGCGCCTTCCATCATTCTCAAACGTTCTTTCAAGATTTCTATCTCTCCCTTTTGGGGAGCTGTGACCGTGCTATGATCGGCAACCGGGTTTATCATGCGGGTTGTATCTTGGGGATTAGCCGTATAGGGGGTCGTGTACCCGTATGGATAGCCGTGTGGCTGGTTTAATGGAGCTGCTGCGTGAAGCTGGTTCATTGGGCCTACATTTAGCGAGGGACCCTGGGGTTGGGTTGTAGCTTGTACGACGTAAGTCGGCTGGGTTATCTAGACCTGTGTGTTTTGGGCTTGTGCATTGTAAGTCGGTTGGGCTATATGGGCTTGTGTGTTTTGGGCCTGATAGGCTTATGGGTCATGGAGTGGTGGCATACTTGGCTGGGCGGGGTGTGAAGCGTGAGGATTCACCGTTTGCTGGTCGTGGGCGTCTTATTGGTTAGCGAGCGGGGGATAGTATCCCGGTGGTAGGCCATAGGGTGGAAAAGGTATCGGGTTGCCGTCAGGGTCGGCAAATGTATGTTGTTGTGCATAGGACTGGCCATAAGGAGGTTGGGACTCAACGACAGGGTTAGGTCTTCCGATATGAATAGTGAGAGGGGGTGTCGTTGTGTTAGGGAGTTGGGTCCTTGCCGGGCCAAAACTAGGAGGATGTGGCGGGGTGGTAGGCTGCTATTGGGCGTCCTCAACACCTGCAGAAGAGCCTTCTTCTGTGTGTCTCTTCTCCAAAAGTCTAGTTAACTCTGCTACCCGCTCTTTCAGCTTATCGAACTCAGTTCTAAAGTCTCCGTCCACAACTTCTACCTTAACCACGAGTCTCTTTTGGAGTTGGGTCTAGTAAGGATGCCTACTCGTGATGTCTTTTGAAAAGAAAACAAAAAATCGTTAAAAAGCAGAACATGTTTAGTAAATAAAACAAGGCGATAAAGAGAGTGTAAACCAAAATTATGCGAGAAGTAATTCGGAACTTGTCGACTATTCTTCGACTGTTCCTCAAAACATCACGTTCAAAAGTACTAAGTACACGATAAATGGAAATTAACACGAGATAGTTGTGGAGACAAAAGATCCTTTCATTCTGAGATACTGCAAAAATACATAACTGCTAATCTTGTTACATCACCAGAAAATAAATCAGCCATTCCTAGCTCGGGCAATCATAGCCCTCATCTTACAAAGCCTTTCCATACAATAGTTTAAGAAGGTTACAATGTCCTTTGGGGTAGTAAGGGGATTAACCATTTCTTCGGCCTGCTTGAGTAGGAGTGGAAGGTCCTCTAGAGTCCCGTTGGCCAAATATGCCAAGTTGGCGAAGCGGTTCATCCCTAAACGAATGACCTTATCCTGCTGCGTTGTTTTGGCTTCCAAGGTGCGTATAGCCTCACGATAGTCTTGCTCTACTTCCATTGCATGTCGACGCTCACCATTTATTTCATGCTGGCAAGCCTCTATCACCTCGTTGAGTTGACACTCCACCCTGTGAATTTGTGACTGTAGTAATTCTTTTTACACCAGAGCGTTTCGCTCATTTTCCCTGGCCTTTGCCAACATATCCCTCAGAAGCTGTTTATCAGCCAGAATGGTGTCCCTCTGACGACTCTTCATTTTTAGTTGCGAATTGGCCGTTCGGAGGCATTGCTCTTGTTTTCTCATATGATCCCTTTCAGCTTTCCGCTTCTTCCCTACCTCCTCGATGGTTCGCTTGCTTTCTAAGTTCTCCCTTTTCTGAAGGGCATATTCTTGTTGAGACTTCAGCAAGTCTTCTTCTAGCTTTTTGTTTCTTGCAGTCAGTTCCTCTATCTTGGCTCTCATAGCTTTTGTTGCTTCATCTTCAAAGATTGGTGGGGGAACAGGCGCGCTTGTTGGGAGATAGGAGGGACTCCTGAACGGCAGCTTGACTATGGATACCCTATTTAGGATCCACTGATGGTATTCTTCTTTTACAGCATGGCTTCGAACCCCTAATTCTTTTTCTTTCTTGTGTACTTTCTTCTAAGCCTCTGCTATATTCCGGACGACAGAGGTGTAGTCTCCTTTTGCATAGTAGAAAACAAAGGGAGTGAGCGACTCCTCGTCAGGTGGCCCAAGTAGTGGGTAGGCTAATTGGCGCTTGGCGATGATAGGGTTGTAATTGATACACCCCTAAGTGCCCATAAGGGGAACATTTGGGTGGCTTCTACAGTGGTGAATTATGGCGTCAACCTTCAACCATTGCGGATACCACCTTACTTTTTCAGCTGTGAGCCCCACCAGATGATTGGCCCACTCTCGCCCATTGTTTGTCGTTAACTGGCAAAACTTCAGATCAGAAATAGGGCATTCAACTTTACCCACTTGGTTAAATCCATGTGACGTAAGCCACACATACAAAGCTGGCAGACAACAGATGATCCTTTTCCCTTCTTGTGTATGGCAGAAGTCCATAGTGCAATAGACATTTGCCAAAATAGCGATGATGGGGTTCTCCAATTTGAGCTTTCGAGCTAGGAAGACGTTAATAGCCTCGTAGTCCACATAATTGTTTATGTTTAGGAATAACACGACACCATAAATGGTAAGAGCCAAAGTGTCCATGAAGGTATCCCAATCTTCTTTTTCAGCTAGGAGGTGCATGTGTTTCTCATGGTATTCCCGAGCGAACCCCGGGATCTGATTTCTGCTTAGTTGTGCCCCCTTCAACACCTTTGGGCCAATTTTTAAGACACAAGAAACATAAGCGATATTTGCTTGATGCTCCAGATGACGGTAAGGTGTTTGTCCTTCTAGAGGCATCCCCAAAATTAGTTCAAATTCCTCAATAGACAGAGCTAGCTGGAAATCCTGAAATGTAAAACAATGAAGAGGTGGGTCATAAAACTGAGTCAATGCGGTGACCGCCTCAACTTGTACCTCGACTTCCAACAACTTCAAAATCTTTCCATATTTCCTGGCGAAAGCCATCTTTTGAGTCAGATCCAACTTCTTACCCAGTGCCTGTAAACTAGCTGTGTCGACCTTTTTTGCCTTAACATGCAGTAGCTTCCTAAACTCAGTTACACTTGTACCAAACCTACCTGACCCTATGTTAATTTCCATATTTCACTCGAAGGTATTCACCTAGCTCTGAATAGCTTCCTGCGGCAACATAAAGAAAGTGAAATCAGTCATTGGTAAAGGACGTGTTTCATAAATCGCTACCCCCTTAGCAACTTTTGGAAGACATTTCATAATTAGGAAGTAACGATTGACAAAACCTGTGACAAATCAAGAGCCACATGGGTTACGGACCTTTCGATCATCGTTGACTCTTTTTCCTTTTTTCTTTTTTTTTTGCTTTTTTGTTTTTTTACTCTCTTTTCTTACTTTTGGATGTTTTGTTTTTTCTATTTTTTTATCCTTTTTTTTATTTTTTGACGACACAGAAAATCCATAACTCAGGACCCAAAGACTTTAATGAAATATGAAAAATGAAAGGACTATTTGCCCAACAAAGGATCACTAGTTTAAAAAAAAATCATTTATGGAAAGAAGCAATCCTTTGAACGGGTAAATGGTCCAACAATTTGGATTAAAAGGGAGAGCGAGAAAGAGGAAAGATAGAGGAAAAGTTTGCCCCTTGTGGCCTAAAAATGGGTTTTTCTGAAGGCCTCCTATCAGTTCTAGGGTTTATCTAACAGTGGTACCTTACAATAGGTGGCTTGCACTACTGTCTAAAGGTCACTAGAGCCAAGATCCTATTCATGATGTTGACCACAATAGTAGGAAGTCTACTAGGTGTGGGCATCATGAATAAGTCGAACTCTAGCTGAGGTTCTCACGATAGCCAAACAGGAAGTACATCCCAAATGACACCGCTACCAACCTCCCCTAATCTTAAGTTTTATTTGGGCCTGGGTACAGGGTCCCACTCAAAAGTGTGTGTAAATTATGAGTGTAGTGCGTGAAAGGGGCGTCCAATACCTTTACCTTACCAACCCTTCACAGGGAACAAACACAGAACAACAAAACAAAGTCGTCTACCCTAGGGTTCAACAACATACAGACGTTAACAGAACATAAATGACAAAATATAAATAGGCAGAAACCACATACAAACATTGACAGAAAATAAAATAAAGGAAGAAGTTAAATAATTAACAGGCTATTTAAAACATGCGCTATAAACTTGATTGGCTTGACTCTCTAAACTCCCCAGTGGAGTGGCCATCTGTCACGACCGGGATCACGGCGGCACGGCCGACCCTAAAACGGGTTTCGAAATCCTCTCGAAAGAAAACAGGGAGTCTCCACCAATATTTTTAAGGATAAAATACCGGGAAAACCTTTTGTTAAAGCACTGGTTATAAAAGTAAAATTCTAAGTTCGGGAGTCAAATTACAGGTGAGGAACGTATTAGCACCTCACAACTATCCGTTATAAAACGGTTACCCCAAATTGATAGCGCGCATTATAATTAACCTGGAAATTATTTTTTGCACTTCTTTTAGAAAATGACACACACAAAACAACCAAGCAGACACAAACAAACAAAACAGACCAAACAGTGACAGTAAGAAATTTGACCAAACAGTGACTGTAAGAAGGATTAACAGGACGTCACGTCCAAATTAACCTTAATTTTTACATAAACGATTCAAAGATTAAAATAAAATTAAATAAGATGGAGTAGAATAAAGTTGATTAACAAAACTAAAGATTAACAGGACGTCTCGTCCAAATTAAACTCATTTTTAAGGAAATACTATTTTAAATAAAATATTAAAACACGAGATTAACAAGATGTCACGTCTAAATTAACCTCATTTTCAAGAAAATTCCATTTTAAATAAAATATTAAAAATATGAGGTTAACAAGACGTCACGTCTAAATTAACCTTATTTTAAAGAAAACATCATTTTAAATAAAATATTAAAAATATGAGATTAACAAGACGTCGCATCTAAATTAACCTCATTTTAAAGAAATTACTATTTTAAATATTAAAAATATGAGATTAACAAGACGTCGTGTCTAAATTAACCTTATTTCAAAGAAATTACTATTTTAAATGAAATGTTAAAAACGTGAGATTAAGAAGACGTCACGTCTAAATTAACCTCGTTTTAAATAGATTACCATTTTTAAATAAAATACTAAAAATACAAGATTAACAAGACGTCGCGTCCAAATTAACCTCGCTTTAAACAAATTACTATTTAAAATAAAATATTAAATAGATAAAATAAATTGAGATAATAACAGAGGCACATAAATTAAACAAAAGAAAGTGGGCCCGACAGAAACTGATTCCTGCTCCTACGTAGTCTCGAGCTTTCGAGAAGTCAGGGTTACGTAGCTCTTTAGGAAAATTGATTTCGAAAGAGTATTATTTTAAAATTATATAAAATTATTTCTAATTAATTAGCAGAAAATGAGGAAGGAAAAATACAAGGCGAAGTACATCGCACGTGCATAAACCTTCGAATTCTTATATCGCGAATGTAGGCAAAAGTAATCTCGCACGATATTGCTTATAAGATCTTGGAATAAAGATTATTTATTTTTTTGTAAGAGATACGTTTTTATAGAATTTATTTTTTTTTAAGCTTATTAGAAACTGATTGTACCCTTATTTTAGAAAAGATATTTTGATTTGATTTGATTTGATTTTTACTTTATATATAAAAATATTTAGATTATAATCTATTTTATTTTTAAAGCTCATCACAAATTAAAGAAACCCTTTATTGTTATTTCAGGAAAGATATTTGAATTTTTAAAATTCCTATTTTTGGATTTATCACAAAGAGGTACCTAAATCTAATAATTTATTTTCTTCCTTTTAAAAGGATCCTTTATTTATTCTAAAGGCTATTTAGATCTAAAATAAATATATATTGTTTATCTACTCCATAGGCACTACATCTTAAAATTTAGGACTCTTCACTTCTAGTTTGGCCTAAAATTTATTTGTGCATCTTCAAAAGATATTTAGATTATTCATTTATTTAAAATAAGCTGCTTTTTTTTAATTGTATGAGTAATAATAAAGAAAATAGGCCTTAAAGGTCCAAGGCCAGAAAACAAAATAAAAAAAATAAAGGAAAGAGGGTAATCGGAATGGGCCTCACTATTTGAGGCCCAAAATAAACCCTAGGAATAAAATAATAAAAGAAAGAAAAGAAAACTAAAGAGAGGGAGAAAGGAAATAGGGGGCGGCTGGTTATAAGTGAGAGAGAGTGAGTTTGAGTTAGAGAGAAAAAAGTGAGAGCTAGAGAGAGAAGGAGATCGAAAGGGGAGAGAGAGAGCCACCGAGTGAGGGAGTTCGGATCCGGGGGGTGACCGGTGCCGGCGCAGGGGAGCTCAGCGGAGGAGGGGCTCGAGAGAGGAGGACAGCGGCGGTCTGGTCGGCGCAGGGGAGCTCGGGGCCAGTGTCAGTGGAGGTCGCGGAGCTTGGGGTGCGTGATGGAGGCCAGAACTCACGAAGCCGGGCCGATGGGTCACCGAAGAGGAAAGTGACCAATCGGCAGACTTCTTCTTCTCTGTCTCCTTGTTGCTTTTTTGTTGTTGTGGTTATTGGGGTTGTTATTTTTGGTGTTTGGTTGTTATTATGGTTTAGAAGATTAAAAGGAAATGATGTTGAATGTTATTTTATGATCCTCTGTTTTTGCTTTTTTGCTTAAAGATGGTGAGGGTGGTTGAGATGAGATGGTGAAGATGATATATCTATTTTTGGTTTTCTAATTTGTTCCAGGTGATGGTGTGTGTAGGTTTGGTTGAATGTTGTTGGGGTGTTTGTGGTTTTAAGAAGGGGACGATGATGATGATGAGTTGAAGTTAATCTTGTTTGTTGATGCAGAATAGGTTCCCCTGTTTTGGTTTTCTGATAGGTTCTTATAGTAGCACCCTTCCATTATGTTCCAACAATGGTAGTGGGGTGAGTTGGCCACTGAGAAAAACAGGGAGAAATGGGGAAGAGGGATTTATTTTTAAAACATTATCATCTCCTGATTTTCAGAGATGGTGTTCACAGCTACGCTCAAGTGAGCTTGGGTTTAGGCTTTGCTTGTCATTATTCTTGCTCAAGCGTGGGACTCTTGTGCTCAAGCATGAAATCCTTATTGATGCTGCGCTTAAACCACGCTCAGCCACGCTCAAGCGAGCTCGGGCTCACGTTTGAGCGTCTCCTTCTCCCGCTCAAGCGTGAGGAAGGTCTTGATGCTGATTTATCCTCGCTCAAGCTATACTTTGTCATGCTTGAGCGTTCCTTTTAGTTGCAACATGTCCACTACATGCTCAAGCCATGCTCAAGCGAGCTCAGGCTCACGCTCAAGCGGCCCTTTCCCACGCTTGAGCGTGGAAGGGTCCTGATTCATTTTGCTTCCTTTAGTTCACGCTCAAGCGTGGAACATGTCATGTTCAAGCGTCCCTCTTGTTTTATGCTGGTGTTTCTTGGTTTCTTCAGGACTTTTGGCACCTTTCTTCATAGATTTTGAAAAATCAAGTTTTTTTACACAATGTGTTATTTACAACAGAAATTATGCTTAATTAATTACTAATCTAGTTAAATTATTTCCAAAATGAGTTTAATTGAAGTATTAAATCAATGTATAATAATCACTTATCAAATTCTCCCCAACCTAGATTTTTGCTTGTCCTTAAGTAAAAGAAGTTTGGAAAGGAAATCAAGCATTTAATAAGATCAGATTCAGTTGCAGACAAAATTTTTGAAGGCAATATTCTCGGTTTTTCTTAAGGTAAATACATCGTCAATACCAATCCTTTGAAATGCAATGCACCATTTAATTTTTCACAATGCAAGTAACCAATTAAGAATAAGGAACTCTCATTATTTCTCACCAGGTGTCTGTGTCGCACATTCATCATGAGAATTGCCTAATTAACATCGCCAATCATTTCCAATCAAACTCAAATCATAAGAGCAGTAAGGATCAAAAGGTCTTTTAAGGGTTGTAATGAGGCTGGGCTAAACAAGAATTCTTGGTTTTTCTTGAGTTCAAAATGCATGCATAAAGAAGAGCATAAGTTATGAGACTTTTTAAAGTTTTATAAGGTTTCTTCCTTTTTGAGCTACAAAATTTTTTCTCTTTCTCTAGTTCTCTATTTCTTATTTGAATCTCTGGAGAACTTACTGTTTTTAGCATTCTCTTTTTCTGCCTCTGTTTCTTTCATGACTCTTTTGGAAAAATGTTTTATGCTCTGATCAACTTTAAGCATGCTGATAAGGTAGGCTTTTTATTTCTCATGCTTGGGTTAGGGTGTTTTTATATAAAAAAATAAAATAAAATTTTGGCTCAAAAGTAGGCTACCAAAGACTAGGGCATATTTTTGAGGGTAGCTTTTTGGCTCTGGGTTATTTTATTTTCAAAATTGCCTTTATCCTTTCCTTGCTTAATTTCTTATGAAAAATGTTAATTAGAAAATTAGGCAATGCAAACTTTAGCAACTCTAATGAGACTCTCCGTGTTTAAATTTTTCCCTTCTCACCAAGTTATAGGGTATACTTCCATATTCTAAAAAGGTTCAAGCATGAAACAAATTTTAATGGTTTACGTCCTTCATTTTCATGGTCTTAAATCAGTTAATTTGCCTTCTCAAAAACCAATGTTACTGCCTCAAAATACTTGCTAACTCAGAATCTTTTCTTGATTAAAAAGTTTAAATCCTGGTTGGGTTTTTCAAAACTGTTTTAGTTTCAAGCATGTAACTTTGCATCAAAACAATCATAACACAAAAGCATGAAAAATGTAAAAATCTTCAAAGTATGCTGCAGTAATATCAGACTAAAAAAAAACTCAAGAGTAGACTAAAGCAATTAAAGACTAAAACAGTGTGGAACTAAAGCAGTTTAAGACTTAAGCAGAAACTCATCACTCATCCTTAGAAGAGTCATCCTCTGTCTCCTGTTCCCTTTCTGGAGGTCCCTGTGAAGAAGGTCCTGGCCTAGCTTGTGAAGTCTCACCCCCTCCCACAGAAGGAGGCCTGTCCCCAGGCCAAGCAAGGAGGGCTCCAAATTGGACTGGGTCCATCCAAGGGTTGGGTTGTCCTGCAGGAATACTATGATATAAACCATGATGTATATGCAGCAGACCTTTATGATTGGAATTTTGCTGTAATAAGAGATGGCTATTCTGGATCTGAATCTAGTGCATTCCTTGTAAGAGCATCAATGTTTCTGAGCTGAGGGTTGGAGGAGGGAGTTCTGATCCTGCTGGTGGTGCTTGCTATGTATCTGAGGCAGGTGGGGGTGGTGCTTCTTGTGCAATTGACTCTTGGGTACTGCAATACCTGTCAATGAAGCGTTTGTCTATGGGAGGCCTGATGGGTTTAAGGTCTTGTGCCTCAATCCCATGAGCTGCACAAAAATCAGTGATAAATGCAGGAAAGCCTAGACTCCCTTTTACCTTTTGCCCTGCTTGGGAGTATTTCTGATCAGCCTTCACAAACTTATGAATTTCATCCGAAATTATTTAGGCTAGATCAATGGATATGTCATTTTGCAAAATGCAATATAGTAAATAGCACCTACTAAAAATGAGATCAGAAACATGTGCATTAGGTGCAATGTTGGCAAGCATGAAAGAAGTCCATACTTGAGAGATGGTGGTCATGTCTTTCCTTAAAATATGCAGTGGGTTTTCTCCTTGGCCCATCTGAAAGTGACGACCTGAAATGCATATGGCCTCCTCAAGATCATTGGTGGCAATGAATTGGTTTCTTGCAAGCATAGCAGCGTATTCACAGATTTCTCTTTCTCCTAGCTCCATGATGCTTCTGAGGTAGAAGTTAATCTCATCCCTGCCATATGAGAGCCAATGACCTCTTACCCATGTTCTTCGGTCACCTTCTCCCTCCTTGGGCCAAGCATTAGCATAAAATTCTCTGACTATCTCTGTGTCATACTTCTCCCTTGGATAGCAGATCTTGAACCAGTTTCTTCTTCTCACAACCTGTAAAAACGCATCACATTCCCCTAAAGCCAATTTTATATTTCTTTCCAGGATAAATGTCCAATTGGAAATATCTTCATAGCGCCTGCTCTTGTCTTTGTTTCTGAATTTTGGGGCGTTATCTTGGTCTTCGTTCCTTGGCCTCTTTCCCTTATTTCTTCTCGAACTTCTTGGTGGGGAAGTGGTTATAGGAGAACTTGGTGCAACTTGCTTGGTCCTGGCCATTCTACAAAAGAGCATAACTTCAATTGAGGATATAATGAGGATGGTAAAAGACCATATATGCAGTGTCTGTGTCAAGATTGTAGGCCATATAAATGTCATTGATTATCATGTATGATGATTAGTATGCAAATTAACTTCTTTCAAGATTTTTCACAAACAGTCAACATGCACTACAAAGATGTTAAGAATAATAGCATCAATCCTCCCTTTAAATACCCAAAAAAAGAGAAGTCAACTATGAAGCCTTTTACATTATGATGGTAACACATTAGGAATGAGTATAAAGAAATCTTGAAGTTTCACATGCATTCCTAAAAGAGGTTATTGATGCTTCCTGCCAAGGTAATAACGTGATAAAAATTAAAAGAGGAGAGTTCAGTAGTTACCTGGAAGAATCGAAAATGGAAGCAGAGAAGAAAAATTGTAGTGACCTTGAAGTGAATTGTGAGTAGCATACAGTGAAAATGCTATATTTAAATTAAGAGAGAATGGGACAAGTAATGAAAATGGAATTTGTCAGTTACAAAACTTTGAAAGACAGGGGCGAGAATGGGCGGTTACATGAGTGGGGGTTACACAACGCTCCATTTATTAGCATCAGGGGTAATTTTCAAACCTCTCGCCCGAGCGTTGGTATATCACGCTTAAGCGTGATCATTCAGCAATGGTTAATCCAAGTGCGCTTGAGCATTTGTCAGAGGAAACTTTTCACGCTTAAGCGTGGTCGGTTTTATGGGATTTCCCTTAGAAAATGAAACTTGCGCTTTGGTTGGGCTAAATCACGCTTAAGCGCGAGTGAATTTTAAAATAGGTGCTTAAGCACTTTCAACACTTGCTCAAGCGTGCGTGAAGGATTTTTGGACCTGATGCAATTTATAATCCCTCGCTTAAGCGCGTAGTTATTCACCTAAGCGAATTTAAGTCAGAATCAAATTGTTTTTTGCTTAAGCGTATATCTATCATGCTTAAGCGTGATTACTTGTGGAATGACCCCTGATGCTTTTAATAATTCACGCTTAAGCTGGGAAGATCACGCTTGAGCGTGACTTCAAACAGAATGCCTATGCTTGAGCGTGAATTGTCACACTTGAGCTTGTACAAACCTGACACTTTGATTTCTGGTCTTGCTTTGAGCTTGAGCCCATTTGAGTGGATTGAAGACACTTGTTTCCCTTTTGACCATTTACTCTTTGGTCATTGGATGATGGATGGTGATGTTGATGAGAGTTCCTGAAAAATAAGAGAGGCTTTCAAACATAACATAAAAATTGCTTAAATTGAAACTAACTCGATTAACAGAGAATATAAAAGGTTGGGTTGCCTCCCAAGAGCGCTTGTTTATCGTCATTCACTTGACGCCTGATTTGTTTGATCATGGATCTGTCAGTTGAATGATGGTGGTGACCTTCTCCACCTCTCCTCCTAAATAAGGCTTGAGTCTTTGACCGTTTACAACCCAGGTTCTTTAAGATTTAGGGTCTTGTAATTCAATGGCCCCATAAGATCTTACTTCCTTCACAATGAATGGTCCTGACCATTTGGATTTTAGTTTTCCTGGAAACAATTTTATCCTTGAATTGAAAAGGAGCACAGATTATCCTGGGTAAAAACTCTTTTTCATAATGTGTCTGTCATGGTAAGCCTTCATTTTCTCCTTATAGATCCTTGATGATTCATAGGCATCCATCCTCCATTCTTCTAACTTGTGCATCTGAATTTTTCTTTCTTGAGCTGATGCCTTTGGGTCATAATTGAGAATTTTCATTGCCCAGAATGCCTTGTGTTCAAGCTCTACTGGAAGATGGCAATTCTTTCCATACACCAACTGGTAAGGTAAAAATCCAGTTGGTGCTTTGTAGGCTATTTTGTATGCCCATAAAGCATCATCCAGCTTTAAGGACCAATCCTTCCTGTTATGGCCGATTGTCTTTTCTAGTATCCTCTTGATCTCTCTGTTGGATACTTCCACTTGGCCATTGGCTTGAGGGTGGTATGGAGAGGTTACCTTATGCTTTACTCCATAGTGTTCCAGACACTTTTGATGTTGAGTGTTGCAGAAATGAGAACCTCCGTCGCTTATCAGTACCCTTGGAGTGCAAAACCTGCTAAAAATGTTTTTCTTGAGAAATTTGATAATGGTTTTGGCATCATCTTTAACACAGGCCAAGGCTTCAACCCACTTTGATACATAGTCTACTGCCACAACAATGTACTCATTAGAAAATGAAGTAGGTAGAGGTCCAACAAAGTCTATACCCCAGCAATCGAAGACTTCTATTTCAAGAATGACAGTTAGTGGTATTTCGTTCCTTTTTGATATGCTACCTGTTTTCTGACATACATCACAATGCTGCAAAAAAACATTAGCATCTTTAAACAATGATGGCCAATAAAAACCTGATTGGAGGACCTTAGCTGCAGTCCTCTCCCCATTGAAGTGTCCTCCATATGGGGAGCTATGGCAGTGCCATAAGATGTTGTTAGCTTCCTCTTGGGACACACATCTCCTTAAAATATGGTCTGATCCAAGTTTAAACAGGTATGGATCATCCCATATGAAATGTTTTGCATCCTTCAGAAACTTTTTCTTTTGTTGCCATGAAAGATCCTCAGGCAACACCCCTACGGCTTTAAAGTTTGCCATGTCTACAAACCATGGCCTTTCCTTTATCATTAGTAGCTTCTCATTAGGGAATTCTTCATTTACTTCCGGTTGCAGTAGTGTGACTTCCTTGTTAACAAGGCGAGACAAATGATCTGCAATAAAATTTTCACTGCCCTTTTTGTCTTTGATCAGTAGATTGAATTCTTGCATTAGCAAGATCCATCTAATTAGCCTGGGCTTAGAGTCAGGTTTATTCAGCAAATATTTAATAGTAGCATGGTTAGTAAAATAGTGACTTGGGACCCAATCAGATAAGGTCTAAATTTTTCCAGGCCATACACTATTGCTAATAACTCTTTTTCTGTTGTTGCATAATTTGTTTGGGCAGGGTTCAAAACTTTGCTCGCATAGTGTATAACATGAAAAAATTTTCCCTTCCTTTGTCCTAATACGACCCCAATGGGATAATCACTGACATCACACATTATTTCAAAATCTAACTCCCAATCAGGAGCAACTATCACAGGTGCACAAATTAATTTATGTTTTAAAGTTTTAAATGCATGCAGACAAGAATCATAAAAAATGAAGGGAGTGTCTTTGTTCAAGAGATTACTTAAAGGCTTTGCGATTTTGGAGAAGTCCTTGATGAACCTTCGATAAAATCCTGCATGGCCCAAGAAGCTTCTCACTCCTTTCACATTCCCTGGTGGTGGCAGCTTCTCAATTACTTCCACTTTGGCTTTGTCCACTTCAATACCTCTTTTGGAGATTTGATGTCCCAGCACAATTCCTTCAGTAACCATAAAGTGACATTTTTCCCAATTTAAAACTAAATTGGTTTTCACACATCTTTCCAATACTATACTCAAGTTTTCCAAGCATTGATTAAATGACGGTCCAAAAACTGAAAAGTCATCCATGAAGACTTCAATGGATTTTTCCACTAAATCTGAGAAAATAGCTAACATGCATCTTTGAAATGTTGCAGGGGCATTACATAACCCAAAGGGCATTTTTCTATATTCAAACACCCCAAAGGGACATGTGAATACTATTTTCTCTTGATCTTCTGGTGCAACAGCTATTTGGTTATATCCTGAGTATCCATCTAGAAAGCAATAGTATGCTTGTCCTACAAGCCTTTCCAGCATTTGGTCCATGAAGGGTAGAGGGAAGTGATCTTTCCTAGTTGCTGTGTTTAACTTTCTGTAGTCAATGCATATTCTCTATCCAGTGACTGTCCTTGTAGGAATTAATTCATTCTTGTCATTTTGTATGACGGTTACTCCTCCCTTCTTTGGAACAACCTGCACAGGACTTACCCAAGAACTATCAGAGATTGGATAAATTATACTGACTTCAAGTAACTTAAGTACCTCCCCTTTTACCACTTCCTTCATGGTTGGATTTAAACATCTCTGTGGCTGGGCAATTGGTTTGAATTCTTGTTCCATGTATATGCGGTGCATACAGTAGGCTGGGCTTATTCCTTTCAAGTCTTCTAGTTTCCAACCAATTGCTGTTGAGTGCTTCTTTAATACTTGAATTAATTGTTTTTCTTCTGATTCTGACAATTGCCTATTAATAATAACAGGTTTTTGTCCATCCTTGTCAAGAAAAACGTATTTCAAGTGTAAGGGCAACACCTTTAGCTCCATTTTGGATGCTATGACTTCTTTTGCTTTTTCTAGCAGCTTCTCATAATGAATTGTTTTCTGGATGTCATGCTTATCCTCCTCCCAGCTCTTTAAATTTTCTTTTATTATTTTTCCACTTGGTTCAGTGTCTGCCATTAACTCGACCAGTGGATCTTTGTTGAGCAATTCATTGGATTGTTCTCTGATGGCTATTTCTTCAATGTCGATTCTGAAGCATTGCTGCTTCTCCGCTTGGTACTTCATTGCTTCAAACATATTGAAATCTACTTCCACATCTTTCACTCTCACCTTTAGCTTCCCATCGTCCACATCAATAATCACCTTTGCAGTTTTCATGAAGGGCCTTCCCAAAATGAGAGGTACCTCTATATCTTCTTCAATGTCCATAATGACAAAATCTATAGGGAACACGAATTTGTCAACTCGTACCAGCACATCCTCTGCTATGCCGTATGGAAACTTCATAGATCGATCAGCGAGTTGGAGGGTCATTCGTGTTGGTTTCACTTCAAGATCTCCGATTCTTTTTACCATTAAGAGGGGCATTAAGTTAATGCTAGCTCCCAATTCTAAGAGTGCTTTTCCTACTAGTAAAGTACCAATAGTTACTGGAATTGTGAAACTCCCTGGGTCTTTTGTTTTCTAAGGCAATGTTTTTGAATAATGGCACTGCATCCTGCTGCGAGTTCCACTGCTTCTTCAAAAAATCTTTTCTTCTTTGTTAACAGCTCCTTCATGAATCTTGCGTACGTTGGCATTTGCTCCATGGCTTCCACAAAAGGTATGTTTATTTTCAACCTTTTGAAGATGTCCATGAATCTTGCAAATTGCCTTTCCTTGTCTATCTTTGAAGGGTTCTTTGGATATGGCAAACTTTTCAGTTGTGGTGCTGGGTCGTCTACCTTCTTCTTCCTTTCTTTTATTTCTTTCTTTTTTTCAACTTCATCCTCCTTCATATGTACATCATCATTCTTTTTGTTTTTCTCTTCACTGACTTCCTCTTTTGTTTTTTCACAATTCTTTTCTTCTACCTTTTTGCTTTTTTCTTCTTATTGTCCAATAAACTTTCCACTTCTTGTTGTGATTGCTTTGTATTGATCCTTTAGATTTGGGTGGGTATTAGATCCAAATTGAGAGTTATGATGTTCTGCAATTTGACAAGCCAATTGCCCCACTTGAGTCTCCAGATTTCTTATTGAAGTATCAGTGTTTTTCTAATTGGTGATTGAGACTTGCATGAATTTTTCTAGAGTGTCCTCTAGTTTTGATGTTCTTTCTGTCAAGGAAGGACCTTGTTGATAAGGTTGTTGTCTATTAGAAGTGCTTGCCTCTTGCTTCCATCCACCATTTTGATTTTTTCTCCATCCCTGCGAAAAATTGTTAGAATAAGCGTTGTTATTGAAGTTACCCTGCTTACCTTGACTATTCATATAGAGGATGGATTGGTCCCCTTGCTCTCCTTGATAGTGTCCATTCTGATGTTCCCCTCCACAAAAGTCATAGTTCAATTGTGATTGTTGATTATTTATGGAGGTTTGTACTGCATGTAATTGTTGTGGGAGTTTTGACATTTGCTGTGTTAGAGCTTCAATTTGCTGAGTCAAAATTTTGTTTTGAGCTAAAATGGCATCTGTTGTATTCAGTTCCAATATTCCCTTCTTCTGGACTTATGTTCTATCATGCTGGGCTTGGTAATCCGTGGATGATAATGCTTCAATGATTCTTGTAGCTTGTTCTGCATCCACCGTCATCATAGTGCCTCTAGCTGTTGCATCCAGTATCATTTTGGTGTCTGCTTTCAGTCCACTGTAGAAGATATTCAGTTGGGCAATATCTTCCAAGCCATGATTTGGACATTTTCTCAATAGAGATTTGAAACGACCCCATGCTTCACAGAAGGGTTCATCTTGCCCTTGTTTGAATGTTGTTATGTCTAATTTGGCTTTGATAAATCTGGATGGTAGGAAGAATCTGTGTAAGAATTTTTCTTCCATAGTGTCCCAACTGTTCAAGCTTTGATTTGCGTGAGATTGGAGCCATTCCTTTGCTTTACCTGCTAAAGAAAAAGGAAATAGTCTTAGATATATGGCTTCAATTATTTCCTGTTCAAAGCCCATGGTTCTAACCAATTCATAGAAAGTTGCCAAGTGAGTGTATGGATCTTCACTTGTCATTCCATGGAATTGGTGGGAACTAATTAAACTAAGAAAAGCAGGTTTCATTTCTATAGCCCTTATTGTGTTTAGAATAGCAATGCTTGAGTAATGTCTGGGTCCTTGTTGTAAAGTGTAATCTCCCAGTGTTCTCCTAGGTGGATTTTGATTGTTGCTATTGACATCCGCCATTCTGTAAGAGGAAGTTTTTCCTGTGTAGAAGTTCTGCTTTTGCTTGGTTTTCTTGATCTTCTTGAGGAGCCTATCTATCTCTGGATCAAATACGAGTTGTTCTTTTGGTCCCTGTCCTCTCAAGATCATAAATCAAGCACTCACTCTAGCAATGTTACCACACAAAAAATAAAAAATGCAAACAAATGAAATTTATTTACAGAGTCTTGTCAATTCAATGCTAAAATATTCAAACTTAAATCACCTCCCCGGCAGTGGCGCCAAAACTTGGTATGGTATTTTTATAAATCATACAAAGAAATGAAGTGTTCAAGGAAAGAGAATCAAGCTTGTATAATATGAACTCAATGGAATATTTGTGCCAAGTTTAAACATAGTGATTGTAGTATAGTATAGATGTCGTTCCACTGAGGAGGTGTTGGTTTGAAGATCTTAGTTCTTGAATTGATTTTGACAAAAGGTTTGGTTTGATTTTGTTGTACAAAAGATTGAATACAAATGAAACAGCAAGTGTTGAATGAAAATAATGATAGTAAAGTGTTTGGGTAAAAATAAGATTTGGAAAACTGGGATTGGTTTCATCGTATCGCACCTTTCGCAAGCTAAATAAATTTGCATGTATGTAAATTGAAATAATAATTTCTACGTCACAATCAAAGTCATTTGTATCGACCCTTGACTACAAAATTCATAAGAATGATTTCAAACCGCTGATCCCTCAGTCACTTTGAAACCATTCCAGCATTACTGATCGATTGTTTTGACGTTCATTGCGTTAGATGCCATCCCTGGTCAGCTATTCACAACGAGTATTTCATTCAGATCTGCTCTCAAAAGTTACTTCCCAGTATACTTAAGAAAACTTAAAACAAGAAAATAGTGATCAAGTATCTTCAGGCATTAATGGCAGAATGAAATACAGAAAGTATTAAATCTCATTAACATACATAAAAACTTACAGCAACATTACTTCAGGTTTGAATTGATTACAACCAATCCCAATCAGGAAAATTAGTTACTCATGCTATGCATTTTCACTTAAGAAAATTTGGAAATGAATACAGAATAAATGGTGGGATACAGGAGATGCGTTTGATGATATGAATGAGATAATCCAGTTGATGATTCCACTCCCCGTTCTCTACTTGATTTATAGAGATCATGTTTCAGCTTTTCTTTAAGACATGCAGAAACACACCAAGGTGGGTGAGTTGGTATCGTACCATTGGTTAATATAAAATTAAAAATCCCATGTTGCATGAGTCACGCTTGAGCTTAATGGTCATGCTCAAGCGTGAGGGGCCTGATAGTCCTGTTTCTGTCACGCTTAAGCCTTGCTCAGCTACGCTCAAGCGAGCTCGGGTTTAGGCTTTGTTTGTCATTATTCTTGCTCAAGCATGGGACTTGATGATGCATGATTTATCCTTAATTCCTTGCTTTAAATGTGTATAATTTGCCATTGCTAATTGTGTAATATTATGCATTTTAACACATTATCATAATTCAAGCTTTATTTAATATTAAATGAATTAGGCGATAATCTTTAAATGGAAATAATAAATCTTACTTGATTTCCCTTATATTGTAGTGAATAATTGAGGTTGTAATTGGGAAATTATGAAATTGAGCATCAGGGCTGACCCGTAGCGCCAGTACCACGCGTTGCATAAGACCTCAAGAGCTTACGCGTAGCGTCAAGCCTACGCGTAGCGTCAACAGTGACGAGGATCCCATTAACAGGCTGTGTGCAACTTCAGAAGTGGGGGATTTATTTATATTAAACACATATTGGGCAATCCATTATAGACATACGGCACTATCTCAGTGGGGAACATGCAGCACAAGTGTCTAAGCATTATTGAAGAATTATTGGAGAAAATAATGTATTCTGAGTCATAAAACCTCACGCGTAGCCTCACAACTACGCGTAGCGTGGAAGCAAATTCGCAACCCTGACGCGTAGCGTCCTGCTGACGCACAACATCAGCAGGAGACCTTTACCTTTGCTTTCACTATAAATAGGACCAATACCAAAGGCTTCAAACACACCATTCCTCCAGCATATTCATTCGGAGTAACAGAGGTACAAAGCCTCTAGGAGGAAATTCTTCTCTCCTATTCCGGGTTTGATCTTTCTTGTTTTTTTTTAGTTTGTTTTAGTTATGGAGGGCTAAAACCCTTAGATTGATTTTCTTGGAGGTTAATGTAATGTTATTTTTGAGGTTTTGATTTTTAATACATTTCCTTGTTATTAATCTCTTCATAATTCTAGCTCAATTATTTAATATCTATATTGTTTAATTAAGTTGTATGCTTAATCAATTTAATTATACAGTTAGAATTGAATAAGAATTATATTAAGATAGATTAAGAAATATACATGCTTAATGAATGTTCCAAAATCAATCTTAATAGTTGTGGTTTGCTTAATTCCATAACGTTGAAGTTAGATTATGTATGTAGGTGATGTTCTATGTATGTTCAATAATTCCTAGAATTTAAAATCTTGACTCTTTTTGCTTAATTAGGATGCTTGATTAAAATCTTCATTTTTAATTGAATGAAAGTAAAGGAATTATGAATTAAAAGACGCTTAGTTGATTAATTCAAATTGAACTAAGAGATCGATAATAAGGAAAGTGTATAGAATTCTTTTCAAATCCAAGGATAAAATAAATTGCAATACTCCAAGAAAATCAATCGCTTGTTAGTTATTTGTTTCATATTTATTTAATATTCTTGTATTCTATATTAAATTTCTGTGAGAATCAAACAAACCCCCCATTGTATGTTTGTTGAACTGTTGTTTGTAAGAATAAATTTTGTTTGTTAGATTTTAGTTTCTTAAAATTAGTTTAAGACTTAATTTTCCTAAATTTTGGTGTTGATCCTTGAGAGAACGACCTAGGTTGACACCCTAGTACTACATTAATTAATTTTAATGTACTAATTTGACGGGACCACGACTCTAAAAATAGACACGTCAGGACTCTTGTGCTCAAGCGTGGAATCCTTATTGATGCTACGCTTAAACCACGCTCAGCCATGCTCAAGCGAGCTCGGGCTCACGCTTGAGCGTCTCCTTCTCCCGCTCAAGCGTGAGGAAGGTCCTGATGCTGATTTATCCTCGCTCAAGCTATACTTTGTCACGCTTGAGCGTGCCTTTTGTTGCAACATGTCCACTCCACGCTCAAGCGAGCTCAGGCTCACGCTCAAGCGGCCCTTTCCCACGCTTGAGCGTGGAAGGGTCCTGATTCATTTTGCTTCCTTTAGTTCACGCTCAAGCGTGGAACATGTCATGTTCAATCGTCCCTCTTGTTTTATGCTAGTGTTTCTTGGTTTCTTCAGGACTTTTGGCACCTTTCTTCATAGATTTTGAAAAATCAAGTTTTTTTACACAATGTGTTATTTACAACAGAAATTATGCTTAATTAATTACTAATCCAGTTAAATTCTTTCCAAAATGAGTTTAATTGAAGTATTAAATCAATGTATAATAATCACTTATCACCTGTATATATCAATGACGTATGAAAAAAATTGTCATCCTAAATGGGTATAGGACCACCACCTTTGTAAGAAAAGTGAGATTGATCATAACACCTTGTAAACAGTTTGTATGGATCAGAGTTAGATAACTGCATCACGCATAAGTCTAGAGTACGAGGGGAAAGTTGAATCATTTATAGAACTCATTGTGAGGAATGCTGAGGAGGTGAATGGAAGGTATTTTTGCCCTTGTTTTAAGTGCGAGAACATCTACTGTGTGATGGTTTTCTACGTAGTTATACACGTTGGATATGGCACGGTGAATATGTGGTGGTGCCAAGTAACAACTCTCAAATTGAAAATCGAAGCTCGATGCATGACATCGATGTCAACATGGATGACCGACTCGAGGATATGATCCGTGATGTGAGGGTAGAAGGTTTTAAGAAAGCTCATGTATATACGACTCTGTGTGAGGATTATGAGTAGCCGTTGTATCCAAACTACGTTAATTTCACAAGGTTATCAGCAGTTTTGCGATTGTTTAATTTGAAGGCCATAAACGGGTAGACGGATAAAAGTTTCACTGACTTACTGAAGTTGTTGAAAGAAATGTTCCCAGCTGGAAACACCTTGCCGAATTGTTACTACGAGGCCAAAAAGGTGTCGTGTCCTATAGGTTTAGAGTATGAGAAAATACATGCATGCCTAAATGATTGTGTATTATTTCGGGGTGAGTATGAAATGCTGCATCGATGTCCTAGGTGTGGGGTGTCACGGTATAAGAAGAAAGAGGCGGATTCTGATGAGGTCTGTACTAAAAGGTCTTCTACAAAGGTGTTGTGGTATCTGCCCATAGTTCTAAGACTAAAGCGTTCGTTTGCCAATACAGATGATGCAAAGGTTATAAGATGGCATGCTGATGAAAAGGTTATTGACAAACTACTTAGGCATCTGGCCGATGGATCGCAATGGAAGAAAATGGATACGATTTTTCTGGATTTTACCCATGAACCAAGAAATGTTAGGCTTGCACTAGCCACAGACGACATGAACCTGTTTGGGAACCTGAGCACAAACCATAGTTCATGGCCTGTTTTGTTGTTTACAACTTGCCGCCATGGCTATGAATGAAGCAAAAATATGTCATGTTATCAATGATGATTTCTGGTCCATGACAACCGGGGAACGACATTGATGTATATTTAACTCCATTACTTGAAGACCTCAAAATGTTGTGGGAAGACGGGGTTGATGTGTTTGACGGGTTTACAGGGCAATCATTCAAATTGGGTGCCATACTATTTTGCACGATCAATGACTTTCTAGCATATGGTAACTTATCCGGGTAAAGCGTGAAGGGTCATAAAGCTTGTCCTGTATGTGAGGAGCGAACTAGTTCTGTGTGGATGCACCATGGTAGGAAAAATGTTTATCTTTGACATCAAAGGTTTCTTAAAGCGAATCATCCGTTTCGGAGGTTGAAGAAGTCGTTCAACGGTACCCAAGATTTTTAAATGGCTCCTCCACCACTATCTGGTCGCGAGACATATGAAAAGGTGAAAGACATCAACGTGGTGTTTTGTAAGTGTGAAAAACAATCCCTAACACAAAACAACTGGAAGAAGAAGTCAGTGTTTTTTGACCTGCCATATTGGAGGGAGGTTGATGTAAGACACTGCATTGATGTAATGCATGGGGAGAAAAATGTGTGCGACAGTTTGGTTAGTCTTAAACATACCCGGGAAGACTAAAGATGGCCTAAATTCACGTATGGACTTAGAGTTGATGGGTATACGTCAGGAGTTGCATCCACAATCAAAGGGCAAATGAAGATATTTGCCCCCAGCATGTCATACATTGTCCAGAAAAGAAAAGAAAAGTCTGTGTGAATCATTACGTAGTGTGAAAGTTCTGTCTGGTTATGGTTCAAACATCAACACATGTGTTTCCATGAAAGATTTGAAGTTAGTTGGGTTAAAGTCTCACGATTGTCATATGTTGATGAAACAATTTTTGCCTATCTCCATTTGTGACATTCTTCCTAAAAATGTGAGAAATGTCATAACAAGGCTGTGTATGTTTTTCAAAGCTATAACACCCCTGATTTTCTTTACTCGAATCCCGATGTGATCGTCATAATTAATAAAAATACGAATAAATTTTTCACGTTTGAAAACATTTCCAAGACACCACCATGATCACATCAAGACCCAAATCACAGAAAACCAAAGAGTGAGACTTAGAAACCTATAACTGGATCGAGAAATAGTTTGCCCATTCGGTATACAAAAATAACAGAGTTTACAGCGGAAGAAAAATGTGTATATCGGGCACACGCCTAGTCCCATATATAAAGATATGAGAAAAGGCTCGGCAAGAATACAATGGCATATCATAAGCCTAATATACAACCATCATCATTTTACATAATCGCATAAGCATGCGATGCCTAAGATATAAGTATATACTCATCTATATGGTCATGCGTCATACATCATCAATGTTCATATTCATAATAGACCATAACCAGTCCAACCTCAATTCATATATCTCCACTATTAGTACATCATCCAAATGTATAATTATATTCACAATTCGTCCATCAATATCAATAATTACAACATCATGCTATCCATTATATACATAACACATTACATTACAATGCTGCCGGCCAAGGCATTTCGTTACCACTATTTACCTTTCCAAAAGCTTTACTTTTAAAAACATCCTCTTCCCATGGCATTCCTGCATCAATACTAAAAAGTAGACCACATGGGAGAGTGAGTTATACATTTCAAATGACGATATAAATACAATTGAAATTATGTGCATATGCATATCAACATCATGTATGCTTTGCTAAACCCATCAACAATAATCATAGATTATTAATTCAACAATATATATTCATTTCATGCTTATTCATCAAATCATAGCAAAGCAAGCATATACACATTTGTCACACCGCCACAATGGACCAACACATATATATAGGCCATTCTAGTCTTTCATCAAAGCCACCATGGGCTAACACAATCATTAACAATCATAAACAAATAAGCCCTTCATTACCTTGGGCCATCACATACATATCGTCATATTCAACATCATTTCGTATATTCATAACATTTATTACTTTTATGTGGCCTTTCGGTATATTAATTACCCATCTCATCAACACCATACCATCATCTCAATCATCATCAATCATCATCAGATTCTGGCATATATCCATGCTATATGCAAATGCTCTTATGGCTAATGCATATGAACAATGGAATAATCAACAACAATTGCGGATCCGACTGTGGGAAATAACACCAAGTTATGGGTTCAAGCATGATCACATACCATGCCCCTGCTGCAGTAGTAAAATGTGTATACATATATCATAATGCATGCATATTCACCATATTTTTACTGGTACCAAACCGCATCGTCCATCATGCAACACCTGGTCATTTTCACCATGACCGCGGTATACGACATATTCAACATATGGTGTTGCGGGCCGGCCAGATATCAAATCATGGCGGCTGTGATCCCAAGGACCACCGGGGTCACCTGCTCATCAAGAGCCACCCCCCACAAAAGTCAGCCACATGTAGCTCCCCGTAGCAATACATGGGCGGCTTCGTGACTTACACATCGAGTCACAGGGGATACAACAAATTGCTCGTGCACTGAGCCACCCTCCCACTGGGTCGGCCGAGGGAACTCCCCTAATGTTCCAACATCGGCGTCTATGATATGCCATGGATGCAATGCAATGCAAATCAAATGTATTCTCACTTTGTGCATCCTAAATGCCACTCATCAAACATCATCATCATAATCACCAACACTACCTTACACCTTAGTGGATTTCATCATTGTTGGTTTCTTAGTCATTATTTTCGAGTTTTAATATGGCATTATCATCTCAACATATTTCAAATACATTCCACATCATATACGCAAGTCAACACTTGCAATCAACCATAACGGCATTACAATATTATATAGTATTCATCAATAATACCTCACTTTCATTTAGTGGGTTTTCATCTCATTATTCATTACCATTGCTCAAGTATACGTTATATGTATATATATAATTGTGTGGCATTCAAAACATTTTCAGTTTCGTAATTTCATACCACACATACAAGACTATGCTTGTATCACACACAATGGCACACAACAATTTATCACTATCAATATGCACCTCTTTGTGCAAGAGAGTGCTCAACCTCATCATTTATCATCATTTAATATTACATTTTCTCTAATTTATCTACTTATAATTCATACTATGTCATTTATTTATCCCTTAATACATTTCAAATTCATTCTATGGTATATCTCATAATCCCGCCATCACAATCTCATTATCATCCTCTCATCATTCAATCTCAGGTGGCAAATTCATCATAATTCATTATTTTAGTTCAGGTGGTAAATACCTAATTAATTAATTCCCATGTACTAATCAACCTTAATCACCACCATGTTTTACCTTCATCACGTTATCTCTCATACATCCCCATATTCGTCTCAGATTTACCTCATAATGCCAAGAAGGAGGGTCAAACATAAGCCCGCCACCATTAATATTAAGTAAAATCCATTCTGGTGGAAACTTGCTCAAGCGAGATTCACCTCCGCTTGAGCGAGATAGGCCAGACCTGCCAGGGCAACAACAGCATGGAGTGCTGGAGCGAGCCCACAAATTCCTTAAGCGAGACAACATTAAGCATCAGACCCGATTCTCGCTTAAGCGGACCACACTCTCGCTCGAGCGAGAATTGTCCAGTAACAAATCCACTGGCATTCGCTTGAGCGAGACACCTACTCGCTTAGGCAAAATCCGACCAGAGGTCGTCCCTCGATTCTGCACTCACCCACTAGGCAAGACTTCCCAGCACTCGGGTTTTTCTCTCGGTAAAATCAATCCAAACCGACTCCCAACACCCGGGTTTTCACTCGGCAGAATCTCCCTGAGACCGGCTCAAAGCACTCAGGTTTTCCACTTGGTAAATTCATTCTAAATCCGAGTCTTCACTCACACAGGGTTCCACTCGGTAAACATTCCAAAGACCGACTCACCACCTAATTGGTCACTCACTCAGCATCTCATTTCAAAACTGACTCATCACCGGACCAGTTCTCACCTCGGCGTTTCATTCCAAATCTGACTTCCTTTCTTTTTCACTCAAACGGAGTTATTCCAGAGTACTTCTGGACAAACTCATACCGAGTAACCCCAATCGGCATCATACCACTTGGAATTGCACATTCGGAGGCACTCCACTCGAGACAGGTTACACTGGACTTAGAAATTCCCCATTCGGGACTCTACTGCCCAGATCATCACACTCAAAAGCCTTCTTACTCGGATTATGTCCGTTTCCTCACTCGGAAGATGCTGACTCAGACATAGCTCACTCGGATTTCACTCAGAAATTCACCATATCTTAGTTTATTTTCACAACACCCACTCGGACGGGATTCGTCCAGGGTCTCACCCATTCTCCGTTCGCTCATCTCGCTTGGGCGAATACTATCCCCTAGATCCTTCGCTCGGGCAAATTTTGTCCAGTGGCAAATCCTTTCTCCCTCGCTCGGGCGAAGCCCCATTCGGCTGGGCGAATTTCCTCCAGAAGCTATAATACTGATACAGGGATCCTCGCCTGAGCGAAATCCCATCTCGCTTGAGCGAGACTACACGGGCATATGCAGAATCAACAATTCTTACAACTTAACATATGAAATCTCACTCTAGGCCAACAGATTCACCACCAATACATCATACGCATCACATGAGGCATATAAACTCTCTCTCTGCCCATTCATACTCAGAAAATCCTCATTCAAACTTGTCAATTATCCCTTTAAATTCCAATTCATCAACTATAATCACTCATCTCAAAACAATCCTCTATATTTTAACTCATTCATTCATAAATTTTCACCATCATTTAGTTCACGTCCAACCAAGGGGCCATCAACCACTTATCATCAATATGATATAAATACATACATTTTTATAACATTCAACATAAGCCAAGCCATCATTCATCACTTCATCAAATTAATCATATAAGAAATTCATGGCAAGGCATTGCATGAGTTCAACATATACATAATTAACAATGAATTCACTCATGCAATTTGAAATAAAAACTCCTCTCCTACCTCGAGAGAAGAAATCAAAATTCCAACGCTCCGATTGCTTTGATCATTATGCATCATCGTTCAAAATACAATCCTATCCACAATTACACATACACATGTAATCAATAAATCATCACAAAACATCACTTCTCTTAACTTATGATCAACTCCTAGACTTTTCTAAGCTCCAATTCCATATACCCATGTTAGGCTTCGGGAATCCCTTTCCCCAAAGCTAAGATTCTCCAAGTCTTAAGGGTTAAACTAATCCAACAACATCAACACTTAAGATTAATCCCTCAAATCAACATACTATATACATGCATATATCTTCATTTGCAACTCATGACTTAGTTCACCATTTTATCACATCAATATTCAACTCCTATCCTTCAAATATTCATTTCTATGTATAACATCATTCCAAGGTACCAAAATAATCAAAATCATCAAGTGGGTCAAAAATCCCCAAATTATTAATACTTAGGGTTTCCTTTCCAAACATTCAAGCCTAGGGTTTCCATTTCTACCCACATGCAAGGTTTCTAACATCACCATCTTCAACTCAACAACCCCAAAACCATAAACAAAACAAGGTGGAGGTAAGAAATCTTTACCTCAAGCTTAAGCTCCATAAAAATGGAAATGAAGTGAGGAAGAGGGAGGAGATGATCCCACAAGCTCCCAAGCTCCATAGATGCCATTCAAGCCTCACAAATATAAGCTTTTGTATTAGTTTTGATGAAAATGGGTATAGAAGAGGGTTGGTCACGGTTTGTGCAAAAGAAGAATAGAGGAGGAGAAGAAAATGATAAAGATGGAGTGGAGGAGAAAAGTGTACCGAGAATGAGGAAGAGAAGGGAAAAATTAGACCAAAATTGGACATTGTCCAATGGTTAAAAGGATGTCATATTTTGCTTTTACCAATGGGTAATAATTCCCCATTATCCAACGGGTAAAAGAACCAAGTGATAAAGAGAAAGAGGCCACAGTGATAATGGGAGGAGAAAAGGGATTTTTGGTTTTCTTTTAATTCCAATTGGTTCGTATTTTCCCCGGTTATTATCATACATCGAGTCCAATTAATTATTTCCTTGACACCAAAAATCATTTTAAATATACCATCTTAACCACGATAATTTTCCAAATATTCTAGACCCGTTAAACATCTAATTAAATCACGTGGGTCCCACATCACCAGTTAATTCCTCCGGTTCTGGTTAGTCTTAATTTACCGATAATTCACCTCTAATGTCTAACAAAATCTCCCATAATTATTTGACCATAAACAATCAATTATCATCATCCAATAAATTTATTTTATTTAAAAATTTGGGATGTTACAATCCACCCCACCAACAAGAAACTTCATCCTCAAAGTTTAACCTCGACATATATCATAAGGCCACACTTCGGCCACACACCAGTAAAGTCTAATGACACCAAGAAATAATATTGGACTTCCCAAAGTCCACAGGATATGATCATCATCACTCCTTTATCCAAGTATGAAACTTCATTTATACCAAAACCAGTCACTACTCATCGGTTTTCAAGTTTTGTTCGACCCAACTCATATATTCATATCCAGTACCACCAGATAGACTCAATACATTTACCATAAGCAGTTACAACACTACACTTGCCCGGTCTATGTGTTGCTGTATCCGACATACAGCAAGGTATCCCAATCCCGTAGTGGTTACCACAAACACATGAGATCGGTGCAGAAATGCACGTTGCCACAATGCCTATGGCATGTAGAGACATATCAGGATAAGTACCTTCACGTCATGTCGCTCATATTATTCATGTCAATTTAAATAATATTCCTTCACACATGAGACTTCCTAAGAAGTCACACAAGCCCATGAGTAATATACTCGCATCATATTATCATTTAACCATAATCCGACGTAAATCATGCCATGCAATTCACCAATTGTCATCCATCATAACCATATATGGATACATCAACCATAGATTTCTAATCATCATAGGGTAATCACCCCACCATTGGACTTCACCCATCCCGAAGTCATTGTAAAATAACTTAGAATTCATTTGTCTAATCCGAACATTGTCGGTTATAATTTGATTTAAGCTTAAACAAATCACCAAATTCACATAAAAATCTCCCACACTGGTGGGTCTCCCTCATTTATCATAGCCAATGCTAAGTTATACCCCAAATTCATCATCATTATTCACCAAGTACATAGGGGTTTATGTTTTCTTTTCAAATCCAATCACACATCAGCTCTAGCCTCAACAACTCATTCCACAGTTTATTTCACTATGGTCTAATCATTCACAAGATTCGATCTCTCATGAGGCTCAAAAATTCAAGGGTCACAAAGTACCCATTGTGGAATGCTTCCACCACAAATAAATTCATTTAACATAGCTCATAGAAACATCATAGAGCCTAGACCACCACAGGGTCAAATTCAATAAGGTTCGATTGTTCAAGATCATTTTGAGTCATTCGGGGTTACCATACTTAGTGGGTCACAATTAAGCCAATCGTTCACTCTGTTCACCAACATATCACAACCCCAATCTGCATATACACAATTTCAATATTCAATCATCTTATTACTTACTCATGTTCTCCATCCAAAAGGGATATAATAATTCACTTGCATTACATAATGTAATACTCCCATGCTCAAGGATATAAAATCCATAATTCAAAATAGCACAACCAATCATTTTAATTTTTATGAATACCCACACTAGGGAATTTTATCACCATCATTCACACAATTTAATTTTAACACATGAATCTCTCACATCTATCATCTCCTATCCGTGATCAACATACGGCATAGGTTCATCATTAAATCAATTCATATTTAATATATCATATCCATGATCACACATGGTTCAATTTCATCATCATTTAAAGTCATACTCAAATATCAATATTCAAATGCATAATATCAATGTATTCGTCATTCAAAGGAAATAGTGTAAGGAACTTGGCCGGACTTACACAAACAACCATATCAATCACATTGAGGGATTCATCCATAAATATATTCAATCTCATGATTTATAAGTTTTCCAATTGAGCAACTATGCTCCACAAGTACATCATACGACCCCGATGAAAAGGGCATACTCCTATAACATCAATCATAACATGGATAACCATTCACAAAGAATCCTTGATATGAATCAATCACAACTCAACTTTAATGATTCACAATAATCCTTAATAAGCAATAATGCCCTTATAATCAATTCACAATTCTTAGACACTTAGTCCTTCATATGTCCATGTAAGGCAATCAACCATAATATCATTATTCTCTAGATAATTATGATTCTTAAATCTATGCAGAACAACCATATTCCAATAATCATCAAAGTGTTCCAATATTGAGCAATCGTGCTCTAACCATCCATAACATCAACTTTAATACCAATCAACCATGCACTATCAATAACCAAGTTCTCTAATTCAGAGCAAAATATGCTCTGATACCAGAATTATAACACCCCTGATTTTCTGTACTCGAATCCCGATGTGATCGTCATAATTAATAAAAATACAAATAAATTTTTCACGTTTGAAAACATTTCCAAGACACCACCATGATCACATCAAGACCCAAATCATAAAAAACCAAAGAGTGAGACTTAGAAACCTATAACTGGATCGAGAAATAGTTTACCCATTCGGTATACAAAAATAACAGAGTTTATAGCGGAAGAAGAATGTGTATACCGGGCACACGCCTAGTCCCATATATGAAGATATGAGAAAAGGCTCGGCAAGAATGCAATGGCATATCATAAGCCTAATATACAACCATCATCATTTTACATAATCGCATAAGCATGCGATGCCTAAGATATAAGTATATACTCATCTATATGGTCATGCGTCATACATCATCAATGTTCATATTCATAATAGACCATAACCAGTCCAACCTCAATTCATATATCTCCACTATTAGTACATCATCCAAATGTATAATTATATTCACAATTCGTCCATCAATATCAATAATTACAACATCATGCTATCCATTATATACATAACACATTACATTACAATGCTGCCGGCCAAGGCATTCCGTTACCACTATTTACCTTTCCAAAAGCTTTACTTTTAAAAACATCCTCTTCCCATGGCATTCCTGCATCAATACTAAAAAGTAGACCACATGGGAGAGTGAGTTATACATTTCAAATGACGATATGAATACAATTGAAATTATGTGCATATGCATATCAACATCATGTATGCTTTGCTAAACCCATCAACAATAATTATAGATTGTTAATTCAACAATATATATTCATTTCATGCTTATTCATCAAATCATAGCAAAACAAGCATATACACATTTGTCACACCGCCACAATGGGCCAACACATATATATAGACCATTCTAGTCTTTCATCAAAGCCACCATGGGCTAACATAATCATTAACAATCATAAACAAATACGCCCTTCATTACCTTGGGCCATCATATACATATCGTCATATTCAACATCATTTCGTATATTCATAACATTTATTACTTTTATGTGGTCTTTCGGTATATTAATTACCCATCTCATCAACACCATACCATCATCTCTGTAACATCCTAAAAATTTCAATCTCATGTATAATCATCTTAAATCTAGATCATTAATGATATTACCAGTTATATTAACTTTCTACATAAGTTTGGCTGCAAATTGAAGCTTCTTTTGATTCGTTCAAGTAGTTTTCTATAGTATTAACCTCTGGTAGCACTCTGATTGGAACATTACCGAGTAAAATGTTAGAGAGCACGAAATTCCGAGTTAAACAGGTCAGAAATAAGACTTTCCAAGTGAATAAAAGATCTGTTTCCGAGTGAAGGTTGAAAATTCTGAGTGAAGGCTATGTTGTCCAAGTAAGACATGACCGAGGGAGCCACTACCGAGTGGAGTCCTAGCCTCGGAGACATTTGGAGTGAAGTGTGTTCGAGAGAACCACTTCTGGGAAAATTCCGAGTGAATCGCCTTTGAATGACTCGTTTCCGAGTCAAACGTCTTCAAATGACTCATTTCTGAGTCAAACATCGTCAAGTGTCTCATTTCCGAATGAAACTTCTTCGAGTACAATGATTCTGAGAGAAGTACATCCAACCGAAGGAAAACTCATTTCCAAGTAGTGAAATTCTGAGTGGGTTAGCTCAGAGTTAAATGTAACTTTTCTGACGCCGACTGAAATATATACCAAGTGAGTCATTAGGTGAGGTACTTCTGGAACAGAGAAAGGTTGACTCCGAATGACCTCAGTTATAACATTTCCGAGTGACAAATTCCGAATGATCCTTTCAGTCATATGAATTTTGAGTTATGCACTTCCTGAGAGAAGTATTTTCGAGTGAAGAAAGATCTCTAAGTACTTTTAGGTGAAAGATGAGTCGGATTTGTAACAATGTTACCGAGTGGAAAACTGAGAGAGATGAGTCGGCTTTGTATTGATGTCGCCGAATGGAAAACCGAGCGAGAGGAGTCAGGTTTGGATTGATTCTGTAGAGTGGAAACCGAGCAAGATGAGTCAGGTTTAGAAACATTTAGCCGAGTGACAGACCGAGCAACTGTGGAGTCGGTCTGGGATGACTTAGCCGAGTGAAAGACAGAATGTGAGAGGAATCGGTACTAGAACAGGTTCACCGAGTAAAAACCGAGTGTTGGGGAAAGACGACCTCTGGTCGGATTTCGCTTAAGCGAATGGATCCCTCGCTTAAGCGAGTGAGTGTGTATGGAATTCCTTACTGGACAATTCTCGCCCGAGCGAGTGGCTAGTCGAAGGGGGCCTCGCTCGAGCAAATGTATTTGGAAATGCTTACTGGAACAATGTCGCCCGAGCAAGCTGAGGCGCCTAAGCGAGATGGGCTGTCTTGCTCAAGCGTTTCAAGCAGAAAACACTTCCAGGTGAAATATTTTCCGAGTGGAGCAGTTCTAAACTGAAACTCTGATAAATTCTTCTCAGACTGGCCCGGTAGTGGTCCAGTCGGCAAATATACCGACCGGTAGAGTTCCAGTCAGCAAATATACCGACCGGTAGGATTCCAGTCGGCATATATCCCCAGAATACTGAACCAGTGTCAGAATTTAATCTTTTACACCAATCTTGTCATTTTGTACATATTTTAATATATTTTTCATCAATCATACAAGGCTCCAGTAGGTAGGCGGCGGTAATGGTCAAAATATAGCTCACTTCTTTTCTAAAATCTCTATTATTTCCATAATTGATGCACCTAACCTCCAGTCACGAGAAAGCTTGTCCCCCACTTGTCTTGTACATTATTAAATCAATACCACACCTTTTCCAAGTCTGAATTCTCAGAACAAACCAAAAATTAGTAAAGTCTCTCTTTCTCATTTCCTTCTCTATGTACAAGCCACTCTTGGTTGGAAGCTAGGACAGTAAGAAGGAAACGTTTTTCAACCAATCTAAGACCCTTCATCAAGGTAAGAGGGGATAGGGTTGTGAATAATTATGGAATGGGTAGAATTGTATGCTATCCTAGGATTTTCCAGAATTAATTTCGTATCTTGTTGCTCAATTTAGAAGCTGAAAACATGTGAATTTGATTCTGACTTCTTCATCAAAGTTGTAAATCTTTTTGTTATGTGAATTTTGAACCTAAACCGACTGATTTGGATGTGTATAGCATGAGTTATAGCCAAAATACTACAGAATGTCTATTTGGAATACGTATCTTATATTTTGTGTATATAATAATATTCCGGGAATTATACATACAAAATTAGACTTTGCTGTCTTCACAAAAGTTGTAGATATTTACGTTACGGATCTATAGAAAGTGGTTTCAAGTTAAAAGGATATTTGTAGCTCTAGTTATGCCTAAAATACAAAAGTATGTTCATGCTGAAAATCTGTTAACATGAATTATGAATTGTATTTTTAAAACTAGGAATTTTATGATGAGAATTAGTGTTTAGTGTCTTCATAAAAGTTTTAGATAATTGTGTTTTGAGTAATTTAGAACTGGTCTCATGCCAAAATTATTTTTGTAGCTCCAAAAATGTTGAAAATACCAACATATGTACGTTTCATTACTTTCTTTGAGATGGTTTAGTATACTGTGGTTATGTGATGTTTCTGTTTGGAATTTGAAATTATGGTCTTCATAAAAGTTATAGATAATTTTGTTATGGAGCTACAGAAAGTGGAATTTCTTAAAAAGGATTTGATTTTCTCACGTTATGGTTATTTTTCTAACGTATGTTGCTGTTGTAAAATGCTGAAAATTACCTATAATGGTTATTATGGATGAAAATGATATTTTTTATATGAGTAATGATCTATTATTGAATTATTGAGAGATTATGGATTATTATGGATGTTATTGAGTGTCCTATACATGACATACAATATGTATATCTTTGTCATGAATAATTATGAATGACTAAATTATTGTATACATGAATGCCTTGTGGTTTATTGAGACATATTGTTGAAACAGTTAATCCATGATTCTGAAAATTTTTATATGTGATGTGTCCTTTGAGGACTTGTGGTTTTTCAAGTGGTTTTGGAAATATTGATATCATGGTATGTTAAATCTATAAAGGGAATTAAAGGCATTCATGCATCATAAGCATTTGGAGTGCACCATGGAATTTAGGGGTTCCATGATTGCCTACCCTGCTGGGGGGTTACTCTATGATGAGTTAAGCCCTATTTTCGTAATGAGCCATGGAGTGTAGGGATTCATGGTTATGCTAAGTCCTACTTGTGTACTTCGGTACTTGAGCGCCATGGAGTGTAGGGATTGATGGTTTATGCTAAGTCCTACTTGTGTACTTCGGCTCTTGAGCGCCATAGAGTGTAGGGATTCATGGTATATGCTAAGTCCTACTTGTGTCTCTATGAGACTTTTTACTACAGTATTCCCACCAACCAAAATGGATCCATTATGACATCATTTGACTAAGTTCAAGATTTATTATATATAAATGAACTTGTTGGCATATTCATCATATCATTATGGTTGTTGATTGTGTTTGTGCAATTTCACTTATTTTATAATTATTCTATATTCTGTCTCACTCTTACATTAAATTTTTACAGTGCATGCTACACAGAATGACGAGAGATGCCATGAATGAAGCATTTATGAATTATTGCTTGGACTTTAGTTTCATTTGAATTTTAAATGGGTTGTAATGATATTATGTACTGTAATTTTATCTATCGTTTTCACTATATAAACGTATCATGTTTTATTTGTTCACGACTAGTATGCATGATAATATTCCGCATTTATCAATTTTTACGTGACCTCAGGATTTAGATCACGAATTTCAAAATATTCTTTAAATGCAAAAAATTTATTCGGGAAAAATTACTTGGGCGTCACATTGGTGGTATCAGAGCATTTTCAAAAATTCAGGACAAATTGCTATGATATGTATTGTTTCCTTGATATGCTACATGTATTGTTTCTTTAAATTGTTTGTTACTTGCTTGATAATATGTTAAGTATATGCTATATGAATTGTTGCTTGACTGATAAATTGTAAATTACTTATGGTTATGTTATAATCTTGTAATTATATATGATATATATATTTTCCCTTAGAATTAGTATAAACCAAACTACGAATATAGGATGGCAAGAAACAATAACGACGCTATGGCATCCACTTTCAACCGCTTGGCTAAAGCCATAGAGAGGCAAAATCAACCAAGAAGTACTGGGGGACTTCACGGATTAGATCACTTCCTAAAAAGGAAGCCATCACAATTCAAAGGAGGCTATAATCCAGAGGTAGCATACCTATGGGTTAAGGAAATGGAACGCATTTTTCGAGCCTTGCCCTGCATAGAATTCGAAAAGGTAGAGTATGCCATCTATATGATGGTTGAGGAAGCAGAAAACTGGTGGATCCATGCCAGAATTCGTATGATTGAGACTGACAGACCTTTGGACTAGATCAACTTCAGAGATTATTTTCTGGAGAAATATTTTCCAGCGAGTGTGAAGAGCCGAAAAGAGCTGGAATTCATGGAGCTGAAACAAGGCTCAATGTCTGTTGGTGAGTATGCTACAAAATTTGAAGAATTATCTCTCTTTTATCCTCCTTTTCAATAGGCTGGTGCTGAAGCCTTGAAGCATGTCAAGTTCGAGAACGGGTTGAATCTTAAAATCAAAGAGGCTATCGGTTATCAAGAAATTTGGAGTTTCCCCATCTTGATCAATAAATGCCGAATTTTTGAAGAAAACCACCAAGCCAGATTGGCACAAGAAAAGATTAATAGACAACTGAGACCTCAATTAGTTGCCTTCCAAAGAAGAGGATCGTTCTATCCAACTCGTTTCACGGGAGGATAATCATCATCTTCTGAGAGACGCAACAATCATATGAATATAAGGTGTCTTAAGTGCGGAGGTAATCACCATATACATGATTGCAACAGACGCATAGAAGATGTCACTTGCTTTTGATGTAATCAGAAAGGTCACATCAGTCCAAATTGTCCTCAGAATTGTCAAAACAACAACAATAACACTATGAATCATCAAAGAGGTTCTAATTATCAGGGAGGCCGTGGAGGAAACACGCGTGCTGTTCAACCTCCAAGACAGAATAGAGAGTCAACAGACCAAAGATTACAACCAGCAACGGGAAGAGTCTTTGCCATCAACAGTTCAGAGGCAGACCAAGCAGACGACCTTGTGCAAAATAAGTGTGAGATCAACGGTACCATTTTATCTGTGTTATTTGATTCTGGTGCTACACATTCTTTTATTTCTGAGGAGTGTGTTAGACGTCTTCAATTACTTGTGAAGTCTATGATATATGACCTGATTGTTTCCACTCCCACCGGTACACAACTTAGAACTACTAAGGTGTGTAACGAATGTTCTATACTCATAGAAGGTTGAAACTTTCTTGTCAATCTTGTTTGTTTACCTTTGAAGGATCTGGAAGTAATTCTAGGGATGAACTGGTTATCGGCGAATCGAGTCTTGGTGGATTGTCATAACAAGACCGTGATATTTCCATCAGAAGAAAATCCTATTTCTGACAACCTCAAGATCTTTGCCTTAAAAGGTGAAATTCAATTGTTTACCTTGTTTACTCTTTCTAAAGGAGATAGTGAATCTAAAGCAATTGAGATGCCAGTTGTCTCTAAATTCCCTGAAGTATTTCCAGAGAATGTCTCAAGTTTACCTCCAGAACGTGAGATAGAATTCTCAATTGACTTAATTCCAGGAGCGGAACCAGTGTCTAAGACTCCATATCATATGTCACCTATTGAACTGGCAGAACTAAAAAAGCAAATTGAAAAGTTGTTGGAGAAGCACTTCATCAGGCCCAGTGTGTCACCATGGGAAGCGCCGGTATTGTTCGTCAAGAAGAAAGATGGAAGCATAAGACTATGTGTAGATTATCGTCAATTGAATAAATTGACGGTGAAGAATAAATATCCTTTGCCCAGAATTAATGATCTGATAGATCAATTGAAAGGTGCTACAGTATTTTCCAAGATTGATCTACGATCGGGTTATCATCAGATTTGTGTCAAGTCTGAGGATATTCCAAAGACATCCTTTAGAACACACTATGGTAATTACGAGTATCTTATGATGCCTTTCGGAGTGACCAATGCCCCAGCTGTATTCATGGATTACATGAATCGAGTGTTTCATTCATACTTGGATCAATTTGTCATTATCTTCATTGATGACATTCTGATTTATTCTAAGACATGGGAGGAGCATGAAAAGCATCTTCGAGTGGTATTGCAGATTCTGAAAGAGAAGCAGTTGTATGCTAAGTTGTCTAAATGTGAGTTCTGGTTGAAAGAAGTAAAATTCCTAGGCCATGTAATCTCAAGCAAAGGAGTGTCTGTGGATCCTTCTAAAATAGAAGCTGTAACAAATTGGGAGAGACCTACTTCAGTCACTGTGATGTAGGCTCTTCATGCACTTTCTTGAAGAGGGATGGATCTAGGGCTCTTTCTTCTATCTTCCTTCAAAGCAAGCTTGAGAACTTCTTCTTCAAGGCAAGGGAAGCCGAAACTAAAGCCTAAAAACTAGAGGAATGTGACGCCAAAAACAAAGGAAAAGAGAGTGGAAATGGAAGGAGAGAAGGAGGACAATGGAGGAAGGCTTAGAAAAAAGGGAGAGGGAAAGGTTGGAGGCCACTTCCTAAGGTGTAGGAAGATAACTCCACTCACCACCAAGGGAGGGAGAAACCCCTTGGATAAGAGCTTGAGAGAGCTCTCAAATTCTAGAGAGAAGGAGGAGAATCTCTCACTAGGAAACACTTAAGTGCTCTCAAATTTTGTAAATGAATTAATGGTCCTTGATTACAAAAGGAGAAGCCCTTATATAGGCCATGGAGGATTTCGGCCAAGGACTAGAAGAATGGGCTTGATCATGACTCCAAGGCCCATTAAGAGAAAAGATGAGCAAATGGCCTATACATGGCCCAAAAGGGAAAGTACAAGGCCCAAAAGTGGCCCATTTGACCTTGTAAGGCCCAAAGCTATCCTATAAGCCTAGAGAAACTATTTAGGAAGTATATTACAAGTAAAGTACACATAGATCCTCATAGGTTCTTTATTGGGCTTAGGCCCACTAGAAGAGAGAAAAGAGAAAAGGGCTTTATGAATGCTCTCTTTGGCCCTTTTGGTCTTTGCCCTTGTGAGGGGACCTCTATATGCCTCAAGTCCTTTCTCCAATGTAGTGTGAGGGTCTTCCTTGGGTATGTCCACATTATGCTCCCCCTCTTCAAAAGGATTTGTCCTCAAATCAAAGGCATCATCCTCATCATCTATATCAAAAGGAGACAAATCAGTTATATTAAAAGAAGCACTCACACCATAATCTCCTGGTAGATCTAGGACATAAGCATTATTATTAATTTTCTTGAGAATTTGAAAAGGCCCATCACCTCTAGGGTTGAGTTTGGATTTTCTCAAATTGGGAAAGCGTTCCTTTCGAATGTGTAACCATACCCAATCTCCAACCTCAAAGGTGATCTCCTTTCTTTGTTTATTTACACAACGAGCATAATGTTCATTTTTAGTTTGTATTTGGTGTCTAACCTTCTCATGAAAATCTTTGATAAATTGGGCCTTTGCCTCTCCATCCATATGAAGGACAGAGTCAGAAACCTCAATGGGCAAAAGGTCCAAGGGTGTGAGAGGGTTAAAACCATATACAACCTCAAATGGACTATGCTTGGTTGTGGAGTGTTGTACCCTATTATATGCAAACTCAATATGGGGTAAACACTCATCCCAAGATTTTATATTTTTGTGTACTAAGACCCTAAGAAGTTGTGAGAGGGTCCTATTTACTACCTCTGTTTGGCCATCCGTTTGAGGATGACAAGTTGTGGAAAAGAGGAGTTGTGTTCCTAGCCTTGAGCAAAGAGTTTTCCAAAAATGGCTTAGGAATTTGGTGTCCCTATCAAAAACAATGGTTTTGGGTACACCATGTAATCGCACAACCTCTTTAAAGAAGATCTTAGCAATATTACTAGCATCATCAACCTTATGGCAAGGAATGAAGTGAGCCATCTTGCTAAACCTATCCACAACCACAAAGATAGAATCCATTCCCCTTTGGGTCTTAGGCAGGCCTAACACAAAGTCCATTGATATATCAATCCAAGGTGCACTAGGTGTTGGCAAGGGAGTATATAAACCACTAGGTGAAAGTTTTGATTTAGCCTTTCTACAAACAATACACCTAGAGCAATGTTTTTGAACATCCTTTTTCATTTTGGGCCAATAAAAGTGTTCATGTAAGGTAGACAAAGTTTTATCTCTACCAAAATGACCCATGAGTCCTCCCTCATGACTCTCTCTAAGTAGTAGATCTCTTAAAGAGCTTCGTGGAATACAAAGTCTATTGGCTTTAAAAAGATAGCCATCTAAAATGTAGAAGCCCTTATGAGATGTAGAAGTGGAAGATGAGTTAGAGATGTTTGAAAAATCAAGATCATTTGGGTACAAAGACCTAATTTCATCAAGCCCAATAACTTTGGCTCCTAGAGAGGTAAGTAAAGAATGCCTCCTAGATAAAGCATCAGCCACAGTATTGGTTTTGCCATTCTTATACTTGATGACATAAGGAAATTGTTCCAAATACTCAACCCACTTTGCATGCCTTTTGTTTAACTTATGTTGCCCTTTGATGAATTTCAAAGATTGGTGATCACTATGTATCACAAACTCTTTTGGGATTAAGTAGTGCTCCCAAGTTTGTAGGGCTCTAATTAAGGCATAAAATTCCTTATCGTATGTGGGATAGTTAATAGTGGCCCCATTAAGTTTTTCACTAAAGAAAGCTATGGGGTGACCTTCTTGTAAAAGCACAGCTCCTATGCCCACATTAGATGCGTCACACTCAAGCTCAAAGGTTTTAGAAAAATTTGGAAGTTTTAAAATTGGAGCATGAGTGAGTCTATCTTTGAGATCTTGAAAGGCTTTTTCTTGCCTAGGCCCCCACACAAAAGAAACATTCTTTTTAACCAACTCATTTAAAGGGGAGGCTAGGGTTGAAAAATCTTTCACAAATCTCCTATAGAAACTTGCGAGACCATGAAAACTTCTTACTTCACTCACATTTTTAGGTGTAGGCCAATCTTGGATTGCCTTAACCTTAGAGTGATCTACCTCAACACCTCTAGAACTAACTACAAAACCAAGAAAGACAATGGTATCCATGCCAAAAGAACATTTTTCAAAGTTAGCATAAAGATTGTTTGTTCTCAAGGCAAGCATAACTTGTCTTAGGTGGATTAGATGAGAGGTCATGGACTTTGAGTACACAAGAATGTCATCAAAGTATACCACAACAAAATGCCCTATGAAATCCCTTAAAACATGGTTCATAAGTCTCATGAAGGTACTTGGTGCATTAGTTAGGTCGAAAGGCATGACTAACCACTCATAAAGGCCAAGTTTGGTTTTAAAAGCGGCTTTCCATTCATCTCCTTCTTTTATTCTAATTTGGTGATAGCCACTTTTAAGATCAATCTTGGAGAAGATTGTAGATCCACTAAGCTCATCTAACATGTCATCAAGTCTAGGTATGGGATGCCTATACTTGATGGTGATGTTATTAATGGCTCTACAATCTGTACACATTCTCCATGAACCATCTTTCTTGGGTACAAGTAAAACCGGTAATGCGCAAGGGCTTAAACTTTCTCTAATCCAACCTTTGGAAAGTAGTTCATTCACTTGTTTTTCTATTTCTAAACTTTCCTTAGGGTTGCATCTATAGGCAGGTCTATTTGACAAACTAGCCCCAGGTATAAGGTCTATTTGATGCTCAATTCCCCTAATAGGAGGTAACCCTTTTGGAATGTCTTTTGGGAAGAGGTCTTTAAATTCTTGTAAGATATTTTGGATCCCTTTGGGCAAGGGGGGAGGAGAGGTGCCCATTGAACACAAAGAAGTGTTAGGGATATCTTTTGGATATATGATCAAGCAATGCTTTTGTGAAAACATGGCATGTTTCACATCATATTTATTTGCAAAGAGATTAGGTTGGGAGTCATTATAGACAATAACTCCTTTCCCTTTATTGTCTTTTTTGTTTTTCTTTGGTTTTTCTAAACTCACATGGGAAGAAGATCCTAACTCTTTTTCTCTCTTAGCTTTCATTTGGATTTGGTCTTTAGCTACTTGTTGTGGAGTTAGAGGATGTAATACTATCTTCTTACCATCTAGTTTAAATGTAAGGGTGTTAGTGAACCCCTCATGAAGGACCTTCCTATCAAATTGCCAAGGCCTTCCTAAAAGTATATGAGTTGCTTTCATAGGTACTACATCACATTTGACTTCATCTCTATATGTGCCTATGGTGAAATTGATTAGGACTTGCTTATTGACTACCATTTCCCCTTTTTCATTTAACCATTGTAATTTGTAGGGACTTGGATGGTCTATAAGCTCTAATCCCATCTTTTTGACTAGTCTTTGGCTTACAACATTTGCACAACTCCCACTATCCACAATGAGAGAACATAATTTGTCATTAATGTAACATCTTGTATAAAAGATGTTCTCTCTTTGTGTTGTGTCATCGAGTTTTACATGACTACCAAGCAACCTTCTAATCATGTACAACTCACCATCATCCCCTAAAATATGCTCACTGTCACTGGAATCACTACTAGAGTCATCACTTGAATAGTGAGAATCAGAATTAGACTCTGATTGACTTGAGTAGGTTCCATTGGTTTTTAAAATCATTGTTCTTTTTGTTGGACAGTCCGAAGCAATATGTCCTCTTCCAAGGCACTTAAAACATTTTATGGAAGAAGATCTAGAGGATTGTGGTTTTGATGATGGATCATGCTTATCATGTTGATTGCAAAAGACTTTGCCATTTTTGTGTAACTCACTTTGGGGTTTAGTGGAGGAAGCGCCCACTTCTCTCTCTCTAGGGTTTCTCTCAAACTTACCCTTATTTTCTACCTATTTTGACTTATAGGCTCTATTGTTATCCCCACTATAGGATTCTCTTTCCTTAAATTGGTTTTCTACTTTGGTGCATTGGTGGAGTAACTCTTCTATATCCACATGTGGAAGAAGTTCTACCCTATTTTTGATGTTCCTATTAAGCCCATGTAAGAACCTATGCATTAGGGTTTCCTCATCCTCTTCTAGATTGGCTCTAATCATGGCTATCTCTAAGACTTTATAGTAATCTTCTACACATTTGGAGCCTTGGGTGAGCCTATTTAGCTTTGCTAATAGTTCACCCCTATAATAGTTAGGAACATATCTTTTTCTAAGGAGAGCTTTTAAGTCTACCCAATCATCTATGGGGGGGAAGTTGTCTCTTTTTCTCTCCTTACAAATTTGGGTCCACCAAACTAGGGCATAATTTTGGAAAGAAAGAGTTGCAATCCTAACTTTTTTATCCTCTTTTATTTGATGAGAGTTGAATATTTGTTCTACCCTCATCTCCCACTCTAAGTAAGCTTCAATGTCACTTTTTCCGTTGAATGGGGGAATTTCTAATTTTACCTCTCTTAAGCCTATGTCATCCCTTCTATGGTCATGGTGCCTTCTTTGTCTTGTTTCTTCCTCATTATCACTAGTGTTATGTCTTTGATTTCGTTGTCTATGCCTAGTTCTAGGGGGTTCATTATGCTCAAGATTGTTTAGCCTAGCATTAATGGTGTTTAAGCTATCCATTATGTTATGAAGCATGCTTTTGTTTTCCCTATCACTAGACGACATCTTTTAATGTTGTCAAAGAAATTCAAGACAAGAACAAAGTATGTATAGACAAGCTAGTCGAGGAAGATGAATGCAATATAAGTGAAAAAAACACTTCAACAAACCTAAAATATCAATACTAGGTTTCTATCCTAAGGGAAAATCAATGTCCTAGGTTGTCTTTAACTAGGTTAGTCCTATGTTGCTTATGGAAATCCTAAGTTGTCCTTAACCTAAGTTGATTATGGTTGTCCTAGGATGTTGCTAGTGATTAACTAACCCTAGACAAGCCTAACCAAATTCGGTTTTAAGAAGTAGTTAACCTAACAAAATTAGTTCAACTAACTAACCAAGTCTTAACAACCCTAACCAAAAGTAGTTAATTAGTTATGGAGGTTGTAACAAAGTCTAACCACTATAACTACCTAACTAAATTCGGTTATGTATTAGTTAACCCAACTAACAATTAGTTATGACAACTAGAATTAGTTCCAACCACTAACTAACTAACACTCAACTAACTACCAACTAACTAACTAATTATAGTTGTAACTTCTAACTAACTCTAACCAATTAACTAAAAGTAGTTAACAATCAAATGCACATGCACTATCCTAATTCGAAATTTACCAAGCAAAAAGGGAAAATTATAATGTCCAAAAAGTCCAATGTCCTTGTTGTGTCCAAAATACAAGACAAAATCCTACTACACAAAGCCTAAGAATTGAAAAACTTTGCCTAAGTTCTACTAGTTACAAAGCTTTTGCCTCCTTTACAATTGTCTTCACAAGTCCTTCTTGATGTATAAGCTCCACTTTACCTAGCAAAAGAACACAAGGCAACAACTCCAAACAAGATTTGGTTAATAGAAATCACAAAGAAAACTTTAAACCTCACAAAAGTGTATCTCTCAAGTGTATGCCTTCTCTTAGAGATTTTCAAGCTCAATCAATTTCCATACCAATCTCAAGTGTTTCAATATGCTACCCTCACTTAATGGCGAAATGGAGTGATCTTTAGAAGTCCAAAAGAATACAAACTCAAGACAAAACTTTAAGAAGCAAAAATGACAAACTAAAAAGGCTTAAGAAATAAAGGCTACTCAAATGGAATAGAATGAAGGATCAACAATTAACTTGGAATGACAAGACTCTAAAAGAAAATAAAAGTTCAAAGAATGAAAGCTAACTTGGAATAGAATTGAAATTGACAAAACAAGACAAACAAGAAAATAAATGCAAGAAACAAAGTTTAAGGTATAACCTAGCCTAGAAACTCTAGAGTTGCAAGAATAAGCAAGGAAGTCTTAATGAACAAGTCTTAGCAATGGTCAAGTAATGAAAACAATTCTCATTTGGTATTAGTACTTTCGAAATTTTGGTGATGAAGTTTGGTGTCTCAATTTCAACTTAGCAATGAGGCTTTCTCTTTAACACTCTTTTTCTTCTTTTGGTACTTTTCTTTTCTTGTGATTCTTTTCTTTTCTTTTGATACTTTTCTTTTCTTTTGCCTCTCAAGATTTCAAGATAACAACACCAATTTTATAATACCAAACCGAAATGCACAAATGGTATTAACAAGTTCAATTAATGCTTCTTACTTAAGGGAAATTATGCAACCTTCTCCTAAATTGATGTATAGGAGGTGACTAAAATATATTTTTTTTTGACAAGTTTTGTTTTTGATGCAAGCAAGATGAAAATAGGAATGTAAAAGAGATATCCTAATAGTGCAACAAAATTAAACCTAGAATCAAACTAAGGATAGAAACTAACAATCAAAAAAAAATTGAGTTGACTTTGGAGTGTCTTTAATGTGAGACCTCCTAACAAGAATGGAACCTTTGTAGGGGCTAATCAAGATGCTTGAATTGCCCCTAATCCACACGGTTTGCACACTAAAAAGGGAGAAGCAATTAACTTCCTAGAACTCTAGAAAAGGTTCCACTTGGCACTTAACTAACTTCCTAAATTGGCTCTAACTAACAACTAACAAGTAACTAACATGTAACAACATCCTAACCACCTAATAACCGAAATTAACATGTGCCAAATCTGATTTTTAGAAACTAAAACAGAATGCTAACACAAGCCAACCGAAAATGACCACAACAAGATGTAAAAATTGAAACCACAAAGAAACTAGCACAAAAACTCAAAAGAACCAAGACTTTTTATGATTTTTCTATGCTAACATGGCATTAATAAGGCATATGAATGACTAAGAAACAGAATTCCAGCCAGCAAAATGAATTGAAAACCGAAAATTAAAATGGAAGAGAAGAAGAAAAGAACCTCCCAAGGCTCAATGATACCACATGATGTAGGCTCTTCATGCACTTTCTTGAAGAGGGATGGATCTAGGGCTCTTTCTTCTATCTTCCTTCAAAGCAAGCTTGAGAACTTCTTCTTCAAGGCAAGGGAAGCCGAAACTAAAGCCTAAAAACTAGAGGAATGTGACGCCAAAAACAAAGGAAAAGAGAGTGGAAATCGAAGGAGAGAAGGAGGACAATGGAGGAAGGCTTAGAAAAAAGGGAGAGGGAAAGGTTGGAGGCCACTTCCTAAGGTGTAGGAAGATAACTCCACTCACCACCAAGGGACGGAGAAACCCCTTGGATAAGAGCTTGAGAGAGCTCTCAAATTCTAAAGAGAAGGAGGAGAATCTCTCACTAGGAAACACTTAAGTGCTCTCAAATTTTGCAAATGAATTAATGGTCCTTGATTACAAAAGGAGAAGCCCTTATATAGGCCATGGAGGATTTCGGCCAAGGACTAGAAGAATGGGCTTGATCATGACTCCAAGGCCCATTAAGAGAAAAGATGAGCAAATGGCCTATACATGGCCCAAAAGGGAAAGTACAAGGCCCAAAAGTGGCCCATTTGACCTTGTAAGGCCCAAAGCTATCCTATAAGCCTAGAGAAACTATTTAGGAAGTATATTACAAGTAAAGTACACATAGATCCTTATAGGTTCTTTATTGGGCTTAGGCCCACTAGAAGAGAGAAAAGAGAAAAGGGCTTTATGAATGCTCTCTTTGGCCCTTTTGGTCTTTGCCCTTGTGAGGGGACCTCTATATGCCTCAAGTCCTTTCTCCAATGTAGTGTGAGGGTCTTCCTTGGGTATGTCCACATTACACTGAGATACGAAGCTTCCTAGGGTTAGCTGGTTATTATCGAAGATTCATTGAGGGGTTTTCTCGAATTGCCTTACAAATGACTCGTCTGACCCGGAAGGGTCAACCTTTTGCTTGGACTCCAGAATGTGAGAAAAGTTTCCAGGAACTAAAAACGAAGCTTACATCTGCTCTAGTCTTAACTTGCCTAATCCACAAGAAGACTTTAAGGTTTATTGTGATGCTTCTAAGATGGGCTTAGGTTGTGTTTTGATATAGCAACGAAAGGTGGTTGCCTATGCTTCTAGGCAGTTGAGACCACATGAAATGAACTATCTGACGCATGATCTAGAATTGGCAGCGGTGGTATTTGCTTTGAAAATCTGGAGACACCATTTGTATGGAGTCAATTTTGAGGTGTTCAGTGACCATAAGAGCTTAAAGTATTTATTCGATCAGAAGGAATTAAACATGAGGCAGCGAAGATGGATGGAATTTCTTAAAGATTATGATTTTGATTTGAAGTACTATCTAGGAAAAGCAAATGTGGTAGCAGATACACTTAGCAGGAAATCCATTCATATGGCATCTTTAATGGTAAAAGAGATGGAAATGATAGAACAGTTCAGAGATATGAACTTGGGTGTGGAGATGAAATCATCTAGAAGTATGACGTTGGGAACTTTAAAGATAACCAATGATTTTCTAAAGCTGATAGGTGAGAAGCAGAAAAAGGACTTACAATTACATGAATTGAGAGAGATACAGGCGAATGGAAAGGATATGGGATTACAAGAAGGATTAGATGGAATTTGGAGGATTAGAAACAGAATTTGTGTACCAGATGATGTTGATCTAAGAAGGACAATCCTAGAAGAAGCATATAAAAGTATGTTGAGTATTCATCCTGGATCAACTAAGATGTATCAAGATTTGAAGAAAAGCTTTTGGTGGCCAAGGATGAAGAAAGAAATAACTGAATATGTGTCTTCATGTCTGGTATGTCAAAAAACCAAGGTGGAACACCAAAAGCCATCTGGTGAACTACAACCATTGGAGATTCCTGTCTGGAAATGGGTTGACATTTCAATGGACTTTATGTCAGGATTGCCAAGAACACATTTAGGAAATGATGCAATCTGGGTCATTGTAGACAGATTGACAAAGTCTGTTTACTTCCTCCCAATGAATATGAAGAATTCTCTACAAAAGTTGGCATAATTATATGTGAAAGAGATCGTGAGACTTCATGGTGTACCCTCCAGTATTGTGTCAGATAGAGATCCGAGATTCACTTCCTGATTTTGGGGGAGCTTACATCAGGAGTTGGGTTCAAGACTCCGATTAAGTTCAGCTTATCATCCTCAAACAGATGGACAGTCAGAACGTACCATACAAAGTTTGGAAGACTTACTGCGATCTTGTGTGCTTGAGCATGGTGGTAGTTGGGAGTAGTTTCTTCCACTGATTGAATTCACATATAACAATAGTTACTATAGCAGTATTAGTATGGCTCCATTTGAAGCATTGTATGGTAGGAAGTGTCGAACGCCCCTTTGTTGGTTAGAAACTGGTGAAAGTTTGGCGTTAGGGCCTGAAATTATGTAGCAGACTACTAAACAAATAGAAATAATCAGAGAAAAGATGAAGGAATCCCAAGATAGTCAAAAGCACTATTACAATAAAAGAAGGAAACCACTTGAATTCCAAGTTGGTGATCATGTATTTTTGAAGGTTTCGCCTCACAAGGGGATTGGCCGAGCATTAAAGAGTAAAAAGTTGAGCCCAAGGTTCATTGGACCATATGAAATTCTAAAGAGGATTGGCCCAGTGGCTTATCAGATTGCACTTCCTCCTCACCTTGCAAATTTTCACAATGTGTTCCATGTATCACAATTGAGGAAGTATGTACAAGACCCCACTCATGTTATTGCTACTGATGATGTTAAAGTTAGAGAGAATCTGACCATCCCTGTAGAACCCACACAGATTATGGAAAGATCGATTAAACGCCTGAGAAACAAGGATGTACCATTAGTGAAGGTTGCATGGAAACAAGGAAATGATGTAACTTTAACTTGGAAGCGTGAAGATACTATAAGAACGCAATACTCAGAATTGTTCCGCTAAGGAGTGCGTTATACTAAATTTCGAGGACGAAATTTTTATTAGGGTAGGAGAATTGTAACATCCCAAAAATTTCAATCTCATGTATAATCATCTTAAATCTAGATCATTAATGATATTACCCAGTTATATTAACTTTCTACATAAGTTTGGCTGCGAATTGAAGCTTCTTTTGATTCGTTCAAGTAGTTTTCTATAGTACTAACCTCTGGTAGCACTCTGATTGGAACATTACCGAGTAAAATGTTAGTGAGCAAGAAATTCCGAGTTAAACAGGTCAGAAATAAGACTTTTCGAGTGAATAAAAGATCTGTTTCCGAGTGAAGGTTAAAAATTCCGAGTGAAGGATATGTTGTCCGAGTAAGACATGACCGAGGGAGCCACTACCGATTGGAGTCCTGGCCTCGGAGACATTTGGAGTGAAGTGTGTTCGAGAGAACCACTTCCGGGAAAGTTCCGAATGAATCGCCTTCGAATGGATTCCTCGCTTAAGCGAGTGAGTGTGTGTGGAATTCCTTACTGGACAATTCTCGCCCGAGCGAGTTGCTAGTTGAAGGGGGCCTCGCTCGAGCGGATGTATTTGGAAATGCTTACTGGAACAATGTTGCCCGAGCGAGCTGAGACGCCCAAGCGAGATGGGCTGTCTCGCTCAAGCGTTTCAAGCAGAAAATACTTCCGGGTGAAATATTTTCTGAGTGGAGCAGTTACGAACTGAAACTCTGATAAATTCTTCTCAGACTGGCCCGGTAGTGGTCCAGTCGGCAAATATACCGACCGGTAGAGTTCCAGTCGGCAAATATACCGACCAGTAGGATTCCAGTCGGCATATGTCTCCAGAATACTGAACCAGTGTCAGAATTTAATCTTTTACACCAATCTTGTCATTTTGTACATATTTTAATATATTTTTCATCAATCATACAAGGCTCCAGTAGGTAGGCGGCGGTAATGGTCAAAATACAGCTCACTTCTTATCTAAAATCTTTATTATTTCCATAATTGATGCACCTAACCTCCAGTCACGAGAAAGCTTGTCCCCCACTTGTCTTGTACATTATTAAATCAATACCACACCTTTTCCAAGTCTGAATTCTCAGAACAAACCAAAAATTAGTAAAGTCTCTCTTTCTTATTTCCTTTTCTACGTACAAGCCACTCTTGGTTGGAAGCTAGGACAGTAAGAAGGAAACGTTTTTCAACCTATCTAAGACCCTTCATCAAGGTAAGAGGGGATAGGGTTGTGAATAATTATGGAATGGGTAGAATTGTATGCTGTCCTAGGATTTTCCAGAATTAATTTCGTATCTTGTTGCTCAATTTATAAGCTGAAAATGTGTGAATTTGATTCTGACTTCTTCATCAAAGTTGTAGATATTTTTGTTATGTGAATTTTGAGACCTGAACTGACTGAGTTGGATGTGTATAGCATGAGTTATAGCCAAAATACAACAGCATGTCTATTTGGAATACGTATCTTATATTTTGTGTATATAATAATATTCTGGGAATTATACATACATAATTAGACTTTTCTGTCTGCATAAAAGTTGTAGATATTTATGTTTCGCATCTATAAAAAGTAGTTTCAAGTTAAAAGGATATTTGTAGCTCTAGTTATGCCTAAAATACAGAAGTATATTCATGCTGAAAATCTGCTAACATGAATTATGAATTATATTTTTAAAACTGAGAATTTTGTGATACGAATTAGTGTTTACTGTCTTCATAAAAGTTTTAGATAATTGTGTTATGAGTAATTTAGAACTGGTTCCATGCCAAAATTATTTTTGTAGCTCCAAAAATGTTGAAAATACCAACATATGTACGTTTTGTTACTTTCTTTGAGATGGTTTAGTATACTGTGGTTATGGGATGTTTCTGTTTGGAATTTGAAATTATGGTCTTCATGAAAGTTATAGATAATTTTGTTTTGGAGCTACAAAAAGTGGAATTACTTAAAAAGGATTTGATTTGCTCACGTTATGGTTGTTTTTCTAACGTTTGTTGCTGTTGTAAAATGCTGAAACTTACCTATAATGGTTATTATAGATGAAAATGATATTTTTTATGAGTAATGATCTATTATTGAATTATTGAGAGATTATGGATTATTATGGATGTTATTGAGTGTCCTATACATGACATACAGTATGTATATCTTTGTCATTAATAATTATGAATGACTAAATTATTGTATACATGAATGACTAAATTATCTTATGGTTTATTGAGACATGTTGTTGAAACAGTAAATCCATGATTCTAAAAATTTTTATATGTGATGTGTCCTTTGAGGACTTGTGGTTTTCCAAGTGGTTTTGGAAATATTGATATCATGGTATGTTAAATCGATAAAGGGAATTAAAGGCATTCATGCATCATAAGCATTTGGACGCACCATGGAATTTAGGGGTTCCATGATTGCCTACCCTGGTGGGGGGTTACTCTATGATGAGTTAAGCCCTATTTTCGCTATGAGCCATAGAGTGTAGGGATTCATGGTTATGCTAAGTCCTACTTGTGTACTTCGGTACTTGAGCGCCATGGAGTGTAGGGATTCATGGTATATGCTAAGTCCTACTTGTGTCTCTATGAGACTTCTTACTGCAGTATTCCCACCAAACCAAAATGGATCCATCATGACATCATTTGACTAAGTTCAAGATTTATTATATATAAATGAACTTGTTGGCATATTCATCATATCATTATGGTTATTGATTATGTTTGTGCAATTTTACTTATTTTATAATTGTGTGGCATTCACAACATTTTCAGTTTCGTAATTTCATACCACACATATAAGACTATGCTTGTATCACACACAATGGCACACAACAATTTATCACTATCAATATGCACCTCTTTGTGCAAGAGAGTGCTCAACCTCATCAGCTTGACGAAGTTGGATGTTACATAAAAATCCGGGATGTTACAAAAGCCATATGTTGCAAAGTAATCATGCCCGACGAGTTGGATGTGTTGGAACAGGAAGCATCACTTATACTATATCAGCTTGAAATGCATTTCCCGCCCTCTTTTTTTGACATAATGGTCCACTTAATCATCCATTTGGTGAGAGAGGTCCGTTTGTGTGGTCTGAGACACCCCAAAAATAGGGTTAAATTTTTTACGATTTATAATAACATTAGTTTATGGTAACAAAAGTGGTGAAGCTGTAGTTCAATACCCTGGATCTATGAAGGACCTATCTCATATATGGAGATATGAAAAGGTATATTAAGAAATCGATAAATGGGGAATTCTCAATTAAAAACAGCGGAAAGAGTCACGTAAATTAATGCTATATGATTGGGTCCAAAGAGGTTAATCATCATGAAGATTAATGAATTTGAATTATGCCCAAGGTGTTTATAAGATGGTGCGAGACGAAGATTTAAGGTAAAGAAAAGGGAAAATAATTAAAACAGTGTAGTTTGAAGGATCAGGGTGCCCCTCGCTCAAGCGAGAGCCATACTTGCTTGAGCGAGTCTGAGTGGAACGCTTGGACGAGTCACAGGATAGGCTGAGCGAAAAGAAGGGAAGGAGTTCCAGGGGCCGTCTCGCTTGAGCGAGCCCTTTCTCGCTTGAGCGAGCCCTTTCTCGCTGAGCGAGATCCACAAGATTCGCTTGGGCGAGGCAAGTGAGGGTGAGCGAAATTCCTCCAAAATCAAACTTACACTCACTCGCTTGAGCGAGTGCCACCTTCCAAAGGCCTGTCGCTCAAGCGAAATTGGTCCAGTGGCAAGGTACCTCACTCTCGCTCGGGCGAGACCCTACTCGCCTGAGCAACTTTCCTGCAGAGGCTAACACCTGATACATGGGTAATCTCGCCTGAGCGAGACCCAATCTCACTTAGAGGGATTCTCGCTTGAGCGAGAACCCACCTCACTCGAGCGAGATTATAAAATTTCCTGCAGAAAACGTGAGAATCTTACAACTCAATAAGTCAAAACTCAATTCAAGCCAAATTGGTTAAATTCATCATATCCTATTCATCATGTTGTGTATTTGAAACCTGTTCCAAAAAAAAACATTACCCATAAATTTGCATTCCAACTCATTAATCACATTCTAATTTAGCTTACTACCATGTATATCTATTGTGTTTGAATATGCTTACAGGTTCAAGGATTTTGATAATGACAAAGCACTCTTGTAGAAATTCTTGCAAAAACAAAGACTTAGAATTAGACCCACAAAAACTGCGCAGCTAATCGATTAGGGAGTCTAAGCTAATCGATTAGACAGCTTCTGTTTTGAATTAAATGCATCAGGAACATAAGCTAATCGATTAGATGGAGAATGCCAATCGATTACCAAGCTACTGGAACGACATTAATCGATTACCCAAATGACATAATCGATTACCAACAACAAAAACTGAATTAAATGCATCAGGTACATATGCTAATCGATTATAGGACTTCAGCCAATCGATTACCAAGCTACTGGAACATGTCTAATCGATTACCCAAGTATCATAATCGAGTACCAAGTCAAGAATTGAATTAAATGCATCAGGTGCTATAGCTAATCAATTACTGGGCAAGATATAATCGATTACCAGGGTTCTGACTTGAAGCTAATTGATTAGGTGGTGAGTGCTAATCGATTACAGCACGAACTGGACTGAAAATGTCAAAATTTAATTGATTACAGCTTGAGGCGTAATCGATTACGATAGTGGAAAACACATTTTAATGGGAAGACAGCTCATTTTTTCACCATTTTCTCAGATGCCCACTACATGCAACGGCTAGGAACTTCTGCAGCTCAACCATGGCTCTATAAATGCAAGGAAAACATAAGCATAACAACACACAAGAAGAGGCAATCAATCTTTACTTACCTTTGTGCTTATAAATTTCATATCCCTTGTATATTCATCATTCTTTAAGCTAGAACTTGTATATCCTCTCTTTTGAGAGTTAGATTTTGTGTGAGCTATCACTTGTTCATCCACTCTTTTGAGAGAGTAATTTTTGCTTGTAAACACAAACATCAAACACCAAAGTTCACTCCAGGATTAAGTGGTTATTCACTCTAGGTTGAGTGGTTACAAAGGTTGGGGTTCAACCTTTGGGATATTGTGAGATTGAAAGATTGGGTGGGTTGCCCTTGTACTTGTGAGGATTGGGTTCTTGAGTGTGGGACACTAGGAAGCCGCAATTGCTCAAAGTTGTATCTCTAATCTACAATAGTGGAAATCCTCTAAGTGGGTTGCTTAGAGAGGAGACATACACCGGGTTGGTGGAACTCGTTAAATCGGTTTGCAATATCTTCTCCCTTACTCTTTTACTTTCATATATTGCTCTTGATTTATTTGTGTTGGTTGATTGTGGTTTACATATTTTAGCTTGCTTAATTTGGTTAATATTGTACATTGCACACCAAGTGTTTGATAAATTGCCTTATCCATATTTGCCTCTTGTTTTTGAATTATCTTGTGTACTTTACTTGATCTTACTTTCATAATCTCTAAACTTGTGTTAAAAGAATCAAGTTTAAAGGCTTTTCAAGCAAAGTTTTAAAAACTCAATTCACCCCCTTCTTGAGTATTGAGGCCACTTGAATAACAAGTGGTATCAAAGCTTGACTCTTGGTAGATCAAGCTTAACAGCTTCAAGAGATAAGATGGCCTCAAGTTCTCTAAACCTTTTTCCAGAGGGTGGTGCCACAAATAGACCTCCCGCTTTCAATGGGGAAGGTTATGCTTTTTGGAAGGAAAGAATGAAAATCTTTATTCAATCCATTGATCTAGGAGTTTGGAATGCCATTGAAAATGGTCCTTTTAGACCCATGATACTATCAATGATAAAAAAGTTGAAAAACCCATGGATGAATGGACTAGTGATGAAGAGAAGAAAGTATAATATAACTATAAGGCTAAAAACCTCATTACTCTTGCATTAGGACCAGATGAATTCTTTAGAGTAATGACTTGTCAAACGGCTAAGGAAATGTGGGATACTTTGCAAGTAACCCATGAAGGTACTAGTGATGTAAAAGACTCCAAAATTAGTACCTTAACTAGTCAATATGAGAGTTTTAGGATAAACTCTGGAGAAACCATTGTAGAAATGAAAAAGAGATTCACACTCATAATAAATCACCTTATTACTCTTGGAAAAGTATATACTAACAAAGAGCTTGTGCATAAAGTTTTGAAAAGTCTTAGCAGAGAATGGCAACCGCTCGTCACTGCCATCAAACAATTCCCAAGCATTAATGAGATGTCCCTTGCCACACTCTTTGGAAAGCTACAAGAGCAAGAACAAGAAGTAAAGGATTTAAAACAAGCGGAGGAAGAAGAGAAAACCTCCAAGAAGAAAGGCCTAGCTCTCAAGACTACCTCCACACATGAAGAAGAATCTTGTAGTGACCTTGATGATAAGGAGGAGTTTGGGTTGTTTGTGAAGAGATTCGGAAAGTTCATGAAAAACAAACGATTCCAAAAGAACTTCAAACCTCAAGGTAAAAGACCTATTCCCAATGAATCATCTTTTTCACCTAATTGTTTCGAATGTGGCAAGAAAGGGCACTTCAAGGCGGATTGCCCAAATCTTAAGAAGAAAGGCAAGGAGAAAAGAGGAAGAAGAAGAGATTATATCGCGTGGGATAAAGATGATGTAAGTAGCTCCGATGAATCCGAAAATGAAGAAGCGAATCTTTGTTTAATGGCCAATCACCAAGAAGAAGATAATGAGGTAAGTCTTCTTGATTTAGATAAGAATGAATTACTAGATGCTTTTGAAGAGTTGTATGATAAATTTATCAAGCTTTCTAGTAAATAAAAATTGTCAAGAAAAACCATTGACACTCTTGAAAAGGATCTCATATAAGTTTATAAAGAAAATAAATGTTTGAAAGATGAATTAGAAAATGTTCAAGCATGCTCTAGGACCAAACCATGTGAATTTGTAAAGAAGTGTGATATTCTTGAAACCAAGGTTGTAGACTTAAATAGGACACTAGAAAAGTTCACTAATGGTAGAGATAACTTAAATATATTACTTGGAAACCAAAGATGCATGTTTGATAAAACCGATCTAGGATACAACTCTACCAAGAAAGAAAAACACTATAAAAACCTTTTTGTGCCACCTATGAAATTATCTTCACCCTTTATGAAATGCAATCATTATGGTTTCAAAGGTCATAGCTCATCAAATTGCAATGTTAGAAAATTAGGGCCAAAGGTCATAAGAAAAGTGTGGGTTCCCAAAGGAACATTACCACAAGCTAACATTAAAGGACCCAACATACAATGGGTACCTAGTTCTCTAAATTAATCTTGTTTTGTAGGTATGCTTCAAGGCAAGCAACACCCATTGGTATTTGGATAGTGGATGTTCAAAGCATATGATAGGAGACATAAGTAAATTCACCTCATTCACTCCCAAAAGAAAAGGAAGTGTCACCTACGGAGACAACACCAAAGGAAGAATTCTAGGCATTAGAAACATTGGTAAGAATTCCTCTACTTCTATTAGTGATGTGTTGTATGTTGAAGGACTAAAACACAATTTGCTTAGCATAAGTCAATTATGTGACAAAGGATATAGAGTTTTATTTGAATCAAATTGTTGCATAATTGAACATAAGATTAATAAGGAAATCAAGTTTGTAGGTCAAAGAATTGATAATATTTACATGATTGATATGGATAGTTTGTCCTCAAATGATGTACAATGCTTCATGACTAGAGAGGATGAAACTTGGCTATGGCATAGAAGAATAGCTCATATACATGTAGACCATTTGAATAAACTTGTTTCTAAAGAATTAGTAATTGGTTTACCAAAGCTTAAATTCGAAAACAAATTTTGTGATGCATGTCAAAAGGGAAAACAAGTAAAGGCATCCTTTCAATCTAAAAACATTGTTTCCACTCAAAAGCCTTTACAACTTTTACACATGGATCTATTTGGACCTTCCAAAATCAAAAGCTTTGGTGGTAATTACTATGGTCTAGTAATTGTAGATGACTATTCTAGATATACATGGACCTTGTTTCTTGCTCATAAGAATGAAGCATATCATGCATTTAAGAAACTTGCTAAGATTATCCAAAATGAGCAAAATTCTAAACTTACATCCATTAGAACCGATCATGGGGGAGAATTTGAAAACTAATATTTTGAAAAATTTTGCGAAAAACATGGTATCAATCACAATTTCTCAGATCCTAGAACTCCACAACAAAATGGAGTAGTTGAAAGGAAAAATAGATCCTTAGTAGAACTTGCAAGAACCATGTTAAATGAAAATAACATTGCGAAACATTTTTGGGCCGATGCGGTGAATACTGCTTGTCATGTTATGAATAGATGTTTAATAAGGCCTATCCTAAAGAAAACCCCCTATGAACTTTACAAGGGAAGAAAACCCAACATTTCATACTTTCATATGTTTTGATGTAAATGCTTTGTGCTCAATAATGGAAAAGATAATCTAGGAAAGTTTGATGCTAAAGCTAATGAGGAAATCTTCCTAGGATATTCACAATCTAGTAAATCTTATCGAATCTTTAATAAACAAACAAACACCATTGAGGAGTCCATTCATGTCAAATTTGATGAAAATCACCATAACTCCCCGAGAAAGGAAGATGTTGATGATATTGTAGGTAATCTTCAAGAATTAACCTTGAGTAACAAGGAAGAAGAGAACAAAGACAAAGATGCAACACAACATGAGGAACCACAACAATGGATCACTTTGAAGGACCATCCTTTAGATAAAGTCATAGGTGAAATGACTAAAGGTGTAAGTACTCAAAACGCCATTAGAAATGCATGTAATCATTTAGCCTTTGTATCACAAATAGAACCCAAATGCATTGATGAAGCTATTATTGATGAACATTGGATGTTGGCCATGCAAGAAGAATTGAATCAATTTGAAAGAAATGAAGTTTGGGAATTAGTGCCAAGACCCAATGATCACCAAATAATAGGAACAAAATGGGTGTTTAGGAATAAATTAGATGAGAATGGCATAATTACTAGGAATAAAGCTAGGCTAGTAGCTAAAGGTTACAATCAAGAAGGCATTAATTATGAAGAGACGTATGCTCCTGTAGCTAGGCTAGAAGCCATTAGATTATTATTAGCCTTTGCATATTGTAAGGACTTTAAATTGTACCAAATGGATGTCAAGAGTACTTTCTTGAATGGTTATATTCAAGAGGAAGTGTATGTTGATCAACCTCCAGGTTTTGAAAACTACCAATTTCCAAAACATGTTTTCAAACTAAAGAAAGCCTTGTATGGCTTAAAACAAGCTCCAAGAGCTTGGTATGAAAGATTGAGCAAATTTCTTTTAGAAAACAACTTTGAAAGAGGAAAGGTTGACACAACATTATTCATAAAGCACAAAAAGAATGACATACTATTGGTGCAAGTATATGTTGATGATATAATCTTTGGTGCTACTAATGAGTCAATGTGCAAAGAGTTTGCTAAGTTAATGCAGGAAGAATTTGAGATGTCCATGATGGGAGAACTTACTTTCTTCCTTGGACTACAAATCAAGCAAACTAATGAAGGCACATTCATTAGTCAATCAAAGTACTGCAAAGAATTGCTTAAGAAATTCAACATGGACAAGGCAAATTACATTGCCACACCTATGGGTACTTCATGTTATTTGGACAAGGATGAGAAGGGTAAGGATGTTGAACTCACAAAATATAGAGGTATGATTGGATCCTTACTTTACTTAACCGCTAGTAGACCGGATATCATGTTTGCTGTTTGTATGTGTGTAAGATATCAAGCATGCCCAAAAGAATCACACCTTACTGCAGTAAAAAAGATAATGAAATATCTTGTTGGAACTCAAAATGTTGGCTTATGGTACCCCAAAGGGGTTGAATGCACTTTAGTTGGTTATTCTGATTCAGATTTTGCAGGATGTAAACTTGATAGGAAAAGCACTAGTGGAACATGTCACTTACTTGGTAGTTCTCTTGTTTCTTAGCATAGCAAGAAACAAGTAAGTGTTGCACTATCCACAGTTGAGGCAGAATATGTTGCAGCTGGTAGTTGTTGTGCTCAAATCCTTTGGATGAGACAACAACTTCTAGATTTTGGTGTTATGTTAGACCATGTGCCTCTCAAATGTGATAACACAAGTGCTATTAATATTTCAAAGAATCCTGTAATGCATTCAAGAACCAAACATATTGAGATTCGACATCATTTCATAGGGTGATTGTGTGCTCGAACATGTTGAAACTTCCAAGCAATTAGCGGATATTTTCACTAAACCTCTAGCAAAAGATCAATTCATTCATATTAGGAGAGAATTAGGAATCCTTGATATAACCAATTGTGTTTGAATAAATGGATGATTTTGATAATTGCTTGATTTTGATTATGTTTCATTACGTTTGAAATGTTCTAAGGAATAACTTAATAGATTTCTAGTCTTTTGAAACAAAATCAACAAAATCTGGGCGTTTTTAAGCAAAATAATCGATTACAAAGATTGAAATAATCGATTAGTAAGCTTCTGGTTCTTACCTAATCGATTACTCCTTGACATCTAATCGATTACCAAGCTTCTGTTTTCTGCCTAATCGATTACCACTTGGTCCATAATCGATTACAAAGCCTCTGTTTCAGGTCCAATACGTTTCAACTTTACTCTAATCGATTAACAGCCTTCCGTAATCGATTAGGACAATTCTGTTTCTCAACCTAATCGATTACCCATCTTCCCTAATCGATTACCCACTGTACGAAATGATTCAAATTCCTCAGAAACAGTGAACTAATCGATTACCTATGCCTCGTAATCGATTAGCCTTGAGTCTGTCACAGTCAAACGCTATTTTCCGAGGCCTGCTCATTTTCTTCTCACATTAAATCACTTTCTCTCCTTTCTAAACGTACCTTTTCCCTATAAAAACCTACCTATTCACTCTCTCAAACTCACACTACCTCTTCTCCTTTAAACTCTCTCAAGTTCCCAAAGAACTTTCTCATTCTCTTCATCTTCCCTCTACACTCTTCTTCTTCCACCACCATGTCTACATCAAGAACCATCAAAAGGGAAAGGTCTTCAATGGCCCAAACAAACAATCCCCTTGATTTCTCCAGGTTTTTCACAAGCCATAGAGACCTTCAACACTTCATCAACCATTTTTCTAAAAAAGACATCATATCCCCCCATTACACCATTACTGAAACCTTTGACAACCACAGCCTCACCTTCACCCAATCTCTCCACCACTACAACCCCTTCCCCTTCCTCACCTTTAAGGAAGAACTTTACTATCCGGAACTCATCCGGGTATTTTACTGCAACCTCAAGCTTGTCAATGGGGTGATAGAATCAAAGGTTAAAAATGTGACCATTAAGCTCACAAATGCCCAGTTGGCGGAAATTTCTCTTCTGCCACTCAATGATGTAGAGTTCGACGGAGGAGATCCTGAGGACGAATAGGGTTTCAATGCTCTCACTGCCCGACAATCCTTATGGAAGGCTAATCGCCCAAGAAGTAACCACAAGCTGGTGGGCCACTTGACCATGAACAACCGCCTCTTACACTTCTTCTTGGTCAAGATGTTGGTTCCCCGTAGTGGGAACTATGCTCTGGTAGAAGAGGATAATGTCCTCTTGATGTGGGCTATGCAGAACCAAAAGGAGATAAATTGGGTTCAAATAATCAAGCTCCACATGCGCCAAGCCAAAGATCAGCAAAAGCTTCCCTACGCCATTCTACTCACTAGAATCTTCAAACATTGTGGAGTAGACTTGGCTGGAGAGCTGTCAGAGAAGGTGCCTCCAAAGGCTTGCATTGGCACCCATCACCTTACCAAGATGGGTCTCATTTTTCTGAATGGAGCTTGGTACTCAAGGATGGAAGGCTATCATGCCAACATTCCTTTTGAAGCCCCTGCTGATGAGCCAATCCCTCCACCTGCAACACAACCTGCACCGGAAGCCCCCTCTGATCCATTCGCATCTCTCTACGCTCACCTTGATCGTCGCTTTGACCGCATTGAGAACTCTCTTCAAGAGTTTTCAATGACTGAGCAGTAGCACTTTGAGACGATGTAACAGTGCTATGATGAGCTATCTCACCAAATCTCTGAGCTTCGCTTTTTCAATCCGGATAACTAAATCCGTTTCTCATGTTTTGGTTAATGTGTTTTGTGTTTTTCTCAATTCCGCATAAGTTTGTTTAATTCTGCCATCTTTCTATTAATGTACTTTCCCTTCCGTTTAAATTGAATAAAGATTTACCTTTCATTATATGCCTCTATTTGCCTTATTATTTTTTATGATTCCAAAGGGGGAGAAGAAGTAATTGTTCATCCATTATTAATTGTTCATCTAATTGTTCATCTGATATTGGCTGCTAAAATAAATTGCAAAATGGTTAATTATCTCTAAGTGGTTAATTATCTCCAAAGGCATAGATTCCTAAAGATAGGGGGAGATTTGATAATGTTTCAGAGATAATGTAATGAGATATATTTAAGAGATAAGAGATAACTTGCAAATTCTAAAAATCTGGTTAAGAGATAAGAGATCATGCAGAATTCAAAAGATATGTTTTTGCAGAGATAAAATTAGAGATAAGCTTGTTGTTTAAACTAACAACCCTCAAGAGATGAACATTGTTGTCATCATCAAAAAGGGGGAGAATGTGTTTGAATATGATTACAGGTTCAAGGATTTTGATAATGACAAAGCACTCTTGTAGAAATTCTTGCAAAAACAAAGACTTAGAATCAGACCCAGAAAAACTGCACAGCTAATCGATTAGGGAGTCTAAGCTAATCGATTAGACAGCTTCTGTTTTGAATTAAATGCATCAGGAACATAAGCTAATCGATTAGATGGAGAATGCCAATCGATTACCAAGCTACTAGAACGACACTAATCGATTACCCAAATGACATAATCGATTACCAACATCAAAAACTGAATTAAATGCATCAGGTACATATGCTAATCGATTACAGGACTTCAGCCAATCGATTACCAAGCTACTAGAATATCTCTAATCGATTACCCAAGTATCATAATCGATTACCAAGTCAAGAATTGAATTAAATGCATCAGGTGCTATAGCTAATCGATTACTGGGCAAGATATAATCGATTACCAGGGTTCTGACTTGAAGCTAATCGATTAGGTGGTGAATGCTAATCGATTACAGCACGAACTGGACTGAAAAATTTGAAATGTAATCGATTACAGCTCGAGGCGTAATCAATTACGATAGTGGGAAAACACATTTTAGTGGGAAAAGACAACTTATTTTTTCACCATTTTCTCAGATGCCCACTACATGCAACGGCTAGGAACTTCTGCAGCTCAACCATGGCTCTATAAATGCAAGGAAAACACAAGCACAACAACACACAAGAAGAGGCAATCAATCTTTACTTACCTTTGTGCTTAGAAATTTCATATCCCTTGTATATTCATCATTCTTTAAGCTAGAACTTGTATATCCTCTCTTTTGAGAGTTAGATTTTGTGTGAGCTATCACTTGTTCATCCACTCTTTTGAGAGAGTAATTTTTGCTTGTAAACACAAACATCAAACACCAAAGTTCACTCCAGGATTAAGTGGTTATTCACTCTAGGTTGAGTGGTTACAAAGGTTGGGGTTAAACCTTTGGGATATTGTGAGATTGAGAGATTGGGTGGGTTGCCCTTGTACTTGTGAGGATTGGGTTCTTGAGTGTGGGACACTAGGAAGCCGCAATTGCTCAAAGTTGTATCTCTAATCTACAATAGTGGAAATCCTCTAAGTGGGTTGCTTAGAGGCGAGACGTACACTGGGTTGGTAGAACTCGTTAAATCGGTTTGCAATCTCTTCTCCCTTACTCTTTTACTTTCATATATTGCTCTTGATTGATTTGTGTTGGTTGATTGTGGTTTGCATATTTTAGCTTTCTTAATTTGGTTAATATTGTACATTGCACACCAAGTGTTTGATACCTTATCCATATTTGCCTCTTGTTTTTGAATTATCTTGTGTACTTTACTTGATCTTACTTTCATAATCTCTAAACTTGTGTTAAAAGAATCAAGTTCAAAGGCATTTCAAGCAAAGTTTTAAAAACTCAATTCACCCCCCTTCTTGAGTATTGAGGCCACTTGAATAACATCTATAGGATGCAGTTTTTCATGTAACCCATTATTCATTCATAAATTATAACTACCTCATACTTCATTTTCATTTTCCAACCAAGGTTAAGGTCACTAATGAAAATGAGCCATAAATACCAGGGTCTCATTTTCCTACATGACCTCTAAATTCATCAGTATTTATTCATCATCCATACAAGTGTCTACATCAATCCCTAGCTATAGAAAACTTTCATTATAACTATATACATTACAAAAATCCACGTAGAAGCCACAAACTCAAAACAATTGACGGCCAAGGCATTCTTTACCCCAAAATAGGCTTCCTTCACACTATTTCTCAGCACAAAAGCTCCATGGGCAACCCTACAACGCAAGCACTAAAAAGGTAGACCACATGGAGAGTGAGTATATTTCCTCAATGATGAAAATTCAACAATTTGTGATAACATACATATGAATGCAAGATTGAACGTCTCCTCCTCGAAAAGAGTTCAAATGACACAAGAATCCATCATACATCCAATTCATTTAACATACATATTCATCAAGATTCATATAACCACACCAACCAATAGCACAATTACAATTAGTGATCAAATAGAGTCCCACATACTCCTCACATATCTTCCTCGATGGGATATCACATTATGCCATGCTCCTATGGCTAATGCACATACTAGTGTTTAAGATGCATATGCAACGATCCAATTTCTTTTCATCAGGTGATCACAACCACCATATTCATTTATTCATTCTCATTGGTTTCCCGCCTTGCAAGGGGTACTCCCTCTAGCAGCCTCGCAAGGTGCTTTCTCATGATCGCAACCACGTTCAATAATTCATAATGGTTTCCCGCCTCACAAGGGGTACTCCTGCCTCGTGATCGCAACCACGGGCATTCATTCTCAACACCAGGTGATCACAACCACCGGCTCAATTTCACAGGAACTCACAAGCCCTTTATATTTCAAACATCAAGTGATCGCAACCACTTATCAACATCATCATAATATGCATGCCATGCTATGTATGTAACAGTGCTCATGCATGCCTCAATCCTCATATGGATTATCTTACCCTCTCATCTAGGGTACCACTCATACTCAATCACAATATTCATTTCATATCATCCAATACATATATATATACACCATTTCAAAATCAACCTTCGCAACTTCAATTCTCTATTTCATATCACACACCTATGGCACTACATCCATTCAAGGAGTAACACACAACATGGCACCAATACATATATTATCAACATACAAGATTTCATGTATTTAGAAAATACACCCCTCTCCTACCTCACGAGAAGTAGACTTCCAGGTTTGATGTTCCCGCCTCACAAGTGTTAACAAATCCTATATCAATCAATAATAGGACCACATCAATCATTCATTCAAACACCATTTCAACATACATCTACACATATATGTACACATGATTCTTATCATGTAAAGGCTATTTACAAGTTTTATTCATTTGCCTAATTAGGCTTCGGGAATTCCTTCCCTTAAATCATCATTCGTTATCATCAAGGCAACAACCTGATTAGTTAGGTTACCTCATTTACCATCCTCACATTTAACTCATTCTAAGTGGGTTTTTATTTATAGTTTCCAACCACCATCTCCACTCATCATTTATGGTTATACTTTAACATTAATAATATTCCCATCATTAATTAATGCCTTTCCCACTCACATTACCCATTTCCCCCAATTTCATAAGTTAGGGTTTCATTAAAGCTCAACCACTTCATAAATGCACTTCAATATTCCTCATTCTTCAACCCTATTTTCGTGCACCTCATTTATTGCTCATGAATGTTCATATTTATTTCACCCCACCTTAGGGTTTTGCATTTAATGGTTGCTTTCACTACCCACATGCATTTAATACTTTCCCAAGCCTTAGCAATCCATATTCTAGGGTTTAACCACCATTAAAACAAGGAAGAGCTTACCTTAATCAAGAAGCAAAAATAGAAGCCAAGGGAGAGGATGGTGAACACGAAAATGGAGGAGAGGAAAGGGAAGACTTCAAACACCCAATGCTCCTCCTTGCTCCAATAGTGGACGAAAATAAAAGAGAAGAAAAAGCACCATGCTTTCCTTAGGTGTATAAGGGAGAAGAGGGTGAAAGAGATGAGTGGGAAATGAGAGAAGGAAGAAGAAGTGTGTTAGCATAAGGGAGAGAGAGAGAGGGTCACGAGAAATGAGAGTGAAAAGGTGAGGCTTTGTTTTTAAATTTTCAATCTTTCATTAAATTCTTCCGCTTTTGAATAAACAGGCTCACTGTTTGGGCTCAATACCTTATCTAAAAATTAATCTGAATACATATTCGGATTCCCAGTAATATTCTCTATAGCCCTAACCAACGACATCTCAATCAGAGATACTTGGTCCGTCACTCATATTTTATCCGAGTCAGTTTTCTGCTTATCCGGTCCCAATAAATCACTAACAGTCTTCAAAAATCTTAATTAATTTATTTCTAATATTTTAGGACATTAAATAATTCACATTCAATTATTCAATATCTATTTCCTTAAATTAATTCTTTATTTTTGAAATTTAGGATGTTACATGGTCTAGTGTTCTTGCGGTGGATGTATCCCGTTGAGCGATATATGAAGATATTGAAAGGGTATATGAAGAATCAACGTCGTCCCGGAGCTTCAATTGTGGAAAGATATATTGCAGAGGAAGCAATTGAGTTTTGCATTGAATACATGTCACATGTTGCAAGCATTGGTATTCTGAAGACTCATCATGATGGGCGATTGGATGGGAAAGGTACGATCGGTAAAAAAATAAAGAGCATGCCACGTGATAATGTTCTCCAAGCGCACTTGAATATTTTGAACAACATGGATGATGTGTAACCGTATCTAACCACTCACAAAGAGCTAGTCAAAAGAAACAACCCTAGAATGACTGAAAAGTGGGTGTTGAATAAACACAACAAGACATTCATGCAGTGGTTCCAAAAGACCGTTCTGAAAGATACATATGTATCCTTGACATTACATCGACTAGCACAGGGCCTGAACTTTGATGTCTTCACCTTTTATGGATATGAAATAAATAGCTATTCATTTTATACAAAGACACAGGATGAGAAGAGTACAAATCAAAATAGTGGAGTGATGGTTATGGCTCAGTTAATGCATTTCTCAACTTTAAAGGACAACAACCCTGTCATGGCCGAGTCATGCTACTTTGGTATGATTGAAGATATATAGGAAATCGATTATGGTCCCTTTACTGTTCCTGTGTTTAAATGCAAATGGGTTGACAATAAGAATAGTGTCAAAGCTAATGATTTTGGAGTTACATTGGTGGACCTCAACAAGATAGGGCATAAAGAGGAACCATTCATCATGACAATGCAAGTGAAGCAAGTTTTTTCGTTGCTGACCCAGCTGACAAATGGTGGTTAATTATTATCCAAGGTAGACACAACATTAGAGACCCCAATCTTGATATTGTGGAAATTCCATCCACCACAACACGTATTCCGACATCTATCGTGGAACATGACATAGATGATGTAGTTGCCAGTCGTCATGACCACCATGAAGGCTTGTGGGAAAATATTTCAAATTCATAGGGTATTAATCATGTTGGCGAATCATTGTATTAAATGTTATATTAATTATTCATTGTATTAAATGTTATATTAAATATTTGACAGTTATGTTTCCTTGTTTGGACAGATACTCATGGCTGACCAGGAATCACATTCTAGGTCCGACTCACAGGCTATTGATTCCTCTACTCGGAGAGTAGAGGTGTTACCTAGATGCCAGATGTTGCACTTAGGCGTCACCGGGGAGAGAGGTTGCGTGTTGACATCGATGTCAACACTGGTAGATTTGGAGGACCACATGTTGCAAAGTTTAGCAGTTATTTGGGAGTTGTGGCTCGGTTGAAGGTGTCCATTATTATTCCCGACTGGGATAATGTCGAGGAGGTGGTGAAGAACCAGATTTGGAGTTATTCTGGTAACTTAGATATCATTTAAGTTTTATTTTAATGTATTATTTCATGTAATTCATAATAAGGATTCTTTTATGGACTAACTCCTTTCATGTAGGATTCTTTTGAGATACCAGCATATGACACAGCGAGGAGGAAGATCCTCAGTATTATTGCTAAGCGATAAAGGTCGTTCAAATACACACTCACCAGGAGGTATATTTGGACTTTAAATTCTTAATCAACACTTTGCCAAATTGTACCAATCCTTAGTTTAAAAGTATATGAATAGGTATGTTTTCGGGGAGGATCGAGGATAGTTCCCTGGAGAGAAATATGCCTTCATTGATTAGGGACTTGGGATGCTTTCGTTGCATCTAGGCATTCTGATCAGTTTCAGGTATGTTGGTTTTTAAATGCTTAAATTATGTATAATTTAAATGTCCAACTCTAAATAATTTTCTTTCTTGTTGTAGGGGGTCAGATTGAAAGCACAGAACATTAGGAAGCTGAATGACTGCCCCCACAGATTGTCACATGGGGGTTACCGTAGATTGGAGGAGTAGATGGCCTAGGAGAGGCTGAGTCAGTGTCAAACTAGCCATCCTGACACTGGTATTATGGATCCCCCTTCCCCACCTACACGCCATGAGAAATGGAGGCGAGCCAGGATCAGGAAGAGTGGGGAATACACTTCCTCATAAGCTCAGGAGGTCACCTCATGGATAGTAAGTATTCCCCTTGTAAATGTGTAAGTTTTTTGGGTTTACATGAAGCAAGTGAATACTAACTTGTTTGGTTTCAGGATTCCTTGGTTAAGCAATCAACCCAAGGGTCTTTCATAGCCCATGGTAGGCAGGATATTTTCACTACCGCCATCGGCAGGCCAGAGCACCCAGGAAGGATGCGTGCTATTGGTCGAGGTGTAGGTAAGTTATAAATAACTATATCCTTTCATTTTGTTATCTATTAAACAATTATGGGCTAATCATTCACATTTCACAAGCCTCTAGAGCTATTACGGTGCTCCCGGCCCTGCCCCCTCCGTTGAGCAATTAGTGGAGCAGAAGGTTGAGTCGAGGGTGATTGTTGTGAAGGCTGAGTATCAGCAGGAGATTATGAAGGCCTCACTCAGCCACCACCTGGAGACTACTGCATCAGCTGCCGACCCACAGGTTAGATTCTTTATACTATTTAACTCTTTGTTGTTTGTACTTTGTTTCTTTCATTGTTGAATAACTTCTGCTTGATGCGTAAATATGTAGGTATGGAGGGTTAGCACTAAGGGGTCGTGCGCTGCTGCTGACCCTGACAATGACGGGGTCAAGCTTAAGGATACCCATCAATGTGACCTATTCATTAATGGGTCAGAGGAGCCAGTTGCCACTGGCATGGTCTACAACTTAGGCCCTATGGTTCACCATCAGACATTACCTGATGGTATGTCCAAGGTCTCTGTTGTTCTCATCCTCGAGGAGGATGCTGATGTTCCAGTGGCAACTCTGAAGGTGAAGACCGTCGGTCAGGCGGTGGGACACTTTCTTATGTGGCCCAACAGACTCCTGTCGGTTGCTGCTACGCAGGTATAAACTTGAAACACTAACTGATTTTGTTATATTGTCAATTAGGGAACAAACTGTGATGGTTTTAATTGTTTAATAGGAACCGATGTTGAAGAAGCTAGGAGAGGACACTCTTCAGGTCCCATGGCAGCCACTGGTGTTCGGTCGTCTAAGTTCACTACCGATTTACATTACATGGTGTGACTTGTGTGAGATTATGATGGGGTCGACGATACTGAACATATCTGTCATTCAGTTGTGGGAGCTGTAAGTATATCATTTTATGTCCAATTATTTCATTATACAAGTTATTTGTCGCTAACCATGTCTAAACTTGTTTAGGTTTCTACATAAAATTTGTGTGGACTTGGGTCTCGAAGAAACTTATCATTTCTTAGAGCCCTCTTTCATATAGAGGAAAGGGAACAATAGGGAGGACACCCAGGCATACATCCAGAAGTGGATGTATGAGTCTAGGAAGACGGTATACCTGGGCCCCTATCATAAAGGGTAAGATTCTATTCCATAACTATTGTCTATTAATTTTTGCATTTTAAAGTCTTACTTATCATTGGTAATTGCAGCGCTCTTTATCCTTTGATTCTGTGCATGGGACAGTTCCACCAGACCTCAGGACGATAGTAGACACGCAAGTTAAACTGTAAAAAATAAATTAACTTTTTACAAATTCGATTATATCATTGTTGTTCTTCTACGATTCTTACTTATCTTGTGTTTTTTCTGACACAAGGTTGTGCTTGGATATAATCGACTACATGGTGTTAAGTCAAATGTAAAGAAACTCGTATCGGTGTACCCAAAAGTAAGTCAATTGAATTCACTGAAATCTTTATTATATTATGAAAACTTGAATTCACTGGTTCTATATTTTATGTCCATTGCAATCCTATAGGCAGGAGGGTACCTTCGAGTGTGGCTATTATGTCATGCACACCATGCTGACCATTGTCCAACAACATTTAGTAGATGGATGGACAGATGTAAGTCCCACCTGCCTAGTTTTCTAACAATTTGATCAATTTATATAATAAATACAGTTTTTGTTCTAATTGTTTGGTGTATTATTTGTAGTACTTGCAGGACCAGTCATACTTCCATACAGCTTTGGTAGATAACATCATAAACCAATAGGCTACATACTTCATTCAAGTAAGGCAAGGACTTAAATAGATATAGGATTTTCAGTCTCTTATCGTTGTATTAGATAGATATAGGATATTCATTCTCTTATAGTTGTACCTAGTGTAGGGTTTAGGGTTTAGGATTTTCATTTAAACTGTATATAGTTTCATTTGACAACATTGTTATGATTTTATAGCAACTAAGTGTTATATACATACTATTTGTTTCATTTATTATTGTTGTATATACTGGGGATATATTGTACTGGCTGTTTCATATTACAGGTTTGGGAAATAAATAAAATAGAGCCCATATTAAAAAAAACTAATTATTTAATCACGGTTATGGTAACAACCATGATTATAGACCATATTTATTCATGGTTACTACAACAACCGTGATTATACATAGTCTGTAATGTTCGTTTTATGTCATATATATTCACGGTTATGCTTGGCAACTGTGATTATATACCCTCTTTATTCACGGTTGCTACCATAACCATCATTATATATAGTCTGCAAATTCACTTTTTATGATCATTTGTATTCACGGTTATGGTTGACAACCATGGTTAAATAGGTATTTATTTAATCACGGTTAAAAATAACCGTGATTAGATATGATTTATAACCACGGTTGTGAACCGTGATCAAAGGTACTCATCTACTACCACGGCTGCAACAACCATGGTTCATTAACCGTGATTAAAGGCCATTTTTAACCGTGATTATATCCACTTTTTCCACTAGCACCTTAGTGTGGTGTAGGTACGTCAGCATGATGGCGAGGAGTAGCACACGTAGAAGACCAAGCAGAACCCTAGTGTGTACGCTAGGGCTGGGGGTGGGCATGCCTATGTATAGAGACAAGGAAACAAAGCTTCAGCAAGACCAGGTGTGGGCGTATGCTAGCCAGCGTGCCCATGTGTAGGAAAGGGGAAGCAGGCACCAAATCACTAGCGTTGGCATGCCCAGGGGCGTTACCATGCACATGCCAGGGGGTCCAACATAGAGCTTGGGCGTACACACGCCCATGACAGGTCCAAAAATATAGCCTTTTCACTCGTTTTCCATATTTTCCAACTTCTACAACCCCCATATTGCATAATTTAATCCCGAATGACCTAAAAACTTGTGGACACCATCATGTTCGACTCATTTTAGACTTGCTGACAGAGTCCATTTTCAAAAATTCCCTTATGCGACCAAGTTATGTACAAAAATGCATTTCAACAAATTTGAGACAACCTTATGCACCAAAATGTACAAATGGACACCAACTCAACAAGGGCCATGCACACAAGTTCTAAATGATAGTGGAAACCTATTGGTACTCTCCAGGGGTCCTAATTCCTACCGGATCTCTATTTTTCCTGTTTAGTTGCTAAATTGACATGCTCTTTCACCTAGATATGCAACGCATGACCTTCACTACATCAAATCATTAATTCTACCATTATCATCAATCTAGTTACACAATGGATCATTATTGTACACAATTATAATTCATATGCCTATCAAGATTCATCATGCATACCAACTAAAATCGGCTCTATGCCGATCAACACATAATCACAATCACATTTATATTCATATCAATTCAACACACTTAATCTACTTAATCAATTCATCAACATAAATTTTTGCATTATCATCATCAAGACTTTCAAATTCAAGCATACCATACGCATTACTATGAATTTAAACATTATCAAGATCATTGGCACACGAATAAAGTCAAATTTCATACACCACATCTAGAATTCACCAAATTCATTAAAAGTTCATCACTACACAATTATACAAATTTTCATTCTTTTCCTTAGCATCCGCTCCTTACTTGGTGCTTCCCTCTAGGGCGTCACAGACTTCCCTGTCATTGGTTACTAAAAAGAAACAACCCACAACAAGGGTGAGTGTTGGAAATCATAATTAATGTAAAATTCATAAATAGTGAAAGGGTAAATTTTAACCTTATTCAGTCACAATTCCTATACTAATTTCTCATTATATCACAAACCATAATGATTCAATCATATTTATACAATTTAACGTCGATGCAAGTTATTTTACTTCCAAATGTATTAACTAAGAAATTATCATAAGTGCCATTAAAGATTTGTTTTATTTCAATACAATCATCGCCAATTCATCGTCAATCAAGGAATTAAATCATGCAAAGCACAACTAACTTTCACACAAGTGTAATGACTCGCTAGTATCTAGATACTAAAAGGATCGGCCTTCAACTGAGGGTCATACTTGACACCCCTTGAACCCGACTTGGTCCATCGATCCCACTTAGCTCTCCATGTAACACTTTCGATTAACTAGGATAATCCCTTTCTCCAAATCATCCTACTTAACTAAGAGGTCACGAGTTTTAGAAAAATATGGAAGTTTTTTTTGTATATTAAAATTTGGTAGAATAGATACATTATATACAACATAGTTAATATACAATACATGGTCCTCAACAATAGACTATACATATTCAAAATCAAGGACACATAGGGTCCTATACAAAATAAACAAAGCATAAAAGATAAAAATAAACTACTCTAATCGTTATCCGCCTATGGAGTCATCATCCTTCTATGGAGACTCTAGAGTGACTATGTTGGTGGAGGGCTGTACAGGAGGTGGCTGAGTGATAGACTCCAAAGGGGCCATGCTAGTCGAGGGCTGCACCAAAGCGGGTTAAATAGTTTGATGAAGACATTTATGGTAAGCATCATAAGCCTTAGCTAGTAGGGCTCTAGCTTCAGACGATATAACTGTTAAATCCTTGATCTCACCATACTATAGCTCCGAAAGATGTGGCAAAGATAACCCCGCAAATGATCCCATTGATGCTTGGTGAGGAAATTCTCCATGGGTGATGAAGCAGGCGCAAGCTGGCAAACCTGTACCTTTACCTCTACCCCGGGGACATAAACCGCCATCGGCTCTGCTTGTACAATCTGTTCTGGTAAATTTGAAAGAATAGTCGGATCCGTAGCCAGAATATTCACTGGCTCCTCCTTAGGGGCTTCCTCGTGCTCTTGACCATCTCCTTTGGGAGAAAGTAGGATGTACTCTGGTGTGGGCGACCTCAGAGGACAAGGTGGCTCATGTAGAGGGTAAGGTCCCAAGGGGTCCTCTGCCATTGTTGTCTCCCTACTAGCGAGCTCCTCTAGCTCCTGGACCCCAAGAGGTAGCGGGAGATCTCTAGTACGTCGTACCTTACTCTCGAACACTTCAATGTCCTTCTCGAAGGGCTGCTCTACCTCATGTGGCCGACCTATAGAGACATCATCTAGGTGTTCCACAACAACTGCTAGTGTATTAGGATCGGGTCAAACGATAACTAGGGATCTCCCCTAATCTCTACAATGATGGGAACAGGGTCTAATCGGAGGTCTGAAATAAACTGTAAGGGTGAGTGTAGTCTTTCACGACAATCAAAGAGATGTCATTTCTGACATCCTCTCACATAGCATAAGGTGTATCATCATATTTCTCATTCTAGTCTTAACATTAACTTCTATCTCTCTCTTATTATTCGTATATATATATTACTTATCTTGTACTAGTTTTCTATTACAGTCACCCACTCCTAGTTATCTCTGCCTCTATGTTCATTTTCCTATCTTTTTTCTTACTCATTGTCTTATAAAGATATTATACATATATTTATTATCTATTACAATATTTAAGAATAGTCATCATAACAATCAGGAGTCACAAACACAATGTAAGTCAATCAAGAAATGAACATGTAATGTTATAATGGGTTTAGTTTAGTTACATTTCATCTTGTCCTTATGCCATTATGATGTATATGGGCCCAAAACTATCTCATTATCATCACAATCTCTAAAACCCATCTTGCTCAGTCTACCACTAGGCACAACGTTTCTACACTAGAGCGACTGGAGCTCACCGAATTCCCCTAATATCTGGGTACTATAGGACACTCAAGTCCTTAAATCTGAAGGATCCTTCCAGAATCACATCATAATAATACAATAACAAGCATCGGCTCTCCACGGTCCTAGTACGCACCGTCATTTAGTCAAAGTATACCAGGTTTGCATTGTTTCTTCCCCGGTCTTGGGGCGCTACTCTTGAGCGATTGGGGGTCCCAACCTAGTGTTCTTTTCAAGAGAATTTATCCTTAAATCTTGAAAATCCTCAAGGTAATGCTTAAAGTAGTGACAAAACTACAAGATAAAGGGAGAACAAAGTAAGTTGCCAAAAGAAAGGAAAAGGAAAAACAAAAAGTGACAGAAACATAAAGGCAAAAGAAGAAAAGACATGATATTTGCCATCAGGGTCAAATACTAACCTTTTTACCTTTGTGAAACAAAAGAAAAAATAGCATAAAGGAACACAAAGAGAAAATCCCTTAAGAAGGCACAAGGTAACCAAATAAATCCCTCATGCATCCTATAAGTGGTATGAATGATATGATGCAAAAGAGTAGAATGAACTACCCTAAGGGCATCATACTATGTAATGGCATTTAAACTATGGACTAGATCATTCATGGTATGCAAAGATGATACTAACCCCCTATATAATCCCCTATGAAAATGAATAGTAACAACATGATCATATATACAATGAGGTTGGAGACACAAAATGTTAGGCAATGAACAAAATGATAAACCTATAAACGTCCTAGATACAAGGAAAATAAGAAAAGAAAAAAAACTCTTGGGAAGGTCAACTCAAAGGAGTATAGGCATATCCCTATCCTAAAAGATCCTATGGTTACTATATACATGCTATAAGTAATCCTAAGCAAACTATAAACGCACAAAGATTCATCCATCCCATAGTAAATAAGAGACGTTGTAAAACAATCCTCTAGAGGATGAAAAATGTTACTGGGCAAAGAAGAAGAAGGAGGAAAGCTCATTAAGCATAAGGAAATACTAGGAGTATTACAAGGGTAAAACATGTAGAAAAGTTTATGAAGAAGCAAGGCTTGTTTCACATTATGTTTAAAGGCAAAGAAAGAAGAATGCCTTTTGGGATCTTCAAGTGTGAGAATCCCTTTACCCTTATCTTTTTGTGTTATGTGTTTTTTATTTTTTTGTTTTTGAGGTTTTGGAGGGGAGGTAGAAGGCCTAACCTCCCTATCCCTCTTCAACTTCATTTGAAGTTGGTCTTCCAAAACTTATTTGGGAGACAAGGGATGCAAGATAGACTTCTTATTATTGTGAACAAAGGTATAGGTGTTGGTGAAACCCTCATGGGTAACCTTCTTATCATACTGCTAAGGTTTACCCAACAAGACATATGTAGCCTCCATAGGCACAATATCATACCAAAATTGATCATGGTATGTGCCAATGGAAAGAGAAAGAAGAACTTGTTTGTTCACTAAAATCTCACCCATTTCATTAAGCCATTGTAATTTATAAGGTCTATGGTGATCAATTAAAGCACAACCAAGTTTATGAACTAGCCTTTGGCTAGCCACATTTGTGCAACTACCACTATCCACAATGATAGAACAAAGTTTTCCTTTAATGTAATATCTTGTATAAAAGATGTTCTGTCTTTGTGTAATGTCATCATCCCTTATATGGCTTCCAAGAAGCCTTCCAATCATACAAAGCCCACCTTCATCCCTTATATGCCCTTTAAAATCATTGTTTTCTTTGTTAGGCATTGAGAGGCAATGGACACCTTCCTAAACACTTAAAACATTTAATGGAACTTATTCTTGAAGAAATAGGTTGGGATGAAAAGTTGGTATTTATAGAATGGGTATGTTTAGAAGGTTGTATAGGGGGATGGTCCTTATGAACCTCACTCTTAAGCCTAAGAGATGAAATGCCCATTTCATGCTTCTTACCCTTTCTCTAACTACCCTATTTTTGGTGGGAGGAATCCTCTTTGCCCTTCTACTTGGGCCTAAAGGGTTTGGAATCCCCTTTGTAGTAAGAAGCTCCCTCTATGAGTTGAGCTTTTACTCATATGTATTGATGGAGAAGCTTCTCAATGTCCACATAAGGTAGAAGTTCCACTCTTTTTCCTATATTATGATTAAGGCCATGTAAAAATTGATGCATGACGATTTCTTCATCCTCCTCAACATTATCCATTTCTAAGGCTTTATAATAATCCTCTATACTCTTAGACCCTTGGGTGAGTCTATTAAGCTTAGCCAATAACTCACCCCTATAGTGTTGGAAATATGCACTAAAAGCCTATATAGGTTTGCATCATTTTGAATAAGTCATTTTTTGTTAAATAGTTTAACAACCTTTACATATCCTTAGAGTAATAGGTCATATGAGAGTTATTCCTAAAATGTCCCTAATCAAGTATTTATATGGGGACATGTAAATACATTAAGACTAGTGTGTGAGTGTACTGATGATCTGATCTCACAGATCATGGATATAAATGATATCGAGTCTTCACACGGGTACACATTAAGAGTAATAATGTACTGGATAGACCCACCATGAGAACGTTGCATGGATCGTTACATGAATGTCATAAACGATTCTCAATGTGATAATGGTATATGTAGTCCTTTGACCTGAAGTCACTATGATTCCTACATAAGGAGTTTATTGTTTTAATACAATCAAACGTCTTCTGTAATAAGAGGACTATGAAGGTTGTGGTTAGGCAATGTGCAAATTATGCAGAGGGATGTGAGTGATGTAGATGGGATTTGTCTCTCCTATGTGACAGGAGTGATATCTATAGGCCACTTGATGGAGTGAGACTAAGGAAATGCATGGCCATGCTAGAAAGAATAAATATTGGATATTTATTCAGATAAAGTCTACTTCGGTTTCAAGTAAAATAAATTGGACCGTACAAGAATGACACGACCATGCCTTGGGCCCAATTAGGATATCGTGACAAAAGGAACAAAAATATAAAATAATTATCACTTATAGGTTATATTGTTAATAAATAATATTTGGACATAATGATGCATTGCTAGATGCCGCTCTTATTTTATATTAATAATAAAATAGTTTATTATTAATATAACCGAGTATTTTACCTATAGGATCACACACATAGAGTAAGCCCATCAGAAAATAGCTTTTTATTTTAGTTGGACTAAAATAAGACTATTGGGCCTAACTCATTTAGAATGAGTAAGGAGCCCACTCTTTGGAGAGCAAATTAGGTCAAACCTAAGCCTATAAATAAAGCATAAGATGCTCATAGGCGGCTACCCAAAAGAGACACAAAAATACGCAAAAGTTGCAAAAGCTACACACTGTCAAATTAGCATTTGGAAGGTGTAGCATTTCTGGTGGGAGTACTCGTGTGGACTCCTAAAGGACGAGGCTACGATTGCTTCGATATTCTTCAAGAGGTAATCTTAAAAAGTAATTTTTTGTGTGTGTTTGTCTTATGCTTTGAAACACGGCGCTTTGCAAATCCTGTGGGAATCCTTGTATTTCCGCTGCTCATACACTAGGGATTCCTAACAGTGGTATCAGAGCCAGGTTGCAAAACCGTGTTTTGGGCAAACATTCGCTTAAAGAACATGTAAAAATAAGATTAAAATTTATTTTATGAAAAGAATTATAAAGGTTGAATCCTTTTGCAAACGTTGCATCTTTTATTAGATATGTTGCAAAGGTTGCATTTTTAATGAGGTATTATGTAAAGGTTACATTTTTTATGAGATATGTTACAAAGGTTGCACCTTTTGAAAGCTAATATCAATATATTTTGCTTTATGTATATTGATTTCTTTTCTCAACATTTTAATTAAAGAACATGTTTTTAGGATGTGCTTTATTATATGAACATGTTGTATGTTGCAATGGTGATTGTTTTATATGTGTTCTAATTATAAGGCATGTTTTATGTTTATTTAATTAAATTGAAATCAAGGGTTGTATGTAATGACGTCTATATGCTTTCTCTTTTCTAATATAAATTGTTCATGTGAGATTGTATTTAGAAAGTTTAAGAGTTAAACCCTAGCCGTAATGAAAACTAAGATTCAAAAGTTGAAACCTAGTCGTAATGGTATTTTATTTATTTGTAAATGTTACAAATAAAATATTTGATTTTAATATTATATTTTAAATTCGATTTGTAAAAGTTACAAATCAAAATTTTAATTATTTGTTAAAATTAAAGTTTGTAAAAGTTACAAATTTAAATAATTTATTCTTATTAATTTTAATAGGATTTGCATTGTTTGTGATCCTTTTAAAATTAATGTGATTTGTAAGAGTTTCAAATTTAAATAATTTATTCTCATTAATTTTAATAGGATTTGCATCATATGTGATCTTTTTAAAATTAATGTGATTTGTAGGAGTTACAAATTGATTCATATTTATGAAATTTAATATGATTTGTAATTGTTACAAATAGAAGATAAGATCTTTATTAAATTTAATAATTTTAAAATCAAATATTTAATCCTTAATAAATTTGATAGGATTTGTAAAAGTTACAAATTAAAGATAAGATCTTTATCAAATTTAATAGGATTCGAAATAAAATATCTTGAACTCTAGAGATAAGGTCTAAAATTTAAACCTTGATCGTTCCTAAAAATTAGGATAATTGTTGAGACTCTAGAGATAAGGTTTAAAAGTTAAACGTTGACTATTCCTATTTTAGGATAATTGTAAGGGTCAAAAGATAAGGTTTAAAAGTTAAATCTTGGCCGTTTCAAAATTAAAGATTTCAAATTGTTTGAAATCATAACCGAATATTTTGAGCTGTTAATGGTCAGTGGGACATTCTGGCTCGGAAAGACTTGGTACTTAAGCGGTCACTCCGGACCCATCTTTCTTTCCTGGGAACTAACCTGATTACAGTACTAAATTTTTGGGTTGGAACACCCCTTGACCCTGTCTGTTGAACGGTCAACAGAGCCGCCAAACTTCTTTGTGTAATTTTCCTTTTATGACCCCGCGTGTTTAATTATGTGTTTTAAAATTTATTTTATTTTAAATACAATTGATTACTCTATTAATTGATTAATTAACACATCCAGCGGTGAATGATTATGGTCTTAGATTTTTTTATTTAATTTTAAATACAGTCTACGTGCTGTGCCTTTCTCTATTCTTAAATTTCTTCTCTCAACCCTTCACTCGTATGTAAAATGAGTTTTCTTTATTACATTGTAATCTTGGAAACGCCAACAAGATGGAGACCTAGAAGAAACCTAGAGTGGTGATGGATATGGCCTTGAAAGGAACAAAGGAATAGTGACTCTAGGAGGATGGTGGTTTCAAGAAGTAGGACTTCATGAAGTCAAGACACCATAGTTCCTTTAGGTTTATTTTATTTTATTTTATTTTCTAGGAAGACCATAACCATCTCATAATTTTTGATTGCATGTTTTGGGGTTTTATTTTGCATTAAAGCATTTAATGAAAGTTGGTAATGAACAATAAGAAAATTGAAATCCCTCAAGCTCGACAATCATACCTTCCAATAAGTAATAATGTCTAACTTGATATAAATAAAGTGCAAGTCACGTCATAGTTGGGTGCCTTTATTTATGTTTAGTAGGACATGATTGGATAATTGGATTATCCAAGAATTATTAAGTTTTATTCAAATAAACTTTTTTTTCAATTGGATTGGAAAAGCCTAAAGGTATGAACAGTCTAAAACGCGTTCTAATAAACAACAGTCATCAATGCTAGTTTCAATAAAGTGTAGGTTCTGCCAAAGCAGGGTGCTTTTATTGATATTAGTAAAGGATGATGGATAATTGGATTATCCAACCATTTGTTATTGGACTTATCTAGGTAACTTTAATCAGATTGAAGAACCTAGAAGCGTTAATATTAAGTTTAAACGCCTTCTAATAAGTAACACTCGTCGAGACTAATGTCAATAAATAGTGGGCCTGCCAAAGCAGGGTGCTATCATTTATATTAGTAAGGCGCGATGGGATAATTGTAATATCCAAATTGTTTTTATTAGGCCTAAACTTAACTAAGTTTTTCAATTGGATTGAAAATAACTTAGAGGCGTAAGGATTGAGCTTAAATTCATAAGATGAATAAGGGTAAAGAGTTACCCACTCAATCATCCAAGAGTTGCATGAGATGCAATTGGAAATGTGTTTCCTACCTAAATAACCAAGGGTTGGGCGATCAGCCAAAGCTGACTCAACATTAGGCCAAATATGGATCTTGGCCCACTAGAAAAATCTTCCAATGGGATTTTTTTTTATGATTCAGTGAGGGTATTTATTTTGAATCAAAATAGTGGGAGACAACATATTTATTTAATGACCAAAATTTAAATATGTTTTAAATAGAAGTGATAGATTTGCATGTAATTTGTTTTAGAATAACCATGATATACCAAATATTGTTTTGTTGCAATCTGTCCTTTGGAAGGACACTTTATCTAAGAAAATACCTAGATAGGTATTGAGACTTGAGAATTATCTTCATTAAAGATAAAGCGGTAGTGTGTGATATTTGGCTTATATATCATCTATGGTTGGGTCTTGAATACCCTATAGAGTCTGCATAAACTCTGAGCTATAAAAGGCAATATGAATATATAGGAGATATACGATATGATCGTATACAGACTTTATTAAGGCTAAGTTAGTCTGGAAGTCTAAAAGGTGATCAAGAAAGAAAATTGTTTCCAGTTTTAGCCAAAATATGACATTGAAATAATTTGTCTAAAGAACTTGAAGGAGTTCAAAAGAAAGGGAAGTAAGACTTCCACTACAGGTCATGTTATAGAAGTCAAGTTATTTTACTTCACTAACATTAGTATCAAATACTAGTAGTAGATCTCAAATTTTGAAAGATCAAGGAAGTAGATCACTTGTTAAGGGTGGATAAATCTGTATAAAATTGAGCAAAAGTTGCTACAATAAAGATAAGATCTTTACCTATTGGGCTAGTTAGTAAACTAGACATTGTGCATATTATTTCTTGTTAGACAAGAAATGTTTTTCTTATTATAAAATAACTTTATTTCTTCAAATGGATGTTGATGCACAATTGAGAAATGGATTCCACATCCTAAATCTCAAAACACCCATTTATAACAACTACCAAAGTAGGTTAAAATAAGTGATTTTGAACCTTACTTACATGGTATTGTCTCCTAAGGCAAATGGATAAGAAACACATTTTCTAAATACCATTAATGTGGTTATATGGACTCTTTTTGATTTTGGAATCAATGGAGACATGTAAATCTTATTTATTGGAGAGATAATTGAGACCTCATTCATTGAAAAGATGAGTAATCTATTATCTAATACATAACGATGTATGTGGGCCTATTGGAACAATAACTAGATATGTTTTTCAATACTTCAACATACTAATTGAAAAGTCAATGAGTATGGATTTATGTAACATAAGTTAGAAAGTCTTTGAAAAGTTCAAAGAATTCATAATGAAGTGAAAAACCAAATTGGCAAGACAATTAAAGCTCTTGATTAGATCAAGATAGCAAATAATTTGAGTTATAAGTTTGATAACTATCTAATAGAGTGAGAGATTACCTCTTAACTCATTCCTCATGGAATGCCTTAATAGCATCTCTACGGGGAAAGTCAAACCTTGTTAGACATAGTTTGATTATTGATTATTATCAAACATCTCTAACTCCTTCAACGTTTCTTTATTAACAAAATTTCCACACTTAACCATGTTCCATCTTAGACTTTCTTAAAGAAACCATATATGATATGGACTAGGAAGAAACCTAGTGTGTCTTTACTAATAATTTGGAACTATGATGCTTCTATAGAGCATCCAACTCTAACAAGGTCGGATCCAAATTAGATAAATGTCTTCTGTGAGATACCCAAAGAAAGCTAAGGGTTATCAATTCTACAATCCATCTGAAAATAAAAGGCTTGTTGCTTAGAATATTGTATTCTTGAATAAGAGTACATCCCTTAAAGAATCAGTGAAAGGATGGTAGAACTTGAAGAAATTCAAGTATCACAAAGCATTTAAAAGTCAAGGATGGACTTGGAGCAGATATCACAAAGTGTTGTGAAATCCTTAGCTCCAGTAGTACAAGACTTGTGTAAGATCAAATAGGATATGTCACTAAACCTGAAAGATATAGATATCTTATAAATCAGGAAGGAGGCATATTGCTAAATGACCAAGCTTCTTATGAAGAGTCTAATGCAAGTTTAGATTTTAAAACATGGCATAAGACCATGGGATTTGAAATGGGTTTCATGTATATTAACAAGGTATGAACCTTGGTTGACGCACCTAAAGGGTAAAACCTATAGGATGCAAGTGGGTTTTCAAAAGGAAAACTAAACATGGATGGTAATAAAAGTACCTTTAAAAGCAAGATTGACAAAATTCAATTAGCTTAAAAACCATTTAGATCCTACTTATTGTAGCACTATACCACCATTATGAGATATGGTAGATAGATGTCAAGATGGAAATCATCTTGAAGATGTGTATGTGACACAACCTAAAGGCCTTTTATGCCTAAAACATCTAGAAAGGTATGTGAACTGCAAATGTTCTATTTATGGACTAAAGCAAGCTTTTAGAAGCTAGAATCTTCATTAAAGAATGAAGATAAATCTTGTGACTATAAAAGGGTTAGTAACTACACAATTATAGTTTTAGTATTACATGCAGAAGACATGCTTCTTCTAGAACTAATAATATTCTCATTCTATAGTCAAGAGTATCCTTAAACACTTAAGAAGGACTAAGGATTTAATCTTGATAAATGGAAGATGAGCTCGTTGTAAAGGTTGCATCGATGTCAATTTTTGATTAATTTGAAAGACATAAGATTGCAATCAAAATATATGTGTTGTTAAGATGGTTACGATGTATGTTTGAAAGGTTCAAAGTAAGAGACAATCGTTGGTTCTACTAACACATCTAAGTATTTTGCTATGTTAAATTACAAAAGAAGTCAATTTACATTTAATCATTCCAAATGTTTTGTATCCTATGAGTTTCCATTGTGATGACAATGGAACCATAGAATAATATAAGGAAGTGGATTAATCCAAGCATATACTTAAATAGTTCCATCTTTGGAAGATGTGAAAATATACAATGTGCATACCAACAAAATTGTTGGGAACCCACTAGTAAAACCGCTTACGTAGTAAAAGCATAAGGGCACTGTAGACGTCATTGGGTATTAACCTTATCGACTCTAAGTGCAAGTGGGAGATTGTTGGAAATATGCACTAAAAGCCTATATAGGTTTGCATCATTTTGAATAAGTCATTTTTTGTTAAATAGTTTAACAACCTTTACATATCCTTGGAGTAATAGGTCATATGAGAGTTATTCCTAAAATGTCCCTAATCAAGTATTTATGTGGGGACATGTAAATACATTAAGACTAGTGTGTGAGTGTACTGATGATCTGATCTCACAGATCATGGATATAAATGATATCAAGTCTTCACACGGGTACACATTAAGAGTAATAATGTACTGGATAGACCCACCATGAGAACGTTGCATGGATCGTTACATGAATGTCATAAACGATTCTCAATGTGATAATGGTATATGTAGTCCTTTGACCTGAAGTCACTATGATTCCTACATAAGGAGTTTATTGTTTTAATACAATCAAACGTCTTCTGTAATAAGAGGACTATAAAGGTTGTGGTTAGGCAATGTACAAATTATACAGAGGGATGTGAGTGATGTAGATGGGATTTGTCTCTCCTATGTGACAGGAGTGATATCTATAGGCCACTTGATGGAGTGAGACTAAGGAAATGCATGGCCATGCTAGAAAGAATAAATATTGGATATTTATTCGGATAAAGTCTACTTCGGTTTCAAGTAAAATAAATTGGACCGTACAAGAATGACACGACCATGCCTTGGGCCCAATTAGGATATCGTGACAAAAGGAACAAAAATATAAAATAATTATCACTTATAGGTTATATTGTTAATAAATAATATTCGGACATAATGATGCATTGCTAGATGCCGCTCTTATTTTATATTAATAATAAAATAGTTTATTATTAATATAACCGAGTATTTTACCTATAGGGTCACACACATAGAGTAAGCCCATCAGAAAATAGCTTTTTATTTTAGTTGGACTAAACTAAGACTATTGGGCCTAACTCATTTAGAATGAGTAAGGAGCTCACTCTTTAGAAAGCAAATTAGGTCAAACCTAAGCCTATAAATAAAGCATAAGATGCTTATAGGCGGCTACCCAAAAGAGACACAAAAATACGCAAAAGTTGCAAAAGCTACACGCCGTCAAATTAGCATTTGGAAGGTGTAGCAATTCTAGTGGGAGTACTCGTGTGGACTCCTAAAGGACGAGGCTACGATTGCTTCGATATTCTTCAAGAGGTAATCTTAAAACGTAATTTTTTGTGTGTGTTTGTCTTATGCTTTGAAACACGGCACTTTGCAAATCCTGTGGGAATACTTGTATTTCCGCTGCTCATACACTAGGGATTCCTAACATACAGTAGGAGGCTACATAACACTTCCTAAGCAAAGCCTTTAAGTCTTCCCATTCACCAATGGGTAGGAAATGGTCTTTCTTCCTATCCTTACAAATTTGGGTCCACCACACTAATGCATAGTTTTGGGAACTTAGGGTGGCAATCTTAACTTTTTTTCATTTTTTGTTTGGTGGGAGTTGAATAGTTACTCAACTTTCATCTCCCAGTCAAGGTAGGCTTCTACATCACTTTTGCCATGGAAGGGTAGGATATCTATCTTGACCTGTCTCAAGCCACCCTCTTCATGAGGCCTATGGTGCCTTCTATGGTGTCCATCCTCAACTTCACTAGTTTCATCGTTATGTCTATATCTATATTGCCTACGATGTCCAGTGTGTCTTTCCCTATCCTCCCTGTTTTCTAGGTTATCTAACCTAATGTTCATGGAATTTAACTTTTTTAAGATTAGACGCATGTGGGGAGACATACGATCTATCTATCTATCTCTCTCTCACTAAATGTAGACATGTTATAATGCAAAGATGTAAAAGATGAGATACTAGTCGGGTCACTCAAGTTGTCTAAGACCTAAAAAGAAAAGAACATAAAAGCCAACAAGAAATACCAACAATGAAAGCAAATAAAACAAACTAGTCAGAGGTGCAAAATTTAAACTAAGCCTAGCATGTAAAAACACACTATAATAACTAGAAAGCAAGTAAAGCAAATTGGTCAGTGGTGCAAAAGTTTAAACTAGGCCTAGCATGCAAAGAAGTGCACTAACTAAACTAACAAAAATAACAAACTAGTCGGGTGCTAAAAATTAAACTAATTCTGAAGCGCATTTACTCCTAATCAACTAATTAAAAACCAATGTCCAAAGTCTAAAGTCCTTAATGTCCAAATACAAGGACTTAAGAAAGTACTTTAAAATTAAAAGTCCCAAAATACAAGGGAAAAGAAAATACAATTCACACAAAAATTCCCTAAATTATTACAGAATTTTCTCTCTAATACAATGGTCTTCCAAGTGTTCCACCAAAGCCAAGCAAGTCCACCAAGCTACAAATAAAATAGTTGAAAACTCAAAACAAAGGTTAGCACAAGTAATATTAAATTAAAAAAGAAAAAAAAGAAATGTGTTTGTACTCTTAGTCTCTGAAAAGTGTTTACTTTCACCCACCAAGCTCTCTATACTTTACAGTTCTCTCAAGTCAATCTCTTAGGTCAAATCTCAAACCTTCCAATATGCTACCCAAAGAATGATGTTCTCACAAATCCTTAATCTTAAAGAATGCCAAGAAGTGAAATACTCAAGTGACAAAACTTAGAGAAAAAGAGGCAAGCAAGAAAAGAAAAATTAGGAAGCTAAACCAAAAGGAGTTTGATATGACAAAGAAGAACTTGACAATCAACAAAGAGTGGAATAATAATGTGACAAACTAAAAGACAAAGAAGACAAGCAAGCAATTAAATGCAAACAAGCAAAGAAGGCACACAAAAGAGTAAACTAGAGACTCTAGAATGCTTACAAGTCCACAACCTTTTTATATAGTTTTTAAAGTCTTTTTACTTCAACACAAGTGCATAAAAAAGCACAAATGGAACACTTAAACTACTGCACAAAATAAAATGTAGTTGCTGGAATTTTTTATATATATACAAGGGATTTTTATGCTTATTTTTCACATTTTTTGCCAAGAAAAGGACCAAATAATTACATAAACAATGGACTTTTCAAACTCTTTTCTTTTCACACTTTTTTCACTTATTTTTTTTAATATTCTCCTGTTTCTTTTACTCAAAATACTACAGCAAAAATAGAATTGCTCAATGTTCCAAAAGAGTGCACAAAAGGTATAAAACCAGGAAACTACAACTAGGTACATGCAAGCATCTTCTTCCACAAGTATAATACAATGAAAGTCAATGATTCAGAGCACAAATGACATGAAAATAAAGATAATTACAACATACAAAGAGTGACACGAAGTTGCTGGAAAATTGAAATTAAACTAGAACCAAGATTAGCCACAAAATCCATCTTAAAGTGAGATGGATACAACCAATACAAGGAGCTTGTTAAGCACTTTAAGTGGTGTATTTAAAATGCTTTAGGATCCAGCAAGTCAAATATGTAGCAAAAGTCAAGTAAAATGCCTAGAAACCAAAGGAAAGAAGCTTCATGACCTAAAACATGAACTAGGAAAGCTAAGACACTAAAAATAAATCAATAAACACCTAACAAGCACACTTAAACCACACAATTTTGTAGTGATACAATAGCAACACAACACTTTAAAACATGTAAATGACACAATTAAAATCACAATATGCAAAGAAAATGTAAAAAAAAAAGAAAAGGGAGGTATTTTGTAGTAGAACGCACCAAAGGTCAATAAGAGTTGACTAAAATTTTTTTGCTCAATTTTTTCTCAAATTTTCAGGTTATGTTTCAGATATATGCAGTAAGAAGAAATGTGAAAACACTTTGCAAAATTCCAAGCCAATCTAAGTAGATCTAAAAATTTAAGTAGGCATAACTTTTCAAATTTTTTAAGGAATTTGATATATGATACATGAAATTGAAGCTAGAGACAAGGAGAATTCATATTCTAGAAGTAGAAATTCAGAATCTCAACACAAAATTTTAGATTTAAAGAAATAAAAGGAGAGGAATTAGACTCTTGATACCAAATGTTGTAGGATTTTGCTTGAAAATCCTAAGGAGAGATGGATCTTCCTCTTCTTCCTTCTTCAAATCCAAGACAAGAGATTCAAAAAGCTTGAAGAAAATTCATAAATGGAAACATATAGTGCAGGCCATGACATGAATGTTATGGGAATAGGAGATTTGGAAGCAAGGAAACTAGATCTTGGTTTAGGAATTTGAAGAGAAGTAAAGGTTTAATGGAGAAGCAAGTGTGGAAGGTGTATGTCGCCACTCTCTAAGGCTAGAGAGATGAGAAAATTGAGGTTCACCATCTTTAGGAGGAAGCCAAAGGATAAGAACAAAGAGAAAGGAGCTATGCTCTATTTTTTCTAGAGAGAAGTGGAAGCTTATCTCACTATAAAACTTTCTAAAATTCAAATTATGAAGCATTACAAAGGAAATAAGGTATTTCTACCTCCTTGAAAACTAAAATTTCAGAATTGGCTTGTGTGGGCTTGAAAAAGCTTCACCCAAGGCCTAAAAACTAAAACTACATAGCCTAAAAAAGACCTAAAGCAAGCTAGTTCTTATACAAGGCCCATAAGTGGCCTAAAATGGAAAATATCGCCTATACAAGCTAGTACCCATAAAAGGCGCAAAACTAAGTCTTAATTTATAATCCTAAAATATTTCTAAAGCTAATAACATGAAAATAAAATATATACAAATGATAACCAATCCCAATAAAGAGGCCCAAAGAAGGCCCAAGTAAGGCCCATGTCATTATTAAGGGGAAATTTATTTGATTTAAGATATATTAATTACTAATGATATAGATCACCCTAATTCATTTATGAGTGTATTGAGTTTTATTTATTATTTGAGTATCTAGTTTATATACTTCTAACTTCATTTGCTTGATAGGGGATTTAATTAGTCAAGTGATATTTGGTTCTCATTCTTTTAACTCACTCTTATGATAACTCACTGGTGTTTATTTGGGTTGTTTTAAGCTGTTAACCGACAATTAAGAATAAAAGGGGTTATACATCATTATTCATCATATCTCAGGATACTCACTCACACCTCAATGCGTCATCATCTTATCAAGTTAATTCCAATTCCACAATATACTAGGACCCTACCGAGACCCATTCTTATTTTACATTTCGCATCATGATTCATAACAACATTCATACATAGTTCTTATATCGTCATCATATACACCCTTCTTTCATTCACACATAAATGCATACTTCATATAAGTTCATTTAGAAATATACACATTTAAGCATCATACCAGCCGGTTACACATACAGATCTATCTAGTCGGTATACTTTGGTAAAAATAGGTGAAGCATATGGGTATTAGTTTTATATAATATAAGTTTGTTAACTTATAAAATATCTTTCTTATCACCTTATTAATATATCTTTCTTTCCTTTTAAATCTATTTGTTTATTTATAAATAACTCCCTATTCACTTATAGTTATCAATATATATACACGCATACATATATATATATGTACATAAAACGTATATATATACACATAAATATATTCATAAAATTCCCAAAATATAATTTGATTATAAAAACTTTATGGGTTGGGTTAATTTTATTATAACTTAACTTAATATTATTCTTACTTCCTTTTTACTATTAGCCTAATATATTCTGTTTAGATACTCAAAAATCCAAATAAGTGTAATTCCACTTTCAAATAACTAAGTCCTTAAGTTATTAACATTATTATTATTATTATTATTATTATTATTATTATTATTATTATTATTATTATTATTATTATTATCAAGTAACTTTAACGCTAGTAACTCATTGTTTATTCATTTTAATTTGATTTTATCTTAGTTATAAATCTCATACTCTAATTAATTCGTTACCCATTTATATTTCCAAATTTGTCATATATATACACCTCTGAAATTCATAAGAAAATGTAGTTTTGTCCTTGGATAAAACAACCTCATCGAAATTATTATTATTATTATTATTATTATTATTATTATTATTATTATTATTTTACTAGTTTCTATTTAACCCTTTATAACTTATTACTTATTTTAATTATTAAATTCATTTTTAAATTACTACACTTGCGTGGTTAATTATTTAGGTAGTCAACGTGATATGTTAAAATAACTTAAAATAAATCATAATTAAGTGCAAGTTTTCAGAAATGCTTATATTGCGTAATTCCTTCGGCAGACCTTTAGCAGTGTTCCCCGAACTCTAGCAGGACTCCTCAAACTATAACACCCTAAATTTTAAAATAGAGGATTAATTGAAGAGATAAATATTAAATAATTATATTTGGGTTATTTAAAGTTCCAATATATTAGGAATAAATGAATTAAGATTTTTGGGAGATATCTACGATTTATTGGAATCAGATAAGCTGAAAATGAGCCCAGTTGAAATATGAGTGTCAGACCAAGTATCTCCGATTACGACGATATTGGTCAGGGCTGTTAAGAATAGTATTGGAAATCTGATGGTATATTTAGAATAATTTTTGGATAAGGTATTGAGCCCAAACGATGGTCCTGTTTGTTATAAAATGATGAATAATTATTGAGGAATTAAAAATAAAGCCAAATAGCCTATTTTTCCCGTCTTATTTCTGTCAGCCTAAGATGTCCATGCCTTATACTTTACTTTTCTTCTCCTACACTCTTCTTCTTCATTTCTTATTCTTCTCTCCAAAAATGCTAAGCAAAAAGTGGTGGCTTTCTTCTTCTCTCCCATTTTCATTTTCTTGGAGCAAGAAAGAAGAGTTTGGAGCTTAAAGCCTCACCTTTCATTCTCTTCATTCTGTGTGGTTTTCCCTCTTTCAAAAAACTCTCACATTTCTTCTCTTGAGGTAAGATCTTACTGTTTCTTAAGAGTGTGAACTATGGGTTGTTGGGTTTTTATGTTGAGAGAGTGATTTAAAGAATGTTGTTGGGTTTTAATGAAAACCCTAACTTAAAGATTTATAGAAAATATGAGATATAAATGGAGAGGCACTTAATTTGTTAAATAACTATTTTTGTTGAGGTGAAATGCTGTTATTAATGGTGAATGACCATTAATGAAGTTAAATGGTTGTTGGGAACCACTAATGTGGGAACCCGGTAATAAGACTGGTGTTGAATATGCAAAATAATAAATGCAGACGCCTAAACCGTGGTGGTGGTGGCTGAACAAGTGAAATAAATAGGACTTGGGAATTAGGATATCGGAGGATATCGAGTAGCTGATTATGAACGTTAAATCGAGGTGGTTGAATGGGAAATTGATTGTGTGATATATTATGATGTAGGAGACAACCCTAGTTTCGAGGCGAAACCATCTGACTGCGATGATTACTACTTCTCTTGAGGTAGGAGGGGGTAACTATTCTAAATGCATGATTTCGTCCATTGATGATGTGAAAATATATGTATATGATCGTGCTTAATGATTGCTTGTGTGTGCACGATGTGTTGATTTCATGAATTGAATGCATTTAGAATGATTGATGCTATGTGGCATGTGTTAGGATGATGAATATGATATTAAGCTGGTCTGGGTCTGAGTTAACTACTCGGTATCCTAATGAGAGGAGACCAACCGGTGCTGTGTGTAATTGGTATGATTACTCGATATTCTAATGAGAAGAGACCGACCGGTGTTGTGTGTAATCGGTATGATTACTCAGTATCCTAATGAGAGGAGACCGACCGGTGTTGTGTGTAATCGGTATAATTACTCAGTATCCTAATGAGAGGAGACCGACCGTTGCTGTGTGTAATCGGTATGATTACTTGGTATCCTAATGAGAGAAGACTGACCGGTGTTGTGTGTAATCGGTATGATTACTCAGTATCCTAATGAGAGGAGACCGACCAATACTGTGTGTAATCGGTATGACTACTCAGTATCCTAATGAGAGGAGACTGACCGATGCTGTGTGTAATCGGTATGATTACTCGGTATCCTAATAAGAGGAGACCGATTGGTGCTGTGTGTAATCGGTATGATTACTCGGTATCCTAATGAGATGAGACCGACCGGTGCTGTGTGTAATCGGTATGCTTACTCGGTATCCTAATGAGAGGAAACCGACCTTGATGTCTAGTATTTTACTTGTTGAGTCTGTATTGTGTACAGAACGGATGAAGTGATATCTGTATTTGGGTACCAGTATTGAGACCGAATGTGATGTTATGATGAATATATTGATGAAATATATTATGATGGTTTAAGAACATGTTTTAAATTGAAATCAATGATATGAATTATCAGAAATGTATGAGCCCAAAGATGATTGTGATTGCCACTAACTACCAATGTGTATGAGCCCAAAGGGGATCGGTAAAGATTGAGAATACTGAAATCCACTAAATGGTGGTTGTGAATGGACGATTGATTGAGTTGCATTTAGGATGCACAGTGTGAGAATGTATTGATTGACATTTGCATCCATGACATATTATTTGCTACTTATATGGAATGTTAGGGGTTCCAATGAGCGGGCCCAGTGGGAGGGCGACCCAGTGCACGGGTATATTATTGTATTTCCCTAGTGATTCTGGGAATCACGAAGCTGTCCACAGTTTGGTGACGAGGCACCATATATGGCGGGCCCAGTAGGCAGGCGGCTTTATGGTGAGCGAGTTACCTCGGTGTCCGACGGGGCACGACTCTCTCGATGTGTGTTCGGGAGGGGCCCGTAGCACTTGTGGCAAGAAAGGCCATGATGATGATCTGCAGTCACAGGATGACTAGTGCTACAGATAGGTGAGAGCGGTTTGGTATCAGTAAAATATGATGTTGAACATGCATATAACTGGATATAAGTTTACACATTTTACTACTGCAGTAGGGGCATAGTAGGACACCTATGCTTGTCCCATAATTGATTATGTTGTTTTCCCATAGTCGGATCCGCACTTGAAAATATTCCATTTTGCATATGCATTAGCTTTAAGAGCATTTGCATATAGCTGAGATATGCCTAGTTGATAGCCCGAGGTGGCGATGGATGATTGTTAAATAGAGGGAAAGCAAGCCGAGGTACTAACACTAAATGTGTGATGATTATTAAGAATGTTATTGATATAGTATGTATGATATTGCCGTGTGAATATACAGTACCGAGTGGAATGATGTATCATGAGTATGAAATTTTGATGTTTTCTCGAAAGATGAGTGTATGACTATGATTCATTTAGATTATGTTACTCACCTCCCTGTTGCCATTTTTAAGTTTGATGTAGGTATGAAGTAAAATCTTACTCTTTTCAGAGGTCGAGTATTAGAGAAGGTAAATATAAAGGGAACATGGTTGAGCCTTGGCCGGCATACGTACCCATTTTGTATAGCACATAGTGCATATATGTTTACTTTTAAATTAATTTGACAACGGCTGATTTTGGGAAGGTCATGTAGGAAAATTAGACCGGATATGTAAGGCTAATTTTCATTAATGATCTTAATGATGTATGGATGATATTTTTATTATGAAATTATATTTCTAATGCTTAGCCGATTGACGAGGCATGTTCATCCTCTCTTTAGGTGATATTTTAATTACTCCTGAACTTAATTTTCATCTTCCGCTTTTCTCCTTATGACGGCCTCAAGTCCGGTTGTCTGAGGTGCACTCTAATACCATTCTCATATCTTCATATATGAGATCGGTTATCTATTGATCTGGGGTAATTACTCGATGTTACATATATATATAGAGATTGAATTTCTTCTACTTACAATCATATTTTTAATCGTAAAAAATTTACCCCCGTTTCCGAATTCAAGGTGTTACAACCTGGTATCAGAGCATTGATTGCTCGTTGATGAGTTATATGAGTTAAATGTTGTTAAAGAGTGATTGTCACTTGATGTTGACATGTTATAGTTATAGAGAAGCACTATTGGAGCTTGAATTGCTCATTGTTTTATATTGTGGTTAATATTAAGCCCGACCATGCATTCCCTTTCATATTTACCTTCAGATTATGATTATATTATGATGATATTTATATTGATGATGGTTAATAATGATTGATGTATATTGAGGAAAAAAGTATAAGGTTCCTAATCATGTTTGTATTATGTGCATAGATTGATTAATGGCAAATAGGCATACTATTGACGCAGCCGCTATGGCTGAAGCCTTCAATCGGTTTACCGATATCCTTGAATGGCAATAACAACCCGCTAGTCAGCCAAATCATGGTCTTGACTGATTTCTCAAGCGGAAGCCTTCCGAATTTCATGGAGGCTATAAACTAGAAGATGCTTATATTTGGATCCGTGATTTAGAACAGATATTCGCAAGTATGGAATGTACTGAGGCTCAAAAAGTAGAATAAGCAGTGTTTATGATCCGAGATGAAGCTGAATCTTGGTGGATTCTTACTCGTGGGCGTATGACTGTGACTTACACCCCTTTGGATTGGGAGAATTTTAAGGTGGAGTTCCTTAGGAAATGCTTTCCTGAGAGCTATAAGACAAGAAGGAGCTTGAATTTATGGAGCTCAAACAAGGAAGTATGTCAGTGGAGGAGTATGCCTTGAAGTTTGAAGAGCTGTGTGTATTTTACCCTCCTTTCCAACAGGAAGGTACTAAAGCTTCAAAATGTGTTAAGTTTAAGAATGGATTACGTCAGGAGATAAAGAAGGCGATATGTCACCAAGAGATTAGGAACTTCCCTACTCTTGTGAACAAATGTCGAATCTTTGACGGTGGTATGCTATAGATATAACCAACTGGGGCACATCCGTCCCGATTGTCCTTTGAATGCCACGGACGTGGTGATTCGCAACGATGGTAACCATGGTGGCTATGATGCTTTCAGAGGCCGTGGTCATGGAAACAGTAATGGTGGCTGCAATGGTGGTCGAAATGGAAATGGCAACGGAAATGGTGGTAACGGTCATGGAAATGGGCACAGCTGAGGTAATAGAAATGGTGGTTGAAATGGTCACAATCTGGGTGCTAATCAACAAACTGCTGGAAGAGTATTCGCCGTGACCAGTGAAGAAGCAGCTCAAGCCGATACCCGAGTCGAAAGTAAGTGTGAGATACTCAGAAATTTTGTGCATGTTATTTATGACTCGGGTGCGACCCATTCTTTTATATTCGAGGATTGTTTGCGGTGATTAAAATTGCCAATAAGTATGATGAAAGGTTCTATCATGGTGTCCACACCGACCGGTACTTGTTTACGGGCGGTCACTCAGTGTGAGAATGTTGAGATAATACTCGAGGATTGGAGATTCGTTGTGTCTTCTATTTGCCTACCTATGAAGGACTTGGAGATTATTCTCGGTATGGATTGGCTCTCCGCCAATAAAGTCTTGGTTGATTATCAACGACGGACTGTCATTTTCCCTTCCTTAGATGTAGGGAAATTCGATGTGCAAGGTATAACCCAACTTTGCATATTATTATCTTTTGCTGATGGGACAAATGGTCCCGATCCCTTAAATATTCCTGTTGTATCTGAATTTCCAGATGTATTCCCTGATGAGGTACCTATTTTACCTCCTCCATGTGAGGTGGAGTTTTCTATTGACCTTGTTCCGGGTGCAGAACCTGTTTCTTGAGCACTGTATCAGATGTCTCCTATGGAATTAACTGAGTTAAAGAGATAAGTTAAAGAATTATTGGAATGAGAGTTTGTTTGCCCGAGTGTGTCTCCTTTAGGTGCGCCTGTTTTACTGGTGAAAAAGAAGGATAGAAGTATGAGGTTATGTGTGGACTATCGACAACTTAATAAGTTGACCATCAAAAACTGATATCCCCTACCTCGTATTGATGACCTTTTGGATCAACTAAATGATACAGTTGTATTTTCTAAGATTGACTTGCATTCTGGATATCTCAAATTCGGGTGAAGACCGAGGATATCCTAAAGACTGCTTTTCAAACGTGATATGGACACTGGGAGTATGTAGTGATGCCATTCAGAGTGACAAATGCTCCTACGATTTTCATGGATTACATGAATCGTATCTTTCATGAATATCTTGACCGATTCGTGGTAGTGTTCATCGATGACATTCTTGTCTACTCCAAGAGTCATGAAGAACATGAAGAACATCTTCGCCTTGTGTTGAATATCCTTCAGGAGAAGGAATTGTATGCAAAACTTTTGAAGTGTGAATTTTGGCTGTCGGAGGTCTAATTTCTTGGGCATGTTATCTCCAAGGACGGTGTTGCTGTTGATCCGTCTAAGATTGAAGCCATGCTGGCTTGGGAAAGACCGACGTCTGTGACTGAAGTAAGGAGTTTTCTTGGTCTTGTCGGTTATTACTGGAGGTTTATTGAAGGGTTTTCCTGATTGGCCTTGCCTTTGACGAAGCTAAACCGTAAGAATCAACCGTTTGTGTGGAATCTCGACTGTGAAAGAAGTTTTCAAGAGTTGAAGGTTAGACTCACTTCTACTTTGGTGTTGGCTTTGCCGGACTTATTGGATGACTTTGTGGTGTACTGTGACGCCTCTAAGCTTGGTCTTGGTTGCGTGTTGATGCAGAAAGAGCGTGTGATAGCCTATGCATCGAGACAATTGTGATCGCATAAGGTTAACTACCCCACACATGATCTCGAATTAGAAGGCGGCACTATTTGTATGGTTGAAATTTATGGTCTTTAGTGATCATAAGAGTCTAAAATTTTTATTTGATCAGAAGGAACTTAATATGCGCTAATGAAGATGGACAGAATTTTGGAAAGATTATGAGTTTGAATTGAGGTATCATCCCAGAAAGGCAAATGTGGTTGTCGATGCCTTAAGTCGAAAATCGTTACATGTTTCTGCTATGATGGTGAAAGAGATGGAGCTCATTGAGCAATTTTGAAATTTAAACGTAGATGTAGAAATATATACTCCAAAGAAAATGTCTCTTGAGGTGTTGACAGTAGTGAATGTATTCCTTGAGACCGTGAAGCTGCAACAACCGAAAGATGAGTACTTGATCGAGATGAGAGAAGCTTAAGCTAATAGGAAAAATTCATTTTTGACAGAAGGCCATGATGGCATTTGGCGTGTGAAAGGCCGAATTTATGTTCCATCTGGTAGTGATCTAAGAAGATTAGTACTTGAAGAAGCTCACAAGAGTGTGTTGAGCATACATCCTGGTGCCACAAAAATGTATCAAGATCTGAAGAAGAATTTCTGGTGGCCTGGTATGAAGCGTGATATGGTTAATTATGTTGCCTCTTACATTATCTGTCAAAAGGTTAAGGTTGAGCATCAGAAACCATCTGGTTATCTGAGACCTCTTGATATTCCCGTGTGGAAATAGGACGACATTGCTATGGACTTTGTTTCCAAACTACCCAAAACACGTACTGGAAATGATGCTATATGGGTAATTGTTGATCGGTTGACGAAGTGTACTCACTTCTTACCCATGAATATGAAGAGTTCATTGGAGAAATTAGCCCAGATGTACATAAAGGAGATCGTTAGGCTACATGGTGTACCTTTAAGTATTGTGTCGGATCGCGACCCGTGATTCACTTCCCGATTTTGGGGAAGCTTGCACGAGGCAATGGGTTCCAAACTGAAGCTCAGTTCAGTATATCATCCAGAAACAGATGGGCAATCTGAGCAGACAATTCAAAGCCTTGAAGATTTGTTACGGGCTTGTGTGTTGGAGCACAGTGGTTGTTAGGAAAGATTCCTACCACTTATTGAATTTACATACAACAATAGTTATCACAGTTCTATCGGTATGGCTCCCTATGAAGCGCTATATGGTCGGAGATGTAGGACTCCGTTGTGTTGGCTTGAAACTGGAGAGAGTTTAGCTTTGGGGCCGAAGCTGATTACGGAGACTAATGAACAGATTAAGATGATACAAGAAAAGATGAAAATTGCCCAAGATCATCAGAAAAGTTATTTGTGTTTGAATATGATTACAGGTTCAAGGATTTTGATAATGACAAAGCACTCTTGGAGAAATTCTTGCAAAAACAAAGACTCAGAATCACACCCAGAAAAACTGCGCAGCTAATCGATTAGGGTGACTAAGCTAATCGATTAGATAGCTTCTGTTTTGAATTAAATGCATCAGGAACATAAGCTAATCGATTAGATGGAGAATGCCAATCGATTACCAAGCTACTGGAATGAGATTAATCGATTACCCAATTGACATTATCGATTAACAACATCAAAAACTGAATTAAATGCATCAGGTACCTACGTTAATCGATTACAAGACTTCAGCCAATCGATTACCAAGCTACTAGAACATCACTAATCGATTACCCAAGTATCATAATCGATTACCAAATCAAGAAATGAATTAAATGCATCAGGTGTTATAGCTAATCGATTACTGGCAAGATATAATCGATTACCTAGTCTCTGACTTGAAGCTAATCGATTAGGTAGTGAATGCTAATCGATTATAACACGAGCTGAACTGAAAAATTCAAAATGTAATCGATTACAGCTCGAGGCGTAATCAATTACGATAGTGGGAAAACACATTTTTGTGGGAGGACAGCTCATTCTTTCACTATTTCTAAGATGCCCACTACATGCAATGGCTAGGAACCTCTGCAGCTCAACCATGGCTCTATAAATGCAAGGAAAACACAAGCACAACACACAAGAAGAGGCAATCAATCTTTACTTACCTTTGTGCTTAGAAATTTCATACTCCTTGTATATTCATCATTCTTTGAGCTAGAACTTGTATATCCTCTCATCTTGAGTACTAGAATTTGTGTAAGCTATCACTTGCCTATCCACTCTTTTAGAGAGAGTATTTTTGCTTGTAAACACGAACATCAAACACCAAAGTTCACTCTAGGATTGAGTGGTTATTCACTCTAGGTTGAGTGGTTACAAAGGTTAGGGTTCAACCTTTGGGATATTGTTAGATTGAGAGATTGGGTGGGTTGCCCTTGTACTTGTGAGGATTGGGTTCTTGAGTGTGGGACACTAGGAAGCCGTAATTGCTCAAAGTTGTATCTCTAATCTATAATAGTGGAAATCCTCTAAGTGGGTTTCTTAGAGGCGAGACGTACACCGGGTTGGTGGAACTCGTTAAATCGGTTTGCAATCTCTTCTCCCTAACTCTTTTACTTTCATATATTGCTCTTGATTGATTTGTATTGGTTGATTGTGGTTTGCATATTCTAGCTTGCTTGATTTGGTTAAAATAGTACATTGCATACCAAGTGTTTGATCAATTGCCTTATCCATATTTGCCTCTTGTTTTGAATTATCTTGTGTACTTTACTTGATCTTACTTTCATAATCTCTAAACTTGTGTTAAAAGAATCAAGTTCAAAGGCATTTCAAGAAAAGTTTTAAAAACTCAATTCACCCCCCCTCTTGAGTATTGAGGCCACTTGAATAACATTATTATGATAAAAGGTAGAAGCTACTTGAGTTTCAAGTTCGCGATCACGTATTTTTAAGAGTATCAAGAGATAAGGGCATTGGAAGGGCGTTAAAAAGTAGAAATTTAATTTCGAGGTTCATTGGACCCTACGAGGTTCTAAAGTGGATTGGCAATGTTACATATCGGATTGCACTTCCTCCGCACCTATCTAATCTACATAATGTGTTCCACGTATCCTAGTTGAGGAAATATGTCCGAGATCCTCTACATGTAATTCCTATGGACGATGTTGATGTAAGGGATGATATGTCTGTTCTTCCTGTTTCCGTTCGTATTGTTGAACGCTCCGTGAAGAAGCTACGGAAGAAATTGGTACCCTTGGTGAAAGTTGCATGGAAGCACGAAAATACTGAGACGTTCACGTTGGAAAGTGAGGACGATGTACGAGCTCGGTATCCCGATGTGTTTGAAACCGGTATGTCAAATTTCGGGGACGAAATTTCTTTTTAGGTGGGGTGGATTGTAACACCCTAAATTTTAAAATAAAGGATTAATTGAAGAGATAAATATTAAATAATTATATTTGGGTTATTTAAAGTTCCAAAATATTAGGAATAAATGAATTAATATTTTTGGAGTTATCTATGATTTATTGGAACCGGATAAGCTGAAAATAAGCCCGGTTGAAATATGGGTGTCGGACCAAGTATCTTCGATTGGGACGATATTGGTTAGGGCTGTTAAGAATAGTATTGGGAATCCGATGGTATATTCGGAATAATTTTTGGATAAGGTATTGAGCCCAAACGATGGTCCTGTTTGTCATAAAACGATGAATAATTATTGAGGAATTAAAAATAAAGCCAAATGGCCTATTTTTCCCTTCTTATTTTCGTCAGCCTAGGATGTCCCATACCTTGTACTTTACTTTTCTTCTCCTACACTCTTCTTCTTCATTTCTTCTTCTTCTCTCCAAAAACACTAAGCAAAAAGTGGTCGTTTTCTTCCCCTTTCCCATTTTTGTTTTCTTGGAGCAAGAAAGAAGAGTTTGAAGTTTGAAGTCTCACCTTTCATTCTCTTCATTCCGTGTGGTTTTCCCTCTTTCGAAAAACTCTCTTATTTCTTCTCTTGAGGTAAGATCTTACTATTTCTCAAGAGTGTGAACTATAGGTTGTTGGGTTTTTATGTTGGGAAAGTGATTTAAAGAATGTTGTTGGGTTTTAATGAAAACCCTAACTCAAAGATTTATGGGAAATGTGAGATATAAATGGAGAGGCACTTATTGTGTTAAATAACTATTTTTGGTGAGGTGAAATGTTGTTATTAATGGTGAATGACCATTAATGTAGTTAAATGGTTGTTGGTAACCATTAATGTGGGAACCTGGTAATGAGACTGGCGTTGAATATGCAAAATAATAAATGCAGACGCCTAAACTATGGTGGTGGTGGCTGAACAAGTGAAATAAATGGGACTTGGGAATTAGGATGTCGGAGGATATCGAGTAGCTGATTATGAACGTTAAATCGAAGTGGTTGAATGGGAAATTGATTATGTGATATATTGTGATGTAGGAGACAACCCCAGTTTTGAGGCAGAACCATCTGACCGCGGTGATTACTACTTCTCTTGAGGTAGAAGGGGGTAACCATTCTAAATGCATGATTTCGTCCATTGATGATGTAAAAATCTATGTATATGATTATGCTTAATGATTGCTTGTGTGTGCACGATGTGTTGATTTCATGAATTGAATGCATTTAGAATGATTGATGCTATGTGGCATGTGTTAGGATGATGAATACGATATTAAACTGGTCTGGGTCCGAGTTAACTACTCGGTATCCTATTGAGAGGAGACCAACCGGTGTTGTGTGTAATCGGTATGATTACTCGGTATCCTAATAAGAGGAGGCCGACCGGTGTTGTATGTAATCGGTATGATTACTCGGTATCCTAATGAGAGGAGACCGACCGGTGCTTTGTGTAATCGGTATGATTATTCGGTATCCTAATGAGAGGAGACGATCGGTGCTGTGTGTAATCGGTATGACTACTCGGTATCCTAATGAGAGGAAACTGACCGGTGTTGTGTGTAATCGGTATGATCACTCGGTATCCTAATGAGAGGAGACGACGAGTGCTGTGTGTAATTGGTATGATTACTCGGTATCCTAATGAGAGGAGACTGACCAGTGCTGTGCGTAATCGGTATGATTACTCGGTATCCTAATGAGAGGACACCGACCTTGATGTCTAGTATTTTACTTGTTGAGCCTGTATTGCGTATAGAACGGATGAAGTGATATCCGTATTTTGGTGCCGGTATTGAGACAGGATTTGATGTTATGATGAATATATTGATGAAATATGTTATGATGGTTTGAGACCATGTTTTAAATTGAAATCAATGATATGAATTATCACAAATGTGTATATGTGAATTGATGATTGTGATTGCCACTAACTCCCGATGTGTGTGAGCCCAAAGGGGATCGGTAAAGATTGAGAATACTGAAATCCACTAAATAAAGGTTATGAATGGACGATTGATTGAGTGACATTTAGGATGCATAGTGTGAGAATTCATGGATTGGCATTTGCATCCATGGCATCTCATTCGTTGCTTATATGGAATGTTAGGGGTTCCAATGAGTGGGCCCAGTGGGAGGGCGACCCAGTGAACAGGTATGTTACTGTATTTCCTTAGTGATTTTGGGAATCACAAAGCTGTCCATAGTTTGGTGATGAGGCACCCTATGTGGCGAGCCCAGTGGGCGGGCGGCTCTATGGTGAGCGAGTTACCTCGGTGTCCGACGGGGCACGGCTCTCTCGATGTGTGTTCGGGAGGGGCCCGTAGCACTTGTGGCAAGTAAGTCCATGATGATGATCCGTAGTCATGAGGTGACTAGTGCTACAGATGGGCGAGAGCGGTTTGGTACCAGTAAAATATGATGTTGAACATGCATGCAATTGGATATAAGTTTACACATTTTACTACTGCAATAGGGGCATAGTAGCACACCTATGCTTGTCCACAATTGATTATGTTGTTTTCCCACAGTCGGATCTGCACTTGAAAATATTTCGTTTCTCGAAAGATGAGTATAATGCACACATGTATAATTATCATCATAATGTATGACTTTGATTCATTTGGATTATGTTACTCATCTCCTTGTTGCCATTTTTAAGTTTGATGTAGGTATGAAGTAAAATCTTACTCTTCTCGGAGGTCAAGTATTGGAGAAGGTAAATATGAAGATGACATGGTTGAGCTTTGGCTGGCATACGTACCCATTTTGTATAGCACATAGTGCATATATGTTTATTTTGAAATTAATTTGACAACGGTTGATTTTGGGAAGGTCATGTAGGAAAATTAGACCAGATGTGTAAGGCTAATTTTCATTAATGAACTTAATGATGTATGGATGATATTTTTATTATGAAATTATATTTTTAATGCTTAGCCGATCGACAAGGCATGTTCATCCTCTCTTTAGGTGATATTTTAATTACTCCTGAACTTAATTTTCATCTTCTGCTTTTCCCCTTGTGACGACCTCAAGTCCAGTCGTCCGAGGTGCACTTTGATACCGTTCTCATATCTTCATATATGAGATCAGTTATCTATTGATCTGGGGTAATTACTCGGTGTTACATATATATACATTGAATTTCTTCTACTTATAATCGTATTTTTAATCGCAAAAAATTTACCCCCGTTTCCAAATTCGGGGTGTTACACAAACTCTGGCAAGGTGACTGTACATGATGGCGAAACTTACCAGAAGATTGTAGAAAATTAAATAAAATTTATAATTAATTACTGACCAAAATAAAAATATAATTGTGTCTGTGATAACCTCTTATAAGCAAGCATCGAGGTGGCAAAACTCCCAAAGCTCAGGCAAGGGTTGGCAGAGCTCACAATCATCGAAGCAGAACTTACAAAAACTCATAGAAATAGATAAATACATCTAAAAGCATAAACAAAATTCGTTGGTGGCAACAGAAAATTACAAAAGTATCGACAGAAATATCAGAATTTAATAAAACATGACAAAAACGTTCCCAGAGGCCACATATATACTTTAAATTAATTAAGAATGAGATGAAATGAAGAGAAACCCTCTAACCACATGATATAGCTCATCATTTTGAGAAAGGAAAGAGAATCAAGTGCCAAAATTATTTCCACATATCCCCCGTGCAATATAACGTCCCAGCCGCTTTTCAGGAATGAACGACTCTCCCCACAGACCAACACGAGTCCTTTCTAGTGTGTTTTTATCCTCTCACATACACACTTCCCGGGAACTTCCCAGAAGGTCACCCATCCTAGAATTACTCCAATTTAAGCACGCTTAACCTTGGAGTCCTTAAGTGATGGGCCACCAAAAAGGCTAATACATTTGTTGGTATAGGTAGTAGGAATTCATTCCTTTAAGCTATCATTCTGGTATGTATTTGGTTCGTTTATGTGTCCTTCCCACTGGAAGCCTGCCAAGAGCCACTTCTTTGTCCTTGCCTATGCACCGACGATTACTCTCTGCCGTCAACAATGCCCGAGATGTTACATTCCCCGCTGGAAGCCTGCCAGGAGCCGCTCCTTGTCCGTGCCCATGCACTGGCAATCACTCCCTGCCCTCAACAGCGTTGGGATGTCACATGACCAATTATGGCGCCCCTCAGTATTATATAAATAAACATAATAGATATAACATAATAATTATAAGGATGAATTTTTCACGTGTTAAAGTTCATCACCTTGCCCAAGGGACACCACAAATTAAAAGAAAGTCATTTAACATTGCGCCCTAGACCTTTGATTAGTCAAACTTCCCATATATGAAGATATGAGAAGAAATATGAGAAAAGTTCATTTTTAGTCTTAGAAATAGTGGGACATGTCATAAATATCACCTAGTAGTCCCAAATTGAAAACCATAAAAAGTTGGGTTCAAACCCCCCTTAAATTTGAGTTTTTTCACAGCAGTGGGTCTGGTGTTATACGTCTAATGAGAGTTAGGAAACTTCAGTTAAGATGAGGACAATTTCTACAGCTTTCTAACATAATTATCTATAACTTTCATGAAGAAGTCGGAGGCCAAAAATGTCATTAAGATACCTAAACGAGCCAAAAATAGCAAGGTAAAAGAAGCAGTTGGAAAAAATCCTGACAGTGGCCAAACCACTGGCTGTGGTTGGCACCGTCCAGACCACCAGAACATAATTTCTTTTCACGTTTTGAGGCAGCGCCCACCACTAGCCGTGGTTTCTCACCACTGGCCGTGGTTGGCTCTGCTGCAAGCACCATTCTGCAGCTTTTTGACCCTTATGTTTTTGCCAACTTTAGGACCCCTTTTCAGTAGGTTATTCAAATCCAATTTGTATGAAACTTTATACACAACTTACCTACCCTGATATCAATTATGTGGAAAATTTTCAAGCTTAAATTCTATCTCAATCAAAATCTAAGCTATAGGGTAGTTTTATGCATATTTTAGGCATTTTACATGACATACCAAAATGCAATTGGCTAAGTTTTGATCTAAACTCTCTATAAACCTGCATTCACATATATAAATATGACTTGCTCTATCAAGTCTCATCCTATAACACCTTTCCTAAATCAAGATATGCTATAGTGGCAATTCAAGCCCCCTTTTGCCAAACCAAGTATACCAACTTACAAATTAAGCCTTTTTGACCACAACCAACCATGCACACAAGTTTCATACATATATTATGACTTGTATATGACCTCTACATGAATATTTATCCATAAAATGAAAATATGACCTATTCACTTCCTTGTTTTGCATTCAATTCATAACATTAATAATACCAAAGTCACATTTTCATTGCCAATGATCTTAAATCCCATAATATCATCATTCATTCATCAATATAGTATAAAGACATTGTATCAGAATTCACATCATCCATTGTTAAGGTCACTACCAAAAATTAGCCTTCCAACACATATAAGGCCTAATTTTCACAAGTGACCCTCAAAATGAATACCTAATCACCATTCAATATTCATAAAATGGCCATATACACATAATCAAGTGTTTTACAAAAGATTGCCGGCCAAGGCTCATAGACCTTCCTTCCATATTTACATCCTCCATTGCTTAACCTCAAAAATAAGTAGGATATCTAACATACCTACATCAACCTTTAAAAATGGCAACTAGGAGGTGAGTAACATATACCAAATGAATCAAAATTATACATTATGATGATACATATACACATATGCATAACAAATGTTCCTTAAAGGAATCATACCATACTTTTACAAGTCATATCATCTTAATTCAACATAACATAAGTTCCCATCAACATGTTTTCATTATGTATCAAATCAATAACAATCACATCAAGTACAACCACACACTCAAGGTTTGTACCACATATTCTTTCCCTTTATTTATCAATCATCCATTGCCACCACGACTATCGACTCGGCATATCTCTGGCTATATGCAAATACTCTTATGGCTAATGCATATGCACAAATGAAATCATTTTCAAATCGCAGATCCGACTGTGGGAAACATTATATATATGTGGGTCAAGCATAGGTGTGCTACTATGCCCCTACTGCAGTAGTAAAAGTGTACACTTATATCTCAATTCATGCATGCTCAACATCATATTTACTGGTACCAAACCGCTATTACCCATCCATAGCACTAGTCACCCGGTGACTTGCGGATTAATAACATGGCCTCACTTGCCACAAGTGCTACGGGCCTCTCCCGAACACACATCGAGAGAGCCGTGTCCCATTGGACATCGAGGTAACTTGCTCATCACAAAGCTGCCCGCCCACTGGGCCTGCGACATAGGGTGCCTCACTACCAATTTAAAGCCAGCTTCGTGATTTCTCGAATCACTAGGGAACAACAATAATTTACCAATGCAATGGGTCGCCCTCCCACTGGGCCTGCCTATTGGAACCCCTAACATTCCATATAAGCAGCAATGATATGCCATGGATGCAATCCATTGCAAATCAAATGCATTCTCACATTATACATCCTAAATGCCACTCCACCATCAATAATTCATCATCAACACTTAGTGGAACTCTAGGTACTCATCATTCTCAACCATCTCCAACATTCATTGGATTTCATACACATACTAGTTAATGGCAATCACAACTCATCAATTCACATATCATGGGATGTTCAATAACAATGCAATCAATATAATCATGGTTCCAAGCCATTACAACAACTCTCATTAATCATGAGTCAATTCAACATCATAATCATCATCCCCAAACATAAGCCACATAACACCATTCACTCTAAATGTATTTCAATCAAGTAATCATCAAATTATTCATCCAAGCCAAATTAGCATAACACAATCATATACACACATCACTAATGGATGAAATCAAGCATTTAGAGATGTTACCTCCTCCTACCTCAAGAGAAGTAGAAATCAACGCGGTCCAAAGGTCCCGCCTCATCGATGGGGTTGTTTCCTACATTATACCATATACCACACAATCAATTTTTATTTAAACTACCAAAACTCAAGTGCTCATATTTATTTCTTGGTGTCTTATGCCATTTTAGACTCCCAAACCTCATTCATTTCATTCAATCCACCATAACCACTATTGTTTGGTGCCTTCACTAATTATTATGCATCTTTTAATGTCATACCTAATAATGGGCTCCTACATTAATGGTTCTTAACAACCACTATCAATCATTCATCATCATTAATGTTTATTACCTATCATAAATAACATCTCCCATCAATAATAAATACACATTGTAACATCCCAGTTTTGAAGTTAAATACCGAAGGAAAATAAAATATTAAGATTTTGATTTCAAGTAAGAAATTAATTGTTAATTATAATCAACTTAACTTAAGAAATAGTGACAAATTAATTAAGCTTAGTTGGTAGGAGGTGGCTGCTTACGATTGGTGAGTCACGTGAGTGGGACTGCAATTCACATTTTCCTATCCCACTCTCCTTCTCTTCCTCGTGCATGCATATACTTATATATGTGCCTTGGTCACTGAAGTTATGCATCGTCTTCAGACTCCCTCTTCTTCTCTTCTCTTCTTTTCTCTCCTCGTACTCTCTCTCTTCTCTTTTTCGTTCTTCGTCTTCCTCTCCCCTGTTCACTGTTCTATTCCTGGGAACGCACGACGATGACACTGCAGAAGACTTGGAGTTCCTTCGGCTGGTGAGGGACGATCATCAGGGTGAAAGACGAACAACCCTGTTTCACGGTGCGACTACGTCCAGGAAGGCCTGAGCGAGTGTGAGCCTGGGCAAGGCAATCAGAGACAAAAGACCAGCGTCGGGAAACAGAGGAACCCCTCGACTTCTTTCAGTAGGTAGGGGGCGCTTTGCATTTCAAATGTATAGCTCGTGAATGGGTTCCGAGTGATTTATTATGCATAAATGTGTATTTAAGGGTGTTTGTGATGAAATGTATATTTGATAGATAGCTTTTGTATACTGAGGCATGCGATGATTGAATCTGAGGGTAGTTTGCTTATATTTGATATATGTGGTTATGAGATACACTGTTGGGATACGGATGTACGTGTGTGTCATGAGACCGTGTGTGAATGTAGTGCACGCACCTTAAGTTGCCATACTGAGTCTAGTTAATTATTTACCTGTGCATGCATGAAGTGGAAACATATTGTGTGACTCCTGGGTGTTCTGTTCGGGGGACAGTGGGTAGATCCTGATTGATATCCTGTGTTACCTTGCATGTGAGTGTTGAAAAATAAATCTGTGTTGCTATGAGATGATGAATGAATTACATGCAGAGTGTGGTTATGATAAAGGAAAGGAGGAGCAATATTGTATTGGCAAACACATACAAAAGAATGTAATTAAAAGACCTTGAGTTGGACTCAAGGCAGTGCCGAGTGCACTAGCGTTGGACGCTTAAAGTCTTGGGTTGGACTCAAGCAAGCTACCGGGTTGGACCCGGGGCTGCCCGTAACACTGCCGTGGTCGCTTGGAGTGATTGTGTTACATGTGAGGGCAAACGGTTTGGTACCAGTAAAACAGCCAAACCAGCTTGGAGCTGGAGGAAAACGGCTTGGAGCCTATGTTGCAACGTAAAAATTAATCAAGTGGGGGTCGGATCCGACTGTAGTAGACCTGTGTGCACTAGATAGATATATATACATATAAAAATATATATATGCTCTTATACTATGATGAATTTATTGGGTTGCATGTATACATGTAAGTCGGGAATGATATGATCTGTATAATTAAGTATTGAAGAATGAATTCTGATTGCATGGTACTGTTATGAGTAGATAGACTGGAGGATAGTTAACGTTATAATTGCTTGAAATGTAATGTTGTATGATGGAAAGCATACGGGTTCCCAAGTCACTAACTGTCATTTTAAATGTAAAAGCTCACCCCTGCTGTGGCAATATTTTCAGTGAACATTCCTCGGAACTACGAGTGAAGTAGAGCTACTTGCCGAGTGGATTAGCTGTGCACCAAGGAACTATATGTATTTGTGTAGATACTGTGTATAATGTTTGATTATGCCTTGGCCGGCTCATGTTCGATATTGGTCTTTTAAAATAGAACAGAATCCTTTTGGGTTGGGAACATGACAATGTGCCTGTAATTATTGATATACACTCTTATATACATATGGTTGCGTTTATGCCATGCTACATGTTCATCCCATTCTGTGCGTGGTGTCTGATTAGTATATCTGTTCATGTTCTTTCGAGCGTGTAGAATTGGTAAGACTTGGTATGAAGGAAACCAAGATATGGTCTAGAGAGTGAATCCGTGATCCTGTTGCCGAGTGAGGGGAGTTAAGTGTTCCGAGTGAATGAGGGTATACAACTCCGAGTGGGGACTGACGTGAAAGATTTCCCAAATGAGAAGCTGTTAAAATTCAGAGTGGATAGCCTAGCTATACTTTCGAGTAAAAACTAGCCGAGTGAGTGTTGTTCTGATTGGAGAGTAACCGATCCGATTTCGAGTGTAACCCGTATAGTGAACTGACAGAAAGCTATGAAGCTCTTGAGGGGAGATTTAAGTTAGTAAGAGAACTTGGGTAGGAAGGGTTATACTTGTTGAGCGAGAGACGAGTGAGATACCCGAGCGGTGGATAGCTAAGAAGATTGTTTGAGTGAAAATACCCCTGGTTTCCGAGTGGGACAACCTTCGTTTACCGAGTGGACTTAGGAATGAATTCCGAGTGAACTAGGTCATTACTGGGTGAACGATTGTCTTGTTACCGTGCGGGTATACGTTATTTCTTTTGGGCTCGCTTGAGCGTTGTTGAGCTCCGCTGGGGGGCTTTTGTTTGGCCCTTATCTCCCTTGCTTTCCATTTCCCTCCTTTTCCTTGTTGTGCCCGGTTTACTAACTTTAAAATTTGGAAAATTTCCCCTATTAGTTTTATTTATGTAATTAAAAATTAGGGTGTTACATTTTGGTATCAGAGCAGACCGAAAGGTCCAAGGCCAAGGTATGCTTGCCGAGTGTGAGTAGTTGTGTGTATTATGATCAAATGGTCATCATTATTGTGATACCTGTTGAACCTAATTGATATTATAACATTAATTTGTGGATGGGAGGTTGTTTTCCTCCTGGTCCGACTGATTGTATAACATATAGAAATGGCATAATGTGCTAAGTTACTGAATATTAGGCTGAGATACGATCGGTAGTAAGTGACTTGGTATACTTATCCTTGAAGGGATATTAATTTTAGGATAAGAGATGACGAATTGCCAAAGTATGGAGGCTATAGCCACAGCATTCCAACACTTCGCGGACGTGTTTGAGAGGCAGGGCCAGCCTCGAGCTGAGGATGGCCAAGTGCTGGACCGCTTCCTGAAGAGGAAGCCGAGTGAATTTCAAGGAGGACGTAACTCGGAGGCAGCTTTTAAATGGACTCAAGAGCTGGAAAGGATTTTTGGGGGTCTTCACTGTACCGAGGCCCAGAAGGTAGAATGTGCAGTGTACATGCTGCGAGACGAGGCGGAAAACTGGTGGAAGATAGCCAGAAACCGATTTCCTGACGATGATACTCAGCTAACCTGGAACAATTTCAAGACATGCTTCCTAGAAAAGTACTTCCCCGACACAATCAGGAGTCGGAAGGAACTGGAGTTCATGGAATTGAAGCAGGGGTCCATGACTGTGGAAGAATACGTGGCAAGATTTGAGGAATTATGCCTATTCTACCCATCCTTCCAACAACCGAGGACGGAGAATTCAAAGTGCTTAAAATTTGAGAACGGATTGAGGTCAGATATTAAGAGAGCCTGTAGATACCAAGAGATTAGGAGTTTTCCTGCATTGGTGAATAAGTGTAGGATATTTGAAGAAGATGACAAGGCCCACTCGGGCCAGAGCAGCAGGGCAAACCCCTCCTTGAGGCCTCAACAACCACACTTCAAGAGGTCAGGCAACGCTAGGAGTACTGGACACTCCTCTAATTTCAGAAGACAAGGAAACCGTGGGGGTCGTTTCAGGGGTCGCTCCGGGAATGGTAGATGCTTCAGATGCGGAGGTAACCACTTTGCACGGGAATGTGATGCTGGAAACGATGTTGTATGCTTCCACTATAACGAAAAGGGTCATGTTCGCCCCGACTGTCCGCAACTGCAGCCAGAGGGTGGCCATGCACGTCGTGGGGGTTTTCGTGTGGGGGGACGCGGAACCATCAGTAGAGGAAATGGTGGTAGAGGCAACGGAGCAAGGAGCAACATGATGGCTACTACAAGTAACCGAGGGAGAAATACCGACCAACCAGCAGTGGGAAGAGTCTACACCATCAACGCGGAAGATGCAGTTCAAGCGGATGATTTGGTACAATGTAAGTGTTCACTCGGTAAATATACACTTAATGTAGTTTTCGATTCGGGAGCCACCCATTCTTTTATAGCTTATGAGTGTGTGAGACATTTAAAGTTGCCGAATGTGTGTATGGATGGGACCTTGGATGTGGCCAATCCGACTGGCACTAAGGTGTTGACATCGTCAATGTGCAAAGATGTAACATTTGTGTTGTGCGATCGGAGTTTTACCTTCGATCTGGTATGCGTGCCTCTAAAGGACCTTGACATTATACTCGGTATAGACTGGCTTTCAGCCAACAAGGTGTTAGTGGATTACAGAAACTGGAGGATAATCTTTCTGAGGCAGAACAATGAGGATTACACGGCACAAGGTATAGCCCAACTATTTATGATGTTTTGTTTAACCGAGGGTGAGGGTAGAGTCCGAGTGAACGAAATTTCGACTGTCTGTGAATTCCCAGAGGTATTTCCAGAGGATGTACCGGGTGTCCCTCCGAGTAGAGAAGTCAAATTCTCTATAGACCTGATCCCTGGAGCCGAGCCAGTCTCCAGTGCACCTTATAGAATGTCCCCAACTGAATTGGCCGAGTTAAAGAAGCAGGTAGATGAGTTACTCGGAAAACAATTCATTAGACCGAGTGTATCACCATGGGGTGCACCTGTGCTGCTTGTTAAGAAGAAGGATGGCAGCATGAGACTTTGTATAGATTACCGACAGCTAAACAAACTCACAATTAAGAATCGGTACCCGTTGCCCAGGATTGATGACTTAATCGACCAACTGCGTGGAGCCTCAGTCTTCTCGAAAATCGACCTACGATCGGGATACCACCAAATCCGGGTGAAGGACTCAGACAATCCAAAGACTGCCTTTAAGACTCGGTATGGTCACTACGAGTATGTAGTGATGCCGTTCGGTGTGACAAACGCCCCTGCCATTTTCATGAATTATATGAACAGTACATTCCACCCCTATCTTGACCGATTCGTAGTAGTTTTCATTGATGATATCCTAATCTATTCTAAGACCCCTGAGGAGCATGAAGAACACCTCCGAGCGGTACTTCAAGTGTTGAAGGAGAAGCAGTTGTTTGCAAAGCTTTCGAAATACGATTTCTGGATGGATAAGATCTACTTCCTCGGACATGTGATTTCTGAGGAAGGTGTCTCTGGACCCTTCGAAAGTAGCAGCTATAATGTCGTGGGAGAGACCCAAGTCGGTCTCGGAGATAAGGAGCTTTATGGGCCTGGCCGGCTATTACAGAAGGTTCATTGAAGCTTTTTCTAAGTTGGCCTTACCACTGACTAAATTGACTCAGAAAAGCATCCCCTTCGTGTGGAGTCCCGAGTGCGAGAGCAGTTTCCGAGAGCTGAAGGACAAGTTGACGACTGCTCCAGTGTTGGCATTACCTAACTTGCAAGAGAACTTTGTGGTTTATTGTGATGCGTCAGGACTCGGACTGGGATGCGTGTTAATGCAGAATGACCGAGTAATAGCTTACACCTCTCGGCAATTGAGACCTCACGAACAGCATTACCCGACCCATGACTTGGAATTAGCAGCTGTGGTGTTCGCATTGAAGATCTGGAGGCATTATTTATACGGGTCCAGATTTGAGGTATACAACGATCACAAGAGCCTCAAATACTTATTTGATCAGAAGGAGCTGAACATGAGGCAGAGGAGATGGATGGAATTTTTAAAGGATTACGATTTCGAGCTGAAATATCATCCAGGTAAGGCAAACGTTGTTACTGACGCGTTGAGTCGGAAATCTCTCCATATAGCAGTGATGATGGTGAAGGAGGTGGAGTTATTGGAATAGTTCCGAGACATGAACTTGCATGTTGACACCCCCTCCTCTCAGAAAATAACAATCGGTACGTTGAGGATCGCCAATGAATTTCTAAAATCCGTATACGAGCAGCAGCAGTCAGATTCCTACTTGGCTGAGATGAAGGAAACTCAGGCCAAGGGTAAGGATTTGTCTTTGACCGAGGGATCGGATGGAGTCTTTCGAGTGAAAAATAGAGTATATGTACCGGGTGGAGGAGAACTAAGGAGAATGGTGCTTGATGAGGCTCATAAGAGCTTGCTAAGTATCCACCCGGGTACCACGAAGATGTACCACGATCTAAGAGCACGATTTTGGTGGCCCGGATTAAAGAGGAATGTGGCAGAATACGTGGCTCGGTGCATCACCTGTCAAAAGTCGAAATTCGAGCACCAGAAGCCATATGGTGCATTGCAATCCCTGGAGATCCCCGTGTGGAAATGGGACTCAATTGCCATGGACTTTGTCATGGGATTACCAAGAAACCGAGCGGGCCATGATGCAATTTGGGTCATTGTTGACCGACTGACGAAGAGCGCACACTTCCTACCTGTGAATAAGAAGTACCCGTTGCATAAGTTAGCTCGGATTTACATTCACGAAATTGTTTGACTGCATGGTATACCGACTTCTATTGTATCGGATAGGGATCCTAGGTTCACGTCCCGATTTTGGGCCAACCTGCACCAAGAAATGGGTACGAAACTTTAGCTAAGTTCTGCCTACCACCCCCAATCGGATGGACAATCCGAGCGAACGATCCAAAGCTTGGAGGACTTGCTAAGGGCGTGTGTGTTGGAGCACGGTGGAGATTGGGAGCAGTACCTTCCCTTGATCGAGTTTACATACAACAATAGCCACCACATCAGTATCGGTATGGCACCCTACGAAGCACTATATGGTCGGAGATGCCGAACCCCACTCTGCTGGTCGGAAATGGGTGAAAGTTTACTGCTGGGGCCGAAAATTGTGAAGCAAACCTCAGAACAGATCCGAATGATAAGGGAAAAGATGAAGGCATCTCAGGACAGGCAGAAGAGCTACCATGATAAACGAACCAAACCATTAGAGTTTTCAGTCGAAGATAGGGTATTCTGAAGACTTCACCAAGCAAGGGAGTCGGACGAGCCTTGAAGAGTGGAAAGTTGAGCCCCCGATACATTGGGCCTTATGAGGTGTTGGAACGAGTCGGCTCCATGGCGTACCGAATAGCATTACTGACTCACTTATCCCGATTTCACAACGTGTTTCATGTGTCTCAACTGAGGAAATATCTGCATGATCCCAACCACTCGATGCTAGATGATGAAGTAGAGATTAGGGAGGACCTGACCACTATGTCTACACTGATTAGAATCGTGGACCGATCGGTAAAACGTTTGAGGAGCAAAGATGTACAACTGGTTGAAGTAGAGTGGCAGCAAGGCGGAACTACCTCTTGAACCTGGGAACGCGAAGACGCCATGAGGCAGCAGTACCCCGAGTTGTTTACTAAGGTGAGTCACCGAGTGAATTTCGGGGACGAAATTCTTTTAAGAGGGGGAGAACTGTAACATCCCAGTTTTGAAGTTAAATACTGAAGGAAAATAAAATATTAAGATTTTGATTTCAAGTAAGAAATTAGTTGTTAATTATAATCAACTTAACTTAAGAAATAGTGACAAATTAATTAAGCTTAGTTGGTAGGAGGTGGCTGCTTATGATTGGTGAGTCACGTGAGTGGGACTGCAATTCACATTTTCCCATCCCACTCTCCTTCTCTTCCTCGTGCATGCATATGCTTATATATGTGCCTTGGTCACTGAAGTTATGCATCGTCTTCAGACTCTCTCTTCTTCTCTTCTCTTCTTTTCTCTCCTCGTACTCTCTCTCTTCTCTTTTTCGTTCTTCGTCTTCCTCTCCCCTGTTCATTGTTCTGTTCCTGGGAACGCACGACGATGACACTGCAGAAGACTTGGAGTTCCTTCAGCTGGTGAGGGACGATCATCAGGGTGAAAGACGAACAACCCTGTTTCACGGTGCGACTACGTCCAGGAAGGCCTGAGCGAGTATGAGCCTGGGCAAGGCAATCAGAGACAAAAGACCAGCGTTGGGAAACAGAGGAACCCCTCGACTTCCTTCAGTAGGTAGGGGGCGCTTTGCATTTCAAATGTATAGCTTGTGAATGGGTTCTGAGTGATTTATTATGCATACATATGTATTTAAGGGTGTTTGTGATGAAATGTATATTTGATAGATAGCTTTTGTATACTGAGGCATGCGATGATTGAATCCGAGGGTAGTTCGCTTATATTTGATATATGTGGTTATGAGATACACTGTTGGGATACGGATGCACGTGTGTGTCATGAGACCGTGTGTGAATGTAGTGCATGCACCTTAAGTTGCCATACTGAGTCTAGTTAATTATTTACCTGTGCATGCAGGAAGTGGAAACATATTGTGTGACTCCTGGGTGTTCTGTTCGGGGGACAGTGGGTAGATCCTGATTGCTATCCTGTGTTACCTTGCATGCGAGTGTTGAAAAATAAATCTGTGTTGCTATGAGATGATGAATGAATCGCATGCAGAGTGTGGTTATGATAAAGGAAAGGAGGAGCAATATTGTATTGGCAAACACATACAAAAGAATGTAATTAAAAGACCTTGAATTGGACTCAAGGCAGTGCCGAGTGCACTAGCGTTGGACGCTTAAAGTCTTGGGTTGGACTCAAGCAAGCTACCGGGTTGGACTCGGGGCTGCCCGTAACACTGCCGTGGTCGCTTGGAGTGATTATGTTACATGTGAGGGCAAACGGTTTGGTACCAGTAAAACGGCCAAACCAGCTTGGAGCTGGAGGAAAAAGGCTTGGAGCCTATGTTGCAATGTAAAAATTAATCAAGTGGGGGTCGGATCCGACTATAGTAGACCTGTGTGCACTAGATAGATATATATACATATAAAAATATATATATGCTCTTATGCTATGATGAATTTATTGGGTTGCATGTATATATATAAGTCGGGAATGATATGATCTGTATAATTAAGTATTGAAGAATGAATTTTGATTGCATGGTACTGTTATGAGTAGATAGACTGGAGGATAGTTAACGTTATAATGGCTTGAAATGTAATGTTGTATGATGGAAAGCATACGGGTTCCCAAGTCACTAACTGTCATTTTAAATGTAAAAGCTCACCCCTGCTGTGGCAATATTTTCAGTGAACATTCCTCGAAACTATGAGTGAAGTGGAGCTACTTGCCGAGTGGATTAGCTGTGCACCAAGGAACTATATGTATTTGTGTAGATATTATGTATAATGTTTGATTATGCCTTGGCCGGCTCGTGTTCAATATTGGTCTTTTAAAATAGAACAGAATCCTTTTGGGTTGGGAACATGACAATGTGCCTGTAATTATTGATATACACTCTTATATACATATGGTTGCGTTTATGCCATGCTACATGTTCATCCCATTCTGTGCGTGGTGTCTGATTAGTATATATGTTCATGTTCTTTCGAGCGTGTAGAATTGGTAAGACTTGGTATGAAGGAAACCAAGATATGGTCTAGAGAGTGAATCCGTGATCCTGTTGCCGAGTGAGGGGAGTTAAGTGTTCCGAGTGAATGAGGGTATACAACTCCGAGTGGGGACTGACGTGGAAGATTTCCCAAATGAGAAGCTATTAAAATTCAGAGTGGATAGCCTAGCTACTTTCGAGTAAAAACTAGCCGAGTGAGTGTTGTTCCGATTGGAGAGTAACCGATCCGATTCTGAGTGTAACCCGTATAGTGAACTGACAGAAAGCTATGAAGCTCTTGAGGGGAGATTTAAGTTAGTAAGAGAACTTGGGTAGGAAGGGTTATACTTGCCGAGCGAGAGACGAGTGAGATACCCGAGCGGTGGATAGCTAAGAAGATTACCGAGTGGGACAACCTTCGTTTACCGAGTGGACTTAGGAATGAATTCCGAGTGAACTAGGTCATTACCGGGTGAACAATTGTCTTGTTACCGTGCAGGTATACGTTATTTATTTTGGGCTCGCTTGAGCGTTGTTGAGCTCCGCTGGGGGGCTTTTGTTTGGCCCTTATCTCCCTTGTTTTCCATTTCCCTCCTTTTCCTTGTTGTGCCCGGTTTACTAACTTTAAAATTTGGAAAATTTCCCCTGTTAGTTTTATTTATGTAATTAAAAATTAGGGTGTTACACACATCACCCACATTTCATATTTCCCCTAATTTACAAAGCTAGGGTTTCATCAAAACCCAACAACCATTATTTATATTCATCATTTTGCATTATCTTCCATGTCATTTTCATGTACACATACATCCCCTCATAAAACTCACATTAAAACACCCCACCTTAGGGTTTTCATCATAAATGGCTTCTCTTAACAATCCATACATATTAAATCACTCACCCAACACCCAAAACCCATAACTAAGGGTTCAAGCTCAAAGAAAAGATGAGAAACTCACCTCAAGCAATGAAAAGAGTGAGCTTCCAATAGAGGGTGAGGATAGCACGAAAATTAAAGAGAATGGGGGAGAGAGTTCTAAGCCACAAGCTTCCTTCAAGCTCTAATGAAAAATGAAAAATGGAGGAGGAAGGGCACACCACCACCTTGTGGGTTTTAAGGAGAAAAAGAAGAAGATGAGTGGGAAATGGAAGTGAAGAGAAAAAGAGAGTGTTCATAAAATAGGGAGAAGACCAACGTGAATGAGAAGGGAAAAAGAGAGTTTTAGAGTTTTTAATTTTAATCCTTCACTTAACTTCTCTATTTTAAATCAAACAGGATCTCCGTTTGGGCCCAATACTTTATCTAAAAATTATTTTGAATACATACTCGGACTCCCAATAATATTCTTAACAGCCCTAACCAACGGTACCCCAATCAGAGATACTTAGTCAGACACCTATATTTTAATCGGGTATAATTTCAGCTCATTAAGTCTTAATAAATTATGAATACACATAAAAATTCCCAATTTAATTATTTCAATATTTTGGGGACATTGATTAATCCATGGGTAATTATTTAATATTTATTCCTCATATTTAATCATTTATATAAAATTAGGGATGTTACACGCAAGGGTCCTTTTCACAAGATCCCGCAAGACCTCAATTATTTCTACATGTCAAGTGATTGCAAAAACATATAATATGATGTGCCATGCATGGCATGAATGCAAGAATGCATATGCTAGCCTCAACTTCACAAGGATTTCTCACTTTCTCACTTAGGGTACATTTTGCACTTAACATTTCGATTAGTGGTATGCAACAAATCACATTACTCTCCAAGGCATACAATTTACCGCAGAATCATCTAAGACATCAATTCACATTATTCACAATATATTAGCCAAGCAGTCTCATTAATATCAATCTACACATCGGAGTCAAGAGGGATATCAACTAGCATACTACATATATATATATATATATATATATATTAGCCAATACAAAATTAAACCATCAACAAGGTTCAATCTCATACAACTTCTTAATAGGAGGTAGCACATCTATTCAAGGAAAAACATGCAAGTATGCACCAATATATATACATTATCAATACACAATTGATTATGCATTTAGAAAATTTACTCCTCTCTTACCTCAAGAGAAGTATTCCACCGGGTTAGATGGTCCCACCTCACTAGAATTATCAAACTCTACATTAATTAAATATAAGACCACATCAATCACCCATTCAAAAATCATTCTCCATTTTTGGTATACAAATAAATGTATATACATGATTCTCATCATGTTGTAAATATTTATAAGCTTTATTTCCTTATTTTATTAGGTTACAAGAATTCATTTCCATCAACTTAAATTCCCTATAATTAAATAGACACAACATGACACCCAAGTTACCAATGCACACATACCAAACTTCTTACTCATCATCCTTAATAGGTTTTAATGTCTTAAACATAATCCCATTCATACTAACACCACCAAATATCACTCTTACCAATTTTACTAACTTAATGTCTTATCATATATTTTTGATTTCTCAAAATTCCCTACATCAACAATTAATGCCAATCATTCCAAAAGTTTATTTTCATATGGAAAATCACTCCAACATCAATTAATCATAATTTTCTCAAGATTTTCCAAAAGCTCCAAATTCTAATTTCTAGGATTTTCACTTAAATTGCCAAACATCAATTCCAATAATTTTTCGTGCATCATTTCAAGCATTCTTAAACTAACAATATCATATCTCAATCATCAACAACCAGTCGACAAATCCCAATTATTATCTAGCCTAGGGTTTGGGTTCAACATGCATTTTCTCAAATAAACAACATCCAATCATCCATTATTAAGCTTTAATAACCCCAAAACCACCAAAATAACCCATTAAAAGTCAAAAACACTTAACGAAAATAGATTAAGAGGGATATATCATAATTTTGGGCTTGAGAGAATGAAGAAGAAGAGAAATGCAAGTGAATGAAGGGAGAAAGAGAGCTGCCGAAGATGAGAAGTAGAAAGGAAAAATTGACAAAATTGGGTATTACCTAATGGTCAAAAGGATGCACCATTTTACTTTTTCCTTTGGTCAATGAATCCCCATTGTCTAATGGAGAAAAAAGCCAAATGAGAGAGAAAAATGCTACGGTGATGAGAAAGAAAGAAAAGGGGAATTTGCATTTTCTTTAAATTCTATTCCGCTCATATTTTCGTCGTTTATTAACATACGTCGTGTCCGTATAAATATCTCTTCCACACCAAAAATTATTTTGATCATACCTCTATAACCACAATAAATTCCTCATCATTCTAGACCCTTTAAATGTCCAAAATTATTTAATGGGTCCCACATCATCCATTAATTTGTTCAATTTTAGTAAATTTTAATTTACCAATAAATCATAATTAGTGTCTAATTAATTTTCCCATATATATTGGACCATAAATAATTAATTACCATTGTCTAATAATGTTATTTCTTTAAAATTTGGGATGTTACATTCTCTATCCAAGCAAAACTTGGTCCAACCAATGCCACTTATCTCTTTAGAGATGTCTCTACCATCCATCTTGTGCTGCCCAAGGTGGAAATACGAGGACTCCATAATGTTAGAAACCTTGAATGCCATTACTGATGCTTAAAAATAAGAAGAAGGGTTTAGGGTTTAAGGAGGTGAAAGGTTTTAGAAAAGAGTTTTTTTGATCAAGAAGAAAGACGAAGGGTTTAAGCAAAGGTGGGAAATAAAATGAATTGAAAAAAGACACATATTTAAAAGGCAATAATTGTCCACCAGTGAGGAGAGAGAAGACATGTCTTAGGTTGTAGTTACATAAAAGGGCATTAACGTTTGCCACGTTGTACGTTTCAGTATAAAAGGCAATAAAATATGAAACATTTGATAGTTGACACGAATTCCTAAAGACTTAACCTTTTTCTTCTCAGCAAATAGAAGTATAATTATCGTGGGTTCGGACATATCAACCAATAATTTTCATGCTATCAGACTCATACCTTTTATCAAGCAATCAGACTTTTCAAGTAATACTTCTTGAGTTTAAATTATGCTTAATGAAAGCAAACCTGGCCTCAGCTAGAGGCTTTATGAAGATATCTACCCATTGATGGTCTGTATCTAAAATTTTCATATCCAGAATACCTTTTTGAACATAATCTCTGATGAAATGATATTTTACCTTTATGTGTTTTGCTTTGGAATGCTAAATGGGGTTTTTTGAAAGATTTATTACACTTGTATTATCAAAAACATATAAATCTCTTCTTTGATTGAATAATCTTCAACTTGATATTTGCTCCAAAGAAGTTGAGAACAATAGCCTGTTGCAGATATATACTCAGCTTCTGCTATTGAAAGTTAAATAGAATTCTACTTTTTGCTTCCCTATGATATAAGACTTTTGCCTAGGAAGTGACATCCACCACTTGTGCTTTTTCTATCCACTCTATCACCTACAAAATCTACACCATAGTATCAAGTAGAGGGAAAGAGTTTGTTCTCGTATAAAACAACCCAAGGTTAGTGGTTCAAACAAGATATCTTAGAATCCTCTTCACAACAGACAAGTATGATTCCTTGGGGTTTGATTGATATCTTGCACACATGCAAACACTGAACATTATATCTGATCTGTTGTTAGTCTTTAATTTATAGTTATTTTTATAATAAAAAGTGTGAGAAAATAAATAAAAATTAGATTAAATAAATATAAAATTAGGTTTGTTTGTAAATAAATGGAAGTTATTAAATTATGACTTGGCGTGATCTATTTCTCTCATTTTAGTAGTGATTAATGAAGGCTGGAAATAGAAAATTTTTGCAAGTCAGAGAGCTGACGTATAGCATCAACCCCGCACTCAGCATCAGGATTTTAACCCTGACGTGTAGGGTCAAGCCCACGTGTAGCGGTAGAGGCTATGTGTATCTCACTGATAAATGGGATTTCACTCAAAAAAAAGGCCAAATTATTGCATATAATTGCCAATACACTTTAAACCAAAGGCATAAACACAGTGGGAAATAAGGATAAACACTTGCCTACGCATTATTGGAACATTATTGAAGATCATGGCTAAAAATCAGGAAAAGATCAATGAAGTCTGAATTAGAGACTTGATGCGCAATGCCACAGCCACGCGTAACGTTAGGTCCAAACTCTCCCACTGTAAATAGGGCCATTACCAAGGGTTTCAGCATCTAATTCAGAGCATTTCAATTCATTGTTCATCATGTCTCCACTTATCAGTTGTGTTTTTACTTTCACCATGTGTAACTAATTTGTTTATGTTGGAATTGGTAAACCAATTTATGAGTATGATGTTTTGATTATGAATTTTACATGTTTATTATTCAAGTTTCACGTTAGTATTTCAATCTTTTATTAGTATAAACTTCAAACGGGAGAATGATTTTCATGTGTGTTAAAATTACTTTAGCCAGAAGTAAAAGTTGAAATACCTTTAATATACCAATTACTAGGGATAAAGTTGGTAATTATTGTTGTGTTATGGTCAGGGCTTAAAGCAAGTTTTAGTGCGAGAGCATATGAGGGATCAGACTTTACGGTAACTATTTAGAATTTAGTCACCGAGGGATCAGGCTTAATGATTTTAAGCTGCAATGACATAAACTTGATGATTAAATATGATATTTATAGTTACTTCATTAAATTTATAGTGCAGAGATCCTAATTCCAACATAGTTTGTCATTCTGTGTTTAAATCTCAAGTATTGGAATTGTTCTAAAATGTTACTTTTATAAGTCATTTTCTAGATAGTTTTACAATTTACTTTAAACTATTCTTTACTCAATGTATAAATCAATCTCTAAATCTATGAATATTGTACAAATTTGTATATGAAACATTCTTTTATTAATAAGTTTTGATACTTTTACCATAGTGAATAAAAATTACCGTCTTTTACTAAAAACCATCAATCCTTGTGGGAACAATATCTATAAATTTTAAAAACTACAATGATAAAATGGTGCACTTGCCAAACACATAATAAGTTTTTTGGTGTCGTCTCCAGGGACTGATTCAATTTTTGGTAAATGGTAAATTTTTTATTGCTATGGTAAAATTCTTTACTTTTTAACTTAGTTAAAAAACAAATTTTCATTTTTACTTCTTTAATTATTCTTGTTACATTAACCTTTTCTGTTTAGTTTGTGTATGCAAACCCAATCTTCTATAAGAAGACTTTTCTTTGATCCTGAGATCGAGAAATTTGTAAAAGAACTTAGATCTTTGAAATCCAAAACACAAACTACGTCTTCTTCTTCAACTCTATCTTCTTTTCATAGTTTTGAAAATTTTCAAATGGCTGGAGAACAACAAAGATAGACTTTGGGACAGTTTGCTGCTATTCATGGACCACTTTGTGTATTAGGAATGTTTCAAAGACTTGTTGCAGCGGTGGAGATTAAATATGCTACATTGAATATAATTCAAAACAATCATTTCGCTGGTTTAAATCATGAAGAACCGTATGAACATCTAACTATTTTTTATGAATTATGCAACACGATTGGTTTTGAACCCAATCAAGAAGAATCTGTATATATAAGATTATTTCCTTTTTCTTTGGTTGGTAAGGCGAAAGAATGGTTTAAATCTTTTTCGCTTGGTAGTTTTACAAACTGGTCCGATGTCAAAAGAAAATTCTTATAAAGGTTTTATTCCCCTTCTAAATATTTTGAAGCCATGATAGCCATTCACTTTTTTCACAAAACCATGATGAGTCACTTGGAGAAGCATAGGAACAATTCAAAGCATTGTTGAGAAAGTGTCCAAACCATAATTTGGATAATGGTGGAAAGGTAAGAATTGTCTATCATGGTTTATTGCCTCGATTTAAGATGATGTTAGATGCCTACGCAGGTGGTTCATTAATGAATAAAACAACTAAGGAGGCAATAGCTATAATGGAGTCCATGTCTACTAGTGACAGACAAGAAAAACATGAGAGAGGTAATATTTCGAGGAAGCCAGGTATATTAGAGTTAGGAGTGAATGATGCAGTCCTAGCTTAGTAGAAATTATTGACACAACAAATTGAAGAAATGAGTAAGCAATTATAGAAAGTACAAATTGCTCAAGTGTCATCACAACCCCTTGCTCAGTTGAAACAGTGCATACATTTTATGGGTGAACAACCTAGTGGATATTGTGCACTCGATGATAATGAACCTGAGCAAGCCAACTTTTTGAATAACCAGAGATAGCCTATCGGTAATTATCCTTTTCATTCTGGTAATTATTTTCCTAACAATTACCAACAGGGCTGGAAGAATCAAAATTTTTGCTGGAAGCAAGAAGCTGGACTTTCCAACAAACCTCCCAACCATTAGTTTCCACCACAACCACTTCATGATCAGAATGCTAGGCTGACAAGATAAAAGATTCTATCTAACAATTGTTGCAATACATGCAAACAAATGAAGCCGCATGAAGATCGTCAGATTTACAATTGGGTCAACTAGCAAAGGAAGTAGCTGAAATGAAAAGTTTTGGTTTTTCTTCCAATACCTAGAATCTAAGGGAACAATGTAAAGTTATTTTCACTAAGAGTGGTAAAATTATAGAAACTGATTATAAAGAAAGTTATAAAGAGAGTGAAAAGAGTGAAGAAAAAGAAAATAAAGAAAAAGAAAAAGAAAAAGAAATAAAACAAAAATAAAAACAAAAACAAAAAAATCAAAAAAAGAAAAAAGAAAAAAATCAATATCTAGGTTAGACACCTCCAGTCAGGGGTCTACCTTATCCTTATGCACCTTCAAGAAAGGATAAGGAAAGAGAGTGTAAAAGATTCCTTGAGACTTTTAAGTAGTTACAAATAAACATTTCATTCTCTGAAGCATTGGAACATATGCCAACATATACAAAGTTTATGAAGGAACTGCTCACAAAGAAAAGGAGGTATAATGAAGAGATTGTAGAGCTCGAAGTGGGTTGTAGCGCAATCTTACAATATAACATGCCGGAAAATTCGAAGGACCCCAGAAGTTTCACCATTCCTGTTTCCAATGGAAATGTAAATATTGGAAAGGCTTTATTAGACCTAGGGGCTTGCATCAATTTAATGCGACTAAGTATGATGAAGCGCATTGGTGATCTTGATTCACAAAGAACGAAGATAACTCTATATTAGCAGATCGCTCAATTAAAAGACCCAATGGGATAGTGGAAGATGTACTTGTGAAGGTGGATAAGTTCTACTTCCCTGTTGATTTCGTGGTATTAGACATGGAGGACGATACTGAAGTACCTCTAATTCTTGGAAGACCATTCATGAAGACTACTAGAGTGTTGATTGATGTGGACAATGGGAAACTAGCAGTCAGGGTGCATGATGAAGAGGTAAATTTTGATGTTTTAAAAGCAATTAAGCATCCTAACCCAAAACAAGACTGTTTTAGAGTAGATGCCCTTGATGAAGTTTGCCTCTCTATATCAAAAGGTATTTTTTATTTTGTTCTTTTTAATAAATTATTGATTGACTCTGTTGACTGTTTAAATGATGAAGAGGAAAGACAGATAGATAGATGTTTGGAAGAGCTGGAAAGAGGGAAAGATATTTCCCCTAAAACTAAAAAAGATAGAAGAACTCTAGGAGACACCTATTGAAGAGATCCAAAAACCTCAGCTGAAAGTGTTACCTTCACACCTCAAGTATATCTTTCTAAAGGAAGGTAATCTCAAAACCATTCATTATTAGTAGTTTACTTACTAAAATAGAAGAAGCAAGACTGGTAGAGGTATTGAAGAGTAATTAAGAAGCCATTGGATGGACTCTGGAAGATCTGAAAGGTATAAGTCCATCTTATTGCATGCACAGGATTTTATTAGAAGATGATTTCAAGCCTGTAGCTCAACCTCAAAGACGCTTCAATCCCACAATGAAAGAGGTAACAAACGAGGTTCTTAAATTGCTAAAAGTAGGTCTCATCTATCCTATTTCTAATAGTGTATGGGTAAGCCCAGTTTAAGTGGTACCAAAAAGGGGAAGTATGGCAGTTATTGTAAATGATAAAAATGAATTACTTCGAAAAAGAACTATCACCAGCTGAAGAGTATGTATAGACTATAGGAAACTGAACCAAGCAATTAGAAAATATTATTTTTCACTTCCCATTATGGACCAAATGCTTGAAAGATTATCTGGACAAGCTTACTATCGCTTTCTTGATGGTTATTCTGGATATAACCAAATTGTTGTGGATCCTCTTGATCAGGGGAAGACTGCTTTTACATGTCCTTTTAGAATTTTTGCTTACAAAAAAATGCCATTTAGATTATGCAATGCACCTGCTTCTTTTCAAAGATGTATGTTTGCTATTAATGCAGATTTAATTGAAAAGAGCATACAGATTTTCATGGATGACTTCTCTATATTTGGGAACTCTTTAGATACATGTCTATCAAACTTGGACACCATACTGAAATGGTGTATCAACACAAATCTAGTGTGCAATTGGGAAAAATGTCACTTCATGGCAACAGGAAGGATAATGCTTGGTCATAAGATCTCTACAAAAGTTATTAAAGTCGATCAAGCAAAAATTAAGGCAATTTCAAAACTCCCACCCCTTTTTGAATGTAAAAGGGATTAGAAGTTTTTTAGGACATCTTGGGTTTTATCGAAGGTTCATTAAGGATTTTTCAAAAATTGTTAAACCTTTGACAAACCTCTTGAACAAGGATGATGAATTTAAATTTGATGATGCATGTCTAAAAGCTTTTAATTCCTTGAAAGAAAAATTGATTTCTGCTCCAGTTATTGTAGGTCCTAATTGGAATCTACCTTTTGAACTTATGTGTGATGCAAGTGATTGTGCTGTAGGAGCTGTTTTAGGTCAAAGGCATGAAAAGATTTTTAGGGTAATACATTATGCTAGTAAAGTTTTAAATAAAAATTAAGTAAATTATGCAACCACTGAGAAAGAATTACTAGCCATAGTGTATGCCTTAGAAAAATTTTGATCATATTTGATAGGCTTAAAAATAATTATTTTTACTGACCATGCAACTATCAAATATCTTTTGACTAGAAAGACTTTAAGCCTCGATTAATCCGATGGATTTTACTCCGACAAGAATATGACCTTGAAATTAAAGATAAAAAGGGTTGTGAAAATATGGTCGCTGACTATTTATCCAGATTGATAAACGATGAGGTCACTACTAAGGAAAATGAAATAGAAGAATTTCCTAATAAGAAATTGTTTGAAAAAGCAAAAAGGCCATGGTTTGCTGACATGGAAAATTTTAAAGCAGCAGGAATTCTTCCTAATGATTTAACTTGGAAACAAAGGAAAAAGTTTTTCAAAGATGCCAATCATTTTGTCTAGGATGACCCTTATCTGTTTAAAATTGATATTGATAATTTGTTATGACGTCGTGTGACTTAATGGGAAATAGATTATGTGTTGTGGCATTTCCACAAATCTCCATATGGAGGCCATTTTAATGGAGAGAAGACTGCTGCAAAGATCTTCCAATTAGGTTTGTACTGGCCTTCTGTATTTAAAGATGCTTACTCATTTGTACAATCTTGTGACAATTGCAAAAGAACAGGGAATATATCAAGGAGCCAAGAAATTCCTCTCACGAATATACAAAGTAGTTGAGGTATTTGATTGTTGGGGAATCGACTTCATGGGACCCTTCCCCAACTCCCAATCTAATCAATTTATCCTTTTAGCAGTTGATTATGTTTCTAAATGGGTGGAAGCAGTTGCTTCACCTAATGTTGGTTCTAAAACTATGGTGAATTTCTTAAAGAAAAATATCTTTTGCAGGTTTGGAACATCAAGAACTTTGATTAGTGATGGAGGTTCACATTTCTGTAACAAAGTTCTTCAAAAGGTGTTACAGCACTATGATGTAAGGCATAAGATGGCCACAACATATCATCCACAAACTAATGGTCAAGTTGAGATTTGAAATAAATAGGTAAAGAGAATCTTGGAAAAGACTGTGTCTTCTTCAAGAAAGGATTGGTCAAAAAAACTTAATGATGCACTCTGGGCATACAGAACTGCATTCAAACTCCTATTGGTTTTTCCCCTTTTCAGATGGTTTATGTAAAAGCTTGTCACCTTCTTGTGGAAATGGAGCACAAAGCATACTGGGCACTTAAGTTCCTCAACTTTGATCAAACTTCCATAACTAATAAAAGAAAGTTGCAATTATTTGAGTTAGAAGAAATACAAAATAATGATTATGAATTTTCCAGGTGCTACAAAGATAAGGTGAAGGCTTACCATGATAAGAAATTAAGGAAAAGGATCTTCACACCAGGTTAGTAGGTCTTATTGTTTAACTCAAGATTAAAATTATTTCCTAGTAAATTGAAATCTAAATGGTCAAGCTCATTTGTGATTAAAGAGGTTAAACCATACGGAGCAGTTGAAATTGAGGGTCCAACTTCCAAAAATATAAAAAATAAATCAAGCTAGAGACAATAAATTAAGCGCTCAATGGGAGATAACCCATTATTTTTCCATATTGATTTCTTTTTAAATTTAAATATAAAAAATAATAAATAAATAAATAATGGTGTGTTTTAATTAAATTAAGAATATTAGGAATAAAAAGGGTTTAAAAAGGCTTAAAATAGGGTTTAAAAATAAAATTTAAGAAAATGGGAAATATAACGGTGACACGTAGCGTCAGAGCCATGCGTAGCGTGGGGTTAAAATTTCAAACCTGACACGTAGCGTCCCACTGACGTGTAGTGTCAGGTCCTACACTCAATTTTAAAAGCATAACCCATTTCATAGAGAGGCCTATTATAATTTTAAAAACCTAAAATTCCCTCTCTGTGCCTCCCTTCCATTTCAACCTAATTCTCCAAACCCTAATCATCCTAAATAACCCACATTCTTCTTTTTCTCTCTTTTACATCAACATTCAAGTAAGTTCTTTGATCCTTCATTTCTTTAAATTTTTGTGTTTTTGATTTCATAGAATGCACGAGGTTAGGTTAGATTAGGATAATTAGAGACCCCCAGGATTGTACATTGTTGTTTCCGATTGATTTGGTGAGAAGGGGGTTGTTGTTGCGTAACCCCTAATTTTGAATTCTAAAAATCGCATTCTCATGCTTAGCGTCACCCTGACGTACGTGAGGAAACAGGGCTGACGCTATGCGCCACCCTTACGCTACGCGTCAGGCCCCTATTCTAGATTTTCCATTTTTTTTGTTTTATGATGCTATTTTTTATTTTTATTTTTAATGTTGTAAATAAAATATGAGTTTTTTATATTTTATATTTTAATTTTTGAAATTTTATTATTTATATGTGTTTAAAATGGTCTTAGATTAGTATTTTTAATTTTCTTGTTTTAAATGTATGTTTGTTTTATTTTGTGTGTTTTAAAATTTTATTTTTTGTTTAGGAAAAATAGTAAGTATTTTTCTCTGTTTTAATAAAAATAAAAATTAAAAATACATATTTGTTTTTGTGTGATGTATGTTTAATGCATGTGTGTTTGGCTCCCTTAAATTTTTTGTAATGCATGTTTGTCTATTACTTTTTAAATTATGTTGTATTATTTTTAATTTGTTTTGTAGATAGCACCGAAGAAATCCATCCCTACTTCTGGTCCAAAGAGGAGGAAGATGACTGACACTACTTCCTTTGAGGACCTAAATATGCAAGAGTAGGAGGAGAAACTTGGACCCCGAGATATTACCAGGTTCAAGACAGATCCAAAATGGGCTAGATTCCACCAAAATCAAAGGCAACAAATTGATTTGGGAGAGAGCATTAGATTCGGGAGCCAGTGACTAGCTAGAGCTGCAGGGTGAGATTCAGAGGAGAAGATGGGGACCACTATTTTCTCTACCTATTATAGGAGACCCCATCCTAGTGTTGGAGTTCTATGCCAACGCCTACAGGGCATGACAGGACTCACCTAATGTGGGCTAGAGGAAGAGCAGCTGGCTGAGAAGTAGACACATAGCCTATGACAGGGATACCATTATTACCCTTTTGGGTAATCCTTGGGAGCCCACTCCCGAGAATGATACATGTTTTTGGTAGAAAAATAGGAGGAAGATCACCACTGAGGATGGTGATCTAGGCTTTGACCTAGAGCAGATTGCTCATTTTTTGAGCAAGGAAGGGATCTATCTTTAACCTTAGCAAGGTTAATTGAACATCTTCTAACCTGCTAAAGATACAGATGACCCTGATAGCTCAGACATGGATGTATTTGATGCTGCATAACATCGTGCCAGTGACCTACCTCTCCAGCTTACCAGTTGAGGGATGCTGCTTGTTGTACTATATCTTGTAGGGCAAGACTATCAACATTGCTACTCCCATTTCTAAGCAGATTCACAATTATGCCCTTGGGTATATGGTGAATCACCCAGTACCCTTCCCACTTATTATTTCTACCTTACTAAGGAGGAAGGGAGTGCAAGTACCCTCTACAGAGTTCACCAGTTTATCGGGGCGAGTACCCAATGTTTTAGTGACCAGGATTTACTCTGTGTAGTACTATGAGCTCCCACCTACTGAGGAGGAGGCGCAGCTCAGACCGAGGTGCAGGAGACCACCTCAGGCGACTTATAATGATGCTGTCCTCCAGGAGTTGACTAAGAGTAGGATAGACCATCAGCACATGATGCAGATGATGGCTGCTTTCTATAGAGCCTATGTTCACTTACATGATTCTTTCTATTAGGTATAGAGTTTAGGGAGCAGATGCACCATTCTTGACACCTAATGAGTTTGCATCTCATGTGGCTTGGCCATGAGACCAACTGACATACCCTGAGGGAGGTAGCACATCTGGTGCTTAGGCTGACACTGAGGGTGATATTGTTGAGGAGGAGGAAGAGGATGACAAGATGTAGGAAGAGGATGACTGAGGGCCAATGTTTATTTTTGTGTTTTTATGACTGCCTTTACATTTTTCTATTTACATTTTATTAGTTTACTTTGAGATTTTAGTTATTTAGTTTGGTATTTTTATCTTGTATGGTGTGATATTTTATTAGGCATGGTGTGATTTTCTTAATCAAAAAAAAATAAGTGTGACTTTCTTAATAAAATAAAACAAAAATAACCAAATTTTTGATAAAATTGAAAAATTTTATGCGCTCAAAGTTTTATATAATAAGCCATTTTAAATAATCAAATATTGATTCTTATGCAACTAAGGCCCTTTAATAAAACAAATTATAATGTTCTTGTTAATAATCAAGCTAATTTTGAAAACCAATAAGCTGAGAGTTCTTTAAACACTTTGAGGGTATCATCATAATCTCTTTCAAATTGATTTTGCTTAATTCTTTGATTAGTGTTATCATACAGAGGGTCCAAGAACATGATCAAGACACGTTATTGGTAAAACACATGAACTTAGGACCTAAAAGCTTACCATGGTAAAATGTATTTAGCCTTTGATAGCCAATTTTGAGCCTTAAAAATATTTTCTTTGGTATCCCTCACCCATAAATATTTTCAACCATTCCCTTTTATTTGATTAAGTAAAAGAGCATTGTAATAATAATGAAAATCCTTTTTGAGTGTTCTTACAAAAAGGGGAGTGAATTTATAAACTTAGTCCTTTTTACCAAAATCATTATATCAGTTATGTATATATATATATAATAAAAATAAAAATAAAAATAAAAATAAAAATAAAAATATATATAAAATCAGAAAAAGAAAGAAATGAACTAAGTTGGGGGTATCTGTTAGTCAAGTGGCCTCAATACTCAAGAGGGGGGTGAATTGAGTTTTAAAACTTTTGTTTGAAAAGCCTTTGAAATTTGTTCCCTTTTGACATAAGATAATAATATGCAAGAAACAACAAGTATTATACAAGGAATAATATAGGAAGGATGTGCAGAATTTACTTTGGCAATTTATCAAACACTTGGTGTGCAGGATCTTAGCTTAGCCAAATTAATCAAGTTCAAGCAATGTAATCACAATCAAAACAATATACCAGCCAGATGCAATATGTGAATGCAAGAGAGTAAGGAAGAAAAGCTTGCAAACCGATATAACGAGTTCCACTACCCCGGTGTACGTCTCGCCTTCAAGCAACCCACTTGAAGGATTTCCACTATTAAAGTTTAGAGATACAAGCTATGAGCAATTGCAGCTTCCTAGTATCCCATACTCAAGAACTCAATCCTCACTAGCACAAGGGCACCCTACCCAATCTCTCAAACTCTCAATACCTTAAGGTTGAACCCCAACCTTTGTGACCACTCAAAACTAGAGTGAAACCTTAATGTTTGGTGTTTGTGTTTACAAGCAAATAACTCTCTCAATAGAGTAGATACACAAGTTCAGTAGCTCTCACAATGACTAACTCTCAACAAGAGAGGATTTACAAATTATAGACCAAGAGTTTCAAAAAATGAAACTATACAAAAATGGACTCACTAACCATAATGACTTGCTTTGATTGATTTCTTGTTTCTCTTAATTTATTATGGTTGAGTTGCAACTTCATTTATAGGCCTTGAGAACAGCTATGGCAGTTTAGAACCGTTGCACAATATAGGCATTGGGGCTTTTGTGGAGAAGTGAGCTGGATATGCACTTAAAAGTCACGTTCCCCAAATTCTGGCACTAGTGTAATCGATTATGCCTTAAGCTGTAATCAATTATGCTTCACTGTATTCCATTTATTTAAGTTTCCAGAAGTTGTGTAATCGATTGTGCCTCTTCCTGTAATCGATTATTTCAATGTAATCAATTTTGTTATACCCTTGTAATCGATTAAGAATTATACCTGATGCATTTAATTCCTATAAGCAGCATTGTAATCGATTATGTAATTAATATAATCGATTATACATCAACCAGAACCTCTGTAATCGATTATGCCATGCCTTGTAATTGATTGGGAAAAATACCTGATGCCTTATACCTTTTGTTGTAACATTGTAATCGATTGTTCTTCTTACTGTAATCTATTAGTTGAATTCCAGAATCAATGTAATTGATTATCTAAGTGGTATAATCGATTATGACATATACTTGATGCTTTTTTTTATTTCGCAGCTTTATAATTGATTAGACTTAGTCTTGTAATCGATTATGCTTTTGCAGAAAGCTTAAGTCTGGTCTTGATTTAGTGTAGACTCTTGTATTTCTTTGTTTTAAACTTCTGGGAAGTTTATTGCACATTGTCCTTGGCATTTTGAGTCTCTATGAACTTCATTGTCATGTCATGATTCTCCAATTTGTTTTCTTTGTCATTATCAAAAATCCTGAAACAATTTTCAAACACAGTATCTATCAAAAAGGGAAGTGAGTTTTGATCAAGAAAAACACCTTAATCTTACATGGAATGCTCTTTTATGATTTTAGATGTTTGCTTTCCAAGAAAAACCATGAATTCTTGTAACCAAGCCTTATTACATCCCTTGAAAAGACCTTGTGATTCTTGTTTGATTTTGTAGGGATAACAATTGATGAGATGAAAATCAAAATTAAATTTATTTGATTTTATGGTCGATTAAGAGAAACAGGTTACCTTTTTCAGAGAGAAACACTTGTAAGGTAAGCCTTGAAATAAGCTTGATTTAGTGACATGACATTGTGATGGTTTTATCTTTAAGCTTTTTTTGCACAAGTCATCAATGTTGATCATTTCCAATGGTAAGTTATGAATTACTTCTTGCGGTAAGATTTTCAAATTTTTCAAAAATTGTTTTCAAAAGTTTGATTCACGCAAGTTTATCTTTATTGCTTGAGGACGAGCAAATTCTTAAGTTGGGGGTAGTTTGTTAGTCATTAGTTTATAGTTATTTTTATAATAAAAAGTGTGAGAAAATAAATAAAAATTAGCTTAAATAATATAAAATTAGGTTTGTTTGCAAATAAATTAAAGTTATTCAATTATGACTTGGCGTGATTTATTTCTTTCATTTTTGTAGTGATTAATAAAGGCTGGAAGTGGAAAATTTTTGCAAGTTAGAGGGCTGACGCGTAACATCAACCCCACACTCATCATCAGGATTTTAACCTTCATGTGTAGCGTCAAAGTCTACGTGTATCCCACTGACAGGTGGAATTTCACTCAGAAAATGGGCTAAATTATTGCATATAATGGCCAATCCACTAAAGACAAAAGGCATAAACGCAGTGGGAAACAAGGATAAACACTTGTCTGTATATTATTGGAACATTATTGAAGATCATGGCTGAAAATAAGGAAAACATCAATGAAGTCTGAATTAGAGACCTGATGCACAGTGCCATAGCCACGCGTATTGTCAGGTCCAAACTCTCCCACTATAAATAGGGCCATTGCCAAAGGTTTCAGCATCCAATTCAGAGCATTCCATCCCACTCTTGAGCTTTAAGTTGTGAAAATAGCTTCCATATGTGTTTATATGTTGCAGCAGGTTTTGATAATGACAAACAAGATTCAAGATCAAGCACAATAATTACGGACAAATCAATTATGTTTGATGAACTCCAAAAGAAAGATTCAAGGCACTTAAAGAGGCTCAAATCTAGTGAAATAAATTCATCAAATGCCTAAGGACCAAGACAACATGACCATATGCAATAAAATGTGAAAAGGAGTACTAAAATACATGAAAAATGGACCATCATCATGTTGAATCGATTCCCTAAGACCCTTGAATCGATTCATGCGTAATAAAAGGCCTAGGATGTGATTTTTTAGTCATTGAATCAATTCACTAAACCCCTGAATCGATTCACGCCTGATGAAATGTGCCCAGGATGTATTTTTAATGATTTGAATCGATTCACACCTTATTGAATCAATTCATACGTTCCAAATTGCCCAGAATCTTCAAATTTTCATGGATGAATCGATTCATAATTCATGTGAATAGATTCATACGCTATTTTAAGCCTAGATACACTAAATGAATCGATTCATGAATAGATTCATTCAATGTAAATTTGAATTTCAAATTTTAAACGTTGACAGAGTTGTTGGAAACATGGAAACCTCACGCTGCTCCAAAAATCAAACAATCATGCTGCTAATTTATAGATTCAAGGTCAGGAAACTTGTGCATGGAAGCAAGAAACTTAAATCATGGAATGTTTTGTGGATTTATGTTTCTGAGGGATTAGACAAATTGCATGCACCCTTGCCTATAAATAGAAGAGAAGTTGGAAGCTGAAGACACCACAAGCAAGCAACGAAAATCATATAGCTTCTCCTTCTCTGTTCTTAAATTCTTGGCAAAATGCTCTCTGTCTCATTTTCTTTGAAATTATTTTTTAGAGTTACTCAGTGAGCAAAATTAATTTTGAGTGCTAAAACTTACATATCCTCTCTTTGAGAGTTATATTTTGTGAAAGCTTTAATTTGTATATTCACTCTATTGGAGAGTTATCTTTGTACACTTAAACACCAAATATTCTGAGAGATTTTGGGTTGGGTTTCAACCTTGTAAAATTATGAGATTGAGAGATTGGGTGGGGTGCCCTTGTACTTGTGAGAATTGGGTTCTTAAGTGTGGGACACTAGGAAGCCACGATTGCTCAAAGTTGTACCTCTTAAGTGGGTCGCTTAGAGGCGAGATGTACACTGGTGTGGTAGAACTCGTATATATCGGTTTGCAAATCTATCTTCTCTAAAACTCATTTAATTTGTGCACTTAACTTGCTTGGTTAATTTATTTGCCATATACTTAGTACTTCTAAATTTTCTTTGTGTAAAAGTTGTTACCATTTGTGATTAAATTTATAATCCTCATTAAGCATCATTATTATAGAATCAATTTCAAAGGCATTCCAAGTAAAATTTTTAAAACTCAATTCACCCCCCCCTCTTGAGTAATTGAGGCCACTTGGTTAACACCATATACTTGAGATTAGTGTTTTAGGTCTATTTTCCTTTCGTGTTGTGAAGTCTTTTGTCAATTTCAGTTCATTGTTCATTATGTCTCCACTTGTAAGTTATGTTTTTACTTTCACTATGTATAACTTATTTGTTTATGTTGCAATTGGTGAACAAATTTTTGAGTATGATGTTGTGATTATAAATATTGCATGTTTATGATTCAAGTTTCATGTTAGTATTTCAATCTTTTATTAATATTAACTTTAAATAGGAGAATGATTTTCATGTGTGTTAAAATTACTTTTAACAGAAGTAAAAGTTGAAATAACCTTACTAGGGATAGAGTTAGTAATTATTGTTGTGTTAAGGTCAGAGCTTAAAGCAAGTTTTATCGAGAAAGCATATGAGGGATCAGACTTTACAGTAACTATTTAGAATTTATTCATTGAGGGATTGAGTTTATTGATTTTAAGTTGTAATGACATAAATTTGATGATTAAATATGCATATTTATAGTTACTTTTTTATATTTATAGCGCGGGGATCCTAATTTCAACATAGTTTGTCATTCTGTGTTTAAATCTTAAGTATTGGAATTGTTCTAAAGTGTTATTTTTATAAGTCATTTTCTAGATAGTTTTACAATTTACTTTACACTATTCTTTACTCAATGTATAAATCAATCTCTAAATCTGTGAATATTGTACAAATTTATATACGAAATATTCTTTTGTTAATAAGTTTTGATACTTTTACCATAGTAAATAAAAATTACTATCTTTTACTAAAAACCATCAATCCTTGTGGGAACGATATTTATAAATTTTGAAAACTACAATGATAAATTGGTGCGCTTGCCAAACACATAACATCTGCTAAATGTAAAGTACAAAAATAAACCTATCATTTCTCTGTATAAGGTCTGATCCACTCATGCACCAGAATCTTCTTTATTGATTATGCGGTTAGGATGCATATGGGTGCTCATGGGTTTGGCATCATGCATTTTGAATTTTTTAAGCAACTCCTTGGTGTACTTTTGTTGATGGATAAAAATACCATGATCAGTTTGTTTGATATGCAAGCCTAGGAAGAATTTAAGTTCTCCTATCATACTCATTTCAAATTCTGCTTACATCATTTTAGAAAATTCTTTACTTAGACTTACATCAGTAGCACCAAAACACAATGTCATCCACATAAATCTACACAATAATAAAGTTTTTAAGAGCTTTTTCTGAGCAGAGTTATATCTTCTTTTCCTCTAGTAAAGCCTTTTGAAATAGAAAAGGTGTTGAGTCTGTCATACCAAGCTCTTGGAGCGTGTTTCAGACCATGTAATGTTTTATTAAGTTTGAAAACATGATTTGGAAAGGATATATCTTCAAAACTAGGGGGTTATTTCACATAAGTTTCTTCTTCGATAAACACATTCAGAAAAGCACTTTTAACATCCATTTGATATAATGTAATACCTTTAAATACTACGAATGCAAGAAGTATCCTAATAGCCTCAAGTCTAGCTACAGGAGAAAAGGTTTCAGTAAAGTCTATACCTTTTTGCTGATTGTAGCCTTGAGCTACAAGTCTGGCTTTGTTTTTGATGACTTTTCCATTCTCATCAAGCTTGTTTCTATAAACGCATTTAGTTCTAATGATGCTATTATTTTTGGGTTTTGGAACAAGGCTTCATACTTTATTTCTCTCGAACTGATTTAATTCCTCTTGCATGGCAATGATCCAATCAATATCCTTTAGTGTTTCAGTAACTGATTTTGGTTCTAGTTCTGAAACTAGAGCAATAGTGGATTAGTTAAGAAGTCTGGATCTGGTCCTAACCCCAACTATTTGATCTCCAATAAAGAGATCTGAAGGGTGATAAGCCTTGAATTTCTAGTCTCTTGGCTTTTCAGGATAAGACACAGCTTGAAGTTGTTCAGATGCTTTATCCTTATTTTTAGCTGATTCAGGTTGAGAAGGGCCTAATCCTTGTTGATCTTGTTCAACTTCTTGCTGCTGCACACCTACATCATCAAGGTTTAGATCTACCAGCCTCCTGTCAGTTTTTTGAAAGTCATCAAACCTTACATACATTGATTCCTCAATGGGTTGAGTTCTTGTATTGTAAACTCTGTAAGATTTTGATGTGGTTGAGTATCCCATGAATGTTCTTTTATCACACTTAGAATTAAATTTTCCAAGATGATCCTTTGTGTTCAAAACATAACAAGTATAACCAAAAGAATGAAAATATGAACTATTGAGTTTTCTTCCTTTCCACAATTCATAACGAGTCTTATTTAGTATTGGTCTAATAAGAATCTTGTTTTATATATAACAAGAAGTGCTCACAGTCTCTGCCTAGAAATATTTTGGAAGATTGTTTTTGCAAAGCATTATTCTGGCCATTTCCTATAAAGACCCGTTTTTCCTTTCCACAACACCATTCTGTTGAGGTGTTCTTAGAGAAGAAAAGCTATGAGTTATCTCAGTCTCATTGCAGAGTTTTTCAAAAACTTCATTTTTAAATTCTCTACCATGATCACTTCTTATTATATCAATACAAAATCCTTTCTCATTCTAGATTTTCTTGTAGAAAATCTTGAATACTTTTATAGACTAATCCTTGGGTGTTAGAAAGTATACCCATATCATTCTTATGTAATCATCAATAATGACAAATCCATACTTCTTTCCTACCAGACTTTGCACTTGAGATGGACCAAACAAATCTAAATGTAACAGTTCTAAAGGTATGGCAGTGGAAATAACATTTTTATTTTCAAAGGAGGTTTTATGTTGTTTCTCTCTTGGGTATGCTTTATAAGGTAGGAAACTGTTGATGGAAATTTTTGGCAGTCCCTTAACAAGGCTTTTTTTATGAATTTTTGAAATATGCTTTAAAATCACATACCCAAGATTTTTATGCTAGATCCATCTCTCTTCAGAACTAGAAAATAAACATGTTACATTCTGATCATTTAGTTTATTCAAGTCAACCTTGTACAGGTTATGATGTTTGTTTGCATTGAAGAGTGTGGATCCATCATGGTTAATCATAGTACACTTTTCTTGATCAAAAGAGACCTTGTACCCACTGTCACAAAATTGACTAATGCTTAACAGGTTGTATCTTAGACCTTCAACCAAAAATACATTTTCAATAACAGGTGAGTTTTACCCACTCTACCAGATCCTATAATTCTGCTAGTTTAGTTCCCTCCAAAGGTGACTGTTCCACCTTTAAACTTTTCCAAGTCTAGGAACATAGACCTTCTTCCTGTCATGTGATGTGAACATCCACTGTCTAAAAACTAGTGTAGTGGCTTTGTCTTTATCTTTAAACACATTTCTAGAGTACGTGGCAAGTTATCCACTACTTGTTGTGGTATAAAATAGATATAGCTCCACTGAGGGATGGTTTAATTTAGAAAACTAATTTTGAACCATTTAGGCAAGAAATTTGATTTGAATTCATTTTTGATAAAAGAGGAAATTTATGAAATAAAAATTTATCCTGAACAAATAACAAACAACAACTAGTAATGATGAGAATCAAGTATAAAAAAATTAGGATTGGATTTCATCCATCTCACCCTCGTATACCCTACATATATTCATAAGAATGGTGTTCGAAGTAATGATTTTTACGTCACAATCAAAATCATTCGTATCGATTCCTCGACTACGAAATCCATTTAGGCAGTGTTTTTATTCTTGATTTCCCAATTTAATTCCCTAAAAATTTTCCAAGTTCTTCTTTTATATAGCCAGACTCGCTTAGGCAAGCTTAAACTCACTCAGGCGAGTAGGCTTTCCTCAATCTGAAAGAAACTCTTGCTTTGTTGAAATGCCCCTGAGAATTCACTAAAGCGAGCTTACCTTGCTCAAGCAAGCAAGCCTCCCTTTTTCTCTATTTCTCTACCTCATATTTCCTTGAGCTGAAAAATCTCACTCAAGCGAATTCCATGATGGTAGCCTCTGGATGATTTTCGCTTGAGTAGAGAAAGGCTCGCTCAAGCGAATTCCTCAAATTACTCACATTTTGATTTTCGCTTGGGCTAAAGTGAACTTGCTCAAGCGAGTATAGTACTGATTACATCTTCCAGCCTAGACTCATGCTCGCTCAAGCGAAACTCGAGCTCACTTAAGCGAGTTCCTCTAAACTTTTCTTTTCCACTTTTTCTCAAAGGGACTTACTTCCAACTTCTTCCTTCTTCTCTTTCTCAACCTTTTAACCTATATTTACATAAACTTTTAGGATTAATAACCTTATAAAAATCAAGCATGGTGAATTTATCTGGAATTACAATTTTTAACACTTTAATGCATACAAACTCATCCAGATACAACAAATTCTTTCCAAAATTATCCCAAATAAACCCTAAATTCACATATTTTGGATATTTATCAACTCTCCCTGACTTAGCATCTTGCTTTCCCTTAAGCAAAAAAACTCAAAAGAATCGATGTGATATATGGTTGTTAAAAAAGAAAATCAATACAATATACAAGAAAGAAAACAGCTTCGTATTTACAAAGCCATTAACATATGGTGCCTTTAATGTCCATCAAGCTACATGTCAATACCTACAAGTGATGAAACAAACTGAAAGCAACCAATCACTGTAAGAACAAGAAATCCTCTCAAATCCTCACAGGTGAGTATTTAACTTTTCTCATCATAGATTATGTTTGAATTAAAATTGCCTGTCATTTCCAATCAAAAAATAATCAAAAAGGCAGCATGGATAATAAGGTCTTCAAAAGGTTGTAATGGGGTTAGGCTTTACAAGAAATCCTTAGTTTTTCTAGATCATCAAAGTACGTACTATGTGACATCCCGACCCTGTTGAGGGCGGGGAGTAATCGCCGGGGCATGGGCACGGACAAGGAGCAGTTCTTGGTAGGCTTCCAATGGGGAATATGGCATTCCAGCAACTATTGAGGGTGGGGAGTGATCGTCGGTGCATAGCAAAGACAAGGAGTGACTTCAGGCAGGCTTCCAGTGGGAAGGACACATGAACGAACTGAATACATACAAGAATGAGAGGGATCCAAAGATTGTATATGTAACATCCCTAGCGGTTTTACATTTAAAAAGGATAAACAAATGTAAAGGTAGCTTTAAATTATAATAAATTAAATATGTAAAATGTTAATATGATTTGAGGATGGATTCTTAAGGGAATGGAGGATCAGGACCTGACGTGTAGCATGGTATAGATACGTAGCGTCAGGGGATAATTAGTGACCTAACGCATAGCACCATTGTAACGCGTAGCGTCAGTGTCGCAAATCAGAATTTAAAAATTGGAAAATAGAAATAGAACACATGAATGGTTAGGTCCTTTTCTTCCTCCTCTTTCTTTCTCAAGTTCTAGGAGGCCAATTCAAGGTGATATTTGGTTGATGCTTAAGGTTAATTGCATGGTGGACTTGTTGGGACTAAGGTATGCTCATGTGAACGACCAATTTCATGTTCTTCTCCTTCCCCTTTTCTCTTTCTCTCTCTAGTTGTGAATGATTCATGCATCGGCCTTTCATTTTCACGTGTTGATGCCAAATTGAAGCTTGAGGAAAAATGCATGATGTAATGGGTATTCTGGAATGGATAACAGGGTTTTGTTTTGGCAATTGTAGGTTTTTAATCAAGGGCCGAAAGGTCATTCGAGACGATGGAGGTTGGGACCAATAATTGGAAATGGAAATGAGTGGGTGGACTTCGGAAGAACCTGACAATTGATTTGAAGATTTGGAAAGCTCGAAATCAAGGTAAGGGGAATGTGTTGGGTTAAGGTTAATAGAGAAAAGTATTTACGCAATTGGCATATAGGAAAAGGGGCATATTACTATCGCTCTTAACTAATCTAAATTAATTCAGATGATCTAGTAATAGAAGTGTATGAAGTTATTAAAGTAAAGAAGGTAGGATAACTAATAAATTAATAAATGATTAAATGGCATGATAGCATTATGATAATAAGAGATTTGAAAAGAAGGAAGTGAGGGTGAACTAGAAACCTTGAAGGTGATGGATGAGAAATAAATGAATAAGTAAGTGAGTAATTGAATATATCGATATGTGGCGATCATAAAAATTATCAAATAGCTCATATAGAATAAGTAGAATTCACGAAGTAACATGATGTAGGGTAAAGAATGTATATGGTAGATTATAAAATGAAATGCAAGATAAATTGCCTAGGTGTATTCATAAAAATATATAAATAAGAGGTAAGAAAGTGTGAAACCCATAATGTTAAATAAGATTAATTGTAATTGATAATATGTATGTGAATGACATTTGTATGATAGAAAGATTATGTAGAAGAATGTAACGTTATAAATTATAAAGAATGGCTTTGGTAAAGAATTAATGCATAAAAAGTTTATAATGAAATAGTGTGATTATAAATATTGAATAATGATCACAAACTAATGTTAAAATCAAAATGAGGATGGATTTTGAGTAAACGAGTAAGGAGAAAGTAAATGGCAGGTTGCTAATAATGATAGTAATGTTATATGTGTGTGTGTATATACATGGATATCATGAATATGGTCTTGATTGATGATGAGTCTTATTATAGTGTATTGATGAATTAAATACGATGATGATCTATGAGATGATATATGCATGTAATGAAGTGGTATTGTCCTTAAAATGAATAAGATATTTGTCATGAAGTTATGTAGTAACTGGTGCTGATGTACTATTGTATCTGACAATTAAGGTTTATGATCGTGATCTATGATGGTGAACTATGTATATTTGGGCCTAGTCTGTGTGGCTACCTCAAATGATTTAAAAGGTGAGGCTTTCATGCCATGTTAATGAGAAATGATTATTTATGTGAATTATGGGGTTGAGGAGGACCGAGGGTATATGTTACCCTCGATTTTGGCTTCCATGGTTAAGTCGGACCCAGTTGAGCTACCCAGTGGTCAAGTAGGACTCAGTGGTTGAGGGGGAGCCAAGTCGGGCTCAGTGAACTAAGTCGAGTTCATGGGGTGTCAAGTCAGACCCCCAGCTGATGGTCGATCCTTTTAGTATCTGGATACTAGGACGTCATATTACCTATTTGCGAGTCAATTGTGTTTTACACTCCTTGGCTTATATATGTGTTTATGATGATGCTTGTATTATGTAATGTATGATGTTGATCTAACTTGGTGGTGGTGAATTCATGGCTCTAGAAATTGATTAATATGTTGAGATGTGTGTAATGGAATTGGATAATGAATTACAGAGTAAATGGCTGGGCATGTATGTTTGGATTTAATTGTCATCGTATGTTAATGGTAGTGTTAATTTTGGTAACCAATGTAATTATGAAAGTATGATAACTGGAATAGTAAATAAAGGGAGGATGTGAAAGATAAATGACAATAATTGATATTTATAACTAGGAAGGTAGCTAGATTACACTTTTCCTAGTTTTGATGTTTATTTCTTTATTAATGCTTAATTCCAATCACTCACCCCCTTTATTGTGGTTTAGTGAGTGTTGGCAGGTTGTAGATGCACACTACGGTGGCAAGCGCTAAATGAGGCCAAAGCGATATGGAAACCAGAAGAATGGATATATATATAATTGTATATTTGTTTATTGATTTATGAAAATGTTAAATTAAATTACTTTGTTTTAGGTAGTGTGTGCGATTCTAATTCATATTTACAGAGGCGATGGTATCAAGTAGCACGAAGCTACTTGAGTAGTTGATTAATTGTGTGTGATCATGATGTTTATGTTGTATAAGTATATGGAATAGAGCCATTGCATGATTGCATGATATAGGCAGGTACTAACATGTGTGCATGATATGCTTGATGGGTGTGATTGCGTATTGAATGGTTGATATGAGGATGATTAGTATTGATAATGCGTGATTGGTATGCTTTGGCGTTTAGGTTATAATTGATGCAAATTGTGAATGATGGGCACGGAGCCAATACCATGTGTTCGGCAAGTGTCATAGGCGGGTTTCAATGTGTTGTATGTGTATATGAATTGTTTATGATGTGCTAGCATGATTAGTTAAGGTTTTGATGATTTCTGGCATAACGTGTATGTAATGGAAATAGAGATTTAAGTGGAAAGAAGGAACTAAATAGGGGATTTTGCAATCCGGTGGGTTTTGGGACCCCCAGAAAGGATCAATAGGTTCCCTCGGACATTTAGAAACTGTGTATATGCGCTTTCTGCTATTTGGAATCCATTTAGGTAGTTTGGTGCACAGGTTTTGCATATAAATGATTAAAATGCATTTTCACGCATAACTTACGCATATGATGGAATTTTGGTGGACAGATGGCGCCAACAGTTTTGGAATGGGGAAAACATGTGGCACGTGAAGTTTCATGGCAATCAGACATGAAACGGGCTAATTGGGTAGGTTAGAAGTTGGCCAATTGGCCTAAAATGCACAACAACATCAGGTGCTATTCTGGTGTGCTGACGCTGGGCGCCAGCCTGAGGCATAACGTCAGGGTTGCGATAGAAGCCCCATGTACGCGTTAGGTCCTTGTTTTTCCAAAACTTGCATCTTACATATAAAAAGGGCTTTTGGGCCTGAAAATGATATGTTTGAATTACTTTAGGACTCTAAGCTGAAAACAAATGCGTTGATGAAATATTGTATTATTAAATTATTTATTTCATGAAAAATTTACTTGGAATTTAAAATAAATAACTAATACAAAAGTAAATAAATATAGGGATATCACAAGTGGTATCAGAGCGGTTCTTTTCAGGACCGAATAGGTTGTGGGAAATGTTGTGATGAGAGGAGAAATAGTTAGTTAAATGAGATAATTAAAATGCCAAATGTGTTAGAGTGAGTAAAGGAACGTATTATATGAATGTCAAAGCAATATGTGATGGAAAATATTGTGATTGCTTGCATGCTATGATGTATTAAATTGAGATGTGTAATATGTTAATTTGTTGTTAAAAGGATACAGAACATGCAAATGCTATGAGTAAGACTTTAAATATAAAGTTGAAAGGGTTTTTAAACTCAATCTTGTAATGTGATGAATTATGCCCGAAAATTGTTGGAATAAAATAAGAAGTTAATTTTGGAATTGAGTAAATGAGTGAAGGGTAGAGTCAAGTAACAAAACTTTCATGTTATGTTGGGAACTATAATGCTTGTATAGACGATGTGAAGATAATTCATTGAAAGACTATGATAGGTTGGTGTGTAATCGAGAGTAAAATTGGCAGAACCTGTGTGGCTAGTTTTGTCGGTGCTTAACTAGGGTAATACAGGAATGTTGCAAATGCTGGTTGCGTTGTGTTGTGTTGTGAAAATTTCATAGGTACCCTGGCATTGAACTCATTTAGTGGCTCTGTCGGTTGTGTCATCCCTGCTTGGAGGTAAACCTTCAAAAATTGTTGTTTTAAGAAGTTTCTAGCGAATTTATTTGAAATGATGAGTATAACTTGATGGTAATCTCTTGATATGATAGAGCTTAGATATAAAATAATTATGTTGATATGATATAAAAGGATATATAGAATAGTGTATGGGTATACATATTATTGAGTGAGTTGATAAATATGTTACTGAACACTGCACGTTTAATTGGTGATTGGTGTTAACTAATGAATAGGTTGCTCGTGATAGCTGAAGTATGAACGAAACAGGAGTATGATTTATAAAGGAGAAACTTGAATTGTACTATATCAGGATTTAAGATGCTTAGTGTTAGAATGATAAATGATCAAGCCGGATGTGGCTGGATATATATGTACATGGGTGAACATTTAAACATGAGTATAAACCACAAAAATTTAAGTTAAGTAGTGGATTGGAAAAAGCAAGTGACTTAGCAGCCCTTAATGAATTAGAAACTTATCTGAGTGGTGGGGTTTGATATTACATGGAATACAACAATAAGAGTGGTGATAATATATATTGGTGTAAGCGGATAGAAAGGATATATAAATAAACTAAAAGAAGGTAGTTGAACTAAATTCATAAGATTATCGGGATGTTAGAAATTTTTTAATGCATAGTGGCGCTTATAACTAATTGTCTAAGAGCAGAGTGGATGAATGATGGGTAATGCGAGTTGACAATGTTTTAATAATGTTATTCTTAAGGAGGGGTGAGTATCCTATACCCTCCTACTTTGACGGAATGGTGAGAGATGTTAGGTGTTTATTACTAGGTGTTAAATTTGCTTAATGAGCATTGAGAAAACTGCCAGGATAAATAAATGAATTGTAGTGATCAACTACTTAAGGTGAGTTTAAAGTTAGTAAGTAAGTGGTAGCATACTAACGATGTTGAGGGGAGCAACAAAAGATGTAGTTAAATTATTGATATGAGTAGTTGGGAAAGGGTGGTATATGAATGATAGTTGTAACACCCTTGGTTAACTAGGACAGACCCTTCTACAGGGTCATCCTACTTAACTAAAAGGTCAAAAGCTTTTAGAAAAAAATAAGAATTTGTTTTGAATAAAATAATGGCGGATCAGTGGAAGCAAATATTAGATAATTTTCATAGTCATTCACAAACTATAAGCAATTGTACTCTTAACAGAATGAGGTACGTAGGCACCCTTAAATATATATAGTCATCCATTGTCTTGTTAATTAATTATATATATATATTTAACTACATATATCATACTTTTATTGAGTGCTCCCAGTTGGTCCAACGTATTGTTGTTCCTCGTACTCCGGTTTTTGGTTTCCTAGCTTGTCTGTTATTATTAAACAAAAAGGGTGAGTATATACTCTAGACCCTGAAGGTTCTCGGTGTGGGCATACCCAGTCAACAGATAATATAACATAAATAATCCAGTTAACATATTTACAACTATAGCAATCAATAATGTTGTCATGGAATGCATGAGTTAGGTTCATTGTGAATTATCTGAAGTTTAAGTCTCATGATGCATGTGGGCCCAATAAACCAATCCGTCATCATCATCTTATTCTCTGGAAGTCATCTTGTTCACCAAGTCCTCCAATCATCATTTCATCATCATAAGGTACGAATGGACTCACAAGTTCTAATCATTGATAATTATATTATCATGGGACTTGGCTCTACACGATCATAGTAACATTCCATCATTTAGTTCTAAGTAAACCAGACTTAAATCGTCTCACCTGGCTTCAGGCGTGACTCTGATGCCATTGGGTTTCCGTCCCAGTTGTATTCCCAAGATTCTCCTCAGAGATTGGATGTGAATGTCCTCCAACATACCCAGTGTATGCTCTAGTTTTAATCTTTCAAAAATATCTTCATGATGCAAAATGCATTATTTTAGTTTTATCGTTACTTTGACCCCTAGGCATCTATGTGTTTCCTGCCTCGTAATATTTGTCCTCGCGTTGTTAGGTCCCACCTGTTTTTCAGACGTTGTAGGTTATTTTTATTATTTTATTTATTATTATTAAAAAGTATATTGACTATATCTTGGCTAAAATAATGCTTAGTTTAAAGAGTAAGTAAAGTGTTTCTTATTTCATTATTCATAACTAAAGCAACAATAATAATAGTAACAACAACAACAATAATAATAGTAACAACAACAACAATAATAATAAGGTGGCAGAGCCGTCCGTTATAATATAAATAAGCAAAAATTAAATAAAAGGAAAAATTAATGCAGAGAATAAGGCGATAGAGCTGACCATTATATTCAGTAATATAAATAACAGAAATTAAGAAAAATTGCTAAGAATAGGCGGTAGAGCAGACCATTATATTCGATAAAATAAATGGCAGAAAGTAAATAAAGAAAAAATGCTAAGAATAAGGCGGCAGATCCGACCATTATATTTAGTAAAATAAGTGGCAGAAATTAAATTAAATAAGAAAAATTGCTAGAAGCGGCGGCAGAGCCGACCCTTAAGCTCGATAGTAAATAATAATAATAATAATAATAATAACAATAATAATAATAATAATAATCATAACCATAATCATAATCATAATAGTAGCAATGATATAAATGGTGATGGTTCATCCTTATATCCTCGTTTATCTCGTCTTTTAAAACTTACCCACTGGAATCAACATAGACACTCATGGTTCTTAATATTTTCACAGTTTAATACCTAACATATCCACTTAATCATGATGGTTAGTAATAATTGACACAACCAATTAATTAAATACATAGTAATAAAAAATTAAAGTATCTTACTTTAACAACAGTTCCCAAACCTGCCCTCAGAAAGGTAAGGATTAAAATTAGTCTTTTCAAACACATGGTCCACCCTAGGACACCCGAGAATATACCCCCTTACCTGAGGTGTCGTATTTTCCTAATACTAGACGAAAGGGCGAAAACTTAACTTTTAAATCATAGCTTTAATCAACAATCGGTCTCCGTAGTTGGACACTACATGGTAATCAGAGCTTAGATTTACCAATATCTAAATGATCGAGCAAAAAGAGAGGGTGGTGGAAGTGGTGGAGGAAGAAGAACGGTAAAGGTTTGCGGTGGTTAGAGGTGGTTTTGGTGAAGAACAGAGGTAGTTGAAAGGTAGGGGTTGGCGTCAATGAGGTAGAGGGAGAGAGAGGCTGCATAAGGAGGGAAAGAAGGGTGGTACAGATTTTGGAAGAGGGGGTGATGCCCTATTTATATGAAAATCTGGTCATCGGGTCTAGATTTAATTGGTGCCAAGTTTTAATAATTAATTTTAGAGGAAAAAATAACGTTACTTAAAGTTACGGTTGGAATATCAAAAAGTGTCCAACATAAAAGTTGTAGATCTCTTTTTCCTCTTCGAAACAATATATGATACGTAAAAATCTGACACCCAGAGCAAGAGTTATACTAGAAACAAGGAAAAATAATGTTTCTGGGGTTCCCGAAATAGTTTTACTTTAAAAGACATGTCTGCGTGCAAAATCCTTTGAGAATTAGCTTTTGGTCTCTTCACAAAAGTTTTAAGGTTGTTTGATACAAAACCAAAAAAAGGAACAAATTCATCTTGACATCGTATGAGAAAGATACTTGCATTTTTTTATGGAGGGACTGCTGAGTGACAAAAATTACTTTTCCCTAAAAATCTTGGCTTTTCAGGGATGATCGAGCAGAAACTAGCTTTCAAGTTCTGCACGAGAATTGTAGAGGGGTTCAATATGAGAAAAAAGAAATTACAACGAACTGTTTCTAAGCTCGTATGAGAAAGTTACGATTTTTCTTATAAATTAATAAAATTTAACATGACTAAATAACGGGTTTTTCAGAGTACAGATTCTTGGTTCTTCAAGTTGGTGATGATTGGTCATGAATTAGAGTTTGAGGTTGGAAATAGAGGTTGTCAGGTTCTTCATAACGAAGAAACCCAGATGAAAAATTTCTTAATTTTGACCTCATATGAAAAAGTTAGGCTCAAAACAGGAAAAGTATTTGAGCCAAACTCAGGGGTTCCTATTTAACCGAGTAATTTTTCCAAGAAACAAAGTTGATAGGGTCCGAATTAGAGTTTGGGCTATTCAGGAGAAGTGTTTGATTTGTCAAAACAATTCATTAGGGACCCTTTGTGCTGAAATCGGACATCCCAAAGTAGAAACAAATTACTGTGGGCCTCTTTTTGGTATGAATCGACTGTGCGGGAACTGACCTGATGAACGATGGTACTAGTCTAACTAGTTTATTATATTAGTGTTAGATATAGGATCAGATAGTTACAGGTTTCTTATCTCTTTTATACAGGTTTTTTATCTCTTTTATCGAGTTTTCTCAACCAATTACATTATTCTTCTTGTGAAAAAAAGTTTCTTCCCTGATTATCACTTACAGAACTTCCAGACTTGAAAATTTACAAGGTTAAGGCTGCTTACTAAAAACAGGGATGTTACACTTTCCTCCCCTTTTGGGAATTTCATCCTGAAATTCAACGTTGGAATAATTGAGGGTATAATTTTCTAATCTCTTCCTCAATTTCCTTGGTGGCGTCCCCATCATCTGATGGACTCCAAACTAGATTGACCAAAGGGATTTCCTTACCTCTTAGTTGTTTTAGACATTGGTCAACAATCTTAGCTGGTGATACTTCAAAGGTAAGGTTGTCTTTTAGAACAAACTGATCAGGACTCAATATTATCAGAGCTTGGTACATATTTGCGGAGTTGGGAAACATGAAAGACATTATGAAGGTTGGTTAGCTCAGGTGGTTGGGCGATACGGTACGCATTGGTTCCTACCTTTTGTAGAATCTGGTAGGGTCCTACGTATCTAGAACTGAACTTCTTGGCTTTTAGAGCTCTTCCTTAACCAGTGGTAGGGGTAACCTTGAGGAATACATGGTCTCCTTCCTCAAATTTGAGTGGTTTTCGACATTTGTCGTAGTAACTCTTTTGTCTATCTTGTGAAGCTTTCATTGCCATTTGGATATTTCGGACTTGCTCTATGGTCTTTTGAACAATCTCTGGTCCAATTATTACCTTTTCACCTATCTCGTACCAGCACAAAGGTGTATGATATTTTCTTCCATACAAAGCCTCATAAGGGGTCATTTTGATGCTAGCGTGATAGCTGTTGTTGTAAGTGAACTCAACAAGAAGAAGATATTCTTGCCAGCTTCCCCTATGTTCTAAGACACAAAGGCGTAACAAATCTTCAAGAGTCTTGATTGTTTGTTCTGATTGTCTGTCTGTGGGTGATATGCTAAACTCAACTTCAGATGAGTCCCTAGGGCTTGTTGCAGGCTTTTCCAAAATTGTGACGTGAAGCGAGGAACACGGTCAAACACAATTACACTGGGTGTCCCATGTAATCATATAATTTCCTTGATATAGATCTGGGTGAGTTTCTCTAGAGAATACTTCATATTGACAGGGATAAAGCAAGCAGTCTTTGTTAATTGATCCATGATTACCCATATAGCATAATGTCCAATTGATGTTCTAGGAAGTCTGGTCACGAATTCTATAGCAATCTTATCCTATTTCCACTCTGGTATCTCCAAAGGTCGAAGGGTCCCACTTGGTCGTTGTTGTTTAACCTTTACCTTCTGATAGGTCAAGCAAGCTGTTATGTACTCAGCAATATCCCTTTTCATTCCTTTCCACAAAAATATTTTCTTTAAGTCCTGATACATCTTGGTTGACCCCAGGTGAATACTGTATTTAATTTTGTGTGCTTCATCTAGGATAGATCTTTTAAGATATGTGTTGGCTGGAATACAGAGCCTTTGTTGATACCTGATCACCCCATGTCCATCTTTGTTGAATTCTAAGCCTTTTCCTTTTGCCTTTCCTACTAGACCTTGTAATTCTTCATTATTGGCTTGAGCTTCCTTGACTTATTCCAGGAAGTCATTAGAGATTTTTAGCATTCCAATCATAAGGCTTCCCTTCTTAGGTGTTATTGCCAGATTTAGATCGTGAAATTGTTCAATCAATTCCAACTCTTTTGTTATCGTATATAATAGGCGTAGAGCCTTCTTGCTGAGTATATCGGCTAAAATGTTTGCCTTTCCAGGATCATATCAGAATTTAAAATCATAATCTTTGATGAATTCCATCCATCTATATTGTCATATATTTAGTTATTTCTAGTCGAATAGATACTTTAAGCTCTTATGATCACTAAAAACTTCAAAATGAGTGCCATAGAGATAGTGTATCCAAATTTTTAAGACAAACATAATTGTAGCGAGTTCCAAGTCGTGCATAGGATAATTGACTTCATGAGGTCTTAGCTGTCATGAGGCATAAGCAATAACCTTTCTTTCTTGCATTAGAACACATCCTAGTCCTTGTCTTGATGCATCACAATACACTTCATATGGCTTGGTAGGGTCTGGAAAAAATAAGACAGGTGCACTGGTGAGTCGTTGGCGTAACTCTGTAAAACTGCTTTCACATTTGTCAGTCCATTCAAAAGGTTGATCTTTGTGTGTTAACCTAGTCAGAGGTGTTGCAATTTAAGAGAAATTCTTGATGAATCAGTGATAATATCCGGTAATTCCTAGGAAACTATGAATTTCCATCACATTCTTGGGTTGTTCCCACTTTAGTACAGCTTCTACCTTTGCAGGATCCATAATGATTCCCTTTTTGGAGATGATGTGCCCTAAAAATTTCACTTCAGTCAACCAAAATTCAGATTTTGTTAACTTGGCGTATAATTGTCTTACACGTAATGTATTTAGAATAATTCGGAGATATTCTTCACATTCTTTGTGGCTCTTAGAATAAACGAGAATGTTGTCAATGAATACCATTATGAATTTGTCCAAGTATTTATGGAAGATCTGCTTCATGTAGTCCATAAAGACTACGGGTGCGTCGGTAACTCTAGAGGGCATGACAAGATACTTATAGTGTCCATACTGTGTCCTGAATATTGTTTTAGGTATATCCTCTTTCTTCACCCTTATTTGATGATGGCCTGATCATAGATCAATCGTTGAGAAGACAGTGGCTCCTCGTAGTTGGTCCATCAAATCATCGATCCTCGAAAGGGGGTATCAGTTTTTGATCGTAACTTTATTCAACTTACGATAGTCAACGCATAGACGCATATTGTCGTCCTTCTTTTTGACTAGTATAACTGGTGATCCCCAAGGTGAGACACTAGGTCTAATCATTCCTTTCTCTGAAAGTTCTTTTATTTGCTTTTTGAGCTCACTGAGTTCCTTGGCTGACATTCGATAAGGAGCAATAGAGATTGGTCCTACGCCTAGTATAATGTCAATGCTAAATTCGATTTCTCGCTCTAGAGGTAGCTCGCGTATATCATCAGGGAAGACTTCTAGAAATTCCTGAACAATAGGAATCTGATCGATCCAAGTAGTGTTTTTACTCTCAGTATTGGTAAGGATCATGTATACTTAGACTTCTTTCGCTATGATTGCCTTTCTTGAGCTAACAGGACAAGATTCAGTGACTTGGTCACATTCAGATATAGCAAACCTAAAAGAGATAGATTTATTATGATAGTCAATAAGGATATGGTTGGCAACAAGCCAATTTATCCCTAGAATAATGTTTAGATCAATCAAAGGTAGACAGATCAAATATACTTGGTAAGCTTTCCCTTCAATGTTGAGGGGGCACTTCAAACACATATAGGAAAGGCAAATAGGCACATTAGCAGCAGTCGTGACAATCATCTTATTGGGGAGAGAGGTTGTAGGTAACTTTAAATGTCTTACAAAATTCTTAGATATGAAAAAGTGAGTGAATCATATAATACGTTTAACAAAGTACTTCATATAAGGCATATACCTTGCACAAGGTCATTCCTTTGTGAAATCTCTGCACCATTCATGGTGAGTACTCTAGCATTTCCTCCCTGTCTTCCAGTCAAGCCATTTTTAGGACTTTTAAGAATATTGTTTTGATTGGGATTGTTGTTGCGGTGAATGTTCTCTACCTTCAGGGCATTATTTATGGAGGCACTTACAGCGGGTCCCCTATTCCCTCAGCCCATTGGTCATACTATCTATCTCTGAGTCATCTGTTGAAGGTTGTTCATATTTCTATACCAACATTCAAAGTCACGATATCTAGCCCATCCATAAACTAAGTAGATTCTAGTTTTTTTAGCACAATCTACAGCCCTGTGTGGTCCTTCACATATGTAGCATTTCAAGTTCTGACTATTCCCTTGATCCCTTGAAGGAATTCAGGTGGTTGAGTAGGATGGTCGCATATATGGTCGATCTGCTCGAAAATCTCTTCTCTGTTGTCAGTCTGGCACACATCATTCTGGACCATAATTTGACGTTCCACGTCATCGAAGGTTAGAGATATTCTAAAAAATGTGACATTAGTCGACCAAGGTAGAGAATTGAGTGATTTGCTATCAACATATGGCTTGACGGATTTCTTGTCGTAGCCCTCCTTCAAATTTGGAGCATCTTGACGCTTCTCCCATTTAGGTGTAGTAGGGATAACATTTGGCCAATTCATCAAACTTAGCAGTGTATTGTCTAAATGTCATATTGCCTTGTTTCAAATTAAAGAATTCCTGCTCCTTCTGCCTCCTTACGTCTTCAAGGAAGTATTTGGTGAGAAATTTTGCCTTAAATCGTGCCCAAGTGATGGCGTATCCATTAGTTGTCAACCTGACCCTGGCATGGGTCCACCAGTGCTCTGCTTCCCTAACCAACATGAAGATGACATAGGTTGTCTTATCCTCATTAGGGCATCGCATAGCAATAAAAATCTTTTCGAGGTGCTCAATCCATAACTATCCTCCTTCCGGATTGAAGCCTCCCTTGAATTGTGTAGGGTTATTTTTCTGAAAGTCGACCAGTCCTTGGTTTTGCCTAGTAGGGGCATGAGGTACTTCTTGTTGTTCTATTACCTCTACGATTCGAGTAAGAAGTTCATTCATGACATCATTATTTCAGCGAGCCATTAGGAAATTACTGAAAGAACATAAACAAAAGGGTTTAGGTATATGTTATGTGGAGAATTCCATATAGGAAATTTTATCTTAGGTGTTTTATGGATTGTTCAACATTTCTGTTAGAGTACATGGAAACCTAGTGGTCCACATCCCAAGCTTAATGAATCGACTATACTTTGATTCCACCAATGTAACACCCTCGGTTAACTAGGACAGACCCTTCTACGAGGTCATCCTACTTAACTAAGAGATCACGAGTTTTTAGAAAAAAATGAGAATTTTTTGAATAAAATAATGGCGGATCAGTAGAAGCAAATATTAGATAATTTTTATAGTCATTAACAAACTATAGGAAATTATACTCTCAACAGAATGAGGCACGTAGGCACCCCTAAATATATACAATCATTCATTATCTTGTTATTTAATTATATATTTTTTACATATATCCTACTTTTATTAAGTGCTCCCAGTTGGTCCAATGTATTATTGTTCCTTGTACTCCGGTTCTTGGATTCCTACCTCATCTATTATTATTAAATAGAAAGGGTGAGTATATACTCCTGACCCTGAAGGTTCCCAGTACAGGCATACCCACCCCGGGATACCCGAGAATATACCCCCTTACCCGAGGTGTCGTATTTTCCTAATATTAGACGAAAGGGCAAAAACTCAACTTTCAAACTGTAACTCTAATCGACAATCTGTCTCCATAGTTGGGCTCTACGTGGTAATCAGAGCTTAGATTTACCAATATTTAAATGATTGGGTAAAAAAAGAGGGTGGTGGAAGTGGTAGAGTGATAAGTGCTTTATAACACAATAAATTAGATCTAGTTTGCTTAGGATTTTAAGCATTATGCACTGTATTTCCTTTATTTATTGTGATTTTTGCTTTCTTTCCACTATATTCTACTTGGGTATGTTATTTTGCAGAAATTAAGGTAATAAAGGGTCAAAAACAAGAGAAAAATGACCATCAAATGACAAAGAATCAAGAAGAACAAGCCAAAATGGAAAAAATCCTCTTTTTATGCTGAAATCCGACTCAGAATGATGAAATATGAGTAGAATGACTCAAAAATGATCAAATCCGAGTGGAATGACTTAGAATGGAGCGTTGCCGAGTGGAATACTTCACTGTTGGAGGAGAATCCGAGTGGAAAGTTCCCTGTCAAAGACATTCCGAGTGCTAAAAGGCTGACCCTGTTGGAGGATGAATGCTGAAAAGGAATAAGTCTCGGTTAAAGGTGAACCCGAGTGGAAGCCCTCCGACTGCAACCATTCCGAGTAAAAAAGGGGACTGACCTTCAATAAATACTGCCTAAAGCTATTGTCCGAGTGAAGGGATGCTGACTGAAGCAGGCTGATTGGGGAACAAGTGTTTTTCTGGGCAAAAACTGTCTCTAAGTGGACTATTGTCTGAGCAAAAGAAGCCACAGAATGAATAAACTGTTAAATAAGGAGGTCTCCGAGTGGTTACATTCGGAGAAGATGGCATTCTCATGCAAAACAAGGTATTTCTGAGTAGTGTCTTATCAAGCAAGGAAAAATCCGACCGGAAATGAATCACACTCGGGAAGACTCTCAAGTTTCACACTAAGCCCGAGTGAGAAGTCTCCAAGGAAGACTACCGAGTGAGTTGGGGCAGAAAGCTACATTTTCGAGCAAAGCAAGGCTCGGACATGGAAGAACTTCTATCAGCCAGATTCTATAGTCTTTCAAAGTTCAAATTTCTGAGTGAAAGGTATATCCGAGTGAGTTGATTGATGACTGAAGGCAATTCCTAGTGAAAAATCAACTCGGACTTCCGAATGAAGGTGTCCGAGTGCATCATTTGAATGAGTTAAGGAAGGGTCATTCTCGACTGAGTGACTATCAAGCAAATCCGAGCAAAGGTTTCTCTGAGTGGTTCAATTCCAGAGACATATCCGAGTGAAACAGTGAAAGAAGACTTCTCGCTTGAGCGAGCCTTTCTCCACTTGAGCGAGATTATCACAAAATGGTTTCCTTCAATAAACGCTTAAGCGAAATAAATTCTCGCTTGAGCGAAGGATGGACAGTGAGCTACTGGAGTGTTTTCGCTTAAGCGAGAAACTCTCGCTCAAGTGAAATGAAGAGAAAATTTAGCATCAGGGGTCTTCACGCTTAACACCGTCCAGCCCACAACGTCCAGCTCTCTTCACCACCAACACCGACCGGTTCTCTTCTCCACACCATCCAGCAACTCAATACCGACTCTCCATCCAACCAATACCGACCAGTTTTTCACAGTAACTCAACACTGCCCGACTTCACAGCAACTCAACACCGACCGGTTTTCTCCTAAACACTGACCCCTCAACTCAACACCGAGCAAAGATTTCACTCGGTCTTGTGTACAAAAGGCAACTTTTCCACTCGGATTGTTTCCCATTATTGGTGTATACCGACTGAGGCATCAAATCTGAGTCAGAAAGAGTAAACCGACTCCATATTTCCACCGAATGCCCTTGCTGACTTGGATTTCCACTATCCAAGTGGATCCTTGACTTATGGGGGGCGGCTGACAACATCCAGGCTGTCTCTCCATCGTTCCCTATAGCTGTCATCATCCAGGCTGTCTCCAAGTTGTGATTGTAGGGCGGCTAACACAAAAAAATTTATAAAAAAAGCCCACTTGCCACCGATTAATAACGCTCCCTACCTCTATAAATAGAGGGGCGGTCTGAAGGAGAAAGTATCACTGAGCAGCGCCACTTTAGGATCAAATTCCCTTTCATTTTTGTACTTTATTTCCTTTCTTTCTCTTTCATTCTTCGTTCCTTTTCATTTCTTTTCTCTTTCGTTTTCTTTTCTTTTTCTTTTCTTTTCTCTTTTGTTTTCTTTCTCTTATTTTCTTTCTCTGTCCCGTTCCCATTTCTCTTTTATTTTCTTTTTCTTTCTTTTATTTTAAGAGTTGTGAATTGTAAAAGTGAGTTATTTAAATTTGTAATTGGTGGAGGAATATTGCAACAAGGAAATACAGTGGTAAATTATTCTGAGTTTTTAGAGAAACCCGTAAGTCTTTATTTTTACCATGTCTTGTATGTTTTATTTTTCCATTAGTCATATGAATTTGAATTATTTCATGAGTAACTAAATTAATTATCTTGGGATAAAGGGGGTGTGATAATATTTTATATTAATGTTATTTTGACTTTAAATTAAATAAATTTCTGTTTTCCATTTAGATCAAAAAATGCTCAATGCTCTTAGTAATTCCTAACAAGAACCTAAGTGATAAAACTGTATACTTACGGGTATATTAGTAAATTTAAGTAATTAATAGAATCGAGAGATTTATTGTTACTGGAAAGTTTTTGAACTAAGCCTAAGTTTTTGAAATACTTTTTATGACCTCGGTAAAACCGTGAAAGTAATCAAAATCTTTTGGGGAATTTTAAAAAAGGATTTTCACAAAACAATAATGGGCATTTTCTAAGGATTAAGCAGCGCTTTCCATAGGTTAGGTACATTAATAGGATTCCGAGAGGAACATATTAATTAGCTTAAGGAAAATCCACCTTGGAAAACTTAATTTGATTCTTATTTATGAAAAGTTAAAATTCATTAACATAAAATAGAGTCTTGATCCCCCGAAATCCCAAGATATTCTCAACTCTAATTTTTAAGTGTCAAGTAAATTTTATTTTTGTATTTATTCGTATTCTATGCAACTTAATTTTGTGCTTTATTTTACAAAAACCTTAAAAATCAATTGTGTGGATAATTAAATTTCAATATGCTGGTACTTTGAACACAATCCCTGTGGAGAACGATAATCTTTTATATTACGCGACATAACCCGTGTGCTTGCGGGCCCTGTCATAGAGGAAGAAGAACAGTGGAGGTTTGCGGTGGTTGGAGGTGGTTTTGGTGAAGAACGGAGGTGGTTGAGAGGTAGGGTTTGGCATCAATGGAGGAGAGGGAGAGAGAGAGGCTGCATAAGGAGGGAGAGAAGGGATGGTGCAGATTTTGGAGGAGGGGTTAATGCCCTATTTATAGGAAAATCTGGTCATTAGATTTAATCGATACCAGGTTTTAATATTTATTTTGGAGGAAAAAATAACGTTACTTATAGTTACGGTTGGAATATTAAAAAGTGTCCAATATAAAAGTTGTAGATCTTATTTTTCTCTTTGAAACGATATATGATACGTAAAAATCTGACACCTGGAGCAAGAGTTATACTAGAAACAAGGAAAAATAATGTTTCTTGGGTTCCCAAAATAGTTTTACTTAAAAAGACAGGTCTACCGCGTAAAATCCTTTGAAAATCAGCTTTTGGTCTCTTCACAAAAGTTGTAGGGTTGTTTGATACAAAACCAAAAAAAGGAACAATGTCATTTTGACATCGTATGAGAGAGATACTTGTATTTTTCTATGGAGGGACTGTTGAGTGACGTAAATTACCTTTCCCTAAAAAGCTTGGCTTTTCGGGGATGATCGAGCAGAAACTAGCTTTCAGGTTCTTCACGAGAATTGTAGAGAGGTTCAATATAAGAACAAAGAAATCACAACGAACTGATACTAAGCTCGTATGAGAAATTATAATTTTCCTTGTAAATTAATAAAATTTCACAAGATTAAATAACAGGTTTTCAGAGTACAAATTCTTGGTTCTTCAAGTTGGTGATGATAGGTCATGAATAAGAGTTCGAGGTTAGAAATAGAGGTTGTCAGGTTTTTCATAACAAAGAAACCAGGATGAAAATTTCTTGATTTTGACCTCATATGAAAAAGTTAGGCTCAAAACAGGAAAATTATTTGAGCCGAACTCAGGGGTTCCTATTTAACCGGGTAATTTTTGCAAGAAACAAAGTTGATGGGGTCTGAATTAGAGTTTGGGCTATTCAGGAGAAGTCTTTGATTTGTCAAAACAGTTTATTAGGGGCTGTCCGTGCTGAAATCGGACATCCCAAAGTGTAGAAACAAATAACCGTGGGCCTCCTTTTGGTATGAATCGAGTGTGCGGGAACTGACCCGATGAACGATGGTACTAGTCTAACTAATTTATTATATCAGTGCTAGATATGAGATCAGATAGTTAATTCTTGACTACCCACGGGGCCCTTTATCATATTATTATTATACACGTTTGTTATGTCTTTTATCGAGTTTTCTTGACCCATTTACATTATTCTTCTTGTGAAAAAAATGTTTCTACCCAGATTATCACTTACAGAAATTCCATACTTGAAAATTTACAAGGTTAAGGATGCTTACTAAAAACAGGGATGTTACAATAGTCAGGTGAAGTAATGTGTCTCTGAGACCGTTGCATAAGCAATGAGAAGGACAGTGAGTATTAGGCATTGATCAGGATAATTAAGAAAGTGTCTAGTGGGACAAATAATGGGAGTAGTAAGGATTCATGCTAGCCATTTAGACTCTACATTGGTATTAATGCTAGGACGGGATTACCGTGGCTGGCCACCCTGGGTTCCTTCTAATATTAATTTATTGTGGAGTTACTAATAGGATGAGGCAACCAAATTATGTCATAGTCAGCCTGTATGTGAGTGTGAATCAAATAAGTAAGGTATACACCTGATTTTTACATAGCCTAACTACAGAGTGTTGAACTCCTGAGACTGATCACCTTAGGTAGTTACGTTGGTAGTCGAGGCCGTGCAGGATCAGGAAGATGAGTATGTCCTTGTATACCCTAGGTAATTACGAGATAGAGTGGAAGAGTGTAAGGTTCACAACCATGTAGTTGGTAAAGGATAACGAATGATAAGTTGATGTCCTAATAAAAGGATTATTATGAGGAATGAACAACTTGGAAATCGTGATGATAGATTAATAAAGCGATAAATGTTAAGTGGTGTAAGGAAATTAAGGAAATTAGTGGAACCATTTGTATAGTATAGATTGAGCAAGACTCCTAATGAACTTTTGGATAACAAATAGAACGACATATCTACAATGGACAAATTAAATGGTTGAGTTGTAACCTTCTGGGATAACTATTAAATTGGAAAGATTAGAATATGAAGCGAAGGGATGAGGAGCATAACGATGATGGGGACAAGTGTGATGTTATTATGACTATCAAAAGATGTAAATAAAATGATTATAATGGACAGATAAGAATGCTAACCGGGCTGGATTGAAGATGTTAATGAAAATCCCCTAAACGACGGTGATTTCGAGGATGAAATCTATTTTAAGGAGGGGTGGATGTAACATCCCTAGCGATTTTACATTTAAAAAGGATAAACAAATGTACAGGTGGCTTTAAATTATAATAAATTAAAGATGTAAGATGTTAATGAGGATGGATTCTTAAGGGAATGAAGGATCAGGACCTGACGCGTAGCGTGGTATGGACACGTAGCGTCAGGGTACAATTAGTGACCTGACGTATAGCGCCATTGTGACGCGTAGCGTCAGTGTCACAAATTAGAATTTAAAAATTGGAAAATAAAAATAGAACGCATGAATGCTTAGGTCCTTTTCTTCCTCCTCTTTCTCTCTCAAGTTCTAGGAGGCCAATTCAAGGAGATATTTGGTGGATTCTTAAAATTAATTGTGTGGTGGACTTGTTAGGAGTAAGGTATACTCATGTGAACCACCAATTTCATGTTCTTCTCCTTCCTCTTTTCTCTTTCTCTCTCTAGCCGTGAGTGATTCATGCATGGACCTTTAACTTTCGTATATTGATGCCAAATTAAAGATTGAGGAAAGGTGCATGATGTAATGGTATTCCAGAATGGATAATGGGGTTTTGTTTCGGTAATTGTAGGTTTTTAATGAAGGGCCGAAAGGTCGTTCGAGGCTATGACGCTTAGGACCAAGAATTGGAAATGGAAATGAGTGGGTGGACTTTGGAAGAACCTGACAATTGATTTGAAGATTTGGAAAGCTCGAAATCAAGGTAAGGGAGGTGTTCTAGGTTAAGGTTAATAGAGAAAAGTAATTACGCAATTAGCGTATGGGAAAAGGGGTATGTTATAGCCGCTCTTAACTATTCTAAATTAATTCAGATGATCTAGTACGTGAAATGGAAGTGTATGAAGTTATTAAAGTAAACAAGGTAGGATAACTAATAAATTGATAAATGATTAAATGTCTTGATAGCATTATGACAATAAGAGATTTGAAAACAAGGAAGTGAGGGTGAACTAAAAACCTTGAAGGTGATGGATGAGAAATAAATGAATAAGTAAGTGAGTAATTGAATATGAGGGTATGTGGCAATCATAAAAATTATCAAATAACTCATGGAATAAGTAGAATTCACGAAGTAACATGATGTAGGGTGAAGAATGTATATAGTAGATTATAAAATGAAATGCGAGATAAGTGGCCTAGGTGCATTCATAAAAATATATAAATGAGAGATAGGAAAGTGCGAAACCCATAATGTGAAATAAGATTAATTTTAATTTATAATATATATGTGAATGACATTAGTATGATAGAGAGATTATGTAGGAGAATGTAATGTTATAAATTATAAAGAATGGCTTTGGTAAGGAATTAATACCGAAAAAGTTTATAATGAAAAAGTGTGATTGTAAATTATGAATAATGATCACAAGCTAATGTTAAAATCAAAGTGATGATGGATTTCGAGTTAATGAGTAAGGAGAAAGTAAATGGCTTGTTGCTAATAATGATAGTAATGTTATATGTGTGTCTACATGGATATCATGAATATGGTCTTGATTGATGATGAGTCTTATTATAGTCTATTAATGAATTAAATATGATGATGATCTATGAGATGATATATGCATGTGATGAAGTGGTCTTGTCCTTGAAATGAATAAGATATTTGTCATGAAGTTGTGTAGTAATTGGTGCTGATGTATTATTGTATCTGACAATTAAGATTTATGATCATGATCTATGATGGTGAACTATGTATATTTAGGCCTAGTCTGTTTGGCCGCCCTAGTAGAGATTTATGGGTCAGGTCTGTGTGGCCACCTTAAATGATTTAAAAGGTAAGGCTTTCATGCCATGTTAGTGAGAAATGATTGTTTATGTGACTTATGTGGTTGAGGATGACCGATGGTATATGTTACCCTCACTTTTGGCTTTTGTGGTGAAGTCGGACCCAGTTGAGCTACCTAGTGGTCAAGTAGGACCTAGTGGTTGAGGGAGAGCCAAGTTGAGCTCGGTGAACTAAGTCGGGTTCACAGGGTGTCAAGTCAGATCCCTAGCTAAAGGTCGATCCTTTTAGTATCCGGATACTAGGGCGTCATATTACCTATTTAAGAGTCAGTTCTGTTTTACACTCGGCTTATATGTGTGTTTATGATGATGCTTGTATTATGTAATTGTGATGCTGATCTAACTTGGTGGTGGTGAATTCCTGGTTCTGGAAATTGATTAATATGTTGAGTTGTGTTTAATGGAATTAGATAATGAATTGCATAATAAATGGTTGGGCATGTATGTTCGGATTTAAATGTCATCGTATGTTAATGATAGTGTTAATTTTGGTAACCAATGTAATTATGAAAGTATGATTACTAGAATGGCAAATAAAGTGAGGATGTGAAAGATAAATGATAATAATTGATATTTATAAGTTGGAAGGTAGCTAGATTACACTTTTCTTAGTTTTGATTTTTATTTCTTTATTAATGCTTAATTCTAGTCACTCACCCCCTTTATTGTGGTTTAGTGATTGTTGGGAGGTTGTAGATGCACACCGCGGTGGCAAGCGATAAATGAGGCTAAAGCGATATAGAAACCAGAAGAATGGATATATATATATATATATATATAATTGTATATTTATTTATTGATTTATGAAAATGTTAAATTAAATTACTTTATTTTAGGTGGTGTGTGCGATTCTAATTAATATTTAGAGAGGCGATGGTATCAAGTAGCACGGAGCTACTTGAATAGTTTATTGATTATGTGTGTGGTCATGATGTTTATGCTGTATAGGTGTATGGCAGGGAGCCATTGCATGATAGGGGCAGGTACTGAGATGTGTGCATGATATACTTGATGGGTGTGATTGCATATTGAATGGTTGATATGAGGATAATTAGTATTGATAATGCGTGATTGGCATGCTTTAGTGTTTAGGTTGTAATTGATGCAAATTGTGAATGATGGGTACGAAGCTAATACCATGTGTATGGAAAGTGCCATAGGCGGGTTGCAATGTGTTGTTTGTGTCTGTGAATTGTATGTGATGTGCTGGCATGATTAGTTAAGGTTTTGATGATTTGTGGAATAACGTGCATGTAATGGAAATGGGAGATTTAAGTGGAAATAAGGAACTAAATAGGGGATTTTGCGATCTGGTGGGTTTTGAGACCCCCGGAAGGGATCAATAGGTTCCCTACGACATTTAGAAACTGTGCATATGGGCCTTCTGCTATTTGGAATCCATTTAGGTAGTTTGGTCCACAGATTTTGTATGTAAATGGTTTAAATATATTTTCACGCATAACTTGCGCATATGATGGAACTTTGGCAGACGAATAGCGCCAATAATTTTGGAATAGGTAAAACATGTGGCCCGTGAAGTTTCGTGGCAATCGAACCTGAAACGGGCCAATTTGGTAGGTTAGAAGTTGGCTGATTGGCCTAAAATGCAGAATAACATCAGGTGTTGTTCTAGTGTGCTGACGCTGGGCGCCAGCCTGACGCGTAGTGTCAGGGCTACGATAAAAGCCCCACGCGTAGCGTCAGGGTTGCGATAGAAGCCCTACACGTCTAGTTCAGGGATAAACCAGGTAGAAGTTGGGGGGAATGTGATATCATGACGCTGTTAAGGGCGAGGAGTGATCGCAGTGCATGGGCATGGACAAAAAGCGGCTCCTGGCAGGCTTCCAACGGGGAATGTGACATCCCAGGAACTATTGAGGGCGGGGAGTGATCGCTGGTGCATAGGCACGGACAAGGAGCGGCTCCTGGCAAGCTTCTAGTGGGGGGACACATGAACGAACCGAATACATAACAGAATGAGAGGGATCCAAAGACTTTATAGGTTTGAGACTATACAGTCGAGGATAGCTTAAAGGAACGAATTCGTACTACCCATACCAACAATGCATTAGCCTTTTTAGTGGCCCATCACTTAAGGACTCCAAGGTTAAGCGTGCTTAACCTGGAGAAATTATGGGATGGGTGACCTCCTGGGAAGTTCTCAGGAAGTGTGTGATTGAGGGCAAAGCACATTGGAAAGGTCTTTTGTTGGTTTGTAGGGAGAGTCGTTCATTCCTGAAAAGTGGCTGGGGTGGCTGGGGATTTACACACAATAAGGAAAAGAGCATAACTACTATACAATAAATAATCCTTCATAGTTTCTTTGACTTTGCCTTTATCAATTTTAATCCAAAATTTTTCTTTTCCCATACCTTTTCTCTTTTGTTTTTGTATTCCTCCTCTTTTTATCATTTTGTTCCTTAATTCCTTGATTTCAAATTAAGGAATTTCTTTCTTTTTCTTTTCATCTTCACTAAATTTCCAAGTCATTCCTTATTTTCAACCTATTAGCTAACATAACATAACCCTTTATTTGTACATTGTACCTATGCTTTTTACCTTAAGCATACATTTAAGGTAGAATAAGATCATTCATATCATGCATAGGTTGAAGTACTCTATAAAAAAAAATTACAACTCAAATGGGTTATGAATAAAAAGGAAATTAACTTATTTAAGGGTTGGCTTTTTGGCTCTTAGCTCATCCTATATGTACATAAAACTGCCTTAATCATTTCCATGCTTATCTAGATGACATAATTTGACAGAAAATTGAGCAATAGCAATTAAAAACCAATCAGTGAAACTCTTGGTGTTTACTAATTCACTCAACTCTCTTGGCTTACAGGTTTGATTTCTTTATTTAAACAGAAAAGGGTTTTATCATATGCTAAGTTTCTTTACAGGAATGACATCCAAACTTCATTTTCATCAAATTCAACTAGAATGTTTTATTTTCTTAACAAAACAACTAACTGCTTCTAACTTATCCATTGATTGATTTTATTTACAACCTATTTCACCTTAAACAAGAAGATAGTATATAAACATAACCAAATACTTATCAAAATATAATTACAAGTGTGACAATAAAAAGGAAATGGTATGGATAATGATATACTCTGTCAAAATATCAAACTTCACACCTTGTGTCAAAACAAAATGATAGCAATTGTCGCAACTAAAAGTAAACTAATTAACTAAAAGTAACTAGAACTGTAAATAACTAAAAGTAAAGTAACTAAAACTATAAACTAAAAATAGTAATTAAAAATGAGTAAACCGATCAGGAGTTTGTCAATCATCTCCTATCTCCTGATCCTGCTACTCTGTTGCTGTCCCAGAGACTGATGGCTCTACAACTGGATCAACCGGTATCTCTGTTGTAACATCTACTCTATTAGTGTTAGCTCCTAGGTCAGCTGTGGCTGCTCAACCCTCCTCCTCTAGAGTAGGCCTGTTCCTAGGCTAAGACAGATAAGAAGTAAATTGAGTTGGGTCCATAAATGAGTTCAGCTGGCCTGCAGGAACGCTATGGAATAATCCATAATGAAGGTGGAGAAGTCTTCTATGTTAGTAGCTTAGTGCAACTGAATATGGGTAAGTTGTGCCTGTATGCTAGTATTTAATGGTGCTAGTGGTGAAGGTATGGAAGTGGATGGTCCTATTGATGTTGATGATGCTCAAGGTGGCAGGATGGAAACTGGCATTGAACAGTTTAGTTTAATGAACTTCCTGTCAATCTAAGGTCGGAGGGGTAAGGTGGGTGTGACATCAACACTATTAACTGCACATAATCTAGTAATAAATGTTGTAAATCCAAGGTCCCTTTCACCTTCGCACCAATAATGGTGGTCTTCAGGTCTGACTCTGTAAATTTGAAAATCTCATCAGATATAATAGTTATAATATCAACCGTGATCATCGGTTGCAATATACAATAAAGTAAGTTGCAGGAGACATGGGTAAATCTGAAACATGGCCTGTAGGGACGATGCTGACCAACAGAAAAGAAGTCCAAACCCGCGTAAGGACATTCATATCCTTACATAACAATCTAACCGGTTAATCATTCTGGCTTTTCTAAAAGTGGTGACTAGGCAAACACAAAGTATCCTCTAATCTAGAAAGTAGAAAAACATGATTCTTTCTCTTGTACTCGCCATAAGCACACAATTCATCTTTTTCAAGCTACAAAATACTACCCAAATAGTCATTAATGGTATCACGAGAGTAAGATATCCATGTGCCCCGGACATATGTCTTCCGCTCCCTAGAATCATCCTTGCTCCATGCATTAGCATAGAACTCAAGAACAAGTTGTGGATCAAATTTGTGTCTAGGGTTGGCCAATCTTAACCTCTTCCTTCTCTGAAGAACCTCAAGGAAAGCATCGCATTCACTTGGTCTCAAGTCCACACAATGCTTCATAATAAAAGTCCAGGTAGAAATATCCTCAAAACACTTGGCCTGATCTTTATCTCAGAATTTATGGGTTGGTCTTAAAGGTGGTGGAGAATTTAAGGTTCATTGCCTTTTTCCTCTGGTACAGGGATTAGACTCAGGCGGGGCGGTGGTTTTTGTATGAGTCATCCTAAAAAATTTAGAAAACAATATACTCTAAAAGCATGAGTTATCGTACAATCTCATATTTCAAAATTTATCATACATTACACATGCTTATCAACTAAAACACCAGAACCCATACATCCCATTAAGACAAAATGAGAAAACATACATTGCAAGGTTAGTTACAAAAATTAAAGTATAAACACAAAATAAAGATAGAGCACAACATGGAGAAGATGAAAATAGAGCTATATTCCATTAACAATGCACACATGTGTACAAATTAGCCTTAACACGCAAATATTGAACATGATGGTCAGATTCAAACTTGTAAAATGAAAGAAAGATAAAGGAAGATGAAAATGATGAAAAAAGAGCATACTTGCATGGAGAAGATAAAGAAATTAAATAAAGAGAAAATGAAAGTAGAAACCTTACTTGAGTGAAGAACTTAGGGATGAGCAAGAAAGAGTAGAGAGGAATGCTTTGGAATCTCCTACGGCACAATGAGGTCAAAGAGAATGCAAAGTAGAGAGAAAAGAAGTTTAAAAAATTTTGTAACTAACCCTTTGTTGTGCCTAATGGTCTTTTCTTAAAAACTGAAATTGCATAAATTTGCCTAAGATAGTGGATTTTGGCTTGAGCGGACTGCGTGTAACTTCTCAGAATGCCAAAAATTGGGCTATTCACTTGAGCAAACTTAGAGTCTCTTGAGTGATGGAACCTAAAAGACAGCCCTTGTTCCCTCTCAAAAGTCTCGCTTAAGTAAGCAGAGTCCGTTTAAGCGAATTTTGTACAAAATTAATTTGCAACTATTTCTCTTAAGTGAGCTTAAGTTCGCTTAAGCGACTTTAACTCTGATCCACCTCTGATTCATCATTGATTTATTTGCTTGAGCGGGTGAATCTCGCTTAGGGGAATTTTTCACAAAATGTCACTTATTACAAATTCGCTTAAGCAAAATTCAGGCAGAATCAAACACATGATTATTTTGCTTAAGCGAGGACAATAGGCTTGAACAAATTGGATTTTCAAAGAATCTTGCTTAAGCGAAATGCTCCTTGCTTAGGCGAATTTATTAGAAAAACATTTATGCACACTGAATGCAACAATTTGCAACTCAGGCGAATTTTCTGGTAAAAATGAACATTCACGCCAATTTCACCAAGTTTCAACCTCCATGCTCTAAAATTAGAGTTTACTTCACTTTGCTCAAGGAACACACATGCTCAAAATGGACATTACCTATAACTTGTCCCAAATTTCATCCAATTTACATATAACATTACAATTGCTAAACAAGTTCTAATCACTCAAGTTCAGAATTCATCCTTACAAAAGTTCATAGCAATGCAATTCAAAGTGAACACAAAATAAGACTCGACATTCTAAATTTATGAAACAACTTCCTAAACACTATCCAAAAAATATAAAACTAAAACTCTAGGTTGCCTCCCAAGAAGCTCTTGTTTTACATCATTGGCTCAAGGCTTGTTTTGGATCATAAATCATGCAAGTGGATGAGTGTGGTAAGCCTTTCTACGTCTCTCTCTAGATAAGGTTTTAGCCTTTGCCAATTGACTGCCCAGGTCCTTTTTGATTCAGGATCCTGTAGCTTAACTGCTCTATAGGATTTCACTTCTTTAACAAGAAATGGACCTGACCATTTAGATTTTAACTTTCCCGGAAAGAGTTTTAACTGAGAATTGAACAAGAGACAGACTGACCTGGATAAAAGCTTCTCTTCATAATTTTCCTATCATGATAAGCTTTCATCTTTTCCTTGTAAATTTTAGAGGATTCATATGCATTCAACCTCCATTCTTCCAATTCATTCATCTGAAACTTTCTCTTTTCACCTGCTATTTGAGAACCAAAATTCAACAACCTGATTGCCCAGTATACCTTGTGTTCCAATTCCACTAGAAGGTGACAACTTTTGCCATAAACTAACTAGTAAGGAGAAAAACCTGTGGGGGCCTTAAATGTTATTCGGTAGGCCCACAAAGCATCATTTAATTTCAATGACCAATCTTTCCTGCTTTGAAACACAACCTTTTCCAAGATACGCTTGATTTCTCTGTTAGAGACTTTAGCTTGGCCATTTGATTGTGAACGATATAAAGAAGCTACTTTATGCCTGACTCCATAATGTTTCAAACACTTCTGAAGCTGTATCTTGTAAAAATATGATCCATCATCACTGATCAGGATCCTCAGAGTGCCAAACCTGTAAAAAATTTCTTTTTAATAATTTCATCATAGTTTTATCATTTGCCTTTGAAGTAGCAATGGCTTCAACCCATTTTGACACATAGTCAACAACAACAAAGATATATTCATTAGAAAATGATACAGGAAAAGGACCAACAAAGTCAATCCCCCAACAGTAAATACTTCCACTTCCAGAATAATATTCAAGGGCATTCCATTGCGCTTTGAGATACCTCTGAACCTTTGACAACTGTCACACTGTTGCATATAAGCATTTGCATCTTTAAACAAAGAAGGCTAATAGAATCCAGACTGAAGGACTTTTGTTGTTTTCCTCTCACCATTGAAACGACCTCCATTGGCTGAGCTGTGGCAATGCCAAAAGATACTTTGGGATTCCTGCAAAGAGACACACCTACGAATAATGTTATCAAATCCTATTTTAAATAGATAAGGGTCATCCCAGATAAACTATTATGCTTCTTTCAAAAATTTCTTCCTCTATTGCCAAATTTAATCTTCAATAATCACACCAGTTACTTTGAAGCTAGCCATGTCAACAAACCGTGGTCTTTCCTGAATTTACAACAACTTCTCATCAGGGAATTCTATGTCTACTTCAAGTTGTGCATTTGTGATTTCTTTGTTAATAAGCCTGGACAAATGATCTGCAATATAGTTCTCACTTCTTTTTTTGTCTTTAATGATCAAGTCGAATTCTTACAAAAGCAAAATCCATCTAATCAGCCTAGGCTTAGAATCAGATTTATTTAACAAATATTTAACTGTTGCATGATCAGTATAAATGATGACTTGGGAACTAATCAAATAGGATCTAAACTTTTCCAAACCAAACACTACAACCAATAATTCTTTTTAAATTATTGCATAATTAATTTTAGCTGAATTCAAAACTTTGTTGGCACAGTGAATGACATGAAAAATTTTAGCTTTCCTTTGACCTAAAACTGCTTCAATTGCATAATCACTAGCATCACACATAAGCTCAAAATCTAGATGCCAATCAGGAGTAACTATCACAGGTGCAGAAATCAATTTACTTTTCAAAGATTCAAAAGTAGATAAACAAGAATTATTAAAATCAAAAAGAGTATCCTTGTTCAAGAGATTACTCAATGGTTTTGCAATTGTAGAGAAATCCTTTATGAAACATCGGTAAAATCCTGCATGACCTAAGAAACTTTGGACTCCTTTCACATTAAGTGGTGGTGGTAACTTTTCAATTATCTCCACCTTAGCGTTGTCCACTTTAATTCCTTTGCTCGAGATTTTGTGGCCTAAAACAACTCCTTCTATTATCATAAAATGGCATTTTTCCTAATTTAGCACTATATTAGTCTCCACGCATCTCTTTAGCACAATATCCAAATTATTCAAGTAATGCTCAAATGATGAACCAAAAATAGAAAAATCGTCCATGAAGACTTCAATGCACTTCTCCACTAGATTAGAAAAGATAGAAAGCATACATCTCTGAAAGGTGGTAGGAGCATTACATAATTCAAATGGCATTTTCCTATAAGCAAAAATTCAAAAAGGACATGTAAAAGTGGTTTTCTCCTGATCCTCAGGGGCAACTGCTATTTGATTATACCCTAAGTAACCATCAAGAAAACAATAGTATGTTTGCCCAGCCAACCTCTCTAACATCTGATCCATAAAAGGTAAAGGAAAATGATCCTTTTGGGTGGCCTTATTGAGCTTTATGTAATCTATACATATCCACTAACCGGTAACTGTTTTGGTCGGGATTAATTCATTCTTTTCATTCCTGACTACAATTATGCCTCCCTTCTTTGGAACCACTTGTATTGAGCTAACCCATGAGCTATCTAAAATAGGATAAATTATACCAGCTTCTAAAAGCTTCATTACCTCTCCTTTGACAACTTTTTTCATTGTTGGATTTAAGCGCCTTTGAGGTTAAGCCACTGGTTAAAATTCCTGCTCCATATAGATTCTATGCATATAGTAAGCTAGACTAATCCCCTTTAGATTTTCTAACATCCATCCAATCACACCTAAATCTCCTTTAGATTCTATGCATATACTACGGGTACACATAGAAGTCCAAAAAATTATACAACTGCAATTCCTATAAAAGTGTGATAAAAAATAAAGGTAAGACATAAAAGCTTCAAAGCATTACCTTTGTAGCCGAAGAAAAAGGTCCTGTTGTTGCTATTGACTGCTACTGCCTAATGTTAGCCATATTTTCCTTCTACTTGATAATCAAAATTCATAAATCTACCTAAATATCGATTTACTTATCGAAATTCGTTCTCTGTCTCTAACTCTACCTATGGAAAATCAATTGCATGCCTCACTTACGCTAAAACAATAGAACAAAGGGAGAAAATGAAAAAAAAGAATGATAAAAAATTTAAAATGTTCATAATTATGAAAACGCTAAACGAAACTAAAAAAAATTATTACAATATGTGAGTGTATTAAATTAATCCACCTTCCAAAACAAACCATAAGCCTAAACAAAACCATTAAAAATCTGAACAAAAATTATCAAATGTATTCAATTGCAATCCACTGAGACAAGCACGGTGACCAAACCTTAACCAACAAAATGAGATAACATCAAAAAATAGGCGGTGGGGAAAGGGTAGAACCACGACAAAAATCTCTCAGCTAACAGAGGTAGCACTAAAATATGACGAACAGGAGAGAAGCGGCAAACAGAAGTTGAGAGTTCTAAGTTAAGAGGAAAGTTTACTCAAAATTAATCAATAAATACTTACCTTAGAGTGATGACATGAATGGAGAATGCAACGGTGACAATGGAGAACTGAGATGGAAATGGAGTGAAGAGGGACGGTGGCTGATCTTGGAGGAAGAGGGAGAAGAGGGCCACCTTTGAGGAAGAAGCTTTTGGATCGAGAAAGAGAAGAGGGAATACTAGAAACTAGGGAAAACATATCATGGGGTTTCCAATTGCATTTAGATTTCTAATTTTCAACTTTGTACCGGTTTTACATTTGGACCGGGGAAATATAATGTATTTTTCACCGCATATATAAATAATCCAGTGTAAATATTATTTTTTACACTGGCTAGATAGTATAACCGGTATAAAAAAACTAAATATTTACAAAAATGTCACCGTACTAATTTTTACACTGGTTATTTTTACAACCGGTGTAAAAGACTCATTTTGCACTAGTGATAGTTTAGCAATATGACTTGTATCACCCACTTTATGGTAAGGAATAAAGTGAGTAATCTTACTAAATCTATCTACTACTACAAAGATAGAATCCATTCCCTTTTGGCTCCTAGGCAATCCAAGTACAAAGTCCATAGAAATATCAATCTAAGAAGAACATGGAGTAGGTAAGAGAGTATAAAGACCATTAGGTGAAACTTTAGATTTAGTTTTTCTATAAAAATACACCTAGAGCATAGTCTTTCAACATATTTTTTCATTTTAGGCCAATAAAAGTTTTCATGTAAAGTTGCTAATGTTTTATCTCTTCTAAAATGACCCATTAATCCTCCCTCATGGATTTCTCTAACTAATAATTCTCTTAAGGAACTCCTAGGAAAGCAGATCTTGTTGGCTTTAAAAAGATAGCCCATCTAGAATGTAGAATCCCTTATGAGATGTGTTTGAACAAGATGAGTTATATATATTTGAAAAACGTAAATCATTTTGATATAATTCTCTTATTTCATCAAGTCCAAGAATTTTAGCTCCAACAAAAGCTAGCAAACTATACCTTCTTGATAAAGTATCAGTCACAATGTTAAATTTGCCATTCTTGTACTTAATAACATTTGGAAATTGTTCCAAAAATTTAACCCATTTAGCATGTCTTTTGTTTAACTTATGTTGACCTTTAATATGCTTTAGTGATTGATGATCACTATGAATTACAAACTCTTTAGGAATCAAGTAATGCTCCCAAGTTTATAGGGCTCCAACTAATTCATAAAACTCTTTATCATAGGTAGGGTAGTTGAGGGCAACCTCATTGAGTTTTTCACTAAAAAATGCAATAGAGTGGCCTTCTTGTAACAAGATTGCACTTATTCCTACATTAGATGCATCACACTCTAGCTCAAATGTTTTAGAAAAGTTAGGCAATGCCAAAATTAGAGCATGAGTGAGTTTATGCTTAAGGTCTTCAAAAGTTTTTTCTTGCCTTGGACCCCAAATAGAATGAGCATTTTTCTTAACCAATTCATTTAGTGGTGAGGCCAAGGTAGAAAAATCCCTTACAAACCTTTTGTAGAAACTAGCCAAACCATGAAGATTGTATATATTTATTTTATCTTTGAAACGTTATATCATACACGAAAATCCAAAAACTGTAGCCTGAGTTATGTCTGAACCAAGGTAAAGTGCTCCTAGAGCTCCTAAATCATGTAAGGTTGAAAAGATAAATTTATGGAGATCGTAGCTTTAGGAATTGGGTTTCAAGTCCTGCATGAAAGTTGTATGGTTTTTTGATATAAAACCATAGAAAAAAGAATGAAGTGATTCTAGCATCGTATGAGAGAGATACAGTAATGGTTCTAAAACAGGACAAGACTATCATGAATTTGGAATAGGTCTAGAAAGAACTTCAAATTTGTATCAAATGGGAAAGATTCAACCTTCGAGGTCTTCATTAAAGTCATAGAGAAATTATGGAACCAGAATCACGCAGATCAAACATCGTATGAGAGAATTATGATTTTTCGAGTGAAGTATACGTAAATTATAGGAATTAAATAACGGGGTTTGAAAGTACAATTGCTTGGTTCCTCGAATTCGGGATGACAGAATATGGATCAGAGCTCGATGCTAGAAATAAATGTTGTAGAATTCTTAATTATATTATATATGATTAATAACATATGATTAAATACATTTTTGTTCATATTTATTAATTTTTAAAATACATGTTATAACATAATTATATATTAAAATTTATAAATACTACTAAAAATGTTAAATAATATATTTTTAATTTATGTAATAATAATACATATTATTATAAGTATATTAATAATATTGTATTTAACAATATATATAATAATGTATTTTATTCAAAAATATATCAATTATTATCATAATTAATAATATATATTTAGCAATATAGTTAATTATGTTTTTAATAATGTTTATTATTGTTACATAAATTTAAATATTTAATTTAATTTATTTAAATCTATATAATATTTAAAAAATTTAAATATATTTAGAAGAAATATATTTAAATATACTATTAATAATATAATGATTAAATATATTTTTAATAATATTTATTAATTAAAAGATACATTTGATAATATAACTATATAATTATATAATTTAAAATATATTATAAATAATCTTATCCTAAATATATTTAAAATACTAAAAATTATATAAATTATTAAATAAATTTGTAATTTATGTAAAACTAATAAATATTATTATAAATATATATTAAAATACATTGATAAGTATATATCATTATATATTATAATAATTGATATATTTTTCAATAATAAAATATATTATTAAATATTGTAATAATTGATATATTTTTCAATAAAATATATTATTATATGTATTGTTAAATAAAATATATTTTAATATATTAAATTAAAATTATTATTATTATTACATAAATTGAAAATATATTATATAATATGTTTAATAGTATTTATAAAATTTAATATTTTCAAATATAACATTATATTATAAATATATTATTTAAATAGGAAATATTCTTAAAAATATATTTAATCATTATATTATTAACAATATATTGAATTATTTTATTATTAATGATATGTATTATAATTAATAATTTTATAAATATACTGAATTATATAACACATATAGAAAGATTAGTATATACATCCTCAAAGGGTTGTTTGGTCTAGTTGCAAAGGCCTTATTTCTATCTTTTTGTGGTCATGGGCTCAATAGTCACTCCTTATATGGAAAATAGAGACTAGTGATGGTTATTTACCTACATTACTAGTGGTTTTAACTATCACAAACACATTTATTGGCAATTAAAAAATCACTGTCGGGAATCCACTTAGTGGCGGTTTTGGTAACGACTAGTAGTGTCGCCGTTAACGCATGGTGAAGAGTTTGAGACGGTTTCAGTTTAACAAACTGCCACTAATTATAGCAATTTTTTGAATTATTATTATTATTATTATTATTATTATTATTATTATTATTCATTCATTCATTCATTCATTCAAGCAGTTGTTAATGTTAAGTAAAATTAATACAATCTGAAAATATTTTACAAATAAAAAAGATGTTTACAAGTTTCAAAGAAAAATCTTTTATGCATTATTGATTCATATCATCTAAAAAGTTTCCCAAGGTTAGAAATGAGTTTTCCATACTTCTAACGCTAGGTAATTGATTACTAAGATTGAGATATTCGATTATTGATAAACAAAAGTCATTTCAGTAAATAGAAATTGAGTAATTGATTACCAAAAATTGAGTAATTGACTACCACAATTAGAGTAATTGATTAACACTTTTTGGGTAATCGATTACTTAGTGTAGAGAGTCCAAAACGCTATAAATACATGCTTTTCACATAACTTTAATTAATAAGTAAGACTAATGAAAATTCATAAAAGATAAGAATGAGTTTAACAAGAAAAAATAGGAAAATAGCCAAGATTAACAACAATTCATAAGGAATAATAAACAAAAATTAAAAAGATTGACAAGTCTAAGAAGTCAAACAAAATAAATTTTATCTTCTAATGTAAATACTTTCATATACCTCTATCAAGTTCATCCATTTATCATAGTATTAGAAATTAAAAGGAGAAAATGACTAAACATCAATCCAACTTAGATTCCTTCACAAGTTTTATATGTACTTCAAATAATCTAACATTAAGAAAGCTAGAGTATAAGAAAAAGAAAATAACAATTAATTGATTTTCAAACTCAAATAAGATGACTTGCCATAATGCAAGATATATATACTTATCATATGCCCAATTATAATCAAGAATAGCTAGATACATATACTTGTTACGTGCTTTATAAAAAAATTGCTTCCATTAACCACTATAGAAAATGTAAGCTAAAAATCACATCTCAACCTAGATTTTGCATATGGTTATAGGATGGTTAAATTTAAGGTGATCAGAGAAAGCATTAACCTTCTCCTTAGAAGATGTTTGGGGAGCAACTATGTGAGAGTTAGCAGTAACAACTCTATTAGCTAATACCAACACATATTACCAGTTAGATAATGTTTGTATCATACTCCCCAGTTGGCAAGGCCTTAAGTCCTTACCTACTACAAATTAGACTTGAAATGACTCTCAATTAACTAAATTGATGATAGAGCATTCATTATATGAAAAAGTAAAAAGGAATCAAAAGTGGAGATCTAAAAAATTGACAGACAAAAAGTTGACCTCAAGGTAGTGGGACTTCTAGTTCCCTATGTAGTGTTAGAAAGTTGGACCTTCTTCAGTCTACTAAGACAACATAGCAATAAACTATCAAATACTAAAAACAATTAGTAATGCCTACCAATAGGGAATTACAAAATTCCAAACTATGAAAAAAAGAAAAAAAAGATTAAATCTTCACCTACTAAGTTTCACATGCCAATGAGAGAACCCAAACATCTTCAAAAGCTCAATGTAGAGCTCTTTCTCCTCCTACTCCATGAAGAAAAATCAACTAAGCGCTTAGTGAATAACAAAAACGTTAAAAATAAACACTAACACCACAAAAAGGTAAGCCATATACCCTGAAAGTCAAGTATTTTCTATAAAAAGAATTTAACTAGGATAAATCCTTTTCAAATACTGAGAAAATAAGTACTATACAGCTTAGTGAACTTAAAGTCAACACTAAATGAAGGCACCTGTAAAGGTTGATAGTGTACTTTCTGCTAACCATATCCTATTTCCTACCCTCGACCTTCTCCACCATTTCAACAATTGATTACTCACGTACCTTCATAATGCAACCCAATCATAAAAAACATCATATAAAGTTACAAATTTTAAGATTGTCTATATAACTTGGAAAGGGAAAAAAATCTTTTAAAATATGGTAATAGTTTCAACAATATTCAATACTCAACAAGAAGAGCCTGAACACAAGTTCCTAACATGGTCAAAGAATGACAACAACATACCGAATTTCACCAACATAGAAAAAATGACAATAACATATAACACACAACAAGAAATCATACCTTTGTAGAGGTGCCAATTTTAGGAACTCTATATCAATGTTATGGATTACCTATCTTGAGAGAAAGTGAATAAGGAGGTGAAAATGCCATCATTGACAAAACCTTATATCAATGTTGTGGATTCACCATCTTAGGGCTATAATAAAAATAGGTAGCGGTCAAGAAGGGAAAGCGTGTTGAGAGTCGCCTTCTTCTCTATTCATTCAACTAGAACCGTGCCGCCCCTCACCAATCATTGTCGTGACCTCCCCTTGCCACTAGCTATCCCTCTTTGAACCATCACATTTATGTTAACTTCCGTGCCACCATCCTAAGTTGGCCTAGATCTTCCACTATAAGTTACACTTAGTCTGAAGATTCTCAATTGTAAGCTTTTTCCTCATAACCTACGTTGTCTAGCCCATTATCTCCACCGCATCATCATACACTGTCCACCTTTGACAGTTGTCCTTCAACGAACACACCTTACTATCACCTTATCGAACCATCACTGTGAGCACATAAAGCCCGTGATAAGTCTTGAAAAGACTTATTTAATAGCGTGTTTCCTAATGATATTTTAATAATTTAAATGGAAAAATAAGCATTATTGAATTTATTTAGTAATTAATTAGGATTTTTAGTAATTTAGTTAAAATAATTTATTTCATTATTATTAAGTAAATAATTAGTTATTTTATCAGATTATGATGTTAATAAAAAAAAAGAATATTTCACGTCTTGTCATCTGGCGTAACCACGCTGGATCTGGCGTAAAGACGCCCAGTGACCCTGCTTCAAAAGCAAACCAAGCGTACTACAACAGAATCCCAGTGTTTCAGCACTAGGAACTCAACGTACCTACGCGTACCAACCCATCAAGCCAGCGTGCCAGCGCTGGAACTTAGTGTGCCTACGCATATCAGTAACCACCATCAAGCCCTGGTCCAGACACACTAGCATGGCAACGTTGGATTCCAGCGCCCTTACATGCACCATCAGCCCAACATCAGTCCTGCTTTCTAGAAAGCCAACGCGCTCACGCCCAGTTTCAGCGTACCCACGCGCATCCGCTGTTGCCAGTCCAAACCACCCAGTGTACCTACGCCTAGATCTGGTGTGGCTACGCCAGCTGACTGGTCCACCCTATTTCCATTTATTCCAGATTTTATAATTTTGTATTTTCTTTAATTTAAGTTAGTTATTTATTTTGTACGCTTTAATTACCTATATTCCCTGTAATTGTTTAATTAGGTTTAGTTAAGCCTAGGAAAACTATATATAGCTTGATTGTAAAGTCTTATGTAACTAATTCAGAACTAATTTTGAGATCTAGTTTCATTTCTTAGATTTCTTTCCTCTCTCTAGATTTTCTCTCTCTTAATTCTCTCATCCCTAACCTCCATTCTTTGTATCCATTTTTGTTTCCCTACCATGAATGCATAATCCTCTTGGATTGGGATTTAATGAAGTCTCTACATCTCTGAATCTCAAGTGAGAAAGTTGAAAGTGCATTGGAGCAGGTTCTGAACACAACAATTGTTCATCTTCAATCCTAGGATTGGGAAATCCAGGACCATTCTGAAGTCTTTACTAGAGAGGAATCATGGTAAGAAATTCATATTCGTAATTGCTGACTTAGTGATTATACCTAAGGGATTAGGATAATGCTAAGGTTCTCTGTAATTTCGCATTAGATTCAATTGGAGGTTGATACCTAAGGGATTAAGATTAGCCTAGGTTGGATTAGTGATAAATACCTAAGGAATTAGGAGTTGTCCATCTGTGAGATTGAATTCTACTGTATGTGTTGCCTGATACTGAGTTCATACGAATTTGTAATTTGTGGTGTGCTGAGTTTGATCCCAATCTGTGTGTTTAGAGTAATTCAATTACTGACTCAATTCTGCTTGTGACACTACTATATGAAAATTTACAAAAACAATATAAATTCAGAAAACTTACAAGACTTAATTGGCTTTGTTGTGAGGTTCAGCTAGAGACTTCTCAAGATTATGGTACTTAACACAATCCCCGTGGGAACGATCAAATATATTACTTTTTAATGATTGGTGCGCTTACCATAAAAATCATCATCCGATGAATTTGCATCAGCCTGTGATTAAGGATTAAGGATTTAGGATGAAAAGAAAGAAAAAGGGATTAATTAAGTTATATCTTTGCTAACTTGTATTTTTCCTAAGAAAGGGAATGACTTTACTAAAAAAAGGAGAAGGAATCATGAAAATAAGGGAGGGAACTCGACACACAATATGTGTTGGGCAACTTTTCATATTGCAATTAGTGGCAGTTAAAATGACTATCACAAAAGTTTTATATAACCATCGTTAACTATATAGTGACGACGGTTTTATATAGCTAATGAATTTCCATAAAAACATGAATTTCTTGTAATGACCTATGGAAAACCTTTTAATTTTTAATTTAATTCACTAGCCAATCAAATTTCAACATGTGTCTAGGTAAGTTTACACTACAAGTAGCATTTTAGAAAATGCTATAAGCTATTGAAATAAGTTCCTTTATACCAAACAAGACTATTTTTTCTAACAAGATTTTAAGCTAGTAAAATATATTAGAAGTTAAATTAAATTGCTAGTAATGTATTGCCAAACATAACCTAAAATTTTAAGATATTCATAAAAGTTATAAACATATTTTAGGAATATCTATGATATTTTAAAGTTTATATATATCCTGGTTATTTTGAAATTTATTTTATTAGTAATTCACATTGATTTATTTTAAAGCCATTGTTTTTATTTTAATAAACTATTTTTTACTCAATTTACATAAATTTAAAGAAGTTCATAATAGTTTTTGACTTAAACTTTAGTAGTTTATTAAATGAAAAATCATGCATATATTATTTATGATTTGTAGTAGTAATAAAATGAAGATGGATAAGTGTTAAAAAGTGATAGAATTAAGGCTTAAACCTAAATTATGACATTTTATGTCCATGGCCTTAGAAGAAAATCATGCATATATTTTGATATATTTAAAAAAGATAATGGAGAAAAAAAGTTAACTTTATTTTTAAGTGGAATAGTAACATAAACCACACTTTGTCTTAAAGGACAATCATGCATATATTTTGATATATTTAAAAGAAGGGAATGGAGAAAAAAGTTGACTTTATTTCAAGTAAAATAGTAATACACACGTTATGAAAATAAAGTTTGACCAACGACATTATTTGATGGTCAATGTTAATCTCGTAGGCTTACACATATTATGGATATAACATTTGACAAATTACATCATCTGATGGTCAAAAAATGTTAATCTTATACATCATGCACACACAATATGGAAACAAATTTTGACCAACAATATCATTCGATAGTCAATGTTAATCTTACACATTGTTTGATATACCTTCTAATCTGTTTGATCAATAAGTAAAAAATTTGCTTCTAAATAACCTAATTTGGATAACTCCAATTGGAAACTAATCAAACATTAAGGTCACTCTATTTTTTGGGAACGGAATAGAATAAGGGTCCCTTTAGGGAAGAGGGTGATAGAGCTACTGCTTACTTCCTTAGCTCCCTAATAGCAGAAGTAGTAGCACCAGGAGGAAAGCCCCTATTTTATAGGGTGCTTTCCGGGTTTCCTACTGTTTTGAGTAGGACCCTATTTAGGGTCCCCTTGTTTGAGTTATAGGGCTCTAAAAAGTACCTATAACGAGTCCATTCTCTTGTTTATTGAGTTCTTTAGCTACAATAGATAAGTATCTAGAGCCTCTCTGGGGACGAGGGCTGCCCTTCACTTCTGTTCCACCACCTCCAACCGGCTTTCAAGCGACTTCCTCTTAGGTAAGGGGAAGGAGCGATAGGGTAGCTCGAGTTAACCCTTTTTTCATACCCTTTTTATTATCTTCTATAACCGGAGGCTAAGCAAATGAAGAAAGTGAACACCCCTTACTCAACAGTCTTGGGGTGGGCACTCTCGTAGCGAAGCGGTTAAGAAGGTAGCAGACAAAGCACTGCCCAGAGAGTTTAAACAAGTTCGACCCCAATGGCTACTTGTACCTCAAGGTTAGACGCTTACATGGATATTTATAAATTGTTCACTAAAAAAGGTCCCTTCATTGGTGAGATTTAAACTTGTATTCTCAGGAATACAAGTTCACTCAATCCTTATTTGACTACGTCATTCTTGAATGAAACGAATGTAATTTATTATAGGCTTAATTAAATAACGTAGACATGTAGTGAGTTATGTTTGATGAAATATATTCCACGTCTGCAAGACTAGGGTTGAACGAGTATGAGTTGGGTCATAATTTAGACAAAAATTTGATTTAACAAAATTAATTGGATTGGATTAAGTTGGAGTTTTGTATCTTCTTTTTTAAAATTTGATTTCATCCAACACGTTCTAAGTTGGTTTGGATTGAATCAGATTATCAGATGCCTGATTAGTTATAACCTGTTATAAATTTTAAAAAAATAGAAATATAGAAAATTTCAAACATAAAAAAATCTATATCCAACATTTACTGTTAAAATTATAAGTGAAGTCAGTAGTTTTCTTCATTTCCTTTTCACGGAGTGAATGTTAATATTAGGTTAGATAATGTGAAACAAAAATATAAAATAATAATAATAATAAATAATATAGAATTAAGTTAGGTACTAATTAAGTACTTAGATTTATGAACATTAAATATGATATTTGATCTAATCAGATTTAGTTCTTGGTTGAATTGGACAGGTTCTGATCCAATTATGAAACAATTTCAATCCAAATTAGCTAGTTTGAATTGGATGATCAAGCTAAAGGCTCATATAATTATTTCTATGATATTATTATTTGACATGACTTCATTATATTTTATATAAATTTTAAAGCACACATGATTTCATGAACCAATATCAAGAATTCATTTGAGATCTCATCATTAAGTTTGACTCAAAATGAGCAGCAATTAATCAAGATATAGCTACAAGATGAATTAATACTCAGGAATTCATCTAAAATCTCGTAGTTAAGTTTGGCCCTAAGAAAGGTATCAATTAACTATACCTCTAACTCGTTCGATATCAGTACAATTAGCAAATCCAAGCCCCAAGGAGTATCCATTAAAGCCCCATAGAGTTGAAGTTAAAGCCTTAAAGAATGGCATGAATATTATCTAAATCATTCAATATGAGTATGATTAGCAAAACATTTAAAAATTTATTTGTTCGTATGTTATTAGTAAATTAATCATGCATATAAAACTAACAACTATATGATATACAGAGAATAAGTCCAACATGATCAGAGCTTTGTTTTTATAATGTTAAAAGTGAGAAATATAAATGATTGACCTTTTTCTTTGATAGCTAATGTAACATCCCAATTTGAAATATCCCTATTATTACAATTAAGGATAAATTTCTGGAGAAAATTCTAAATTAAAATTTTGATAGAGTTAGTCTAAAGTTAGTCATAACTTTTTATCCGTTATAATTTATAAAATTTTATAAAAATTTTCTAGAATTTTATGACAATAAGTGAAATATGGCCCGGACTATATCCCTAAAGCTTAATTTAGGTTGATTTTAGTTAGATTAGCAAATGAAATTGATAAATTATAAAACTCAAACGAGAATATTATGTTGTGTATATAAGCTTAAGGTTAAAATTTTGTGATGTTTGAAGATTATTTAGATAGAAAATAAACTAGTAAAGTTATAAGTAACAAGTAGTCAAACAGTTACCATTGTTAAGAATATATATTAACATTTCTAGTAATATTTTATAAAGTGATATGATAATTTATAACAAAGTCAAATATACAAAATCTATCTCATAAAAGTTCTCAAATTGAATATTATATTATATAATATTTAAATTTAACTAAAAAGAAAAATAATTTTTCTATTCAATAAATACCTCTCCATGCACACAAAGTGATGCACATTTTCAAAATTCTCTTATGCGAAAAACTAGGTAAGCTCTTCTAATCTTTTTTTTTTATTTTTTTGTTGTTCCAATTTTTTCATTTATCTTTTATTTTTTGTTTTAATTTTATCTCCATCACACTTTGGCTTATGGTGCAACATTAATGTTACTATTCTTATTTTATTATTATTATTAAAAATATTGATTTTTTATTTTGAGCATGAGATAAAAAATAGTGTAAAATTTAATAACTGGAAACATATTTACATGTGTGAGCTAGTTCAAATATTGGAAAACTCGGAACCCAACCTGAATCAAGTTCCTAAGGTTAGGGATAGTGAAATAAGAATTTACCGAATATGAGACATATAGAGTAATGGGAGGAGTCCCTTACTCCTTTAAGAATTTACTAGTTACTACTTCTATTGAATATAAGACCCTCGGTTAACTAGAATGACCTTTTCCACTAGATCTTTCTACTTAACTGAGAGGTTACCATTAAAATATGGAAGTTTTTTTTGTACGAAAGAATTTGGTGGAACAGATACCTTATGTATGACAGTCATATTCAACACATGGTATGTACTGAAAATCAGGGGCATGCAGGCTCCCATACAAATATGGAAAGAAAATCAATTATCATGATTGTCCTTGGTCCAAGGAAGGTCTAGCTGTTCCTCGATGCAAAGTTTGTGTTGATCTCTACAGTGTCGAGTGTGTGGTCGAATCAGAGGTCTGTAGAAAAAACTATAAGGGTGAGCCTTTTTTCCATACAATTGGAGGTTTGTCATTTCTGACGTTCTCCTACGACATCTCAAACAAGTGCTCACATAACCCTCTCTCATCTCGGGATTCCTAGTTTCTCTAAGTTATCTACTATCACTCATTCCAACCTAGCATTTCCCCTTTTCTCTTCTTCCTTTCTCTCTTTTGAGCTAATAATTACAAAATAATCCATATATTAAATATCAATCACACTCAGATACAACTTATCAATGCCATGTAATGCAATGCATGGGTTCCATTACTTTCAGTTAATCTTTTTCATTATTCATCATGAATGCATGTGGGTCCAATTCCATATCATCAATCATCAAAATCATCAGAATCTATCCTATTTAGGCTTCCCTTGAACACAATGTTTCTATACTAGAGTGACCGAAGCTCACCAAGTCCCTCGTATCATAGGGTACTAAGAACTGTCAGGTCCTGCTAATTATCCGGGATTCATCTTATATTATAAAAAAAAAGGGGGCTTAGCTCTCCATGGCCATAGATACATCTTGTCATTTAGTTAAAGTACAACAGGTCTGCATCGTCTCACCCAACTTAGGCGTGATTCTAATGCCATTGGGTTTTCGTCCCAGTTGTACTCCCAAGGTTCTCCTCAGAGACCAAACATGAATGTCCTCCAACGTACCCATGGTGTATGCTCTAGTTTCCACACAGTCAAATGCACATGATGCATGTATCACTTCCTTTCTTTTTCTTAATCATTATACTTATGATTGGTATAGACCCCCAATGATCCATTTTCATTCTTAACATTGTTTGCCTTCGTGTTATTACTAATTATGGGTAAGGAAGAGTAATAGACTGATCATTTGGGTATTGGCTTTTAGTATATAGTAACTCTTTGGAGGGTCTAAGTATTTGGTCTATTGGAGCAGGTTAGATTTCCTCAAATTCATATCTCATTCTCATCACTAGGTAATTAAGAATGAAAATGGACAAGCGTTAGTCTTTCATATCCACTTAGTACTTTCCGTCATCTCATCATACTTCACATTTATCGTATCACATAGCATGTCATTGCATTGGGACTCTTTACTAGAAATTAACAATGCATCATACTAAGTATATCATCATGCTTATTCAATACATCATATTTTATACTTCACACAGAAATTCATGTCTTAATCAACAAGTAATTCACATAAGTAAGTCAATCGCATTCATTCGAACAACTCATTCATTATATAAATATAGATAATTTATATAATCAATTCCATGTTAGAATCAGATTTATCTTTATTAAGATTAATACGAGGTGTTATTGTGCTCTCTAATTACCACCTTCATCCTTAAGAATACTCTTATAAATCTACTATATGCATAACAACTATGAGTACCTAGAGATACAAGTACAATTTTCTGCATAGTATAAATCTATTTATAAATTATAGGTGTAAGTGTACTTGTTTACATATAAATATTATAGCCTTCAATTAAGTTACCATCCCTGTTAACTACATGTTGGCCCCTTTGATATACTGATTTTATATACACTTTATTGACATATCTATTTTTATTAGTCTAAGCTTATCTAGCTCAACTTGTTTTTCTAGTACCTAGTTACTAATTATGTATATAAACTACTCTTTTATTTTCTAACTTTATATGGTTTACTTCTTATTTAAAGGACAAGTATGGATACCTAACTTTAAATATACTAGAACCTTGTCTCATCAAGTTTGTTTATTTCTAATTACCCTTATTCTTAATTTATTATTATTCCAATTGATTAATTATTCATAATCTAAGTCCAACTCCCTTTTTACTCAAAGAATACCTAGTTATTAACAATCTATATTTTTAGCTACTACTCTTGGGTTATCCTCTTCATTTATTAACCAATTATCCTCGTTACTCCTAATTTCTTGTTATAACCTTGTGTACTAATTCTATATAGTTTTTCATATAAATCTAATTTATAACACCCTAAATTTTAAAATAAAGGATTAATTAAGAAAATAATTATTAAATAGTTGCATGTGGGTTATTTAATGTCCCAAAATATTGGAAATAATTAAATTAAGATTTTGGGGACTAGTCATAATTTATTGGAGACGAATAAGCTGAAATTAAGCCCAATTAAAATATGGGTGTTAGACCAAGTATCTCCGATTGGGATGATATTGGTCAGGGCTGTTAAGGATATTATTGGGAGTCCGAATATGTATTCAGGATAATTTTTAGATAAAGTATTGAACCCAAACAGGGATCCTGTTTATTATAAAATGATGAACTTTTAATGAGGAGGATTAAAAATAATGCGAAAAGCCTTCTTTTTTCTTTATCATTTTCGTTGGCTTGCTGAATGCATTTGGCAAAAACACTCTTCTTCTTCTGTTACTCTATTCTCTTCATCACTTTCTCTTCAAAAACCAAAGACAAAGTGGTGTCTCCTTCTTCTTTTACCATTTTTGTTTAGTTAGAGCTTGAAGGAAATCATCAAAGCTTGAAGTCTTCTCCTTCTCCCTCCATTTTCGTTTGGCTTTTCTCTCCCTCCTTGGAACCCATTTTCGTTTTGGGTGAGGTAAGCTCTTCTCACCATTTTGTTTGGGTTTAATGCTATGTTTATGAGTTATTAGGACTTAGGAGAGTAATGTATATGAGTGGGGGTTGGTGAAGAGCCATAAATGTGTATAAACCCTAGAGTGGGTTGTCATAAATGCAAACTTTAATGGTAATAAATGAGGAAGGTTAACTTATTGTTGGAAGGAGATGAAGATTGATGATTATTTATGAATGTTGTTAGGTTTTAGGTGAAACCCTAACTTAGAAATTTTAGGAAAATGATAAATGTGTGATGAATAATATATTTAAGAACAAATACATAATATTGAGAATATAAGTATTGGTTGATAAATAGAGTATTATGAATATTAGGGTATGGTTGTTTTGTAGCCTTTAAATATAATGAATAAGGCTTGATGGGAAGGAATTCCTGAAGCCTAATAGATGAGGGAATGATGTCTATAACATGTTCTATATATGTTATAAAATTGTAAATATGATAATGGTTGATTATTTCTAATTTTATATGTATATTTGAAACATCCCGGGTTAAATAAAGGTAAAAACCGAGACCCGGGAAAATTTTCCCAAATTTACAAAGCAACCGGGACAGAAATAAACAATCTACAGGCGAGGAAGGTAGAAAACCAATCACAAGGCAGCCCAGCGGAATACAGCGCTTGAGCGAACCCAATCAGTGTTCACTCGCTCAAGCGAGGCCCAAATTCGCTTGAGCGAGACACTCACTCACTTAAGCGAGAACCAACCCAGATCCTTCCTTCCATTCCACACTCGCTGGGGCGAATCCTCATTCGTTGTAGCGAACCCATTCACTCGGTAATTTCATCACTCAGATTCGGGACCACGCCCACTCAGGAACTGTTCCTATAGGTCATGTTTCACTCGGCAAAGTTAAACTTAGACAAATACTTAGTTTATTCAAGAAGCCCACACACATGCTTCATTCGGAAGCGTCATAATCTCCACTCGGGAAATGACTCCCTCGATTACTCCACTCGGAGACCACAAGCTTCCCTCACCCGCAGTATTCCCCAGTCCAATACCATTCGGTATATTTCAACCTTAATTCATTCTAAATACATTATCCATTCTGTACCCGACATATTTTAATCTTCCTTCTCTCAGAGGGAGTCTCCACAATCAAATTCCATTAGGATTTACTCTAACCTCCCATCACTCGGAGAAATTTACTAAGTTAAGTCTCACTCAGACTTATTTAAGTCTTATCCACTCAAAATATAGAACTTTATTCACTCGGAGTATGTCTACTAAAATACCTCAATCAGAACCATCACAACACTCCTTACTTCGGAGTTGGTTTAATCGGAATTTCCCACTCGGGAATATTTTTACTCGACTATTTTCACTTTGTACCACATGGACCAGCCTTCCTCTCGAAGTAGTCCACTCGAGTACATTTTACTCGGAATCTTTTAAGCCTTCAACACTCGGAGGGGCCCACTCGCTAAAGTTCACTCGGAACTATTCTAAGCCTCCATCTTTCAGACAAGCTCACACCACAATATTCCCCTCGGGATTTATTGACTTAACATTATTCATTCAACACCACTCCCTAATCAATCCAAACAACGTCATACCAACATAAAATGTATATTTATATATTTGTACGTCCTTGTTCACAACTCTGATAATCAATCCTCATAAGTAAATACGTTTAGACAATATATTACATGAGAGCCGGCCAAGGCTTTAATATATTTATATACAATCGGTACAATGTACTTTGTACACTATAACAGCACAGATACCCTTCACTCGGGTTTAAGGCCTTCTCGTCATTCACCACACCGACCTACATATACTAAAAAATGTAGTAGGGGTGAGCTTTTACATATTAAATGTTAGTTATTGGCTCGGATTTATCCATAATTCCTTAACTATAGGATAACATATCTCTATCAGTTGTAACACACTATCATTCAACACAACATTACCCAATCGGAAATTATTCAATTTATTCAGGCTCTATAATTCACAATATCCAGCACAACATATACCATAACCATAATTTCATATTGCACTCGGCAACAGCATCAGTATACATACAATCTACCAATCGGGGTTACTCAATCCATACATGGCTATATAATTCATATTAATCACCACAACATATATCACACCCATGACGTCATATTGCACTCAGTAACAGCATCCGTATGCATACATTCGTCCACTCAGATTTACTCAGATGAATTCCAAACCATATCGCTGAGGTTATTTTCAACAATATATCCACATATATATATATATGTATACAAAACACATTGAGCTCAATAATAAATATAAGTGTGTACACATCATTTCAGTCGGATCCGATCAGTTTTTATTAATTTTTATGTTACAACATAGGCTCCAAGCCTTTTCCTCAGCTCCAAGCTGATCCGGCCGTTTTACTGGTGCCAAACCGTTTGCCCTCTCATGTAACACAATCGCTCCAAGCGACAACGGGAGTGTTACGGGTAGCCCCGAGTCCAACTCGGTCGGCTTGCCTTGAGTCCAACCCAAGGTCTTTAAGCGTCCAACGCTTAGTGCACTCGGCACTGCCTCGAGTCCAACCTGAGGTCTTTTATTACATTTGACACGTATTCATTTGATTGCCGATTCAGTATTAAGCGTCCAACGCTTAATGCACTCGGCATTTCCAACGGCGAATCAGATGCATACGGTTCTTTCATCAGGCGTCCAACGCCAATGTACTCGGCAATCATAATGCCATTCACTCGAAATTATCATTTACATTAAGCCATACATATTTTTCATGTAAAATCCACTCAGAATTAACACAACAGACCCTTTTTATGCACTCAGCATTCACATGTTAAATGGCAAGCATCACATGCATTTAAACACAAAATCACACACGGGGATCAGTACAGTAAACTCATGCATCGGCTTTCTCGTTAACAGCCACAACATCTCATATATTCATGTAGAATCACAACAGAACCAGCACCACATTTACACATCACATTCATTCGGTATTCACACTGATTCATAGCACATGCATTCACTCAGCATTACTAATATAACAATCAACAGATATTTTCATCTGTCCCTCAGTATGATGCACTCGGCATCTTCATATTTACCAGCATACATCTCATGGACGGAGTTTAACATGCACCACACAGTTCATAATCCTCACACACCCGGCTATCATTCACTCAGCAAACAACTAACAACACATTACACATACATCACAACACAGTAAAGTAGATTCACCCGGAACCCGTCCATAAAAAATGCATTTGAGATGTAAAGTTAGCCCCCCTACCTGGAATAAAGATCCAGAAGCTCCCTAAGCTTGCAGCACCCAGTTTTGGAGGAACACTAAGCCACTCGGACACATGATCAGCTCTCCTCCATGTCACTCTAGGTTCGGTACGCAAGACAGCGGGAAGTTCCAAACCTCCCAGGCACAAAGCTGTCCTCACACTCGGTCCAGTGGAGGATCCAAGGCTGCTTCCCCCACTCGAACAGCTCAGTCCTTGCCAACAATGGAGGACCCCATGCTTCCAAGCACTCAACGCTGTTAGGCAGAACAGGGGAGGATCCTAGCCCCCAAGACACACAGCACCATGTTGTTCTCTCAACCACTATGCTGTTCCACTCGGTTCTACTCAGTGTTGAGTGGAAGAAGAAGATGGAGAAGAAGAACAACCATGAAGAAGAAGAAGAGGCTTCAAGAGTTCGAGAGAGGAAAGGAAGAGTGTTTGCAGCTCTTATCCCTTCACTGCCCAGCGTCTACTTTCCCTCTCAATCAATAGTCCATCAACATTTAATGCAATTCCCATCAGCCATCACATCACCATTAACTCCATCCCATCAGCGTGCCAAAGAGAGAGAAAGAGAGAACCGAACTCCATCATAACACCAAGGGCATCTATGTCACTTCCTTGCATTATTATTAATATTATTATTATTATTCAATCAATAAATCTTAATCATGTAATTAACCTTAATTGGTAATTATTTCTAAACCAGGATGTTACATTACTCCCCTCCTTCAAAGAATTTCATCCTCGAAATTCAAATACAAACTTACCTTAACAAACAGCTCAGAATATTGCTGCCTCAACCATGTGTATGTCACTGCTTCCCAAGCATTCACCGACCAGTTCATAATTCCACTCGGTATAGCTTCACCTCCCAAGCGGTTTACCGACCACTCCACAATTCCAGTCGGCATAATCACTAAAGTCAGGTCCTACCTGCTCACAATTCCCCCTCATAGAATCCAATATATTTGGGGATTCAATTTTTAAAGTGTACAAGTTACCCCATTTAACTCTACCAATTCACCCTAACCAAGGGCACCTCGAGTTCTTTGGCCACTCGGCCCTACACTCTCAACGCCAATCGGTGTGCATCCACCGTCAGCTCCTCCAATTCATAGGAGTTACTTGGCACAATTAAGTATCCACATAGAGTATAAGCTCCAAATTGTGTCACATGAGACACATTAGGGGTGTCAATTATCCAGTTGGGAAGGTCCAGTCGGTAAGCAACATTATCGATTTCCCCAAATACTCACTATTTTTCGATTTATCTCGGACTAAACCCTCGGTTCTACAACATCCGACCACAAAAATTCCTTCTTCAAGTTATGATATATCTCGATAATACCGAGACGGACACTCAACAGAGCTCCAATGTGCTTTAATTAGCACAGTTTGCTTGGATTCATCCTCTACAGACACCACCCTCGGTTCTAAAATCTCAGATTTCTATCCATTCCTTCGGCCAATTCCATGCCTACACCCTGAGAATGTCACTCGGATCTCTCAATCAAAAGGGTTGTTCGGGGTTTGAAAGTAATTCTCACCCAGAAAACTTTCCACTTACAGAATTTTCACTCGGCATTCAAGCTTACATCAATTACAAATCTGAGTTCAAACTTGGCAGCTCTAAACCTCAACCCAAACACAAATATGAATAAATTTACCTCTCGGGTATCTACTCCCCTTGGGAGCCATTCACTCAGAAACTTTCCTATTTCAGGTTCTATTTCTCGTCCAGAAGTACTTTTCTCCTGAAAAAGATTACTCAGTGGAATATCATACGGGTGTTAGGAATTTCACCCTCAGTACCTTTATACTTGGAACCGTTCTACACGGTACCAAACCACTCGGAAGTATCACACCCCGAGGCACTTCACCCAAAAGTCACATGACTCGGAAGTATTTTACGCGGATTTCGCCTAACACCAAAAGTGTCATTTGGACATAGTTCCTTAACTTAGTAATGACTCCCAAACGATGTTTCACTCAGAACATCATTACTTCTCTCGGCAGCTCTTTCTCACAGAAAGATTTCACTCGGATCTATCTCCACTTTCTCACACTCGGAATATGCTAATCTTTCCTGAGCAAATCCTCACCTTTCAGATTACCTTGGCTCAAGGTCCTGGTTTCCTCACTAGACTTACAGTATCACTCGATTAGCCTTATAAAACTTTCAATTTTTAGTGACAGACTTAATCACCCTCCTTTTTCAATAATCAGTCATTTCTTTATTGGCAAATGGCCAATTTATACCCTTAACAACATCTGATTCTCTCGGAGGTAAGCACATCGAGGTTAAAACAACCTTCTATCCTCATTTTGACACCCTAACAATTACCTTCCACTCAATACAGTTCTTATTTTCACTCAAAATAGTCCGATACACTCAACATCACCATAAGCAGCTACAGCCTCCCCTGCCCGACTCATGAATTGCTGCATCCGACTTATAGGATGACGTCTCATTCCTATAGGGTTACAATAATTACATAGAGTCACTGCAAAAGTGTACACTGCCACAATACCTATGGTATGAAGAGTCGTCTCGGAACAGCATACATTACATTCTTCTTATACATATTTACATCAACATCATCATTATGCATCACCTAGGGCACACCACGCAGCAACAATCATGACATATAATTTACCACTACTGTAAAACAGTATAATGGTAATAGGCTTCCGACCCCACAAATTCACATGGATTCAGTACTGTATTCACCTATCCTCACTCGTCATATCAACAATCGGCTTTCAGCCCTTACCGAGTAAATACCTCTTTATTGGATTTCATCATCATAAAACCATAATCCGTCAACCTATTAATCCTTCATTTCATCACACCTCACCGACCACAGCTCAATTTAAGCCTAAATGATTCACCGAGTTCACTTAGGTATACCACTCGGATTACAATATGACTTTCATTCATATAGCAGGTTTCTGCATCGGCCTCTCCATTAATCATAAACACAATTCAGTGAAGTATAATCATCATCATCATATTGTCTCTACCATCACCATACTCAGTACCAAAAGTACTCGGATTTCAACCTTACCATTCACTATCCATCCGGTATCACATTCATTAAGTACATTTCCTTTTATGTCAATTCATGCCTTAACAATTTATTACACATTCACTTACTCGGCTCAACAATCCATAAGGTCAATCAGATTATCAGACTCGGAAATTCCAAGGGTCACGTAGTACTCCTCGTGAGACATTCCCACAACATCCATTTATCACTGAGTCTAGACCATTCACAAAATCCGGTCAATCACTAGACTTAATGAGTCTAAGGGTTACCTAGAACCCATCGTGGAACATTCCCACAATATTCAAATATCTCGAGTCTGGACCACCATAGGGCCCAGCCTCGCAGAATCTGATAGTATACGATTACACTAAATCCGATCGGGATCTCCATACCTTATGGGTTACCACTAAATCAATTATCCGCTCGGTTTTCAGCTACAAGACCGAGTCTAACCCAAATCATCAAGTACCTAGTTACATCAAATTCCCCCGACGTACAATCATACATGGTCATGCCCAATCAACTGGGTCACCACACCTAATGGCCTAACATTTAACCAATCGTTCACTCTGTTTTTGCAAGCCAAAAACCGAGACACTAACTCAATCCACCCGTACTAGGATTCACACTTAATCGGCTATCACACACCCAGATTCCTATCTTAGGAAACCACAACAAATCACTTATCCCACATATCACATAAAGTTCTCATGCCAGGGAATACAAATCTCGTCCCTTACACATGGCACAACCGGTTAGCTGAATTCGAACACTCCACACTAGGGGTTCCCGTGCCAAAGGATATGAATCTAATCCTTATAAATGGCACAATCGGTCATCTAAATTTGAAGACATCACACCAGGGAATTCCCTCAATATTATTCATCTAATCAACTTACACATGTGAGTCCCAATTTGGTCAACAACATGACTCGGCTATAAGCCACTAGCATGGTCTACACAAGAGACTGAACTAACTAATTCGGCTTCAATACATGAAGGTTTCAACACCTATCGGTCTATTCCCTCTTAGCCGACCCAGGCTTAGAAATACCTTAAGTATTTCATAAATAATCAGGCCAGGGTAGTAACAAGTCTTCTACCCCCAAATAAACATCTCAACAGTAGTACCTTTCACTACTGTCCTCAACCAAACACATAAGCATATATAATCACACCAATCATGAGTGAGCATGCATCAAATTCAATAGAATACTATAAGCAATGATGACAACCGATCATATTGGACACAACCGCCTACTATCAGTAAGCAAACCTTGGCCTTGGACCTTTTAAGTCCGCTCTGATGCCAAAATGAAACATCCCGGGTTAAATAAAGGTAAAAACCAAGACCCAGGAAATTTTTCCTAAATTTACAAAGCAACCGGGACAGAAATAAACAATCTACAGGCGAGGAAGGTAGAAAACCAATCACAAGGCAGCCCAGCGGAATACAGCGCCTGAGCGAACCTAATCAGTGTTCACTCGCTCAAGCGAGGCCCAAATTCGCTTGAGCGAGACACTCACTCGCTTAAGCGAGAACCAACCCAGAACCTTCCTTCCATTCCACACTCGTTGGGGTGAATCCTCATTCGTTGTAGCGAACCCATTCACTCGGTAATTTCATCACTCGGATTCGGGACCACGCCCACTCGGGAACTGTTCCTATAGGTCATGTTTCACTCGGTAAAGTTAAACTTAGCCAAATACTTAGTTTATTCAAGAAGCCCACACACATGCTTCATTCGGAAGCGTCATAATCTCCACTCGGGAAATGACTCCCTCGATTACTCCACTCGGAGTCCACAAGCTTCCCTCACCCGAAGTATTCCCCAGTCCAATACCACTCGGTATATTTCAACCTTAATTCATTCTAAATACATTATCCATTCTGTACCCGACATATTTTAATCTTCCTTCTCTTAGAGGGAGTCTCCACAATCAAATTCCATTCGGATTTACTCTAACCTCCCATCACTCGGAGAAATTTACTAAGTTAAGTCTCACTCGGACTTATTTAAGTCTTATCCACTCGGAATATAGAACTTTATTCACTCGGAGTATGTCTACTAAAATACCTCAATCAGAACCATCACAACACTCCTTACTTCAGAGTTGGTTTAATCGGAATTTCCCACTCGGGAATATTTTTACTCGACTATTTTCACTTGGTACCACATGGACCAGCCTTCCTCTCGAAGTAGTCCACTCGAGTACATTTTACTCGGAATCTTTTAAGCCTTCAACACTCGGAGGGGCCCACTCGCTAAAGTTCACTCAGAACTATTCTAAGCCTCCATCTTTCAGACAAGCTCACACCACAATATTCCACTCGGGATTCATTGAATTAACATTATTCATTCAACACCACTCCCTAATCAATCCAAACAACGTCATACCAACATAAAATGTATATTTATATATTTGTACGTGCTTGCTCACAACTCTGATAATCAATCCTCATAAGTAAATACGTTTAGACAATATATTACATGAGAGTTGGCCAAGGCTTTAATATATTTATATACAATCGGTACAATGTACTTTGTACACTATAACAACACAGATACCCTTCACTCGGGTTTAAGGCCTTCTCGTCATTCACCACACCGACCTGCATATACTGAAAAATATAGTAGGGGTGAGCTTTTACATATTAAATGTTAGTTATTGGCTCAGATTTATCCACAATTCCTTAACTATAGGATAACATATCTCTATCAGTTGTAACACACTATCATTCAACACAACATTACCCGATCAGAAATTATTCAATTTATTCAGGCTCTATAATTCATAATATCCAGCACAACATATACCACAGCCATAATTTCATATTGCACTCGGTAACAGCATCAGCATACATACAATCTACCAATCGGGGTTACTTAATCCATACATGGCTATATAATTCATATTAATCACCACAACATATATCACACCCATGACGTCATATTGCACTCAGTAACAACATCCGTATGCATACATTCATCCACTCGGATTTACTCAGATCAATTCCAAACCATATCGTTGAGGTTATTTTCAACAACATATCCATATATATATGTATACAAAACATATTGAGCTCAATAACAAATATAAGTGTGCACACATCATTTCAGTCGGATTCAATCGGTTTTTATTAATTTTTATGTTGCAACATAGGCTCCAAGCCTTTTCCTCAGCTCCAAGCTGATCCGGCCGTTTTACTGGTACCAAAATGTTTACCCTGTCATGTAACACAATCGCTCAAAGCGATAACGGGAGTGTTACGGGCAGCCCTGAGTCCAACTCGGTCGGCTTGCCTTGAGTCCAACCCAAGGTCTTTAAGCGTCCAACGCTTAGTGCACTCGGCACTGCCTTGAGTCCAACCTGAGGTCTTTTATTACATTTGACACGTATTCATCTGATTGCTGATTCAGTATTAAGCATCCAACGCTAAATGCACTCAGCATTTCCAATGGCGAATCAGATGCATACGGTTCTTTCATCAGGCGTCCAACGCCAATGCACTCGGTAATCATAATGCCATTCACTCGGAATTATCATTTACGTTAAGCCATGCATATTTTTCATGTAAAATCCACTCGGAATTAACACAACAGTCCCCTTTTTATGCACTCAGCATTCACATGTTAAATGGCAAGCATCACATGCATTTAAACACAAAATCACACACGGGGATCAGTACAGTAAACTCATGCACTCGGCTTTCTCGTTAACAGCCACAACATCTCATATATTCATATAGAATCACAACAGAACCAGCACCGCATTTACACATCACATTCATTCGGTATTCACACTGATTCATAGCACATGCATTCACTCAGCATTACTGATATAATAATCAATAGATATTTTCATCTGTCCCTCAGTATGATGCACTCGGCATCTTCATATTTACCAGCATACATCTCATGGACGGAGTTTAACGTGCACCACACAGTTCATAATCCTCACACACCTGGCTATTATTCACTCAGCAAACAACTAACAACACATTACACATACATTACAATACAGTCAAGTAGATTCACCCGGAACCCATCCATAAACCATGCATTTGAGATGTAAAGTTAGCCCCCCCTACCTGGAATGAAGATCCAAAAGCTCCCTGAGCTTGCAGCACCCAATTTTGGAGGAACACCGAGCCACTCGGACACACGATCAGCTCTTCTCCATGTCACTCTTGGTTCGGTACGCAAGACAGCGGGAAGTTCCAAACCTCCCAGGCATAAAGTTGTCCTCACACTCAGTCCAATAAAGGATCCAAGGCTGCTTCCCCCACTCGAACAGCTCAGTCCTTGCCAACAATGGAGGACCCCATGCTTCCAAGCACTCAACGCTGTTACGAAGAACAGGGGAGGATCCTAGCCCCCAAGACACACAACACCATGTTGTTCTCTCAACCACTATGCTGTTCCACTCGGTTCTACTCAGTGTTGAGTGGAAGAAGAAGATGGAGAAGAAGAACAACCATGAAGAAGAAGAAGAGGCTTCAAGAGTTCGAAAGAGAAAATGAGGAGTGTTTGTAGCTCTTATCCCTTCACTGCCTAGCGTCTACTCTCCCTCTCAATCAATAGTCCATCCACATTTAATGCAATTCCCATCAGCCATCACATCACCATTAACTGCATCCCATTAGCATGCCAAAGAGAGAGAGAAAGAGAGAACCGAACTCCATCATAACACCAAGGGCATCTATGTCATTTCCTTGCATTATTATTAATATTATTATTATTATTCAATCAATAAATCTTAATCATGTAATTAACCTTAATTGGTAATTATTTCTAAACCAGGATGTTACAATATTAATATAGGACCCATTCCGAACGACGAGACAGGAACGTCGTATCAATCGGAATTCTTCTCTTGAGGTAGGAGATGAGTCTTTATGTTCTAAATGCATGAATTGAATAGTATTTAATTGTCATATATGACAATATGCATGTTTGCCTTGTTTGTAATGTTATGAAGAATTGTAATATTGTGTATGATGTTGGTGATGTGTTTTGGCAACATGCATTGATGCATTTAGAATAATTATGGTGTGTTATATGGTGGTGTGGATTGTTTGACAATGTGGTGTCTTGAATATGATATTACACTTATGTCGACCATAAATGTGAAATAAATATAGTTGGTGTTTGATTGAGAATGGTGTGAAAGATTAGCATACCTTGATTGATAGTGAAAGATTAATGTCATTGTGTTTGAGGATGGAATTCAATTATGTTAATGAGAGCTATTGAGAATGTCACACAAAAATTTAAACCAATGATAATAACCAACGATAATAAATTCACTAAAAGCCTTGTGGTGATGTTAGTGATGATGATGATGATGATTGATGAGTGACATGATTAGGATGCATAAATTGAGAAATGCACATGATTGACATTTGCATCTATGGCATATTGCATAGCTGCCGGTGTTGGAATTTTAGGGGATTCCCCTGGTTGGCCCAGTGGGAGGATGAATCTGTGCACGAGTGATTTGTCATTTCCCCTGTGACTTAATATGTAAGTCACAAAGCTGCCCATGTTGTGCTATAGGAAGCCACATGTGGTTGACCCTTGTGAGGGGTGGCTCTTGATGAGCAGGTGTCCCCGATGGTCCTTGGAATCACAGCTGCCATGATAAGACTCATGGTTGGCCCGCAACACCATATGTTGAATATGTGTTACCACGGTCATGGTGAAAATGACCAGGTGTTGCAAAATGGGCGATGCGGTTTGGTACCAGCAAAAGATTGGTGAAATTCATGTAATTTGAGGATAAGTGTACACATTTTACTACTGCAGTAGGAGTATGGTTTGATGATCATACTTGAATCCCACAATCGGTGTTTATATTCCCACAGTCAGATCTACAATTGTTGAAATAATCCGTTGTGTATATGTATTAGCTTAAGAGCATTTGCATATAGCAAGTATGCCAAAGGTGATAAGATGTGATGATGGTTGTGTTGTGGGTGAGAAAATGAATTAAGACAACATAAAAGATATGAATACAAAATAATAATTTGAGTAAAATGATGAGATGTGTAATAATCCAATTTGTTGAAGGACTAGATCATGTCTATGATTTTATACTTGCTTGATTTATAAAGATGTTTGTATTATATGATGATAGTTGATGATGAAATATGTGCGAATGCAAAGTATACATGTTGTGATACATATGCACATGATCACATGGTATTCATATTCATTGTTTGGAATATATGACTCACTCTCCCATGTTGTCTACTTTTTAGACTGGTGATGCAGGGCACTCATGGGTGGAGTGAATCTTTTGAAGTACATTTTGATGAATGAGGTAAATAGGTGTAGAGGAAACACCTTGGCCGGCAAATCCAGATTTTTGTATAGCATATTGTGTACATGTATGCTTATTTTTCCATCTAGATTGTAGTTTGATGATTTTAAGGGTCATGTGCGAAAATTAGACCTTGGTGTGTATGGCCGATTTTCATTAATGACCTAGATGATGTATGATAATGAATTATGATGCTTGTTGATGATAAATTCTATGATGAATGATGATTTTGGAGGTCATGTAGGAAAATGAGACCCTTATATTTATGGCTTATTTTCATTAGTGACCTTGACTCTTAAATTTTATCCAATCTTCTGCTTTTCCCTTGTGACGATCTCGAGTCCCATTGTCCAAGGAGCGCTCCGATACTTTCTCATATCTTCATATATGAGATAGGTTATTAAATGATCCGGGGTAATTACTTGGTATTATATATGTATTGAGTTTCTTCTACCTATAATTATTTTTAAATCGTGATAAATTTACCCCCCATTTTTGGGGTGTTACAACCTGGTATCAAAGCATTGATTGCTCTTGATATAGACATAATTGATGTTGTTCAAGTAATTGTCACTTATGATTGGATCATATGAGCTATAATTGATTGAGTTATGGATTATTTAATTGATTTGTGGCTGTTTGTTATTGAATTGAAATTGATGTTCTTGTTGTTGGGTCAGGCCAAGATTCCTTACACTATTTACCTCCAATAATGAATATGTTGTGATTATGTATTAAGGTTGACATGATTATATGATGTCATGCCTGATGGACCAATGAATGTTGAAATCTTTGAGTGTATAGGTTGAGAATTTATTGTTTGGTCTAGACTACTCATGTGTGAGCCATGTTTTAATGTATAGGCTTAAGATATGATGGGTAGACCTAATTGTGAGGCTATTGCTATGGCAAACGCCTTGAATCGCTTAACTGACCTCTTAGAAAGACAAGGCCAACTGAATGTGGGACAAGGTGCCTAAGGTTTTGATCTGTTTCTCAAGAGGAAACCTTCTGAATTTCATGAAGGTTATAAACTGGAGGATGCTCACTCAGGCGAGTATAATTCTTGCTTAAGCGAGTCATGCGTACATCAGCGGGGAGCTTACTGGAGGCAAATCGCTCAGGTGGGCTTCACCTCGCTTGAGCGAAATTATGGCAGAATAGTTTTGGATCATTTTCGCTCAAGCAAAATGTTCTTCGGTGGGTGCTTGCTCAAGCGAGTGTTGCATGGAATTGTTTCTGGATGAGGTTCGCTCAATCGAAATGGTGTCTCACCCAGGCGAGACGCTTATGAATCAGGTGGGAGCTACTGGGTGGAATTCACTCAGACGGGCCTGGCCTCGCTCGAACGAAATGTGGGCAGTGAGGTTCTGTCCCATTTTCGCTCAAGCGAGCGAGCATGGTATCGGTTCTGGAGCTTTTTGCTTATGCTCACTGGCCTCGCCCAAGCGACCCATGTGGGTCTCGCTCAAGCGAGACAGGGACTCGCTCAAGCGAGTTGCCCTGTTCCTAGTTTATTGTTTTTTGCTTCTTGGCTTAATTTTTCTTGCTTGTTTTTGGAACTCATACATTATAAAAATAATGTTTTTATTATAAAATTGTATTATTAAGGTTTAACCAATTGAAGAGGAATCTTTCATCCGCTTCCTCACACATATTTCAATAACTCTTAAATTTTATCCAATCTTCCGCTTTTCCCTTGTGACGATCTCGAGTCCGATCATCCAAGGAGCACTCTGATACCTTCTCATATCTTCATATATGAGATAGGTTATTAAATGATCTGGGGTAATTACTTGGTATTATATATGTATTGAGTTTCTTCTACCTATAATTATTTTTAACTCGCGAAAAATTTACCCTTATTTTCGGGGTGTTACACAATTTTCCTTTTCCTGCATTATTGTCTAGTTACTACTTAAAGACCTATTTACTTACTAAATTGTGTACTTGATTTAAAATGTACTAGAGACTCATTATTGATATTTTGTTTAGCCTATCATGTTTTATTTGTTCCCTTTAGACCTTTTATACTAAATTTTACTCTCACGGTCTACTTAGTAGCTTATTACTATATTCATTTGTTGAAATCCACTAAATCCTCAAAATGTTTATGTAGATTCTCAATTCTTAACTTAATATTATTATTATTACCCTTCGGACCCTTATGTGTTCCCTTATCTCAAAATATTTATTCTCTAGTTGTTAGGTCCCACTTATTTTTTAGGCATTGTAGGTTATTTTTATATTTCTTAGAAAATGTATCGGCTATATTTTGGCTTAACTAGGGTCTAGTTTGAAAAGTAAATAAGGTATTGGGATTTCATAACTAGTAATTAAAATAGTAGTAATTTTAAATAGTGTTATTTTAATTTACTTGACCATTACTTATAAGAATAATAACAACGAGAGTGATAGTATTAATAATAACAATAATTATAATTATAAGGCGGCAGTGCCGACCATTATATCTAACAGTATAAATAAATAGTATGTAAAAGTACTGAATAAAGCAGCTGAGATGGCCATTATAATATAGATGAACAGAAATGAAATAAAAGAAGTTTTATGGATAATAAGGTGGTAGAGCCATCCATTACATTTACTAATATAAATAACAGATAGTAAATAGAGGGAATGCTGAGAATAAGGCGGCAAAGCCGACCATTATATTTGGTAATATAAAAATAAGGATAAAATAGAGGAAATTGCCCAGAGCGGCAGTAGAGCCGACCATTATACTCAGTAACTATAAAAATGAAAATAGTAATAATAATAATAATAATAATAACCATAACAAACTTTATATTACTTTATTTACTTGCTTATTATAAATTACCACTTGAATTCATAAACCTTAAAATTTATAGAATCTTTTAAGGAGTCAATAAAAGAAAATCGATGGTTGATACGTATTAGCAAAATTCCTTGAGATACGTAGTTTCTCTGAAATCACTCTTAAAACTCTCAATGATGATCTAACTTTATTTTAGCAAGGCTTATAAGAACAAATTACATAAAGTTACTCAAAGTTCATAATTTAATATTACAAGCTAATCAAATTACAACTAAGACCGCCTAATTTTCTAAAATTTCTAATTTCTTCAAAATAACTCCGATCGTGATAAAATCTTCACCGAACGTATGAATATTAAGGCATGCTTTACGAGATTTATAAAAATGCATACTAACATGAAATATAGTAAAAAAATTACTATCGGTAATGGAAAATTGCATAGCCTAAGATCTAACCGTCAGATCATGATGAAACTTGAAGGGGCTATCCCCGACTACTAGAGAAATCTTATAGGATAATTTTAAATGCAATAAAACAAAGCAAGGCTCTCCTTACTGATGCAAATTCATCGGATGATGATTTTTATATCAAGCACACCAATCGTTAAAAAGTAATATATATATATATATATCGTTCACACAGGGATTAAGGTAATTACCACAACCAAGAACTGATACTAGCTGAACCAAACCAGGAATGTGAACAATTCATGAAATATTCTTTAAGTTTCTGATTTAATATTTTTGTGCTTTTCACAATGCAGTTGCAAAATTTAAGACATATGACTAAAGAGATAAAACACTAATTTAAGAATAGGTTGGGACTAGCTTCAGCTATCAATTTCAATAAAACTCAATGGATGGAGAACAATTCTCTAAATTACAGCATGCACTACTTCACATCATCTAATTTTACAGACCAATCTCTCCTAGATTTACCTACAGCTTTCTCAAGGATCCTCTTGATTTCCCTATTAGATAATTCTACTTGTCTACAAGTTTGTGGATGATAGGGAGTTAACACCTTACGGAGCACCTCATAATGTTTCAGGACCTTTTCCATTATCCTATTACAAAAATAAGACCCTTCATCACTAATGGTAACTCTAGGTACTCCATACCTTAAGAAGATGTTTTTCTTAACAAACCTCAACACCATATGTGCATCATTGGTTCTAGTGGGTATAACTTCCATCCACTTTGACACATAATCCACTGCCACTAGAATGTACTTATAGGAAAAAAACTTTGGGAAAGGTCCCATGAAGTCTATTCCCCACACATCAAATAGCTTAACTATTAGAATATTAGTTAGAGGCATGCCAGCTTAAGCAGAGAGTCATTCACTCCTTTGGCATTTATCCCACCTTTGAACATAACTAGAGCTGACAATTCGGGCGGGCGGCCCTAGCCCGTAAAAATTCAATCCTTGAAATTAAAGGCCCTAGCCCGGCCCTCAACGGGTTGTGGGCTGCAGCGGCCCGCTTTAAAAATATTAAAAAAATAAATTTATAAAAAAATTGTTCTCTGTAATAATACTATTTAATTAAATTAACTGGAAAAGTTTTAATTAAAATGACATTACCGAATGAGAAAGGCACACGATTAAAAAATATACATATATCAAAGATCATGATTTGTGTAAACATATAGGCTATAGCTAAAAAATTATGGACATACAGCTTCAAGTTTTGTCGTAATCAAATTAAAAATGCATATAACGTAGCGCATAACTATTGAAGTCATAAAGTGATATTATCAATTATCAACGGCAACACTGTGAAACCTTATTAAGGTGAAATCATGCACTACATAACTATTGGTGTTGACATAAAGTGATATTATCTTATGGAGATGGCATTATGTTTGACTTTCTATATTATGCTTTTTTTTAAAAATGTACAAAATCAATCAAAGAAAATATTATGAAAGAAAACAAAATGCATAAAGTTGAATCATATATTTCATAAAAGTCCATAATCAAAGTCACAAAAGCAAGCACTTAACCTAGCTAAAAATTATCTTTTTTTATTTTTTTAAAATAATTAGGCCGCCCGTGGGCCACATCGGCCGGCCCATACTCGGGCCATTTTTTGGGCTTTTTTAGGGATAGGCTTTTTTCCACGTATTGATTTTGATTTTTTATTTTAGGCCAATGCACAACATTTTTTTGTGCGGGTCAGGGCGGCCCGCCATTTTGCCAGCTCTAAACATAACCCTTAGTATTTTGAAAGATGGTTGGCCAATACAAGCCACATTGCAGCACCTTAGCAGTAGTTCTTGAGGAACCATGGTGCCCTCCATAGTAAGAATCATGGCAGGAAAGGATCATCCCATAGAAAACTCTTGTTGTCATAAAAGAATTTTTTTCTCATTTGGGATGTCATTCGTGCAGGTACCATGGCTGCACTTTTAAAATTTTCCATGTCAACATACCATGGACTTTCTTCTATTTTAATCAAGCTCTCATCTAAAAATTTTTCCTTGGTAGGAACCAATTCATTACTTCTTTCCAAACGAGATAGTTGGTCAGCTATAGAGTTCTCTATCCCCTTTTTATCTCTAATTTTTAAATTGAACTCTTGTAGTAAAAGGACCCACCTAATCACTCTTGGCTTTAACTCTTTTTTGGCAAGTAAGTACTTAAGTGCTGAATGGTCAGTATACACTATCACTTTGGTACCTATCAAATATGATCTAAAATTATCAAAGGCATACACCACAACAAGCGTTTCTTTTTCAGTGATGGTGTAATTAACTTATGCCTTATTTAATACTTTACTTGCATAGTAAATAAAATGGGTTCAGTTACCCTTCTTTTGGCCTAACACAGCCCCCACAGCAAAATCACTTGCATCACACATAAGTTTGAAAGGTAAAGACCAATTTGGTGTAGCCAGGATAGGGGCTGAGATTAATTTCTCTTTTAGAATTGCAAAAGCCATTGAGTAATGCTCATCAAAGACAAAAGGAACATCCTTCACAAGTAAATCAGTTAATGACTTTACAATCTTAGAGAAATCTTTTATGAATCTGCGGTAAAAACCCACATAACCAAGAAAACTCCTTATCCCTTTAACATTAACAAGGGGAGGAAACTTTTCAATCATCTTTATTTTGGAATGGTCCACTGCAATTCTTTTAGCAGAGACTTTGTGGCCAAGGACTATCCCTTCTCTTACCATAAAATGGCACTTTTCCTAATTGAGGACGAGATTAGTCTCTTGACATCTCATTAACACCTTGGCCAAATTATCTAGACATGTATCACAATCCTTGGCCAAATTATCTAGACATGTACCATTAACACCTTGGCTAAATTAGTACGATCCAAGGATTGTTGATATTACTCAACAATCCCCAGCAACGGTGCCATTAGCTTGGTGCAAATTCATCGGATGATAATTTTTATGGCAAGTGCACCAATCGTTAAAAGTAATATATTGTATCGTTCCCATAGGGATTAGGGTAATTACCACAACCAAGGACTGATATCAGCTGAACCAAACTAGGAATGTGAACAATTCATGAAATATTCTTTAAGTTTTTTATTTAATATTTTTGTGCTTTTCATAATGCAGTTGCAAAATTTAAGACAGGTGACTAAAGAGATAAAACACTAATTTAAGAATAAGTTGGAGCTAGCTTCAAATATCATTTTCAGTAAAACTAAATGTATGGAGAATAATTCTCTAAATTACAATATGCACAACTTTACACATGACTAATCCCTAATTCCTTAGGTGAATAATGCTAATCTCAATGCAAACAAACCCTAATTCTTTAGGTGATCATGTACACTGAAACCTAATACGAAATTAAGAGAATGAACCCTAATTATCCACCTAAACCTTAGGCCTGAAGTAATTAGGTAGTAAGGAGAATCCTGACTTCTCAACCATGATTACTCTCTGGAGAGAACTCAAAAATAGATCTAAATCTTCTAATTTAGCATTGAAATCCACTCCTTGCCGTGTTCTACATGCTTCAAGATAGAGAATACTCTACCCACAGAATTAAACTTCCATTGGAGCTTTAGCCATATCCAACCTTATGGATTTAGCAATCCATGGAGGGAGAAGATATGAGGATGAAGTTAGAGTTCATAGTAGAATGTAGAGAATTTAAAGAGAAGAAAAATGTAGAGAGAGAAGTAAATCTGAAGAATGAGTTTGTATTATTAATTGTATGTCTAATTAACTTCACTAAGGCTATTTATACCCTTACAATAATTACCAACTTAACCAAAATCTACCCTTAATAACTTACAAAATAAATAGAAAACATAAATTAACTAAATTACAACTAAATTTCAAAAATGGAAAATTGTTTCCCTTGTAAATGTGCGTAACCACGCCCATTACCAGCATTCACACGCTGGTTTCCTGCCTGGGAGTTACCCTCTAAATCGTCATTTGCATGTAGGTACAGTCAAGGTCAGCGTTAGCACGCTGGCCCTCTGGTTCTCTTAGACTTGAGCATAACCATTCATCCTTGGTACGCTTAGCTCATTGTAGGTATGCTCATGGTCAGCGTAGCTACGTTGAGCCTCTAGAATCTCTTCTTTCCAAGTGAACGTGGGCACGCTGAGCTGGGCGCTGGTATACTGGCCTGAAATTCAACATAAAATTTACACTAGCGTAGGTACGCTGAATGTCAACGTTAGTATGCTCAGGGGCCTTTTAACTCAATACATACTCTTTTCCATTTTGTTATCTTTTTATTCTTAATTTAAAGGAAAAATGCTAGATTAACAGTTAATTAGTGAAATTGTATAATTAACCAATACATCCTTATTCACCTCTAAACTTAATAATTAAACTCAATCTTTCACATAGACTAGGGATAAATATTAACAAATAATTAAGTCTTTTCAAGACTTATCACTTACCTCATCCTATGGTTACAGTTTGGAGGAAGGAAGGAAGTGGGCTTGTCGAAAATTCACCAAATGTCTTGAAACCCTCACCGATCATCGTCGATCGCTCTCGTACCTAAGGAGATGCAACATGCAAATTAAAATAAGAGAAGGAAGAGCCATAGTTTTTGGAACATACCAATAAAGGACAACCATGAAAATACAAAATTTCAATAGAAGAACAGAGTCATGAGACCAAGAATCATAGAAATTGAAAGCTTGCTTACCCTTCCCTAAGGAATCCACGACCAGAATGGTAAGATAAGGAAGAGTCCAACTACCAAATCAAGGATTCTAGATGAAGAGAAGTAAAGGGATTAGAGGCTGTCTTGGTGAGGGTTTTCCACAGGTTGGATAGTGAAAGAGGAAAAGGATGGGAACTTTAGTGGTGTATGGAGTTGATGAAGCCGTGAACTAAGTAGGAAGGTAGAGGTAATTTTTAGGTGTGATAAGGGCTGGAATTTGGAAGATTTGGTGGCTGTGTATGTGTTGAATAATTAAAGAGAAGGAGGATTGCCTTAGTGCTACCGAGAATGAAAGTAAGTCTTATTAGAATTTTTTTGGTAAGGATTTAATAAGTTTTGTGAGTGTAGTTAAGTTTTGCATGCCAATTTCAACGTGTAGCATAAGGGAGGAAGAGGATAAGTGGGTGGTGAGAAGATGAAGATGACACGTAGCCACCTAGGTGTCACGGGGTGGTGGTGAGGTTAGGAATCGGTGGCGGAAAAATTAACTCATTGCATAAGAAATTAAGATGTTCCAGATTTTTAGGAACCAAAAACTAAGGAGGTTAAAAATAAATGGTGATTAATTTGAGGAGTAGAAATCTCAAAAAATGGTTAACATTAAGTTTGTAGAGATTGTTTTTCTCTTTGAATGGACCAAGGTAAAGTGCTCTTGGAGCTCCTGAATCAGCTAGGGCTGTAAAGATAAATTTGTGAATATTTTTCCTTTGAGAATCAGCCTTAGTGCCCTTCATGAAACTTATAGGATTTCTCGACACGGAACCATAAAAAAAAGAACAAAGTGATTCCAGTATCATTTTAGGGAGATGTACAAATTTTTCTAAAAGGAGTCAGTGTTGTCACGAGAAATCAGAGGGTCCAGGAAGATTTGTAAAACTGTACTGATCTAGAAGGATTCAGCCTTCGCTGTCTCACAAAAAATGTAGAGAATTTTGTTACGGAGATTTTGACACTAGGTTTACGTGAACCAGAAGTCGTATAAAAAAGATGAATTTTTGAATGAACCATATGCAGAATAAAAAGCTCAAACAATGGAGTTTTGAGGTAAAATTACTTAACTCTCGGTTTAGGGGTGACAGAGTATGAATGTAGGCTCATGAAAAGAATTAGAGATTGGAGATCTCTTCATAATGAAGAAATCAATACCAGAATTACTCGATTCTAGTGCCGATTGGAAAGTTAGGCTCAAAACAATAAAGGTGTTCAGGCCGAGTTCGAGGGTTAAATTTGAATTAATCATTTTATTGAAAAACAAGGTTGATAGCGCCCAAATTAGGATTCAGCCCCTTTAGGAAAAGTTCCGAAAATGTCAAAACGAGTCATTAGAGACTGGCGGCACTACCATCAGATATCCCGAAGTACATGCACGATCAAACGTAAGAGAAACTTAAGGTTCTCGTTGGGTCGGTCAGACGGAGTCTGTCATCCTCGATTCTGTATAAGAGGGTCCTAATGGGACTAGTTTCCCTCTAAGATCACTAGTGTCAGGTTGAATTGCTGGAATCTAACTAACAGGTCCCGCAAGCGCACGGGTTATGTCGCGTGATATAAAAGATTATTGTATCCACAAGGTCTGTTTTCAAAGTACCAGCATATTGAAATTTAATTATCCACATAGTTTTATTTTTTTTGTTTTTGTAAAATAAAACTCAAAACAAAGTTTACACAGAATAAAAACAAATACAGAAACAAAATTTTCTAGACACTTAAAAATCAGAGTTAAGAGTATCTTGGGCTTCCGGGGGATCAAGACTTTATTTTATGCTAATAATTTTAACTTTTCATAAATAAGAATCAAATTTAGTTTTCCAAGGTAGATTTTCCTTAAGCTAATTAATACGTTCCCCTCGGAATCCTATTAATGTACCTAACGTACGGAGAACCGTGTTCAATCCCTAAGATAGGCCCTTTATTGTTTTATGAAAAACCCTTTTTATTCCTCAAAAGATTTTTGATTACTTTCACGGTTTTACCGAGGTCACAAAAAGTATTTCAAAACCTTAGGCTTAGTTCAAAAACTTTCCAGTAACAATAAATCTCTCGATTCTATTAATTACTTAAACTTACTAATATACTCGTAAGTATACAATTTTATTACTTAGGTTCTTGTTAGGAATCACTAAGAGCGTTGAGCATAATTTGAACTAAATGGAAAACAGAAATTTATTTAAATCAAAGTCAAAATAACATTAACATAAAATATTATCACACCCCCTTCATCCCAAGATAAAAGATTTATTTACTCATACAGAAAATAATATCCATACAGAAAGTAAAATGAAGCATAGAATACATTACAAAATAAAGAGGAAAAGTCACCAGGTTTCTATCATAAACTACTGCTATCTTTCCTCTGTTTCTTGTTGTATTTTCTGTTGTCTCTCTGTATTCTTACTACTCATTGTATTTTCACTCTCTTAATTCCTTGTGCCAATCAGCTTGCGTTTCTGACTCTTGTTCTCTCTTGTTCAGCTGTCGCCACCAATGGCTCACACTTCTCTCTGCTCCCTCTAAACTTCGACCCATTTCTTTAAGCATTTTGTTGGCAATATGGAGCAAAAGATGGATGTAACACCCCTAATTTTCTGTACTCGAATCTCGATGTGATCGTCATAAATAATATAAATGCGAAAAAAATTTTCGCATTCCAAACTAAGTTCTGCATCACACCAAAACTCGAATCACAGAAAACCAAAGTGTACAATTTTAATACATTAAACCTGGATCTATAGCTATTTCGCCCATAAAGGTATACCAAAAATAATAGAGTATACAGCGGAAGAATGTGTATACCGGGCACACACCTAGTCCCATATATGACGATATGAGAAAAGGCTAGGCTAGCATGCAATGGCATAATTATAAGCCTATTAAATAACCACCTCTTACACAATTACATATATTTTTTCATCATCCATCAATTCAAAGAATTATCTTATACATACTTAAAATCTCTAAATCATCTATATCATCATACACAATTTATTCATTACACATGAATTCATAAATGATGCCGGCCAAGGCACTTCCTCTACCACTATTTACCTTCACCCAAGTTTGATCTTTAAATCCGAATTTGTCCCATGGTAACCTGCATCACAATGCTAAAAAGGAGACCACATGGGAGAGTGAGTTATACATTCAAAATGACGAATAACATATATATTGTGATCATGTGTATATGCATACAAACATCATGTGTGTTTTGCTATCAAATCATCAAATTATCATTCATTAATCATCTCATCATTAGAATAGGCATACAAGCCTCATAAATCACAATCAATACCATAATAAGCACAACATATACACGATCACATACTTCAATACTTTGCCACTTATCAACAAGGGCATTTATATTCAATTTCATCATTAATTCATTGAGGTTTCACTCAAATACCTCCTCGCAAGGGGTTTCTCAACACTCGTGGTCATCCCATCACAAATGCCATGGTCTTAAAACAATGCATATGTCAACTGTTTAATGCATATGCAACGGATCCGATTTCATATCACGGGTGATCGCAACCACCATAATCAATCATTCATAATCATAGGTTTCCCGCCTCGCAAGGGGTACTCCCGCCTCATGATCGCAACCATGGGCATCATAGGTGCTCGCAAGCCCTTTATCATATCAAATACCTAGTGATCGCAACCACTGGCTCATTATCATACAATGGTCCCCGCAGGGCCTTTCACATTCCGTAATCAGGTGATCGCAACCACCATTACCATATCATATCATCATCACATTGGTTTCCCATCTCGCAAGAGGTACTCCCTTCATAGAATCCCGCAGGATCTTTCATCATTGTGATCGCAACCACATAAAACCAATGCTATGACATGCCATGAATGCAAGATGCAATAATGCATATGTTCAACAACAACCTCGCAAGGATATCTCACCCTCTCAATTAGGGTTATATTATATATTTTAGTTTTATCATCAATGGCATATAAATATTCACAAGGCTCCTCAAGGCACATCATTCAAATAATTGGCATCCAATAGCCACAACATCTATCACAATAATCCACATATGGATAACATAGGCATAGCAAACAACATAATATTAATCCACACATAAACGCATTCGAGGCACATTCACCATTCACATATTTGGCAATCATCATTGCCTCACATACATACAAGTCAACTACTTGTATCCACCACTAGAATGTCATAATATTTCCTTTTATATATCAATATCATTATATATATATTCATTGGAGATTTTCAACCCAACACAAGAGTATCATAATAATTCTCAATAATTAGCTATTGCCATTCTAACTAATTCAATACATATATATATAGCAATGCAAACATGAGTATCAATCACATACGATAATCATCAAATATATAACTCGTGCAATTTGAATGTTAACTCCTCTCCTACCTTAAGGGAAGAGCCGAACCATTCCAATGCTCCAAAAGTTCCTTTGCACCATTCGGAATACGATCTACATATTATACATATGCACTCATACAATTAATAAGCCATCACAAGGCATTCCTTATAGTTTTTAGACATTTTCTAGCTTATCATCAAGTCCTAGACTTGTTAAACACTAAGTTATATAATTGTATTAGGCTTCGGGAATTCCTTTCCCAAAGTCAAGATCCTTCAGATCATAAATGCCAACTAACCAAACAACTGCTACCAATACTCATTAATCACCATCAATAGCCATCTTCCATCATTAATATCCTTCTCCAATGTCATTAAACATACATTTTACTCTCCTTTCACACTTCCCCCAATTTATTAAAGTTAGGGTTTCACCAAAACCCATCAACATCATAATTGCTCATTTATTTTCCACCCATCCAAATATTAATTTATGCATCTCCATAATAACCCACCATTAAAGTCATAATAACAACACCCCACCTAGGGTTTCCTCACTTTAAACTTCTCCCAACAATCCCTATACACAATAAATACTCCTCCAAAACCAAAAACCCAAAATCTAGGGCATAAACTCATAAGGAATGGTGAGGAACTTACCTCACCCAAGAGTTGGCTATGAGCTCCCAAGGAAAAGAGAGATCCACATAAAAATAGAGGAGAAGAGTGGAAGAGGATTCAACCATGAGCTTCTCCCTTGAGCCTCCATGAAAACAAATATGGGAGAGGGTAAGAAAGCTCCACACGGTTTTGGTTTTTGGAGAGAAGAAAAGAGGATATGGAGAACAGCATGAAGAAGACGAAGAAAAATAATGAAGAAAGGAGGGGAAGAAGTGACGTGAAAGGTAGAAAGAAAGTAAGAGTTTTTGTCTTAATAAATGTTTCCCTTTAAAATATCTCACTATTACCTCATAATTACAAATGGCAGTCCAATAATCCATCATACCATGTTATATTTACTTTAATATCCTTTTATATCCTTAGAACTAAGTAAAAGAAGGGTCCACGTAATTAAACCGCGAGAAAAGGGAAGAAACACGCAAACAGGGTGTCACTCGCTCAAGCGAAACCCATATTCGCTTGAGCGGAACAGCTCTATCTCGCATAAGCCTCTCCATTCGCACAAGCGAAATAACCCCAGTACCTGTTTCCACACTCACTCGCCTGAGCGAGGTATTAATTCGCTTAAGCGAATCCAACCAGAAATCATCTTTCCCAGCACTCGGGTTTCTGTTGGTAGGATTCCTTAAAACCGACCCAATATTAATTCGATTTTCACTCGGCAAACTTCAACTAAATCCGAGTCATCTCACACTCGGCTTCCCACTTGACATAACAATCTAAACCGATCCACTTTCCATTCAACCAAGACATTTTGGGCCGACTCATACTCATATAGTCTCTAACTCGGCAATTCCAATCCAATCCAAGTCATCTCAATCAACCCTTCACTCGGTAATTTCTCTAAAACTGACCCATCACTTATTAGGTCTTCCACTCGGTAAATGAGGGGCATCCCACTCGGAATCCTAAATCCTTCCTCACTTAGAATATTTGCTTGTCAACACCACTCGGTGTATCACCACTATAAGTCACTCGGAATGTATTCCACATTCACCACTCGGTATATTTTCACATTTCTCACTCGGAGAATACGTAGACCTTCCTTCACTCAGAAGGGGTCTTCACAATCATACTCCACTCGGAAAAGAAGGACAAACATCATAGCCTCACTCGGAATTGGATCCAAGCCTCCTATATTTCTCTCGGAATTCATCAACTTAGAATTATTCACCCAACATTATTCATATTCCAGTAGGTAAGAAGCATCAAATCAACATAAATCCCTTATGTATATATGTATATTTTCATACATACAAACTTGTCCATAAATCCAATCTACCGACCCACATATATAATCATACACTCGGAATGCTTATTGCTTTCACACTCACTCAGGATTCTACTCGAATAAATAATTCAAAGGCTGGCTTCCTTTGTTTTTCCCACGAGTGAAGTCATTCCAAAATACTTCTGGACAACACACCCCACTTGGTGCCATTTCCACTCGAAAATTACACTCACAGAGAGACTTCCCTCGGAATGAGTTACCTTGAACTCGAATACTTCCACTCGGAACACAACTGCTCAGAATTTCACTCGGAAATTGATAACATCACAGAATTATTTTCTAAGGTTCTTACTCAAGGGAAATCTCGTTTAAAATCCCACACACTCACCACATACTTACCACACTCGGTCTAGTATAACTGTACCAGTCACACCAGAGTGAGCATCACCCAGCATTCATACTTCCCCTTTCGCTCAAGCTACTCACATTCGCTTGGGCGAAGAAAGATCCAGTGACCAATTCCTCACTGGCTTGCTCAAGCTGATCCCTCACTCGCTTGAGCGAATGCCATTTCTCAGACCCTTCGCTTGGGCGAGACTCCATTCGCTTGAGCGAATTTCCTCCAGAGAGCAACACTGATACATAGGCAATTTCGCTTGAGCGAAATTAACCTTCGCCTGAGCGAAAATTGCCCAGAAACCATAAGGCCAACACAGGGAATCCTCGCCTGGGCGAGATCCCTTCTCGCTTGGGCGAGACTATCAACACAGAGGTAGGAAACACAGATTTCACACAGTCCAACTTATGAAACTTCATCATAAGCCAATTTAATCACATCCATACTATCATATACATCATATAAGACATATTTAACTTGTTCCTAAGTATTCTCATTCAGAATTCCTCATTATAAATCAAATTAGATTTATTCCACATATTCTCACCCATCTTCCTCAATAAGCATCAACTATTTGCCATTCACATTAATTATTCATTCCTTTGTAAAATTCGGGGTGTTACAATTCACCCCACCTAAAAAGAATTTCGTCCTCGAAATTCAACATCAATTCCCATGACACAAGGCCATACCTCAGGCCATACATCAACAAGATTCAACAATACCATGAAATGACCTTGGACTTCTCAAAGTCCATCAAGACATGTTCATCTCACACCATTGTTCCTAACAAATTTCTACATCAAGCATCTCATATGTTATCAATTACAACTTATCCAACAGAGCTCGCATGTTCATACTCAGTATGACCAGATAGGCTCAGTACATTCACCATAAGCAGCTACAATCCCTACACTTACCCGGCCTATGTGTTGCTGCATCCGACATACAGGAAGGCGTCCCAATCCTGTAGTGATGACCACAAACATATAAAGTCGGCGCATAAGTGCATGTTGCCACAATGCCTATGGCATGTAAGACCATATCGGAACCAGTACCTCGTATTCCCATTGCTTATATTGGTTACATATATTCAAACGATACTAGTTTATGTAAGACTTGGTGACAATCCTCACCAGTCCACAACCAAAATACTCATATTTCATCATCATCATATAGATAATTTGGCATCCATCATGCCATATCAATCATTAAATATTGTTTAACATCATAATAAATCAATGTATTAACCATAATTCTTCCATCATCACAAGGTAAATACCCTATCTTTGGGTTTTATTCATCCAAATCCATGCTCAATTAATCTAAAATTCTTATTTTACTTACATATTTGCTGGCTATAAATCAATTCGAACCTTAAAAGATTCATCAACTCTTATCAAATAGGCTACATAATCAAATAATGAGTTTTCGCATTGGGTATTCTCTTTACAGATCACAATTAAGGCTCATAAACTAAACATATAACTCACATTATATCACATCATTATGTGGTTTCTATCACCAATATAGCACCCTTCAAATAAAATAGGGGGTAATGACATGGTTAAATTTCTATTCATCAACTCATGATCACAATTGACATCTCTCAACACAACATTCATTGTCATTCAATATGATCAATCACAATCATCCTCAATCGGATTCCTTACCCATTTCACTCGGCTATAAAACTCAACATCTTCGTCAATAATACAATCCCTCAATCGGATTTCACTTCTAGTTTGCTCCAATACTATGTCAACAATATTCACACTCCGAGCCACGCTCAAGGAGTCTGTCCGAGCCCAGCTCTAGGACTTAAGCATATCCATCACCTGTCATCTGATATCCAACGCCAATGCACTCGACATATCATCAAACGTCTTATCTCACGCTTAGTGCCCCAGGCACTGCCCGAGTCCAACCCGGGTCTTTCATCATAATCAACATTAGGACCATGTCCTCTTCACTCGGGATAACACCCTCGTGGCACCCCGCAAGGTGTTCATATTCAATACACAATAATACGTATGCATATGAAATTCAACTCATATTCATTCGATTGCCCACTCGGAAATCTGCGTTAAACATTAAATTCATTCCGCAACTCAACAACAGTCAGATGACTCGGCTTATACCACATTCACTCGGCAATCCTATGCCATTCACTCGGATTATCATCGATTCACTCGGATTATCATCGATTCACTCGGATTTACCCTTTACAGTAAGCATTTCATGCTTTCCTCCATAAAGTCCACTCGACATTCATCATAACAGTCCCCATACATGCATTTATCACAAGTATATGCATGAACAAGCATCATACGCATTTAATCATACCATCACAAATATAGGGACCAATTTAATTAATTCTCTTCAACAATTGATCATACAAGATCATACCAAATCCATCTAGGTCATCACACCTAGTGGGTCATAATTAAATAAATCCTTCACTCGGTTTTCATACATCAACACCGAGACTCAATCTCAATCTAACAGGTATTCGATTTCACATTTAATCATTTATCACATATTCAAATTCCCAATCTAGGAAATACAACAAATCACTTATATCATATAACACATAGGGTTCTTGTGCCTAGGATATAAAATCCATCCTTCACAAATGGTACAACCAAACATTTAAATTCAAACATACCCATACTAGGGAATTACTCAATATTATTCATTCAACTCAAGCATATGAGTTTCATTTCATTTAACAAACATTCTTTGGCTAAACGCCACAAGCACAATGCATATAAGAAATCTAATCACAATTTATATTCCAAGTGCATATGCACATCAAGATCTCAACATATATGGTCTATTACCATATCAATTTCTTTCTCAATATCTCCTATCCGTAATTAACATACGGCATAGGTCCATCATTAAATCAATATATACATATCATATCCATGATCAACACATGGCATCAAATCATCATCATATCAATTCATTTTTCATATCTCATATTCACATCGCAATATTTCATTTCCATGATTAACATTCAATCATGGATTCATCATCAATCAATTTGCATTATATATATCAACATCAATGCACAATTACAATATATTCGTCATTCGAAGGTAATAGGGTAAGGAAATTGGCCGGTCTTACACAATACATACATCCATCATATGTCAAGAAATTTCATTCATTCATATTCAATTCCACAATTCATTCATGATTATCAATGAGCAACTAGGCTCCATAAATTTATCATATAACTCCAATGATAAAGGGTATACTTCCCATAGTCAATAACCACATCTTATAAATCACAATCTCACAAAAGTCCTCATTGAGCACCAATCCCAGCTCAACTTTAACCATTCACGATAATTCCTCAATAAGCAAATATACCCTATAATCAATTCTCAATTCCTAGACACTTAGTACATCATAGGTCCATGTAGGGCAATAAAACATAATATTATCCTCTAAATAATTATCATTCTTAATTCTATACCAACATCCAGATCCCAATAATGAGCATCCTGCTCCAAAAATCGTCTTAGAAGTCTCACCATTGCGAAATCATCCTCTAGCCATTCATAATATCAATTATCTTAAAGCAATCATGCTCGGGTAGTAACCAATAATTCTTATTCAGAGCAACATATGCTCCGATACCACCTTTGTAACACCCCTGATTTTCTGTACTCGAATCTCGATGTGATCTTCATAAATAATATAAATGCGAAAAAAAATTTTGCGTTCCAAACTAAGTTCTGCATCACACCAAAACTCGAATCACAGAAAACCAAAGTGTACAATTTTAATACATTAAACCTGGATCTATAGCTAGTTCGCCCATAAAGGTATACCAAAAATAATAGAGTATACAGCGGAAGAATGTGTATACCGGGCACACACCTAGTCCCATATATGACGATATGAGAAAAGGCTAGGCTAGCATGCAATGGCATAATTATAAGCCTATTAAACAACCACCTCTTACACAATTACATATATTTATTCATCATCCATCAATTCAAAGAATTATCTTATACATACTTAAAATCTCTAAATCATCTATATCATCATACACAATTTATTCATTACACATGAATTCATAAATGATGCCGGCCAAGGCACTTCCTCTACCACTATTTACCTTCACCCAAGTTTGATCTTTAAATCTGAATTTGTCCCATGGTAACCTGCATCACAATGCTAAAAAGGAGACCACATGGGAGAGTGAGTTATACATTCAAAATGACGAATAACATATATATTGTGATCATGTGTATATGCATACAAACATCATGTGTGCTTTGCTATCAAATCATCAAATTATCATTCATTAATCATCTCATCATTAGAATAGGCATACAAGCCTTATAAATCACAATCAATACCATAATAAGCACAACATATACACGATCACATACATCAATACTTTGCCACTTATCAACAAGGGCATTTATATTCAATTTCATCATTAATTCATTGAGGTTTCACTCAAATACCTCCTCGCAAGGGGTTTCTCAACACTCGTGGTCATCCCATCACAAATGCCATGGTCTTAAAACAATGCATATGTCAACTGTTTAATGCATATGCAACGGATCCGATTTCATATCACGGGTGATCGCAACCACCATAATCAATCATTCATAATCATAGGTTTCCCGCCTCGCAAGGGGTACTCCCGCCTCATGATCGCAACCATGGGCATCATAGGTGCTCGCAAGCCCTTTATCATATCAAATACCTAGTGATCGCAACCACTGGCTCATTATCATACACTGGTCCCCGCAGGGCCTTTCACATTCCGTAATCAGGTGATCACAACCACCATTACCATATCATATCATCATCACATTGGTTTCCCGTCTCGCAAGAGATACTCCCTTCATAGAATCCCGCAGGATCTTTCATCATTGTGATCGCAACCACATAAAACCAATGCTATGACATGCCATGAATGCAAGATGCAATAATGCATATGTTCAACAACAACCTCGCAAGGATATCTCACCTTCTCAATTAGGGTTATATTATATATTTTAGTTTTATCATCAATGGCATATAAATATTCACAAGGCTCCTCAAGGCACATCATTCAAATAATTGGCATCCAATAGCCACAACATCTATCACAATAATCCACACATGGATAACATAGGCATAGCAAACAATATAATATTAATCCACACATAAACTCATTCGAGGCACATTCACCATTCACATATTTGGCAATCATCATTGCCTCACATACATACAAGTCAACTACTTGTATCCACCACTAGAATGTCATAATATTTCCTTTTATATATCAATATCATTATATATATATTCATTGGAGATTTTCAACCCAACACAAGAGTATCATAATAATTCTCAATAATTAGCTATTGCCATTCTAACTAATTCAATACATATATATATATATAGCAATGCAAACATGAGTATCAATCACATACGATAATCATCAAATATATAACTCATGCAATTTAAATGTTAACTCCTCTCCTACCTTAAGGGAAGAGCCGAACCATTCCAATGCTCCAAAAGTTCCTTTGCACCATTCGGAATACGATCTACATATTATACATATGCACTCATACAATTAATAAGCCATCACAAGGCATTCCTTATAGTTTTTAGACATTTTCTAGCTTATCATCAAGTCCTAGACTTGTTAAACACTAAGTTATATAATTGTATTAGGCTTCGGGAATTCCTTTCCCAAAGTCAAGATCCTTCAGATCATAAATGCCAACTAACCAAACAACTGCTACCAATACTCATTAATCACCATCAATAGCCATCTTCCATCATTAATATCCTTCCCCAATGTCATTAAACATACATTTTACTCTCCTTTCACACTTCCCCCAATTTATTAAAGTTAGGGTTTCACCAAAACCCATCAACATCATAATTGCTCATTTATTTTCCACCCATCCAAATATTAATTTATGCATCTCCATAATAACCCACCATTAAAGTCATAATAACAACACCCCACCTAGGGTTTCCTCACTTTAAACTTCTCCCAACAATCGCTATACACAATAAATACTCCTCTAAAACCAAAAACCCAAAATCTAGGGCATAAACTCATAAGGAATGGTGAGGAACTTACCTCACCCAAGAGTTGGCCATGAGCTCCCAAGGAAAAGAGAGATCCACATGAAAATAGAGGAGAAGAGTGGAAGAGGATTCAACCATGAGCTTCTCCCTTGAGCCTCCATGAAAACAAATATGGGAGAGGGTAAGAAAGCTCCATACGGTTTTGGTTTTTGGAGAGAAGAAAAGAGGATATGCAGAACAGCATGAAGAAGACGAAGAAAAATAATGAAGAAAGGAGGGGAAGAAGTGACGTGAAAGGTAGAAAGAAAGTAAGAGTTTTTGTCTTAATAAATGTTTCCCTTTAAAATATCTCACTATTACCTCATAATTACAAATGGCAGTCCAATAATCCATCATACCATGTTATATTTACTTTAATATCCTTTTATATCCTTAGAACTAAGTAAAAGAAGGGTCTACATAATTAAACCGCGAGAAAAGGGAAGAAACACGCAAACAGGGTATCACTCGCTCAAGCGAAACCCATATTCGCTTGAGCGGAACAGCTCTATCTCGCATAAGCCTCTCCATTCGCACAAGCGAAATAACCCCAGTACCTGTTTCCACACTCACTCGCCTGAGCGAGGTATTAATTCGCTTAAGCGAATCCAACCAGAAATCATCTTTCCCAGCACTCAGGTTTCTGTTGGCAGGATTCCTTAAAACCGACCCAATATTAATTCGATTTTCACTCGGCAAACTTCAACTAAATCCAAGTCATCTCACACTCGGCTTCCCACTTGACATAACAATCTAAACCGATCCACTTTCCATTCAACCAAGACATTTTGGGCCGACTCATACTCATATAGTCTCTCATTCGGCAATTCCAATCCAATCCGAGTCATCTCAATCAACCCTTCACTCGGTAATTTCTCTAAAACTGACCCATCACTTATTAGGTCTTCCATTTGGTAAATGAGGGGCATCCCACTCGGAATCCTAAATCCTTCCTCACTTAGAATATTTGCTTGTCAACACCACTCGGTGTATCACCACTATAAGTCACTCGGAATGTATTCCACATTCACCACTCGGTATATTTTCACATTTCTCACTCGGAGAACACGTAGACCTTCCTTCACTCAGAAGGGGTCTTCACAATCATACTCCACTCAGAAAAGAAGGACAAACATCATAGTCTCACTCGGAATTGGATCCAAGCCTCCTATATTTCTCTCGGAATTCATCAACTTAGAATTATTCACCCAACATTATTTATATTCCAGTCGGTAAGAAGCATCAAATCAACATAAATCCCTTATGTATATATGTATATTTTCATACATACAAACCTGTCCACAAATCCAATCTACCTACCCATATATATAATCATACACTCGGAATGCTTATTGCTTTCACACTCACTCAGGATTCTACTCGGATAAATAATTCAAAGGCTGACTTCCTTTGTTTTTCCCACGAGTGAAGTCATTCCAAAATACTTCCGGACAACACACCCCACTCGGTGCCATTTCCACTCGGAAATTACACTCACAGAGAGACTTCCCTCGGAATGAGTTACCTTGAACTCGAATACTTCCACTCGGAACACAACTGCTCAGAATTTCACTCAGAAATTGACAACATCACAGAATTATTTTCTAAGGTTCTTACTCAAGGGAAATCGTTCAAAATCCCACACACTCACCATATACTTACCACACTCGGTCTAGTACAACTGTACTAGTCACACCTGAGTGAGCATCACCCAGCATTCATACTTCCCCTTTCGCTCAAGCTACTCACATTCGCTTAGGCGAAGAAAGATGTAGTGACCAATTCCTCACTGGCTCGCTCAAGCTGATCCCTCACTCGCTTGAGCGAATGCCATTTCTCAGACCCTTCGCTTGGGCGAGACTCCATTCGCTTGAGCGAATTTCCTCCAGAGAGCAACACTGATACATAGGCAATTTCGCTTGAGCGAAATTAACCTTCGCCTGAGCGAAAATTGCCCAGAAACCATAAGGCCAACACAGGGAATCCTCGCCTGGGCGAGATCCCTTCTCGCTTGGGCGAGACTATCAACACAGAGGTAGGAAACGCAGATTTCACACAGTCCAACTTATGAAACTTCATCATAAGCCAATTTAATCACATCCATACTATCATATACATCATATAAGACATATTTAACTTATTCCTAAGTATTCTCACTCAGAATTCCTCATTATAAATCAAATTAGATTTATTCCACATATTCTCACCCATCTTCCTCAATAAGCATCAACTATTTGTCATTCACATTAATTATTCATTCCTTTGTAAAATTCGGGGTGTTACAATGGAAACCATTCACGTTAAGTGCTGTCCCAATTTTCTGCATTGGAAGGCATTGGATAGATGAATAATTGATTAAAATATTTTTCTAATGGTTCATGTTGGCCATGTGATGCATTTTTGCAATAAAATATAGAATGGGTAGGAGTTTGTTGTAACCTGGGAATTTTTATAGGTGGAAGCAAATGAGTGGAATTAAAAATATGGCACATGGGGACCCTTGTTGGAAGCATTTTGACGTGAAAGCTTGAAGGAAGGAAGAGACTTCACATGAATGAAGGAAGTGTAGCTTCATGGTCTTTAAAAATTAAAACAAAGAAGACCCCTTTTCTTTGGCTTTCAACGTGAAAGGTGTATGGAGAAGCATCGTGCATGGCTTAAAAATTCAGGATGTGTAAGCCTTTGAAAATTCAATATTTTACAATTCCCATCAGTATTCACGTTGGGAAGTCATGGGCTGCACAATGAATGAATAAAATATTCAATTGGTAGGAAACAACATGACCACTCAATGTTAATATTAAAAAAATGAAAAATGGGTATTTCAAATTACACAAATACTTCATTTAGCTATGCATTTCACGTCAGAGGCTTGCAAAATTAGAATAAATTTGCTTATTGTATTCATGAAATAAGCTGCACAAAGACGTTAATTCCTTGACCAATTTCACGTTAATATGCTTGCCAATTTAGAAGCAATTTAACGTGAAAGCTAATGGAGGAGGTGGATCAAATTTATTTTGCATTTAGAGAAACAAACATTTTAATTAATTTAAATGGAATATTTAAAAATTAATTTTTGTAGAAGTGGAATTATGATTTAAGTTCTTGACACTTTGAAGTACTAAATTTTAGCACTAATCCTTATAATTTTCTGATTCTAAAAAAAATATTTTTTTAAATGTTCCATTTAAATTAATTCATACAAAATACAACATTTGAACAATAACAGTGAAAAGAAAGCAGAAACCATGAAATCAAGAGAAAATGATACAATAAACTTGGAATTTTAAATAAATTAAATAGTGAAAAATAGTGTTTTAAAACAATTATCAAAATACCCCAAATCAAAACATTACTTTTCCTCAAGCAATCACCATGTTCACAAGATAAGATACAGAAAACACTAAGCTCAGTAACTAAGGAATCCAAAATAGAGAAACAGATTTATTCAAATGTCAAAATTAATTTTCTTATGTGAGTCAATTTTCATTGTCAAGACAGAGGATACTCTTCTCGCAATTTTCACTCAAGTGTTTCAAGGTTTGTGTATCACTCCAATCATCATAGTCAAAAAAATATTACCATAAGCTTGTTAATAAACCAAAAACTCCATAGTTTAGATAGAAAGTATGTCAAAGTCAAAAGGTCTTTCAAAGGATTGTAACGGGGCTATGGGTTGTATTGTCAAGGTAGGAATTTCAAGAAAAATGGAATACAAAAGGGCTTAAATAGTCATGAATGATTCAAATTACCATCATAAATACTAACAAAACAAATTTATATATATATATATATATATATATTTTTGAACTTTTGTGGACTTTTTATAATTCATTCAATATCATCCTTTTGATTTTCTTTCTTTTTCTTGCTTTGCTTTACATCCCATAACATATTTTTCTTAAGTTCTTTTTACTTCTTTGCTCTACTAAATTTCTAACTTTTTCACCATTAAGAGAACATTAGTCAATGAAAGGCTTCAAAGAAAAGTTTTCACTTTCAGGCTCAAAAGGGGCAACTAGAGGTCAAATTGTGCAAAGATTCTAAGGCTTGAGAGTAAGACCTAATTGTGCCTTTATCATCCTAAGACATGCAATCAAAAAACCATTTTGAATTAGTTGAAAAACAAGTTCTAGAATATTAATTACTATGAGATTCACTCAATCAAGAAAATATGGGTTTGAAAATTTGTTTGATAAATTACCCATTTTGGCTCAAGTCTTACCATGGAAAGTCTTTTCAAAGAAAATTTAAATCACATAAGGTTCATTTAGACATTGATTTGGCATTTAAACAATCAAAATTTTTAAAAATTTTACTTAAAATTTTGGGGTCCTTAGATACTTTAGCTTTATGTTCGAAGTTAATAATCATGAAATCATGGTAAATTACAAGATTACAAACAAAACAAGGAAAATCAAACACATGTAAAATAAAATAACAATCACACAACATAAACAAAACAGTTAAGTTTTCTTATCTACCACCCCAAACCAGAATTTGACATTATCCACAATGTTAAAATGGATGATAAAAGGATAAGAAAACTTACCTAAAGTCACCCCAAACCAGAATTTTGATAATTTTTTTTATTTTTATATATTTTTTATTTTTATTTTTTTTTTAACTTGGAAAAAAATAAAGACATGGGGTTACCTCCCCACAAGTGCTAATTTTAACGTCTTCAGCCAGACTCTATACCTCAATCACAGTCAAGAACCGATTAGGGCCTAGAAATTCATACCTTAGTATGGAACGTAAAGGTTTAAGTTCAACATTTGGGCTCGCCATTTTTCTACACATGACCTCAGTATCATGTCTCAGTGGTATGTTACCTTCACTGCTTTTTGATGTTCCTGTAAACTTATTCAGAAAAACAGATTCAAGTGGGTCATTAAGAACAGTTTCTTCCTTCACCACTCGGTCAACAATTTCAATTCTACAGCAAACATTATCATGAGAAGGTTTTATCAAAACATCTTTCAAATTAAAATCAACCTTTTGGTCTTCTATAGTCAGAGACAACTTACCATTCTTTACATCGATCACAGCACCTGTTGTGGCTAAAAAAGGCCTACCTAATATAATGGGGATCATAGAATCCTCATCTATCTCTAGCATAACAAAATCAGCAGGGATAAAAAATTTTCCTACCTTAATAGGAACATCCTCTAAGATACCTACAAGATACTTAATGGACCTATCAGCCAATTGTAAACACATCCTAGTAGGTTTCAATTCACCCAATCATAATTTTTCAAAAATAGATAAAGGCATCAAACTAACACTAGCTCCTAAATCACATAATGCCCTATCTATTGTCATGTTACCAATCATACATGGGATAGAGAAACTACCAGGATCCTGAAGCTTAGGTGGTAGCTTCTTTTGAATTAAAGCACTACACTCTTCAGTAAGTGCCACTGTACCGTCTTCTTCCAGCTTTCTTTTGTTGGACAAAATATCCTTCAAGAACTTTGCATAGATAGGCATTTATGGCAAAACATCTATGAAGGGAATATTAACATACAATTTCTTTAAAACTTCAAGAAACTTACCAAATTGTTTGTCCAACTTTGCTCTAGCTAGGCGCTGAGGAAATGGAATGGGAGGTTGATATGGCTTAACCTCTTCTTTCTTTTCTTGTGGTTTTTTTTCCTTATTCACCGGGTGAGATAGAGACTCATCCAATTTCTTTTTCTCCTCAGTCTTGCCAACTAGACCATCATATTGAGTACCACTCCTAAGAGTGATAGCCATGGCATGGTTAGAAGGTCCAGCCTCGGGTTTCCCAAGAAATGTTCCTGGCACTCTTTAAGAGTAGGAGGCTTGTTGGGCAATTTGATTCTCTAGTATTTTGTTATGGGTGGCAAGAGAGTCCACTTTTGAAGCTAAGGTCTTTATTGTATTGGAGAACTCATTATTCTGCTTCAGTTGAGTACCTACAAATGTCTCCATTAAGGACTCTAGTTTTGATTTCTGTGGAATATAGGGTCCTTGTTGAGGGTTGTAGTTACTTTGATTACCTCGGAATGGAGGTGGCCTATTTTGGAAACCAGGTGGACCTTGTGGAGGTCTGTAGTTACTTTGATAATTTTCACCATAGCTTCCAATAGCATCTACCTGATGCATTTCTTGCTCAGCATTTTGAGTTACTTCTAGTTGGCAACCTGAGATATTGTGACCTGGAACATCACACAACTCACAGACAATATTAGTAGGACCTGCTCCTAACTTATCAAATTTTACAGATAATGCCTCAACTTTAGCAGTAAACAAAGAAATAACATCAACATAATACTTACCTAGAGTTTTTGAAGGTAAAGTCCTTTCGGAAGACCACTGGTAGGTATTTTGGGGGATTTCTTCAATCAGGTTGGTTGCTTCCTCCATATTTTTACTCATGAATGCTCCTCCAGCTGCAGTATCTAAAGAGATCTTTTGTGTGGAAGTTAGTCCATTATAGAAAATATGGACTGCCAACCACCTTTCTATCCCATGGTGAGGACACTCTCTCAGCATCTCCTTGTATCTCTCCCAGGCTTCATACAGTGATTCATCATCTCTTTGTGTAAAATTTATGATTTGTTTTCTCAGCGCATCAGTCTTATTCCTTGGGTACCATTTGTTGATAAAAGCATTGGACAATTGTTCCCAAGTTGTAATGGAGCCTTCGGGGAGTGAGTACAACCAAGCCCTCACTTTATCCCGTAGTGAGAAAGGGAAAAGTCTCAAGCGAATGGCATCATTGGTGGCTCCATTTATTTTCAAGGTGTCACAGTATTCAAGAAAGATTTGAAGATGAAGATTCGGATCTTCGGAGGGTAATCCTCCGAATTGGTTCTGCTGAACCATAGAGAGTAGTGAAGGCTTCAATTCAAAATTGTTAGCCTCCACTGTGGGTCTAAGGATGCTAGACCCTCTTCCATTTGTACTTGGAGCAGCAAAATCTCTTAAGGCTCTATTTTGGTCTGTCATTTATTTTTTTTTCTTGTTTTTGATGTTTTTGTTGTTTTCTCAAAGCTCTAAGCGTACGTTCTATCTCAGGGTCAAATCCTAAGTTTAGATCGACACTACGGCTTTGTCATATAAAAAGAAAATAAATGATAAATAAAATAGACAATCACAAAAGTAAAATAACAACAGATACACAGAATAAAGAACAAAATACAAAATAACAAACAGAATAAAATAAGTAATAAAAATATAGAAAAATATTCAAATAAATATACAGAAAAAGAAACAAACAAAACAAATAAAATAAAACAAAATAAAAAGAATATTAACAAGAATGATCTAATCGAATTTCAATATTGCCGATATTTAAAGGATAACAGTCCCTGGCAACGGCGCCAAAAACTTGACAAGGCCCGTAAGCGCACGGGTTATGTCGCGTGATATAAAAGATTATCGTATCCATAGGGACTGTTTTTAAAGTACTAGCATATTGAAATTTAATTATCCACACAGTTTGATTTTTTTTGTTTTTGTAAAATAAAACTCAAAACAAAGTTTACACAGAATAAAAATAAATATAGAAACAAAATTTTCTAGACACTTAAAAATCAGAGTTAAGAGTATCTTGGGATTCCGGGGGATCAAGACTTTATTTTATGCTAATAATTTTAACTTTTCATAAATAAGAATCAAATTAAGTTTTCCAAGGCAGATTTTCCTTAAGCTAATTAATATGTTCCTCTCGGAATCCTATCAATGTATCTAACATACAGAGAACCGCGTTCAATCCATAAGATAGGCCCTTTACTGTTTTATGAAAAACCCTTTTTATTCCTCAAAAGATTTTTGATTACTTTCACGGTTTTACCGAGGTCACAAAAAGTATTTCAAAAACTTAGGCTTAGTTCAAAAGCTTTCCAGTAACAATAAATCTCTCGATTCTATTAATTACTTAAAATTACTAATATACCCGCAAGTATACAGTTTTATCACTTAGGTTCTTGTTAGGAAACACTAAGAGCATTGAGCATAATTTGAACTAAATGGAAAACAAAAATTTATTTAAATCAAAATCAAAATAACATTAACATAAAATATTATAACACCCCTTCATCCTAAGATAAAAGATTTAGTTACTCATACAGAAAATAATATCCATACAGAAAGTAAAATGAAGCATAGAATATATTACAAAATAAAGAGGAAAAGTCACCAGGTTTCTATCACAAACTGCTGATATCTTTCCTCTGTTTCCTGCTGTATTTTCTGTTGTCTCTCTGTATTTTTACTACTCACTATATTTTCACTCTCTTAATTCCTTGTGCCAATCAGCTTGCATTTCTGACTCTTGCTCTCTCTTGTTCATCTCTCGCCACCAATGGCTCACACTTCTCTCTGCTCCCTCTAAACTTCGTCCCATTTCTTTAAGCATTTTGTTGGCAATATGGAGCAAAAGATGGAAACCATTCACGTTAAGTGTTATCCCAATTTCTGCATTGGAAGGCATTGGATAGATGAATAATTGATTAAAATATTTTTCTAATGGTTCATGTTGGCCATGTGATGCATTTTTGCAATAAAATATAGAGTGGGTAGGAGTTTGTTGTAACCGTGGGAATTTTTATAGGTGGAAGCAAATGAGTGGAATTAAAAATATGGCACATGGGGACCCTTGTTGGAAGCATTTTGACGTGAAAGCTTGAAGGAAGGAAGAGACTTCACGTGAATGAAGGAAGTGTAGCTTCATGGTCTTAAAAAATTAAAACAAAGAAGACCCCTTTTTCTTTGGTTTCCAACGTGAAAGGTGTATGGAGAAGCATCATGGATGGCTTAAAAATTCAGCATGTGGGTCCATTTAGCCTTTGAAAATTCAACATTTTACAATTCCCGTCAGCATTCACGTTGGGAAGTCATGGGCTGCACAATGAATGAATAAAATATTCAATTGGTAGAAAACAACATGACCACTCAATGTTAATATTAAACAAATGAAAAATGGGTATTTCAAATTGCACAAATACTTCATTCAGCTATGCATTTCACGTTAGAGGCTTGCAAAATTGGAATAAATTTGCTTATTCTATTCATGAAACAAGCTGCACAAAGACGTTAATTCCTTACCCAATTTCACGTTAATATGCTTGCCAATTTAGAAGCAATTTAACGTGAAAGCTAATGGAGGAGGTGGATCAAATTTATTTTGCATTTAGAGAAACAAACATTTTAATTAATTTAAATAGAATATTTAAAAATTAATTTTTATAGAAGTGGAATTATGATTTAAGTTCTTGACACTTTGAAGTACTAAATTTTAGCACTAATCCTTATAATTTTCTAATTCTAAAAAAATATTTTTTTAAATGTTCCATTTAAATTAATTCATACAAAATACAACATTTGAACAATAACAGTGAAAAGAAAGCAGAAACCATGAAATCAAGAGAAAATGATACAATAAACTTAGAATTTTAAATAAATTAAATAGTGAAAAATAGTGTTTTAAAACACTTATCACTAACCTCTAGCTGGGTCCCACAGTTCAAATCTGAGGAACCCGATAATGTTTTATTGTTTAAATATAATTACTAATAAACAATTAAATAAATACTAATAAAATATTGTTATAATTAATTATATATATATTTTTTTCAAAATAATTATTATTAATATTAATTAAATATTTAAATATCTAAATAACTAATAATAATCAATTATTATATATTAATTAATCCTAATATAGAAATATTGTAATGATTATTAACCAATTAATATCAAATTAAACAATATAATCATCATTAATTATTTACTAATACTAATGCGTTATTTTCTAATTTATTGGTATTATCAAACACCCGCCTTATTATTACTCTCTTATCTCGACTCCTCTCTATACATACCAATCTCTTTGTACTAGATTCCCTTATATTTTTTTGGAACTTCTATTCTAATATCTTACTGACCTCCTTTCTTGTTATTTCCTCATACTTGGAATAATTCAGGAATTAGGATGAAGCCTTAAACTCTCTTCATAAGGCTTAGTAGAACACTCCCAGGGTTCCTAAGAGTATGTGTCCTTACTCTAAAAACCAGGATTGTTACATTCAACATTAGTTATATGTATAAAATTATTTATATTTTGATCATTTATATTTTTGCTCCTATACATATATCATATATACGTATATTTTATTTTTGTTGATATATATATATATATTATATTTATGTTTTAGTATTGTGAATACCTATATATATACCTTATATTTTATTTATGTATATCTATATGCATTATTTACATTTCTTTTGAGAAAAATTAAAATTATCATAAATTATCAAAATACTCTGAATTTTTAAATTACTATACATTAATATTGTGATCGTGACAATATACAAAAGCATTTGGTGTGTGCATGTAGTGAATAAGTTGAAGAAATTATATAAATGAAATCACAAGTATGAAATATATAAATTTGATAATAAGTTTGGAAAGTTTAAATCCTTGTCTTATAATAATAAGAGAATTTTGGTTTATAAATAAATATTTATCTAAGTAATTACTATGCTAAGTTTTATATCTATTTTTACTTTTAAATTCCAATAATATTTGAAGCTATAAAATTAGTTAATTATTTATCTGTTAATATTGACAAGTATTCTCCATTGTGTTTTGGATTTTAGATATTATAAATAAAATATTATTTCCTCAATATATTCACTAAATGATAGAATGATATTTTAAAAGCTTTGATACTTAATTTAAAAGATGCATTTGATGTTGATCTATTATACAACTGTCTAGGAATTTTTTAAGTGTAACAAATTGTATTTTGAATTTGGAAAATATCTAATGTATAGAGAAAACTCTACCAAAATTTTAGTAAACGCCACAGAGAATTATAGAAATTAAGTATCTAAAAGCTTTAACAAGTTTAAATTCATAATGTAGGATATGCATCATATAGTAGTGAAAGATATGAATGTAGTTTGGAGATACAGGTTATAATCCAATGAATACATTAAAGGTGATTTAATTGCAAACATTGAGATGAAAGTGTTAGGAATCCTATTAGGGTCAGGCAGCGGAAACACAAAGGATTCCCAAGAAAGAATTGCAAACACGTATGTCTCAAAGCATTATGCTAAATTAAAATTTTAATTAGGGTTTACCTCTTGTAGATGCAGAACAAGATCCTCGATCGAAGCAATTGTAGCTTCGCCCTTAGGAGTCCACATGAGAACTCCCACCAGAAAACTAACGATCCGAATGCTAGTACGGAATTTTAGTGTAATCTAATTTCTGAGCACAAGCCTATGAGCATCTCATGCTCTATATATAGGCCTAGGTCTTGACCTGAGCTCTCATTAAACATTGGGCTCCTGACTCATTCTAAATGAGTTAGGCCCAAATAGTTTTATTTTCAGTCCAACTAAAATAAAACTATCCTCTGGTGGGCTTACTCTATGTGTGTGACCCTATAGGTAAAATATTCGGTTATATTAATAATAAACTATTTTATTATTAATATAAAATAAGAGCGGTATCTAGCAATACATCATTATGTCCGAATATTATTTATCATCGACATGACCTATAAGTGATAATTATTTTATATATCTATTCCTTTTGTCACGATATCTAATTGGGCCCAAGGCATGGTCGTCGTCATCCTTGTATGGCCCAATTCATTTTACTTGATACCAGAGTAGACTTTATAGAATAAATATCTAATATTTATTCGTCCTAGCATGGCCATGCATTTCATTAGTCTCACTCCATCAAGTGGCCCATAGATATCACTCCTGTCACATAGGAGAGACAAATTCCATCTACATCACTAACATCCCTCTGCATAATTTATCTGCCTAATCACAATCTTTATGGTCATCTTATTATAGATAACGTTTGATTGTATTAAAACAATAAACTCCTTATGTAGGAATCATAGTGACTTCAGGTCGAAGGACTACATACCATTATCACATTGAGAACCGTTTATGACACTCATGTAACGATCCATGCAACGTTCTCATGGTGGGTCTGTCCAGTACAACATTACTCTTAATGTGTACCCGTGTAAAGACTTGATATCATATATCCATGATTTGTGAGATCAAATCATCAGTACATTCACACACTAATCTTAATGTATTTACATGTCCCCATGTAAATACTTGATTAGGGACGTTTTAGGAATAATTCTCATATGACCTATTATTCCAGGATAAATAGCATTTGTCTAAAACTGAAAATACTAATTTTATTAATAAGTTAAAATTGATACATTAATAGCTCGTAGTGCATACACCAACAGAAAGGGTGTGAAGAAAGGCCTAGAGAGAGGTGGGATTGCTTCCTAATATGTATTCAAAATATATCATTTTAGGTTTCATTTTGTAGGCTTTTTTTATGATAAATTGTATAAAATCCCCCTAAATCCCCACCATATTTGCTTCTTTCCCGCTTGTGCTACTTGGTTTGCTAGTTTTATAGAAATTACAGGTTTGAAGGCCTTTTTGGAATACTTTTGAATCATATATGGAAAGCCTTGCATAACAAAGCAACTACGTGCCAAAATAATTGAAAAACAAAGAAAAACAAATCTCCGAACAGTGTACTCCACGACTACATTACAACAAAATTGGTATTTAGTGGAAGTTATTTTGGAAATTTGCAGCGGTTTTAACCGCCTTGAGTTTTTAAACCGCCGCTAAATCTTCCGCTGCTAGGAAATTAACGGCGGTTATTTTAAAACGCTGGAACAACCGCAGGGAAAACCACCGTGATGTAATTACCTGTGATTACAACCCCTGTAAAAACACTACAATTAAAAGAGTATTTCCTGTCGGTTTTTTTATATATTTCCTAGCGTGTAAAACCGCCACAAATGCTCCTATAGTTTTTTTTTAAAATTGTAACATTATATTTTTATCTTTATTAATTTTTTAATGCTTCAATTATATTTCATATTTTCTTGATTAATTAATTAGATTTAATTTTACTCTGTATAATTAAGTTTTCATATACTAAATTATTTTATTATCAATATATATATATATAAATAGTATAATGAAGTAAAGATATAAAAATATACTTATAAGAATCAATCACACTAATGCCATATTTTTGGAAGTAGATTATTTTTAAAATTAATAAATGTTATCTCAACTTTAAATATTACAAAGCAAATTATATAAGAGGGAAAAAATGTATCTAACAATGATGCCATATGGCTAGGCTCAAATTTTCCAATAATGCCTTCCATATTGTGTTAGTAAGACATAATCTAGTTGTACACTTAATGCACATGCTTCTTTCTCTCCCTATCAGAAGCAAAAGAAAATCTAAAATAACTTCCTGCATTTTCTCTACACAAATTAGTTACATTTCATCTAATTGATATTCAAAAAGCATCTTCAATTTGTTAATATATAGAGAGAAACCAAAAAGATGATCATCATTGTTGTCCAACAAGCTGCAATAAGAAGAAATTAAGTACAAAGTAGAAAAAAGAAGTTTAAAAAATGAAAATGGATCTGTTCAAAAAGTTCTCATAAAAAATTGGGTCTTATAAAAAATGATAAATTATTTCAAATTAACAAAAAATGATTGACCTGTAGGAGCTCTTCGATGACATCTTTCATGGTAATTATTCCAATAGTTTCTTTTTCTAGAGTACATTAAATGATAAAGTAAAAATAATTAAAAATTATATATCATGTATCATACTATATTAATATTTTAAATATATTAATAATTATGTTCACAAATTCAACTACTAAAGATTTTCTCTTTCAAAAACCATTTACCTTGTAAATGTAAAACGCGTCAGAGGAAAAGCATAAAAATAAAATTTAAAGAATGAAATATTGCTATAAATATTAAAAGTATAAATGAGATACGTAATAGGCTTAGTGCTTAATAAACTTTAATTTGAGAGAGAAGTATCAAAATGAACAAAATCTAATAATATTATTGTACCTTGGAAAATTTTATTAAAAAGGTTATATTATATTTGAAGACTAATTTTCATTTTTAAAGATTTTATTCCTTGTTTAATTAGGATTATAATCTATTATTAGTATAAATAGAATCAATTAATATTTTATATTATATTTATCATAATACATCAAACATATCTCATACCATATCAATTCTATAGTATATTGATTTCTAGATATTTAGTTTCTATTACCTCTTTTACCCCTACCTAAATATACATATTTTCAAACAATAACTAGCTTAATGAAACACTAACTCATTATCTTAGTTGTACCCCATGGCCGTAATATTGCAAATTAGTATGGTATAAAGCAATAGATGTTGATTTCTAATAACAGGCAATATCCTCGCTGTAAATGAAAGAAAAAAAACACAATTTCAAACAGCCTACGATTCAATAACTCTAATGTATAACACTTGTAGTTCAGAACTACAACTAATTCATGACAGGATAATATAACATATAAAACATCTCAATTACCAAAAACCTTTCTTTGACTAATCTTCTATGATGAAGCTAAAAATCAATATCCTAAAAATTTGAGTTCGATGTAGTTTACTAATTCCATCTATTACTCAAACCACATGCTTCACCTTATGTTTATCCAAATCCTATTTTCTAGACAGTAAAAAATTTACTTAAACTTCAACCTGTCTATTGGATTTTATCATGCAGAACAGCTATGCACTATACAGATTTAAATTCAAAAATCAACTCTACTATTTATTTAACATGTGCATGTCTAGTTTCTAGCCAAATTATTTATCTGAAGTTAGACAGATGTATTAACAATTATTTAGAACATTTTAGTTTACCATAAATTTAATGTTTTCAAGATCATGAGTTCAGGTAATTAGATTTTCCTGATACTGTATTTATCTAATGATTTGTTCCCTTGTTTACATTAGTTTTAGGTTCTCCTAAATCTTTTACCAAAACATAGAGTAAATCAAATAGGCATCACTCATGATAATAATACATCTGAACATACATGATACAATGCATTCACATACAGACATGTTTGTTATTACCTATCTAATTTAAATTGATTCAGGTTCATAGGAACTTGGTTACTATTTACAACAAATCTCACTAAATTTATAATGAGTATAGCACAGAAGTAATGTACATAATATGACTAACCAATTCCATCCAGGCTAGATCTGAATCATAATAATCATTTGAAAGGATAGTATCAACCTTGCTATGTAGCATCCTCTTCAAACTACATTTGGAAAGAATGAGTTAACCAATATTTGTAAATAATATTTAGCATGCAGCTATCAATGATAACTTAATAATGATAATATGGATGAAAATGCAATATCTTGGTGAGTTGGTAATTTCCCCAGCTTTATGTAGCAAATCAGCAACTTTTGCAAGAAGAGACTTGTACTCTTCAGAGTAAGGAATTATATATAAATCAGGAGAACCTGCTTTGTTACCCGATTGATGAGAAACTAAAATCAATTCACTGTGCCTTTTAATAATATTGGAGTATCTAGTTGCCTATTTCTGTTGATCCTTTCCCCGGCCGTCCTTCCATAATTCAAACTCCTGTATGACAAAAGCTATATTTTTTCTCAAATTTTAAACCAAATGTTTTGAAAGCACATCACAGTATAATAGTACCATTTTGTCCATGTCCGAGGGATAAAATTAGCATCAGCAGATTTTAGCAAGGGGAATATTGCTCTGTATTCCAGACCCTTCCAACCTCTAACTGTCCTAGTTGCTTTATAAAGCAATCTTATTGTTAAATCTACAGTCGTTAAAAATGCCTCATCTTCATCAAGGCTAGACCTGCCAACAGTGAACAGATTCTAATTAAACATATATGGACACAAAAGAGATATTTTAAAATAAATAGGCTCTACACTAATACACTATTATTAAAGCTAAAGCTAACAATTTGCAGTATAAATCAGGACACAAAAGAGAATTTTAATTGTATACTACTTATTATAGATTCAGTGTAAGGCCATATAAATCAGGACTCTATTGATCTCTAAGATACAAAAATTGTTGCAAAATCCTACCTGATTTAATGTGGTAAGTACTCCTTGGAGTTCTTTTGGTGTAATTTCTGCTACGAAAACAGGAACCTTGTACAATCCATCAAATATAGTCAAAACTATAATACTAATAACCTAGGGATAAAATGGATGACTGTTAGAAAATTAGGGACTAAATTAGAGTTTTCAAAATTTGACTAAAAACCTAAGCAATTTGACTTGGCAGTTTCTTCAATGATATGAACATACAAGTGTCTCAAATGAAATTTTATGAATTATTTCAATGAGAATAGAACTATAACTGACCACATATGAAAAAACTCTCATTCCATATCCTGTTGCTAGCCACCCAATGTAAAAAAAAGCCTTGTATCTACTTCTACTAAAGATAAAATTAGCCAAACCTATAAAACAAGAATCACATAAGTTAGTAATCCAACCAAACAAAGTAAATAAATGTTGTAACAAAGATAGCTTTAATGGAGCCACACGAAACAGAACATGTCATACTCCACCGTAAATCATTGTTTCCCTTGGCAATCGTAAGTAAAAGATTAAAGCATTATCACTCATTCACCGAAATCCTCAAGCACTTTTTCAGAAACGGAGAGTGTTTTGGTTGGGTTGGGTGGAAACGAAAGAGTTGCAGTGATGAGTGAAAGTGTGAGCGCAACAAACATGAAACCGTTTGCAGTTGTGGGACGCTGAGAGTCAAAAACAAGATATTTATACTATTATGCCAACTCATCTATGCCTATTATTCTCGTGACGCCAGCCCGGTACAAATGATGATGACGGAGGCTCTTGAAACAATAGGGATGGATTTCAAAATAGAAAGCAGAAAGGGAAAAAAGGAACACATCTGGTTCTTTGAGATGTGAAACGTTTTAGCCTCAGCTTGTTCTACCACTCCGTGTTAAGCTAACAATTTTCCAGTCGTCCTCAGCATGCGAAACTGAGATGTTATAGAGATTAGGGCTAAGAGGAAAAATACTTATTGATTAGGGATTTAGAAGATTACGTTAGGGTTCAAATGCTAAACTGAGATGCAGCTTTGTGGGAGTGCCAAACAGAGATTAAGAGGGAAACATATGAGAGGGAAATGAATGAGAATGAGAGGGAAACTGAGAATGTGAAACTTTTTCACTTTTGGGTTTTTTATTAAAATTGTTTACATTTTTATTTTGTTTTTTGTAAATAAATGAAAAACTGCCCTCATAGGTATGTAAATCGCCACTGTTGAAAATTAAATAGCGGCGGTTACATAAACCTCCGATAAAACTGCAAGCACATTGTAACTGGCGGCAGTTTGCTATTTAACCGCCGCTAAATTTCCATAACTAAATACTCATTTTCTTATTAGGTCCTGGTGGTAACCATGTCTATAGAGCAATTAAGCCAAAAATCATGTTTAAAGGGTCCAAAGCAAACCACAGTCGTGGTTTGAGTCTGGCCCGTGATTATTACATTTTTGTGCAATAAATAGAGGTATAAGGGCTCTGTTTGAGAGGACTCACTCTTTAAGAGTTTGAGGCACTTGTATAGGCATAAAAGGGTTACCCAAGAGGACTCTTTTTAAGGATTCTCAAGGAAGAGAACGCTGAGGGAATGAAGAATTGAAGACTCTACATATCTTGTGGTTTGTTTTAGATTCTTTTTATACCTTTGGTTTGAATCTTTGTAATCTTTGTTTATGAGTTATATGGATTCGATGAACCTTTGTGATTCTTTGTTTACCATGAGTGGCTAGAATCCTTATTATTAGGATTTAGGGTGTGACTTGTAATGTAATTGGTGAAATATTTATTGGCTTATCATTGAAATCCATGTTTGCCTTTAATTCTTGTTTGTTTAGATAAATAAGATCATTATTCTGAGTACTTGAAAACACGGTCCCTGTGGAGACGATATTTTTTATATTACGCGACAAGCCTGTACACTTGTGGTGTGTCAAGTTTTTGGAACTGTTGCTAGGGACTGTGTTTTCCTCAATATTCAGCAATTTTGATCTCGTTTAGACTAAACATTCTTTCTTTTCCTAATTTTTGTTGATTCTTGCTGATTTTTTTATTATTATCTTTATCTTTAATTATCTTTATCTTATCTTTTAGGAGTTTATCTTATCTTTTCTTTTAAAATCTTATCTTATCTTGATTTTTGTTTTATCTCTAATATCTTATCTTTATATTTTATTTTTGATTTTATCATGATTTGTCTTATCTTATATTTTCTTTATCTTTATATTTTCTTTATCTTTATATTTTCTTTATCTTGTATCTTTATTTTGATTTGATTTATTTTATTATCTCTATCTTTATCTTTTTCTCATCTTATCCTTATCTTTTCTTTAGATTAGATTTTACCTTATCTCAATCTTCTTAGTTGATTTTTCTAGAATATTTTTTTAAAATAAATGTTACGCTTAGTCTGTTTTTGTTTGTGTTCTTACAAGTACTTTTATACGAAGAACCAGGAGAGTTGATCCTGACTTTATATTTGATCCAGAGATTGAGCGCACCCTTTTAGCTAGGAGACTTCAAAGGCAATAATTTACTAAAGAAGAACATAAAAACATGGCTGAAGACAACCGAGCACTTAGAGATTTTGCTACTCCTAATGCTATGGGAAGAGGACCAAGTATCAAAGACTTGTCATTGAGGCCAATAATTTTGAATTAAAGCCTTCTCTCCTATCCATGGTACAACAAAATCAGTTTGGGGACTACCTTTTGAGAACCCCAACCTACACTTACAAGTGTTTTTGGAGTATTATGACACGTTTAAGGTAAATAGAGCTTTAAGCGATGTAATAAAACTGAGACTTTTCCCTTTCTCTTTGAGGGACAAAACACGTGCTTGGTTCTGTTCCTTACCTGAAGGGTCTATCTCTACCTGGATTGAACTTTCCACTACTTTTCTTAACAAGTACTACCTAAGAAGCAAAATAGATCAATTGAGGAAGCAAATCATTTCTTTTGTGTAGAAAGATAATGAAACGTTATATGATGCCTGGGAGCGATACAAAGAACTTCTTAGCGAGTGTCCCCACCATGGGATACAAAGATGGTTTACGGCCTACATCTTCTATAAGGGACTTACTACTAGCCATAGAGTTAATTTAGATTTTACAGCTAGTGGTGTCTTTATGAGTAAGAACATGAAAGAAGGATATAATCTGATTAAGGAGATTGCTCAAAATTCTTATCAGTGGTCCTCTGATAGAAATATGCCTCCTAAAGCTCTAGGTAAGTACTTTGTAGATGCCACATCTTTGTTAACTGCGAAAGTTGAAGCCTTGTCTGAAAAGTTTGATAAACTTGATATAGGTACTACTAACATTTTGTGTGAGTTTTGTGGTAATGCAAGACATATAGCTGGCATATACCAGTGGAAGCCCCTTCAAAATATGGAAAGTGCAATAGGTGGATGCCATAGAAAGCTTCTAAGGAAATTATAAACCCTTTGCACCACAAAAGTTAAGATTAGAGTCCTTGTTTGAGACATTTATAAGCAACCAAATAAAGAAAAATAAAAAATTCACAAAAGCTTTAAAGGATCTAAACTTTAAAGCAGATGCTATAGCCTCACAAAACAAAGCATTGGAAATCCAGTTGAACCAATAAAGTCATACATTAGCTATAACACTAAGACGCGGGAGGGCCTTAAAAAACCCATTTCCATTGCAAACAAAAAGGAAGAATCCTAACAAAACAGAAGAAAATTCTACACCAGGACGTAGTGAAACCTTGATGGAAGAAAAAAATAAGGAAAAACAACCTCGCATCCCCTATCCACAAGGGTTGGCCAAGGAAAAGCTAGATAAGTTGTTTGGTAAGTTTCTTGAAGTCCTTAAAAAGCTTTATATTAATGTGCCTTTAATGGAGGCTTTGCAGCAAATGCCCACATACATAAGTTCTTGAAAGATATATTATCCAACAAAAGGACTTTTGAAGAAGATGGAATAGTTGCACTTACTGAGGAGTGTAGTGCCTTAATCCAAAAGAAGCTTTAACCTAAGCTCTAAGATATAGGTAGTTTTTCTATTCCATGCATGATAGGAAATATGAATATTGATAGTGCACTTTGTGATCTAGGAGCTTGTGTTAGCTTAATGTCATTATCTATTTGTGAGAAATTGGATTTAGGTGAACTAAAACCCATTAGGATGTCATTGCAATTAGTAGATAAGTCTGTTAAATACTCTGTGGGAATTCTTGAGGATATGCCCATTAAAGTAGGACAATTTTTTATACCTATTAATTTTGTTATTTTAGAGATGGAAGAAGATTCTTTGATCCTTATCATTTTAGGGAGACCGTTTCTTGCCACTATAGGAGCAGTTATTTATGTTAAAAATGGCAAACTATCTCTTAGTGTAAGAGACCAAAAAGTGGAATTTAATCTAAAAAATGTGGCAAATAAAACATTGGCTGATGATTGTTGCTATAAGATTAATCTTTGTGATTTGATGGTGAAGGAGGAGGAGGTCTTGAAAAACCTTCCTCGGGATCCATTAGATTTTGTTTTGGATGTTTCTACTGATTTTGCAGGTAATCCTTTGGAAAAAGGGGATAGAGAAACTCCACCCCAAACTGAGAAAGAAACGAAAATTGAATTGAAACCTCTCCAAAATTCTTTGAGGTATGAATTTCTTGGACCTAACACTACCCTGTGATTGATGTCGTTGGATTAAGTAAGGAAGAAACCGAAAAGCTTTTAGAATAAGTTAAGTTGTATATAAAAGTGATAGGCTATTCCATGGACGACATATAAGGGATTAGTCCATCTTTTTGCATGCATACTATAGCTATTGATGAAAATTGTAAGCCTTTAGTGGAACACCAAATAAGGCTTAATCCAAAATTACATGAAGTTGTTAAAAAGGAAGTTCTAAAGCTTTTAGATTCAGGTGTCATCTACCCTATTGCAATTAGTAAATAGGTTAGTCCAATACATGTAGTACCAAAGAAAGGGGGAATGACAGTTATTAGGAATGAAAAAGGTGAATTCATCCCTACAAGAATAGCATCTGGGTGGCGCATGTGTATTGATTATAGGAAACTAAATAATGCCATTAAAAAAGATCATTTTCCTTCACCCTTTATTGATCAAATGCTTGAAAGACTTGTAAAACATTTATATTTCTGTTATTTAGATGGGTACTCTGGTTTTGACCAAATACCCATTCATCCTTCTAACTAGGAAAAGACCACCTTCACTTGTTAATATGGAACTTCTTCTTATAGATGCATGCCTTTTGGCCTTTGTAATGCACCTACAACTTTTCAAAGATGTATGGAAGTAATCTTTTTTATTTAATAAAAAACATCATGGAAGTTTTTATGGATGATATTTCTGCTTATGGAGTTAATGTTGATAATTGCCTCACTAATCTTTGTAAGGTTTTGCGTAACACCTTCGGTTAACTAGGACAATCTCTTCCACTAGATTATCCGGGTCAACTGAGAGGTTACGAGTTTTAGAAAAATGTGGAAGTTTTTTTTTATACAAGAAAACTTGGTGGAACAGATATACCTTATATACAATATAATCATATATAATACATGGTCGTAATAGTAACCATACATATTGAAAGTAAAAGGGCACACAGGCTCCCTTAAATATAAATAAAATGAACCTAATCTATTCTTCCTCGGTCCAAGAAGAGCCTAACTAGTCCTCGATGTGAAGTCTGTGTCCATGCAAACAATGTTGAGAAAAATTTAGCGTAAGGGTAAGTCTTTACCTCCATAACAATCGGGAAGGTGTCTCATCAATACCTACCCACATACACCACAAACAATCTAGGATCGAGTCCTTCCCACTCTTTTTGGGGTCCCTAAGATACATTCTAAGTTATCTTACCACTCTTGGTCTTAGCTAACCATTTCTATTTTCCTATTCACCTCTTAATTTCTAAGCTCTATACAATCGTATTCAAACTATGAGCAATCACAATCTCAATATAATGATGCAATGCATGAGTTCATTTTATAATTTCTAATCTTTTATTAGTCATCATGATGCATGTGGGCCCATCTCCTCCTCATCAATCTCATATACCAATATCCATATGCACAACAATCCTGCCTTATTCTTCCTGCCCAACTAGAGCGATCGAAGCTTTCCTCGTTCTGGTTTTCACAAATGGGTAAGGACACGCTCTCCTCGTTCTGGTTTTCAAAAACGGGTAAGGACACGCAGCCCTATCATCACAATGGCCAATCACAATCTCTGCAGAACGGGCACTCCACGGTCATAGTAAACTTCCATCTCTTGTCAAAGTATACCTAAGTTTGCCACGGGCTGTCCGGCGTCGGGCATGAATCCGGGCCATTGGAGTTCCGCCTCCGGTATACTCCCTAGACTACCCTCGGGGGTCAAGGTGCGGTAGTTTCTTCAATGTACCCATCATTATATGCTATAGGGGATTATTCCAACATCCTTCCTTAACTTCCAAATATGATGCATACAACACAATTTCCTTTCACTAGTCGTCGGTAGGGTCCTTTTGATGACTCTATTTCATTTCTAACGTCAGATTTCTTTCTTCTCATAAAATTTCAATTAATTCTTTTCCTTGCTTTCTCAAAATTCCTTAATTCATAACGGTCTCGCCCAATACTTAGAAATGAAACGAGATCTCATATTTTCTAAAAATCATGGGTATATTGGCGTTACAATGCCCATCATCACATCGGATCCGATCTTATCTTATCACATCATTTTCAAAATTTATTCATCTTAGAATCCCTACTAAGACATTTCTTCGTTCATTATTTTCTTATTCATTTCAGCATATTCATTCAATGTATCATACAAGTACAACATCATAGTCCATACACATGTCATCATATCATACTTATCACATATTTCATCATATATGTACATTACATAACTAACACACATATATCCATATACACAATCATTTACAGCCATACATTTAATCATATTAGCCAATTAACGAGAACCATGTTGCATGTAGTATCCATTGTACTAAGAAACCATTACATAATAATCATTAGGCCATCACATACTATACATATCAGTATCCATCATTTACTAGTCTTAACAAGTTATCGCATATTTAACGTCACTAAAGTTTTACTTATATAGGCAACTAAATGCAAGCATTCATATTATATCCTTATCGTGTATCTAGTTCACGTTATTAGCATTCCTTTAATTTAGTTCGTTATTAAAGGCATACTGTCACTTAATTTAGTTCTTTATGTAACTTTCAATTATTCTTTAATTAGGTATAATTATCTCTTTACTCAATTAATCTCCTAAGGTCCAATTATGAACCCTTTAGTCATCGTCAAGTGGTCTCACTATTGATTTTCCTTTACTGACCCAACTAAATTTTATTAGTTGAATGACCCGTTTCTTGGTCGCTAAAAGGGACACTAATTCTTTATGTATAATTATTAATTTAATAATGTTCTTTCGAGATTCATGACTACTTATCTTTTTGTACCTCTTTCTTTATTCCCCTTATTACTAATTTGCTTCCTTAGTTACATTCTCTTAATCGACTAAATTTTACTTCTTATGGTGTTGATTTATTGCTTAAGAACTTAGATACCGCTCTAACCTCTATGATATGAACTTGGTCATTTTATTTCTTTAGTCACTAAAAGTTGTCATCTAATTTATTCTACTTGTTATTACTTAGTTCAAGTCCAAACTTTGATTCTTTATCTATAGCTTAAATATTTATTTCATGTATATCCTGTCCTGAAATTATGTCTCCTTAGTCAATTATTACTTAATTACTAAAAGTCACCATTTAATTAATAGGTCTTGTCCCTTTTTATTATAAGTCTAAGTCCAAAAATCTTTTCTTATTTAGCTAATTAATATTTCTAGTTATAAAAACTCCTTTATTTCTTTTCTCCTACTTTTTAATGGTTAGCTAGGTTTCTAACCATATTTTCTTTTATTAGGATCCTAAATTCTAGATCTATTAGATGAATAACTCTGTTCCCTAATTTATTAGGATCCTTCTCTTTATGTTACTTCAAATTAATGGCTAATTGTCCATTTCTTTTTGTTCTTGTCCTTTTTAGTCTATTAAAATATTTAACTCCAAACTTTATTTTCTAATTAAGTTTCTTTAGTTCATTTTATTGCACTTACCTAAGTTCCTAAAGTTATTATTCCTTTTTACTTTAAGTGGTCACAAAAGTGGTTTCTCAAATTGTCATCAAAGAATTTCTTCTATCTTCTAATATTCATTACTCTAGTCTCCAATTATTATTATTATTATTATTATTATTATTATTATTATTATTATTATTATTATTATTATTATTATTATTATTATTATTATTCTCCTTAATTTATAAAACCTTATTGGGCCTAAGTTATAAAAATAGTTTAATAAAGTTCTTTTGAGTAAACTTTCTTAACAAAATATTAAGGTATTTGATGAACGTATTTATTATATTTCTCTTTGAAGGATAATATCGCTTTTTATAAAAAGAAATCATTTTTAACCATCTGATCGATAATTTTTCTCGATATACGTGATATTTCTAAAACAGCTTAAGCGACATATAAAAGATCAATTAAATTCCTAATAGCGGGGCTGCCAGCATAATGACGAAGCAACCAAGGGGTTGCAAAGATACATTAAACTGTACCGATCTAAAAGGATTTGGCCTTCGATGTCTGTACATAAAATGTAGATAATTTAGTTACGGAGATTTTGACACTAAGTTTGTATGAACCGGAGGTCTTACGAGAGAGTTATGAATTTTTTTCTGAACCATATGGAGGGAAAGACGTCCAAACGTTGGAATTTTGAGACGAACATTCTTAATCTTTGATTTTGAGGTTGACTAAGTGAGAATCGCAGTTTTGGGCTATAAACAAAGATTATAGATCTTTTTAAAATGGAGAGACTGAGACCAAAATCGTTCGATTCTAAGGTCGTATGCCAAAGTTGGGTCCAAAACACTGAAGGTGCTCGGGTCGGGTTTTAAAGCGATTTCTAAGGAAACCAACTTATGGAAAACAGGGATGATTGAATCTGAATCAAACTTCAGACTCTTCAGGAAAAGTTCCTAAAATGTCGAAACGAGTCACTAGAGACTAACCGTGCAACCATCGGATATCCAGAGGTATATGAACGGTCAAACGTAGGAGACGTTAAAGGTTCTGATTGGGCCGGTTAGGCCAAGTCAGACACCCTTGATCCTTTATGAAATGATCCTAACAGGACTAGTTTGCTTACTAGATCATTAGTCTCGGGTTGAACGGTCAGAGTCTGACCTCAGGCTTGGTCCCACAGTTCAAATCCGAGGAACCGAGTGATATTTTATTATTAAATATAATTATTAAATAAATAAATAATTTAAAATATATAATTTCAAAATAAATTATTATAATTATTTATCTATTAAGTATTATTGACAGGAAATAATTATCAACTGATATAATTATATATTAATTAGTACCCAAAATAATTATCGTTAACGTATTATTTTTAATTAAATAGTATTCAAATATTGTTTATTATTTTCTTATTTCTACTTCTCTCACTCGTTACATTCTCTTGATATTCTTATATTTCATGTTAAGCTCCGCTTATCCCTATTGTTCTTATTCTAAACTGTTCAGGGAATAGGCTGAAGCTTGAGCTTCTTACCAAAAGCTCAACAGAGTATCCTCAGAGTCTTGAGGGTCTGGTTTCCTATTCTCAAAAATTAGGGTTATTACATTTTACAGTGTTGTGAAGAAACTAACTTGGTTTTAAATTGGGAAAAATGTCATTTTATAGTAAAAGAAGGTTTTATTTTGGGGCATTTAATTTCTGAAAGGGGTGTAGAGATGGATATGGCAAAAATTAAGGTAACTGAGAAATTACCATTTTTGAAAAATGTAAAAGTGTTAGGAACTTCCTTGGACATACAGGTTTTTACCAAAGATTTATTAATGATTTCTCCAAAATCACTAAAGCTTTCACAAACCTTGTAGGTAAGGATGTTTCTTTTGTTTTTGACTCACATTGTTTTGAGGTTTTTTATAGGCTTAAGGAAGCACTCATTACGGCCCTTATTATGCAACCACTTGATTGGGATCCACCTTTTGAGCTTATGTGTGATGCTAGTGATTATGTCGTGGGAGCTGTCTTAGGACAATGAAAAGAGAAGAAGTTGTATGTGATATACTATGCCAACAAAATTTTAGATGATGCATAGGTAAATTATACTACCACTGAGAATGAGTTATTGGCTGTAGTTTTTGCCTTTGATAAATTTAGATCTTACTTGATAGGCTCTTAAGTAATTGTATATACTGATCATTTTGCTATCAAATACTTATTGCAAAAGAAAAATGCTAAGCCTAGATTAATCATGTGGATTTTATTACTATAAGAATTTAATATAGAAGTAAGAGATAAAAAAGGCACTTAAAATTTAGTTACTGACCATTTATCTAGATTTATTTCTGAAAAGGAAGAGACAAGTGACATTGTTCCTATTAACGAATCTTTTCCTGATGAGCAACTACTTAATCTCAATGTCAAACATGTTTCTTGGTATGATGATTTTTTCAATTATATTGCCGGTGGTATTTTACCCCTATCTTAGTTTTCAGAAGAAAAAGAAATTCTTAGCAGAAGTAAAGCATTACCATTGGGATGAACTGGCCCCTTTTAAGCGGTGTGTTGATGGATTAATTAAAAGATGCGTGCCCAAGGATGAAGTTCATGGTATCCTTGATCACTGCCACACCTTCTCTTATCGAACGCACATGAGGATCCATAAAACAACTTCAAAGGTAATACAAGTCGGATTCTATTGGCCACACATCTTTAAAGATGCTCGTAAGTATGTGCTCATATATGATGCATGTCAACGTGTAGGAAACGTCTCTAAACACCATGAGATTCCTTTGAATGGAATACTTAAAGTTGAATTATTTGACGTTTGGGGAATTAATTTTATGGGACTTTTTCTTACTTCTTTTGGAAATAACTATATTCTAGTAGTCGTAGATTATGTGTCCAAATGGGTAGAGGCAATTGCTTCACCTTATTTTAATGCAAAAACGGTTATGAAACTTTTTAAGAAAATAATTTTTCCAAGGTTTGGGGTCCCCAGGGTTGTTATTAGCGATGAAGGTTCATATTTCATTGAAAGAACCTTTGAAAATCTTTTAAGAAAATATGGGGTAAAACATAAAATAGTCACACCATATCATCTTCAAATAGGTGGACAAATAGAGGTATCAAATAGGGAAATAAAACAAATTGTTAATACTACCTGTAAAGATTGGTCTATTAAATTAGATGATGCTTTATGGGCATATAGGACTACATATGAAACCCCTATTGGTATTACTCCTTATAGACTTGTTTATGGTAAACCATGTCACTTGCTAGTTGAGTTAGAGCATCAATCTTTATGGGCTATAAAACTACTTAATCTTGATCTGAAAGCTGCAGGTGAAAAGAGACTTTTGTGGGTGAATAAATTAGAAGAACACAAGATGGAAGCATATAAAAATGCTCAGCTCTACAAAGAAAAAACAAAACATTGGCATGATCTAAGAATTGTAAGAAGGATCTTTAATCCTAGGGTATGGTTCTTCTCTTTAATTCAAGGATAAAATTATTCCCTGGCAAGCTAAAATCAAGATGGCAAGGGCAATCTAGAGTAGTTAAAGCCTACCTTCTTGGAGCAGTAGATATTCAGAGTGAAGAATCAGATACCTTTAAAGTAAATGGCCAAAGGTTGAAGCATTACTTAACTGGGGAGCCAATCTCATAAATTAGCAGCTAGAGTTTGAATGAGCCAAAATAATGCCTTAAAAAATGAAAAATTTAAGGAAGAAACTAGTTTGGGGTACCACATCCCATTCTTTCCTCTTAGGTTGCCTAACCTTTTTTCTATAACTAAACATTGGGGATAATGTCCTTCTTAGTTTGGGGTGGTAGGATAGTCAACTCACCCATATCTTTATTGTAACATCCCAAAATTTATATAAATATCTAATTAAGAGGAATAAATAGTAAATAATTATATATGAATTAATTCATGTCTTGAAAATTTAGAAATAATTAAATTAGGATTTATTATGAGTATTCATAAATTATTGAGGCTTAATGTGCTAAAATTGTACCCGATTAAAATATGGATGTCAGACCAAGTATCTCTGATTAAGGTATTGTTAGTCAGGGCTGTTAAGAATATTATTGTGAATCTGAATATGTCTTCGGAATAATTTTTAGATAAAGTATTGAGCCCAAACGGTGATCCTGTGTCTTATAAAGCGGAGAAGTTTTAATGAAGGGATTAAATTTTAAATGCAAAACGTTATTTTCTCTTCTCCCATTCACGTTGGTTTTTTTTTTCCAAAAGGCAAATATCCACTTCTTCTTATTTCCTCTTCACTCTCATTTTCTCTTTATCTTTTCTCCTCTAAGAACCCCTGTGGTAGTGTGACTACTTCTTCTTTCTTCCATTTTTGTTTGCTCAATTGGCTTGAAGGAGACTTGGTGGCTTGAAGCTCCTACCTCCCTATCTTCTCTTATTTTTCCCACCCATTTCCTCCTTATTAGAGCTCATTGTTATTTGTTGGCTGGGGTAACTTCCTCACCACTTTTAATGAGTTTATGACCTAGGTTTTGGTTATTAGGTGAGTGTTTAAATACATGTGGGTATTAAATAAGAGCATTAAATATGGAAACCCTAAGGTGGGATGATATAAATGCAAGCTCTTATGTGCATTAATACTGGTACACGAAAATGGCAAGATTAATGGTGGGAAATGATGATCACTTATGATGGTTGTTGGGTTTTTGATGAAACCCTAACTCTAAAAATTAGGGAAAACTTTAAATATTGGTTTGAGAATTGATTTTGAAAGAAAATGTATGATATTAAGAGTGTGGGTATCATTAAATATGTTGGGAGAATGCTTATTAATAATGACAGATGGCATCAATGATGGGAAATAACCTTTAATAGAGGTTGATGGTCATTAATGTGTGAACCCATCAATGGGTGTAGCTTTAAATGAATAATAATGAACTTGAACACCAACCACATGGTGGTTGAGGTGAAATTAATAAAATTGAAATATAGTTGGCAATGAAAATGTTGTAAACACCAAGTCTTGGTGGTTGAATAGAAAGTAATGGTATGCTGTATTGTGTGGTATAGGATCTATTTCGAACGACGAGGCAGGAACGTCCAATCGCTTGGATTTTTTGCATTTGCATTGCATCCATGGCATATTGTATAGCTGCCAGTAAGGGAATGTTAGGGGTTCCTTCGGTTGGCCCAGTGGGAGGGTGGCTCTATGCACCAGCATTATTGATATTACCTTAGTGACTAGGTGTAAGTCATAAAGCTTCCCATGCTTAGCTACAGGGAATGTATGTGGTTGACCCTGTAGGGGGTGGCTCTTGAAGAGTAAGTATCCCCAGTGGTCCTTGGGATCACAGCTGCCATGGTATGATTCATGGTTGGCCTGCAACACCAACATGATGTTTATGTTGTTTATTAAGGTCAATGTGAAAATGATCAGTGTAGCAAGATGGGCGATGCAGTTTGGTACCAGTGAAATATGGTGTTATGTAAGCAAACGATGAGATAAGTGTACATATTTTACTACTACAGTAGGGGCATGGTTATTTATCTATGCTTGAACCCACAAATTGGTGTTTTATATTCCCACGGTTGGATCAACGATTGATATTAATTCCATTGTGCATATGCATTAGCCTAAGAGCATTTGCATATAGCATGGAGATATGCCAAAAGAGGATGAGTTGTGATAATAATTGAAATGGGTGAAAGAATAACTAAAGACAACAAATAAAATATGAATACAAAGAAATGACTTCATGTATGGTGGTGATAATTGTGCATAGACCAAATGATATAGGGCAATGATATGCATAAGTATATACTTTGTTATGGATTATAGTTGGTGAATATGATATATTTGTATATGTTATTGAAATGATGTGATCATGATGATAATTGATGTTGTTGATGCAAAGTATACATGTCGTTGTATGCATATACACATAATCACAAATGTATTCATATTTATCACTTGTAATGTATAACTCACTCTCAAATGTTCCTTTTTAGCATTGTGATGCAGGATATGCATAAGGTGAGATGCATCTATTTTGGAAGTGTATATTTTGGTGATGATGGTAAATTAGTTGTATAAGAATGCCTTGGTCAGCAAACGTTTTGTATTGCATATGGTGGATGTATGCATAATATGTATTTGGATATTGGATGCTTATAGATGTATATTTTGATGGGTCATGTATGAAAATTGGTCCCTAATGTTATAAGGCTAATTTTTGGTTGTGACCTAGATATTGATGGATGACTATTGTAATTACCTAGACTTTATGTGATATTGATGAATAAATGATATGATTCAAGGATTATGAGCAATTATAATGCATATTGGACATTCATATGTAATTGAGATGTTGAAATATGTGGACACTGGGAAGTGGATAGGCCATATTTCCATGGGTTGGCTAAGACCTTAAGTAGAGGTCATACATAGCTCACAATGTATATATATGATTTGTATGTGTGAGTAGGTATGGCCAAATGGGCTTACATTGTGAATTGGCATGCTTGGTTAGGCTAAAATGTGCCCAAGTTGCCATTTACGGATTGGATGATTTAGACACCAAAGATTGGTGTATGGTTTGTTGAAACAAGTCCTAAATGCAAGATTAAATGTATGTCAATTGATAGCTCGGTTCAAAGTGGTGTTAAATAAATTTTTGGGTGCCATGAAAATTGAATTGCCTAAGTTAAATTGCATTTGCTGATAATCTCACTCAAGCGAGGTGGCTATACATCAGGGGTGAGTTTTCTGGTCCAATTTTGCTCAAGCGAGGGCCATAGGAATTGATCCTATCGAGATTTTGCTTGAGCGAGTGAGGTCTTGCTCAAGCGAATTAATGTATAAATTCTTTTATGTGATTTTCACTCAAGCGAGCTGGGTCTCGCTTGAGCGAATTCTTTTGGAATTGATTATGCCTCTTTTTCGCTCGAGCGAGTTGGCCTCGCTCAAGCGAATTAATGAGGCATTGATTCTGTGGTATTTTCACTCAAGCGAGGGGGTGTCTCGCTTAAGCGAATTATTTATGTTTTACCTCTGGACTAATTTCGCTAGAGCGAACGTGGCTCGTTTATATTGAGGAGTTTGATATCTTGTTGTTTCTCGCTCAGGCAAATTTGAGTCTCTACTTCCACAACAATCGGAGAGTCATCATTACTGGCATCCCTCCCACACAATCCACATAAATTCACAAACAATATTCCTCTTATTTATTGAGGTTCCTAATTAGTTTCATCTAAGTTGTCTTTCCTAACTTATCCTCATCCATCGCCCCTAAATACACAACTCTCTGTTCTCTCCCTCACCACTAGTCAATTCGTATACAAATATCGATTCAATCACAAATAAACACAAATAGAATGATGCAATGCATGAGTTCTATTTCATTAATTTCAATCTTTTTCTTAGCCATCATGATACATGTGGGCCCCTTTCCCATCATCTCATCATATCAAAACCAGTCCTACCTAGGATGCCCTTGGACATAACATTTCCATACTAGAGCAACCGAAGCCCACCAGGTCCCCATAACATAGGGTATACATGGACTCACAGTCCCAATATCATGGATCCAACACATATCATCATATCATAATGGGACTTGGCTCTCCACAGTCCTAGTGATACTGGTCTGAGTCGAAGTGCACCAAGATTACATGATTTTCCCTGGCATCGAGGCGCTACCACCAAGCTATTTGGGGGTCCCCTCCCGTTACACTCCCAAGATCCAACTTCAGGGATTGCGTACTCGTCGCTGCGGATCTAGTCCATATCAAGTCATATGCGCATGATGCATGTCACATATCTTTCTTCTATTAATTCATTAGTCATTGGTAGGGTCCTTTCAAAGACTCTATTTTATTCCTAACATCACATTCATTTCATAAAATCCTTGATTAAGTATTTTTCTTGATTCATTACTCTTTTCATATTTACTTAAATCACAACACAACTTACTCGATAATTAGGAATGGAATGAGTTCTGACTATCCATGAAACCTCAGGGTAATATTGGCACTACAGCGCCCATCATCACTTCAGATCCGACCTCAATCTCATTATATTACTTTTTCATAAATCAGTCACCTTAGGATCCCTACCGAGACATATACTCGTTCATTCTTTTCTTTCTTTTACCCTGGCTTATCCATCTCAACATACTTATTCAATGCATTATGGTTCCATTCATTCATCACATGATTCATCATATAATTCACACATATTCATCCACATACACAATTACATAGCAGTCGCCAAACACGACATTCATCATACAAGCATTACACAACAATCATTATACATATTATTACGATGAGGAAGTCATGCATACAGATATACTCATGGATATCTCCTTATAAGTAATTTAATTTTGGTTTTTTACTCGCACTCATTGGACTATTCATCTTGATTATCATTCCTAACCCATCAATCTTATTACTAATAAAGTCATACCCCTAGTATACTTTTCTTTATCTATAAATTATATCAGGGTACTAAGTGATCTTATAACTATTCTGGTTAATTCTATTAACTAGTTATGAGTTCTTTGTTTAATCCCTCTATAACATTCGTGCTAACTCTAAATTATCGACTACTTTTATTGTGAGTATAATTCTTTTGTTTAATTATAATTTATTTTCTCTAAGACATTAATTTATTACTTAGGGGTCTAATTACTACTTTAACTCCTTTACTTTAATCAGAATATTATTTCTTCTTGGAAGTTGCTAGAGGTTATCCTAGTCCTTGTATTACTTAGCCCAAGGTTAAGTTCTAAAGTCCTTTCTATATTCTTTATTGTTAAAACTTTAATGCTCATTCCTTATTTAAATTCATTAAATTATTCCCATTTTATTTAGTCACTTATGCTATATACTTCATAAAATTCCTAAAGCCCTTTTTTTATATACTTCAACTTGATTGGTTACAAAATTTCTACACACTAACATCTATTTCTTTATTTGCCTTCCAAAATTGCTTTTACTTCATTTAAGCATTTACCTATTTCAATTAGATTCCAAAAATTTCCTTTATCTCTCTTTTTTTTCTACTTGGCATACTTAGCCATGGAAATTATTTAGACCCTAAAATATTTGTTTCTTGGTAAAAGTTTTCAAGTAACTTTATTCTATTTAGTTTACTCATTTTTATTTCAAAACTCACTTATTTGCTTGATTAACTATGATAAAGTTCATAATAACCAAAAATAGTTTCATTTCTTGACTTAGTAAAATAAAATATCATAATCGTCTAATTGGTAAATTTTCTCGAAATGAGTGCTTTTATTGAGATAATTTTGGCGATGCTTAGCCATGGATCTAATGGCTAATAGCGGGCTTACCAAAAAATTTATAATAAATTACATAATTACTTAATAAAGTTTAAAAGTAAATATTACAACCATATCGAATATTCTAACCGTGCCCACAACGTATCCTAACTTTTGGTGTTGTCACGTAATAGCTTTAGTTTTCGATAAAATTTAATAAGACATACTAAATTTGAGGCGTTCTTAATGGACGTCATTGGAGCATATAAAAATATTAAAATAAAATTAAAATCTCTATTGTTAATGAAAAATCATATATCTTTTAATCTAGTCGTCGGATCGTTGCGAAACTTAAAGGAATTATTCACGGATACTAAAGGAATGATATCATGAAATTTTTAGTAACCAAGAACGAAGCGAGACCCCCTTACCTTGTTGGACAGACTCTGCCTCGGAGAAAAGAAATGGTGAGCTCAGCGAAAATTTGTCAAACGCTTCAAAACGCCTACCGATTATCCCCATAATGCTTAAAAAGCTAACATGCAAAATTTTCAAACCAGTAAGCGGTCACGACCAGAAACAGCAAAATCATGACAAGGATGAATTCATTTAATTAAAAGGAATTAGTTACCAAAAAATTCGTTATTTACTTCAGATCCTTCGTCGTTTCATCACCGATCGTCGCCTATGGTTCCCGATCCTAATAAAATAACACATGCAATCAAAAATGGACAAGAGGAGTCACAGTTTAGGCTCCTAAAATAGGGGAAATTGCCATTAAAATCATGAGTACAAATTGATTTTGGCAAGGAGAAAAGGAAGGGCAAGATTAAGAGCTAAGATTCTGAATCCTCACCTTGTTCTTGGCTTAGTGGCTCACGGCCAAGGATGGCCAAGACAAAGAAGAATTTAGCTACACAATGAAGGCTTCTAGATGATGGATTTTGAGGTACAAAACAGATTTGAGAATGAGAGGTGATGTTGAATTTAGTAGGAGAAATGAAGAAGGATTGAATTTTGGAGGTGGTGGTGAGTTGAAATGGTATAGCCGTGAAGTGAAGAGGAGCTTGTGGCTGTTTTGGGTGGTTTGAGTTGGCTGGAAAAAAAGTGTAATGGCTGCTAGAATTGTTATAAAAAAAGGGGGAGAAGAGGTTATGGTTACCGTGAGAAGAGAGCAGAGTTAGTGGATAAACTGGCCATGACTTGATCATAAGATAACGTATAATAGGATGATGTATAATAGCATGGCATATAATGAAAGAAAAAGAGACAGATTGAATAAGAGGGTAACGTGAATGTTTAGATAGAATAAGGCACATTGTGATAATTTTTCTTTCTTAGGCATATGATATGATGCCATGGTAGTATGTTATGGCATGCTACATGGTATGACATGATACTTGGCATCTAATAATGACTCCTTGGAGAGCAAGTAGTCCAAACTTGCTAAGGAAGAAGCTAAGAAAGGAAAGACATGTATCAAGTAGTCTGAACTTATTGAAGAATGAGTTAAGGAGAGGAGGGCATGTGTGCCTTGGATGGTAAAAGCTGATTGGTCCTAAGTTGCATGGGTTGATGTGTCAAAATTCTGGGGTATCAACATGTCACGTATTTTTAAAGCGGTTATAATACTGATTTATAAAAACTTATAACATGAAAGTTATAGATCTTTGTTTTCTCTTTAAAACAAGCTATTGTAGGCAAAAATCCACTATTGGACGAGGGAGATTTGCCCAAAATACAAAATTGCTCTAAGTTGTGATGAAAATGAATTTTTGAACAAAATAATTTTGCTGGGACAAATGGGTAAGAAATTAGCTTTTGTGCCTTGCATGAAAATTGTAGATCTATTTAATAATAAGCCATAAAGAGAAGAACAGAGTCAATCCAATACCATATGAGGGAGATACAAATTTTTTCCTAAAAGTGTGCAGTGTAGTCATGAAATTGGAACAGGTCGGCAAAGATTGTGAAAATTGTACCCATTAAGAAGGATTCATCCTTTAAGTTGTTCATAGAAAACTTGGAGAATTTTGTTACGGAGATTTTGAGACTAGGTTTCCATGAATCAAAGATTATATGAATAAATTATGAATTTTTGAAGGAACCATGCGTAGATTAAAGGGATTAAATAATGAGTTTTCAGAGTACAAATACTTGGTTCACAATTTTAGGGATGACTGGGTGCAAAACGGAGTTCGAGGCTAGAAATAGAGATCCTAGATCTCTTTGAAACAAAAAAATTGGGACTAACCCATTCGATTCTAAGATCATATGAGAAAGTTAGGCTCAGAATACTGAAGGTACTCAGGCCAGGTTCGAAGGTTTGATTTGAATTAACTGTTTCTTTGAGAAACGAGGTAGATAGGGCCCGAATTAGGATTTGGTTCCTTCAGGAAAAGTCCCTAACTCATCGAAATAAGTCACCAAGGGTTGACCGTACTACTGTCTAATATCCTGAAATATATACACGATCAAACGTAGGGGGTACCGGAGGTTCTGACCAGGCCAGTTGGACTGAGTCAGTCATCCTCAATTTATCACAAGGGGGTTCTAATAAGACTAGATTCCTCATGGGATTGCTAGTCTTAGGCTGAATCGTCAGTATTGAGTAGTTCACTGGGTACCGTAGTACAATACTAAGGAACCCGACAACATTTTATTATTAAATATAATTATTAAATAAACAATTTTAAATATATAATTTCAAAAATAAAATATTATTATACATATTTATATATTCTTAAAATAATCAATTAAATATGTTTTATTAATAGTAATTTTAAATATTAATTATTAAACATAATTTATTATTATATGTTAAACTAAATATTATTAGCAGGGAATAATTATTAACTAAATAATTTTCAACTAATTAATACTTAATCAAAATAATAATCATTAAATAAATAATTATTATACAAATGATATTATAAAATTTCAAATTAAATAAATAAATAAATATTCAATACTTAAAATTAAATAATTAAACATTTAATATATTTTTAAAATAAATAATTATTGATTGAAATTAGATATTAATTACCAAGATGAAATATTATCTATAAAATATTATTTGCAGAAAATAATTATCAATTAATTAGTACTCAATTAAATAAATTAATTGTCATTAACATATTATTGAACAGTGTTGCCAAACGTTATTAATGTTATTATTATTTTCTTATCTCTGCTTCTTTCACTCGTTATATTCTCTCGGTATTCTCATATTTCATTTTAAATATCTTAACTAGTTTTACTTTTCACTATTTTTCTCATATTAAAACTATTTGGGGAATAAGCTGAAGATTCAAGCTTCCTACTGAAAGCTCAATAGAGTATCCTCAGGAGTCCTGAGGGTCTGGTTTTCTATTTTAAAAAATCAGGGTTGTTACACGTATTGCCCTGTATACTCTTTTTTCTTCCGCTATAAACTCGATTATTTCGTATGCATGTTAGGGCTCTTTATTTATCGATCCAGTTTTTATATTCTTAAATCTCACTCTTCGGTTTTCTGTGGTTTAGATCTTGATGTAGTGTTGAAGGGTTTGGACTTTTTAAACCACGAAAAATTCACTTGCATTTTTATTGATTAATTAACTTGATTACATCGAGATTCGGATCCAGGAAATCAAGGTGTGTGATAAGTGTTTTAGAACACAATAAATTAGATTTAATTCATTTAGATTTTATAATCATTTTGCACTTTAGTTTCCCAATTTTCATGGTTTATGCTTTCTTTCCACTTTATTCTGCTTGGGTATTTTATTTTGTAGGAATTAATAAATTTAATGAACATTAAGGGCCATTCTAAGGGTCAATAACAAGAGAAAAATGACCATCAAATGACAACGGATCAAGAGGAACAAGCCACAAGTGATTACATCATCAGAAAATGGTTAACAAAGCATGAAGAAAGGCATAACAAGGCTCTGAATCTATTCAGGGAAAGCCTGAACCGATTCATACGTGATTAATGGCCAAAAATTGAAAAGAAACAGCCTCTGAATCGATTCAGAGGAAGTATGAATCGATTCATGCATTGAAAAATGCCCAGTTATTGGAAATTGAAGCCCCTGAATCAATTCAAAGTAAGGATGAATCGATTTATATGTTGTTGCACCTCTAAAATCATGAATCAGAGGCCTTTGAATCAATTTATAGCATTATTGAATCGATTCATGTGAAATTGGAAGGCCAAAATAAGCTTTTGAATCGATTCATATCACTGTTGAATTGATTCATGCGTTTTGAAATTCAAATTTCAGTTCAATGAATTGATTCTGATCAATTATGAATCAAATCTTTTAGTGGAAATAGCCTTGAATCGCATTAAGAATTTTAAATTGAAGCACTATGCCAAAAGGGGATCCACTTGCAAATGCTCCATGCTCGCTGGTTGTTTTCCTAGCCTATAAATAGAGGAAGAATTGAAGCATTCAGGAAACCAATTTCATTCCAACGAGAACACAACACAGAAGAAGCAATTACCTTCTGTTTCTTTCTTTCTTTCTCTCTTTGCAGCAACTCCTATTTTTATTTGGATATTCCTGAAAGTTGTGAGATTGAGTGCTTCAATTTGTATACAATGGAGGAGTACTATAGAAAATACAACCGGAAAAGTAGTGGTGGAATTACTTCCGAGCTTTTTGGAGAAACCCGTATGTCTTTCTTTTACTGTTTCATGTGTTGTATGCTTTGTTATTCTTTCACTATGTGTATGAATTTGAGTTACTTCATGGGTAACTAAATTATTTATCTTGGGATGACAGGGGTGTGATAATATTTTATGTTAATCTTGTTTTGACTTTCAAGTTAATAAATTTCTATTTTCTAATTAATTCGAATTTTACTCAATGCTCTTAGTAATTTCGACTAAGAATCTAAGTGATAAAACTATATCCTTGCGGGTATATTAGTACGTTTAAGTAATTGGTAGGATTGACTGATTCACTAATTACCAGAAAGCTTTCGAATTAATCCTAAGATTTTGAAAACTTTTTGTGACCCCGGTAAAAATCCGGGAAAGTAATCAAAATTCTTTTAAGGAATTAAAAAGGGATTTTCACAAAACGATAATGGGCATTTCTTAGGGATTGAACGCGGTTCTCCGTATGTTAGGTACATTAATAGAGTTCTGACCAGAAGATATTAATTAACTAAAGGAAAATCTACCTTGGAAAACTTAATTTGATTCTTGTTACTTAAAAGTTAAAACTGTTACTATAGAATAAAGTCTTAAACCCCCGGAATCCCAAGATACTCTCAAGTTTCTTTCTACGTGCTAAGTAAATTTTGTTTCTGTATTTATTTTATTTGTGTTTTATTTTATAAAAACTTGAAAATTAATTGTGTGGACAATTAAATTTCAATATACCGGTACTTTGAAAGCAGTCCCTGTTGATACGATAATCTTTTATATTACGCGACACAACTCGTGCTCTTGCGGTCCTTGTCAGTATGACATTTATTCTTCCACTTTTACCTACTTTACTTTTAGCACACTATTTTCTACCTTAATTAACTTATTTTTTCTTTTCATTGCATGTTAGGATCAGGCGTCAGTTGCTTTTCTTAAAATTATTATATGAGTTGAGTTATTGATTATGAGTACTTGAACATAAAACATCCTCGAAACCTCTATTTTTAAAATTTCTTAATGATTTAAGATGTTTTATAAGGTGATTTTATGTTTACTAAACAAATGATGAAACTTTTTGCTATGTTTCTTTTAACTTAAATATTGCCTTGGTGAACTTTTGAGCCTTTTTAAGGGTTTACACTTAAAACCCTTATTTATTCTCTATTGAGTGATTGTTTCCTCTTTTTTAGTATTCTAGAACTTAGCTTGTGATCTAGGCAAAATATATAGTATTTGAATTCTATACCTTAGGATGATAAAAGCAAATTTAGGCATTTTTGAAGCCCTATTTTTGAAAATATTATTATGTATTAGTTACCCCCTTTGAGCCTAAAATCTATATTACTTTCTTTGGAATCTTTTTCTTTAAAATTCTCTAAAAAGCATTTTGAGGTCAAGTATATTAATATGGATCTAAGATGGTAACAAATATCAAAATTAGAAATAAGGGACCTTTAAAAAGAAAAGAAAATATAGGATTGAGAAAAGAAAAAGAGAAAAAGAAAAAGAAAAAAGAAAAGGAAATACTTATAATGGTTCCTATCATCCAAAAATTCAATGACTTATATTTGTGTGCTCATGCTGGGATGATTGGAACAACTAAAAAAGGGTTGAAAAGAAAAAGAAATTAAAAGGTCCCTAAAAATATTATCAAAGGTAAGAAAATTTGGATGACCTCTTTAATTTGATAAGCTATTTTCTTTATCCTTTCTTTGATTTCCATACCTTAAATCTTATCCCTTGGCCCCATTACAACCTTTAAAAAGAACTTTTGACTTAGGTTAGTTTTCTTAGTACTATGGAGCTGGGGTTACTCACCAAGCCTATTGTAATACCTTGATTGAGTTGACATTGAGCGACAGTAAATATTACCCATAAACACTTGAGAGGATTGGTGAGATAGTGAGCCATTTATGTCATTTGGAACATGTATTGCTTGGCATTCCAACTTCATCCCTTTAGATCGAATATGGTTAAAAAAAAACATGTGTGGTTAAAAAGACTCTGTAATATCTTATGGTTTGTTTTAGATTCTTTATATACCTTTGGTTTGAAAATCCTTATTTATGAGTTGTATGGATTCGATGAACCTTTGTGATTCTTTGTTTACCATGAATAACTAGAATCCTATTCTTGGGATTTAGGGTGTGACTTGTAATGTAATTAGTGAAATCTTTATTGGCTTATCAATGAAATCCATGTTTGCCTTTGATTCTTGATTGCTTTATTTGCTCGTTGGCCTAAACATAGGTATGAGTTATCTTTAAATAATTCTAGGGATGGACTTAATAGTGAACCTAATTAATCTAATTCAAGAATTGAACCTAAGATTGAATCTAGGATGACCATAACTGGGAACTTTATTTAATCTTTTAAAGATCAGAGTTTTCATAATAATTGAATTAAGAAATAGACTGAAAGGTCAACCTTTTTTTATTGTTGTGTTAATTCAAGACTTCCATTATTCTTTATAACTTGGTTCTCAAATTAAACGACAGTTTGTTTGATGGCTAAGCAACCTAACGGAACTCTGAAAAGGGAAGTTAGAACCTTAGGCGGTTGGTCCTGGTAAACTAGAAAGTAAAAGATAAGGTAAAATCTCTAAAAACCTTTACAAAGCAATTTGTTACCCGAAAATCGTAAGATATGTTTTTATTGAATTCATTCCCGGATAATTTCTAATTTGCACTTTTTGCTTTGTTTTTTATTTCTTTGCATACAATCTCTATTCTTGTCTGTTTAGATAAATAGCATCATTATTCTGAGTGCTTGAGAACACAGTTCCTGTGGAGATGATATTTTTATATTATGTGACAACCTCGTACGCTTGTGATGTGTCACTTCTTAGTGTCAGGTGAATTCACAATAAGCTTTTTTCAATCTTACTAGACCCTAAGTATTTATCAAGGTCAATAAAGCTATTCATTTTTCCATAGGGGTGATAATTATATGATGAGTCCGAATTTTATTTTGAAAAGATGTCAACTCCTGACTAAGAGCACATAAACATTGCATTATCACTGCTAAAAGATTTAAGAAATAAACTAATTAATTTTAAAATAAGAAAAGAACACAAAGGGGAACTGTTGATTCATACATACATATTATGATATTTGTTAGTGTGCGTATAAATGTTATTTGTACATACATATATATTATTATATGTGAAAACCTATTATTTATGTATGTCTTATAGGATATTGGTATTTTTTATTTCTCACCCTTTTCTTATTTATGTTTTATGATAAATTTCTATATATCAACCCTGAGTAGATATTCATTATGGCTAATCTCCCCCAAATCATTAACATTAGGATTAGACCTCGATAGCCTGACCCAGAAAGGTGACAACATCACTAGATGGTCATGTATATATCTATCATGGGATAGTCACTATAAGACTATCCTAAGCTATACTCAGTATATGTAACCCAATAGGAACCTCACTATCTCCTTCCGAGCAAGACTGGTGGTAAATTTTGACGACGTCAATCAATTTGTTGCTGTTATTCTACCACTTCTAATAGATTAAGAGAATCAGGATAGAGAGTCATTCAGTGATCATTCCATAGTAGACGATGAATAGGATGACATGACATAACCATTACATAGGAAGTAGATAGTGTAACCCTTATATTTTGTCGGGGAGTAGGGTAATGAGACTACCATAACCCATGACAACTAGAATAAGCATAAACCAAAATTATCTCAAGGTTAGTAGTCCATACTGTGGGTGATAAAATAAGTCTCTAAGAGACTTAATTATTAAACTAAAATTTTCCTTTATTTATATGTCAATTGCTTTCATAATAATAAATTGTACCAAGAATTAGAAAGACTAGGGATATTAAGTTAATTTTATGTTAAGGATAATTTATACTCAATTATTATATTCTTTTATACTTAATTATTACATGTTTTATTTTATAAAGTATTGGATAAAGATGTGTCACTTCTTAGTGTCAAGTAAATTCACATTAAGCTTTTCTCAATCTTACTAGACCCTAAGTACTTATCAAGGTCAACGGAGCTATTCATTTTTCCATAGGGGCAATAATTATATGATGAGCCCAGATTTTTTTTTGAAATGAAGTCAACTCTTAACTAAGGGCAAATAAACATTGCATTGTCAACGCTAAAAGATTTAAGAATTAAACTAATTAATTTTAAAATAAGAAAATAGCATAAAGGGGAATTGTCAATTCATAGATATATATGCTGGTGCTAAATTTCGATGACATCAATCAGTTTGTTCCTGTTATTCCACCACTTCTAGCTGATCAAGAGAATGAGGATGGAGAGTCATTCAATGATGATTCCATAGTAGATGATTAATCAGATGACATGACATAACCATTAGAAAGGATGTAGATAGTATAACCCTTATATTTTGTCGGGGACTAGGGTAATGAGACTGCCATAACCCATGACAATTAGAATAAGCATAAACCAGAATCATCTTAGGGTTAGTAGTCCATACTGTGGGTGATAAGTCTCTAAGAGACTTAATTATTAAATTAAAATTTTCCTTTATTTATATGTCAATTGCTTTCATAATAATAAATTGTACCAATAATTATAAAGATTAGGAATGTTAAGTTAATTTTATGTTAAGGATAATTTATACTCAATTATTATATTTTTTATATTTAATTATTACATGTTTTATTTTATAAAAGTATTGGATAAAGATGTGCAAGTAAACTTAGAAAGCTTTAAGAGAAAGGAAATTTGCCTAGATTTACGTGTCGTTATGCTCACTCTAGGTATTACGATGCTAAGTTAATGGAAGCCTTACTTTGCCCCTATTAATAGGCATTACCACGCTCCTCCTTAAGTGTTGGTACACTCTAAAGGCCTAAAGAGTTATTCATATTTACATGTTAGTACACTCACCTCATTAGAGAACGCATGTTGGTACGCTCTGGAGCTACCACACTAAAGAAATGAAACTATGGCCACCAGCTTTGTTAATGGGCATTTGTATACCCACTCTGGGTGTTACCACACCTAAACCTTTGTTTATTTTTGTAATTACACATTAGTATGCTAGTGTGGGTGTTACTACACTTAATTCCATGCCTAATTATTTAAGTCTTAGTTATTTGGTTGAGCGACACTATTGTAATTTAAGTTCCCTTGTTTTTTATTATTTAGTTGCCTATATAAAGTGTAATAGCCTTGATTTTTGAGAATAGGAAACCACACCCTTAGGACTCTTGAAGATACTCTATTGAGCTTTTGCTAAGAAGCTTGAGGCTTTGGCCAGTTCCCTGAGCAGTTCAGTATGAGAAAAATAGTGAAAAGAGGAGCTAATTAAGATATTTAAAATGAAATATAAGAATATCGAGAGAATATAACGAGTGAGAGAAGCAGCGATAAGAAAATAATAATAGCAACGTCCGACAGTACTGTTCCATAATACGTTAACAACAATTATTTTGTTTAAATTGGGTACTGATTAATTTTATTTGGTTGATGATTATTTTCTACCAATAATATTTTATAGATAATACTTAATCCTTGTAATTAATATCTAATCTCAATCAATAATTATTTATTTTGGAAATATATTATTATTTAATTTTAAATAATGATTATTTATTTATCTATTTAATTTGAAATTTTATGATATTATTTTATAATAATTATTTATTTTATGGTAATTATTTTAATTAAGTATTAATTACTTGATAATTAATTGTTGATAATTATTTAGTTAGTAATTATTCCCTGCTAATAATATTTAGTTTATCATAAAATATTGTCAAGTTCCTCAGTATTGAACGGTGGGACCCAACTTGAGGTCAGACCCTGCCCGTTTGACCCAAGACTAGTGATCTAGTAGAGTAACTACTCCTGTTGGGATCCTTTTGTAAAGGATCAAGGGTGTCTGACTTGGCCTAACCGGCCTAATCAGAACCTTTAGCGTCTCCAACATTTAACCGTGCGTATACTTCGGGATATCTGATGGTGACTCGGTCAGTCTCTGGTGACTCGTTTCAAAGTTTTAGAAACTTTTCCTGAAGAAACCGAAGCTTGATTCGGACTCTATCACCTGTGTTTTTTCATAAATCAGTTTCTTCATAAATTGTTTTCAAACTCGACCCGAATACCTTCGGTGTTTTGGACCCTAATTTTGCATACAATCTTGGAATCAAACAATTTTGGTCTCAATCTCTTTATTTTGAAAAGATCTTCAATCTCCATTTCTAGCCCCGAACTCCAATTCTCACTCTGTCAACCTCAAAATTGAAGATTAAGTATGTTCACCTCAAAATTCCAACGTTTGGACATTTTACCCTGCGCATGGTTCACCAAAAAATTCATAACTCTCTCATACGACCTTTGATTCACCGAAACTTGGTGTCAAAATATTTGTAACAAAATTATCTACATTTTTAATGAAGACATTGAAGTCCAAATCCTTCTAGATCAGTAGAGTTTAATTGATCTTTGCAACCTTTTAGCTATTTCATGATCATGTTGGTAGCCTTCATTAAAAATTGTATATCTCCTTTGTCTGGTGCTTCAATTACATCATTCTTTTTGTTATAGATCCGTATTGTAGACCTATACAATGTACATGAAGGGAACAAAACCAAATTCTCAAAGCAGAATTAATGGTGAATTTATTTCCGAAGACGTAGCTGATCCGGGAAGCTCCTGGAGCACCTTATCGTAAATCGGGTATATCTTGGGCTACCGGACTTGTATCGTCACAAATGATATATCAAATTAAAGAGAAAAGGAATATATACAAACTTCATGCAAGTCTCTAAAGCCAATTATTGCTCCATAAATTCAAGAATTTAAAATACTATATTGATTCACGTTTTTCCAGTGGTAGCTTGCACTTGGTTCAGTATTTTTTGCGTTTCTCCCTTGTATGGTCATGAAATCGAAGGATTCTTTCACCAAAAGTCTTAAATCAATTTTGTACAACTTTGATGAAGGGCACAAAGTCAAATTCCTCACCAAGTTTGCCTAGAAAATTAATCTTTGCAAGAAACATCAATCCCGTCATAGCCTTACACTATTTTAGTAAATGGGCCATATCTCATTCGTTTCGCAATGAAAAGTTTTGTTCCATATATCAATTTAAAGATAAGAAAAAGGCCTACAATTTTTATGTTGGGCTGTTTTCCTAATTCAGCCCGCATCAGCCCTTAAAAGCCCAAACACGTTAACATCCTAGAACCTTGACACCTCAGCTTTTATGCAACTATGGCCAATTAACCCTCTCCACTCAAGGGACACATGTAGCTTCAAGATAACTCCTCTCCCATGCATTACTACAAGCCTGCAATTACCTTCTTATGTGTCCATCCATGATTAACTCTTTCTCTAACAAGAAGAAGTGATGACATGATATGCCATACCATCATGCCTTACCATGTCCAAAGTACTGAAGAACGATCGGTGATGAACGACGAAAGGTTCGAAGTAAACAATAAACTATCGCCACGTAAGGACGATCGACGATGATATGGGGATGTTTTAGGGTACCCGACAAATTTTCGATGAACGGATCATTTCCTTCCTTCGAGTAGTGAGCATTTCATGAGGTAAGGGGGCTCTTACCTCGTCTAAAACTGGTTTTTAACCATTCCATAATATTGCTCGTATACTTGAGAACCTCTATTTTGAATTTTGTCATGATTTAACAGTTAGATTTCAAACCACGTAATTTTGTGTAACCGATGGTTAAAATTTAACATTTTCAAGTTAATGGGTATTTTATGAATTTAATTGGCGTAACGACGTTCATATCCTTGGAAGGATTTTATCGCGATTGGAGTTGTAACGAAACGTTTAGGAATTTTAGTGTTTAGGCGGGCTCGGTTTTATTCGATTTGTTTGTATTATTATTATTTAAATTTTACGGTAATGATATGTAATTTGTAATTTATTTCCGGTAAGCCCCGCTACTAGGAATTAATTTATCGTCATGTATCGCTGAAAGCATTTTGACGACATTGCGTTTTAAAGAAACATTTATCGACCGAACGGTTACGACGCTTATTTTACTAAAAGCGACATTGTTTTAAATTATTACAAAACTTTATAAAAGTTAATTAGATAAATAAGTTGAGTTTGGAAAAGTGGAAAATTTTACTTGAAAAGTTTTATCAATAAGTGACACAGTTTTGGCCCGAATAAACTTTGTAAACTAAAGAAATGGAAACAAAATGAATTTTTAAAGTACAATCAAGTGGACATTAGAGTTTAGAAAATTTTGAGGCCAATTTTACTGACCAACTAAGATGAATTTTAAAAATGGGATTTTAATAAGTTTTATAAGCTAAGAAAAGAAAAAGGGAGATAAAAGAAAATTTGATATGTAATAAAGAAATAGATATTAGGATTTAAAAATTTTTTAGTGACCAATTTTAGTGACCACTTAGGGTAAAAGTATAAAAAGGGACCTTAGGAATTTTTGAAGTGCATGGTATAAATGACTTAAGAATAAATTTAGAAGTTTAAGTAAGAACTAAGTATTAGAATTTTAGAACATTGGTAAGTAATGATAGTAAAGGACATGGAAGAGATTTTTGAACTTAAACTTTAAACTAGTAACAAAAAGGATTAACTTATAAATTAAATGATAACTTTTAAGGAGGAAATATCCTAATTAAGTATTAAAGCATAGAAGTTAAGATATGACTAAATCCTTAAGTAATAAACTTTCATCTTAGAGAAAATCAATCTTAGTTGATTAAATAGAAGTAACTAATCAAATAAAATTAGTTAGTATGATTGGTAATGATGGAAATAGAGAAATGTTACTAAAGGATAACGATTGAAAACTTAGAGAGGATATCACTAAGGGTAAACTTATGTGCATAAGGAATTACTAATCTACTTAGTGATAAAGGAAATAAATCGTTTAGTTAGAAAAGTTTATTAATAAAAGAAAATAATGGATAGTAAGACCACTAAAGGGTGACTTTAATTCCTTAATTTAAGAGTAATTTGAATTCTGCAATTACTAAGGATTAGAATTGGGTAATGAAAAGGAATGTACCAATAAATAATTGGAGGAACAATACTTCAAGGACATAAGAAAAGCTAAGCTATTCCATAAAACATTATTAGTTAAAATATAAGATCTAAACATCTAAGTTGATAATAAGCAATAAAGGCCACTTAGTAGTAATTTAGACTTCATGATTGGACATGATGACTTAAAATCATGTAATAAAATAATTAGTGCAATAATAAGAATAAAGGAATAAATAACTTAAGGGGAGTAAGAGAATCCAAACTATTTCATAAGGTATTTTGATTAAACGCGTACGATCTAATGTCTAAATTAGTGGCAAATTAATGTATAAGCTAGTATACCAAGTTTAATACCGACAATTACATTTGATTTTCTTTGAATTATGCTCAATGGAATTAGAAAAGTATGTTGTTCTTTCAATGTGTAATGCTACCGAATAAATATTGGTGTAATGTAGTTGTAATTGTGTGAATTAAGTAAAGTACCTCATAAGTATATCGTATTGATGAATGTTGTGTTTAGCGACTACTACGTAACTATGTGCATGAGTGAATATGTGTTAATTATATGTGATCAGTATGTGTGACGAAATATATGATGAGTATGGTATAATGACATATGTATAGACTGTGATGTTGTACTTAGAGAATATCATGAGTTAATGAAATGAATTGTGTGATGAATGACACTTGTACGATGCATTGAATGAATATGTTAAAATAAATAAGAAAAGAATGAATGAAGAAATGTCTCGGTAGGGAACCTGAGATGAATAAATTGTGAAAATGATGCAATGAGATTAAATCAGATCCAATGTAATGATGGGCGTTGTAGCGCCAACATACTCCATGGTTTTCTAGAAATGTGAGATCTTGTTTCATTTCTAAGTGTTAGGTAAGACCATTATGGATTGAGGAATTTTGAGAAAGCAAAGAAAGAATTAATTGAAATAGACCCGACATTAGAAATGAAATGCAGTCATTGAAAGGACCCTACCGATGACTAGTAAAAGAAATTGTGTGTTGTATGCATCATACATGGAGAATAAGGGTGATGGACAAAAAACTCCCTATAGTATAAGAGTGAGGGGTACACTAAAGAATTGCTATGCCTCGATTCCTCGAGGGTGATCTTGGGCGTATATCGGAGTCGGCCCTCCAATGGCTTGGATTTACACCCAATACCGGACGACCGTGGTAAACTCTGATATACTTCGATAAGAGGTGGGGGTTTCTATGGCCATTGAGTGCCTGTTCTGATGTGATGTATGATTGGCCATTATGATGATAGGACTGCGGGTCCTTACCCATTTATAAAAACAAAATGAGGAGAACTCCTATCGCTCTAGTAGACAGGAAGGATAAGGAGGGACTGTGATATGTATTGTGTTGGGAATGATGAGAAAGAGATTGGCCCACATGCATCATGATGACTAATAAAAGATTAGAAATAATGAAATGAACTCATGTATTGCATCATTATACTGAGATTGTGATTACTTCTTCTTTGAGTATGATGGTATAGATCTTAGTAATCTTGAGAGGTGAATGGGAAATGGGAATGGCCAGCTAAGATCAAGAATGGTGAGATAACTTAGAAGGCATCTTAGGTACCCTAAAGAGACTGAAAGGGATTCGATCCTGGATTGTTTATGTTGTATGTGGGTCAGGTGTCGATAAGACACCTTCCTATTATTGTGGAGGTGGAGACTCACCCTTACACTTAATTTTTCCAGACATCGTGAGGATGGATACAGACTTTACATCAAGGATCAGCCAGGCTCTTCTTGGACCGAGGATGAATAGAATAGGTTAATTTTATTTACATTTATAGGAGCCTACGTGCCCCTTTACTTTCAGTATATATGATTACTGTTGCGACCATATGTTGTATATGACTATGTTGTATATCTGTTCCACCAATTATTCTTGTAAAAGAAAAACTTCCATATTTTTCTAAAACTCATAATATCTCAGTTGACCAAGATAATCTAGTGGAAAGGATTGTCCCAGTTAACTGAGGGTGTTACATAAAGGCCCATTACTTCTAAAAACACACTTACATAATCGTAATTTCATATTTCACTTAAAATTCCCAAAATTTCTCTTTTTTTTCTCTCATTTCTCTCTTCTCTCATCATAATTTCTCTCTATTATTGTTTATCTTTCTTCTCCCTCTACGAGTAACTAAGTCCTTTGGATTGAGAGGAATGGATTCTGAAGCACTACCTAGGTAATTGCAAGGCTACAATTGAGATGTAGAAGGATTGGCAATTAATTAGGATTATCAAATCTTAAAGCTTTTCTTGGAATAATCATCCAAGGACTGACCTAAGAATTAGATTCTAGAGAGGAATGATGGCCTTTAGCTCTAAACTAGAAATCTCAACCTGACCTAAGGGATTAGGCATCTTTTATTAGAAGATCTTTATAATTCTTGTAAATCGATTTAGAAAAGGATGAAAAGACTAAGGAAAGGGACATTAGGCTGAAAAGAAAGAACACATAAAGTGAAAAACAAAGAAAGAGGATTTTGAATTGCAGTGACATGGTGGTTTGCTACTTATGACATTATGAGAAGCCCACTGAACTTTATCATTTAGAGGAAAAAGAAGTGTTATTAAGGTTTTCATAGGTGAACTTGTGAAAGGCTCATTGTGAATGTAGTTAGAAAGTGGCCTCAAACTTAAGAAGGGGGTGAATTAAGTTTGGGATTTTTCTTGCAAAGAGCGAAAGTAAATAATTAGAAAGTATTATTTTACTTTTTTTATAAAAACATATTTAAAAGGATCTTTAACAATTTTTGAATAAAGAATTTAACAAATATGATTTAAAGAATACAAAATTAAAAAAATAAAGGAGTGTTGATCCCAACTTCATTCTAGATCCTGAGATTGAGCGCACCCTCCTCGCTAGAAGGTGAATTCAGAGACATCTGTTTAAAGAGCAACCTGTGGACATGGCTAAGCAGAACAACCGGCTTTAAGAGACTTTGTTTCTCCAAATACCATGGATAAAGGACCAAGAATCACATGGCCAGCTATAGAGGCCAATAAGTTTGAGCTCAAGCCCTCTTTCCTCTCCATGGTGCAGCAAAACCAATTTGGGGGATTGCCATTGGAGAATCCTAACCTTCACCTTCAAGTTTTCTTGGAGTATTATGAAATGTTGAAAGGGAATAGTACTTCGAATGATGTTATTCGACTGAGGCTTTTCCCTTTCTCTTTGAGGGATAAAGCAAGAGCTTGACTTTACTTACTACCTGAAGGGTCCATCTTTACATGGACTGAGTTTTCCATTACTTTTCTTAAGAAATATTATCCAAAGAGAAGGATCAACTAGTTGAGGAAGCAAATCATTTTCTTCATACAAAAGAAGAATGAGAAATTGTATGATGCCTAGGAGCGATACAAGGAGCTTTTGAGAGAGTGTCTCCACTATAGGATACAACAACGATTTACGGTCCACATCTTCTATGATGGACTTACTTTTAGCCATCAAGTTACCTTGGATGTCATAGCTGGTGGCACCTTCATGGGTAAAAACATGGAGAAGAGGTATAATTTGATTGAGCAAGTAGCTTGAAATTCCTACCAATGGTCTTTCAAAAGGAGTTTACCTCCCAAAACTCTAGGTAAGTACTCTATTGACGCTATTTCTCTTTTAAGTGCCAAAGTAGCAGTATTGTCTGTTAAATTTGATAAATTAGGAATAAGTGCTTCTAATGTTATTTGTGAGTTGTATGGTAATGCAAGTCATGTGGCTAGCGCTTGTCAGCTAGGAATTCCACAAAACTAGAAACTGGAGGTGTAGCATGTGGATGTTATAGGAAACTGTCAGAGTGGTGGCTTTGACAACAACTATAAGGGTCCACCTGGATTCCAAAATAAAGGGCCATTGAACCAAGGTGGGCAAGGTAACTTTAGGCCTTCCTATGGACCTTTTGCACCATAAGCACCCTTTTGCACCATAAAAATCAAGACTGGAATCCTTGATGGAGACATTCAAGGAAACCAGATGAAGTAGAATAAGGAGTTCTCTAAAGCTATCAAGAGTCTTTCTTCCAAAGTGAATGCCATAGTTGTTCACAACAAGATGATGGAGACATAGATAGCTTAACAAGCCTCACAAGCTACTAGAGCTCCAAGCACTTTTCTTGAGAAGCTTGAAGAAGAACCCAGAAACCACATCATAGTAGTCGCACTAAAGCAGGGAAAGGTGTTGGAAGAGTCTGCACCCATATATGAGGAGAAGCTCATCAATGATAAGTTTGATGTAATCTCTACATCTAAATTTGATGATGTTGAGATGGAGAAGAATGAAGAAGAGAAGCCCTACCAACCTCTAATTCTATATCCTTAAAGGTTAGCAAGAGCTAAAGTTAGACAAAAAATTTGATAAACGGTCCGATAAGACCAAGAGTGGTGAGATGACTTAGAATACACATTAGGTACCCCAAGGAGAGATAGAAGGAACGATTAAAATTGATTGATTTGTATGGGGCGAGTGTCAGAGATGACACTCCTCGATTGTTTGGAGGTAGAGACTTACCAATGGATCTTGGAGATCATCCCTTACTACCCGCCTTGTCCCCACAGCTTCCACTAGTTTTCCCTCTTCAGGTTCGTGTGACGGGTGGATTGGAGGACATTCCTATGCGACAGGGAGTATTGGTTCTGACTCCGATAAAGAGGTACTTAGCTAGATGCCATTGGGATCGGTCGTCGGGTTCCCTTCGTCACATTTACAAGAGTTACGTCTATGGTGAGACTGAAGACTACTTGGATATGTCGGCTGAAGCCCAGGGTCTATTGGCAGAGGCCTATGCGACTTACGTTGGACGTAGACATCAACGGATCCGTTAGGTTAGTGATCTACCATCTACGAGTTCCACTCCTCCAGATCCATCTCAGCTAGCGACTACCTCTGACCCATGATGGGTTCTCATCGAATGATGAATTTACTGGCAAGCGCACCAATCATTAAAAAGTAGTATATTTGTATCATTCCCATAAGGATTGAGGTAATTACCACAACCAAGGACTGATACTAGCTGAACCAAACCGGATGTGTAAACATTTCATGAAAAATTCTTTAAGTTTCTGTTTTAGTATTTTTATGCTTTTGCAGTGTCATTGTAAAATCAAAAACAAATGATTAAAGAAGTGAGACTTTGAATTAAGAATAGGTCAAGAAGGACTTTAGCTAGAAATGTTAGCAAAACTCAATGAATAAAGAGTAATTCCCTAAATCAAAGCATAAACAACTTCACATATGACTAATCCCTAATTCCTTAGGTGATTAATTTCAATGCAAATAAACCCTAATCCCTTAGATGAAAATACACATTGAAACCTAATACAAAATTTAGAAGATGAACCCTAATTATTTTCCTAAACCTTAGGCCTGAATTAATTAGGTAGTAAGGAGATTACCTAAGTCCTTAACCATGATTCCTCTTTAGCAAGAACTTCAAGATAGATCTAAATCTTCTAATTCAGTAGAGAAACCACTCCTAGCTGTGTTCTTCATGCCTCACGCTAGTGAATGCTTCAATCACAGAATCAAGCCTCCATTGAAGCTTTAGTTATTCCTAACCTTATAGGTTTAACAATCCATAGAGGGAGAAGAGATGAAGAGAAAGTGAAGGTACATGGTGAATTGTAGAGAAATTAGAGAGGAGAAAAGTTTAGAGAGAGAAGTGAATCTGAAGAATGAATTGGTATTATCAATTGTGATTTTTAACTAACTACATAGCGTTATTTATAGCTTTACAATAATCAACAACTTAATTAATGAAATTAAACTGCTAAATAGCTTAAAAAATAAATAACTAACTTAACTAATTTACAACTAAATTTCAAATAACTGAGTTTTCCCTCGTATTCACGTGTAGGCACACCCTATACCAACGTCAGTGCGCTGGTCCACTGCCTGGGAGTGTCTCCTGAATAAATCCTTATGCGTAAGTTCACTCATGGACCAGCGTTAGCACGTTGGCTTCCTGAGTTATGTAATTGTATCAGAGGTCTGGGCGTGAGTACGCTCAGTAGGCAGCGTAGGCACGCTGGCTTACTAAGTTGCTGGTTTCTTCCAATCCTTCCTTGCACGTAGGAGCGCTCAGGGTCAGCGAAGGTACGCTGACCTTCTGACTTACATTGGACTCCCTTGTTCTTCAGAGTAAGTACTGGGCGTAGGAATGTTGGAATCTCTGACTTCTCCTTGAAAGTAGCATAAGTATGCTCGCAGTCAGCGTAAGCACACTGACTTCCTGGAATCCTCCAAAACCATAAGTACACCCCAGCGTGGGCATGCTCAAGGGCAATGTTAGCACGCTCAAACAAATATCAAGTCAAAATTTACTCTTTCCTAAGATACTATCTTTGTATGCTTAATTATACCTATAATTACTTAAATAATGAACAACTACCGCTTTTATTCAATTGATAATTATCTTCTAAATACTTATTAAACCTGCTAAATAAATCTAATCTTTCTCCTAAAACAAGGTTAAATATTACTGAATACATAAGTCTTTTCAAGACTTATCACATCCCCAAACTTAAGAATTTGCTTGTCCTCGAGAAAAACTCAAATAATCAATATACTGAGTTCATCTTCCATACCAAGCCAAACTTGTACAAGTCCAACTACAACACACAAGTGATAACCTTTTCGATTAATCCATAATAACCTGAATACAAAGCTTTAAGAATGGAAGTCATGATGATAATGCTTTTATTCTCACAGGTTAAGTGTATCACTCTCACTCAAGTGTACCTGGTTCATGCATAAGCACACTCACTTGCAAAGCAGCATATAAACATAGGCTTGCAACCTTTCTAAACATTATACATATAAACAAGTGCAAATGGATCAACAAGGACTTTATTTGGCTTGTAACGAAGTTAGGCTACTGGCTCTATTTTTGTTTTTCTGGTCAGTGTAAGGTATGAGATATACATCATTGAAGTTTACCTTTGCTTGACCTTATTGCTTTTGCTTCACAACAATATAAATATTATATTTTTTCTTTAAGCATATATAAGGTGCTTATTCTTTCACCTATTCAAAAAATTTTCAAAGCTTTGCTATTTTTCAGACTTTCTTTTGTCCTTTAGACTTTCCTTTTCCTTTTTCCCATTCTTTTTCTTCACATTTTTCTTCTTTTTTTTAGAGTACCATTTTTCAGAGTGTGCCCATGTTGGTGTAGGGGCACACTCTACTTCCCTAAACTTAAATGTTGCTAGTCCCTAGCAACTAGTCAAGGCAAAACATCCTAAAATGTTGCATACCAAGGTTAAAATATGGTTTTTCTATTGGAAAATCAAAGCTTATAATGTAAGGTTTTTAGTACAGAACAAAAAAGCTCATGCTAAAAAATTCAGGGTCAATTGGATAAATATACAAAAGGAAGGCTTATTTGGCTCTAGTTAAAATTTGAAACATGGCCTTCATCATATCCATAAACACATTGCAACATGCATAAGTAAGAAAAGAAGAAAGTTCTGCCATATAATTACCAACAAGCACATACTCAAGAAAATTTAAAGCCCAATTCTCATAAAATACACAGGTAAGCATCATGCATCACATCCCCAAACTTAAGACAATGAAATAATATCAAGTTAATTTCCTAGGAAATCACAAGTGCGTTGCAATCAAATCATGGCAAGTCTGACAAAATACTTTTAATAAACTAGCATAATTCTTATCAAGTGTTGCCTCAAAACAACCTATCTCATCATTTCAGGATGGAAATGCCTTATGCTTTTTCTAATGATGCCTACACACAAAATTATTTCAATTTTCTAAAAGAGCAAAGGGATAGAGATACTTCCCTTTATTTGCTTTCCTGAGGCACAGAGAACATGCTTATTCATGCTAAATGAAAAACCAATTGCGCAATTACAGTCGAAATGAAATAAGCAACATCAAACGAAAATTGAAAAACAAGAAACAAGAATTAAAGAAAGAATACAAGTGAACAAAACAACCACAATACTGAATGTCATAAATGAAAAATTAAAATTGTTCCGGAATACATCAAAAGAAATTAAACATTACAACTGAAATTTGTAACTAATAGAAATTAAAAACAACCTTATAACTACTCATCATCTTGTTCATCCTCCTGGGCCTGGGCTTCATTATCTTCATCCTCCATTGTATCATCTTCATTGTTTAGAAATTCAGTCTCTAACGGTATGTCATCATGGGAATAGTGAATCCTATTGACGCCAACCAAAGGTCCTTGTCAGTATGAACCCTCATTCCTTCATTAGGGTCCAAATTCATGGCAGTAGCCATCTTCCTCAGCATCCCATCATGGCTAAGAACCAGGTCATATGTCCCTACTTGTAGCTTCTTAATAGCCTGTAATTCACATATAATGAGGGAGAAATCTAGTGCAAAGGATTATGAGGATGAAATGATCAATACGATCCTTCACCCATGCCGGGTCCATAGTTTTCTCAGGCTTCACCTTGGTCAATTCATGATCCTGTAACCTCACACCATTTTTCTTCATAAGCAATGTAATAATGGAGTAATAAGGAAGCTGAGCATGTTTGTCATTTGCCCTTACCATTTTAAACAATATTAATTCACCCAAATCAACAAATAAGTCCTTCATCAAGCAATAGATCAACACTAGACGCTTAATAACCACCTTAGTAGAATGAGCAACAGATTGTAACGAAGAGAGAAGGTAATGACACCACAGGCGAGGCAAATCATTTAACTTACTTTTCTTTACAAACTTGGGTGCACCACCCATTGTGGTCTCATAGGCAGCATTTCTTTCACAGCAAATTTTTAGGACATCCTACCTCAAGTCTGCATTGTCTTCCTCGTTGAATCCATTCAGGATCCTCGTGTACTAGCACTCCTCATCTACAGTCGAAACCTTCAATAATTCATTAATAATTTTACTTGATAAAGGAATAGGAATACCTCTCAAGTAGGAGGAGTAGGGTGCATCTTCCTCATCAATATTGGCCCTCAGATTGGCGTAGAACTACCTGGTGAGTTCATGGAAGCCATGGCCTAAAACTTCATTAAACTACAGCCATCCTCTGTCGCGAATTACTCCTCTCTCTTTGAACTTTCATTCATAATCCTGGGCACTATCAAATCATGGAAACGCTTCCAATCAAAGTCGTCTTGCCTCTTGAAGCGTTTCTCTCCTTTCCCTCCTATATTCTTAGTCTTTTTCTATGGGGAAGGGGTAGGATTTCCAGAAGAGCCACCCCCATTGCCTTTCCACTATGAGAAACTCCTCCACCTGCCATTTCTAAAGCTTTCTCTATTTTCTTAATCAATCTAGGTGGTCTAGATTCCATGAACAAAGAAGCACACACAAGTATTTATAGAACTGAAATGAGAGAATTAATGGGTGTAGATGAAAAGGCAAGATGAAAGGTTAGAATGAATATTTATGATTATTGGAAATTAAAGCATGCAATTAATGAAATCGAAAGTTAAGAAACATTACCAGTGCAAGAATTAGAAGGGTTGCAACCCTTGGGTTCCAAAATGTTTCCTTTCCAGTGTACGAATTCCAAGTTAGGGTTTGAGTACGCTGGGCTGCCATATATATATATAGATTGTAGCCATCATAAACACGCCCCCTCTGAGCGTAACCAGGCCCTTTTACTGGAACTAGAACTTTTCACACGCGTAGACACGCTTGGAGGGTGTGTAAGCACGCTTACTCATTGCTTTCACCCTCAACTTTAAAGTTGCATTGCACGTAGGAACGCACAAACTGAACGTGAGTACACTCCATCAGAAAATAAGTACCTAATTCTAACAGCTGGTACACGTAGGTACGCTTCACAATGAGTGTAATCTCACTTTCACACTGGATTATTCACTTATTGAAACAGAATATACGTGTAATGACACTCAAGCAAGCGTAAACACACTTATTAGAAAACAAAACCCAACACATGAGCGTAAGCATGTTTATTCTCTAGCGTAGGCACGCTTATCAGATGAACATTGCCAAATGGGTAGTGTCTGCACTGAGCGTAGGTATGTTCAACTATTAACGTAAGGACGCTGAGCTACTTGTTATTCAATACTCCTGCGCGTAGGCACACACGGAGATGAGCATAGGAACGCTCATTATTCCTAAACCAAAACAAAGCAAAGTGAATTTGCATGTAAATATACTTACCAGTGGCGTAGACACGCCAGGATTATGGTGGATATCATAAATGTATGCGTAAAAGCACTTATCCTGAGTGTAAGCATGCTCAAGTATTATTCCATTTAAAGATTTTCATAGAGAAAAGGTGTAGGTATGCTCAGTCACTTATGTAGGCACGCTGGTGACTTGGTTCTCAACCTTCCTTTCCAACATCACAGTGTGGGCACACTCCTCATCAGTGTAGAAACGCCCAGACACTGTTAAATCATGAATTTTAAGTGCGCGTAAGCATGCTGGGAACCAGCGTAAACATGCTGATCATTAAGTTCCCTACACTTCTTCACTTTTTTATTTACCTATACTTCTTTTACTTCTTTTTCATTTTATTTTCATTATGTTTATCCATTTCTCAGTTTCATTATGACATTTCAAAAGCAATGAGAATATAAAACAAAGAGTTGTCTCCCTTAAGCACTTCTTTAACATCATTAGTTTGACAATTAAGCTCCTAGGCAGGAGCATGCAAATCAACAAAGGCCTTTTGCCTATTAAACTTACCTCTAAAGTAGAGTTTGAGTCTTTGACCATTCACTTTAAACATCCTACCAATGTCTAGTTCCTTTACCTCAATTGCACCATGAGGAAACACTTCAGTAACTATAAAAGGACTAGACCACTTAGATTTAAGTTAGCCTGGAAAGAGTCTCAACCTAGAGTTGAAAAGTAGGACCTTATCCCCTTCTTGGAACACTTTCTTTACTAGCTTTCTATCATGCCATCTTTTTATTTTGTCCTTATATGGGGTAGCACTATGATAAGTTTGTAATTTGAATTCATCAAGCTCATGGAGCTTCAAGACTCTATCCTTTTGAGAATTGGTAAATATTGTAGCCTCCTAAGCCTTATGTTCTAACTCCACAGGAAGATGGCAAGCCTTACCATACATAAATTGGTAAGGAGACATGCCAATAGGAGTTTTAAAAGTTGTGCGGTAAGCCCACAAAGCATCAGCTAATTTTCTAGACCAATCTCTCATAGATTTTCCAACAACTTTCTCAAGCATTCTCTTAATTTCCCTATTAGACAATTCTACTTGTCCACAAGTCTGTGGATGATAGGGAGTAGAGATCTTATGGAGCACAATGTTTCAGGGTCTTTTCCATCAATTTGTTACAAAAATGTGACCCTCCATCACCCATAATCACTCTAGGCACACCATACCTTGAGAAATGTTTTTCTTAACAAACCTCAACACCACATATGCATTATTGGTCTTAGTGGGTATAGCCTTAACCCACTTTGAGACATAATCTATTGCCACTAAAATATATTCAAAGGAAAAGGACTTTGGGAAGGGTCCTATGAAGTTAATTCCCCATACATCAAATAACTCCACTACCAAGATGTTAGTGAGAGGCATGCCAACTTTAGTAGAGAGTCCTCCACTCTTTTGGCATCTATCACACCTCTACACATACCTTTTTGCATCTAAAAGAATTATTGGCCAATAAAAGCCACTTTACAACACTTTGGTAGCAGTTCTAGAGGAACCATGGTGCCCTCCATAATGAGAATCATGGCAACGCCAAAGGATTCTCTCTTGTTCACTCTCAGGCACACACCTCCTTATAATTCCATCTAGAGTTATAAGGCCCTGTTCCACAGCTTTATCTAAAAACATTAACAAACTATCATAAAAACCATTAATATTTAATAATCCTAATGGCTTTTTATGAAAGTTCATGCTACACCATGATAAAATACAAAATATTTCCTCAAAAGTACCAAAACCTCCAGGAAGTGCGATAAAGGCTTCAGCATCTATAACCATACGAGCCATTCATTGATAGAGGCTTGTAACTTTTACCTCAGTTCCTACAGCAATATCTGGTGTAATACCAACATGATGTAGGATGATACTAGAGACGTTGCTTCCTTCAACTAGTGCAGATAGTGCCATGGAGCCTCTCAAACCCTATACTCCTCCTCTATACAAGACCTTTATTTCTTTCGCAGCCAATAGTTTTCCCAACTTAGTAGCTGCTATTAGGTACTCCTTACAATTACCATTGTTGGATCCACCAAACACACAAATGGATTTGATTTTTTTCATCTCTTTTTTTTTGTGTTTTCCATATAGAGTTATGCGCCCTTATATAGATAAAAATTGAGATGAAATAATTGATGAAAGATAAAAAGTTTACATAATTATTATTATATAAAAATAAATGACGGTAATGAAGAAATTTGAAAAGACATGATTGAAGAAAATAAAAATAGGTAATTTTAAAAGTCAAAGTGAATTCAGAAAAGTAAAACATTGAAAACAACAGTAAATATGTACAGTAGTTGTGATTATGGCTCACATCTTCCTCTGGTTTTACGTCCAGTAACGGCTTAAACGCCTTCTATGAGTCGAGGTTTTTGCTACCCATCCAGTTTTCTTATAAACTGGCAAACAGGGTCGTTTAACGCCAGATTCCCAAGGCTATAGTTTTCTTTTTGTTGAATGAATAGATCATATAATTTTAGAAGGACTCCTTGAACCGTTCCACATGGATGCGTCTCAAGAGTTTGGATTAAGTTATCCAAGTTCTCTTTACTCAGTCTATCCTTTATAAATTTAATTTTGTCCTCCCGATTTATAGATACCATTCCAGGGTTCCTACAACGTGTATCACAATTCCATCTTGCACACTTATGGCAAACTCCCATCCTTTTAGCTCTTCGTTTTTTAGAATAAGAACTACGTCCCATACTTGGTAAATGTTTTATATAGGACTTATATAATTCACCAGAGAGACGTACCTTTGCTTCAATAAGCCAATGAACATCCTCTGGAATGCCAAAATATGTGAGTAGTTTTAACCTTTGAACTTGAGCTTTGTAAATTTTTACAATCACATCGCGTGGAAGTGTTGGGAATCTTTCCTTAAGTTTTGCAAGGGTTTGTTCCATTGTCAGATTACTTTGAAGTTGTGGCTGTTTAGAAAAGAGAGAATAGAAAACGAGGTTATAGAGAATAGTAAAGATGAAGAAGGTGAAAAGGTGATAGGTTGCCTTCTATCAAGCGCTTGTTTAACGTCACGAGCCTGACGATGACCTTTTAACTACTGCAAGAAAATGATAATAATGCCAAAACAATAATAGTAATACTGATTAAGATAAGTGTTAGCACCGAAAAGAATGATGATGTAATTAACTAATATCTATTTTTTTATTTTTTATTTTTTTATTATTTTTATTATTTTTTTATAAATATTGTTATTAGGAAAAATTAGTCAAAATATTTGGCATCACACAAATACACCTCCGTATCTATGTGCTCTTGGAACCCTTGAAAGAAAGGTTTAAGTCGGTGCCCATTTACCTTGAAAACCTTGTTTGTCGCTTTATCTGAAATTTCAATCACACCATAAGGAAAGATATTAGTTATTTCAAATGGGCCTGCCCATTTAGAGCGAAGCTTACCAGATATGAACTTTAGACGTGAGTTGTACAATAAAACTTTTTGTCCAATGAAAAAGTTTTTTCTCAAGATCTGTTTGTCATGAAAGGATTTGGCTTTTTCTTTATAGGTTTTAGAACTTTCATAAGCTTCCAAACGAATTTCTTCCAGTTCCTGTAGTTGGAGTTTCCTTTCTTTACCGGCTTCATTTAAGTCCAAGTTACATTGTTTTACTGCCCAATAAGCTTTATGCTCAATTTCTACCGGTAAGTGGCATGATTTTCCATAAACAATCCTATAGGGTGACATTCCAATAGGTGTTTTATAAGCTGTTCTATAAGCCCAAAGAGCATCTTCTAACCTTTTGCTCCAATCTTTCCTATTTGGTTGTACTGTTTTTTGAAGGATCATTTTTAATTCTCGATTAGACACTTCAGCTTGCCCATTTGTTTGGGGGTGATAAGGCGTTGAAACCTTATGCATAAATCTATATTTTTTAAGAAGGGACTCCATTTTACAGTTGTAAAAATATGATCCTTGATCACTAATGATGGCTTTAGGAACACCAAACCTGCAAAATATATGTGATTTAACAAAATCTACAACAACTTTAGAATCATCAGTTCGAGTAGCTTTAGCTTCAACCCATTTAGACACATAATCGACCGCAAGTAGTATATAAACAAAACCAAAAGATACAAGAAAAGGTCCCATGAAATCTATGCCCCAAACATCAAAAATTTCACAAAATAACATGGGTTCTTGTGGCATCTTATTTCTACGAGATATGTTTCCCATTCTTTGACATCGTTCGCAAGATTTACAAAACGTATATGCATCACGAAAAATTGTTGGCCAATACAAACCAAATTCTAATACTTTCCTTGCTGTACGTTGAGGTCCAAAATGTCCACCACATGCATATGTATGACAAAATGTAAGAATACAATGAATTTCATTTTCAGGTACACACTTTCTAATGATTTGATCACTACAAAGTTTCCATAAGTAAGGATCATCCCAAACATAGTATTTAGAATCACTTTTTAGTTTTATTATTTGTTGTTTAGATGCATGTATGGGAGTAACAGAAGCAACTAAGTAGTTTACCAAATTAGCAAACCATGGAGTGGAATCATGTATTCCCATAAGTTGTTTATCAGGAAAATCATCTTTAATGGAAATTGGGTCAAGTTCTTTTTCAATTCTGCTTAAGTGATTAGCCACCAAATTTTCTGCTCCAATTTTATCCCTAATTTCAATGTCAAATTCTTGGAGCAACAACATCCACCTGATCAATCTTGGTTTTGCATCTGGTTTCTTTAAAAGGAACTTTAATGCTACATGATCTGAAAATACAACTACTTTTGAACCGAGCAAATAAGATCTAAATTTGTCAAGTGCAAACACAATAGCAAGTAGTTCTTTTTCTGTGGTAGTATAGTTTATTTGTGCAGTATCCAAAGTTCGTGAGGCATAGTAAATAACATGTTGTACTTTACTTACTCTTTGAGCAAGAACAGCTCCTAATGCATAATTTGATGCATCGCACATAAGTTCAAATGGAAGTGACCAATCTGGTGCCTGAATGATAGGAGTGGTAGTTAAAGCTTTCTTTAAGCAATCAAAAGCCTCTTTACATTTGTCAAAAGTGCCAAAAGGACATGTAAATGTTGTTTTTTCTTGATCTTCTGGTGCAATATAAATTTGGAAGTAACCTGAAAATCCATCTAGAAAGCAGTAATGTGACTTACCTGCCAGTCGTTCTAACATTTGATCAATGAAAGGTAAAGGAAAGTGATCCTTTCGAGTTGCTTTGTTAAGTTTCCTGTAATTAATGCATACTCGCCAACTATTTTGGATTCTGGTAGGAATTAGTTCATCATTTTCATTTTTAACCACTGTGATTCCAGACTTCTTGGGAACCACTTGTACAGGGCTGACCCAAGTGCTATCTGATATAGGGTAAATAATGCCAGCTTGTAATAATTTTGTTACCTCTTTTTTAACTACATCAAGGATCTGAGGATTAAGTCTTCTTTGTGGTTGCCTTACTGGTTTAACTTCTTCCTCTAATAGAATTCTATGCATACACATGGAAGGGCTAATACCTGGGATATCTGCCAAAGTCCAACCAATTGCTTTCTTATGCTTCTTAATAATCTGCAACAACCTTGTTTCTTGATCAACATTTAATTTGTTAGAAATAATCACTGGAAGATTCTTATCTTCCTCTAAATATGCATACTTTAAATGTTCAGGAAGAGGTTTTAACTCTAACATAGGAGGCTGCATTATTGAAGGAATCAACTTGGTTGAATTTGTCTCAGCAACTTGTACTTCAACATAATCAGATGTATTTGTAACTACTTTAATCAAATTATCACACTCTGATTCTTTTGAAACAACATCTAGAACTATATTTTCTATTTTAAGGGAGTTTGGATCATTATTATCATTAAGCAAATATTTCTCAATTTCAGCACACACATTGCATTGATGAGAATCCATGCATGAATCACAAACAAATGAATCATAAAAATCAGACAATACAGGAAAATTAACATCATCAGACAACTTAATAATATTATCCTTAACTAAATCAGTTATTAAGTCAATTTGAAAAACAGAATGATCCTCAGTAGGATGCTTCATAGCATCTAAAATGTTGAATCTAACCACACTATCTCCAAATTCCATAGAAAGTGTTCCTGCATGCACATCTATCTTTGTTCTAGCTGTTTTTAAGAATGGTCTACCTAAAATTATTGGAGCTTTATTGATGGAATTCTCACTTTCCATATCTAGAACATAAAAATCTACAGGAAAAATTAAATCATTAACTTTAACAAGGACATCTTCAATAATTCCTGCAGGATGTGCAGAGCTTTGATTTTCTAATTGTATAACCACACCTGTAGTTTGCAAAGGTCCAAGGGAAAGTGAAGTAAATACAGTCATAGGCATAACATTAATAGATGCACCTAAGTCTAGCATGGCATTTTCAAATTTGTTATTGCCTATTATGCATGGAATGGTAAACGTCCCAGGGTCTTTACATTTTTCTGGTATATGTGACAAAGGTTTTTCAATTAATGCAGACACATTTCTACTTATATTAATCCTTTCATTGCCTTTTAGTCTTCTTTTATTAGTGCATAGTTCTTTAAGGAATTTGGCATATCTTGGGATTTGCTTGATGGCTTCTAATAAAGGTATATTTACCTCTACTTTTCTAAATGTTTCCAAGATCTCCTCATCCATTTTCTTATTTTGTATAGATTTTTGTCTTTGTGGAAATGGAAGAGGGATATGTTGCTTATCAGGACCAGCTGCAGAAGGAGGATTTGTAAGAGATATATCATTACTATTATTACTTGAACTATCTAAAACTTCTTCTGCATGTTTTTCTGTGATAATAGTATTTTCAGTTTGTTGTTGTTTTTCTGGTCCATGGATAGCTTTACCAGATCTTAAAGTAATTGTACTTACATTTTTAGGATTGACAATTGTCTGAGCGGGCAACTTATCTGAACCTTGAGACTGCAAATGGTTTAAAGATGTAGCCAATTGACCAATCTGATTTTCAAGAGTCTGAATTGTAGCCTCAGTTCTTTTTTAGAAGTTCAGATTATCTACTGACATTTGCTTCATCAATTCCTCCAAATTTGATTTCTCAGTGGAAGGTGTAGCTACTTGTGTAGCTTGTTGTTGTACATGAGGAGGTTGATATGGTCTGCTTGGTCCAGTATTTGCCTAAAAAGGTGCATGAGGTTGTTGTGAGGAATTACCCCATCTTAAATTAGGGTGATTCCTCCAACCAGGATTATATTTGTTAGAAGAAAGATCATAATTATTTTGTTGTTGTGGCGGTTTGTTATTGTATAAGTTGGCAGCACATACTTGAGGATTTTCATCGGGAATTTTAGCTTCCTGCAGTGAAGGACAACAATCGGTATAATGATCTGATGAAGTACAGATAGAACATACCTTAGCAGGGGTTACAGGTTGTTGTTTTTGAGACACAATAATATTTTTCATAAGTGTTGCTAGTTCAGCAAATTTACTTTCCCATTTTTTATCTCTATCATTAGTAGTTTCAATTTCATGGACTCCTCTAATTACTACAGAATTATTTCTAGTGGCATGTTGTTGAGCATTAGCAGCCATGTTCTCAATTAAAGTTTTTGCTGCATTTGTAGTTTTATTTTGCAAAGCACCACCACTAGCTGCATCAACCAAAGTTCTATCCATTGGATTAAGACCTTCATAGAAATATTGTATGAGAAGTTGATCCGTAATTTGGTGATGGGGACAACTAGCACACAATCTTTTAAATCTTTCCCAGTATTCATAAAGATTTTCCCGGTCATGTTGCCGGATGCCACATATTTCTTTTCTAATTGAGGAAGTTCTTGAAGCGGGGAAAAATTTTTCAAGAAACATTTTCTTTAAGTCATCCCAACTTGTAATAGAGCCAGGAGGAAGGTAAAATAACCAATCCTCAGCGATATCTGCTAGGGAGAAAGGAAAAGCTTTAAGTTTTACATGTTCTTCTGAAACCCCTTCAGGTTTCATGGTAGAGCTAAGGATATGAAATGCTTTTAAGTGTTTATGAGGATCTTCACCTGCACGACCATGAAACTTTGGTAACAAATGAACTAAACCAGTTTTAAGCACAAAAGGAACATCTTCCTCAGGATATAAGATGCATGATGTTTGATTAGTGACATCTGGTGTAGCTAGTTCTTTTAATGTCTTTTCAGCCATGTTATCAGAAGTTGAAGGTTTAGTTTCACTATTTATGCTATTAGGTAGAGTATTATTATTATTATTATTATTATTATTATTATTATTATTATTATTATTATTATCATTATTATTATTTAATAGTTTCTTAGATGATCTAACTAATTGATGAAATGTTCTATCTATTTCAGGATCAAAAGAATATAGTGGTTCGGGATTAGATCTAGTCATGCACAATACATCTACATATATTGTAACAAAATACTACAACTATGTAATAAAAGGAAAAATTTATCATTTTAATTATGAAATGCTTAGAACATATATTTAAAAATTTAAAGATTTTTTTATATTTATATTTTTTTTTCAATGGTTGAAAATGAGATTACTAGAAAATGAATAAGAATATAATAAAGTGGAATTTTTTTTATATGCTCACATTCAACCAAACCTTAATATCTTCAATACACCTACAAAAAAAATGTAAAATATATTAGATAATTGAATGTAAATAATTAGGACCAAAGGTCCCCGGCAACGGCGCCAAATTTGACACGCTGTCGTTGTCGGGTCAAATAAAAGTTAAATTAATATAGTATAAGGTGAACAACCTTAGTCGTCTCTCGAGGACCATAGTTCAATTAGTTACACTCAATTTAGTTATAATAAAGGGGGGGGGGTTGTGTTGAGATTGAAAGGAAAATTAAGTGATTATATAATAGTGCAAAAAATAAATTTATGAGTAAGAATAATCAAATTTAGAAACAACCAACCCAAGGAATTAATAAATCTTTTAGTTAACTAATCATTGATCACAAATATGATTAAATATAATTAATTTCTCAACCTTGAATCATTTGGAATCCCTAAATGATTATATTCTAGAAAATCTTCTAGAATTGAATTAATGAACTAATAAGAATAATCAATCGATATATTCTTATTAATTACTAAAATAACTTTAAAACCATAATTTGATTGAGTTAAGAAACTAAATAGAAATCTCTTATTTAGTAACTTAATCTTTGTTCTCAAATTGATTATTGATTAACCAACCAACATCAGTTTAGATTATAGATTGTTTAATTATATACCAATCGGTTATACACTTAAATAATCTACCATCATAAGTGCTTGAGAAACAAAGAAAAGTAATTATCTTCAATCAAAATATTAAGAGCAAGAACTCAAAGTTAACATAAAGAAAAATTAAATTCCTTGAGTTGATTTTAAAAGATTAAGCTTCCATGATAATTTTTAACAATGAAAGCTAATATTAAATTTACTAAAACTTTGATTATAAAAGTAAATAACAAATAATAAAATTAACTTACTTGATATTGAGGAAGGGAAATGAAAACCATAACTTGAAGGATGAAATATAGAACAAGGAGATAAAGCAAGAGAAAGAATTAAAACTTAAGAAGCTAAAGCAAAGATATAGAATTGTAATGAAAACTAAAGCATGTATTTCTTGTGTATCTCCTTTACAACTTCAAGCATCTATTTATAGGCAAGATATGATGATACTATACATTCATTTTCTGATTATTAATGCATTTTTTCAACATTGGTGGGCTTGAAATTACAATAATTCAAAAGAAGATAATGGTAGGTGTTGAAATTCATTCTCCTCTTTATCTTCTCCACCTTGCGAGTCCAATAGGACCTTCTAGATGGCCGAATTTTGAAAAACCTTCAACATGAAAGTTGTAGATCTCTGTCTTATTGAGAATTTGGCGCACGAATCAGGTCATTTGGATATCTAGAGCTCCAGATATCTGTATTTTGGTGAACTATGTCAATGCTAGTGGGACACATGAGGGCTGATTGATTCAAGCTCCATTTCTTTATTTTTTTCCAGATGCAAAATAATCAAATTTGATCATCATGATGTAGCCCTCTGTCTTAGCTTTCCATGGGCTTCAAGATTAGCCCATTTGGATCACAAAAGCCCAAGTTATGGCCAAAATAAGGCAAGATACTCAAGATACATATAAAAAATGAAAATTGAAACATATATACATAATACTTCAATTTAACTAAACAACATAAAACTTAATTAAAATACTATTATTAAACATAGTAATTATATAATAAACCCCAAGTGTAAAACTATAAGAAGTGTATTAAAATTGATTTATCAATAATCCATGAAAACTTCTATGAATTTCTCTACCATGTCTCCAAATATAGCCAACATACACCTTTGAAAGGTGGCAGGTGCATTGCAAAACCCGAAAGGCATGTGCCTATAAGAAAATATTCCATATGGGCATGTAAAAGTAGTTTTCTCTTGATCTATTGGGTCAACCACAATCTGGTTATACCTTGAATACCCATCTAGGAAACAATAATACTCATGGCCACACAACCTCTCTAGCATTTGGTTCACAAAGGCAAAGGAAAGTGGTCTTTTCTAGTAGAATCATTCAACCTCCTATAATCTATGCACATCCTCCAACCTGTGGTAGCCCTTGTTGAAATGATTTCCCTTTTTTCATTTTTAATAGTGGTCATACCTCTTTTTTTAGGTACCACTAAAACTGGATTGATCCAAGCGCTATCTGAAATAGGATATATGATCCTTGCATCTAAGAGTTTTACCACTTCTTTTCTAACAGCCTCTTTCGTTATAGGGTTTAATCTTCACTGTGGTTGGACAACTGGAGAATAGTCCTCTTTCATTAAAATTTTATGCATAGAGAATCTGCTGGAAATATAAATTTATCCACCTTGACTAACAAATCTTCCAACATGCCATGAGGATATTTAATTGATCTATCAGCCAACTACAAGGACATGCGAGTTGGTTGAAGATCTTCTATTCCTAAATTCCTCATCAAAGATAATGACATTAAATTTATGCTTGCTCCCAGGTCACATAAGGCACTCCCTACATGTACATCACCAATTGTGCAAGGTATAGTGAAAGAGCCTGGATCCTCAAGTTTTTATGATAATTGTTTCTGAATAATTGCACTGTATTCTTGAGTGAGGGCAATCATTTCATCACCTATCAATTTCCTTTTTTTAGACAGAAGCTCTTTCATAAACTTTGCATAGGAGGGCATTTCTTGCAATGCCTCCGCAAATGGAATGTTAATATGGAGTTTCTTAAAGACATCTAGGAACTTGGAAAACTTTTACTCCTCTATTTGTTTCTTAAACCTCTGAGGAAAAAAAGCATGTTTCAATTTTTTAGGTGTTATTTTTGTTGCTTTTTCTAATTCAATATCTATTTTTTTCTTTTTCCTAGTTTCAACTGACTTTTCTTTTTCATTTTCTATTGGTTTCGCTACTTCAATCTCACTATTTTGGTTCTCTTTTTTTTTCTTTCTCACATCTATTTTTGCTTGAAGTAGGATCATCCAATGTCTTTCCACTCCTTGTCATTATAGCTTTGCAATGTTCTTTTGGATTAATTTGTGTCTGCTGCAAAATTTCCACCTTGCCACTCAGCCAATTGCTTTGACAATTATCCTACCTTTTTCTAGATTCCTAATAGAGGCTACTTGGTTCTTAAAGCTAGCTTGAGTAGCTTGTATAAACAGAGACAAGGCAATTTCTAATTCAGATTTTTCTTTTACAAGAGTAGGTTGAGCTTATGGTCTATTCATAGGCTGCTGTTATGATGAACTTTGATTCATGTTTTGATTTAAATTTTAGTTCAAATGACGTCCTCTTTGCCAAGAGAAGTTTGGATGATTCCAACAGTTATTCCAACAGTTATTCATGTTTTGATTTAAATTTTAGTTCAATTTTTCTTTAATGGGTAACTCCTCTGTTTCCCCATGTAATTCACTTGCTCAGCTAAACTATTAGAATCACAAAAGCCATTCTCATGGTCTCCTCCATAAAAATCACAACTCATCATATAGACTTGACTAGACTTTTGGAGTTTAGAAATTTACACACTTAACTTTTCTAAAGCCCGTGTCATTAGCTTGCTTTGTGCCAAATATGCATCTTGCACATCTAATTCCATAACTCCTCTCTTAGGAACACTACTCATCTCTCCTATCAGACATTCATTTGAGGCCATCACATTTATTAATTCTATATCCTCATCAAGAGTTTTGGTGGCCAATGAACCTTCAGTTTAGGCATCTATTAAGACTCTAATTGCTGGCCTGACTCCATTATAAAATATGTTAACCTGTAGCATTTCAGGTATTTAGTGATGAGGACACTTCCTCAAACTCTCCTTGTACCTATCCCATGCTTCTAACAAAGACTCACCCTCTCTCTATTGGAAATAAGTGATTTCATTTCATAGTCTATCATATTTTGAATGAGATAAGTATTTAATCATAAATTTTCTAGTTAAATCATCCCAAGTAGATATACTACCCCTAGGATGACTCTGTCACCATGCTTTAGCCCTATCCTGAAGAGAAAAAGGAAACAATCGTAGACAGATTGCTTCATCGAGAACACCATTCATTTTAATAGTCTCACAAATTTGAAGGAAGCTAGCTAAATGTAAGTTTGGATCATCAACTTCAATTCCTCCAAACTGCTCATTCCTTACCAATTATAGTAAAGCTGGTTTAAGTTCAAAATTATTCGCTGCAATTGGAGGCCTGAGGATGCTAGATTGTATTCCCTCATCAGTTGACCTAGAATACTCTCCTAAACTAACCCTTCTATTTTCCCTTTCAGCTTTTTCATTTAACTTCTTTTCTTTTCTTAACTTTCTTTCAAGAAAATTTATATCAGGATCGAAGAAGAATGTCTCCTCTTTCTCCCTTGACTGCATATACTAAATCACACTAAAATAGAATGACAACTACCTAAGAATTGAAACTACTCAAAACAAAATACAACAAAGCTAATCAACAGAATGGAAATAGTTTAGTCTAGTACCTGTCCAAGGATTGTTGATATTACTCAATAATCCCTGGCAACAGCGCCATTAACTTGATGGGTTCTCACCAGATGATGAATTTTCTGGCAAGCGCACCAATCATTAAAAAGAAGTATATTTGTATTGTTCCCATAGGGATTGAGGCAATTACCACAATCAATGATTAACACTAGCTGAACCAAACCAGATGTGTAAACATTTCATGAAAAATTCTTTAAGTTTATGTTTTAGAATTTTTGTGCTTTTGCAGCGTAGTTGTAAAATCAAAAACAAATGATTAAAGAAGTGAAACTTTGAATTAAGAATAGCTCAGGAAGGACTTCAGTTATCAATGACAACAAAACTCAATGAATGAATAGCAATTCCCTAAATCAAAGCATGAACAACTTCACAGATGATTAATCTCTAATTCCTTAGTGATTAATGCTAATTTCAATGCAAATAAACTCTAATCCCTAAGGTGAAAATGCATATTGAAACCTAATGCGAAATTTAGAGGATAAACCCTAATATTTCACCTAAACCTTAGGCCTGAATTAATTAGGTAGCATGGAGATTACCTAAGTCCTTAACCATGATTCCTCTCTAGTAAGAACTTCAAGATAGATCTGAATCTTCCAATTTAGTAGAGAAACTGCTCCTAGTTGTGTTCTTCATGTCTCATGCTAGTGAATGCTTCAATCATAGAATCAAGCATCCATTGAAGCTTCAGTTATTCCCAACCTTACAGATTTAGCAATCCATGGAGGGAGAAGAAATAAAGAGAGAGTGAAGGCACATGGTGAATTATAGAGAAATTAGAGAGGAGAAAAGTTTAGAGAGAGAAGTGAATCTAAAGAATGAATTGGTATTATCAATTGTGTTTTTTAACTAACTACATAGAGTTATCTATAGCTTTACAATAATCAACAGCTTAATTAATAAACTTAACTAATCTATAACTGAATTTCAAATAACTGAGTTTTCCCTCGTATTCACACGTAGGCACGCCCCATACCAGCGTCAGTATACTGGTCCACTACCTGGGAGTGTCTCCTGAATAGATACTTGTGCGTAAGTACGCTCATGGACCAGCGTTAGCAAGCTGGCCTCTTGACTTGTGTAATTGGATCAGAGGTCTGGGCATGAATACGCTCAGTAGGCAGCGTAGGCACACTGGCTTACTGAGTTACTGGTTTCTTCCAATCCTTCGTTATGCGTAGGAGTGCTCAGGTCATCGGAGGTACACTGACCTTCTGACTTACATTGGACTCCCTTGTTCTTTGGCATAAGTACTGCACATAGGAATGTTGGAATCTCAAACTTCTCCTTGAAAGTAGCGTAAGTTTACTCGTAGTCAGCGTTAGCACGCTGACTTCCTTGAATCCTGCAAAACCATAAGGACACCCCAGCGTGGGCACTGTCACACCCCGATTTTTTGGACTCGAACCCCGATGTAATCAAGATAATAAATAATATAAATACGATTAAATTTTTTACATTTAAAATAATATCGAAACACCATAATGATTACGTCAAGACCCGAACCACAAAAAATCGAAGAGTGAGATTTAATAATTTATAAACTGGACCGCTAATCAAAACGCCGACTTATGTATACAAAATAACTTGAGTTTACAGCGGAAGAAGAGTATGTATACAGGGCACCCGCCCAGTTCTATATATGAAGATATAGAAAAAGGCTCAAGCAATCATGCAATTTTATGACATAAGCCTATTAGGTGATAATCGACTATGCATCTAAATCATAATCATACATCATCAATTATAAGTAGTCTCTACATGAGACATTCATCACCAAAGGGTATCAATTTAAATATCATCATCATTAATATATATTATCATAATCATTCATTTGTAGGCTAAGCAATACATCCGCCTTATACATTACAACAAGATTGATGGATACGTATTCACAAAGCATCAATCATCAACATCATTATTCCTAATTTCATTCATTACAACATATTTAACAACTGTTGTTGGCCAAGGCAATCCATTACTACTATTTACCTTCTCCAAAAGCTTCAGTTTAAAGACATACTCTTATCCCATGACAACCCTGCATCACAATGCTAAAAAGGAGACAACATGGGAGAGTGGGTTATACATTCAAAATGACAAATATAATACATTATAATTATGAGTACATGCATTCAACCAACCTGTGTGCTTTGCTATAAATCATTAATTCATCATTAAACCATCATCGAGATATTATCTTAGGCATACAAGCCTTATTATTCATAATTCATGTAAAGCACAAGCACAAGCACAAGCACATACACATTCACATATCCCTACATCATTATGGGCATTCACAATTATCATCATTAAGTCATTTAAATCTTTAATCAATTAACACTCTCTCAAGAGGTTCACATCTCTGTTTGGTCATCTCCATCTTAAATGCCATGCACCTCTAGCTAATGCATATATCAATAATTTAATGCATATGTAATGGATCCATTTCAATCACCCATGCACACATGGTATCTCAAGTGATCACAACCACTTATAATTCATCATTCTTATATTGGTTTCCCACAATGCATGGGGTACTCCCATTGTCACAACCCCGCAAGGCTTTCTTCATGATCGCAACCACGTTTCATTCATTTCACATATTGGTTTCCCCCCATGCATGGGGTACTCCCTTCATAGGATCCCGTAGGATCATTCTCATTTCAATATACTCGTGATCGTAACCACGTTCATCATTCTCAACATATTGGTGATTGCAACCACCTTCATTCATTCGTATATTGGTTTTGCGCCATGCATGGGGTACTCCCTTCATCTAGTCCGGCAAGACCATTCTCATTGTGATCGCAACCACAAAATTAATGCTATGCCATGCATGCCATGAATGCACAATGCAATAATGCACATGCTAGTCTTAACCTTGCAAGGATATCTCACCCTCTGACTAAGGGGTATGCTTTATATTTAGTTTTATAATTATTGGCATACAATTAATTACAAGGCCCCTCAAGGCTCAATATACACATTTACATAAATCCGTGCATGGCAATCATAGCATATCAGTCATGGTAACCTTAGTCCACATATGGAAACCAACAAGGCATTTCAGAACATATATTCATCAATCATCATTGCATCTCAAGCATACAAGTCAATACTTGCATTAATCATAATGCATCACGATCATCAATGATAATCATCACCACTATTCAAGGGCATGTTCAACAACAACATCCCTTTTCATTCAACATCATCATTTATCATTCAATACATATGGCATCATCTACTTTTAGTCATCATTAACATCATATCAAATTCATTGATTTACACAATCCATTGCCATTCAATTGTCCCCTCATTGATTTTATTATCATACAAGGTGTATCATATATCTAAATCATTTACTTTTTCATCATGATTATAATATATCAATAGTGGTGAAGCATACATGTATTCATAGCATAGCATAGGCATACACATACCTTGTCAAGGCCTTAAGCCATTCCGCAATCACCACTAAGACACACCACACATGTACCCCTAATGAAATCACTTGTTTTTACTTAATAAAAAGGGGTTTTGGACAATAATGAACCCATGACAAATTTCAACCTTGAAACATGAGAAAGGTACACTTTTGGTCTCAAAAATAGGGGGAAATGTCACAAATATCACCTATTAGTCCTAATTTGGCAATCATAAAAAGTTGGGTTCAAAACCCTCTTAAACTTGAGTTTTACAATGTAGTTGGTCCGGTATTTTACGCCTCATGAGACTTAGAAAACTCCAATTGAGGTGAGACCAATTTTCACTCCTCTGTAACATTATTATCTACAACTTTTATGAAGAAGTCGGAGGCCAAAAATGTCATTAAGATGCCCAAACGGGCCAAAACTAGCAAAGGAAAAAGCCGCAATTAGAAAAATCCTAACAGTGGCCAAACCACTAGCCATGGTTGGCACTGTCCAAACCACCAGAATGGTATTTTTTTCATGTTTTCAAACAGCACCAACCACTGGCCGTGGTTGGCTCTGCTGCAGACTACATTCTGCAGCTTTTTGGTCCTTATGTTTTTGCCAAATTTGGTCCCCTTTTCACTAGGCTATTCAACTCCAATTTGCATGAAATTTTATACACAACTTACCTACCTTAATATAAATTATTGGGCAAAGTTTCAAGCCCAAATTAGATCCCAATCAAAATCTAAGCTATAGGGTAGTTTATGCATATTTTAGACATTTTACATGGCATACCAAAATGCAATAGGTTATGTTTTAGTCCAAACTCTCTATGGGCCTATGCTCACATATATAAATGTGACTTGATCCAACAAGGCAACAACATATACATTAATCATCAATTATTCAATTCATGCATTTCAAATGTAAACTCCTCTCCTATCTCGAGGGAAGAACAATGATTCACACGTTCTGATTGCTCTGTCACATCACCCAGAATACAATCTACACCAACATACATATATATATGCATTTAATCAATGAGCCATCCCAAGGCATCATCATAAATCTAAACAATTTCTAGCTCATCAAAAAACTTAATATCAAGTCCTAGACTTGCTAATCACCAATTCATACCATTGTGTTTGGTTTCAGGAATTTCTTTCCCAAAACCATGATTCTCTAAATCTTAAGGGTAAGTCACACCCAACATCAAAAATATCATATTCATCCCTCATCTAAAAAGCCTTCCATATTACCTCAATCATTTAAATGCCATCATAATCATTATGACCTCAATATTCACATTCATTCTTACACATTTCATAACAACACCTATTTATAGGTTTCACCATCAATGGTCCTCTACCATTTTCACTATCATTTTTCATCATACAAATCATCATCCAACATTGAGTACCTTATATCCACTTCCCAAAACCAATTCTTCTAGTCACAATATATACATTCCTAACTCTTAAGATTAGGATTCTTTAAAATTCAATAATCATCATCCTCATTATTCAAGTCTCTCCTAACAATATCTCAAATTTTAACACACTAACAATTTGGAGCCATTACTCTATTTTCTTCATTTCACAATCCCTCAACATCAATAATCAATATTACCCATTCAAAACTCATTCTCATGTATATATAATCATTCTAATATCAATAACTCACAATTTTCTCATCAATTTCCCCAAAGCCCCAAAATCCTAAGTCCTAGGGTTTTCATCAACAACCCACAATCATCAATTTTAACCATTTATATGCATCCATATGCTAGCAACAATGTATCCCATTCATTATCAACAACAACAATGAATCCCCAAGGATTATCTAACCTAGGGTTTTGGTTCTACATACATCCATTCATCAAAACAACATCTAACCTCTCATTACAATACCTCAATAACTCAAAAACCATAAACAAAAGCCATGGGTGTTCAAAAATCATACCTTTCCTCCAAGCCCAAAGGTGAATACGAAAATGAGAGGAAGAGAAGAGGAGATGAGCCAAGCTTTGCCTCCATGTCCAATACAAGTTTCATAAACTCAAGGGATCCTCTTGATTTTGGGTGGAAATGGCCATGGGTGGTGGTGGTCACATTTGGCAAGAGAAAGGATGAAGAAGAAGAAAGAAATGAAGAAAGGAGCGGGGAGGGAAAACCACGTGAAATGAGAGAGAGGAGAAGGGAGTGTTATGTTTTATTTTTAAACCTCATTAATAATTTCTCCGTCTTAGAATAAACAGGATCTCCGTTTGGGCTAAATACTTTATCTAAAAATTATTCCAAAGACATATTCAGATTCCCAATAATATTCTTAATAGCCTTGACCAATAGCATCTCAATCAGAGATACTTAGTCTGATACCCATATTTCAACCGGATATAATTTTAACTCTTAAAGCCTCAATAAATTATAAATAATTCTCATAAATCTCAATTTCATTTTTTCAACATTTTTGGGACACTTATTAACTTATTTATAATCATTTACCATTTATCCCTCTTGATTAATTATTTTCATAAATTTTGGGATGTTACAATCCACCCCACCTAGAAAGAAATTTCATCCTTGAAATTTAGCATCGACATATATTATAAGGCCATGCTTCAGGTCATACACCAACAAGGTATAATGTCATCATAAAATAGTATTCAAATTCCCAAAGCCCACAGGACAGGATCATCATTTCTTTTTCCTAATCACAAAAATATTCTACATCCAAGTGAGTGACATACAATCAATCGCAACTCATCTAACATAGCACACATGTTCATACTCAGTACGAGCAGATAGACTCAGTACATTCACCATAAGCAGTTACAACCCTACACCTGCCCAGCCTACATCCGACATACAAAAAGGCGTTCCAATCCCGTAGCGGTTACCACAAACACATGAGGTCAGCGCATAAGTGCACGTTGCCATAATGCCTATGACATGTAAAGTCATATCAGGACAAGTACTTTGTATTTCCATCACTCACATCAATCACACTTACTCAAATAACATTAATTCACCTAAGACTTGGTGACAGTTTACACCAGTCCATAACCATCATATTCATACCTCATCGTCATTATACATAATCCGGTATAATTCACACCATATAAATTATCAAATATTAATTATCATCACCATAATTGGGTATATCAACAATAGATCTCTTAATCATCACGATGTAAACATCCCATCATCGGGCTTCATCCATCTAAAACCATGCTCAAATAGCCTAAAAGCCCTTTAGCTTATTCATACATTACTAGCCATAAATCAATTCATTCTAAATGAGTCACCAAATCCATATCAAATATGTAACCCTCAAGGTTACAACAGCGCTCACAATCATATAATAAGTTTTCATATTAGGGGTTCTCCTCACAGATCACAACCAAAGTCCATAAACTGGACGTACAACTCATATCATATCACATCACTATGTGGTTTTTACCATCAATATAGCATCCTTCAAATTAAAAGAGAGGTAATAGCATGGTCAAATTTCCTTCTACCAGCCTATAATCATACATGTCATCTTTACATCATATCATAGTCCTTAGCTATTCTTATGATCATAAGGTCAAGGGCACACAATTAATCCCAAAACCATACCATAAAATTATATATATATCATCCAATGCCAAATCATACCCCGAATTCAACATCATTATTCACCAACCATTTAGGGGTTTACAGTAATTATTCGTATCCCATCACATACTGGCTGTAATCTCAATAACTTATTTCATAATTCATTTCACTATGTGTCAATAATTCATAAAGTTCGATCCATCACTAGACTTAAAAAGTCTAAGGGTTACTCAATACCCATTGTGGGATACTCCCACAACACACAAATATTATTAGACATGGCTCACAAAAATAACATAGAGCCTAGACCACCATAGGGTCTAATTCCACAAGGTTCAATCATGCAAGATCATACCAAGTCAATCGGGGTTACCACATCTAGTGGGTTATAATTAAATCAATCATTCACTCAGTCCACACATGTAAAACCGATTCATAACCTCAATCTAACACAGACACAATTTCACATTTAATCATCTTATCACATATTCATGTTCCCAATCTAGATACCGCAATTCACTTGCATCATGTATTGTACGGGGTCTTTGTGCCAAAGGATATAAAATCTATCTTTCAAAATTTAGCACAACCAATCATTTAGATTCAAAATACACATACTAGAGAATTCTTTCACCACCATTTATTCAATCAATTTGAATGCATGAATTATTCACACTCAATAAGCATGCCACAGCTAGGAGTCATAAACATAACTCATACAAGAGACCCGATCAACAATCCAATTTCAATATATACATGATCTCATATCCATGGTCTACTACCATATCAATTCACATTCAACATATATCCATGATCATACATGGCACAATCCCATCATTAAATCAATTCGTACTCATTATATATCATTGTCAATGCATAATAACAATGTATTCGTCATTTGAAGGAAATAGTGTAAGGAACATGGCCAGACTTACATAAACAAACATATCGATCACATTGAATAACCCATTCACATGTGTTCAATCCCACAATTCAACTAAAACCATCAATGAGTAATTATGCTCTAGTAGTGTATCACACACTTCAATGAAAAATGAGTATATTTCCCTAATCAACAATCATAGCTCAATAACATTAACTCTTACGGAATCAACAATGGGGAACCAACGCCCTATCCTAAACCCAACCTTGGATAATAACACTCGTAAGTCCATATAGAGCATTTACCCTCTGATAAGGAGTACCAAACTCTGATAATTACCACCAATTATTCAACATTGAGCATTCATAACATCAATTCAATGCAGAGTAACCACGCTCTGATCATAAGTATCAACTTAAATACTAAGCAAAACATGCTCTGATACCAATTTGTCACACCCCAATTTTTTGGACCCAAACTTCGATGTAATCAAGATAATAATTAATATAAATGCAAGTAAATTTTTCACATTTAAAATAATTTCAAAACACCACAATGATTACGTCACGACCCGAACTATGGAAAACCGAAGAGTGAGATTTAGTAATTTATAAACTGGACCGCTAATCAAAACGCCCATATATGTATACAAAATAATTTGCGTTTACAGTGGAAGAAGAGTATGTATAGGGGTACCCACCTAGTTCCATATATGAAGATATGGAAAAAGGCTCAAGCAATCATGCAATTTCATGACATAAGCCTATTAGGCCATAATCGACTATGCATCTAAATCATAATCATACGTCATTAATTATAAGTAGTCTCTACATGAGACATTCATCACCAAAGGGTATCAATTCAAATATCATCATCATTAATATATATTATCATAATCATTCATTCGTAGACTAAGCAATACGTCTGCCTTATACATTACAACAAGATTGATGGATACGTATTCATAAAGCATCAATCATTAACATCATAATTCATAATTTCATTCATTACAATGTAACACCCTCAGTTGACTAGGATAATCCCTTCCACTAGATTATCCTGGTTAACTGAGAGGTTACGAGTTTTAGAAAAATGTGGAAGTTTTTTTTTGTACAAGGAAACTTGGTGGAATAGATACACCTTATATACCACATATCATATATAATACATGGTCGTAACAGCAATTGTACATCCTGAAAGTGAAGGGGGCACGCAGGCTCCAACAAATGAAAATAGAATAATCTATCCTAATCTTCCCGTCCTCGGTCCAAGAGGAGCTCGCGTGATCTTCATTCTGAAGTCTGCCTTCATCCCCACGATATCTGGAAAAATTAGCGTAAGAGTGAGTCTTCACCACCACAACAATAGCGAAGATGTCTCATCAACACCTGCCCACATACAACACAAACAATCCAAGATTAAGTCCCACCCACTCTCTTTGGGGTTCCTAAAATACACTCCAAGTTATCTCACCACTTTTTATCTTAGCTGGACATTCCCATCTTCCCAGTCACCTCTCAGGGTTACTAATATCTATACAATCATATTTAAACAACAAGCAATTGCAATCTCAACACAGTGATGCAATACATGAATTCATTTTGTTATTCAAATCTTTTATTAGTCATCATGATGCATATGGGCCCATCTTCTCCTCAACCATCTCATATACCATATCCATATGCACAATAACGCCACCCTTATCTCCCCTCCCCAACTAGAGCGACCGGAGCTCTCTTCGTTCTGGTTTTTACAAATGGGTAAGGACTCTCAGTCCCAACATCAAAATGGCCAATAACACATATCACACATCACCACAAAACGGGCACTCCACGGTCATAGAAAGTCCTGCCTCTTGTCGAAGTATACCAGAGTTTGCTACGGGCTGTCCGGCGACGGGCGCGAATCCGATACCACTTGGAATTCCCGCCTCCAGTGATACTCCCTAGACTACCCTCGGGTATAGAGGCGTGGTAGATTCTTCAGTGTACCCCTCACTGTATGCTCTAGGGGATTTTTCCCACATCCCTCATCAACTCCAATTCATGATGCACAATTCAATAATTCATTTTTATTCAATGGTCCTCGGTAAGGTCCCCCAAATGACTTCCCTCCATTCCTAATGTCGAGTCATTTTCTTTACTCAGTGTAACCAAATTTTCTCATTTTCTTTATTATAGTAACATGCTCAACACTTAGGAATGAAGTGAGGTTTTACACTTTCTCAACAATTTGGGTACATTGACGCTTCAACGCCCATATTTCATCTCGGATCCGAGTCTCACATACTTTCATATTAAATCATTCCGGGACCCCTACCGATACCCTTTTCCAAATCTTTTATCTATAATTTCCTCATCTTGTTATCCATGTATCATAGAATGTTCACAACCATACCACATCATCAAGTATACAACAGCATCACAAAATACGATGCATTATACCATATTCATCACGTAACTATCACACATATATTTATGTACACAATCATTCACAGTCACATATCCCATCATGTCACATAATCAGTCAACCAACAAGTGTTATATTACATGTAATATTAAGTAGTCATTACACACACTATGATGTAAATTTTATTCTTCATCATTACCACGACTTAGCAAGTAATTACGCACTTATCGTCACCAAAAGTTTACTAGACATAAGCGTTACCATTTATACAGTTCATGTTATTGGCATTTCCGTAATTTAATTTATCACTAAGGGTATACCATTTAGTTCAATATCTCTGTATTTTTCATTTCTCCACTTGCTGAGCATTCTCTATTTACTTACGTATGATTACTCCCTTAATACAACCTCCTGAGGTCCAATTATGAACTCTTTAGTTATCATCAAATGACTAATTAGTTATTTCCCTTTTTCTAGTCTAAGTGGACTTTGTTATTAATCTTCTTTTCTTGATCACAAATGGGCTACTAATCCTTTTTATCCTGACAATGATTTTAGTGATATTTTATTTCCTTTCAATTAAATTCTATAATCTTTTTATTTTCTTATTTATCTGTCAATACTTCATCTAGATTGCTTCCGCAATTATATTGTTTTGACTAACCATATTTTATTTATTCTATGATTGACCATTTAATACTTATGGATCTAGGTTGGTTTTGTTATTCAAATATTTCATTTTCTTGGTCGTCAATTCTTTTTGTCCCCAATTAATCTCTTATATTCTACTTAATTCGTTATGTTGCGATATCCTTCTTAAATGTAAATTTACTAGGTTCGATAATTCCTTTCTTTAGTGATTAATTTACTTAATTCGCTTCCTTAACTACACATAATTCTCTTTTGTCTGATAACTATTTAGTTGTTAATTAAAGACTTAGATATCACTCAGGCGTCACAACTTAGGGTGATATTGCCTAGTTTCCAGAAGTCACTAGTTAATTGGTGAGTACTATTTATTTTCAAGTTTAGCGGTGATTATACACAAAATTCTGTCTCTTAGTTACTAGCTAACTTATCTTAGACATACAACTCCCTCTAATGGCTCTTTAAAAATTTCTAACATAGTACCATTTCCTTTTAAAATTCTAGATTTTTGGGCTTAATTTATTTTAAGTATATAATACTATTAATTTATTTGGACCTTTTTCAACCCTTACTCTAGAATTTAATCTTTAGGTTGTCGTCTCTTTTCATCTTAAGTTTCTTAATTCGAAAAAAGTCCTTTCCTTTTTGAACTCTAGTTCTTTTTCTAAAATTTATAAGGCTGTCATTTCTTTTCTTTTAAGTAGTCATAACAGTGGTGACTAAATTTGTTACTAAATTCTTTTCTACTTCAATCTAAAATTTTACTTTTATTTTCTTCATTTTACTTAATAAGCCTATTTGGGCCTAAGTTAAAAACTTTTTAATAAAGTCTCTTTGAGATGAAGCTTTCTATGTAAATACTAACTCATTTAATTAATTTAGTTATTGTATTTCTTTTTTAAAAAATAGAATTACTTCTATAAATTGGTAAAAAGACATTTTTAACTATCTGATCGGTTATTTTTCTTAAGATATGCGATATTCCTAGGATGATTTCAGCGACGTATGAACGGTAAATTAAATTCCTAATAGTGGGGCTTACCGGAAAATAATTTTACAAATTACATAAAAACATCATGAAATTAAAATTAATTAATACAACCATGTCGAACGAAACCGAGCCCGCCTAAACGCTAAATTTTCTAACTTTCTTTTCGTTTGTCCAATCGCGATAAAGTCCTTTCGAGTACATGAACGTCGAATTACGCCAAATAATTTTTTTAAAATATCAACAAATTTAAAAACGCAAACTTTTAGCCGTTGATTACAAAAAAAATTTATGGTTTAAGATTTAATCGTTGGATCGTGACCAAATTCGAAGTGGAGGTTCTCGAGTCTATGAGTAATATTATGGAATGATTAAAAACGAGATCACATGAGGTGAGACCCCCTTACCTCATGAGAACAACTGCTACCCGGGGAAGAAAAATGATCCGATTGCCGGAAATTCACCGGATACTCTGAAACGTCCGCCGATCGTCCCCGGTACCTTAGGAAATCAACATGCGTAAATTTTTCACAAAACACCAAACATGGGCAGCAAAGGGGAAATCAATAAAACAACCATGAAAATTTCAGAATTTAGAGAGTCTAGAGGATTGGTTACCAAAATTTACCGATCACTCAAAATCTTCTGTCGGTCACCTCCGATCGTCGCCTAAGTTCCCAATCTCGAGGAAAACTACACATGCAACCAAGAGGGGAAAATGGAGTCATGGGTTTGGCTTCTAAAACATTGAGTAAAATGCCACAAAATCAAGAAACAAAAACTGTTTTGGCACAAGAAATAAAAATGACAAGTTCAAGAGTTCAAAACGTGATTTTTATCACCTTGGTGACCTTGGATGGTCACGGCTCCTAGGAATGGTGGAGCTTGATGAATAAAGCTTGGGATAATGGATTATGGAAGGTGATAAGAAGCAAGTTTGATGGCTGTTTTAGATGAAGGTGGCCACGGGTTGAGAGAAGAAAAGAAAGGAGAAGCATAATTTTATTTTACTTTTTTTAATGGTGGGCGGTGGTTAGTGGTGGCTGTTTAGGCGGCCGGTGGTGGTTGGTGGCTTGGCTAGGGAGGAGAGGAGATGAAGAGGAGAGAATAATGGTGGTTGAAGGCTGAGTTTCAGCCATGAGATGTAGAGAGAGAAGAGAAAGTTAGATGGAGTTAGAAGGGAATGATGAACAAAACTGATGGAGAGCTTTGCATGAATCTTTATTGGCTGAATTAGGAGGTGACCAGCTGAGTGGAGGGGAGAAGCAAGGTGGTGACACCTCTCTAATGAGGTGCCAAGTGTAACATCCTGAATTTTAAAATAGAAGATTAATTAAGGGAAATAAATATTGGCAAGTTGAATCCGAATTGTTTAATGTCCTAAAAAATTGAAATTAATTAAATTAAGATTTTTGGGAATTGTTGATAATTTATGGAGATCGATTAAGCTGAATATGAGCTGGTTGAAATATGGGTGTCGGACCAAGTGTCTCGGAATGAGATGATATTGGTCAGGGCTGTAGAGAATAATATTGGGAATCCGAATGTATATTCGGAATAATTTTAGGATGAAGTATTGAGCCCAAACGAAGAACCTGTTTGTAAAAAACGATGAATTCTAATAGATGGAATTAAAATAAACCCAAAAGCCCAAAATTCTTTTCCTTCTTCATGCTGGTTTCTTCTACTATTGTGGAAAAACTTTTCTTTTCAACTTGCTCTCCATTTCACTCTCATTCTTCTTCTCTTCTTCTTCCAAGAAGCTTAAACTCAAGAGGTGATCATCTCCTACCCCATTTTTGTTGAAGAAACTTGAAGGCTTGGAGTTCCCTCCCTCTTTCTCCTCTCTTTTCCGTGCTAATCCTCTTCTTCTCTTGAACCCATTTCGTTTGGGTGTGAGGTAAGCACTTTCACCATTTTTAGAAGGGATTGATGATGATATTATGAGTACTATGATTTTGGGAAGAAGATGCATGTGCATGGGTGTTTATTAGAGCATTTAATGCTCATGCCCTAGAATGGGATATCATAAATGCAAGTATTTATGGGAGGAAAATGGTTGTTGGTGTATTAATGATGATGGGAAGTGAAGGCTTATGATGTATTAATGAAGGTGGATGGGTTTAGGAGAAAACCCTAACCTTGGAGTTTGGGGAAAATAGTTAAAGTTAGTTTGAGAATATGTTTTATGGAGAAATGTATGATATTAAAAGATATAAATGATGGTGGAAGGAGTTTGGTGAAGCTTGGGGGATAGGGTTATCTTGTAATCCTTAAATTTAATGATAGTGGCTTAATGGGAAGGAATTCCCGAAGCCTAATAGAGAATAAAATGATATCCACAACATGTTTAACACATGTTGTGACATTATAAATATGATTAGGACTAAATAGAATTGAATTGATGATTTGAGTAGTTGATTGATTAAGGTTTTACATGAATATGAATGTAGGACCTATTCCGAACGACGAGGCAGGACCGTCTTATCAATCGGAATTCTTCTCTTGAGGTAGGAGAGAAGTCTAAATTCTAAATTCATGAATTTGAATGTTAGTTGATTGTGGTATATGGTGTTATGCATGTTAGCCTTGCTTGAATGTTATAAGAAATGATGACTTGTGGTGTGATGTAGATAATATGTTTGGCAACATGCTTTTGTGGATTTAGAATATTCATGGTGTGTTATGTTAAGTTGTATTACCATGAATGTGATATGAATGTTGATGTTGTTTGTTGAGATTGAGAATAAAAAAGAATGCCACCTTAAGATTGAAACTATTGTGAACAATCAATGTTAATAAAAGCTTGTGGTGATGTTGATAATGGTGTGATGATGTTGGATGATGAGTGGCATGTGTAGGATGCATAGAGCGAGAAATGCATATGATCTGCATTTGCATCCATGGCATACTGCATAGCCGCCGTTGTGGAACATTAGGAGAGTTCCCTCGGCCGACCAAGTGGGAGGGTGGCTCGGTGCACGAGCAAGTTGTATTTTTCCCCTATGACTTAGTGTAAAGTCACGAAGCCGCCCATGTAGTGCTTCGGGGAGCTGCATGTGGCCGACCCTTGTGGGGGGTGGCTCTTGATGAGCAGGTGACCCCGGTGGTCTTTATGATCACAGCCGGCATGATTTGATATCTAGCCGGCTCGCAACACCATACGTGATATGTTGTGTACCGCGGTCATGGTGAAAATGGCCAGGTGTTGCAAGATGGGCGATGAGGTTTGGTACCCGTAAAACAATTGGTGAATGCATACAATTTAATGAATAAGTGTACACATTTTACTACTGTAGTAGGGGTGTGGTTAAAAGATCACACTTGAATCCCACAGTTGATGTTGAAATTCCCACAGTCAGATCTACAATTGTTGAAATAATCCTTTGTGCATATGCATTAGTTAAGAGCATTTGCATATAGAAGGTAGTATGCCAAGGTGGTGGTGGTGATTGTGAGAGGTGGTACAAATATATTTAAGACAACATAAAAGTATGAATACCCTTTGCAAGTTGTTGTGATTATGTATATACTTGTGTGCTTGTGTAAAATCGTGTTATGATGAATGTCTTAGTGTGCAAAATATACATGTGTTGATATTTATTTACATAATCACTTGGTATTAATATTCATTCCTTTGGGATGTAGACTCACTCTCCCATGTTGTCAATTTTAGACTTGTGATGCAGGGCATTCATGGGAAGAGTAAGCATTTTGCAGTATACTTATGGCTGTGGAGGTAATTAGTGTATAGGGAGCGCCTTGGCCGGCGTCATATGTAAACATATCTATTTTGTGTAGCAAGAGATGTGATGAATGTGTATTTTGGGAAGTTTAAATGATAGATGATTTTGGAGGGTCATGGAGGAAAATAGGAAATTGTATGTGTATCTCATTTTTATTTGTGACCCAAGTAGGTAAGAAGGATTTGTTGATATTAGAATGTTTCTATATGTTGATGAATGAATGAAGAACTATATTTGATTATTTCTTTTATAAAGCTGAAGAAAAGAAGAATTAATTCATATGTATGATTTTAAAGAGTTGAATGGAATTTAAGTATATGTAGGTGTAGTATCAATCTTAAATGACCTAAATGATAATTTAGATGTACTGCATGCTGATGGAATAAGAGGTAGTTCAATTTTTGTGGGTTGTGTTGGGTAAAATTCGAAGTCTGCATAATGTCTGGTGGTTTCGCTCAGGCGAATTAGATTCTCACCCGAGCGAGAGCCACACCTGCTGGAAAAATTGGTCTCTGGGCAATGTTCGCTCAGGCGAAAGTGGATTTCGCTCAGGCCAGATTCTCCCAGTATCAGTGTTTAGACACTGGAGGGAATTCGCTCAGGCGAATGGAGACTCGCCCGAGCGAGGGCGAGGGAATTAGCTACTGGACTGATTTCGCCCAAGCGAATGGCCATTTTGCTCAAGCGAGCATGTCAATAGAATGAGTGTTTAGATACTGGACAAAATCCGCTCGAGCGAAGGGTCTTGGAATTAAAATTCGCTCAAGCGAGATGAGTGAACAGAGAATAGGTGAGGTCTTGGATAGGTATTTCCTGAATTTAAGTTCTAAAAATAATCTAAGTAAATAAGTCAGGTGAATTTTTCGAGTGAATTCCGAGTGACCCAGGTCCGAGTCATGACTTTCCGAGTGAGGAAGTGTACATAACCCGAGTGAGAAGGTTCTTGAGTGGGATGGTTTGGGCTGAGGAGTCCCGAATGGGGAACCTCCGAGTCCAGTGTTCTTGTTCCGAGTGGTGTGTCCTGATTGTGTAACCTCCGAGTGGGAGAACACCGATTGGTGTTACTCGGCGTGAGTTGCCCAAGAATTCCCTGGAATAATTTCACTTGAGTGAGAAAGAGAGGAAGTCGGATTGGTAACAAAATACTGAGTGAAAGTCGAGCGGATAATGGGTTGGTCTTGGAATGAAATTCCGAGTGAAAGGTCAAACTGGGGTGAGTCGGTTTCTGGAAAGTTTCCCGAGTGAAACACCGAGTGGGTGAAGTCTCGGACTAGAAGTGGATTTACCGAGTGAACGTTGTGTGAGGGAGGACTCGGCCTGTACTGACTTTATTGAGTAGAGGATTGAGTGAATGACGGATCAGTCAGGATGACCTTGCTGAGTGAGAACCCGAGTGCTTCGAGTCGGTTTTTGGAGAATTATGCCGAGTGACAACCTGAGTGTTGGGAGTCGGATTTAGGGGGCTTTGCTGAGAGAAAACTTAAGTGTAGAAAGCCTTATTGAACGAGTGGATTTAGGCTGGGCACTTGAAGTCTCTCGCTCAAGCGGGAATGTCTCGCCCAGACGAGTTTTACTAAATTCGATTCTGGGGGTTTTTTGCTCAACGCTCGCTGGTTCCGCCCGAGCGAGGCTTGAGTGTCTCGCTCAAGCGAGTCGGGGTCCGCTTAAGCGAGAGGGACTCTGATGGTCCTGTACACGTTATTTATCAGTTTCTTCTTCTCTTCTACACTGTGATTTTATTCCATAATAAATTGTAAATGCTATGGGATATAAAAATTGAACGCATTAATCCCAAAATGGTTGATTTCTTAAACTCATTCATAAATTATAAACATACGCAATTTTCCTTCCGCTGAATTAATTGAGGAACTTTTCTTAAAATTAACCCTTTTAAATTTACCCTCTCATATCTTCATATATGAGAGTGGCTTATTATAGATCCAGGTATTTTCTAAAAACGTGAAAAATTTACTGTGATTTTTGGGGTGTCCCTACCTGGTATCAGAGCAGCAATTGCTCTTGATACAACTATGATTAAAGATGTACATGTGATTATTGACTGTGCAAGACTGATTCATGAAATTACTTGACTAAATTATGATGGTTAACATTGAATTGATATTGCTGTATTGCTGTATGGAGTTGTTAAGTCCGGCCAAGAGTCCTTACACTAATTACCTCTATTTATGAATATGTTGTGATCATGTATTGAGAATGATGTGGTTGTGTCATGTGATATATGATAGGCTTTTGATTGCGGAAATTCCAGAATTTATAAGTCGAAAAGCTAATGTTTGGCCTAGTGTACTTATGTGTGAGCCATGTTTTGATGTATAGGCATAAGATATGGCTGGTAGACAAAATCGTGAGGCTGCTGCCATGGCAAACGCCTTGAACCAATTCACTGATTTCTTGGAAAGGCAAGGCCAGCTGAATGTGGGACAAGGTTCCCAAGGTCTTGACTTATTTCTCAAGAGGCATCCTTCAGAGTTTCATGGAGGATTTAAACCCGAAGATGCGTATGCGTGGATAAATGACTTAGAAAGGATATATGCAAGCTTCGAATGTTCTGAAGCGTAAAAGGTGGAGTATGCGGTCTTTATGCTCCGCGATGAGGCTGAAGCGTGCTGGTGTCTTACTAGAGGACGCATGATAGTTGCTGATGTCCCCTTGATTTTGGAAAATTTCAGGTTGGAATTTTTGAAGAAATATTTTTCGGACAGCTATAGGAGCAAGAAAGAGCTTGAGTTCATGGAGCTTAGGCAAGGAAGTATGACGGTGGAGGAGTATGCCTCTGAATTTGAAGCATTATGTGCATTTTATCCACCCTATCAACAGGAGGGCACTGAAACTTCAAAGTGTGTTAAATTTGAAAATGGACTGCGCCAAGAAATCAAGAAGGCGATTTGTCATCAAGAGATTAGGACTTTTCCTACTCTTGTGGGCAAGTGTAGAATTTTTGAAGAAAATGATGTTGCTCTAAGGAGTTACTCGGGGCATGATTACAAGCTGAAGGGCCAATCTTCAAGCTTCAAGAGGAAAGGCAACTTTAAAAATAATAGACAATTTGTACGTGGTTCTTCTTCTTTCTGAAGGGGACGAGGTGCTCCTAGAGGCGGTTATGGTGGCGGTAACCAAGGTCGTGGAAATGTCCAAGGCATAACTTGTTTCAAATGTGGTGCCAACCATTTGGCACGTGATTGCCCTCGTGATGACATTGTGTGCTTCCAATGCAACCAACCTGGGCATATTCGCCCAAATTGTCCAATGAATGCAAGAGGTGCTAATATTGATGCTCCTAACTGCATGAACTATGGTGCTAACCGTGGAGGTTTTGGTGGCCGTGGACGTGGAAATGGTGGTGGCCAAAATGATGGCCGAAATGGTGGCCGTGGTGGCGATCACAACGGTGGAAGAAATGGTCGAGGTATCGGCCGTGGTGGAAGACAGGGAAATCGAAATGGTGGTGATCAAGTACAAGCTGCGGGAAGAGTATTTGCAGTTACTGGAGAAGAAGCGGCTCAGGCTGAAGATCTTATCCATGGTGAGTATGAAATCCTTGGCACTCCGGTGCATATTATTTATGATTCTGGTGCTACGCACTCATTTATTTCTGAAGATTGTGTGAGGCGATTGCTGGTGCCTGTGTGCATGATGAAAGGTTCTATATTGGTGACTACACCGACCGGTGTTAGCATTGCCCGATTTGACGGATGAATTTATGGTATATTACAATGCATCTAAGCTTGGTCATGGATGTGTGTTGATGCAAAAGGAACGTGTGATAGCCTATGCGTCAAGGCAGTTGCGACCGCATGAGGTTAATTATCCCACACATGATCTTGAATTGGCGGCGGTGGTGTTTGCATTGAAGTTGTGGCGACACTATTTGTATGGCTCCAAGTTTGTGGTCTTTAGTGATCATAAGAGCCTTAAGTACTTGTTTGACCAGAAGGAATTAAATATGCGCCAAAGACGGTGGATGGAGTTCCTAAAAGACTATGAGTTTGAATTGAAGTATCACCCCGGCAAGGCGAATGTAGTTGCCGATGCATTGAGTAGAAAGTCATTGCATGTCTCCATGATGATGGCAAAGGAAATGGAGTTGATAGAACAATTTAGAGATTTGAATGTGGGCGTGGAGACTTACACTTCCAAGAAAATGGTGTTGGAAATGTTGAAAGTTACAAATGAATTTCTTGAATATGTGAAGACGCAACAACCCAATGATGAGTATTTGATTGAGATGAAGAAAACCCAAGAGAAAGGGAAGAATTTGTTCATAGAAGAAGGTCAAGATGGCATTTGGCGTGTGAAGGGTCGAATTTATGTTCCCTCAAACGATGATGTGAGGAAACGTGTACTTGAGGAAGCCCACAAAAGCATATTGAGTATTCACCCTGGTTCCACCAAGATGTATCAAGATTTGAAGAAGAATTTCTGGTGGCCCGGTATGAAGCGTGATGTGGCGAATTTTGTAGCATCTTGCCTTGTTTGTCAAAAGGCGAAGGTTGAGCATCAGAGACCAGCTGGATATTTGAGACCATTGGAGATTCCGGTTTGGAAATGGGATAGCATAGCTATGGATTTTGTTTCTGGACTACCCAGAACCCGTGCTGGAAACGATGCTATATGGGTGATTGTTGACCGGTTGACAAAATATGCTCACTTTCTGCCCATTAATATGAAGAGTTCCTTAGAGAAATTGGCACAAATCTACATCAAGGAGATTGTTAGGCTGCATGGTATTCTGTCCAGCATCATATCCGACCGTGATCCTCGATTTACTTCTCGGTTTTGGGGACGTTTGCATGATGAGTTGGGTTCTAAGTTGAAGCTTAGTTCCGCTTATCACCCTCAAACCGATGGACAATCGGAGAGAACTATACAAAGCTTTGAGGATTTGTTGAGAGCTTGTGTTCTTGAACACGGTGGATGTTGGGAGAGATTCCTCCCATTGATCGAATTTACATACAATAACAGCTTCCATTCCAGTATTGGCATGGCACCTTATGAGGCATTGTATGGAAGGAAGTGTAGAACTCCCTTATGTTGGCTTGAAGTTAGAGAAAACTTGGCTTTAGGGTCAGAGATTATTCAAGAAACTACCGAGCAAATTAAGAAGATACAAGAGAATATGAAGATTGCTCAGGATAGACAGAAGAGCTATTATGACAAGAGGCATAAACCGCTTGAATTTCAAGTTGGTGACCATGTATTTTTGAAAGTCTCATGCGACAAAGGACTTGGAAGGGCGCTGAAGAGCGGGAAGTTGAGCCCTAGGTTTATTAGACCTTACGAGGTGTTGGAGCGAATTGGTGAGGTTGCTTATCGGATTGCACTCCCTCCGCATCTTGCTAATCTACACAACGTGTTCTACGTGTCACAGTTGAGAAAATATGTTCATGATCCTCTACACGTGATCCCTGTGGATGAGATTGAGGTGCGTGAGGATCTATCTATTCCTCTTGTTTCCATTCGCATTGTCGGACATTCCGTGAAGAAATTGCGGAACAAGTTGGTACCTTTGGTGGAGGTCGCTTGGAAACATGGAAATACTGAAACGTTCGCATGGGAACGAGAGGACGACATCAGAGAACGGTATCCCGATGCATTCGAATCCGGTAAGTTAAATTTCGAGGACGAAATTTTCTTTTTGGAGGGGTAGAATGTAACATCCCGAATTTTAAAATAGAAGATTAATTAAGGGAAATAAATATTGGCAAGTTGAATCCGAATTGTTTAATGTCCCAAAAAATTAAAATTAATTAAATTAAGATTTTTGGGAATTGTTGATAATTTATGGAGATCGATTAAGCTGAATATGAGCCGGTTGAAATATGGGTGTCAGACCAAGTGTCTCGGAATGAGATGATATTGGTCAGGGCTGTAGAGAATAATATTGGGAATCCGAATGTATATTCGGAATAATTTTAGGATGAAGTATTGAGCCAAAACGAAGAACCTGTTTGTAGAAAAACGATGAATTCTAATAGATGGAATTAAAATAAACCCAAAAGCCCAAAATTCTTTTCCTTCTTCACGCTGGTTTCTTCTACTGCTGTGGAAAAACTTTCCTTTTCATCTTACTCTCCATTTCACTCTCATTCTTCTTCTCTTCTTCTTCTAAGAAGCTTAAACTTAAGAGGTGATCATCTCTTACCCCATTTTCGTTGAAGAAACTTGAAGGCTTGGAGTTCCCCCCTCTTTCTCCTCTTTTTTCCGTGCTAATCCTCTTCTTCTCTTGAACCCATTTCGTTTGGGTGTGAGGTAAGCACTTTCACCATTTTTAGAAGGGATTGATGATGATATTATGAGTACTATGATTTTGGGAAGAAGATGCATGTGCATGGGTGTTTATTAGAGCATTTAATGCTCATGGCCTAGAATGGGATATCATAAATGCAAGTATTTATGGGAGGAAAATAGTTGTTGGTGTATTAATGATGATGGGAAGTGAAGGCTTATGATGTATTAATGAAGGTGGATGGGTTTTGGAGAAAACCCTAACCTTGGAGTTTGGGGAAAATAGTTAAAGTTAGTTTGAGAATGTGTTTTATGGAGAAATGTATGATATTAAAAGATATGAATGATGGTGAAAGGAGTTTGGTGAAGCTTGGGGGATAGGGTTGTCTTGTAATCCTTAAATTTAATGATGGTGGCTTAATGGGAAGGAATTCCCGAAGCCTAATAGAGAATAAAATGATATCCACAACATGTTTAACACATGTTGTGACATTATAAATATGATTGTGACTAAATAGAATTGAATTGATGATTTGAGTAGTTGAGTGATTAAGGTTTTACATGAATGTGAATGTAGGACCTATTCCGAATGACGAGGCGGGACCGTCTTATCAATCGAAATTCTTCTCTTGAGGTAGGAGAGGAGTCTAAATTCTAAATGCATGAATTTGAATGTTAGTTGATTATGGTATATGGTGTTATGAATGTTAGCCTTGCTTGAATATTGTAAGAAATGATGACTTGTTGTGTGATGTAGATAATATGTTTGGCAACATGCTTTTGTGGATTTAGAATATTCATGGTGTGTTATGTTAAGTTGTATTACCATGAATGTGATATGAATGTTGATGTTGTTTGTTGAGATTAAGAATAAAAAAGAATGCCACCTTAAGATTGAAACTATTGTGAACAATCAATGTTAATAAGAGCTTGTGGTGATGTTGATAATGGTGTGATGATGTTGGATGATGAGTGGCATATGTAGGATGTATAGAGCGAGAAATGCATATGATCTGCATTTGCATCCATGGCATACTGCATAGCCGCCGTTGTGGAACATTAGGGGAGTTCCCTCGGCCGACCCAGTGGGAGGGTGGCTCGGTGCATGAGCAAGTTGTATTTTTCCCCTATGACTTAGTGTAAAGTCACGAAGCCGCCCATGTAGTGCTTCGGGGAGCTACATGTGGCCGACCCTTGTGGGGGGTGGCTCTTGATGAGCAGGTGACCCCGGTGGTCTTTATGATCACAGCCGCCATGATTTGATATCTGGTCGGCCCGCAATACTATACGTGATATGTTGTGTACCGCGGTCATGGTGAAAATTGTGACACCCTAAAAATAGGGGTAAATTTTTCACGATTTTAATATTATTGATTTGTGAAAAATACAAGTGGTGAAGCCAAATATTTAATCACCTGGATCTATCAGAGACCTATCTCATATGTGAAGATATGAGAAGGTAAGTTCATTAAATTAATTCTTAAGAAATCCATAATTAAGACAGCGGAAGTATTTTGAGTAAAATAATATTATGGAACTAGATTCTTAAGAGATTATTCATTTGGGGTTAAGAAGCCAAAGTTATACCAAAGTATTCATAATGTAGGGTGGAATCAGGGATTAACATGAAGAAATTGGAAAATAACATGATTAAAGCGTTTTAGGAGAATCAGGTCCCCCTCGCTCAAGCGAAATACCAATTCGCTTGAGCGAGCTTCGTATAGCACGCTTGGGCGAAACAGAAAATGCTGAGCGAAAGGAGGAAATGAAGGTTCAGGGGTCACTTCGCTTAAGCGAACCCCAACTCGCTTGAGCGAGTAGTGGAATTCTCGCTTGGGCGAAGCCAGCGAGCGTGAGACGGAAAACGCCCATAACTCATCCACGCTCACTCGCTTGGGCGAGCACTATCCCAAGGCCTTTCACTCAAGCGAATCTCGGCCAAGTTCCCCACTCGCTCGGGCGAGACCTTTCTCGCTTAAACGAAAATCGTCCCGAGAGCAATTTCCTGATAAACCCGAGAGCAAAACCTGAGACCAAACCCTCTCGCTTGGGCAAAATAGACCCTCGCTTGAGCGGAAATGGCCCAATGGCCAAACACTGATGCTGGGACAATCTCGCTTGGCCGAGTCCTATTCTCGCCTAAGCGAGAATCATCCAGAGGCCAAAAATCGAAACAAGGGCATTCTCGCTTGAGCGAGAAGCCCTCTCACCTGAGCGAGTTTGACAGAAAATAGGGGAATGCAGAAATCACCCAACTCACTATACTAAAATTCATTCTAATCAATTTTACTCAAATTCAACACTTCATACATATCATATTACATGTTTAGAACTTGTTCAAATCAATCATACCTATAAATTTCCATTACAACTCATTTATGACCTAAAGATCAACTCAATCATCCTTATACTTCACAAATCTAATATTCCAAATGTAAACTTCATTCATTCATCAAGATTTGGAGGGTTTCATCAGTCATTCATTCATAGGGTCATGATTGAAAATGAGTCATAAACAAAAGATCTCATTTTCCTCCATGACCTCTCAAAATCACTATTGTATATACATACATATATATTCATCAATCATACCATTGTCCATTCTAAATCCAGATTATGCAAAACATAGATGGTGTTATACACCTTACATCCATTCTACCTAATCACAATATCAAAACATTGTCGGCCAAGGCATTCTTTTACCAAAATGGAACTTTCTTCACACTTCTCCTCCATCAACAGCTCCAGAGTAATACCTACAACACAGGAGCTAAAAAGAAATACCACAGGGAGAGTGAGTATACTTTCTCAATGATGAAAATCTAATAAATAAAACAATATATCCATGAATGCAATACAACTATCTCCTCCTCAAGAGGAGTTTATTTAATATCAAACATTCAATCAACAATTTTTATTCAACACAATTATTCCTTAATTCTCTTAGAATTATATCAATCAAATTCGCCATCACACTTTAGTAATTAAAAGGGAATATCCATTCATATCGCATCATCAAAGTATCACACTATATCATGCTCCAAGACTGATGCACATGCTAATGTCATTAAAATGCATATGCACGGATCCGATTTCATTTCCTCGGGTGATCACAACCACCATATTCATATACTCATTCTCAATGGTTTCCCGCCTCGCAAGGGGTACTCCCGCCTCATGATCGCAACCATGGGCACTCAATCTGAATGGTCCCGCAGGGCCTTTCATTTCAATACCAGGTGATCACAACCACCGGTCTAACAATCATAGGAACTCGCAAGCCCTTTTTCATTTCCATCATCAAGTGATCGCAACCACTTATCGACATCATCATGACATGCATGTCATGCTATGTATACAATAACGCTCATACACACCTCAAGCTCATTTAGATTATCTTACCCTCTCAACTAGGGTACATTCATTTTCAACCACACAATTTTCCACTAATTCACACACAAGTATCAATCCTCATATTCAAGAAACATTCCAACCAAAGGTTTTTGGAACTTATCATGTCTCATATGTAATCAATCATGTATCAACATGTAATAAGTCATTCATAGCCTCACTTAGGCTTTATTGTATAAACACTAAATTCACCACACCATACACAATTCGCATCACATACACAGAATATCACATTCATCCAAGAAAGCATGTCATACTACATTAATACATACATTATTCAACATTTATTTTCCTAATTTAACTTCCTATTTTAAGAATTTGGGGTGTTACAAAAATGGCCAGGTGTTGCAAGATGGGCGATGCGGTTTGGTACCCGTAAAACAATTGGTGAATGCATGTAATTTAATGAATAAGTGTACACATTTTACTACTGCAGTAGGGGTGTGGTTAAAAGATCACACTTGAATCCCACAGTTGATGTTGAAATTCCCATAGTCATATCTGCAATTGTTGAAATAATCCTTTGTGCATATGCATTAGTTAAGAGCATTTGCATATAGAAGGTAGTATGCCAAGGTGGTGGTGGTGATTGTGAGAGGTGGTACAAATATATTTAAGACAACATAAAAGTATGAATACCTTTTGAAAGTTGGTTGTGATTATGTATATACTTGTGTGCTTGTGTAAAATCGTGTTATGATGAATGTCTTGGTGTGCAAAGTATACATGTGTTGATATTTATTTACATAATCACTTGGTATTCATATTCATTCCTTTGGGATGTAGACTCACTCTCCCATGTTGTCAATTTTAGACTTGTGATGCAGGGCATTCATGGGAAGAGTAAGCATTTTGCAGTATACTTATGGCTGTGGAGGTAATTAGTGTATAGGGAGCGCCTTGGCCGGCGTCATATGTAAACATATCTATTTTGTGTAGCAAGAGATGTGATGAATGTGTATTTTGGGAAGTTTAAATGATAGATGATTTTGGAGGGTCATGGAGGAAAATGGGAAATTGTATGTGTATCTCATTTTCATTTGTGACCCAAGTAGGTAAGAAGGATTTGTTGATATTAGAATGTTTCTATATGTTGATGAATGAATGAAAAACTATATTTGATTATTTCTTTTATAAAGCTGAAGAAAAGAAGAATTAATTCATAGGTATGATTTTAAAGAGTTGAATGGAATTTAAGTATATGTAGGTGTAGTATCAATCTTAAATAACCTAAATGATAATTTAGATGTACTGCATGCTGATGGAATAAGAGGTAGTTCAATTTTTGTGGGTTGTGTTGGGTAAAATTCGAAGTCTGCATAATGTCTGGTGGTTTTGCTCAGGCGAATTAGATTCTCGCCTGAGCGAGAGCCACACCTGCTGGGAAATTGGTCTCTGGGCAATGTTCGCTCAGGCGAAAGTGGATTTCGCTCAGGCCAGATTCTCCCAGTATCAGTGTTTAGAAACTAGAGGGAATTCGTTCAGGCGAATGGAGACTCGGCCTAGCGAGGGTGAGGGAATTAGCTACTGGACTAATTTCACCCAAGAAAATGGCCATTTCGCTCAAGCGAACATGTCAAGAGAATGAGTGTTTAGATACTGGACAAAATCTGCTCGAGCGAAGGGTCTTGGAATTAAAATCTGCTTGAGTTTAGATAATGTGTTTGGCAACATGCTTTGATGCATTTAGAATATTCATGGTGTGCTATATGGTGGTGTAGAATGATCAGTGATATGAAGTTATGCTTGTATCCACCATGAATGTGATGTGATCGTTGATGATGTTGATTGAGAACTATTGTATTGCCACACAAATGTTTAAATTAATGAGAATAACCAACCATAATAAACCCACTAAAAGCCTTATGGAAATGTTGGTAATGGTGTTGATAATGATGTATGATAAGTGGCATGTATAGGATGCATAGAGTGAGAAATGCATATGATTTACATTTGCATCCATGGCATACTGCATAGCTGCCGGTGTTGGAATTTTAGGGGATTCCCCTGGTTGGCCCAGTGGGAGGGCGGCCCTGTACACGAGCAATTTGTATCCCCTATGACTCAGTGTGTAAGTCACGAAGCTACCCATGTTGTGTTACGGGGAGCCTCATGTGGTTGACCCTTGTGGGGGGTGGCTCTTGATGAGCAAGTGGCCCTGGTGGTCCTTGGGATCACAGCTGCCATGATATGTCTCATGGTTGGCCCGCAACACCATATGTTGAATATGTTGTATACCGCGGTCATGGTGAAAATGACCAGGTGTTACAAGATGGGCGATGCGGTTTGGTACCAATAAAACAATTGGTGAAATGCATGAAAATTTAAGAATAAGTGTACCCACTTTACTACTACAGTAGGGGTATGATTGGATGATCATGCTTGAGTCCCACAAATTGGTGTTTGTGTTCCCACAGTAGATCTACAATTGTTGAAATATTCCTTTGTGCATATGCATTAGCTTAAGAGCATTTGCATATAGCAAGGAAGTATGCCAAAGGTGATGAGATATGATGATGGATGTGACGAGGATGTATTGACATACAAAGACAACATAAAAGATATAAATACCAAATAATAGTTGTGTGATAGCTAAATTATGGTGGGACTTGATTATGTATATGCTGTGTACTTTGTCTAAATTATAATGTTACTCGTGATGTATGTACGATGGTGTTGTGATGATAAAGAGTATGGTGAATGAATGTGTTATGCAAAGTATACATGTTTTGATGCATATGTACATAATCACATGGTATTCATATTCATTCCTTAGGAATGTATGACTCACTCTCCCATGTTGTCCATGTTTAGATTTGTGATGCAAGGCAATTGTGGGGAGAGTGGACATTTTGAAGTACATTTTGGTTAGGGAGGTAAATAGTGGTATAGGAAGTGCCTTGGCCGGTGAAATCTAGGTTTCTATGTAGCATGTGGTGTATATGTTTGCTTATTATGTGATCTAGATTGTATTTGATGATTTTGAGGGTTATGTAAGAAAATTGAACTTGGTGAGCATGGCAATTTTCATTAATGACCCAAATGATATAATGCAATGAATGATGATGCTGGTTGATGTTTAATTTCATGAATGAATGAGGCATTTCATAATTTATATCATTTTGTGAAGTTTAAGTTGGAGTGATTTTAGATCCTATGCATTGAGTGAAAGAGATTTGATTTGAAGGGTATGAACAATTGGGAGATCTCATAAATATAGAATAAAGTGCAGCTAATGAATTAGGATAGGCTTAAATGGTATGAAATGAGATTTGATATGCCAAGTTAAGTAAATTTCCCGTTTCTACACAAACTCTGCAGAACTCGCTCAAGCGTGTGGGAATCTCGCTTGAGTGAGATGCTTATGAAACAGGGGTGTGGCCACTGGCCGAAATTCGCTCAAGCGAATGGCCTTCTGGCTCAAGCGAGATTGGATTGGAATCAGAGGTTGGTCACTGGACCATTTTCACCCAAGCAAAATGGTCCTGGATTGGTGATCGCTCAAGCGAGGAAGAAGGGAATTAGACACTGGACGATTTTCACACAGGCGAGACATGCCTCGCCCAAGCAAAAATCGGGCAGAGAGTTCTTAATGTCATTGGGATGATCTCGCTCAAGCGAGAAGGAACTCGCTCAAGCGAGATTGGTTCCTGATGCAAAACTCTTCTCTCGCTCAAGCATTTCGCTGACTCGCCCAGGGTGAATTCTCAATTCTCACTCTAGCGAGATGGGGCTCGCTCAAGCGAGAGGAGCCCCTGATGCTTAAATTTTCCTTCGCTCAGTCTTTCTCGTTTCAGCCCAAGCGTACCTACGCTGCCTCGCTCAAGTGAATGTGGGACTAACTCGAGCGAGTGGCACCTGATGCACATATTTTGTCCTGTTTTAAATGATTGCATTCCCTTTGTAATAAAATCGCTTCTTACATTATTTAAAATGTTATTTTGGAAACATTAAGGGGTCTTGAACTCTGTGAAATCCTCTCTCCTTAATTTCAATCATGCAACAATTACATTAAATTAATTAATTAATTCTTCCACTATCTCTAAATAGAAGTTTAATATGAAATTACCCTTAACCTCTCATATCTTCATATATGGGAGTGGCTGTTCTAGATCCAGGTGTTGTATTTGAAAGCTTCACCATTTAATTTCTTTTCATTGAATAATGATTTCAAAATCGTGAAAAAATTTCCCTTATTTTCAGGGCTTCTCAATTATTTTTAATCACGAAAAACTTATCCTAATTTTTATTATCTAAGTATTAATATTCTTAATATTATTTAGCGGAGTAAGGGCACCATATTGTTCATGTGAAATTCAATGAAATTGTATGCTGAAGCTGATTCAAACCTAATCTCATACCTGTTATCACTCCATCTTACTATTGTATTTCTTGTTTGTTGTTATTTCCCTATTAAAAATCCATAAAAATTTAGAATTCAGAGAAGATAAAAGCAGATAGTGTTGTATTGAATTGTTGTTTGGTTCAAATGGTACTTGCCCTGGGTTGTGGTAATTAACGCAATTCCTATGGGACGATAAAAATATATTACATTTTAACGATTTGTGCGCTTGCCATAGAATTTCATCTTCCAAGGAATTCACATCAAGTTAATAACGCCGTTGCTAGGGATTGTTGATTTATATCAACAATCCTTGAGATAATACTAGACTAAACCACTTAATTTTCATTGTTAGTTTTGTTAGTTATTTCGTTTTGTTTTTTACTAGTCATAGTTGTAATTACTTTTGTTTTAATTCATTGTGCAAGACTAACGGTAGAAATAGCATTGCATTTGCATTCCTTTGTTTGTTAAGGTTTATATGCAAGTTAGAAACAAAGAAGGAAAAGAAAAATTACTCTTTGATCCTGACATTGATCACTTAGAAAGGAAATTGAGAAAATAGAGTAAATTAAGAGAACAAGTAGAAATGGAAAATAATAAGAGAATAATGACACTAGGAGACTACTCCAGACCTACAGATGAGGGGATGTGTAACATCCCAAATTTTAAAATAGAGAATAAATTAAGGAAATAAATATTGAATAATTGAATGCGAATTATTAATGTCCCAATAATATTGGAAATAATTAAATTAAGATTTCTGGGGACTGTCAGTAATTTATTGGGACCGAATAAGCAGAAAATTGACCCAGTTAAAATATGAGTGTCGAACCAAGTATCTCCGATTGAGATGCCGTTGGTTAGGGCTGTAGATAATATTATTGGGAACCCGAATATGTATTCGGAATAATTTTTAGATCATGTATTGAGCCCGAACAGAGATCCTATTTATTGAAAAATAGAAGAGTTTAATGAAGGGTTAAAAACTTAAAACAAAACTTCTTTCTCCTCTATCAAATTCACGTTACTCTTCTTCTCTTAAGGTAAAACCCCATTGCTTTTTCCTCTCATCTTCTATGTCCTATTTTCTACATCTTCTTCATCTTCAAAAACCTAAAGAAAAACTTGGTGCCTTCCTTCTCTCCTTAATTTCATTTTCAAGAAGCTAGGAGAAGACAATGGATGTGTGAAGCTTCTCTCATTCTTCTCTCCATTTTCATCACAATCTCCCTCCCTCTTGATTCCCCATTTTTGTTTTTGGAGCAAGGTGATTTTCTTGCCATTTCCTTGTGTTTTGAACCTAAAAAATGGATAGTTATGGCTTGGGAGAGTATTAAATGCATATGGGTATTGAATGGAACTCTTAAATGCATAAAACCTAAGGTGGGGTGAAATACATATGGACTTTTATGAGCATTTATTGGGGAACATGAAAATAGAGTTAAAAAAAATGATGAATATTGGTTTACATTTATGACATGGTTGGGTTTTGATAAAACCCTAACTTATAAACTTGGGGGAATGTATAATGTAGAAAGGGGTTGGCATTTATTGATGAAGATGTGTTATTAATGATGGAGTATGGTCATTTAATGATGATTTATAATGGTGGTTGGAAGCCATGAATGAAAAACTCACTTAAGGTGTTGGTGGGAAATTAAGGTGTGTGAGCAACCTAGTTAGTGGGGTTATTGTTTCTAATTATAATGAGTTCTTATTTAAGGGAAGGAATTCCCGAAGCCTAATTAGGCAATGAATAAAACTTGTAAATAGCCACTACATGATGAGAATCATGTGTGTATATGCATATACATCATTAATATGATGTATGTGATGTCATGAATTTAACCAATTTGGCTTGAATTGAGTTTTGGGATGTTGAGTTATGAATTTTTTATGTTTTCTGCATATGACCTGATAATCTCACTTAAGTGAGATGGATTCTCGCTCAAGCGAGAATCCCCTGTGTTGGTAGCATGGCCACTGGCCTAATCTCGCTTAAGCGAGAGGGGTCCTCGCTCAGGCGAGACGACCCTGCATGAGGTGTGTGCACACTGGACGTTTTTTACTTTAGCAAGCTCGTCTTCGCTCAAGCGAGTTCTGTGTGGGATCATTCCTGGGCAAGATTCACTTAGGCGAATTGGTGTCTCGCCCAAGCGAGATTGCTTGTGAATCAAGTGGGGGTTACTGGGCCATTTTTGCCCAAGCGAAAGGGCCATTGTTTGAGGCTTGCTCAAGCGAGCAGGGGAAAATGGGTTTTGGATGATTCTCGCCTACGCTTGCTTGCCTCGCCCAAGCGATTCCTATGTGTCTCGCTCAAGCCAGACGGGGCTCGCCCAAGTGAGACGGGCCCTGATGCCTTTTTCCTCTTTCGCTCAAGCGCCTCGCTGGCTTGCCCAAGCGTGGCTTATGGAACTCGCTTAAGCGAGTGGGTCATTCGCTTGAGCGAGATGCCCCTGATTCCTCCAATTGCTTTTGTTTTATTTAATTGGGTTTTCTTGACATTAAGGCTTCTTGTTGCAACATCCTACAAATGTAATTATCATAGTTTGACCCCTTATTTCCTCTAATCGATTATCCATTTAAAATCCAATCATAGTATAACAATTTAACTAATTCTTCCGCTATTTTTATTTAGAAATTTCTCAGGAACTATTTTTAATTCACCTTCTCATATCTTCATATATGAGATAGGCTATAAAATGATCCGGGGTATTTACTTGATGTTATATATATATATATATATATATTGTGTTCCTTCTACTTGTAATCATTTTTCTAAACCGTGAAAAATTTACCCCCAATTTTTGGGGTGTTTCAACCTGGTATCAGAGCTTTGTTTGTTCCTTATTGCTATGATTGATTAATATTATCAGAACATGACATGTATTTGGTTGATGATTGTCATTGTTGTTTGACTCGTATGGATTGATGGTAGATGAAATTTGATTTCATAAGTCTGGCCAAGCTTTCTTCACACTATTCTCCCTCAATGATGAATTCTTATGATTATGTGAATGCGTATGACGTCATGATATGATGATATGCTTTCTATGAGCTTTAATGTGGATTGGTTGATGTTGGACTCCATGATGGAGGGCCATGATTTAATTATATGATGAATTGTTATAGCATGAAACTATAGAGAGGTCTATGAGTTAGTTTACTGATGTTAGTTGAATTTAATGTTATGATTATAGATATTCTCATGGCTCGTGGTTGTCAAGATAACGATGACGCTATAGCTAGAGCTTTGAATCGCTTTGTGGATCTTCTTGAGTCGCAAAACCGTGATAGACAAGAAGCGGAAAGGTAAACTACTCCTGCTAATCAAGGTACTCAAGGTCTTGACATGTTTTTGAAGCGGAAACTCTCCGAATTTCACGGTGATTTAGACCCGAGAAAGCGTATGTTTGGATATGAGATGTTGAGCGGATCTTTGATAGTTTCGAATGCACTGAGCTCCAGAAAGTGGAGTATGCTATTTTTTATATTGAGAGATGAAGCTGAGACTTAGTAGAGACTCACCAAGAGTAGGATGATTGTTGCTGCTATTCCCTTGACTTGGGAAAATTTTAAGCTCGAACTCATGAGGAAATACGTACCTGAAAGCTATAAGAGTAAGAAGGATCTTGAGTTCATGGAACTTAAGCAAGGCACAATGACGGTGGAAGAGTACGCTTCCAAGTTTGAAGAACTCTGTGAATTCTACCCTCTATATTAGCAAGAGGGAACTGAAGTCTCTAAGTGTGTGAAATTTGAGAATGGTCTACGCCTTGACATTCAAAGGGCCATGTACCATCAAGAGATCTGAAGTTTCACAGTACTTGTGAATAAGTGTTGCATCTAAGAAGAACATGCTCCACCTTATTATTCCAAATTTGACTCTAAGTTGAAGGGTCAATCTTTCAGTTTCAAGAAGTAAGGGAATTTCAGAAGAGGACGTTTTCAGAGGGGTGCTCATTCTAGTGTCCAAGCTAGAGGCGATGGTCATGGTAACACCTTGGGCCGGGGCAATGTAAATGCCAATGGGCCGAAATGCTATAGGTGTGGTGGTCCTCACTATGTTCACGAGTGTGTGCACTGTGATGATGTGGTGTGTTTTAATTGCGATCAAGTGGGACATATCCGTCCTGCATGTCCTTTGCTCGCAAGACAGACTCCTATGCAAGCTAATACCCCCAACCGTGCTATTGCTCCCGCTCATAGGAACCGCGGAGGCAACAATAGTGGTAGGGGCCATGGTAATGGAAATAATGGAGGTCGAAATCATGGCCGTGGTGGCTATAATGGCAGAAGGTGTGACGCCCCGAAATTACGGGAAAATTTTTCATGATTTAAAGATCATTGTTCAAGGATGAGGAAATAAATGGTGAAGCTCATAGTTCAACACCTGGATCTATGATAAACCGCTCCCATATATGAAGATATGAGAGGGTGAATAAAAAGTGATTTAATGATAAATTTCCAATTAAAAACAGCGGAAGAGTTAATTTAAATTGATGGTTGTATGATTGAATTTGAGAGAAGGGATTTCATGGAGTTCCATGATTCATGATGTATCCAATAATACCCTTAAAGTAATGCATGATGAAGATTTAATGCATAAAAAATAAAAGTTTATTTGAAAACAAAACAAATGTGTATCAGGGTGCCACTCGCTCAAGCAAGAATCACATTCGCTTGAGCGAGCCAGCGTGGGCACGCTTGGGCGAATCGAGAAGAGACTAAGCGAAGAAGGGTATTATGCATCAGGGGCTCCTCTCGCTTGAGCGAGTACCAGCTCGCTTGAGCGAGAAGCAAAAGCCTAACTTGGGCGAGCCAGCGAGGCGCTTGAGCAAGAGAAGAAGTATGCCACTAGAATCAATCTCGCTTGGGTGAATTCTATCCCGCTCGAGCGAGATTGCTCCAGCAACCACAGAAGCTCACTGCCCCATTTTTGCTTGGGTGAGGTAGAGCTCGTTTGGGCGAAAATGGTCCAGTGCCAATCCACACTTTCCCTCGCTTGAGCAACCATCGAACAATGACCAATCCGCCTAAGCGAAAATGGTCCAGTGACCAAACACTGATTCCTACCGAGTCTCGCTTGGGCAAGAAGACCATTCGCCTGAGCGAATTTTGGCCAGTGGCCAAAACACTGATACAAGAGGATCTCGCTTGGGTGAGATTCTCACTCGCTTAAGCGAGTTCTACAGAGAAACGGAAAACACTAAGTTTCTTGCAACTTAATAAGCCAAAATTCATTCCATCCCACATTCTTCTAATTCAACATAGTATGCATGTCCTAGTACACATTTAAAACTTGTCTCAATCATCCTTATCCTTGAACTCCATTCTAATTCATGAAATCATAATAAATCAAACACACCATCTCATGTAATCACCGTAACATAAATTTTCAGATGAACCTTCATTCATTCATAGAATTAAACATCAACAAGCATCATCATTCATCAATTATATCCTTTGGGTCATTAATGAAAATTGGCCATAACACAAGGATCCAATTTTCCTACATGACCCTCAAAATCATCAAATATCACCTAGATTACCAAAATAAGCATACATTACATCTCATGTGCTATACAACATCTAGACTTTGCCAGCCAAGGCACTTCCTATACCACTATTTACCTCCACAACCAAAATGTACTTCAAAATGTCTACTCTTCCCATGAGTGCCTTGCATCACAAGTCTAAAAATGGACAACATGGGAGAGTGAGTCACATATTCCAAAGGAATGAATATGAATACCATGTGATTATGTACATATGCATCAAGACATGTATACTTTGCACATACATATCATCCACCATACTATTTATCATCATAACACCATCATACATACATCATGAGTAACATTACAATTTAGACAAAGTACACAAGCATATACATAATCAAGCCCTTCAATGATTGGACTATTATACAACTATCATTTGGTACTCACATATTTTATGTTGTCTTAGTATATTATTACATCCTCATCACATCCATCATCATATCTCATCACCATCGGCATGCTTCCTTGCTATATGCAAATGCTCTTGAGCTAATGCATATACACAATGGAATATTTCAACAATTGCAGATTTGACTGTGGGAATATAAACACCAAATATGGGATTCAAGTATGATCATCTAACCATACCCCTACTGTAGTAGTAAAATATGTACACTTATTCTTAAATTTGTATGCATTCACCAATTATTTTACTGGTACCAAACCGCATCGCCCATCTTGCAACACCTGGTCATTTTCACCATGACCGCGGTATACAACATATCAACATAAGGTATTGCGAGCTAACCATGAGTTATATCATGGCAGCTGCAATCCTAAGGACCACCGGGGACACCTGCTCATCAAGAGCCACCCCCCACAAGGGTCAAGCACATGCGGCTCCCCGTAGCACAACATGGGCAGCTTCGTGACTTACACACCGAGTCACAGGGGAAAAATAATTTGCTCGTGCACAGAGCCGCCCTCCCACTGGGCCAACCGGAGGAATCCCCTAAAATTCCAACACCGACAGCTATGCAGTATGCCATGGATGCAGATGCAAATCATATGCATTTCTCACTCTATGCATCCTATACATGCCACTCACCATACAACATCATCAACACCATTACCAACATCACTATAAAGCTTTTATTATTGTTGGTTATTCACGTTAGTTTAAGTCTTTGTGTGACATTCTCATTTGTTCTCATTCTTGTCACTTAACTTTACCATCAATACAAAGACTTCAATCATTCTCTATCAAACATTATCAACATTCATCTTATATTCATGGTAGATACAAGCATAACACCATAACATTGATCACTATACATCAATATATAGCATACCATGAACATTCTAAATGCACCAAAACATGTTGCCAAACATATTATCCACACCATATAGCACATTACAAATTTCTCATATCATCTCAAGAAAGGCTAACATGCACACCAATACATATGGCAATCAAATAACATCCAAATTCATGCATTTAGAACATAAGACTCCTCTCCTACCTCAAGAGAAGAATTTCGATTGATAAGACGCACCCACCTCGTCGTTCGGAATGGATCCTATATTAACATGCATATAGAATCCCAATCAATCAACTACTCAAAACACAATTCTAATTCTAATTGGCTATTATTATACCTACTAATTCATAGCATGTACAAGTCATGCTATAGGTGTTATTTTCCATCATTTGTTAGGCTTTGGGAATTCCTTCCCATTAAGCCACATTCATTAAATTCAAGGTTTACAAGACAATTTTTAGCCCCAACCTTCACAAAACACCATCTACCAACATTCATATTTCTCAATGTCATGTATTTCTTCATAAAACATATTCTTAAATCAACATTAACTATTTTCCTCAAATCTCAAAGTTAGGGTTTTCCTAAAACCCAATAACTCTTATTAATGTATCATTAATCTTCATCTCTTACCATTATAAATGTATCTAATACACTTACCCCTTATTAAAACCTCACATTTATTGCCACCCACCTTAGGGATCAAGTTTTAAATGCCTCAAATAGATACCCATTCACATGCATGACTCCCCCAAATCATATCATCACATAATCTTAACATTGACCCATCCAAAAGTAATGAAAGGAGCTTACCTCACCCAAAAATGAAATGGGTTCCAAGGGAGGGAGAAAGATGCACGAAAATGAGGAGGAGGAGAAAGAGAAGACTTCAACCTCCTAGCTTGGCCAAGGACAAAAATGTGGGAGAAGGAGAGAGTTCACCACCTTAGCTTAGGGTTTGAGAGGAGGAGGAAGAAGATATGAGAATGATGAAGAAATGGAGAGAAGAAGAAGTTTAGTGTTTTTCCTAAAATCCTCTCAGCCAACTCACGTGGAAAAGGAAGGGAATTTGGGGCTTTTGTGTTTTTAATTTTAAACATTCATTAAAGGTTTTTCGTTTTATGACCAACAGGCTCTTCATTCAGGCTTAATACTTTATCTAAAACTTATTCCAAACATATATTCGGATTCCCAATATTATTCTCAATAGCCCTGACCAATATCATCTCAATCAGAGATACTTGGTCCGACACCCATATCTCAACCAGGCTTATTTTCAGCTTAACCAGTCTCCATGAACCACCAACAGTCCCCAAAAATCTTATTTTAATTATTTTCAATAGTTTGGGACATTAAATAATTCACATTCAATTTGTCAATATTTATTTTCCTTAATTAATCCTCTGTTTTAAAATTTTAGGATGTTATAGAAGGCATGGTAATGGTCATGGTAACGGCAATGGTGCCCGCGATGGAAATGGAAATGGTGGGAATCCCCAACCAACTAATGGAAATGACCGGGGAGGAAGCAGCCCAAGCTGATAACTTAATTGAAAGTAAGTGTGAAATACTCAAAAATTCCGTACATGTTATTTATGATTTGGGTGCAACTCATTCTTTTATATTCGAGGATTGTGTACAGCGATTGAGATTGTTGGTGTGTTTAATGAAAAATGCTCTTATGGTTATCACCCCAACTGGTACGTGTCTCAGATCGGTTAACTGGTGTGATAACGTTGACATGCCCCTAGAGGGGAGAAGGTTTGTTATGTCTTTTATTTGCCTGCCTATGAAGGGATTGAAGATCATTCTTGGTATGGATTGGCTCTCCGCCAATAAAGTTTTGGTTGACTGTCAACAGTAGACTGTCATTTTCCCTTCTTTTAATGTGAGGAAATTTAATGTGCAAGGTATAGCTCAACTTTACATATTATTATCTCTTACCAATAGGATAAATGGTTCTGATCCCCTTAATATCCCTATGGTGTCAAAATTTTTGGATGTGTTTCCCGAGGAGATACCTGGTTTGCCGCTTCCACAGAAGGTTGAATTTGTTATCGACCTTGTACCTGGCGTGGAACTGGTGTCTATCGCTTCTTATAGGATGTCTCTTATGGAGTTAGCTAAACTTAAGAAGCAAGTTGAGGAGCTACTTGAGAAGGAATTTGTTCGACCCAGTGTGTCACCCTGGGGGCTCCTGTCTTATTGGTTAAAAAGAAGATAGAACCATACGGTTGTGTGTGGATTACCGCCAATTGAACAAGATAACAATAAAGAATAGATATCCCTTGCCTCGTATTGATGATCTATTGGATCAATTAAGAGGTGTTGTGGTTTTTTTGAAGATTGATTTACGTTCAGATGAAAACTGAGCACATTCCAAAGACTACTTTTAGGACACGATATGTCCATTATGAGTATGTTGTAATGCCATTTAGAGTGACTAATGTTCTAGCGGTGTTCATGAGTTATATGAACCGTATCTTTCATGATTACCTTGATTGTTTTGTTGTGATATTCATTGACGACATCTTGGTGTATTCCAAGAGCCATGAGGAACATGGGGAACATTTGAGGCTGGTGTTGAACATTCTTAGAGAGTATCAATTGTATGCTAAGCTCTCTAAATGCGAATTCTGGTTGGTGAGCATCCAGTTTCTTAGACATGTGATATCCAAAGAAGGTGTTTCGGTGGATCCTTCTAAGGTTGAGGCCGTTATGGCATGGCCTAGACCTACATCGGTTACTAAAATCCGAAGTTTCCTTGGACTTGCCAGTTATTATCGGAGGTTCATCGAAGGTTTTTCTTGTCTTGCTAAACCTTTGACAACCTTGACAAGAAAGAACCAACCTTTTGGTGTGGACGGTCAAGTGTGAAAGATGTTTTGAAGAGCTAAAAATGAGACTGACTTTTGCCCCTATCTTAGCATTGCCTGATTTACAAGAAGATTTTATGGTGTACTGTGATGCTTCCAAGCATGGTCTTGGATGTGTTTTAATGCAGAAAGAATGTGTTATAGCTTATGCTTCACACCAGTTGAGACCTCACGAAGTTAACTACCTGACTCATGACTTGGAGTTGGCGGCGGTTGTGTTCGCCTGGAAGATTTGGAGTCATTACCTCTATGGTTCGAGGTTCATGGTCTTTAGAAATCACAAAAGCTTGAGATACCTCTTTGATCAAAAGGAATTGAATATGCGCCAAAGGAGATGGATAGAATTCTTGGAGGACTATGATTTTGAATTGATGTATCATCCAGGGAAGGCTATTGTAGTTGCAGATGCTCTTAGTCGGAAGTCTTTACATATATCGGTCATGATGGTCAAGGAATTTGAATTGATTAAGGAATTTCAGAACTTGAATGTTGGGACCAAAATTCAATCTTCCCAGAAGTTGTGTTTTGCTACACTAAAAGTATGCAATGAGTTTTTAAAGCTTGTGAAAAGAAACAAGAAGATGATGATTACTTACAATAGATGAGAAAATCTCAATGTGATGGGAAAAATTTATTTCTTGTTGAGGGTGTTGATGGTTTATGGCGTGTAAAAGGTCGTGTATACATGCCTTTATTTGGAGATTTAAGATATACGGTGCTCGAGGAGGCACACAAAAGAATTCTTAGTATTCACCCTGGTGCGGCCAAGATGTACCAATATGTAAAAAAGAATTTTTGGTGGCCCGGAATGAAACGTGATATTGCCAACTTTGTAGCTTCGTGCCTTATTTGTCAGAAGGCGAAGGTAGAGCATCAGAGACCTCCGGGTACTTTGAAACCACTTGATATCCCTGTTTGGAAGTGGGATGCTATTGCCATGGATTTTGTGTCCAGCTTACCTAGGACGAGGTCCAAATGTGATGGAATCTAGGTGATTGTGGATTGCTTAACAAAGAACGAGCATTTTCTACCGATCAATATGAAGAGTTCCTTGTAGGATTTGGCACAGTTATACATCAAAGGAATTGTGAGGTTGCATGGTGTGCCATCAAGTATTGTTTCTGATCGTGACCCCCGATTTACTTCCTGATTTTGGGGAAGCTTATATGAAGTAATGGGTTCGAAATTGAAGCTAAGCTCGACGTATCATCCGTAGACTGATGGATAATCTGAGAGGACTATTCAGAGTCTTGAGGACCTATTGCGTGCTTGTCTTTTGGAGCACGGTGGTTCATGGGAGAAATACTTGCCTCTAATCAAATTTACCTATAACAACAATTTTCACTCTAGTATTGGTATGGCACCTTATGAGGCATTGTATGGAAGGAAGTGTCGAACTCCTTTATGTTGGTTGGAAGTTGGTGAGAACTTGGCCTTGGGACCTGAGATTGTTAAAGAGACCACTGAACAAATTAAGATATCCGAGAGAAGATAAAAATTGTGCAAGACCGGCAGAAGAGCTATTATGACAAGAGGAGGAAGCCACTTGAGTTTCAAGTTGGCGATCATGTGTTTTTACGAGTCTCGCGTGATAAGGGTATTGGAAGAGCCTTGAAGAGCGGAAAATTAAGCCCTAAGTTCATCAGACCTTATGAGATCTTAGAACGAATTGGAGATGTGGCTTATCAGATTGCGCTCCCTCCACATCTCGTGAACCTACATAATGTGTTCCACGTGTCGTAGTTGAAGAAGCATATTCACGTCCCCTTGCACGTGATCTCGATTGTGTTGGTGTATGCACTACGAGCTATTAATGTATCAATAAAATTAGTATTTTCAGTTTTAAGACTAATTTTAATGCTATTTATCCTGGAATAATAGGTCATATGAGAATTATTCCTAAAATGTCCCTAATCAAGTATTTACATGGGGACATGTAAATACATTAAGATTAGTGTGTGAATGTACTGATGATTTGATCTCACAAATCATGGATATATGATATCAAGTCTTCACACGGGTACACATTAGGAGTAATGTTGTTCTGGACAGACCCACCATGGGAATGTTACATGGATCGTTACATGAGTGTCATAAACGGTTCTCAATGTGATGATGGTATATAGTCCTTCGACTTAGAGTCACTACAATTCCTACATAAGCAATTTGTTATTTTAATACAATGAAACGTTATCTGTAATAAGATGACAATAAAGACTGTGATTAGGTAATAGACAAATTATGTAGAGGGATGTGAGAGATGTAGATGGAATTTGTCTCTCCTATATGACAAGAGTGATATCTATAGGCCACTTGATGGAGTGAGACTAACGAAATGCATGGCCATGCTAGGACGAATAAATATTAGATATTTATTCTGTAAAGTCTACTCTGGTATCAAGTAAAAATGAATTGGGCCATACAAGGATGACGACGACCATGCCTTGGGCCTAATTAGATATCGTGACAAAAGAAATAAATATATAAAATAATTATCACTTATAGGTCATGTCGATGATAAATAATATTCAGACATAATGATGTATTGCTAGATATCGCTCTTATTTTATATTAATAATAAAATAGTTTATTATAATATAACTGAATATTTTACCTATGAGTCACACACATAGAGTAAGCCCACTAAAGGATAGTTTTATTTTAGTTGGACTAAAAATAAAACTATTTAGGCCTAACTTATTTAGAATGAGTCAGGAGCCCAATGTTTAATGAGAGCTCAGGTCAAGACCTAAGCCTATATATAGAGCATGAGATGTTTATAGGCTGCTGCTAAGAAATTAGATTACAATCAAATTCCGTACTAGCATTCGGATCTTTGGTTTTTTGGTGGGAGTGCTCGTGTGGACTCTAAGGGCGAAGCTACAATTGCTTCGATCGAGGAACTCGTTGTGCATCTAAAATAGGTAATCCCTAAATCAAAACTTTAATTACATAATGCTTTGAGACATTTGTATTTGAAATTCTTTTTAGGAATCCTTTGTGTTTCCGCTGCCTGACCCTGATGGGATTCCCTAACAGATTGATGATGTTGATATGTGGGAAGACTTGTCCGTTCCTCCAGTTTCTATTTGTATTGTCAAGTATTCTGTGAAAAGGTTGCGACATAAGATAGTACCCTTGGTGAAGGTAGCTTGGAAGCATGGAAACATGGAGACACTTACATGGGAATGCGAAGATGATATTTGGGAACAGTACCCTCACGTATTCGAATCCAGCATGTCAAATTTCAAGGATGAAATTTCTTTAAGGTGGGGTGTATTGTAACATCCTAAATTTTAAAATAATGAATAAATTAAAGAAATAAATATTGAATAATTGAATGCGAATTATTAATGTCCCAATAATATTGGAAATAATTAAATTAAGATTTCTGGGGACTGTCAGTAATTTATTTGGACCGAATAAGCAGAAAATTGACCTGGTTAAAATATGAGTGTCAGACCAAGTATCTCCGATTGAGGTGCCATTGGTCAGGGCTGTAGATAATATTATTGGGAACCCGAATATGTATTCGGAATAATTTTTAGATCATGTATTGAGCCTGAACAGAGATCCTGTTTATTGAAAAATGGAAGAGTTTAATGAAGGTTAAAAACTTAAAACAAAACTCCTTTCTCTTCTATCAAATTCACGTTACTCTTCTTCTCTTAAGGCAAAACCCCATTGCTCTTTCCTCTCATCTTCTATGTCCTCTTTTCTACATCTTCTTCTTCTTCAAAAACCTAAAGAAAAACTTGGTGCCTTCCTTCTCTCTTCAATTTTGTTTTCAAGAAGCTAGGAGAAGACAAATGATGCTTGAAGCTTCTCTCCATTTTCGTCATAATCTCCCTTCCTCTTGATTTCCCATTTTCATTTTTGGAGCAAGGTGAGTTTCTTGTCATTTCCTTGTGTTTTGAACCTAGAAAATGGATAGTTATGGCTTGGGAGAGTATTAATTGCATGTGGGTATTGAATGGAACTCTTAAATGCATAAAACCTAAGGTGGGGTGAAATAAATATGGACTTATATGAGAATTTATTGGGGAACACAAAAATGGAGTTGAAAAAAAATGATGAATATTGGTTTGCATTTATGACATGGTTGGGTTTTGATAAAACCCTAACTTATGAACTTGGGGGAAGTGTATAATGTAGAAAAGGGTTGGCATTTATTGATGAAGATGTGTTATTAATGATGGAGTATGGTCATTTAGTAATGATTTATAATGGTAGTTGGAAGCCATGAATGAAAAACTCACCTAAGGTGTTAGTGGGAAATTAGACTAAACACCCCAGTTAGTCCCTCACTCCAACAGAGTCGGACACTTAGGTCCTCCAATTAATAAGTGAGTCTCGTTAGTCCTCCACGTCCATCATCGTCGGACAAATAGATCTCTGCCGTTAATGAAGTGTTAACGTCCGTCAAAGTCAGCTGACGTGGATCGTTAAATTCCAACAGGGATGCCACGTCAGAGTCGGTGAGGATCTATTTGTCCGACGATGATGGACGTGGAGGACTAACGAGACTCATTAACTAGAGGACCTAAGTGTCCGACTCTGTTGGGGCCAGGGACTAAGTGGGGGTGTTTACTCTAAATATTTAACCTTTCATATAACTATAATATATGTTCTTTAAAAGTTATTTAACACAAATTATATAAGTTTTGTCAAACTCTTCTATTTCAATAACTATCAAGGTTGGAGAAGTGACTCCCACTTAGTCCCTGACCCCAATAAAGTCGGACACTTAGGTCCTCCAGTTAATGAGTCTTGTTAGTCCTCCACGTCCGTCATCGTCGGACAAATAGATCCTCGCCGACTCTGACGTGGCATCCCTGTTGGAATTTAACGATCCACGTCAGCTAACTCTGACAGACGTTAACGCTTCATTAACGGCAGGGATCTATTTGTCCGACGATGATGGACGTGGAGGACTAACGGGACTCACTTATTAATTGGAGGATCTAAGTGTCCGACTCTGTTGGAGTGAGGGACTAACTAGGGTGTTTAGTCGGGAAATTAAGGTGTGTGAGCAACCTAGTTAGTGGGGTTATTGTTTCTAATTATAATGAGTTCTCATTTAAGGGAAGGAATTCCCGAAGCCTAATTAAGAAATGAATAAAACTTGTAAATAGCCACTACATGATGAGAATCATGTGTGTATATGCATATATATATATATTGAGGACGATGATTGGATGAATGATTAATGTGGTCCTATAATTAATTGATGTAGGACTTCATAATACTTATGAGGCGGGAACATCAAACCCAGAAGTCTACTTTTCTTGAGGTAGGAAAGGGGTGTATTTTCTAAATGCATGAAACCTTGTATATTGATAATGTATGTATTGATGCCATGTTTCATGTTGCTTCTTGAATGGATGTAATACTTATTTGTGTGATATGAAATAGATATGAATCTTGCGATGGTTGATTATGAAATGGCGTATATATATATATATATATTTTTAATTATACGGGATTAATAGTGTGATTGAGTATGAGTGGTACCCTAGATGAGAGGGTGAGATAATCCTTATGAGGTTAAGGCATGCATGAGCATTGTTGCATACATAGCATGGCATGCATAACATGATACTTGAAAAATGGTTGCGATCACTTGAGGTTTGAAATATAAAGGGCTTGCGAGTTCCTATGATGTTGAGCCAGTGGTTGTGATCACCTAGTGTTTAAAATGAAAGGCCCTGTGGGACCATTGAGATTGAATGCCCATGGTTGTGATCACAAGGTGGGAGTACCCCTTGCGAGGCAAGAAACTAATGAGAATGAATGAATAATTATGGTGGTTGCGATCACCCGTTGAAATAAAATCGGATTCGGATCCGTGCATATGCATCTCTAAACACCGGCATGTGCATTAGCCATAGAAGCATGGCATTGAGTGATATCCCCATGAGGAAGTTATGTGAAGTGTATGTGGAATCCCCAGATCACTAACTATAATTGTGTTCTTGGTTTGGTGTGACTTAATGAATCTTTATGGATATGAGTGTTCTATGAATTGGATGATTGATTGATTTTAGTGTCACTTGAACTCCTTTTGGGAGAGGATGTTTAACTTTCATTCATATGTATATTATCACTAATTATTGGATTTTTCATCATTGAGAAAGTATACTCACTCTCCATGTGGTCTATCTTTTTAGCTCTTGTGTTGTAGGGCTTGACCATGGAGCTCATGGGAGGACGAATTGTGTGAAGGAGGTTATTTGGGTAAAGAATGCCTTGGCTGGCAATTATTTTGATTTTATGGCTTATACGTATACTTTTGTGATGTATATACAATATGGATTTTCATAGAGCCATAAAGTAATGTGGATAACTTGTATGGATGAATGATGATTTTGGAGGTTATAAAGGAAAATGAGACTTTCTGGATGTATGGCTCATTTTCATTTGTGACCTTGTCACTGTATGAATGACGAATATGGTGTGAATGACTTATAGTTTTGATAAATGAATGGATGGTTATATGAGAATAGAGATCATAGAGTATGATTGTTTGGAACAAGTTTTAAATGCTTAACATGATCTATGTGATGTAATGAATTTAACTAATTTGGCTTGAATTGAGTTTTGGCATGTTGAGTTGTGAAATTTTTATGTTTTCTGCATAAGACCTGATAATCTCGCTCAAGCGAGATGGATTCTCGCTTGAGTGAGAATCCCCTGTGTTGGTAGCATGGCCACTGGCCTAATCTCGCTCAAGCGAGAGGGGTTCTCGCTCAGGTGAGACGACCCTGCATCAGGTGTTGCACACTGGACGTTTTTCACTTTAGCAAGCTCGTCTTCGCTCAAGTGACTTCTGTGTGGGATAATTCCTGGGCGAGATTCGCTTAGGCGAATTGGTGTCCCGCCCAAGCGAGATTGCTTGTGAATCAGGTAGGGGTTACTGGCCATTTTTGCCCAAGTGAAAGGGCCATTGTTTGAGGCTCGCTCAAGCGAGCAGGGGAAAATGGGTTCTGGATGATTCTCGCCCATGCTCGCTTGCCTCGCCCAACCGACTCCTATGTGTCTCACTCAAGCAAGACGGGGCTCGCCCAAGTGAGACGGGCCCTGATGTCTTTTTCCTCTTTCACTCAAGCGCCTCATTGGCTTGCCCAAGCGTGGCTTATGGAACTCGCTTAAGCGAGTTGGGCATCCGCTTGAGCGAGATGCCCCTGATTCCTCTAATTGCCCCTGATTCCTCCATGCCTTAAGGAATATCCTGGAACTTTGACATCGATTCAGAAATAGGCAATTCAACTAAGTGTGCGGGTGTGCTAACAAGGGTTGCAACTCTTGGTTTTACTTGATAAAAAAAGAAGAAGAAGAAGATTTATTGAGAATGTTACAACCAAATATGATTGAACAAATGTTTTACCTCACTGTTTTCATGTTAAATTAATTGCTCCATCATTCTTTTAGGCATATGAAACTAATTTCCAAATTTTTATCACACTATTTTACCTTGGCCACATTACAACCGTGAAAAGCCCTGTCGATCTATACATGCATTTGTGTTAATTGTGGAATTAAGAAACTTGCCAAATTTATGGGACTGTCTATTTTTTTGGAAATGTTTTAAGAGTATACACAAACCCAAAAACACTTGAGAGTTGAGAGTATGTCTTGTGAGGTTTTGTCACTTATGATTTTCTTTTCAGTTTGATTTAATTCTCACATGCCTAAGTGTTTGGATGATTTTTATACATATCATGATGCTCTATATTCTACATGTTAGATAACTCTTGTTTCTCTGAATATTCTTAAGATTTCATGACAAGCATGTTAGTTTTGTGTGTTTATTGTTTTTCAACTTAATATTTTTAATAAATTGTAAAACTTGTTTTTATTCTGATTTTGCCCGGGAGTGCAAAAGAGTAAGTGTGGGGGTATTTGATAATGCATGATTTAACCTTAATTTCTCACTTTAAATGTGTATAATTTGTCATCACTTATTGTGTAATATATTGCATTTTAATACATTTTCATCATTTGAGCTTTATTTAATATTTGATTTTAAAATGAATTAAGGATTAATTTTTAATGGAAATAATGAAATCTTGTTTTCTCTTATTTTGTGGCAAATAATTGAGCTTTCAATTAGGAAATATTGGCCAAGGATCAAGAGGAACAAGGCACAAGGGATTACATATCAAGAAAGTGTCTAGAAATCATAAAAATGCACCATAACAGGTGTATGAATTGATTCATAAGAAGCATGAATCGCTTTATACGTTTAAAAAGGCCCAGGAAGTGTAAAAATTAACGCATGAATCAATTCCCCTATGGCATGAATCAATTCATGTGTTCTGTAGTGCCTAGAAACTTGAATTTTAAGGCCATGAATCGATTCATCATCACCTTGAATTGATTCATACGGTTGGGACACTCAAAAATCACTCAATTTTGGCCTAAATGAATCGATTCACATGCTTTTATTAATCAATTCATTTAGTGGAAATAGCAATACGGGATTTCAGGAAGTGGAAATAGCACTATGCATTTTCCTCGTAGAAAGGTTCCACTCATTCCTCAAATTAAGCACGTTGTTTCCTTGTCCCTCGCCTATAAATAGAAGGAATTAAAGCCTCAGAGGACACCCCCTTACACATAACTCTCTCAATTAATTTCTTTCTTTCTTTCTTCAAGCATCAGAGGCATAAAGCCTCTGGAGGATTTCTCTTCCCCTCCTCCGCTGTATTCCGGGTTCGGTCTTTCTTATTTTTAGTTTGTTATAATTATAGAGGGCTAAAACCCTTAGATTGATTTTCTTAGATAATTATTGTAATATGACTTTAAGGTTCTTATTTTTAATTTAGTATGCTTTTATTATTGTTGATTTCTTTATAATCTTACTCTGCTTATTTAATTCCATCTTGTTTAGTTAAATTTGTATGCTTAATCAATTTAATTATACAAATGGAATAAAATAAGATTTAAATTAAAATGGATTAAGGAAATATGCATGCTTAACAAATATTTTCCTAATCACTTTTAATTATTACTGTTTGCTTAATTCCATAATTTGAGAATAGATTATGTATGTCGGCGATGTTCTTACATATGCTCAATGATTCCTAGATTTTATAATCTTGTCTCTTTTTGCTTAATTAGGATTCTTGATTAAAATGTTCTTTTAAATGAAGGTAAAGGAATTATGAATTGAAAAAGACGCTTAGTTGATTAATTCAAATTGAGCTAAGAAATCAATTGTAATGAAAGTGTACCAACCATCTTTTGTGAACCAAGGATAAATCTAATTACAATACTCCTAGAATGACCCAAATTTTTAACTTTAGTGTGTGCAATAATTGATTAAATAAGTTTTCTAATTAAGCATATACAGCCAACCAAATTTGAATGACCAAGGATTTCCAAAATTCTGAATAGTAATTGGCCAAGAACTAATCAGAATGATCAACAAATTGCATGTACAGTGAAAAGAACAATTGACAACGTATAGCTATTGAAATTGTAAATTAGAATGAATACAAACTTTAAAAAATCAATTGCACAGAATGAAGGACTTCGATGTCAAGACTGGATAAAAATTTTAAGCTTTTAGCGTGGGAAAATTCTAACATCCCCTCAAAGTTTAATGTTTGATGGAAGAAAGGACCATAAGTTTTGGTTATAGTTCGTTGATAGAATGGACGACTGAGATGATTAATGTGTAACTTGTTTGACTGGTTATCATGTATATGAGGGCATACATGTCATTTGCCAAGCCTAGAAAATTCCACACAGTAACATTACTTTAAAATGAGATAGCTTTCACGCTCAAGCTTCACCTTTCAAGCTCAAGTATTAATTGTGATTCACGCTCAAGCTTCACTTTTCACACTCAAGCTTGCTTAGCACACGCTCAAGCTTGCTTTGCTCATGCTTAAGCATGGTGTATGGTGTTGCCTCATTCATGGGAAAATCTATTACTCTTGATGAAAAATGCTTAGGGTGTTATAATTCCAGATCCTCAAACAACATCCCTGTTCATGTTTGTTGAAGCATTGCTTTCTCGTATATTTTTTTAAAATCCTTCAATAACCTCATTTACCATTTCTTTCGCAACCCCTCAATAACCAGTGCAAAACGGATAGAAACACGACACCTAAACAAAGAACCTTTCTTTCTTGATGCTTTGTTTTTCCAGGAACGTCCGTTAAAATGTTGATCACTTTAATTGCTAAACCCGTAACAATGGCAACCTGTATATGCTATCATGGAATTGACCAAACAAACCTCAACATTATTAAACACAAATAAATAATCAGCTTCTTATAATTCCAAGACCAATTTCATGTTCAGCTTCCTTTGATTTCTCTGTCTACAAATTCGACAATGGCTCCCTACACCAACCCGGAATGTGGTTTTATAAAAATGCCCTCCATAATTTAATAACCAACAATTGCCAACTTTTTTTCTAACCGGTTACAGAATGCTTGTTACCCATTACGTTCCTTGATTCCTGTGGACAAATGCATAGCTACCCACCATAGTATTAAATCAACGCTTAAAATGTCATATACTGTTCAATATTACTTTTGTCAGAAAATAGTTGACCAAAAACTAGGAGGATGTTAGCCTCACCCTTCAGCGTTCACTATGTTTGTCAAGACCAAAAAGATCAATTCAATTGACCATAATTTTTTGTACTGTACAAACAACAATTGCAAGATTGACCCAATTAATTTTCAAGACCAAAAAAGACTTTGCACAAAAATTGGTAATACAACCAAAAAGAATTGATTGACCACCAAATTTAATTGCCAAGACGAAATAGGATTTTCAATTTTAGTGCACAGTAATTGACTAACAAACAAGAATTGAATGAAGAAAATTCAATAACAATTGTAATTGACTAATCAGAGAGACAAAAATCATGTACATACCATACTTTAAATTTGCAAGATTGGAAGATGGAATTGTTAACTCAAATTGCACAATGTGAATTTCAATTACTTATACCACTGATGGAATGCTTCTGCACAAGACACGATATGAAAGGCACAATTCAAGTTAAAGAACAATATGCAAAAAAAGAATGGTAGGGAATGGAAAGCACCAGAACGTGAAATTAAGAAAAAATTCAAGATGATGTAGAATTGTAATATTCCTAACATGCTGAACGACAAAAGAAAAAAATTAAATCCTAGAAAAGATTCTAAAGAATTGAAAATTTAGACAATTCTAATATGAGCACAAGATTAGATCACCTAAAAATGAGATGATCAAACACTGGACATTGGAGCTTGGGCCACTAAAAGGATGTCTATTAATGACACAAGAATTCAGCACTTCTATCACAAAATCAATGAAAAACTTAGAAACAAGACAAGCTCCAGTTATGCACCATACACCTAGTTTTAGCTCTAGAATTTACATGCATTTATCATGACATTTGAACAAGGCTAAAGCTTAATTTTAATTTTTTCTTAATGGTGCAAGACTTAGAAACTAGAGTAAATTGACATAACAAAATCTAAAATTTGAAAGAACTCAACACAAAATGCACACAATCAACGAAGAAAAAATCAAAAGAAGAAAGATGGCACCTTAGACACTTGATACCATATGATATAGCCTAATCTTCAATCTTGTAGGCCAAGAGGGATGGATCCAGTTATCTTTCTTCAAACCTTAGATAAAGATTGCCTTAAGACCAAGAAACAAATTTGGAAGCGTGGAGGAGGTAGAAGATGGAATTGGAAGGTTAACGGTGGAAATGGAATGGATTGGACGGATGTAAAGGATTAGACACCACCTTGGGGAAGGATAAGTCCTACTAGCCACTCTAGGGGATGAGAGCCTAGAGATAAGAGCTTGCTAGAAAGGAAAATTCACTCTAGCCTAAAGGAGAGACAATGCACTCACTAATTCACAAAAATGTGTATATTCTTCAAAATGTAAGGTTATGAGTACATGGAGAGAAAGCCTTTATATAACCAAGAGAAATGTACTTCCCTAATGAGCTTCTCCTATTTCCTAGGCCTAACAAGTCAAAATGGGAGGAGAATGGCCTAAATACAAGCCCAAACACAAAGTACAAGCCTAAAAATGGCTCAATGACCATGCAAGGCCCAAATCCTATTTCTAAAATATATGAAGCCCTAGAATACACTTAAAAACCTATGTCTCACAAATGTTACATGAAAAATATGAAAATGTCTTCAAGTGGTCCTCCTTGGGCTTAGGCCTATGAAAAGCAATCAGAAAGGTAGCTAGGGTTTGTTGGGTGATGATTTTGGCTTTCTTTGTCCTTACCCTTGTCAAGGGTCCTCTATAAAGCTCTAGACCCTTGTCTAGGGTTGTTGTGTGGTCTTCCATGCTTGTGTCCTCATCATAAGGTCTCTTTTGATAAAGAAAAGTGTACTATCATTAACCATGATGGATCCATACTATTCAATGCAAATAGACATCAGAACCTATATAAGGTTGACTTGAATGTACTAAATAATCAGAATGTAATGTGTTTGTTTTCAAACTATGAAGAGAAATGGATTTGGCATAAAAAGCTTGGGCATGTAAGTTTAAAACATATTTTAAAACTTCACAAAATAGGCCTTGTCAAAGGGACTATCAAAAATTTCTTTCAACAGCTCCCTGCCTTGTGAAGCATGCCAAAGAGGGAAATAACGTAAAATCTCATTTGTAAATAATAATGTTGTTTCCACTACCAGACCCTTGGAACTGCTACATTTATATCTGTTTGGTCTATCTTAAGTGCAAAATCTGGCAGGAAAAAAGTATGGATTTTTCATTGTTGATGATTACACAAGAATGACATGGGTATACTTCCTAAATCATAAGCATGAGTCTGTAAAGGTATTTAAGATTTTTTGTAAGAAAATCCATAATGAGAAAGGTTTCTGTATTAGTACAATAAGAAGTGATCATGGTAGAGAATTTAAAAATGAAGTTTTTGAAAAATTCTGCAATGAGTTTAGTATAATTCATAGTTTTTCTTCTCCAAGAACACCTCAACAAAATAGTGTTATGGAAAGGAAAAATAGGTCTCTACAGGAAATGGCCAAAACAATGTTTTATGAAAATAATCTTCCAAAATACTTCTAGGCAGAGGTTGTGAGCACTTCCTATTATATTCAAAATAGAATTCTCATTAGACCTATACTCAATAAGACTCCTTATGAATTTTAGAAAGGAAGAAGACACACATCTTATATTTTTACCCATTCGGTTGTACCTGCTATATTCTTAACACTAGGGATCATCTTAGAAAATTTGATTCTAAATGTAATAAAGTAATATTCATGGGATTATTTCCATGTAAGAGGAACTCAATCAGTTTGAGAGAAACAAAGTATGGAGCCTTGTTCCTAGACCCAAAAATAAAAGTATTATTGGAACTAAATGGGTTTTCAGAAATAAGCTTGATAAAAATAGGAAAGTTATCAGAAACAAAGCCAGACTTGTAGCTCAAGGCTATAACCAGCCAAAAGGTATAGATTTCACTGAAACATTTACACCTATAGCCAGACTTGAGGTTATCAGGATACTTCTTGCATTTTCTGCATTTAAGGGTATCATATTATATTAGATGGATATGCAGAGTGCTTTTCTAAATAGTGTCATTGAAGAAGAAGTTTTTGTAAAACAACCCCTTGGTTTTGAAGATGTGTCTTTTCCAAATCATGTTTTCAAACTAAGTAAAGCATTGTATGGTCAAAAATAAGCTCCTAGAGCTTGGTATGATAGACTCAATTCCTTTCTGATTTCAAAAGGCTTTGTAAGAGGAAAAGTAGACATAACTTTGTTCAGAAAAAGCTCTTAAACACTTTACTATTATGTAGATCTGTGTGGATGATATTATTTTTGGTGCTACTAATGTCAATCTATGTAAAGAATTTTTTGAAATAATGCAAGCAGAATTTGAAATGAGTATGATGAGAGAAATTAAATGCTTCCTAAGCTTGCAGATTAAATAGACAAATGATGGTATTTTCATCTATCAGTAAAAGTACACCCAGAAATTTCTTAAAAGGTTTAAAATGGCTGATGCCAAACTCATGAGTACTCTTATGCATCCAAACTGTATAATTAATAAAGATGAGTCTAGTATATCAGTAGATCAAACCGTGTACAGAGGAATGATAGGTTCATTTTTCACATCCAGCAGACCAGATATAATGTTTAGTGTTTGTTTGTGTGCAAGATATCAATCAGACCTCAAAGATCACATTTGTCTATAATCAAGAGGATTCTAAGATAATCTAGTTGGCACTACTAACCTTGGGTTGTTCTACAATAGAACAAACTCTTTCTCTCTATCTAGATATTGTGATGTAGATTTTTTGTAGGTGATAAAGTGAACAGAAAAAGCACAAGTGGTGGATATCATTTTCTAGGCAAAAGTTTACTATCCTGGGGAAGCAAAAAGCAAAATTCAATTGCACTCTCAATTACAGAAGTAGAATATATGTTTGTAGTAGGTTGTTGCTCTCAACTTCTTTGGATAAAGTATCAACTTTGAGATTATTCAATCAAAAAAGAAGAGATTCTTGTGTTTTGTGATAACACAAGTGAAATAAATCTATCAAAGAACCTCATTCAGCATTTAAAGGAAAAACATATAGAAGTAAAATATCACTTTATCAGTGTAACACCCTCGGTTAACTAGGATAATCCCTTCCACTAGATTATCCTGGTTAACTGAGAGGTTACGAGTTTTAGAAAAATATAGAAGTTTTTTTTGTACAAGGCTTGGTGGAAGTATATATAACATGGTGTCGCGACCGGGATCGCGGCGGCGCGGCCGACCCTCGAAACTATTTTAAATAATAAACAGGGAGTCGCCACCAATATTTTTTAGGATAAAATAGTGGAAAAACCTTTTGTTAAAGCACTGGTTATAGAAATGAAATTCCATGATTCGGGAGTCTGATTACAGGTGAGGAAGGTATTAGCACCTCATGACTGTCCGTTATAAAAACGGTTACCTCAATTTGATAGCGCGCATTATAATTAACCCAATAATTATTTTAACTTCTTCATAAAAAGAAAAATGTACGGAACGACAAAATAAACAAAAAAAATAAACAAAGATCAACACAAAATATTTACATGAGATTAGCAGGACGTCTCGTCCAAATTAATCTCGCTCCGCCTTTTTAAAGAGATATTAAAAAAATGAGATTAACAGGACGTCTCGTCCAAATTAACCTCGCTCCTCCTTTTTAAAGAGATATAAAAAAATATGAGATTAACAGGACGTCTCGTCCAAATTAACCTCGCTCCTCCTTTTTAAAGAGATATTAAAAAAATATGAGATTAACAGGACGTCTTGTCCAAATTAACCTCGCTCCTCCTTTTGATAACAAGACAAAAATGAAAACTCTAAAAAATTAAATAAAGAAAGATGGGCCCGACAGGAACTGTTTCCCGCTCCTACGTATTCTCGAGCTTTCGAGAAATCAGGGTCACGTAGTTCTTAAAAAGTTTTTTTTTATTTAGGAAAAAGATTAAAGAAATGTTGATGGGAATCATTATGGTGAGGAACCCATACAAGGCGAAGTTCTTCGCACGTGTACGAATCCTATAAAAGTGGTGTAGACGGAAGTATTTTCCGTACGACACTGACTAAGAATGATTTATTTTGATTTTTATTTAAACTAGAAAGAAAACATAAGAAACATTTATTTTCTTTATTATATTTTTAGTACAAAGCGAAAAAGAGAGGTAACAGAAGCTATAAGAGAGAAAAGGAGACAGTAAGTTTGGAAAAGGGAAGAAAAGAAAAAAAATGAGTGAAAACTGAGTGGGAGAAGAGAAAACCGAGTGCAAAAAATGAAAAAACGAGTGAAAAATAAGAAAACCGAGTGAAACAGTGAAAAATCCGAGTGAAAACAGGGAAAACCGAGTGAAACAGGGAAAACCGAGTGAAACAGTGAGAATCTGAGTGAAACAGTGCAAATCCGAGTGGAAATAAGGGAAACCGAGTGCAAAATAGTAAATCCAAGTGAAACAGTGAGGATCTGAATGGAAATAAGAGAAACCGAGTGCAAAATACTAAATCCTAGTGAAACAGTGAGAATCTGAGTGCAAAAATAGTAAATCCGAGTGAAACAATAAGGATCTGAGTGGAAATAAGAGAAACCGAGTGCAAAATACTAAATCCGAGTGAAAAGAGGATTACCGAGTGAAAGTTGAGCAAAAACCGAGTGATGATGGTGCAGGAACGCTGGTCCGAGAGGGAAGATGGGGTTAGAAGGAGTGGGAAGGTGTTGGGATTAGGAATGAGGTGCTGTTGAGTAGGAGTGTGGACGGACTAGAATAGGAGAGGAGTGGAGGATGGAAGGATTATGGGCAGCAATGGTGAGGGATGATGGAAGGAGAAGAAGAGAAGAATTAGTGTGAGAGAGAAGAGAGCACGAAGGATTTTTGGCAGAGTTTCCTTCTCTGAATGCCTCCCCCTTAGCTGCCCTCCCCCTTGCCTATTTATAGGCTGGCCCGAGTGGAATGCCAGCTCAGGCTTCCACTCGGTTTGGGTAGTGGGGGGACAACGGCTGGTGGGAATTTTTAATTCCCTTCACCTCCGCCCCTGTCTGCCACCCCCAGGATTCCTGGATCCACTTGGGTGGTGGAATCCAGGTCAGCAAGGTGGAGATCCGAGAGAGGAAGTGAAGAACCGAGTTAAAATATTGAGATCCAAGTGTAAAATGGTGAAATCCGAATGAGAATCACTCGGATCACCCTCTCAGTAAGCATTCCTCCACATTGGGAGTCAAATCCGAGTGAAGATGGTTTAAAATGGTGTAAATCCGAGTGAAAATGGTGTAATCCGAGTGAGAATGGCTCGGATCAACCTTCCAGTCAGTATTCATCCATACTGGGAGTCAAATCCGAGTGAGGAGAGTGGAAATCTGAGAGAAAATGGTGTAATCCGAGTAAGACTGGTAGAGTTCCGAGTGAGAATTATGACTCGGAACCGACTGAAATGTGTAAAGTGTGACTCGGAACGGGTGAAAAATGGCTCGGTGATGGTTTGGAGATAGGGGCTCATAATTGATTGGCCAAAAGGGCTCGGGAAAGATTTATTCATGGCTCGGAAATTGGTGGAAATGAACTCGGTAATTGGCTTCAGGAAGGATGAGAAGAATTGGTTTGAAGAGGGCTGACTGACTAAGTTGCCACTCGGTTCCGACTGAAGTTGGCTCGGGTTTGAGTGGGAGTACTCACTCGGTGTTGACTGAAAATGCTTCACTTGGTTCTGACTGAAAATGCTTCACTTGGTTCTTTCAGCCGGGAGTATTCACTCGGAATTTCTTCAAAAGTAACACAGAAACTTCAACGCTTGAAGGATTTACTCGGATCCTTCCTTCTTTGCACTCGGAAATTGGAATTTTGGCCATTTGCACTCGGAATGGCTTGACAGAGAGCCTTCCACTCGGATTCACCTTCGATAAGGAAGCATTTTACTCGGAATTGACTCATCCTGAGTCATTTCACTCGGATTCTCTTTAATATGGCATAATCCACTCGGATTTGGTTTTTTTCTGAGTCATCCCACTCGGATTCCCCCAACAGGATCCTATTCTACTCGGAAATGCTTCATTTTGACTCGGATTTGACCATTTTTAGGTCATTCCACTCGGTTTTTATCATTTCTGAGTTATCTTACTCGAATTTCTCTTCAACAGGGGCATTTTATACTCGGATTTGATCCTTTTTAAGTCATTTCACTCGGATTTGATCCGTTCTGAGTATTTTCACTCGGACTTACTAGTTTTTGGGCCATTCCACTCGGATTTTTGTTCAACAGGGGCATTTTCTACTCGGATTTGATCCTTTTTGAGTTATTTCACTCGGATTTGACTCCAACAGGTCTATATTCCACTCGGAAATGCTTCCATCATAGTCATCTTGCTCGGATCTGACCATTTTTGAGTTATTCTATTCAAATTTGCATCCAACAGGGCAATATTCCACTTAGAAAAGCTTCATTCTGAGTTATTTCGCTCGGTTCTGATTATTCTGGAGCCATTCTACTCGAATTTGACCATTCTGAATTGGAATTCAGTATAAAAAATATTCATTCCACTTGGACCGGACTAAAAAAGGTGTTCACACATGGTCATATATAACACATAGTCAAAATAGCAACTGTATAACTAAAAGAAAAAGGGGCACACAAGCTCCCGTAAATGAAAACAAAATTAACCTATTCTATTTGTCTTCGATTTAGGAAGAGTCTGGCTGATCCTCAATGCAGAGTCGGTGACCATTGCCACGATGTCTAGAAAAATTAGTGTAAGGTTGAGTCTTTACCTCCACAACAATCGGGAAGGTGTCTCATCAACACCTGCCCATATACAACACAAACAATCCAAAATCGAGTCCCTCCCACACTCTTTGGAGTTCTTAAGAAGCATTCTAAGTTAGCTCACTACTTTTGATCTCAGCTAATCATCCTTATTTTCCCATTCATCTCTCAGGGTTACTATGTTCTACAAAGTCTTACTTAAGTAATAAACAGTCACAATCACAGTACAATGAGGCAATGCATGAGTTCATTTCGTTATTTCCATTCTCTTTATTAGTCATCATGATGCATATGGGCCCATCTCCTCCTCTATAATCTAATATACCAATAATTATGTGCACAGCCAGCCACCCTTATCTCCCCTGCCCAACTAGAGTGACCGGAGCTCTCCTCGTTCTGGTTTTCATAAATGGGTAAGGACTCTCAGTCCTAACATTAATAGCCAATTACACATATTACACATCACCACAGAACGGGCACTCCACAGTCATAGAAAATCCCACCTCTTGTCGAAGTACACCAAAGTTTTCGATGGGCTGTCTGGCGACGGGCGCGAATCCGATGCCACTTAGAATTCCCGCCTCCGGTTATACTCCCTAGACTGCCCTCGAGTATCGAGATGTGGCATATTCTTTAGTGTACCCATCATTGTATGCTCTAGGGGATTTTTCCAACATCCCTCCTTAACTTCCTATATGATGCATACAATACTCAATTTCTTTTACTAGTCATCGGTAGGGTCCTTTTTTGATGGCTTCATTTCATTTCTAACGTCGGACTTCTTCCTTTCCTGAAATTTCAATTAACTCTTTTCCTTGTTTTTCTTAAAATTCTTCAATTCATAACAGTATTATCTGACGCTTAGAAATGAAATGAGATCTTATAATTTCCAGAAATCATGGGTACATTGATGTTACTATGCCCATCATCACATCGGATCCGATCCGACCTCATCGCATTATTTTCATAATTTATTCATCTTAGGATCCCTACCGAGACATCTCTTCATTCATTCTTTTCTTATTTATTTCAACATTTTCATTCAATGCATCATACAAGTACAACATCACAGTCCATATATTTCAGCGCACATACTCATCACATATAATTAATACATATTCATTCATGCACACAATTACATAGCAATCGTCAGACACAACATTCATCATTACAATATACTTATGAGATACTTTACTCAATTCACACAATTACACCAATACTTATTCAGTAGTATTATTTACAGAAAATCAAAGGTAATTGTTGGCATTAAACTTGGTATACTGATCCGTACATTAATTTGCCACTAGTTTAGACATCAGATCGTACATGCTTACTCAAAATACCTTATGGAGTAGTTAGGATTCTATTACTCTCCTTAAGTTATTTATTCCTTTATTATTATTATTATTGCACTAATTGTTTTATTACATGATTTTAACTCCTTATGTTTAATCATGAAGTCTAACTCACTACTATGTGACTTTTATAGCTTAACTTAGATACTTAGGTCTTGTACTTTAACCGACAAGGTTTTATGGAATAGCTTAGCTTTTCTCATATCCTCCAATTATTTATTAGTATATTCCTTTTTATTTCCCGATTCTAATTCTTAGTAATTAGAGAGTTCAATTTACTCTTAAATTAAGGAATTTAAGTCATCCTTTAGTATTTATTTTCTTTCGTCAATAAACTTCGCTAATTGAACAATTTATTTCCTAGGTTACTAATTTCTTATGCACATAAGTTTACCCTTAGTGATATCCCCCCTAACTTTCAGTCGTTATCCTTTAGTACTATTTCTCTATTTCTATCATTACTAATTTATTTAGTTATCTTTATTTAATCAACTAAGATTGATTATCTCTAAAATGACAATTTGTTACTTAAGGATTTAGTCACTATCCTAGCTTCTATGCTTTAATGCTTAATTAGGATATTTCCTCCCTAAAAGTAATTATCTAATTTATAAGTTGCTCCATTTTATTGCTAGTCTATAGTTTAAATTCAAAAATCTCTTACATGTCCCTTACTATCATTAGTTATCAATATTCTAAAATTCTAATGCTTGTCTCTTCTTTAAACTTCTAAACTTATTTTGAATTATTTGAGCGTTTGTACCATTTACTTCAAAATTACCTAAGGTCCCTTTTTATTATAAGTCTAAATCCTAAAATCTTCTCTTTATTTAACTAACTAATATCTTTAAGCCTAAAACTTCTTTAATTCCTTTCACTTACATTTTAATGGTTTCTTAGGTTTCTAACTCTTAACATTATTTTCTTTTATTAGATTTCCAAACTTTAGACTTATTTTATTTAGGTACGTAATTCCTTCCCTAATTAATTTATAAAAATTGTTTTCTATAATTTACTCTAAGTTAGACTAGCTATTTCTTTTCATTCTTAGCCTAATTAATATATTAAAATATTTAACCCAAAATTTCATTTCTTACTCAATTTCAAATTCATTCCATTTAATCAAGTGCTTAAAGTCACTTTTTATTTTTACCTCAAGTGGTCACAAAATGGTCACTAAAATTTGCCATGAAATTCTCCTTCTAAATTCCAAAATTTGTTACACTAAAAGACTTCTTGTATTTCCATTTCCTTTTTCATAATTATCAAGTTACTTGTTAGTAAAGTTTTTCATAAAATAATCTATTCATTTATTTAGTAAATTTCTATAAAATCTTATAACCACTTAGGCAATGCCATTTTTAACGCTTAGTAACATAACGCGTCGTAACCGTTCGGTCGGCAAATTTTTACAAAGAGCGCGATATCTTCCAAACAACTCCAGAGTGCTTAATGGTAATATTAATTTCTAATAGCAGGGCTTACCGGTGAAATAATTTACAAATTACATAATAACATTGAAAATTTAAAATAAATAATACAACCATATCGAATGAAACTGAGCCTGCCTAAATGCTAAATTTTCTAATTTTTTTGTTTTCTTGTTCGATCGCGATAAAATCCCCCCGAGCACGTGAACATCAAATTATGCCAATTTAATTTCTAAAATACTTACTAAATTAAAAACATAATAATTTTAATGGTCGGTTACAAAAAGCTCCGCAGTTTGAGATTTTACCGTTGGATTGAGACGAAATTTAAAACGGTGGTTCCCGGATACTCATGCAAAATTTTAAGACAATGGAAAACAAAATCAAAACGAGGTAAGACCCCCTTACCATACAAAACGGTCGCTGGCCGGAGGAAGGAAAATGATCCGTTCGTCAAAAATTTGCTTGGTACTCTGAAACGTCCGTTGATCATCGTCGATCGTCCTTACGTTGCTAAAAATATGACATGCAAAAAATTTTAGACACCTAGAGGGTTGTGAACAGCCATGAAATTGTTTGAAACCAAAAGATCATTTTACCAAAAATTCATCGTTTATTCCATAATTTTCCATTGTTCGCCACCGATCATTGTCTAAGTTCCCGATCTCGAGGAAAACTACACATGCAACTAAGAGGGGACAATGAAGTCATGGTTTTGGCTTCCAAATCAGTGAGGAAAATGCCACAAAATCAAGAAATAAAAATTGTTTTGGCACAAGAAAAGAAACAACAAGTTCAAGAGACAAAAATGTAAAAATCCTTGCCTTGGTGGCCTTGGATGGTCACAGTTTCAAGAGGCTAAGGCAAAGGAATTTCCAGCTGGATTTTGAGGGATCCAAGGTTGAAGAAAATTTAAGAGGAGATGGATGTTTGGTGAGAACGGGGTCACGGGTTTAGAGGAGAAAAGAAAGGAGAAAGAATTTTTTTGTGGTGTTCTTGTGGTGGCCGTGATTGTGGATGGTTAAGGAAGAGGTTTTGGTGGCTGTTTTATGGTTTAGAAGAAGAAGAATTTGGAAAGGAGAAGTGATGGAGTTGCTGCCATGAAGAGAGGAGAAGAATGGTAAGATGGTAATTAGTCATCTTTTATTGCATATGAATTTTTAGCTTGCTAGACAAGTGGTGAGACTTGTTGAGCAAGGAATAGGCTGAATATTGACACCAAGAGGGGCATGTGGCATGTTGTAGAGGATGGAGAGGACATGTAGCAAGGGGTCTGAACTTGCAATGTGATTGGTCCATTCTCATGCAAAGGTTGAGGTGTCCACTCTAGGGGCGTCAACTTGTGAGGGATTGTTGAGGCCTTTATAAGATGAGTTTGAAAATGGGCTAAACATCAAAGTTGTAGAACGTTTTGTTTTTTTAAAATCAATATAAAGCACAGAAAAATCCATCAAGAATTGAGTGAGATAGGGCCCAAATACTAAAAGAGTGCAGGGCTATAATGGGATTTTTGTCCCTATCATAGATTAATTTTCTAGGCCAAATGGGTTGCGATTTGGGCTTTGAGTCCTACATAAAAGTTATGAATAATTGAGTTAGGAAAAATTTGGTTAAGGCCACATTCCATTTAATGGTCATATGGGAGAGATATATGGAAAATACTGCACCAAGTGCAAGCTATTGCTGGAGAAACGTGAATTGGTATAGTGTTTTAAATTCTGGGATTTATGGAGTAGGAATTTGATTTTGAGCCCTTCATATAGTTTTTAGGTCTTCCTTTCCTCTTTAATTTGATTTATCATTTGTAATGATCCAAGTTTTTTAGCCCGAGATATACCCGATTTACGACAGGGTGCTTTAGAAGCTTCCGGGATCAGCTAGGGCCTTCAAAATAAATTTACCATTAATTCTCCCTAAGGAATTTGATTTCATGCCCTCCATGAAAATTGTAGACTTCTATGATAATGATTCATAGAAAAAAGAACGGAGTGATTCAAGCGCTAGAAGAGGGATATACGTGAATTTTATCGAAGGCTGCCAGCATTGAAATGAAACAGCCAAGGGGTCACAAAGATTTATTAAAATGTACCAATCTAGAAGGAGTTAGCTTTTGATGTCTCACAAAAAATGTAGATAATTTTGTTACGGAGATTTTGACACCAATTTTACAAAAATCGAAGGTTGTATGAGAAAGTTATGAATTTTTCTGAACCGTACACAAAGAAAAACGTCCAAACGTTGGAATTTTGAGATGAATATACTTAATCTTTGATTTTGGGGTTCACAGAGTAAGAATCGTAGTTCGGGGCTAGAAACGGAGATTGAAGATATTTTCAAAACAAAGATATTGAGACCAAAATCATTCAATTCTAAGATTGTATAAAAAATTTAGGTCCAAAACACCAAAGGTATTCGGGTCGAGTTTTGAAGCGATTTCTAAGGAAATCAACTTATTGAAAAACAGGGATGATAGAGTCTGAATCATGCTTCCGTCCCTTCAGGAAAACTTCCTAAAACGTCAGAAGGAGTCATCAAAGACTGACCGTGCCCCCATCGGATATCCCGAGGTATATGAACGGTCAAATGTATAAGACATTAAGGTTTCTGATTGCGCTTATCAGGCCAAGTCAGACACCCTTGATTCTTCACAGAGAGATTCTAACAGGACTAGTATCCCTACTGGATCACTAGTCTTGGGTTGAACGGTCAGAGTCTGACCTCGGGCTGGGTCCCATAGTTCAAATCTGAGGAACCAAGCAGTATCATATTAAATATAATTATCAAATAAATAAATAATTTAATACATATAATTTCAAAATAAATTATTATAATTATTTATCTATTAAATATTGTTAACAAAAAATAATTATTGAATAAATATAGTTATAAATTAATTTATACCCGAAATAATCATCGTTACGTATTTTTTTCTAATTAAACAGTGTGGTCGAATGTTATTTATTATTTTTTTATTTCTGCCTTTATCACTCATTACATTCTCTTGGTATTCTTATCTTTCAGATTAAACTCTGCTTCTCTCTATTTTCTCATTCTAAACTGTTCGGGAAACAGGCCGAAGCCTTGAGCTTCTTACCAAAAGCTCAACAGAGTGTCCTTAAGAGTCTTGAGGGTCTGGTTTCCTATTCTCAAAAACCAAGGTTGTTACAATCAAAGATTAAATAAAAAAGGAATTCTGGATATGAAGTTTGTTGACATAAACCATCAATGGGCAGATATTTTCACAAAGCCACTAGCTGAGGCCAGGTTTACTTTTATCAAGCATAATTTGAATTCAAGAAATATTGCCTGAATCAGTTTATTATATTGTTTTTTAAAAGGTCTGGTACTATTTATTTGTTGCTTCATAAGTCTGATCTAACTCTTATATTCTTTTAATATTTTTAAGAGAGAAATTATTTAAATCATTTAGGATTCGTGTTAACTGTCAAACATTTCATGTTTTCATTCTTTTTTATTCTGAAATGTACAATGTGGCAGTAGTTAAGACCTTTTCATGTAACTACCACCTGTGATGCCTTCTCTCTCCTCACTAGTGGATAATTATTGCCTTATTTTCATTACTTTTTTATTTCCCACCTTTGTGATAAACCCTTGAATTCTCTCACTCAAAAAACTTTTCCTCTCTTTGAACCCTAAACCTCTCATCTTCTCTCTTGAGCTTCTACTATGGGATTCAAAGTTTCAGACATTATGGAATCATCCTTCTTCCACCCCAAGCAGCACAAGATGGATGTCAGAGATATCTCTGAAGAGATAAATGGCATTGGCTAGACCAAGTTCTTCTTGGATAAAGAGCCATACTTAACCTCTCTGGTGTTAGAATTCTAGAAAACAATAAAAGTGGACAAAGTTAAGTTCATTGTTTTGGGTAAGTTGAAAAGGAAGGTAATTGAGATTTTAGAGGATGTGTTAGCCACTGTAACAGGATGCCCAACTATTGAAGAAGTCTACACAGAAGACTTTGAGTATAAAGTTGTCTTTAGTTTGGAGATAAACGAGATGCTATATGGTACCTCTCATCCTGCTAAGACAGTGTGTCTGGAAACCTACTTCCAAAAGTTAATATGCTTTACTTGGTAATAAAGCAAGTGTTCTATCCTCGTAAGGGTGCTAAGGACATAGTGAGTAAGTTGGACAAATTCTGCATGTATCATATGCTGATGAAAAAGAAAGTAAGCCTCCTAAATGTCATTCTGACCTATCTGATCTCTTCAATTGGGAAAAAGCAAAACAAGATACCATATCTAGCAATTCTAGTTAATGTATTTGCTCTGGAGAATATGGAAACTCAAACGGTGAATGACTTAATAAAGTCAACTTCATTGGTGAGCAAGCTCCTTGTGTTCTCACCATTGATTGACCAACCCATAGAAAGTTCTCTACCTTCTCCTCCCAGGAAAAAAAGGTCCAACCCTTCAGATTCAAAGAAGCAAAAGATAAGGTTGTTCAAGAAAAGCCAACCCCTAAGAAGAAAAGTAGCAAAGTGAAGTATCTACCAAGAAGATCAGAAAAAAAGTTTTGAATTTCTCTAATGAATTTGATGGTGATAGCAGCTCAGATTCTGCTCTGGAAGTAAGGCAATGCAAGATGATTCCTTCTTCTTTCTCTCTAGCAAAAAAGTATGATCATACAAAACATGGAGTCTATACCTGAAGTTGCCAAAGAGTTATCAGATTCTGATGATGATCTCATTCTTAGCTAGTTTCAAAAGAAAAATGAGCAAGCCCCTCATCCAGCTCAACAACAACCACAACACCAACCAATTTCTCCTCCACCACAACAAACCCCACAGTTATAATACCAACAATCTTAGAATTCATAGCAGCAACAACAATCTCAGCAGCATAGACAACTAAATCTTAGTGAAGAAGCTTTATAAAAGTTTATCACGATCTCTGTCTCTGTGCATGGATAGACTAGAACTAAATGATAGAGCAAGTACAATAAATTAAGGGCAGATTATTTGAAGGCTGTTAGGTCAAATAAAGAGGAACTAGAAAAATGTGGTGGCTATCTCGATTTTATAAAATACACGAAGTTCATCTTTAGTCATCTCAAGAGCTTCTAGAGTATGATATGTTGAAGTGGAATCACTTTGATTGGCTGAACAGATTTTATGAAATTCTTAGAGAATTTCAAAGTGATGAGACCAGCTTCAGATCCACCCTTGCTGGCAAAAGAAAAAGAAGAGCTTCTAAATCTAGGCCAAGTCCCAAGAAAGTAAAAACTAATTCTATAAGTAGCCCAGACCCTCTCACTTCCCCTGTCTTTGAAACTTCTCAGCCTACCCTAACCTTTTGATCCAGACCCTATCAAAAATTAACCCTACCATTGTACCCCTTCCAAAACCTTCCTCTATGGACTTACCTTAATTCCCTTCATTTCATTTTGTTAACCTCAATGTCCCAGTATTTAAGTTCTTTAAACCTACCATTGACCTTACTGACCCAGAATATAGGAGCCCCCAAAATTTAGCCATTATTGGTCACCCTCACTTTGATGATCGTAGACTTTGTATCCTTGACTCTGTATCTAGATTTGTTCCCCTCATGCCATTGGAAAGACTTTTACCTTGCCCCTACCTTCTTTCACCAAAAGATACTGCCTTTCACCAAGCCTTAGTAGCTGAACAGATCAGTGTTGCAAGGGACATAAAATTTGGTACCAATCATTACAAGATGGTTGTAATGAACAGAATGGCTATCATGACTCCCAGAAAAAAATTCTGATTGCTCTTAATAGAAGGCAGACTGTAGCTATTTGGATTAATTTGGGAAGACTAAAGAAGCCTATGCTTCCTACACCCAAGCCTCATTACAAGGGTCCTCTCAGACCTCAAGAGCTTCCTGAAGCCAATCTACAAAGCATCTTGTCTGATCCTCATCCCATAAAAGCTCGTGTTGATGCCCTTTGGTCTCACTACCTTTGGACCATCAGAGAAGAATCCTATTCATCTCATTCTTTACCTCCCAATCCTATCTTTTTCTATCGTCCTTCTATTATTTTGTTTTGATTCACCTTTTATCATCATTCATCAAACTCATTATTTCCTTCTTATTTCCACAACAGCTTATCTTCTTATAAGCTCTACTCCCGCCTGTGTTTTAACCTTTAGCTCTCTATGATACCTCTTCTTTTATTGATATCAAAAGGGGGAGATATAATAGAAGTCTTTTTTGAGTTGGTATAGACTTAGAAGTCTTCTGTGTCTTTAATCATATCTTTTGCTTTTATATCAGTATATTTTATTTTGTAATGACCTTTCATGATTAATGAACACTATTTTGCTCAGTTACATGATCTACTCTGATGCTTTGATATATATACTTATGATGTTCTAATATATATGTAATTGCTAGCTTATTTTCTCTAATACAACAAGTATGGATTTAATAAACTGTCTACATGAAATCTATTAAATCAATAAAATGTCTGGAAAGCTCTGATTCTTTTTGGTCAAATACTCTTATTTTAAAACTCTGTTGAATCTGCTCTAAATTAGACTACATGGTATTGCTCTGATTAACGGACTTTATTTATTAAAAGACTTGATGTTTGCTATCAATAAATAAAGGGAGATTATTGAACAAAAGTCTAGTAATAAAAGAAACTATAAGATTTTTAATGGAGCAGACCCTAGATTACTTTGCTATCACCAGACCCTGGATTTGTTAATAACATATATCAAGAAATTGGAAGTAAATGAAGTTTATAATTGTGTAATCTAATATATACATTTAGGTGTTTCAGGACTTACAATGCATAAGTTGTAAAAACTAAGGGGGAGTCCATCAAATCAAATCTGAAGATCATCTCTCTGGTGTTTAACCTAAAGGTCTGATGGAAGATGCTTTTGTCACATAATCAACCACCAGACCTTTAGGCATCAAAAGGATGACGTTATTCAGAAACTCAAGAGAAACATTCTTAATTCTATTTGAGTGATGATTTGGGTTCTATGCTTTTATCAAATATGTGTGCTTATCATCAAAAGAAACAAGAGACAAAGAAGCTAAGAATCCAAAGTCAGTAGAGAAAACATTACATAAGAATAGAAAAAGTTGAAGCAAGTCAGCATTGTGTGTCAGCTAAATTCTTAAGGATTATAGCAATGACTTCTGCTCGCATGTTCGATAAAATAAGCAATCAAATAGCTTTATTTGTTGAGGATACGTAGAGTACCTATTTCATGCAAGAACAGAAATAAACTGCTACCAGACTCTTTGACATCCTTCCTTATTATCAAGGTCTAGTGCTTGAAGCTTAAAGCAAACACCTTCATAGGATTTCTAATGTCTATTTCTTCTTTCAAGAACCTACAACAGTCATATTCCAACATTTATAAATACTAAAGAAGATTGACTTAAAACTATATAGAGAGAACTCTTAAGAAAAATCAATCCTTCTTTGTATTGTGTTCAATCTCTCTTTTCAGCTCTTAAAGACAGAGACCTTCCTTGTGTGCTATGCCTCTAGAAGAACTTGATCTCTTGTCTTTCATAGCTTAGTGTAGTTATTCGTAATTTTGAAGTTTGATTACTTGTCTTTTATTGGTTCTATATTCCACGAAAAGAGTCTGTGACATATTCTATCCCCTCTTCTAAGTCAGACTCTGAACCATCACCTTCATTGATCTTCACACACCTTCTTAGGTGTCATACATCAAGCTAGTGACGTTAAAGAAACGCTACTAGGAGGCAACCCAAATGTATCTATTTCTACATAAATATGAAAAATTAAAAAAAAGAAAATAAAAAGAAGGAATGGAAAAAAAAGAGAGAAAGAAAAAAATATATGAAAAAAGTGAAAAAATATATATAAAAAGCAAAATATAGAAGATTGAGAAAACACTAGTTAGGAATAAAAAAAATAGGCTAACTAAAATTTTGTACTTAGTAGTAGTTTTACTGTGCTGCAATGGATGAATTTAGTCCAAGTAATGGACCAAGGCAGTGTGTGGACCCATGGATTAGGCGTGTACATACACCCACCAACCAATGGATAAGGTGGAAAACCACGTGTACCCACGTTGAGGGGCGTGTGCCTACGTTGGGAAATAAGCAATGGACTAGCCATCGAGCGTGCCAACACTAAATGCCTACGTGCCTACACCCATTGTAGTCAGTGGACACGAGGCACTATGCCTGCATGGAGCATGCAAATGCTGGGTGGGCGTGAGTCACATTGGGGGAACTTTACAAAGCACTGATTCAAACAGAGGGTTAACATGTCTACGCTGACAATGACCATACCCACGCCAGGAGTCTTAAACCATAGGGAATCAACACCTAAAAAGCATGCGTACCTACGCTTCTGAGCGTAGGCTTACACTATCACATTTGAGAAAGATGGATAACAGGAAGAGAAGCAGTGTGCCTATATTATTATAGTGCATGGCACGCTAGTCCCTTGATGCTTAAAGTGAATCAGTAGGCAGCAAGTATGCGTAAGCACGCTACTGGGTGTAAGCTTACGCTGGTGTTTTTAAAAAAGAAAGAAGTCTGCACCCGAGGCCTAGGGTAACCATGTTGGGAGGTAATTTAAATGTTCAAGACAGTATCTCAGTGTATGTAACCCCATGCTCAACGTGCATATGCTTAATAGCTGGACACCAGAACATTTCAAGGTAGAGAATAAGCATACTTGCGCTTAATGGTCATCGTACCCACGCTGGTAAAAAGCCTATAAATAACTAATTCAGCATGCCAAAACCCTAATCCTTATTTCTTTACACTTATTTGTGTCTCTTGAAGTCTAGAAGCCATGTCTCTCTGATTCCCTCCAAAAGACATATTATGAAAATAGAGAAGCTCAGAGAAATAAAGGAAGAGAGAGTATCTAGGAAAGAGAAAGTGAAGAGGGGTGCCACTTCTAGAACTCCTATTTCTCCCTCTCCCAAGAAAGATAAGAAAGAAGGGGGATAAAAATGTTCTAAGCATAGAGAGGACTTTGATTGGACGAGGTTTCATAATACTAAAGCAGAGAAGGACTACGAAACCCAACTCAAACAAAGAGGTGTCATCAGAGATAGGGTTATGCTACTACAGGAAGAAAATTATGCATATCCTGACTTTTATGCTGCCATGTTATCTAGAGGATGGCAATACTTCAACAAAGTGCTTAGCCAAGGGTACCAAGCAATCACTAGAGATTTTTATGCAACTTTCAAAGCCAATGTTAAAGATGAAGATGTCCCTTATTCTTCTTATGTTTGGGGTGCTATAATTCCCTTGTCTGTTAAAATCATAGGCAAAGCACCAAAATTGCTTATTGTGAAGGATGTTGAATGTGAGTACATGAAAATTTTGAGTACCTTGACACATCCCAATAACAAGGAATTAGTGAATCATGTGGTTGAAGTTTGCTGCCAGCAAGGTACAAGTTTCAAGACTACTGTGAGTGGAGCACCCAAATTTATAAGGAAAAATTCTTTCCTTGATCTTCCTATAATTTGGTGTCAGTATATTCTCTCATCCCTATAACTTGTGGCTCATTCCATGGAGGTTATAGTGAGGAGAATGGTCCTTATTTACTGTTTAATATAGGATTTATATATTGATCTGAGTAGTTTGATTCTTTCTGAAATTGAGAGGGTGGGATATAAGAAATCCTAACTCCCATATTACCCAATTGTGTCTTTCCTTATAAGGAAATTTAAAGTAAAAATTCATGAGAAGGGCTGACTTAAGGTAAAGGCTGAGAGATCTCTTGATAACTTGTGGGTCAGGGATAAGATTGATTATGCTCCGGTTGTAACACCCCAAAAATAAGGGTAAATTTTTCATGATTTAAAAATAATTATATGTAGAAGAAAACGATTTATATAAAATGTCAAGTAATTACCCCGGATCATTTATATATAAAGATATAAGAAGGTACCAAAGTACTCCTTGGATAACCGAATTCGAGATCTTCACAAGGGAAAAGCGGAAGATTGGACAAAATTTAAGAGTTATCAAAATATATGTGAGGAAAGGGATGGAAGATGCCTCATCAACTGGTTAAACCTTAATAATACAATCTCATAGTAAAAATGATATTTCTATAATGTGTGAGTTCTAAAACAAGTGAGAAAATTGAGCCAAAAAGCAAAGATGAAGAAACTGGGAGCAGGGCAACTCGCTTGAGCGAGTCCCTATCTCGCTTGAGCGAGACCCACATGGGTCGCTTGAGCGAAGCCAATGAGTGTGAGCGAAAACACTCCAGTATCGAAACCACACTAGCTCGCTTAAGCGAGGCACGCTTGCTTGAGCAAAAAAGGGATAGAACCTCACTGCCCACATTTCGCTCGAGCGAGGCCAAGCCCGCCTGAGCGAAATCCATCTAGTAACAAACCATATAATGCTCGCTTAAGCGAAGGCAAGCCCGCTCGAGCGAGGAACATCCAGAATGCACACGCCAAGAGCAGAGTCGCTTCACCTGAGAGAGAACCACTCCCGCGTGAGCGAGATTGTGCCAGAGGCCATACTACTGATACAGGGGGTTCTCGCTTGAGCGAGATTATCAGTTCATGCACAAAAAACATGAAAATCTCATAACCTAACATATGAAAATTCATCCCAAGCAAAATTGATCAAAATGAACTTATCACATACATCATATTAAGTGTTCAAAACTTGTTTCAAGTATTCATACTCAATAACTTCCATTCCAATTCTTGAATCCCATCACAACCGAACTTAGCACCTTATATACTTTATAAAACACAACATCTTGGGAAATATGTCATTCATCCCTCAATTATAATAGCATTTCACATCATATTTGTCATTCATACCTTTTCAAGGTCATTAATGAAAATAAGCCATACATACAAGGGTCTTATTTTCCTACATGACCTCCAAAATCATCATTCATCATATTAAATTACACAATTGGGCATGTATACATTATATACCATACAAAATAACAATATGCCGGCCAAGGCTCACCCACTTTCCTTCCACATTTACCTTCATCAATACTCAACCTCCAAAAGAGTAGGATTTACATCACACCTACATCAAACTTAAAATGGCAACTAGGAGGTGAGTAACATAATCCAAATGTATCAAAGTCATACATTATGATGATACTCATACATGCTTACATATGATACATTTCTCAAGAAACATCACAGTTTCATTCATATACTACATCATTTCATTTCAACATGTTACATACTCAAGAAGTACATCTACCACACATATCCAAATCATTGGCATTCCCAATAACATCATCATACACATAATGTTAGTACCACATTTTTTCCTCTTTATTTTTCAATCATCCATCGCCACCACGACTTTTAACTAGGCATATCTCCGGCTATATGCAAATACTCTTATAGATAATGCATATGCATAAGGGAATTATTATCAAATGCGGATACGACTATGGGAAAACAATAACATACTAAATGTGGGACAAGCATATATGTGATACTATGCCCCTACTGCAGTAGAAAAATGTGTACACATACACCTCAATTCTTGCATGCTCAACAACATACTTTTACTGGTACCAAACAGCTCTCGCCCCTATGTAGCACTAGTCACCCTGTGACTTGCGGATCAACATTATGGCCTTACTTGCCAAACTGCTACGGGCCCCTCCCAACACACATTGAGAAAGCTGTGTCCCATCGGACATCGAGGTAACTTGCTCATCACAGAGCCACCTGCCCATTGGGCCTACCACATAGGGTGCCTCGTCAACAAACTATGGACAGCTTCGTGATTCCCAGAATCACTAGGGAATACAACAATATACCCATGCACTAGGTCGCCCTTCCACTAGGCCCGCCTAGTGGAACCCCTAACATTCAACATAGACAGCGTATGATATGCTATGGATGCAAATGCCAATTAATGCATTCTTACTCTATGCATCCTATTATGCCACTCTACATTCAACAATTCACCATAACCACTTAGTGGATTTTGTATACTCACCATCCTCCACCACCACCAACATTCATTGGATTTCATATACATAATTAGTTAGTGGCAATCAATATTCATTAGTTCACACATTATGGGATGTTCAACCACATATCAATCAATACAACCATGGTCTCAAGCCATTCATAACAACTCATTAACATAAACCAAAACAACACCATAATCATCATCCCAAAAGTATATGCCACATAACATCAATCATTCTAAATACATTTCAATCATAAAATCATCACATCATCCACTCAAGCTAATCTATCATAACATAATTATATCTATATTCACATTATCAATGGATGAAATCATGCATTTAGAATAGTTACCCCCTCTTACCTCAAGAGAAGTAGTAATCAACGCGGTCTGATGGTCCCGCCTCGTCAATAGGGTTGTTTCCTAAATTATACAATATACCACACAATTATTTTTTATTCAACCACCAAGACTCAATGCTCATATTTATTTACTTGGTGTTTATAACACTTTAAATTCCCAAACCTCATCTATTTCATTAATTCCACCATAACCATTATGGGTTAGGTGCCTCCATTCATTATTATGCATCTTTAATGTCAAACCCATTAATGGGTTCCCACATTAATAGTTCCCAACAACCATCATTAATCATCAAACTTTATTAATGGTTATCCACCATCAATAACATCACTTCACCTCATTAATAATACTTATCTAACACAATAAATACTTCTCTATTCATATTTTACATTTTCCCCAAATCATAGGGTTAGGGTTTCACTAGAAACCCAACAACCATCATCAATGCCTATCATTTTCCATCATCTTTCTTACCATATACACACACTCATAAATACCCATTTATAACTCTCATCAATGTTACCCCACCTAGGGGTTTTCCATCATAAATGCATTCCACTACTATTATTCCATATATATTACCCTCCCAAAACCATAAGAACCCATAGCCAAGGGTTTAAGCTCATGAGAACGACCAAGAGCTTACCTTAGGAGAAGCAAAGAGAGAGTTCCCAAAGGCGAAGTGGAGCCACACGAAAATGAGGGAAGGGGAAGGTAAGGCTTCAAGCTCCAAGCTCTCCTTGCAAGCTCTAAGAAACGAAAATAGGAGGAGGAAGGGTACACCACCTTTTTGTGGATTTTTGAAGAAGAAGAAGATGAGTGAGAGAGTAGAAGAAGAGAAGGAAGAATGTTTGTTGAGAAAAGAGAACCAACGTGAAGTGTAGAGGAAAAATGAGAGTTTTAGTGTTTTATTTTATCTCCTAGTAAAGATTCTCCATTTTAAATCAAACAGGATCTCAGTTTGGGCTCGATACTTTATCTAAAATTATTCTGAATACATATTCGGATTTCCAATAATATTCTTAACAGCCCTGACCAATATCATTCCAATCAGAGATAATTGGTCCGACACCCATATTTTAACCGGGTATTATTTTCAACTTTTTAAGTCCCCATAAATTATGAAAAATCACAAAAATTCACAATTTAATCATTCTAATACTTTTGGGACATTAATCAATTCATATTTAATTATTCACTATTTATTTCTCTCAATTAGTCATTTATATAAATTTTAGGATGTTACACCGGTGAGGGAGCCAAGACCTAGTAGGCCTCAGCCTTACCAACCCCCTTTATGCCAAGCATGATAAATATCATGAATGAACTTTAGGCAAACAAGAGAATAAACTTGGAACATATGACATGGTGATAAATCATGGCATTTTGCTAAGAAGGGTGGCTATTGCTCTTAACTTGGATCCCACCGCTGAGATAATGGTTCCTACTGATAGAGACTAATGGCTCGTTTCCATGTGATTCATCATTCCTCCAATAGGACCTACTCATCATGCCCCCATGTTCCCTCTACTCAAGATGAACCAATGGTAGAGGCTTAAGAGGAACTCAATGAAGAAGGGAATGGGGAGGATTAAGAGCATTAGAGTTCATCTTTTGTTGTTTTTATCTTTGTTTTGTTGGGTTGTAACTTTGTTTCTAAATTCTGTAGTTTCTAATTCTGAATCGTGAACATTGTATTTAAAATTATGAAGTTTAATTCTTGTTAAAAAAATAGTCTTATGTGTTTGTATTTTGTTCTATTATACATTATCTGTATTTCATTTTCATTGTATGTGTTTTATTTTCCATTATAAATCGCATATCATCACATTACACACTATAAGCATTGTCATGGCAGGTAAGTGCTCTTACCCTTTCTAACTTATTCTTGCTATGGAAATTTGAAAAAGAAAATATATGTTGACAAGGCTTAGGGTTAAATAAATAATTGTGATAGTTTATGCATCCCAAAACTTAGATGTTTGTCTCATTTTTAATAAGTGATTGAGGCTTATCATTGTTCTGATTGCATAAAGCTACTGATTATGACTGTCAATACTAAATTGCTAGTGTATGCATGCCATGCCTAGGATAGCAATCTAAGATATATGCTTTCATTCTAAGTTTGGGAATATGGCTGGTTGATTATCTATGATTGTGAGTTTTGAGCCTTTTGTTCTTGTTTAACTGTGCTTGTATTTTGATAGGGAGATAGAACTTCCTTATGTTCTTTCTTATACTTGTGCATGTCACTATGTGGAAATAATGAAAGCCATCTTTCTATTTTCAGCCAAAGCCAAATAAGTTATCCTTTATATGAATATCCCTTGAGCTGATAATTTGAGCTTAAGCCATGTTTATTTGGTGATTGTATGAACCAACATTACAAGCCTATGATCAAATCTGAGAAAACCATGAAAATTACCCTAATGTACCTATAAGGCTTGTCTTGTTTTGATTGGTTACTAGGGACTAGCAACTTCTAAGTTTGGGGAAGAAGTGTGTGCTCCACTTCAAATAAAAAGCATACTTTGATTATGTATGTTCTACAAAAATAAGGTTCTAAAAACTCTCATGTGCAAAGAAAAAAATAATGATGTAGTCCAAAGGACTAGAAAAGAAAAAGGAAAAAAATGATGAAAGAGCAAAGCTCAGAAAAAAAAATATATCAAGCACGAAATCAAAACACAGACATTAATTGGGCCTTTTTATTGGTCTTGGTTATCATTTGTATATATTTTATTTTTATGTTATTAGTTTTAGAAATGTTTTAGGATTAGAAATTAGGACTTAGTTTTGGGCCTTGCATTGTCATATTTTTCATTTTGGGCCTTGTATAGGTGTTAGGTTGCTTTAGGCTCATTTTGGGCCATGTAGTTTTAGTTTTTAGGCCTTGGGTGAAGCTTTTCAAGCTCACCCAAGCCAAATCCAAAAACTTAGTTTTCAAGGAGGTATGAATACCTCTCCTCTTTGTAATTTGGTCATAATTTGAATATTAATGAAATTTAGAGTGAGAAACTCCTCCTTCTCTATAGAAAGTAGAAGCTCTAGGCTCCTTTCTTTATCTTATCCTTTGGCTTCCTCCCCAAATATGGTGACTTCAACATTCCTTATCTCTCCTAAGCTTGTGAGAGTGGCAGATTCATTTCCTCTCCCTTGCCTCTTCATCCTTCATCAATTTCTCTTACAATTCCAAACCTAGATTTAGGTTCCTATCACCATAAGGCTTCCATTTCCTTACCTCAAGCTCATGACCTCCACTACATATCTTTTAATTTTGTGTGCACTTCAACTCCTTGGAGCAAGATTGCTTAGATCTAAGAGAATCAAGAAGAAGAAGATCCATCTCCTAGCCTTGGAAATACACCATTTCCTACAACATTTGGTATCATGAGTCTCTCATTCCCTTGCTTTTTACTTAGATTTGTTTTTATGCAGTTATTATTCTGAATTTCCAGTCCTAGATTTGAACTTCTCACCTTCTCTACATAAATTTTCATATATCATATGCTAAAAAATCTCAAAAAATGAAGAAGTTATGCTTACTTGAATTTCTAGATCTACATAGTTTGGCTTGGATTTTTGAAAAATGTCTTCATAAGTCTTGCTACTACATATATACGACACATAACCTCCAATTTTCATCAAACATTGAGCAAAAAAAATTTTAGGTCAACTTATTGACTTTTAGGTGCCTTACATTTCAAGTAACCTCTCTTTTCTTGTGTTTTCTTTCCATTTCTTTGCATATCGTTTTTTGGTTGTCATTTATATGATTTAAAGTTGAAATTCAGTTCTGGACTTTGCTAAAATCCTGTGGATTTTGTGTGCCTCTTAGGTGTTTGTTAATTTGCTTAAGTGATTTTAGCTTCTTAGAATGTGGTCTTAGGTGTAGGAGCTTGTTTCTTGTGATTGCTAAGCATTTGATTTGACTTTGCCATATATATGTCTTGCTGGATTCTAAAGTATTTTAAACGTGTTTTTAAAGTACTTCACAAGTGTAACGCCCTCTGTTACACCTTAATAAATACTGGAAAAATTCGTAATTTTTTTTTACTAAAGAAATGATTGTTAAAAGGAAACTATCGGAATAAATTACATTCATCATTTCTGAAATACCTCATAAATATTATTAAAACTTTATAAAGTAATTTTACATTCATCCGAAGAAAATAAATATTAAACATTATAAGAAAGAGAGGAAACTCCATGGCCCAGAAGCAGTTACTTAATAACTTTATTTATTCATTGGACCATGGTATTCATACCGAGCTCCCTTTCTAGAACGCACTATATTTACTGCCAAGATTCTTCGATCCTTCCCTCTGAACCATCAATTTAAAACATATGAAACAAAAACACAGAGAAAGGAGTGAGAAACAGAATATAGTATTCTCGAATAAGACATAAGCAACAAAGGGTTTTCACAAACCAATACAAAATAATATCAGTCACAATCACATATACAATCAATTATGAAAGCATGAATGTTATGTAATATCTTCATCATAACTTACCTATATATGTGCGCCCTTAAATTTTAATTTGCATTAGGCCAACCAGGAGTTTACACTGTTCTATAAGTAAGGATAATAATAATATGAACAGCTCAACTGGTATGGAAAAACTTAGAGACTAGTCAGATTGAGAAAGTTTTTATTATGAAAGTACCCGACACTAGGGAGCCATCCCAGGTCCCCTGAAGCACCCTTTCATAACCTCTCATCCCAAGGCTCATAATTAAGTCTCCTCTAATATATCCTCGGTTTCTATAATCCATCCCCAGACAATATCATTTTGTTTCACTTTAATGACTTATGATGCATGAACTACTCGCGTATTTAATTGGTTAAGGCTTTTAGAAACTCAATTATTAAATACCTTAAAGGTTTACAACATCATTTCAATAAACTGTACATTTTCTCAATTCTCTGAATTTCTGTCCCACAGAAATAAATTTGGTACAATTTTCAAATTTCATTGAAATTGAGTTTCTAAGCCTTAAATATCTCAAAACTTTCTCATATAAAAATTTACATAATCTTTCTCAAATTGAATCTTAACAAGATCAAATTCTCAATTATTTCCAAATATCTTTAGTTATTGAGTTGGAAAAATAAAATAATTTTCTTTTGAAAATTTTATTTTATTAAAAGAGAATAATCTTTAAATCATTAACCAAAAATACTTAAAATTATAAATTTTTCTTTAATTCAAGATTTAATTATCTCAATTTGTTATAAATAAATTTTCATAAAATATCTTCTTTCTAAAATAAATACTAATTTTTTTATTCTAAATATTAAAAGTAAAGTTAATAAAAATAATTTCTAAGAAGAAAAGATTTAAAGTAATAAAAATTTAAAGAGTAAGGTAAGAAAATTTTTACTGAGTTTTAGCTTTCTGTCATGCTCGCTATATGCTCAAACTCAACATCACAAAATCATCAATCAAAATCAAGCATTATCAATCATAACTAAATATCATCAATCACATCAAATATTATTAATCACAATTAAATATCAATCAAAATCAAATATTGTCAATTATAAAAAAATTCAAATAAATTAAATATCACTCATAAATGTAATTCAAATCTTAATGGTTATTTAGATTAATAAGATTGATTTTTAGTCTTTATAGTCTATTCCTCGCATGGGTCTATGTAGGTCCATATAGTCCAATCCTCGCATAGGTATAGTTCAATCCATACAGGTCATAATAATCCAAGTCCTTGCATAGGTTCAGTCCAATTCGCATAGGTTATCTAGGTATTTGTGTAACATCCCAATTTTGAAGTTAAATACCGAATGAAATAAACCATTAAGACCTTGATTTCAAAGTAAGAAGATAATTGTTAATTATAATCAATTTAACTTAAGGAATAATGACAAATTAATTTAATTGGTAAAAGATGGCTGCTTGTGATTGGCGAGTCACGTGAGTGGACTGCGATTCACGTTTCCCATCCCACTTCCTTCTCTTCGCATGCATATACATACACCCTGTATCACCGTGGATATTCATCATTCCCTTACTGCTTCATCCTCTTTTCTTTCTTCTTCGTCTTCGTCCTATTTTCTCTTCCCCTGTTTTGTTCTTCGTTTCTGGAGATCACGATGACGGCGCTGCAGAAAGGTCAGAGTCCCCTCCAACTGGTGAAAGACGATCATTGAAGCAGCGGAAGAACAACTCCCCATCCCCGAGTCGATTACAGAGTACGACGGTGCGAAGGGGGACTGGACGAGTCAGATAGGGCGTCAGACCAAACGTCGGAGAGCAGAAGAGCTTCCCGAGTTCCCTCTGTAGGTAGGGGGCGCTTGCATGCCAAATGCATGGTCCACGAATGGTACCGGATGAATGTACTGCTTAAGTGTGTGCATGTGTCTATGACGACTATATGCTATGCATGATTGATAATCTTGGATTCCATGTGTATGATAGTAGTATTCTGTTAGTAGTTATACAATAATTGCATGTAATCAAGATGTAGTAATGTAGTCCGATAGCCCTTCTTATATAGACGAGTGTGATGCATGGTTCTATCACTGTTAATACCGTGAGAATATGAATGTGTGACTATTAGTTGATTCGTCCAATGTTATTACCTGATTTGTTTGACTGTTGTGCATGCTGGTGTGATTGACAAAGTAAATGTAGAGACTATGTTGAATCAGTTTCTACCTTGATGGTTACGAAGGAGGTATCGGTTGAGTGATGGTGCTTGCTGGTAAAACGCATAAGTTGCATGTGTAGGAATGGGGAGACCCGTGGAAGGTCAAGATCCCTGAAGGAATGGCTTCAAGCTACAGACCTTGGCTAGATCCTGTGAGAGCTCGTGGTAGCCGTGGGACCTAGAGATGAGTCTCGAGACGTCGATGGGAGGCCGGTACCACGCGGGAAGGGCTGATGGACGAGTGGCCAGTAAGGGGGAAACTGTAACTGAAAGTCATTACTTAAGTCGGATCCGCAGGGATGTATGTAGATATGATGTTGATTAGGATAGTACACGTGGCATGCGTTGGGTGTTATGAATGAATTCTGAGTGTGCGGATGCATGTGTATGTGTGAATAAGGATGAACTTTATGTAGTATGTATGTGAGTGTATGTTATTTATATTATTCTAATTTACATGGCCTTAGTTTAATCTGAATGCGACCGAGTGAACGTAAGTGTGTGTACTGACATTGATACCGAGTCATTGACTGTCATTTTATATGTAAGAGCTCACCCCTACTGTGGCTATATTTTTCAGTGAATATCTCTCGGAATGAAGGATGAAGGAGGAGCTGAGTGCAGAGCGGAGCATCCGAGCGCTGTTGAATATATATGTATATGTATATACTGTATATAAGATCTTGTTAAGCCTTGGCTAGCTCGTATTTTGGTTTTAGTCCCTTACATTAGAACTTGAACCCTCTTGGGTAGAGAGAACATGATGATGCATTTGTAATTATTTAAATACATCCTTATATATAGTGTGTTTATCCTACGCTATGAGGGATGTCCGAGTGATAAATATGGGTGTACAGGTATACTTTTCGAGCGTATGAGGTCGGTGTGACTATGGGTAGAAGCGGAGCTAAGTTGTTGTTGGGGAAAACGAGATACGGAGATATTCTGAGTGATGAGGAGACGGATAGCACCGAGTGAGTGGGGTCATATAGCCTGGAGCAGGAATTGATTTGAATTCTTTAAGTGACATCTGTGAGATTTTCCCGAGTGGAGATTAATCAACGATTTTCGATTGAGAATCCGCTGAGTGAGAGTTCACCGACTAGGGAACGACACCTAAGTCTCAAGGTGGACCCATTGTAATAAACTAGTAAGTAGCTAGAGAACCCGAGTGAGTCTTGACTTAGTGGGAAGATTAGAGTAGGAAATATTATGGTTACCGAGTGAAAAGTGAGTAAAATGCCCCGAGTGGCGTGATGGACATGAAGGTTATTCCGAGTGAGAAGTCTTCATAGATTCCGAGTGGGCGATTTTGGGGATCATTTTCGAGTTGCCAATATATATAACCTGATCGAGAGGAGTCTCGGGGTGTGATATGTTGCCTGGATGGAACTGGTATGTATTAAGGTCAATCCGAGTGAATTAGGAAGTGGACCTTCCCGAGTGAACCATACGCTAAAAACCGAGTGGAGTGACAGGATACCGAGTGTAGCTTCGCTTCAGCGAGTGTAGTGCGGACTGGAGATCTTGAGTAGAATCGCCCGAGCGTAGTTAGCTCTCGCTTGAGCGAGTGTGCCCGGTGCCAATGGGTTCGCTTAAGCGTTCCTTCTTTTCGCTGTGCATGAGTTCTTTCCCTTGTCTTCTTCCCTCCTTTTTCCTGGTTGTGCCCGGTTTTGTTAATTTGAGCAGATTATGTACGGTTTATTAACTTTAAAATTTGGAAAATTTCCCTATTGATTTTATTTATTTAATTAAAAATTAGGGTGTTACATTTTGGTATCAGAGCAGACCGAAAGGTCCAAGGCCAAGGTATGCTTACCGAGTGTGAGCGGTTGTGTGTATTATGATCGAATGGTCATCATTATTGTGATATTGTTGAACCTGATTGATACTGTGATATTGATTTGTGGATAAGAGGTTGTTCCTCCTGGTCCGACTGATTGTGTAACATATAGAAATGGCATACTGTGCTAAGTTATTGAATATTAGGCTGAGATACGATCGGTAGTAAGTGACTTGGTATACTTATCCTTGAAGGGGTGTTAATTTCAGGATAAGAGTTGACGAATCACCAAAGTATGGAGGCCATAGCCACGGCCTTCCAACGTCTTACTGACGTGTTCGAGAGATAGGGCCAGCAACGAGATGAAGAAGGTCAAGTGTTAGACCGCTTCCTGAAAAGGAAGCCGAGACAATTCCAAGGAGGACGTAACCCTGAGGCAGCTTTTAAATGGACTCAAGAGTTGGAAAGGATTTTTGTGGGTCTTCATTGTATCGAGGCCCAGAAGGTAGAATGTGCAGTGTATATGTTGCGAGACGAGGCGGAGAACTGGTGGAAGATAGCCAGAAACCGACTGACTGGCGATGACACCCAGCTGACCTGTGAAAATTTCAAGACATGCTTCCTAGAGAAGTACTTTCTCGACACAGTAAGGAGTCGGAAGGAGTTAGAGTTTATGGAGTTGAAACAAGGTTCCATGACTGTGGAAGAATACGCGGCCAGATTTGAAGAATTGTGCCTATTCTACCCACCCTTCCAACAACCCAGGACTGAGAGTTCCAAATGCCTCAAATTCGAGAATGGATTGAGATCAGATATTAAGAGAGCCTGTAGATATTAGGAGATCAGGAGTTTTCCTGCATTGGTGAATAAGTGTAGAATATTTGAAGAAGATGACAAGGCCCACTCAGGCCAGAACAGCAGAACAGGTTCCTCCTTGAGGCCTCAGCAGTCACGCTTCAAGAGGCCAGGTAACATAGGAAAAAATGGACCCTTTACTAGATATCAAGATCGCAGTAACCATGGGAGACAGACGAGTGGACGACCAAAATATGGCAAGTGTTTTAAATGTGGTGGCGACCACTTTGCTCATAATTGCGATAGTGCAGATGTCAAGTGTTTTCATTGCAAGGAGAAGGGGCACATTCGCCCTGACTGCCTCCAACTCCGTCAAACAAGTGCCAATGTGCGTCAGGGAAGATTCCAGGTGAGGAGCAGTGGGAACGATGGTCAAAGTTCGGGGGGCGGAGGCAACAGAGCCAGAGGAAATATGATGTTCGCCCCAAATAACAGGAGGAGAAACACCGATCAACCAGCTGCTGGGAGAGTCTACGCCATCAGTGCTGAGGAAGCTGCACAGGCGAACGACCTTGTGCAAAGTAAGTGCCTACTCGGTAAATATACACTTAGTGTAATTTTTGATTCTGGAGCCACCCACTCCTTCGTAGCTGATGAGTGTGTGAGACGATTACGATTACCGACTGTAGATATGGATCGGATTTTGGAAGTAGCCAACCCGACGGGCCCTAAGGTGTTGACATCAACGATGTGTAAGGATGTAACGTTTGTGTTGGACGATCAGAGTTTTACCTTCGATCTTGTGTGCATGCCTTTGAAGGGCCTTGATATCGTGCTCGGCATGGATTGGCTTTCAGCCAACAAGGTGTTAGTGGATTGTAGAAACCGAAGGATAATCTTCCCGAGGCAGCACAATGAGGACTACACGGCACAAGGTATAGCTCAACTGTTTATGATGCTCTGTTTAACCGAGGGTGAGAGTAAAACCCAAGTGGATGAAATTTCGACTGTCTGTGAATTCCCAGAGGTGTTTCCCGAGGATGTACCGAGTGTCCCTCCCAATAGAGAAGTTGAATTCTCTATAGACCTGATCCCTGGAGCCGAGCCAGTCTCCAGTGCACCTTATAGAATGTCCCCGACTGAATTGGCCGAGTTGAAGAAGCAGGTGGATGAATTACTCGGAAAACAATTCATTAGGCCGAGTGTGTCACCATGGGGCGCACCGGTGTTACTTGTTAAGAAGAAGGATGGCAGCATGAGACTATGTATAGATTACCGATAGCTAAACAAACTCACAATCAAGAACTGATACCCATTGCCCAGAATTGATGATCTGATCGACCAGCTACGTGGCGCTTCAGTCTTCTCGAAGATTGATTTACGATCGGGATACCACCAAATCTGGGTGAAGGACTCGGATATTCCAAAGACTGCCTTTAGGACTCGGTATGGCCACTACGACTATGTAGTGATGCCGTTCGGTGTGACAAACGCCCCTGCTGTCTTCATGAATTACATGAACAACATATTCCACCCATATCTAGACCGATTTGTAGTAGTTTTCATAGATGACATCCTAGTCTATTCCAAGACCCCTGAGGAGCATGAAGAACACCTCCGAGTGGTACTTCAAGTGTTGAAGGAGAAGCAGTTGTTTGTAAAGCTGTCAAAGTGCGATTTCTGGATGGATAAGATCCACTTCCTCGGGCATGTGATTTCCGAGGAAGATGTCTCGGTGGACCCTTCGAAAGTGGCAGCTATAATGGCGTGGGAGAGACCCAAGTTGGTCTCGGAGATAAGGAGCTTTATGGGCCTGACTGGTTATTATAGGAGATTCATTGAAGGTTTTTCTAAGCTAGCTTTGCCACTGACTAAATTGACTCGGAAAGACGTTCCCTTCGCATGGAGCTCCGAGTGCGAGAGCAGTTTCTGAGAGCTGAAAGACAAGTTGACGACTGCTCCAGTATTGGTATTACCTGACTTACAAGAGAGCTTCGTGGTTTATTGTGATGCATCAGGACTCGGATTAGGATGCGTGCTAATGCAGAAAGACCGAGTGATAGCGTATGCCTCTCGGCAATTGAGACCCCACGAACAGCATTACCCGACCCACGACTTGGAGCTGGCAGCCGTAGTCTTCGCATTGAAGATCTGGAGGCATTATTTGTTCGGGGCCAGATTTGAAGTATACAGTGATCACAAGAGCCTCAAATACTTATTCGACCAAAAGGAGCTGAATATGAGGCAAAGGAGATGGATGGAATTTTTAAAAGATTATGATTTCGAGCTAAAGTACCACCCGGGTAAGGCAAACGTTGTTCCCGACGCGTTGAGTCGAAAATCTCTCCATATAGCAGTGATGATGGTAAGGGAAGTGGAGTTATTGGAACAGTTCCGAGACATGAACTTACATGTTGACATCCCCTCCTCTCGGAAAATAACAATCGGTACGTTGAGAATCGCCAATGAATTCCTGAAATCCGTGTACGAGTAGCAGCAGTCAGATTCCTACTTGGCTGAGATGAAGGAAACTCAGGCCAAAGGGAAGGACTTGTCCCTGACCGAGGGATTGGATGGAATCTTCCGAGTGAGAAATAGGATATATGTACCGGGTAGAGGAGAATTGAGAAGTATGGTGCTTGATGAAGCTTACAAGAGCTTACTAAGTATCCACCCGGGTACCACGAAAATGTACCATGATCTAATAGCACAATTTTGGTGGCCCGGATTAAAGAGGAATGTGGCAGAATACGTGGCTCGGTTTATTACCTGTTAGAAATCGAAAGTCGAGCACCAGAAGCCATATGGTGCATTACAACCCCTGGAGATTCCCGTGTGGAAATGGGACTCAATTGCCATGGACTTTGTCATGGGATTGCCAAAAAACCGAGCAGGCCATGATGCGATTTGGGTCATTGTCGACCGACTGACGAAGGGTGCACACTTCCTACCTGTGAATATGAGATACCCACTGCATAAGTTGGCCCAGATTTACGTACGTGAAATTGTCCGACTGCATGGAGTGCCGACTTCTATCATATCGGATAGGGATCCTAGGTTCACATCTCGGTTTTGGACCAGCCTGCACAAGGAAATGGGTACGAAACTTTGGCTAAGTTCTGCTTACCACCCTCAATCGGATGGACAATCCGAGCGAACGATTCAAAGCCTGGAGGACTTGCTAAGGGCGTGTGTGTTGGAGCACGGTGGGAATTAGGAGCAGTACGTTCCCCTAATCGAGTTTACATACAACAATAGCCACCACAACAGTATCGGTATGGCACCCTACGAAGCACTTTATGGTCGAAGGTGCCGAACCCCACTCTGCTGGTCGGAAACGGGTGAGAGTCTGCTATTGGGGCCAGAAATTGTAAAGCAAACATCAGAACAGATCCGAGTGATAAGGGAAAGAATGAAGGCGTCTCAGGATAGGCAGAAGAGCTACAATGACAAACGAACCAAACCATTAGAGTTTTCAGTCAGAGACAGAGTGTTTTTGAAGACTTCACCGAGTAAAGGGGTCGGGCGAGCCTTGAAAGGTGGGAAGTTGAGCCCCCGATACATTGGGCCTTATGAGGTGTTGGAACGAGTCGGCTCCATGGCATACCGAATAGCATTACCGACTCACTTATCCCGATTGCACAACGTGTTTCACGTGTCTCAACTAAGGAAATGTCTACATGATCCAACCACACAATGCCTGATGATGAAGTGGAAATCAAGGAAGACCTGACCACTGTAACTATACCAATTAGAATCGTGGATCGATCGGTAAAGCGATTGAGGAGCAAGGACGTACAACTGGTTGAAGTAGAGTGGCAGCAAGGCGGGACTACCTCTTGTACCTGGGAATACAAAGATGCCATGAGACAGCAGTACCCTGAGTTGTTTAACCAAGGTGAGTTACCGACTAAATTTCAGGGACGAAATTCTTTTGAGAGGGGGAGAACTGTAACATCCCAATTTTGAAGCTAAATACCAAATGAAATAAACCATTAAGACCTTGATTTCAAAGTAAGAAGATAATTGTTAATTATAATCAATTTAACTTAAGGAATAATGACAAATTAATTTAGTTGGTAAAAGATGGCTGCTTGTGATTGGCGAGTCACGTGAGTGGACTGCGATTCACGTTTCCCATCCCACTTCCTTCTCTTCGCATGCATATACATACACCCTGTATCACCGTGGATATTCATCATTCCCTTACTGCTTCATCCTCTTTTCTTTCTTCTTCGTCTTCGTCCTCTTTTCTCTTCCCCTGTTTTGTTCTTCGTTTCTGGAGATCACGACGACGGCACTGCAGAAAGGTCAGAGTCCCCTCCAACTGGTGAAAGACGATCATTGAAGCAGCGGAAGAACAACTCCCCATCCCCGAGTCGATTACAGAGTATGACAGTGCGAAGGGGGACTGGACGAGTCAGATAGGGCGTTAGACCAAATGTCGGAGAGCAGAAGAGCTTCCCGAGTTCCCTCTGTAGGTAGGGGGCGCTTGCATGCCAAATGCATGGTCCACGAACAGTACCGGATGAATGTACTGCTTAAGTGTGTGCATGTGTCTGTGATGACTGTATGGTATGCATGATTGATAATCTTGGATTCCATGTGTATGATAGTAGTATTCTGTTAGTAGTTATACAATAATTGCATGTAATCAAGATGGTGGTAATGTAGTCCGATAGCCCTTCTTATATAGACGAGTGTGATGCATGGTTCTATCACTGTTAATACCGTGAGAATATGAGTGTGGGACTGTTAGTTGATTCGTCCAATGTTATTACCTGATTTGTTTGACTGCTGTACATGCTGGTGTGATTGACAAAGTAAACGTAGAGACTATGTTGAATCGGTTTCTACCTTGATGGTTACGAAGGAGGTATCGGTTGAGTAATGGTGCTTGCTGGTAAAACGCATAAGTTGCATGTGTACGAATGGGGTGACCCATGGAAGGTCAAGATCCCTGAAGGAATGGCTTCCAGCTACACACCTTGGCTAGATCCTGTAAGAGTTCGTGGTAGCCGTGGGAGCTAGAGATGAGTCTCGAGACGTCGATGGGAAGCCGGTACCACGCGGGAAGGGCTGATGGACGAGCGGCCAGTAAGGGGGAAACTGTAACTGAAAGTCATTACTTAAGTCGGATCTGTAGGCATGCATGTAGATATGATGTTGATTAGGATAGTACGCGTGGCATGCGTTGGGTGTTATGAATGAATTCCGAGTATGCGGATGCATGTGTATGTGTGAATAAGGATGAACTTTATGTAGTATGTATGTGAGTGTATGTTATTTATATTATTCTAATTTGCATGGCCTTAGTTTAATCTGAATGCGACTGAGTGAACGTAAGTGTGCGTACTGACACTGATACCGAGTCATTGACTGTCATTTTATATGTAAGAGCTCACCCCTACTGTGGCTACATTTTTCAGTGAATATCTCTCGGAATAAAGGATGAAGGAGGAGCTGAGTGCAGAACGGAGCATCCGAGCGTTGTTGAATATATGTGTATATGTATATATTTTATATAAGATCTTGTTAAGCCTTGGCTGGCTCGTATTTTGGTTTTAGTCCCTTACATTAGAACTTGAACCCTCTTGGGTAGAGAGAACATGATGATGTATTTGTAATTATTTAAATACATCCTTATATATATATTGTGTGTTTATCCTACGCTATGAGTGATGTCCGAGTGATAAATATGGGTGTACAGGTATACTTTCCGAGCGTATGAGGTCGGTGTGACTATGGGTAGAAGCGGAGCTAAGTTGTTGTTGGGGAAAGCGAGATAGGGAGATATTCCAAGTGATGAGGAGACGGATAGCACCGAGTGAGTGGGGTCATATAGCCTGGAGCGGGAATTGATTTGAATTCTTTAAGTGACATCTGTGATATTTTCCCGAGTGGAGATTAATCAACGATTTTCGATTGAGAATCCGCTGAGTGAGAGTTCACCGACTAGGGAACGACACCTAAGTCTCAAGGTGGACCCATTGTAATAAACTAGTAAGTAGCTAGAGAACCCGAGTGAGTCTTGACTTAGTGGGAAGATTAGAGTAGGAAATATTATGGTTACCGAGTGAAAAGTGAGTAAAATGCCCCGAGTGGCGTGATGGACATGAAGGTTATTCCGAGTGAGAAGTCTTCATAGATTCCGAGTGGGCGATTTTGGGGATCATTTTCGAGTTGCCAATATATATAACCCGATCGAGAGGAGTCTCCGGGTGTGATATGTTGCCTGGATGGAACTGGTATGTATTAAGGTCAATCCGAGTGAATTAGGAAGTGGACCTTCCCGAGTGAACCATACGCTAAAAACCGAGTGGAGTGACAGGATACCGAGTGTAGCTTCGCTTCAGCGAGTGTAGTGCGGACTGGAGATCTTGAGTAGAATCGCCCGAGCGTAGTTAGCTCTCGCTTGAGCGAGTGTGCCCGGTGCCAATGGGTTCGCTTAAGCGTTCCTTCTTTTCGCTGTGCATGAGTTCTTTCCCTTGTCTTCTTCCCTCCTTTTTCCTGGTTGTGCCCGGTTTTTTTAATTTGAGTAGATTACGTACGGTTTATTAACTTTAAAATTTGGAAAATTTCCCTGTTGATTTTATTTATTTAATTAAAAATTAGGGTGTTACAATTTGCATAGGTATTTTAGAGTTAGTTACATCACATATTTAATTTAAATTTTATTATAAATTTTAAGTTAAAAAGTTAATATTTTAAAATAATAATATTATTAAATTTAAAAGGAGTAGGGGACTCCTCCCATTATTCTTATGTCTTTTCATATTATATTCTTATCTCACTCCCCCTTACCTCTTGTATACTGATTCGTTATTGAAAATCCGTGCGCGCCTCGTCTCCGAGTTCTAAAACATACGAATTTCATTTTAATATAGTTACAAGATGAAAATTAAGATTACTACTTAAAACAGAAATGGTAAATTTTGAATAATAAATCGTGAATAGTGAATAGTAAATAGTGAATAATGAATAGTGAATAGTGAATAATAAATCGTGAATAGTAATAGTAAATAGTAAAACGTGAATAGTAATAGTAAATAGTAAATTATGAATAGTAATAATAAATAGTAAATCATAAATAGTAACAGTAAAGAGTAAAACATGAATAGTAAAGGTAAATAGTAATAGTAAATAGTAATTTACTATTTGAATAGTAATTTACTATTGAAATAGTATTTTACTATTTAGAATAGTAACTTAAAATAATATTATTTCCAGTATAATAATAGATTTCTAAAAACGATATGAAAATAACCTTAAAAAATATAAAAGAGAGGTATTCTTACCTTAGGATTTTAGCAGAGCCTTCTTCCAAAAAATTTATTTCTCTCTCTTACTTCCACCACTATCTCACTAGCACTACTTTATTGAGAAAAATTAATTTGAAATTGTGAATTCTAAAGAAGAATTCCTTCGGTATTTTTAGGAAGGAAAATTACTATGCATTCCATTATTTTAATATAAAAGTACTGTGTATTTTTTGAAATTTAAATTCTGGTTACTGTACACCTTTTGAAAATTTTGTATATGCATAGTATTTTGCATAGTAAATGTCGGTTGAATTATTAAGCCAAATAGTAACCTTTTACTCGGTATATTCTAAATATTCAAAATTAGTCATTTTTGAAATTTAACGATATTATATTGGTTCTCATTAATTTTATAATAAGTAATATAAAGTTTAAATTTTAAAAATCCAAAATTTTCTGTTAATAAAAATTTATTGAAACGTTCCTGATTTTTTTACGATTGGTAAAAATCAAGATTTCTCTCAAACCGATCATTTTTAGATAAGTCTACTTGAAATAGATTTTAGAAAATTTTCTTATAATTTAACTTCACTTTCTTATAAATATTTTTAATTTTAAGTCACTTTATATGAATTTAAAATTATTTAAAAAATATTATTTTATTAAAATAATTGAAAAATTCTAAAAATTTCCAAAAAGTCATAAATAATACGTAGATTAAAAAGTTCTAAAGAACCATAATTTAATTCCCTCAAAATTTTAATATAAAAATAAAAATAGGGGTGTTACAACTCTATTCACCTTAGAAAAATTTCGTCTTCGAAATTTACATTATTTAGTAAAAAAAATAGGGATGAGACTCTTTCATCTGAGTTTCTAGTTCCCATGTAGCATCTTCCCCTCTCGTTTTACTCCAAATGACCTTCACGAGTGGAATTGTCTTGTCCCTTAGCTGTTTTATTCTTCTGTAAGCTATTTTGACAGGTGGTGCATCATATGTAAGATTATCTTTAACTTGTATGACATCAGGTTCAATAACATGTGTAGGATCAGATATATACTTTCGTAAGTTTAACACATAAAAAACATTATGGATATTAGAAAGAAAAAGTGGTAATGCTATTTGGTAGACAAGAGAACTAACTTTATGAATTATTTGATATGGACCAATAAATCTAGGAGTTAGTTTTCGAGATTTCATTGCCCGACCGACCCCAGTCGTAGGTGTGACTTTCAAGAATACATGATCGCCTTCTTGAAATTCGAGCGGCTTCCTTCTTTTGTCATAGTAACTTTTCTGCCTGCTCTGTGTTGCCTTCATCTTTTCCTGAACTATTTTGATTTTATCCGTGGTTTGTTGTACCAATTCTGGTCCTAGCATCAAGTTTTCACCAGTCTCAAACCAACATAGTGGGGTCCTATATTTTCTTCCATATAATGTTTCAAAAGGTGCCATACCAATGCTAGCATGAAAACTGTTGTTGTAGGTGAACTCCACATATGGTAAGAATTGATTCCAACTTCCTTTATGCTCTAACACACAAGCTCATAACAAGTCTTCTAGAGATTGGATTGTTCTTTCTGATTGTCTATCTGTCTGAGGATGATATGCTGAACTCAGATGTAGTCTTGTTCCCAAAGCCTTGTGTAAGCTCTTCTATAATTGTGATGCAAAACGAGGGTCTCGATCAGAAATGATACTTGAAGGAATTCCATGCAATCTCACAATCTTCTCGATGTATAATTTTGCCAGCTTCTCCATAGAGTAATGAATATTGATGGGAATAAAGTGGGAAGACTTTGTTAGTCTATCAACTATTACCCATATTGAATCATGTCCTAATAGAGTTTTGGGTAAAGAAGTCACAAAATCCATGGTAATGATATCCCATTTCCATTCTGGTATTTCTATTGATTGTAGCATTCCAGGGGCTTTTGATGTTCCGCTTTAACCTTCTGGCAAATTAGACATACAGCCACGTACTTTGCCACTGCTTTCTTCATTCCAGGCCACCAAAATAACTTCTTTAAATCTTGATACATTTTAGTAGCCCCTGGATGAATGCTCATATAACTTTTGTGGCCTTCTTCCAGAATTTATTTTTTCAACTCCTCTTGATCAGGGATACACACTCGGTCCTTATACCTCAACAATTGGTTATTTCCCATATTGAACTCGACTTCTTTTCCTTGTTTCAAGAGTTCTTTCTTCTCTTACAGGAATTCATCCTCTCGTTGAGCCTCTAAAACTTGTCTCAGGAATTCACTTGTCACTTGCAACGCTTCTAATCTGTAGCTGTTAGCATTAACCTTTACTGCCAGGTTAAGATCTCTGAAGTTCTCTATCAATTCCAACTCTTTAATCATCATGTGGATGCATGTAGAGACTTTTGACTCAAAGCATCAGCTACTACGTTTGCTTTTCTAGGATGGTATTGCAATTCAAAGTCGTAATCCTTTAAGAACTCCATCCATCTCCGTTGCCTCATGTTTAACTTCTTTTGGTCGAATAAATACTTGAGACTTTTATGATCACTAAACACATCGAATGTTGCACTGTATAGATAATGCCTCCAAATCTTTAAGGCAAAAACTACAGCGGTTAACTCTAAGTCATGGGTAGAGTAGTTAATCTCATGTTGCCTTAATTGGCACGACGCATAGGCTACAACCTTCTTGTCTTGCATAAGTACACTTCCTAATCCTTGCTTAGATGCATCATAGTAAACTTTAAAACTTCGATGTGGATCAGGGAGTACTAACACCGGTGCAAAAGTAAGTCGATCTTTCAGCTCTTGGAAACTATTCTTGCATTTTGTCGTCCACACAAAAGGTTGTCCTTTCCGTGTTAGCTTGGTCAGTGGGTATCCTAACTTTGAAAATCCTTCAATGAATCTCCTGTAGTATCCAGCTAAGCCCAAGAAACTTCTAATCTCAGTGGTCGTGGTTTGTCTCTCCCATTTTAAAACTACCTTTACCTTGGAAAGATCTACAGTTATTCCTCCTTGACTAATTACATGTCCTAAAAAGTTCACTTCTTCCAACCAGAATTCACACTTTGACAGCTTTGCATACAGTTGTTTCTTTTTCAAGATTTCCAACACAATCTTCAAGTGTTCAACATGTTCTTCTCTGCTTTTAGAGTACACTAATATATCATCAATGAACACCACTACAAATTTATCTAGATATGGATGAAAAATCCTATTCATGTAATCCATGAATACAACTGGTGCATTAGTTACACCAAAAGGCATTACTGGATATTCGTAATGGCCATAGCGTGTTCTAAAAGCAGTTTTCGGTACATCTTCTTTCTTCACCCTTATTTGATGGTATCCAAACCTCAAATCAATTTTGGAGAACACCGTGGTACCACGCAGTTGATCCATTAAGTCGTTAATCCTTGGCAGAGGATATCTGTTCTTGATTGTCACATTCTCAGTTGTCGATAATCTACACATAACCTCATGCTACCATTTTTTTTCTTAACCAATAACACTGGTGCATCCTAGGGGAATACACTAGGTCGTATAAACTGCTTCTCTATCATCTCTTCAAGTTGTTTCTTCAACTCTACTAATTCTAGAGGTGACATTCGGTATGGTGCAATTGAAATGGGTCCAACTCCAGGTACTAGATCAATGGCGAATTTCACATCTCTTTCTAGGGGTAAACCAGGGATATCTTCAGGAAAAACGTCAGGAAATTCATACACAACCGGTAGATTTTTGATTTTTGATTCTTGCTCTCCTTTCGTTGAAAGCAATAGCATGAATCCTTGTGCCCCTCCTTTTAAAGAGGCACTCACTTAGTTGGCGGTTAGAAATCTTGAATCCTCAGGATTCAAATTCACTGGTTCTTTAAACATTATGGTTTTATTATGAAAATCTATTAGAACATGATTGTCAGACAACCAATCTAGCGCAATAATAACTTCTAAGCTAGAAAGGGGTAAACAGAAAAGATTAGCCTTAAAGTCCCTACCATCTATGACAATAGGGCATTTCCAACAGGCTTTAGAAGTGACAATGGGATTATTTCCAGGAGTATGTACAGATAAGTCAAATAGTAGTTCTATCACAGGTAATTTTAGCTTTTCTACACAGTCATTAGCAATAAAGGAATGTGATGCACCTGAGTCATACATAACAGTTAAAGGAATCTTATTAATGATACACTTACCTTCCACCATGGAATCAGAATGAGATGCTTCTTCTCTGGTGATTATAAAAACCTTTCCTTTCACCTTTGGCCTTCCGACTACACTGTGTGCGCTTCCCTGATTATTTATGCTTGTACTTGCACCTTCAGGGTTTTCCTCTTCATCTCTGGGTAATCCTTGATGTGATGACCTGGTTTGTTACACTTAAAACAAACATAAGTGTTTTTAGGATAATCCCTTTTCAAATGGGGTCCTCCATAAATAAAACATTTAAAACTTGGTGTAGATGTCAGGAAATAGCTTCCAGTTGAAGCTTGGGGTCTGTTAGGAACAGATGCTGCTCCAAACCGACGAAATGGCACTTGGTATGGCTTATTTCTTCTGAAGTCTCTTCTTTGGTGATGGTGTGGTCCTCCATTTCTCATTTCTCCCGCCTTGTGAATGGGCTCACAACTTTTGGCCATTCTATCCTTATGATCCTCTTCAAATATCCTACAGCGATTTACCAATACAGAAAATTCACGGATTTCCTGCATTCGTATAGCTTCTTTAATTTCTGGCCGTAATCCATTTACAAACTTTGCGCACTGATCACCTTCGTTAGTAACATCATTATAATGAGTATGAAAACGAGACAGCTCTTCAAACCTGGATGCGTATTCTCCAACGGTCATATTTCCTTGGGTCAGTGACAGAAATTCAAATTGTCTTTTCTCTTTAACATCAGCTGGAAAGTATTTCTCCAGAAACATATCCTTAAAATGATCCTAAGTGATCTCTATGTCGTTGACTTCGAATTGTCTACGCATGCTATCCCACCAATGTTTGGCATCCTCAGATAAGGCATAAGTAGCGAAGACTACCTTATCAGCTTCATTACATTGCAATGCTCGAAAGATCTTCTCTATCTCTCGAATCCAGGTTTATGCTCCATCAGGGTTATATCCTCCCTTGAAATGAGGTGGATTGCGCTTTTTGAATAAGTCCAACCTTCTCAAGGCATCGTTACCTTGACCTTCACGTGCTCCCATTGTATTGATTAAGCGTTCTACAACTCCAGCAAGATCGTTTTCATCCATTAGTTTTGTATTTCACAGTAACTGAGATTTGTCACATCCATCACAGTTACTACTAAGTCAGATATTCTATTTTCTATTACCTACACAGAGTTTACAGATAAAGCAAGATAGACCTTATCCCCAGGCTTATTGGATTAACTGCTCTGATACCACTTTGTAACGCCCTCTATTACACCTTAATAAATACTAGAAAAATTCATAATTTTTTTTACTAAAGAAATGATTGTTAAAAGGAAACTATAGGAATAAATTACATTCATCATTTCTAAAATACCTCATAAATATTATTAAAACTTTCTAAAGTAATTTTACATTCATCCGAAGAAAATAAATATTAAACATTATAAGAAAGAGAGGAAACTCCATGGCCTAGAAGCAGTTACTTAATAACTTTATTTATTCATTGGACCACGATATTCATACCGAGCTCCATTTCTAGAACGCACTATATTTACTGCCGAGATTCTTCGATCCTTCCCTCTAAACCATCAATTTAAAACATATGAAACAAAAACACAGAGAAAGGAGTGAGAAACATAATATAGTATTCTCGAATAAGACATAAGTAACAAAGTGTTTTCACAAACCAATACATAATAATATCAGTCACAATCACATACACAATCAATTATGAATGCATGAATGTTATGTAATATCTTCATCATAACTTACCTATATATGTTCGCCCTTAAATTTTAATTTGCATTAGGCCAACCAGGAGTTTACACTGTTCTATAAGTATGGATAATAATAATATGAACAACTCAACTGGTATGTTTACACTTAGAGACTAGTCAGATTGAGAAAGTTTTTATTGTGAAAGTACCCGACACTAGGGAGCTATCCCAGGTCCCCTGAAGCACCCTTTCACAACCTCTCATCCCAAGGCTCATAATTAAGTCTCCTCTAATATATCCTCGGTTTCTATAATCCGTCCCCAGACAATATCATTTTGTTTCACTTTAATGACTTATGATGCATGAACTACTCGCGTATTTAATTGGTTAAGGCTTTTAGAAACTCAATTATTAAATACCTTAAAGGTTTACAACATCATTTCAATAAACTGTACATTTTCTAAATTCTCTGAATTTCTGTCCCACAGAAATAAATTTGGTACAGTTTTCAAATTTCATTGGAATTGAGTTTTTAAGCCTTAAATATCTCAAAACTTTCTCATATAAAAATTTACATAATCTTTCTCAAATTGAATCTTAACAAGATCAAATTCTCAATTATTTCCAAATATCTTTAGTTATTAAGTTGGAAAAATAAAATAATTTTCTTTTGAAAATTTTATTTTATTAAAAGAGAATAATCTTTAAATCATTAACCAAAAATACTTAAAATTATAAATTTTTCTTTAATTCAAGATTTAATTATCTCAATTTGTTATAAATTAATTTTCATAAAATGTCTTCTTTCTAAAATAAATAGTAATTTTTTTATTCTAAATATTAAAAGTAAAGTTAATAAAAATAATTTCTAAGAAGAAAAGATTTAAAGTAATAAAACTTTAAAGAGTAAGGTAAGAAAATTCTTACCGAGTTTTAGCTTTCTGTCATGCTCGCTATATGCTCAAACTCCACATCACAAAATCATCAATCAAAATCAAGCATTATCAATCATAACTAAATATCATCAATCACATCAAATATTATTAATCACAATTAAATATCAATCAAAATCAAATATTATCAATTATAAAAAATTCAAATAAATTAAATATCACTCATAAATGTAATTCAAATCTTAATGGTTATTTAGATTAATAAGATTGATTTTTAGTCTTTATAGTCTATTCCTCGCATGGGTCTATGTAGGTCCATATAGTCCAATCCTCGCATAGGTATAGTTCAATCCATAGAGGTCATAATAATCCAAGTCCTTGTATAGGTTCAGTCCAATTCGCATAGGTTATCTAGGTATTTGCATAGGTATTTTAGAGTTAGTTACATCAGATATTTAATTTAAATTTTATTATAAATTTTAAGTTAAAAAGTTAATATTTTAAAATAATAATATTATTCAATTTAAAAGGAGTAGGGGACTCCTCCCATTATTCTTATGTCTTTTCATATTATATTCTTATCTCACTCCCCCTTACCTCTTGTATACTGATTCGTTATTGAAAATCTGTGTGTGCCTCGTCTCCGAGTTCTCAAACATACCAATTTCATTTTAATATACTTACAAGATGAAAATTAAGATTACTACTTAAAGCAGAAATGGTAAATTTTGAATAATAAATAATGAATAGTGAATAGTAAATAGTGAATAATGAATAGTAAATAGTGAATAATAAATTGTGAATAGTAACAGTAAATAGTAAAATGTGAATAGTAATAGTAAATAGTAAATTATGAATAGTAACGATAAATAGTAAATCGTAAATAGTAACAATAAATAGTAAAACATGAATAGTAAAGGTAAATAGTAACAGTAAATAGTAATTTACTATTTGAATAGTAATTTAATATTGAAATAGTAATTTATTATTGAAATAGTATTTTACTATTCAGAATAGTAACTTAAAATAATATTATTTCCAGTATAATAATAGATTTCTAAAAACGATATGAAAATAACCCTAAAAAATATAAAAGAGAGGTATTCTTACCTTAGGATTTTAGCAAAACCTTCCAAAAAAATTTATTTCTCTCTCTTACTTCCACCACTATCTCACTAGCACTACTATATTGAGAAAACTTAATTTAAAATTATGAATTCTAAAGAAGAATTCCTTCGGTATTTATAGGAAGGAAAATTACTATGCATTCCATTATTTTAATATAAAAGTACTGTGGATTTTTTGAAATTTAAATCCTAGTTACTGTGCACGTTTTGAAAATTTTGTACATGTACAGTGTTTTGCATAGTAAATATCGGCTGAATTATTAAGCCAAATACTAACCTTTCACTCGGTATATTTTAAATATTCAAAATTAGTCCCTTTTGAAATTTAGCGATATTATATCAGTTTTATAATAAGTAATATAAAGTTTAAATTTTAAAAGTAAAAAATTTTCTGTTAACAAAAATTATTGAAAAGTTCCTGATTTTTTTACGATTGGTAAAAATCAAGATTTTTCTCAAACCGATCATTTTTAGATAAGTCTACTTGAAATACATTTTAGAAAATTTTCTTATAATTTAACTTCACTTTCTTATAAATATTTTTAATTTTAAGTCACTTTATATGAATTTAAAATTATTTAAAAATATTATTTTATTAAAATAATTCAAGAATTCCAAAAAATTCTAAAAAATCATAAATAATACGTAGATTAAAAAGTTCTAAAGAACCATAATTTAATTCCTTCAAAATTTTAATATAAAAATAAAAATAGGGGTGTTACAATAAGATCCTTGGTTTTGGTCTAAACCACCTCTCTTTAAGGTGGAATTGTGTGCTTAATTATTTTTAGGTTGTTAGGTGTATTGTTCTAGTTTCTTTTTCATTTTTTCAGCAACTTTGAGTCACTCTTAGCATGTTGTAATTGTCATTGTTTTTATGTCATTTGTGCATTAAAACCTTGCCTTCCATTGCCTTACTTTAGTGGAAAAAGATGCTTGCATTTGCCTTTTACTAGTTTCCTAGTTTTTCCTTTTTTAAGCATTTGTTTAAAGCATTTGGAAATTTTGTTTTTGCTGCAGATTTTCAGTAAAAACCAGAGGAAAAGGCATAAAAACAAGTGAGAAAAGTGTGATAAGTAAAAGAGTTTGATAGGTCCTTGTTGCTATATTTGTTTTGGCCATTTTCTTAGGAAAAAGTATGGAAAAAGTGCTTGAAAAATCATTACGCATCAAAAAAATTCCAGCAGCTGTTATATGTTTAAAATAGTACCTTAGGTGCTCTTTTGTGTATGTTTGTTCACCTGTTTTGAGAAAAAATTGGAAACTATATAAAAAGGTTTTGAGAGTAACAAGAAGAATCAAGCTTATCCAGAATAAACAAATTTGAAAGGTTAGTCTTTGATCTTAACTGAAACATCAAGTTGTTGAAGACTTCCTTTAGATTTGTATAAGAGTTAGATAGTAATTTAAGTGAGCATAGTAAGTTGTTTAAGTCAAATTAATTAATCTTGTGCTTTAATTGGGTAACTAAAAAAATTAATTAATGGAACCAAGCTTTAAGAAAACATCACGTCAAAATTTAAAAATTTTTTGTCTGGATTGAACCACTACTTGACAAGTTAGAACCACTGCCTAAATGGTTCAAACCGCTACCAGAATGGTTCAAACCTCTACCTAATTGGTTCAAAGCACTACTAGACTAATTCAAACAAATATTATTGAAAATATTAGTTTGAACCACTACTTTGGATGGTTCAAACCACTAGTTTGGAATGGTTCAAACCACTAATTGGAATAGTTCAAACCACTATGCTAAAAATGGGGTATTTTGAACTTGACTTACTTCGAGAAAATTGGTATATTTTGTTTCCATAACCAATGACTTTTTTCACTCACTAGTGGAAAAAATGGATATAATCACGGTTAAAATTGGCCTTTAATCATGGTTAATCAACCGTGGTTGTTACAGCCGTGGTAGTAGATTAGGTCCTTTAACCACGGTTCACAACCGTGGTTATAAATCACATCTAATCACAATTGCTACTAACCGTGATTAAATAAGAACCTATTTAATCACGGTTGTCAACCATAACCGTGAACACAGGTTCATAAAACTTGCATTTACAGACTATGTATAATCACGGTTATGGTAGCAACCGTGAATAAAGATAGTCTATAATCACGGTTGTCGAGCACAACCGTGAATATAAGTAGTCATAAAACTTCATTTACAGACTATGTATAATCACGGTTATGGTTGTAACCGTGAATAAAGATGGTCTACAATCACGGTTGTTACCATAACCATGATTAAATATTGAGTTTTTTTTAATATGGGTTCTGTTTTATTTTTTCCCATACCTGCAATCAGACAACCAGCAGAGTATACAGTATATCCCAGCATATCCAGCAACAATATATAAAAATAATGGTATGTATATAACATTAATTAATTTGCTATCAATTCATAACAACCTAAAAAATGAAACTATATACAATTCAGATGAATGTAACCTAATAAAATGTAAACACTAAATCCTACACTAGATACATATATAAGAGAATAAAGATCCTATATCTAGCTAAGTCCTTTCCTGACTTCAATGAAGTATGCGGCCCATTGCTTTCTAACATTATCTACAAGTGTCCTAGGGAAGTATGACCGGTCCTGAAAGTACTGCAAACAATGCACAAAACAATTAGAACAAAAGCTATATTTATTACATGAATTTGATAAAATTGGTAGAAAACTAGTCCAAGTGATGAGGCTTACATCTGTCCATCCATCTACTAAATGTTGTTGGACGATGGTCAGCATGGTGTCCATGACGTAATAGCCACACTCGAAGGTACCCTGCTGCCTGTAAGACTACAATGGACATAAAATATAGAATAAGTGAATTCGTAACTTAAAGAATATATATTAAAGATTTGAATGCATACGATTGACTTACTTTTAGGTGCACCCACGCAAGTTTTCTTCCATTGGACTTAGTTCCAAGAAGTCGACTGTATCCAACCACCGCCCTACATCAAATAAAACACAAGATAAGTTAGAATCGTATAAGATGAAAAATGATGTAATCGAATTTGTACTTATTGTTTAGGGATTAACTTACCCATCTACTATACTTTTCAGGTCTTGTGGAACTGTCCCGTGTACAGAATCAAAGTACAGAGCAACATAAGCACGGGGACAGATCACCAAAAGCGTCTAATGAGCACTACAGTTACCAGTGATAAATGAGACTTCAAAATGCAAAAATTAATGGACAATAATTATGGAATAGAATCTTACCCTTTATGATATGGGGCTAGGTATACACCCTTCCTAGACTCAAACATCCAATTCTGGATGTATGCCTGGGTGTCCTCCTTGCTGTTTCCTTTCCTCTGTATGAAAGAGGGCTCTAAGAAACCATAAGTTCCATTGAAACCCAAGTCCACACAGATTTTATGCAGAAACCTAAACAAGTTAAGACATGGTTAGCGACAAATAACTTGAATAATGAAAAAATTGGACATAAAATGATATACTTACAGCTCCCACAGCTGAATGATGGAGATGTTCAGCATCGTCGACCCCATCATAATCTAACACAAGTCACTCCATGTAATGTAAACCGAAAGTGAACTTGGACAGCCGAACACTAGTGGCCGCCATGGGACCTGAAGAGCGTCCTCTCCTAGCTTAGCCCCGATCTGCTATAGCATCCGGATCAGATCGTCGATGGGGTCTAGCTTCTTCAATGTCGGTTCCTATTGAACAATTGACAACCATCACAATTTGTACCATAATTGACAATATAACAAAATCAGTTAGTGTTTCAGGTTTTTACCTGTATAGGAGCAACCGACAGGAGTCTGTTGGGCCATATAAGAAAGTGGTCCACCGCCTGACCGACGGTATTCACCTCTAGAGTTACCACTGGCACAGCAGTATCCTCCTCGAGGATAAGCACAAGAGAGACCCTGGACATACCATCAGGTAATGACTGATGGTGAACCACAGGGCCTAAGTTATAGACCATGCCAGTGGCAACTAGCTCCTCTAACCCATCAAAGAACAGGTCACATTGACAGGTATCTACAAGCTCGACCCCACATCATCAGGGTCAGCTGCAGCGCACGACCCCTTAGTGCTAACCCTCCGTACCTATATATTTACACATCAAGCAGAAGTTATTCAACAATGAAAGAAAGTGATTACAAACAACAGACAGTTAAATAGTATAAGGAATCTAACTTGTGGGTCGGTAGCTAGTGTAGTAGTCTCCTGGTGATGGCTGAGTGAGGCCTTTATCTCCAACTTGAATCGGGCCATCTCGTGCTGTAGCTTCATAATCTCCTCCTGATACTCAGCCTTCACAATAGCCACCCTCGACTAAACCTTCTGCTCCACCAACTACTCAACGGAGGGGCCAGGGTCGGGAGCACTGTAATAGCTCCAGAGGCCTTTGAAATGTGAATGATTAGCCCATAATTGTTTAATAGATAACAAAATGAAAGGATATAGTTATTTACAACTTACCTACACCTCGACCAATAGCACGCACCCTTCCTGGGTGCTCTAGCCTGCCTATGGCGGTAGTCAAAATATCCTGCCTACCATGGGCTATGAAAGACCCTTGGGTTGATTGCTCAACCAAGGAATCCTAAAGCCAAACAAGTTAGTATTCACTTGCTTCACGTAAACCAAAAAAACTGACACATTTACAGGGGAATACTTACTATCTGTGAGGCGACCTCCTGAGCTTGTGAGGAAGTGTATTCCCCACTCTTCCTGATCCTGGCCCGTTTCCATTTATCGTGGCGTACAGGTGGGGAAGGGGGATCCACAATACCAGTGTCAGGCTGGCTAGTCTGACACTGACTCAGCCTCTCCTGGGCCATCTGCTCCTCCAATCTACGGTAACCCCCACGTGACAATCTGTGGGGGCAGTCATTCAGCTTCCTAATGTCCTGTGCTTTCTTTCTGACCACCTACAACAAGAAAGAAAATTATTTAGAGTTAGACTTTTAAATTATACATAATTTAACCATTTAGAAACCAACGTACCTGAAACCGGTTAGAATGCCTAGATGCAACGAAAGCATCCCAAGTCTCCTAATCAATGAAAGCATATTTCTCTCTGGGGAACTGTCCTCGGTCCTCCCCGAATACATACCTACAATTTATATACTTTTAAACTAAGGATTGGTATAATTTGGCAAAGTGTTGATTAAGAATTTAAAGTCCAAATATACCTCCTGGTGAGTGTGGATTTGAACGACCTCCATCGCTCAGCAATAATACCGAGGATCTTCCTCCTCGCTGTGTCATGTGCTGGTATCTCAAAAGAATCCTACATGAAAGGAGTTAGTCCATAAAAGAGTCCTTATTATCAATTACATGAAATAATACACTAAAATAAAACTTAAATGATATCTAAGTTACCAGAATATCACTCCAAATCTAGTTCTTCACCACCTCCTCGACATTATCCCAGTCGGGGATAATAATGGACACTTTCGACCGAGCCACAACTCCCAAATAACTGCTAAACTTCGCGGCATGTGGTCCTCCAAATCTACCAGTGTATACATCGATGCAACATTTCTAACTCACTCCGGAATAATACATAATCATTTGGGCATGCATGTATTTTCTCATACTCTAAACCCATAGGACACAACACCTTTTTGGCCTCATAGTTACGATTCGGTAAGGTGTTTCCAACTGGGAGCATTTCTTTCAACAACTTCAGTAAGTCAGTGAAACTTTTATCCGTCCACCTGTTTATGGCCTTCAAATTAAACAATCACAAAACTATTGATAACCTCATGAAATTGACGCAGTTTGGATACAACAGCTGCTTAGAATCCTCACATAGAGTCGTATATACATGAGCTTTCTTAAAACCTTCTACCACCACATCACGGATCATATGCTCGAGTAGGTCATCCATGTCGACATCAGTGTCATGCATCGAGCTTCGATTTTCAGTTTGAGAGCTGGTACTTGACACTACCATATCTTCACCGTGCCATATCCAACGGGTATAACTGCGTAGAAATTCATCACACAGTAGATGGTCTCGCACCTCTTCCAAGTCTAGTCGACTTAGGTTCAAGCATTTAACACAAGGGTGGTGGTCCTATACCCATCCAGGATGACAATTGTTTTTATACGTCATTCATATATACAGGTTAGGAGCTATTTTAAAATTTGATGAAATTTCGACAACATTTCGCATTAGTCTCTAAGTACACAAAATGAGAGTGGTCAAATCAAATTCAACCACAACCAAATATGCACCCAAAGAACAACACAAAATACAAGTTACTGAAAGTTTATCAAATTTTAAAATAACTCCTAACTTGTACATACTAATGAAGTATAAAAAATAATTGTTCATCCCAAACTGTCTAAACGGGCAATTCAAGATTCAACACAAATGATGAAATTAATTAATTTAATGACCATTTGTGTCGAATCTCAAATGGGGAACTACGGTTCACTCATGCATAGCAACTTTCATACTAATTAACTAGTATATGAGCCTACGAGTTCGCAAGATTAACAACCACACACATACAATATCAATAGAAATAACATATAAGAGCAACCAACAATAACAGAAATAAAATGGATAAAAATTTAGTTAACTTTTTTCCTAAATTAGTATGATATTTTTAATTTGTGTTATTTTGAAGTAGAAGTATGGTGTTGGAGTATGGATTATGGATTATGGATTATGATGTTGGTTTATAAGACTTTTAAACTTTACACTTTTATTTAGTAATTAGTATGATGTTTTTAAATTCTGTTATTTTCAAGTAGAACTATGGTGTTGGATGATGGATTATGGATTATGAGAATTTTGAAGTTTGAACTTTTATTTTATGGATTATTGCTTATGTATGGTGTTGGATGTTGGATTATGGTTATAGATTATGTATTATGGATTATGGATTATGTATTATGGATTATTGTAGACACCATTCCCTGTCCCTTCTTTTATTATTCATGCCTTTTAGAAAGATAAAATAAAAAATTAAGAGCCCAGACCCCATCACTCCTTGGTCTCCCACGAAGCTCCATTTCCAACAACAACAGGCTCCATTTTCCAGCAGCTCCATTCTGGGCATGGCAGGAGTAAGGAAAAATTGATTCAATAATCCACTAGACCTTGTTTAAAAAACCATACAAATCAACATCAGAGGTCTTTTTTTTCTTTGGACACGGATTGAACATCTTCATCTTCTTTACTTTCACCAATCACCAAATCAAAAAACCAGAGAACAAAAAAAACTTCATCATCCCATCCCAATTCTTTTTTTCAACAGACCCAACTTCATCATCCAACAATCATCTTCCTCATTTTTATCAACAACTAAACTCAAACCCAAACAATAACCATCAATGGAAAAAAATAACAAATAAACAACACAAAATAACAAAGAGAGGAAGAAGAAGTGGTCGTCGCTGCTCCTACGCCGGCTAACCTCCGCACAGGCCATCCGACAAATACAGATACAGAGGCAACATTAACATGTTCAGCACTAATAGTTAACAACACAGGCAATATACGTTCAGCTTTAACAATGAAAAGACACACATAGAGGCAACATTGGTTCAACTTCCACTACGTACGCATTTCAATGGGGGGTTCAGGGAACAGAGGGTTCTTAGCAGCAAGTTAACGAATAACAACACGCATGACCATAGGGGTTCAGGGAACAGGGGGAACCTACCTGAATGAAGAAATAACGAAGATGCTAAACAGAGAAGGGCACGAAGCTCAGGGAACCACCAACCTTTATGCGAGTGGGGAATATGACAACCAGTGTGAAAGAAGAAGAGAAAGTGAAAATACTGAAAGGCGCGGCTTTTGAAGTTTCAGAAAAGATATATAATCACGGATCCCCTTGAAACCGTGAATATATTACACATATATTCACGGTTGGACAAACACCCGTGGATAAATGTTACCTTTATCACCACGGTTAAGACCACAACCATGGATAAATATTAATTCTATAATCACAGTTATAGAAACAACCATGGACATATAGTCCCCTGTGATTAAACCCTAAAACCTGAACTATATATCCACGGTTGGAAATATAACCGTGATTATAGACATCAAGATATATTCACGGAAAACATCAGAGTCGTGATCATACCTATCAATATATAGTCACGGTTGTGTAGTCAACCATCGATATATATTTCAGGTACTGTATATCCACGGTTGACTCCTCAACCATGATTATATATTGATGGGTACGATCACGGTTATGAAGTTAACCGTGGATATATTGTTTTCCCTGATTATATCGTTTACCTTATAATTTCAAAAATGCCATCGCGTATGTTTTTATCACTGATCCACTTTAACCCGTGATTATATCCCGTTGTTATATCCAATTTTTGCACTAGTGACTATAAATATAGTGCTTTACCAAAGGAAAATGTGTACCTTTTAAGTAAGAATCATAACCAAGTTTTACCTTGCTGACTTAAATTTTTATTAGACTCATAAGCTTCTTATTTTAATTTATTGCTCCAAATTTAGAGATAAAAGTTGTTACTTCCATGCTCTTGGATTGAGAGTTTTAGGTGTGACATCCCTTGGTCAACTAAGATAATTCTTACACTAGGTTGCCTCAATTGACTAAGAGCATCACGTAAAAGTTGTAAAAATAAGAAAGCTTTTTTGTATGTAAGAAAAGAAATGTAATTATAAAACATAAACATGGTGGATTGTCATATATCATTAATAACATTAGTTCATTATAAAATTCAACATGGAGTATATACTCAAAATGAAATCAGGGGCAAGCAGGCTTCCATAAGATAACAAAATACAACTGAACAATCTAATACAAAGGACAACTGGACTGACCTAACACAGGTTCATCCCAAAACATGATCCACTACCGCCAATATTCAATGCAAATCTTTCTTCCATGGGAATCCTAATTCGGAGTATAGCTTTGACTAGGAATCCTCATGATCAAAAGGACAAGGGGATCTCTGGAGGGGCCAAGGTTTCCTCGGGCTCTAACTTCTAAAACAAATAGAAGCAACCCTGATGAGGTCGTTAGTAGCCTTGCTCATGTCCACATACTCACCAAGGTCACCATACATGTAGCAGCAGAAAACGTGATGAAGAAAAGCAGGAGACGTGTCCCACTCGTAACGGGCTAAGAAATGCTCCATCATAGGTGAATCTCAAACTTCTGTTTCCTCGTCTTGTTCCAATAAGAGCTCCTCAGGTTCTTCCTTGAGTCTTCATTAGGTTCTTCTTCCTCGACCGGTTCCTCTGGCGTATGAACTGTAACAGCCTTGAATTTTGGGACAGGATCCTAGACTCATAGGAATCCTGAGAATGCTCTGTTAGGCTTTCTGTGAAAAGCTTAAGGCTTCAGCCTGTTCCTTAAGCTGCTCTAGTATAAGAAAATAGTGTAAAAAGAAAACAATTCAGACATAACTATGAGATCTAGAGATCTTGAGAGAGTGTGAGTAATAAGGAGTCCAGTTTAAGGAAATGAGGAAATAATAATGATAATAATATTTAATATTTTTAAATTAAAAATAGTATATTGATTTAACATTAATTAATATTTAATGATAATAATTCTGTTTGATTAGGTATTAATTAGTTAATAATATTTTCTTCTTGCTAATAACATTTAATTTGATATAACAATGGTTAATAATATTTAATATATAATACTTAATTTTAATATTTGATAATTAATTTAATCAATATTTATTTATTTATTTATTTATTTTGAATATATATAATAATAGTTATTAATAATATTTGATTATTTAATTTTAATATTTAATAAAATTTAATTATTTTATAAAATTTGAATTTATATATATGGAAATAATTAATATTTAATATTTAATTTAATATTTAGTTAATAATTATCTGTTTATTTATTTCAATATTATAATTGGTTAATAATTATTTATTTTAGTTAATAATTATATTTAATTATAAAATAGTGACGGGTTCTCAATTTTAAATGTGGGACCTAGTAAACGATTTGATTCTGACGATTTAGCTGAGACTAGTGATCCTATAGGGAAACTAGTTCTGTTAGGACCCTCTTGTAGTAAATTGAGGAACTAAGTAATTGTACTTTGAAACCCTCTTATTTAATTCCTTTAATCTGCACACACTTCACTCGAAAAATCATAACTCTTTCATATGTGTCTGATTCATGTGATTTTGGTCACATAATTTTTCTAACAAAATTCTCTACGACTTTCATGTGACCTTAAAGGCTAGATCTTCCCCAATTGGTACAGTTTTAATAATCTTTTCAAGCTTGATCCTGACCCGTAACAACAAGGTGCAGTTTCACGAAAACGCACATATCTCCCTTATATAATGCCAAACCTACTTCATTCTTTTTCTATGGTTTTGTATTAAAAAACTTTATAATTTTCATGCAGGGCTCAAAACCCAATTCCCGAAGCCCTGGCCTCCACAAATTTATCTTTTCAGCCTTTAATAATTTGGAAGCCCCAGGAGCTCTTTACCTTGGTTTGGGCACAAGTTTGGCTACAATGATTGGATTTTTATGTATGATATATCAAATGAAAGAGGAAATCAAGATCTATAATCTTTGTGTTGATAGTTTTTCCAAATTCTCACCCCATGAAATATTGTAGATTTATTAAAAATAGGTTCCGAAAAGGTAACTAGTTGTCGTGTATTCAATTTTCGATACCCTAAATTATGATTCTAGCCACTATTTTCTGACACCATCTCCACGCGACAACTCCCCCCCACACACACCTCCACCTTATGCCACCAGCCTTCCTTACGTGCACTCCTACAACCATTCTTTTCTCTCTTAATTCATCATCATCCATTACAACATTTCATTCCTTTTTCTCTCACAGCAACAACAGGTCCCATTTCTTTTCTTCTTTGATTCTTCTAGGTCTAGCAGGCACTACACTCTCCTTTTTTATTAGCCTCACTGCCACCTAGAGCAACCACGAAACCCACTATTATTTTCCTCTCCTCACGGCTTCATCATCCATGGCCACCACCACCTCTCAAATTCACCTTCTCCTTCCAAATTCCACCATGACCAGCAGCTGCCACCACCTAGAACCACCATCGTTGGCTTCTATCCATCACCATGAACCACCATCCAAGGCTATCTCCACCTCTTCTTCAAGATCATGGCCCTTTTTTCACAATTTGGTAAGGGATCAACGTCTTTTTTCTGTTTTGATCTCAATTTTGTATTTCCTTCTATTTTCTCCTTCTGTTTCTGAGCCTGTGTGGATGTTTTCCCTTGATCCATGGCTGGTCATGACTTGTCTCACTCTTTTGTGCATTGCATGTTAGGTTTCAAAGGCCCCGGGAGCGGTTTGGAGCAATCGATAAGGTTTAATCGGCGATCAGTAAATTTTTAGCGCTCGATTCCCTTGTCTCTCTTAAAAATATGAGTTACTTGTAAGGTAAAGGCAGTCTCTTTTTGTTTGATTGCATTTTTTATTGTCCCATATCATTTCTATGGTTCCGATGATAACCCCTTTGAGTTTCGTTGTGATCCGACGGTCCGATTTTAAGTTAAGCCATTTTTAATTACTGCTGGTGATTTTATAATTATTTTTAAGTGTGTGTATGTATTTTTACTATTTATCATAAAGCACGCATCAAAAATCATCTACCTGTTTAATTGTTACGGGAGTTCGTGACCCCGTTGTAGAGATTTGGCAGTTACCGGAATTTATTGTAGGCCTGGTAGTATTTTTAAAATTTGGTATGTAATTAATTATTAATTTTATTTGTATGTTTGTAATTGTTTTGGTAAGCCCGCTAATTGAAGTAATTTATCTAGTCCAAGTTTCTGGAGCGCCCTTGAAGATATCACGTGTTTCGAGAAATTTCGCCAAATTACACTCGATCGCGTTCTATTTCAAGTTCATTTTAAATTTTGTGACATCAATGATTTTAAAGAAAGTATCAAATGAATTTTTATAAATTAAAAGGGATTTAATAAAGAAATGGGTAACAAAAACTAATTGGAAATAATAAGTATTAATAATACATTAGAATTTGAAGAAATAATGATTTTAAAGTATTTTACAAGAAAATTTCATAATATAGGTATTTTAAACTATCAAATAAATTTTGGAAATGGTAACTAGGTATTTAAGAATTAAAAAGGAGATTTGGACTCATATTAAGAATAACGATAATTTAGATTTAGTAACAAAACTATATAGGTATATGTTAGGTAAATAATTTAACTAGGAATAGTTAGTAAATAGAATAGTTACTTAGGTAATAATGGTGTTAGTCATAGGTAATCATGATACATCACTAAAAACAAGGTAAAATGATTGATAGATACAAATTAGGGATTTAACTAGTTAAGAATAACATTTCACCTGTAAGGCAAATAAGAAGAGGAATTTTAATCTAGTTTTAAAAGAAATGGAAGTAATAATGTAAGTTTGCTATTTTAAGAGCAACTAGGCTAATTTTACTAAAATAGAGTTTAGTAACAAAAATTTAGCCTTAGGAGAAGAATATATATATATATATATATATTTGTATGTATATGTGTGTGTGTGTGGTTTTTATAAGGTTACTAATAGTAAATATTTAATCGATAAGTACCTTTTAATAACTAGTAACTAAAATATATTTCAAAAGATAGACATGCTTACAAAATCTAATAAGGGCTATTAAGTAAACAATGCTTTTTGAAAAGAAATAAAAGTAACCTTATGTATCCACCTGGCTAGTATATATATATATATATATATATATATTCCTTAATACGAATTATTTAATAGCCACCAAAGCATAAAATAAAATCCAAGGATATACTTTGGTAAGCATAATGTTTGGATGATTATGCGTGGTTGATTGTTTATGCGTGATTGACTAAGTGATATAAATCTACTTGTTAGTAGTCATGTGATGAGTGGACTACATGTCTCTATATGCTTATAAGCCTGATGGAACATGTGATGAAATGGATGAAATATGTTGTGATGCATTAGTAATTTATAAAGTAATGAAATGATGAAAAGAAACGAGTCACGGTAGAGGTCCTAATATGATATGAAATTAGAGCGATGTGGTTGAGATTGAAGAGATATTGATATGTTGAAATATTGGATAATACCCCGAAGATTGTTGGATGTTAACACTCAACCATTTTCATTCTTAATTATCAAAGGATAAACATTTTAAATAAGTGATAAGAAATAATAATAATAATAATAATAATAATAATAATAATAATAATAACTTATAGGAATATAGGAAAATAAATAAAGCTGATAGATTATAGCCAATAGGAACCCAGTATACACCCACCTGATCAGAATAACCATACCTTTCAAATAAATTTATCCAATAATATTAAGACTGATACCCTAAGCAATTTAGAATAAATTCCTAGTAATAATTAAGAGTGCAAGAGATTTTCTCAGAGTTAAGAATGAAAATGGACTATAGAGAAGTCTCTACCGATAACGAGTTGACAAAATGAAATATATCTAGTACATGCATCATTTACACGTGATCTAATAAAGACTAGAGAACACAATGAGGGGTACAAGTGTCAGAGTAACCTTGTCTGATAAGGATATGGATTTGGATGGGCCGAGAGAAAGGAAGATGGTAGGGTAGGAACCAAAGAGGCTAAAAAAGAGCTATGGTGGCGAGAGTAGCGCTGTAGGAGTTCCTCCAGTGATCGATTGATGTACCGAAGCCAGACCTCTAACTCTCAAATCTCTTTAGTTTAGTAATCTTAGCCACTTCGGACCTAAACTCTTCTTACATTTTCTGACACCGGGGCACCTGCTCAGTAGAGAGCCTTCCCGCATCAGCCAATACAGACTCCATGTAACATCCCAAATTTTAAAATAGAAAATAAATTAAGGAAATAAATATTGGATAATTGAATTCGAACTAATTAATGTCCCAAAATATTAGAAATAATTTAATATGGATTTTCAGAGACTGTTAATGAATTATTGAGACCGGATAAGCAGAAAACTAACCCAGATGAAGTATGGGTGTTAGACCAAGTATCTCCGATTGAGATGCCATTGGTCAGGGCTGTAGATAATATTATTGGGAATCCAAATATATATTCGGAAAAAATTTTAGAATAAGTATTGAGCCCGAACAGAGAACCTGTTTGTTTAAAAATGAAAGAGTTAAATGAAAGATTAAAAATTTAAAAATAAAACCACACTTTTTCACTATCATTTTCGTTCAAATGCTGAACCATTTTGGCAAACACTCTCTTCTTCTTCTCCTTCATTTCTTCTTCTTCTCCTTCCAAAAACTAAGCAAGTGGTGTGCCCATTCTTCTCCTCCATGTTTGTTTTCTCTATGCTTGAAGGAGGTGACATTGATTTGAAGCCCTCCTTCCTTCTCCCTCAATTTTCGTCACCCATCTTTCTCCTTCTAAAGCTCATTGTTGTGTATTAGTAGAGGTAAATTTCTCTCCTTTTACATTGAGTTTATGCCCTAGGTTTTAGGTTTTTAAGGTTTAAGAGAGTAATAAATGTGTGTGGTTGTTGCGAGAAGCATTTAATATAGAAACCCTAAGGTGGGGGTGGTCTTAAATGTAAGCTTAATGGATCATAAATGGGTTACACGAAAATAGTATTAGAGAATGATAAATATTGATGTGTATTTATGATATGGGTGGGTTTTCACAGAACCCTAACTTATGATTTTGGGGGGGATATGTAATATAGATAGGGTTAGCATTTATTGATGACGGAAGTGTTATAAATGATGAAGTAGTGGCATTTAATGATGATTTACAATGCTGATGAGAAGTCATAAATGGAAAACTCACTAAGGTGTTGGTGGGAAATTAATGTATGTGGTGACCTAATAAATGGGGTTGTTGTATTGGTAATAATGAATGGTGATTTAAGGGAAGGAATTCTCGAAGCCTAAATGGGAAAATGAATGAAACCTATAAATAGCATCTACATGATAAAAATCATGAGTACACATATGTATATGTATGTTGAAATGGTGTTTGAATGAATGATTGATGTGGCCCTATAATTGATTAGTGTAGGGCTTGATAATACTTATGAGGCGGGAACATCAAACCCGGAAGTTTACTTCTCTTGAGGTAGGAGAGGGGTGTATTTTCTAAATGTATGAGAACTTGTATGATCATAATAATATGTATTGATGTAATGTGGTATGTTTCGTTGAATGGATGTAGTATCATATGTATGTGATGAGAAATTGCGTTAGATTCTTATAGTGAATGATTGTGGATAAGACCTTATTGAGGTTAAGATTGGTATAATATGTAATGACATGATATGGATTCCATGTGTGGCTTGATGAATATTTGAAATCCTTGACTTAATGATTCTTGAATATTATGATTGGAATATATACATATGTTTGAATATGTGGAATTAACATGGTAATTGAGCAGGAGTATACCCTGGATGAAGGGGTGAGATAACCTAAATGAGATTGAGGCATGCATGAGCATTGTTGCATACATAGTATGGCATGCATATCATGATGATGTTGAAAAGTGGTTGCGATCACTTGATGTTGGAATATAAAGGGCTTGTGAGTTCCTGTGATTATTGGACCAGTGGTTGCGATCACCTGGTATTTGAAATGAAAGGCCCTACGGGACCATTGAGATTATATGCCCGTGGTTGCGATCATAAGGCGGGAGTACCCCTTGCGAGGCGACAAACCATTATGAATTGTTGAACGTGGTTGCGATCACGAGAAAGCACCTTGTGAGGCTACTAGAGGGAGTACCCCTTGCGAGGCGGGAAACCAATGTGAATGAAGGAATGATTATGGTGGTTGAGATCACCTAAGGAAATGAAATTGGATCCGTTCATACGCATCTTAAACACTAGCATGTGCATTAGCCATAGAAGCATGGCATAGAGTGACACCCTGTTGAGGAGATTGTGTATGGAGTAGATGGAACTCTCTTTTAATTACTAACTGTAATTAGGTCAATGATTGGTGTGACCTTATGAATTTTGATGGATACATGTGTTTAGTGAATTTGATGAATGATTGGTTTTGTGCTAATTGAACTTCTCTTAGGAAGAAGATGTTTAATATTGCATTCATGTATATATTGTCACAATTTTTAGATTTTCATCATTGAGAAAGTATACTCACTCTCCATGTGGTATATCTTTTTAGCTCCTATGTTGTAGGGCTTGCCTATGGAGCTATTGTATGGAGAAGAGGTGTGAAGGAAGCCTATTTTGGGTAGAGAATGCCTTGGTCGGTAATTGTTTTGGGTTTATGGGTTCTACTTGAATATTTGTAATGTATATAGTCATAATGAATGTTTTGTATAGCCAAGGATTGGTATAGACATTAGTATGGATGATGAATAGACAATGTTGATTATAGAAGGTCATGTAGGAAAATGAGAGCCCAGAGTTTATGGTTCATTTTCATTAATGACCTTGGCTTTATTCGGATAATGAAAATGAAGCTTGTGTAGTTAAAACTTATGGAGGAATGATAGTTTACATGAAATATTACATTTTATAGATCATGCTGAGTAGTAAGTTAGATTAAAATGTAATTCATGAATTGGAAGGTAAATTTTTGAGTAAGATAGATTGGAACAAGTTTTAAATGCTGAATATAATGAATGAGATGTGATGAATTGAACTGGAATGGATTAAATTGAGTTTTGGTATGAGGTGTTGTTTGATTTCTTCATTTCCTGCGTTTTTACTAAGAATCTCGCTCAAGAGAGATGGGTTCTCGCTCAAGCGAGAATCCCCCCTGCATGACATTTGGTTACTGGCCAAATCTTGCTTAGGCGAGAGTGTATCTCGCTCAAGCGAGACTGCCCTGGCATCAGTGGTTGGCTATTGGAGGAAAATCACCCAGGCGAGTTGGGTCTCGCCCGAGCGAGAGGGAGGGGATTCGCCACTGGTCAAATTTCGCTTGAGCGAAAGGCTTTTGGAGGTGGCATTCGCTCGAGCGAGTGAGCGTTGGGTAGATTTTGGATGATTTTCGCCTGTGCTCGCCTGCTTCGCCCAAGCGACTTCTGAGGATCTCGCTCAAGTGAGATGGGGTTCACTCAAGCGAGTCGGCCCCTGATCCTTCTCTTATTTCTTTCGCTTAGCTTGCCCTATGTCTCACCTGAGCGCTCCCTTGGGACTCGTTCAAGCGAGTGTGGTTCTCGCTTGATCGAGGGATGTCCTGGTCCTCCAAATTGTATTGCCTTGATCACTTTTCATTTTCTTTATATACGACCTTTATCCTAAACCAACTTATGAGCCCTTTGGATGTATTTTAAGGTCATTAATCCTTATGATGTTTAACCTCTTCAAATCCAATCATATAGCAACATTTTTTAAATAAATTTTCCGCTATTTCCAATTGAGAATTCCTCAATAGTTATTTTCCTTAACTTACCTTCTCATATCTTCATATATGAGTTAGGTCTTTTTAGATCTAGGATATTGAATGACAGCTTCACCACTTATGATTTTCATAAATTAATGATGTTAAAATCGTGAAAAATTTACCCCTATTTTTGGGGTGTCACAACCTGGTATTAGAGTATTATTTGCTCTTTACTGTTGTGAACAATTATTATTCTTAGAGTATGACATGCATCTAAAGAATGATTGCCATTTTTGCTTGACTATGTATGAATTGACTATGGATTAAATGTGATTGCTATAAGTTCGGCCAAGCTTTCTTCACACTATTCCCCCTCAATGATGAATTCTTATGTTTTATGAATGCATGCGACACCATGATATGATGATATGCTTTTTTGAGCTTTGATATGAATTGGTTGATATTGGACTCCATGATGGAGGGCCATAACTTAATTTTTATGATGGAGTACTATAGTATGAAACTGTAGAGGGGTTTATGAACGAGTTTACTGATGATAGTTGAATCTCATGTTATGATTATAGATATTGAGATGGCCCGTCGTCGTCAAGATAATGATGACGCTATAGCTAGAGCTTTGAATCGTTTTGCGGACCTCCTTGAGTCACAAAACCGTGATAGACAAGAAACGGAAAGGCAACATGCTCTCACCATTCAAGGTACTCAAGGCCTTGACATGTTCTTGAAGTGGAAACCATCTGAGTTTCATGGTGGATTTAGACTTGAACAAGCCTATGTTTGGATCCAAGATGTTGAGTGGATCTTCGATAATTTCGAATACGCTAAGCTCCAGAAAGTGGAATATGTTGTTTTTATGCTGAGGGATGAAGCCGAGACATGGTGGAGACTCACCAAGAGTAGAATGATTGCTGCTACTATTCCCTTGATTTGGGAAAATTTTAAGTTTGAACTCATAAGAAAGTATGTGCCCGAAAGCTATAAGAGTAAGAAGGAGCTTAAATTCATGGAACTCAAGCAAGGCACAATGACGGTGGAAGAGTATGCTTCCAAATTTGAGGAACTTTATGAATTCTACCCTCCTTATTAACAAGAGGAAACCGAAGCCTCCAAGTGGGTAAAGTTTGAGAACGGCCTATGCCCTGATATTCAAAGGGCCATTTGTCATCAAGAAATCCGAAGCTTCACGGTACTTGTGAATAAGTGCCGTATTTATGAGGAACATGCTCCCCCTCATTATTCCAAATTTGACTCTAAGTTGAAGGGTCAATCTTTCAGTTTCAAGAGGCAAGGAAATTTCAGAAGGGGACGTTTTAAGAGGGGTGCTCATTCTAATGTCCAAGCTAGAGGTGGTGGACATGGTAACACTTTTGATCGGGGCAATGCAAATGCCAATGGGCCGAAATGCTATAGGTGTGGTGGTCCACACTATGTTCGTGAATGTGTGCACCGTGACGACGTGGTATGCTTTAATTATGATCAGGTGGGACATATCCGTCCTGCATGCCCTATGCTTACAAGACTGAGTCCGATGCAAGCTAATATTCCCAACCATGCTAGTACACCCGTTCGTGTGAACCGCGGAGGCCACAAAGGTGGTCAGGGCCGTGGTAATGGAAACAATGGTGGCCGAAATGGTGGCTGTGGTGGCTATAATGGTAGGAGGCATGGTAACGGTCAAGGTAACGGCGATGGTGCTCACGATGGAAATAGGAACAGTGGAAATCTCCAGCCAAATGCCGGAAGGGTGTTCGCGGTGACCGGTGAGGAAGCAGCACAAACAGATAATTTAGTTGGAAGTAAGTGTGAAATAATCGGAAATTTAGTTCATATCATTTATGATTCGGGTGCAACCCACTCTTTTATATCCGGGGATTGTGTTCGGCGATTGAGATTACCGATATGTTTAATAAAAAATGCCCTAGTGGTTACCACCCCAACCGGTACTTGTCTCAGATCGGTTAACCGGTGTGATAAGTTGATATGCTCCTAGAAGGGAGAAGATTCATTGTGTCTTTCATTTGCCTGCCTCTGAAGGGATTGGAGATCATTCTTGGTATGGATTGGCTCTCCGCCAATAAAGTTTTGGTTGACTGTCAGCAGCGGACTGTCATTTTCCCTTCTTCTGATGTGGGGAAATTTGATGTGCAAGGTATAGCTCAACTTTTCATATTACTATCTCTTGCCGGTGGGACAAATAATCTCGATCCCCTTAATATCCCGGTGGTGTCAGAGTTTTTGGATGTGTTTCCCGAGGAGATACCCGATTTACCGCCTCCACGGGAGGTTGAATTTACTATCGATCTTGTACCTGGCGCGAAACCGGTATCTATCGCTCCTTGTAGGATGTCTCCTATGGAGTTGGCTGAACCTAAGAAGCAAGTTGAGGAGCTACTTGAGAAGGAGTTTGTTCGACCCAGTGTGTCACCCTAGGGGGCTCCTGTTTTACTGGTCAAGAAGAAGGATGGAACCATGTGGTTATGTGTTGACTACCGCCAATTGAACAAGCTGACAATAAAGAATAGATATCCTTTACCTCGTATTAATGATCTGTTGGATCAATTAAGAGGTGCGGTGGTGTTTTCAAAGATTGACTTGCGTTCTGGTTACCATCAAATTCGGGTGAGAACCGAAGACATTCCGAAGACTGCTTTTAGGACGCGATATGGCCATTATGAGTATGTTGTAATGCCATTCGGAGTGACTAATGCTCCAGCGGTGTTCATGAGCTACATGAACTATATCTTTCACGAATACTTGGATCGCTTTGTTGTAGTATTCATCGATGATATCCTAGTGTATTCCAAGAGCCGCGAGGAACACGAGGAACATCTGAAGGTTATGCTGAATATTCTTAGAGAGAACCAGTTGTATGCTAAGCTCTCTAAATGCGAATTCTGGTTGTCGAGCGTCCAGTTTCTTGGTCATGTGATATCTGAAGAAGGTGTTTCGATGGATCCTTCCAAGGTTGAAGCCGTTATGGCATGGCCTAGACCTATATCGGTTACAGAAATCTGGAGTTTCCTCGGACTTACCGGTTATTATCAGAGGTTCATCGAAGGTTTTTCTTGTCTAGCTAAACCTTTGACAAACTTGACAAGGAAGAACCAACCTTTTGTATGGACGGTTGAATGTAAGAGATGCTTTAAAGAGTTAAAGATGAGGCTGACTTCTGCGCTATCTTGGCATTGCCTGATTTACAAGAAGACTTTATGGTGTACTGCGATGCTTCTAAGCATGGACTTGGGTGTGTTTTGATACAGAAAAAATGTGTTATAGCTTATGCTTCACGCCAGTTGCGACCTCATGAAGTTAATTACCCGACTCACGACTTGGAATTAGCGGCGGTTGTGTTCGCCTTGAAGATTTGGTGTCATTATCTCTATGGTTCGAGATTCATGGTCTTTAGTGACCATAAATGCTTGAAATACCTCTTTGATCAGAAAGAATTGAATATACGCCAAAGGAGATGGATGGAATTCCTGAAGGACTATGATTTTAAATTGATGTACCATCCGGGGAAAGCTAATGTTGTTGCTGATGCTCCTAGTCGGAAGTCCTTGCATGTGTCGGCCATGATGGTCAAGGAATTCGAGTTGATTGAGGAATTTCGGAATTTGAATGTTAGAACCGAAGTACAATCTCCCAAGAAGCTATGTTTTGCTACCTTAAAGATATGCAATGAGTTTTTAGAACTTGTAAAGGAGAAACAAAGAGATGATGAATATTTACAAGAGATGAGGAGATCTCAAAGCGAAGGGAAAAATTTATTTCTTGTAGAAGGTGTTGATGGCTTATGGCGATTAAAAGGTCGTGTGTATGTGCCTTCATTTGGAGATTTGAGACACACGGTGCTTGAGGAAGCACACAAAAGCATTTTTAGCATTCACCCTGGTGCGACCAAGATGTACTAAGATGTAATGAAGAATTTTTGGTGGCCCGGAATGAAACGTGATATTGCCAACTTTGTAGCTTCGTGCCTTACTTGTCAGAAGGAAAAGGTAGAGCATCAGAGACCTTCGGGTACTTTGAGACCACTTGATATCCTCATTTGGAAGTGGGATGCAATTGCTATTGACTTAGTGTCTGGTTTTCCAAGAACGAGGTCCAAATGTGATGGAATTTGGGTGATTGTGGATCGTTTGACAAAGTATGTGCATTTTCTACCAATCAGTATGAAGAGTTCCTTGCAGGATTTGGCACAATTATACATCAAAGAAATTATGAGGTTACATGGTGTGCCATCAAGTATTGTTTCTGATCGTGACCCCCGATTCACTTCCCGATTTTGGGGAAGCTTACATGAAGCAATGGGTTCAAAATTGAAGCTAAGCTCAGCGTACCATCCTCAGACTGATGGACAATCTGAGAGGACTATTCAGAGTTTAGAGGACTTATTATGTGCTTGTGTGTTAGAGCACGGCGGTTCGTGGGAGAAATATTTGCCCTTGATTGAATTCACCTATAACAAAAGTTTCCACTCTAGTATCGGTATGGCACCATATGAGGCGTTATATGGAAGAAGGTGTTGAACCCCTTTATGTTGGTTAAAAGTCGGAGAGAACTTGGCCTTAGGGCCTGAGATTGTTGAGGAAACCACTGAACAGATTAAGATGATCCGAGAGAAGATGAAAATAGCTCAAGACCGGCAGAAGAGCTATTATGACAAAAGAAGGAAGCCACTTGAATTTCAAGTTGACGATCATGTGTTCTTACGAGTCTTGCGTGACAAGGGTATTGGAAGAGCTTTGAAGAGCAGAAAATTGAGCCCTAAATTCATCAGACCTTATGAGATCTTGGAGCGGATTGGAGATGTTGCTTATCGGATTGCGCTCCCTCCACATCTTGCAAACCTACATAACGTGTTCCACGTATCGTAGTTGCAGAAGTATGTTCACGATCCTTTGCACGTGATCTCTATTGATGATGTTGATGTGTGGGACGACTTGTCCATTCCTCCCGTTTTGGTCCGTATCGTCGAGTATTCTGTGAAGAGGTTGCGGAATAAAATGGTACCCTTGGTGAAAGTAGCATGGAAGCATGGAAACGTGGAGACACTCACCTGGGAACACGAAGATGATATCCGTGAACGGTACCCTCACATATTCGAATCCGGTATGTCAAAATTCGAGGATGAAATTTCTGTTAGGTGGGGTTGATTGTAACATCCCAAATTTTAAAATAGAGAATAAATTAAGGAAATAAATATTGGATAATTGAATTTGAACTAATTAATGTCCCAAAATATTAGAAATAATTTAATATGGATTTTTGGAGACTGTTAATGAATTATTGAGACCGGATAAGCAAAAAAATAACCCGGATGAAGTATGGGTGTAGGACCAAGTATCTCTGATTGAGATGCCATTGGTCAGGGCTGTAGATAATATTATTGGGAATCCAAATATGTATTCGGAAAAAATTTTAGAATAAGTATTGAGCCCGAACAGAGAGCCTGTTTGTTTAAAAATGGAAGAGTTAAATGAAAGATTAAAAATTTAAAAATAAAACCACACTTTTTCACTCTCATTTTCGTTCAAATACTGAACCATTTTAGCAAACACTCTCTTCTTCTTCTCCTTCATTTCTTCTTCTTCTCCTTCTAAAAACTAAGCAAGTGGTGTGCCCATTCTTCTCCTCCATTTTCGTTTTCTCTAAGCTTGAAGGAGGTGACATTGATTTAAAGCCCACCTTCCTTCTCCCTCAATTTTCGTCACCCATCTTTCTCCTTCTAAAGCTCATTGTTGTGTATTGGTAGAGGTAAATTTCTCTCCTTTTACTTTGAGCTTATGCCCTGGGTTTTGGGTTTTTAAGGTTTAAAAGAGTAATAAATGTGTATGGTTATTGGGAGAAGCATTTAATATGGAAACCCTAAGGTGGGGGTGGTCTTAAATGTAAGCTTAATGGATCATAAATGGGTTACACAAAAATAGTATTAGAGAATGATGAATATTGATGTGTATTTATGATATGGGTGGGTTTTCATAAAACCCTAACTTGTGATTTTGGGGGGGATGTGTAATATAGATAGGGTTAGCATTTATTGATGACGGAAGTGTTATAAATGATGAAGTAGTGGCATTTAATGATGATTTACAATGCTGATGAGACGTCATAAATGGAAAACTCACCAAGGTGTTGGTGGGAAATTAATGTATGTGGTGACCCAATAAATGGGGTTGTTGTATTGGTAATAATGAATGGTGATTTAAGGGAAGGAATTCCCGAAGCCTAAATGGGCAAATGAATGAAACCTATAAATAGCATCTACATGATAAAAATCATGAGTACACATATGTATATGTATGTTGAAATGGTGTTTGAATGAATGATTGATGTGGCCCTATAATTGATTAGTTTAGGGCTTGATAATACTTGTGAGGCGGGAACATCAAACCCGGAAGTTTACTTCTCTTAAGGTAGGAGAGCGGTGTATTTTCTAAATGTATGAGAACTTGTATGATGATAATGTATGTATTGATGTAATGTGGTATGTTTCCTTGAATGGATGTAGTATCATATGTATGTGATGAGAAATTGAGTTAGATTCTTATAGTGAATGATTGTGGATAAGACCTTATTGAGGTTAAGATTGGTATAATGTGTGATGACATGATATGGATTCCATGTGTGGCTTGATGAATATTTGAAATCCTTGACTTAATGATTCTTGAATATTATGATCAGAATATATACATATGTTTGAATATGTGGAATTAACATGGTAATTAAGTAGGAGTATACCCTGGATGAGAGGGTAAGATAACCTATATGAAATTGAGGCATGCATGAGCATTATTGCATACATAGCATGGCATGCATATCATGATGATGTTGAAAAGTGGTTGCGATCACTTGATGTTGGAATATAAAGGGCTTGCCAGTTCCTGTGATTATTGGACCGATGGTTGCGTTCACCTGGTATTTGAAATGAAAGGCCCTGCGGGACCATTGAGATTGTATGCCCGTGGTTGCGATCATGAGGCGGGAGTACCCCTTGCGAGGCGGGAAACCAATGTAAATGAAGGAATGATTATGGTGGTTGTGATCACCTAAGGAAATGAAATCGGATCCATGCATACGCATCTTAAACACTAGCATGTGCATTAGCCATAGAAGCATGGCATAGAGTGGCATCCTGTTGAGGAGATTGTGTGTGGAGTAGGTGGAACTCCCTTTTAATTACTACCTGTAATTAGGTCAATGATTGGTGTGACCTTGTGAATTTTGATGGATACATGTGTTTAATGAATTTGATGAATGACTGGTTTTGTGCTAATTGAACTTCTCTTGGGAAGAAGATGTTTAATATTGCATTCATGTATATATTATCACAATTGTTAGATGTTCATCATTGAGAAAGTATACTCACTCTCCATGTGGTATATCTTTTTAGCTCCTGTGTTGTAGGGCTTGCCTATGGAGCTATTGTATGGAGAAGAGGTGTGAAGGAAGCCTATTTTGGGTAGAGAATGCCTTGGCCGGTAATTGTTTTGGGTTTGTGGGTTCTACTTGAATATTTGTAATATATATAGTCATAATGAAAGTTTTGTATAGCCAAGGATTGGTATAGACATTAGTATGGATGATGAATAGACAATGTTGATTATAGAAGGTCGTGTAGGAAAATGAGAGCCCAGAGTTTATGGCTCATTTTCATTAATGACCTTGGCCTTATTCGGATAATGAAAATGAAGCTTGATGTATTAAAACTTATGGAGGAATGATAGTTTACATGAAATATTGCATTTTATAGATCATGCTGAGTAGTAAGTTAGATTGAAATGTAATTCATGAATTAGAAGGTAAATTTATAAGTAAGATAGATTGGAACAAGTTTTAATTGTTGAATCTAATGAATGAGATGTGATGAATTGAAGTGGAATGGATTAAATTGAGTTTTGGTATGAGGTGTTGTTTGATTTCTTTATTTCCTGCGTTTTTACTAATAATCTCGCTCAAGCGAGATGGGTTCTCGCTCAAGCGAGAATCCCCCCTACATTACATTTGGTTAATGGCCAAATCTCGCTTAGGCGAGAGTGTGTCTCGCTCAAGTGAGACTGCCCTGTCATCAGTGGTTGGCTATTGGAGGAAAATCGCCCAGGCGAGTTGGGTCTCGCCCGAGTGAGAGGGAAGGGATTCACCATTGGTCAAATTTCGCTTGAGCGAAAGGCTTTTAGAGGTGGCATTCGCTCGAGCGAGTGAGCGTTGGGTAGATTTTTGACGATTTTCGCCAGCACTCGCTTGCTTCGCCCAAGTGACTTCTGAGGATCTCGCTCAAGCGAGATGGGGCTTGCTCAAGCGAGTCGGCTCCGGATCCTTCTCTTATTTCTTTCTCCCAGCTCGCCCTATGTCTCGCCCGAGCGCTCCCTTGGGACTCGCTCAAGTGAGTGTGGTTCTCGCTTGAGCGAGGGATGTCCTGGTCCTCCAAATTGTATTGCCTTGATCATTTTTCATTTTCTTTATATACGACCTTTATCCTAAACCAACTTATGAGCCCTTTGGATGTATTTTAAGGTCATTAATCCTTATGATGTTTAACCTCTTCGAATCCAATCATATAGCAACAATTTAAATAAATTTTTCGCTGTTTCCAATTGAGAATTCCTCAATAGTTGTTTTTCTTAACTTACATTCTCATATCTTCATATATGAGTTAGGTCTTTTTAGATCTAGGATATTGAATGACAGCTTCACCACTTATGGTTTCCATAAATTAATGATGTTAAAATCATGAAAAATTTACCCCTATTTTCGGGGTGTCACACTCCGTCCGCCTTTGGAGCCACTATCCTGTTATGGAGCACCTTTATAGAGTCCACCACCTTTATGGAGGATATGGGGCTTGATCCTTGTGTTGGATCTTGGGAGTACCCTGGGCTGGGATCCCCAACGGCTCGGCAGTAGCGCCTCGAGAACTAGCTGAGAAACAGTGCAAACCTAGTGTACTTCGACTCGACTTGGTATTCCTATGGTCGTTGAGAACCAAGTCACAATCATCGTTGGCCACAAAGTGTGGTCAGATGGATATATATATTTGCAGACCTGGATGTCCTGATTACCCTTGTGTTGTAGAGGGCTTGGTGGGCTCTGCCACTCTAGTGCGGAAACGTTATCTCTAGTGGTAGCCTGCGTAGGACGAGTTCTGATATGATATGATGATCAGATTGTTTTGGGCCCACATGCATCATAATGACTACTCATGAGGATTATAAACTACATTCTTGAATGAACTTGTGTTTGATTGTGATTATGAATGTTATTCTAGTGGCCTCCTATAACTCAAGATGGGGGTGAATTGAGTTTTTCTAAATTAATTTATTAGATGCACTTTATTTAAAATTTCAATGCTTAAGATGATAAAGTACAAAATAGAGTTAATAATGGACAACAGATTAAGTAAATATAAAACAGAGAGTAGGGTTAAGAGATTGCAAACAGTGTTTTATACTGGTTCGGCCAACCACTGCCTACGTCCAGTCTTCTCAAGATCCTCTAGAGGAATTCACTATTATCACAATAGTACAACGAACCTTCCACACCTTGGCACAACCCTGCCCTTGTGTGAAACTTCTTTACAACAACAAAAGTCTTACTACTTTTGTTTACAACCTTTGGGAGTGTTTCCCAAAACAACAAAATATCTCATAATTGAAGAAAGTAATCAAAGGAGCACTCTCTTTCTCAGAGCATATGAACAAATTGAAGAGCAATAATAAGTAAAAACTCTACTTAGAGGAATATGGCCTTTATTGGTCTTAAGAAAGAATTGGAAGAATTGGTGTGTTTTTGTAAATGATGAGCATCCCTATTTATAGGGTTAGAAAGGCCTTCAAGAGGTGTGAATTTAATGATTAAAATAATTGAAAAGGTATCTCTTGGATTAAATAATAATTTGTGAAGAGTTATAAGGTTTCATCAAACTTTTTCATGAAGAGGTGCAATGTTTCAGCATTTCTGGCTTGGTGGTAATCGATTACCATAAATGTGTAATCGATTACGTTCATTTAAAACTGTCATTTTAAAGTGACCGTTAGCATGTAATCGATTACAAGAATCACGTAATCGATTACTTGGATCAGTTTTAAAACGTTTTGCTGAAACCTTTGAATTTTAAAACTCTTCAAAACATGGTAATCGATTACTCTTGTGAGGTAATCGATTACTTGAATCAGTTTTAAAATTAATTTGCTAAAATCTTTTTATTTTGAATTTCAAAAATTCTTCAGACCTGGTAATCGATTACTCTAGTGAGGTAATCGATTACAATCATTAAAGATTCAGACTTTGGTAAACTCGTTGCTTGGTAATTGATTACTTGATATATGGTAATCGATTACTATAGATCAAAAATTCATTTTCTTTTAAATCATTGATTATTTTAATGGCCATATTTTTCTTTAATAGAGTCTTACTATGATTCTGCCTTGGTCTTGAATCTTCATTCTTGATCTTTGGCATTTAGTCTTTGTCATTATCAAAATCCTTCATGGTCTTCATTCTCCCCCTTTTTGATGATGACAATTAATATCCTGAAAAATGAAGTTTTGCTATACAGTACATATTCTTTTGGTTATGTTGTAGGGATTAATTTTCGTAACTTTTAGGTACTCCCCCTTAATTTTCCAGTTTAGCCTCTTAATTACCCTTTAATTTATATTTTTGGTAATATCATCATTTTGAGTATTATCTCCCCTTTTGTCATTATCAAAAGTAAAGTGCACAAATAGAGAAGGGAAATATGTTTATTATATATTTGTAAGGGAATAAAACATAACCAGACAAAACTAAAGACAAACGAGGACTTGTTTTTCATAAAAGAAAAATAAAATTATTAAATATAAACAACAAGAAGACAAAAGAACGTAAGTTTTTAATCAGAAGTTGGTGGTGGAAGACGGGAGAAGATAGCTTGCATGGAGCTGTCCACATGGTCAAATCTATCACGAACGTAGGAACGAAGAGATTGGAGTTCAGTGGCTAACTCAGTCATGGAGAGTGAACCGGGAACTGGGTCAGGATCCTTGGGAGTAGCAGAGTGTTTGGGAATCCAATCACCTTCAGCGTTTTTCTTGTATCCAAATGAAGAGAGGGCAGTCTTGCCAATGATAAACGAACGCTGAGGTTTGATATACAATTCATCAGAGATGGGAACTTTGAAGTGGTGAAGGATCCAGGTAATGAGGCCAGTATATGGAAGAGGAGCATTGGCTTTCAGAGCCTTCTTCATGCAATAGCGAATAAGAGTGGTCCAACTAAGAGGTCGAATGGTTAAGAGAGACCACATAAGAACCAAGTCTTCTTCAGTTATTTGGGCCAAATTTGTGGTTCGGGGAACAAGAATACGAGCCACAATATAATGCATGACCCTGTAACTAAAAGAAAGAGATCCAGCCAAGAGACGGCCAGCAAATTCAGCAGTGTCAGAACACACAAGGCGGCGGGCTTCAAGATTATTAAAGTCATGCTCCCAGTTTCGGAGAAGTGACCTTCATAAATTTCTCCGACGGAAGGGAGTTCAGTGAGATCATAAAAGATGCCAGAATCAATGACTATGGGAACTTTCTTTACTTCAAATATTATACAGCCATCAGTAATCTGAAGATTGGAATAAAACAGACGGACAAGATCAGGATAGTGATCCTCTTTGATGGTGAGAAAGGGGATCAGATTCTGAATGTCAAAAAATTGATAGCAGTCGACATTTTTTATCACAGGGAGATCAATGAATTTGGGGTCAATGATGTCTCTGTTGTGGAATAAAGAGTAAAAACGGGTTTGTTGGACAGAGTTGGAGAAAAATTCCACAAAGGTGTGAAGGGAAGGATTCGGTGTAGGCTGGTCAGAGGAAGAAGAGGAGCCATGAGTCCTCTTTTTCTTGGTTGGGACAGAAGGTGATGGTGGTGTGGGAGTGTAGGTAGGAGATTGGTCTGCCATGGAAGTGTTACGGAGGAGACTAGATGAAGAAGAAGGTGAATAGTAAAAAATGGGAGTGAAAGGAGTGATTTTTAACAGACTCGAATGTGAGTAATCAATTACATGTGGCAGTGCAAAGATAGAGTAATCGATTACAGGAATTGGAAAGGCCAGGTAACGGGTGGTAGTCGATTACAATTGTATAGTCAATTGGTGGTAATCGATTACTTGGCAGGTTACGTGTTTTTGAAGGGTCAAGGAAGACATGATGGGACGTGACTGCTGGTTTGGGAAAACGTGTGCAGAGAGAGTGGGAAAGAGGGAATCAGAATGGAGTAGTTATTGGGAACATAATTTGAAAAAAAATTGTAACATATGTAAATGGGATAAGCATGCGTTTTGTTTGAAAGGAAATGTGCCAATGAATAGGAGAATGGAGTGAATCAGGATGTTTTGAAAACTGATAATGGAGTTTTTAAATATTATTTGATATTTTTTGAAGTTGAATAAATTAAGGAGAGTAATTTTGTAACAGTAGAATGATGGAGAGAAATTTCAAATTTTAAAGGGAATTTAGATTAAAAAATTAATGAAACAGTTAAAAATATTAATGATGAAAAATTATTTTGAAAAAATTTAAAGTTTGTAGTGTTAAGTTTGAAATAGGAAATAAATTTGTGAATTCATAAAATTTTAAATGTGCAGCATATTCAAGTAGGTACTTTGAGAAATAGAAAAGAGAGGAATAAGTACTGACCTGATTCATGATATGGTAATCGATTACTTCTTAGGGGTAATCGATTACTAAAGCTCAAGTGACTGATCCACGTGGAGGCCTTAGCTGCTTGAATAGCTAGTAATCGATCACGTGTTTCATGTAATCGATTACATAGTCCAGTTTTGTATATATTTTTAATCAATTTAAGGGAAATTGATGATGCCTAATTCATTTCTAATTGAAAAATTGTTCTTTAGGCAAAGGCTTTATAAAAATGTCTGCGAGTTTGATGTAGGCTCTTCATGCACTTTCTTAAAGAGAGATGGATCTAGGGTTCTTTCTCCTATCTTCCTTCAAAGTAAGCTTGAGAACTCTTCTTCTTCAAGGCAAGGAAACCGAAAAATCTAAGCCTAAGCTAGAGGAATGTGACGCCAAAACAAAGGAAAAGAGAGTGGAAATGGAAGGAGAGAAGGTGGACAATGGAGGAAGGCTTGGAAAAGAGGAGAGGGAAAGGTTGGAGGCCACTTCCTAGGGTGGAGGAAGATAACTCCACTCACCACCAAGGGAGGGAGAAACCCCTTGGATAAGAGCTTGAGAGAGCTCTCAAATTCTAGAGAGAAGGAGGAGAATCTCTCACTAGGAAACACTTAAGTGCTCTTAAATTTTGCAAATGAATTAATTGTCCTTGATTACAAAAGGAGAAGCCCTTATATAGGCCATGGAGAATTTCAGCCAAGGACTAGCTAGATGGGCTTGGTCATGGATCCAAGGCCCATTAAGAGAAAAGATGAACAAATGGCCTATACATGGCCCAAAAGGGAAAGTACAAGGCCCAAAAGTGGCCCATTTGACCTTGTAAGGCCCAAAGCTATCCTATAAGCCTAGAGAAACTATTTAGGAAGTATATTACAAGTAAAGTACACATAGACCCTCATAGGTTCCTTATTGGGCCTAGGCCCACTAGAAGAGAGAAAAGAGAAAAGGGCTTTATGGATGCTCTCTTTGGCCCTTTTGGTCTTTGCCCTTGTGAGGGGACCTCTATATGCCTCAAGTCCTTTCTCCAATGTAGTGTGAGGGTCTTCCTTGGGTATGTCCACATTATGCTCCCCCTCTTCAAAAGGATTTGTCCTCAAATCAAAGGCATCATCCTCATCATCTATATCAAAGGGAGACAAATCAGTTATATTAAAAGAAGCACTCACACCATAATCGCCTGGTAGATCTAGGACATAAGCATTATTATTAATTTTCTTGAGAATTTGAAAAGGCCCATCACCTCTAGGGTTGAGTTTGGATTTTCTCAAATTGGGAAAGCGTTCCGTTCGAAGGTGTAGCCATACCCAATCTCCAACCTCAAAGGTGATCTCCTTTCTTTGTTTATTTACACAACGAGCATAATGTTCATTTTTAGTTTGTATTTGGTGTCTAACCTTCTCATGAAAATCTTTGATAAATTGGGCCTTTGCCTCTCCATCCATATGAAGGACAGAGTCAGAAACCTCAATGGGCAAAAGGTCCAAGGGTGTGAGAGGGTTAAAACCATATACAACCTCAAATGGACTATGCTTGGTTGTGGAGTGTTGTACCTTATTATATGCAAACTCAATGTGGGGTAAACACTCATCCCAAGATTTTACATTTTTGTGTACTAAGACCCTAAGAAGTTGTGAGAGGGTCCTGTTTACTACCTCTGTTTGGCCATCCGTTTGAGGATGACAAGTTGTGGAAAAGAGGAGTTGTGTTCCTAGCCTTGACCAAAGAGTTTTCCAAAAATGGCTTAGGAATTTGGTGTCCCTATCAGAAACAATGGTTTTGGGTACACCATGTAATTGCACAACCTCTTTAAAGAAGATCTTAGCAATATGACTAGCATCATCAACCTTATGGCAAGGGATGAAGTGAGCCATCTTGCTAAACCTATCCACAACCACAAAGATAGAATCCATTCCCCTTTGGGTCTTAGGCAGGCCTAACACAAAGTCCATTGATATATCAATCCAAGGTGCACTAGGTGTTGGCAAGGGAGTATATAAAACACTAGGTGATAGTTTTGATTTAGTCTTTCTACAAACAATACACCTAGAGCAATGTTTTTAAACATCTTTTTTCATTTTGGGCCAATAAAAATGTTCATGTAAGATAGACAAAGTTTTATCTCTTCCAAAATGACCCATGAGTCCTCCCTCATGACTCTCCCTAAGTAGCAGATCCCTTAAAGAGCTTCTTGGAATACAAAGTCTATTGGCTTTAAAAAGATAGCCATCTAAAATGTAGAAGCCCTTATGAGATGTAGAAGTGGAAGATGAGTTAAAGATGTTTGAAAAATCAAGATCATTTGGGTACAAAGACCTAATTTCATCAAGCCCAATAACTTTGGCTCCTAGAGAGGTAAGTAAAGAGTGCCTCCTAGATAAAGCATCAGCCACAGTATTGGTTTTTCCATTTTTATACTTGATGACATAAGGAAATTGTTCCAAATACTCAACCCACTTAGCATGCCTTTTGTTTAATTTATGTTGCCCTTTTATGAACTTCAAGGATTGGTGATCACTATGTATCACAAACTCTTTTGGGATTAAGTAGTGCTCCCAAGTTTGTAGGGCTCTAATTAAGGCATAAAATTCCTTATCGTATGTGGGATAGTTAATAGTTGCCCCATTAAGTTTTTCACTAAAGAAAGCAATGGGGTGACCTTCTTGTAAAAGCACAGCTCCTATGCCCATATTTGATGCATCACACTCAAGCTCAAAGGTTTTAGAAAAATTTGGAAGTTTTAAAATTGGAGCATGAGTGAGCCTATCTTTGAGATCTTGAAAGGCTTTTTCTTGCCTAGGCCCCAACACAAAAGAAACATTCTTTTTAACCAACACATTTAAAGGGGAGGCTAGGGTTGAAAAATCTTTCACAAATCTCCTATAGAAACTTGCGAGACCATGGAAACTTCTTACTTCACTCACATTTTTAGGTGTAGGCCAATCTTGGATTGCCTTAACCTTAGAGTGATCTACCTCAACACCTCTAGAACTAACTACAAAACCAAGAAAGACAATGGTATCCATGCCAAAAGAACATTTTTCAAAGTTAGCATAAAGATTGTTTGTTCTCAAGGCAAGCATAACTTGTCTTAGGTGGATTAGATGAGAGGTCATGGACTTTGAGTACACAAGAATGTCATCAAAGTAAACCACAACAAAATGCCCTATGAAATCCCTTAAAACATGGTTCATAAGTCTCATGAAGGTACTTGGTGCATTAGTTAGGCCGAAAGGCATCACTAACCACTCATAAAGGCCAAGCTTGGTTTTAAAAGCGGTTTTCCATTCATCTCCCTCTTTTATTCTAATTTGGTGGTAGCCACTTTTAAGATCAATCTTGGAGAAGATTGTAGATCCACTAAGCTCATCTAACATGTCATCAAGCCTAGGTATGGGATGCCTATACTTGATGGTGATGTTATTAATGGCTCTACAATCCGTACACATTCTCCATGAACCATCTTTCTTGGGTACAAGTAAAACCAGTAATGCGCAAGGGCTTAAACTTTCTCTAATCCAACCTTTGGAAAGTAGTTCATTCACTTGATTTTCTATTTCTAAACTTTCCTTAGGGTTGCATCTATAGGCCGGTCTATTTGGTAAACTAGCCCCAGGAATAAGGTCTATTTGATGCTCAATGCCTCTAATAGGAGGTAACCCTTTTGGAATGTCTTTTGGGAAGAGGTCGTTAAATTCTTGCAAGATATTTTGTATCCCTTTGGGCAAGGGGGGAGGAGAGGTGCCCATTGAACACAAGGAAGTGTTAGGGATATCTTTTGGATATATGATCAAGCAATGTTTTTGTGAAAACATGGCATGTTTCACATCATATTTAGTTGCAAAGAGATTAGGTTGGGAGTCATTATAGATAATAGCTCCTTTCCCTTTATTGTCTTTTTTGTTTTTCTTTGGTTTTTCTAAACTTATATGGGAAGAAGATCCTAACTCTTTTTCTCTCTTAGCTTTCATTTGGATTTGGTCTTTGGCTACTTGTTGTGGAGTTAGAGGATGTAATACTATCTTCTTACCATCTAGTTTAAATGTGAGGGTGTTAGCGAACCCCTCATGAAGGACCTTTCTATCAAATTGCCAAGGCCTTCCTAATAGTATATGGGTTGCTTCCATAGGCACTACATCACATTTGACTTCATCTCTATATGTACCTATGGTGAAATTTATGAGAACTTGCTTATTGACTACCATTTCCCCTTTTTCATTTAAACATTGTAATTTGTAGGGACTTGGATGGTCAATAAGCTCTAATCCCATCTTTTTGACTAATCTTTGGCTTGCAACATTTGCACAACTCCCACTATCCACAATGAGAGAACATAATTTGTCATTATTGTAACATCTTGTATAAAAGATGTTCTCTCTTTGTGTTGTGTCATCGAGTTTTACATGACTACCAAGCAATCTTCTAATCATGTACAACTCACCATCATCCCCTAAAATGTGCTCACTGTCACTGGAATCACTACTAGAGTCATCACTTGAATAGTGAGAATCAGAATTAGACTGTGATTGACTTGAGTAGGTTCCATTAGTTTTTAAAATCATTGTTCTTTTTGTTGGACAGTCCGAAGCAATATGTCCTCTTCCAAGGCACTTAAAACATTTAATGGAAGAAGATCTAGAGGATTGTGGTTTTGATGATGGATCATGCTTATCATGTTGATTCCTAAAGACTTTGCCATTTTTATGTAACTCACTTTGGGGTTTAGAGGAGGAAGTGCCCACTTCTCGCTCTCTAGGGTTTCTCTCAAACTTACCCTTATTTTTTACCCATTTTGACTTATAGGTTCTATTGTTATCCCCACTATATGATTGTCTTTCCTTAATTTGGTTTTCTACTTTGGTGCATTGGTGGAGTAACTCTTCTATATCCACATGTGGAAGAAGTTCCACCCTATTTTTGATGTTCCTATTAAGCCCATGTAAGAACCTATGCATTAGGGTTTCCTCATCCTCTTCTAGATTAGCTCTAATCATGGCTATCTCTAAGGCTTTATAGTAATCTTCTACACATTTGGAGCCTTGGGTGAGCCTATTAAGCTTTGCTAATAGTTCACCCCTATAATAGTTAGGAACATATCTTTTCCTAAGGAGAGCTTTCAAGTCTACCCAATCATCTATGGGAGGGAAGTTGTCTCTTTTTCTCTCCTTACAAATTTGGGTCCACCAAACTAGGGCATAATTTTGGAAAGAAAGAGTTGCAATCCTAACTTTTTTATCATCTTTTATTTGATGAGAGTTGAATATTTGTTCTACCCTCATCTCCCACTCTAATTAAGCTTCAATGTCACTCTTTCCATTGAATGGGGGAATTTCTAATTTTACCTCTCTTAAGCCTATGTCATCCCTTCTATGGTCATGGTGCCTTCTTTGTCTTGTTTCTTCCTCATTATCACTAGTGTTATGTCTTTGATTTCGTTGTCTATGCCTAGTTCTAGGGGGTTCATTATGCTCAAGATTGTTTAGCCTAGCATTAATGGTGTTTAAGCTATCCATTATGTTATGAAGCATGCTTTTGTTTTCCCTATCACTAGATGACATCTTTTAATGTTGACAAAGAAATGTAAGACAAAAACAAAGTATGTATAGACAAGCTAATCGAGGAAGATGAATGCAATACAAGTGAAAGAAACACCTCAACAATCTTAAAATATCAATACTAGGTTTCTATCCTAAGGGAAACACAATGTCCTAGGTTGTCTTTAACTAGGTTAGTTCTATGTTGCTTATGGAAATCCTAAGTTATCCTTAACCTAAGTTGATTATGTTTATCCTAGGATGTTACTAGTGAATAACTAACCCTAGACAAGCCTAACCAAATTCGGTTTTAAGAAGTAGTTAACCTAACAAAATTAGTTCAACTAACTAACCAAGTCTTAACAACCCTAACCAAAAGTAGTTAATTAGTTATGGAAGTTGTAACAAAGTCTAACCACTATAACTACCTAACTAATTTGGTTATCTATTAGTTAACTCAACTAACAATTAGTTATGACAACTAGAATTAGTTCCAACCACTAACCAATTAGTTAAGACACTCAACTAACTACCAACAAACTAACTAATTATAGTTGTAATGTCTAACTAACTCTAACCAATTAACTAAAAGTAGTTAACAAACAAATGCACATGCACTACCCTAATTCGAAATTTACTAAGCAAAAGGAAAGTTATAATGTCCAAAAAGTCCAATGTCCTTGTTGTGTCCAAAATACAAGACAAAAATCCTACTACACAAAGCCTAAGAATTGAAAAACTTTGCCTAAGTTCTACTAGTTACAAAGCTTTTGCCTCCTTTACAATTGTCTTTAAAAGTCCTTCTTGATGTATAAGCTCCAACTTTACCTAACAAAAGAACAACACAACAACTCCAAACAAGATTTGGTTAATGAAAATCACAAAGAAAACTTAAAACCTCACAAAAAGTGTATCTCTCAAGTGTATGCCTTCTCTTAGAGATTATCAAGCTCAATCAATTTCCACACCAATCTCAAGTGTTTCAATATGCTACCCTCACTTAATGGCGAAATGGAGTGATCTTAGAAGTCCAAAAGAATACAAACTCAAGACAAAACTTTAAGAAACAAAAATGACAAACTAAAAAGGCTTAAGAAATAATGGCTACTCAAATGGAATAGAATGAAGGTTCAACAATTAATTTGGAATGACAAGACTCTAAAAGCAAATAAAAGTTCAAAAGAATAAAAGCTAACTTGGAATAGAATTGAATTTGACAAAACAAGACAAACAAGAAAACAAATGCAAGAAACAAAGCTTAAAGGTATAACCTAGCTTAGAAACTCTAGAGTTACAAGAATAAGCAAGGGAGGAAGGAGAGAAGGTGGACAATGGAGGAAGGAGAGAAGGTGGACAATGGAGGAAGGCTTGGAAAAGAGGAGAGGGAAAGGTTGGAGGCCACTTCCTAGGGTGGAGGAAGATAACTCCACTCACCACCAAGGGAGGGAGAAACCCCTTGGATAAGAGCTTGAGAGAGCTCTCAAATTCTAGAGAGAAGGAGGAGAATCTCTCACTAGGAAACACTTAAGTGCTCTCAAATTTTGCAAATGAATTAATTGTCCTTGATTACAAAAGGAGAAGCCCTTATATAGGCCATGGAGAATTTCGGCCAAGGACTAGCTAGATGGGCTTGGTCATGGATCCAAGGCCCATTAAGAGAAAAGATGAACAAATGGCCTATACATGGCCCAAAAGGGAAAGTACAAGGCCCAAAAGTGGCCCATTTGACCTTGTAAGGCCCAAAGCTATCCTATAAGCCTAGAGAAACTATTTAGGAAGTATATTACAAGTAAAGTACACATAGATCCTCATAGGTTCCTTATTGGGCTTAGGCCCACTAGAAGAGAGAAAAGAGAAAAGGGCTTTATGGATGCTCTCTTTGGCCCTTTTGGTCTTTGCCCTTATGAGGGGACCTCTATATGCCTCAAGTCCTTTCTCCAATGTAGTGTGAGGGTCTTCCTTGGGTATGTCCACATTAGAGTTGCTTATGGGTCTCAATAAATTCTAAAATACAATCACTTTTTTGAACATGATCTCTAAGGAAGTGATGTCTGATTTCTATATGCTTAGTCCTTGAGTGTTGCACTGGATTTTTAGAAAGGTTTATTACACTTGTATTGTCACACTTAATAAAAATATGATCTAAATGAATTCCGTAATCTAGTAGTTGTTGTTTCATCCATAATATTTGAGCGCAACAACTACCAGAAGCGATATACTCGGCTTCTGCTGTGGATAAGGCGACACTATTCTGCTTTTTACTGTGCCAGGATACTAAGGCTGACCCTATTAGATGGCAAGTACCACTGGTACTTTTTCTATCAGTTCTACATCCTGCAAAGTCAGAATCGGAATACCCGACTAGATTGCAAGATGTTCCTTTAGGGTACCATAGGCCTAGGTTTCCTGTTCCTATTAAATATCTCATGATTCTCTTTACTGCTTTTAGATGGGATTCTTTTGGATTAACTTGGAATCTAGCATAGAGACAGACACTAAACATGATATCGGGCCTACTTGCAGATAAATATAGTAGTGATCCGATCATACCTCGATACATTTTAGCGTCAATGGATTTCCCAGCTTCATCCTTATCAAGATAGGCAGATGTGCTCATTGTGTGTTTGAATATGATTACAGGTTCAAGGATTTTGATAATGACAAAGGACTCTTGAAGAAATTCTTACAAAAACAAAGACTTAGAATCAGACCCAGAAAAACTGCACAGATAATCGATTAGGGAATCTAAGCTAATCGATTAGATAGCTTCTGTTTTGAATTAAATGTATCAGGAACATAAGCTAATCAATTACAAGACCTCAGGAAATTGATTACAGAGCTACTAGAACGACACTAATCGATTACCCAAGTGTCATAATCAATTACCAAGTCAAGAATTGAATTAAATGCATCAGGTGCTATAGCTAATCGATTACTGGGCAAGATATAATCGATTACCAGGGTTCTAACTTGAAGCTAATCGATTAGGTGTTGAATGCTAATCGATTACAACATGAACTGGATTGAAAAATTTGAAATATAATCGATTACAGCTCGAGGCGTAATCGATTATGATAGTGGGAAAACATATTTTAGTGGGAAACCAGCTTATTTTTTCACCATTTCTCAAATGCCCACTACATGCAACGGCTAGAAGGTCTCTCAAGCTGCTCCAAGGCTCTATAAATGCAAGGGAAACACAAGCACAAAAATATAGAAGTAAGAGAGCAACAAGGAACAAAAGGAAATCAATTCTACAATCATTCTTGGTGCTTAGTGAGTTTTTACTCTTGTATATTTTGAGAGTTAGAATTTGTGTGAGCTATCACTTGCTTATCCACTCTTTTTGAGAGAGTATTTTTGCTTGTAAACACAAACATCAAACACCAAAGTTCACTCTAGGATTGAGTGGTTATTCACTCTAGGTTAAGTGGTTACAAAGGTTGGGGTTCAACCTTCGGGATATTGTGAGATTGAGAGATTGGGTGGGTTGCCCTTGTACTTGTGAGGATTGGGTTCTTGAGTATAGGACACTATGAAGCCGCAATTGCTCAAAGTTGTATCTCTAATCTACAATAGTGGAAATCCTCTAAGTGGGTTGCTTAGAGGCGAGACATACACCGGGTTGGTGGAACTCATTAAATTGGTTTGCAATCTATTCTCCCTTACTCTTTTACTTTCATATATTGCTCTTGATCGATTTGTGTTGGTTGATTATGGTTTGCATATTTAGCTTGCTTGATTTGGTTAATATTGTACATTGCACACCAAGTATTTGATAAATTGCCTTATCCATATTTGCCTCTTGTTTTGAATTATCTTGTGTACTTTACTTGATCTTACTTTCATAATCTCTAAACTTGTGTTAAAAGAATCAAGTTCAAAGGCATTTCAAGCAAAGTTTTAGAAACTCAATTCACCCCCCACTTGAGTATTGAGGCCACTTGAATAACACATTGGTGTTGAGATGTCTTTGGCATTCATCATTCTGAATCTAGTTAATAGTTCCTTGCAGTACTTTGATTGATTGATGAATATGCCTTTTTTAGATTGCTTAATTTGTAGCCCAAGGAAGAAGTTCAGTTTTCCCATCATAGACATTTCAAATTCATTCTGCATTGCTAGGGAAAATTCCTTACACAGATTTTCGTTAGTTGATCCAAAAATAATATCATCAACATATATTTGAACTAAGAGAAGATCATTATCATTTCTTTTGATGAATAAGGTTGTGTCTACCTTTCCTCTGTTGAAATTATTTTCTAGCAGAAATTTACTGAGTCTATCATACCATGCTCGGGGTGCTTGTTTAAGACCATATAATGCTTTCTTTAATTTAAACACATGGTCAGGAAATTTATCACTTTCAAATCCTGGATGTTGACAGACATATACTTCTTCATTTATATAATTATTTAAGAATGCACTCTTAACATCCATTTGATATAGTTTGAAGTCCATGTATGATGCAAAGGTTAAGAGCATTCTTATGGCTTCTAATCTAGCTACTGGTGCATAGGTTTCTTCATAATCTATGCCTTCCTCTTGATTGTAACCCTTTGCAACTAGCCTTGCCTTATTTCTTATGATTATTCCATGTTCATCCATTTTATTCTTAAAGACCCATTTAGTCCTTATGATTTGATGTTTGTTAGGTTTTGGTACTAATTCCCATACTTGATTTCGTTCAAATTGGTTTAATTCTTCTTGCATGGCCATTATCCAATTTTCATCATCTGTTGCTTCCATAATATTTCTAGGTTCTATTTGTGATACGAATGCCATAGAATTGCATGCATTTCTAAGAGATTTTTGAGTTGTTACCCCTTTTGAGATATTACCAATGATGTTGTCAATAGGATGATTTTTATTGATTCTCCATGTCTTAGGAAGGTCATCACATGGTGTTGGACTTTCTTCATGATTGTCTTGACAATCTTCCTTCTTTTCACTTATTTAAGTCTTTTCAAGTGAATTTTCAACATCATCTTTGTCGCATAGCTGACTTATGCTTAGTAAATTGTGCTTTAGTCCTTTGACATACAGCACGTTGTCAATGGAGGTTGTAGGATTCTTTCCAACTTTTCCAACTCCAAGGATTTTTCCTTTGTTGTTGTCACCGTAGGTGACGTATCCTTCTTCCTTCATAATTAGTGAGGAGAATTTTGATATATCTCCTGTCATGTGCCTGGAGCAGCTACTATCAAGATACCAGCTTGACTATCTACTGACCAAGCATACCTGCAACAAAGATTAGGTTTTTATCTTAGGTACCCATATCTTCTTGGGTCCTTGAAGGTTAGAGTTTGTTGGGACTTGCTTCCTAATCCAAATCTTGTTTGAATTTAGAGTTCCATTCTTTCTTATATTACATGTAGATGTTGTATGCCCCTTTCTTCCACAGTGATAGCATTTAACAAAAGGGCTGGTTGAGGTCTTTTGTGATATAAAGAAATTCTTATACAACTTTTGCTTTTTAGAGGGGTCAAAACCTAGTCCTGCCTTATTAAAATGACATCCTTGTTTTCCAAGGAGTATATCTAGGTTGTCTCTTCCCATGGTAAATTTGGCTAGTGTATTTTTTAAGTCATTAATTTCTTGTAAATTCTTTTGACACGTTGAGCATGTAGGTCTAATAGCAGTTTTAGTCTTAAGCTTAGTTTCTAAGTTTTCCTTTTCTATCTTAATTTGTCCTAGTTCTTGATTTTGTTTTGATAGGCTTTCTTCTAAAGTTAAATTAGAGTTTTTCATACTTAAATATTTCTTAGCTAGTTTTTGATACTCATTATGGAAATCTTCAAATGCATCTTGTAATTCATCAAAAGTAGGATTTGAATCTATTACCTCTTCAGCGTTTGCCATCAGGCAGAGATTTACTTCTTCATGGTCTGATTCATCGAAAGAGCTTAGGTCATTTTCATCCCAAGCGATATAGGCTCTTCTTTTATTTTTTGGGTACTTCTTCTCTGGCTTTTCTGTCTTTTTATTTAAGGTTGGACATTCCATCTTCATATGTCCATACTTTCCACACTCAAAGCATTTTGGCCCTTGGTTTGATTCATCATTTTTCTTGAAGGATTTTCTGAAATTTGACTTTCTTTGTCCTTCCTTTCTCTTCAAGAATTTATTGAATCTCCAAACTGTTAACCAAGTGGCCTCAAGTACTCAAGAGGGGGGGTGAATTGAGTATTTAAAATTTTACTTTGAATGCTTTTGAAGTTGATTCTTTAGTTACTATGTTTAATGAAGTTGATAAACTTAATGGCAAATAGTAACAATTTATACACAAGACAAAATAATAAGCACTTAAAAGGTCTAAGTAATATTCAAGAAATGGAATCAAATTAATCTCAACACTATTTATGGTACTTAGAAAGATTTCAAAATAATTCAAGAATATTACTTAAGGCTAATTTCAACAATGTTAATTGAAATAATTTACAACTTAATATAACATGCACTTAGTCCAAATTAATTGGCAATAATATAATAAATCAAGCAAGCAAGTTAAGTGCACAAATTAAATGAGTTTAGGGAAGAGAGATTTGCAAACCGATATATACGAGTTCCACCACACCGGTGTTCTCGCCTTTAAGCAACCCACTTAGAGGATTTCCACTATTGGAGATTAGAGATACAACTTTGAGCAATCACGGCTTCCTAGTGTCCCACACTCAAGAACCCAATTCTCACAAGTACAAGGGCACCCCACCCAATCTCTTAATCTCACAATTACAAGGTTGAAACCCCAACCCAAAGATTTTAAGATGTTTGGTGTTTGAGCATACAAGAAACTCTCCAATAGAGTGGATATACAAGTTAAAGCTTTCACAAAGTAATAATTCTCAAAGAGAGGATATGCAAAATAAGTACACAATATAATTTCCCCACAAATTAACTCTCAAAAAATAACTTCAAGAAACATGCCAATCAAAGAATAAAGAAAGCAAGAAGAAGAGCAAGAGAATAGAGGGGGAAGAAAGCAAATGGAAATGCTTCAAATGCTTGGTGTAAATTTCTTCTTCAAGTTCCTCTCTATTTATAGCCTCCAGTAGCATGGCATTGCAATTAAATTATTCCCTTCGATGCAATGTAAGTGGAGCAAGGGAGCATCTGTCTTCAATTGTTTAATTCATAGTGCGATGCGTAATTTGCGTAGTGCGTTCAATGTTGTTTCCATTTAAACTGAATGAATCGGTGCATGAATGGATTTCCAGCGTGTATTTTGGCCTTCTGACAGTGTATGAATCGATTCCTAGGATGAATAAATCGATTCCTTCGTGAGATACACAGCCATGAATCGATTCTTTAAGCTGTGAATCGATTCCCTGGGCAAACAAGAACTTGTGAATTGATTCCTTTGAGGGATGAATCGATTCCTGCCACTAAAAATGTAATTCTTGGACTAATGACTCGTGTGAATCGATTCCTCATGGTATACTTTGCATCATGAATTGATTCATGCTTTGAGAAATACAATCTTGGGCTTTTAAATTCAAGTGAATCGATTCATATGGCTGTTCATTGCTGTGTGAATCGATTCAAGTACCTGATACCTGAATTTTGGCACTTTGTTTCACCCTTTTTTGATGTTTGTTCAACCATGGCTTCAATCCTTTGATCCTTAGGCACTTTGATAAATTTATTTCACCGAATTTGAGCTTCTTTAAATGCCTTGAATTATTTCTTTGAAGTTCATCAATTTTCCAACATCAAACATAATTATTTTGTTTGACAATATCCTTAATATCTCTTCATTTGTTGTGTCATTATCAAAACCTACATCAACATATAAATACACGAACAAGAATCCTAAATTCTTCAGTGTCATCCATGCTTTTTGTTTCCTCCATACTTTCTTCATCACTATCATTTGATGTCTGTATGGATGTCTTGAGAGCAATACCTCTCTTCTTTTTATCTCCTTCCTCATGTTCATTTAATCTGGTAAGTTCAAGTTCATGTTCTTGTAGCTTACCAAATAGAGTAGCAAGTGACATTGTGGCTAAGTCTCATGATTCTGATATGGCTATTACTTTTGGTTGCCATTCCCTATTTAAGCATCTCAAGACTTTGTCAATTAGATCTTTGTTTGAAAAAGTTTTTCCTAAGCATGCAAGATGATTGATTATATGAGTGAATCTCTTTTGCATGTCCTGTATATTTTCATTATTATTCATTCTAAATAATTCATATTCCCTAGTTAGGGTATTTATTCTTGATCTCTTTACTTCGCTTGTTCCTTCATGAGTTATTTCTAAAGTATCCCACATCTCTTTTACTGTTTTGCATTTGGATATTCTAAAGTATTCATCCATTCCTAAGGCTGAGGTTATTATATTTTTAGCCTTAAGGTTGTATTGTACTTTTGTTTTGTCTGCATCAGTCCATTCACTTCTTGGTTTAATCATGGTTACTTCTCTAACTACTTTGGTTGGTATGAATGGACCATTTTCAATGGAGTCCCATATGTCTATATCATTAGCTTCTATGAATATTTGCATACGGGTTTTCCAATATTTGTATCCTACTCCGTTAAATACAGGAGGTCTATGGATGGAATTTCCCTCAGGGAAGATAGGGTTAGAAGAGGCCATTTCTACTTCTTGAAGTTTCTAAACCTTATATAAGAAGCTAGCTTTGATACCACTTGTTATTCTAGTGGCCTCCTATAACTCAAGAGGGATGGGTGAATTGAGTTTTTCTAAATTAATTCACTAGATGCACTTTATTTAAAATTTCAATGCTTAAGATGATAAAGTACAAAACAGAGTTAATAATAGATAGCAGATTAAGTAAATATAAAACAGAGAGTAGGGTTAAGAGATTGCAAACAGTGTTTTATACTAGTTCAGCCAACCACTGCCTACGTCCAGTCTTCTCAAGATCCTCTAGAGGAATTCACTATTATCACAATAGTACAACGAACCTTCCACACCTTGGCACAACCCTGCCCTTGTGTGAAGCTTCTTTACAACAACAAAAGTCTCACTACTTTTGTTTACAACCCTTGGGAGTGTTTCCCAAAACAAAAAAATATCTCACAATTGAAGAAAGTAATCAAAGGAGGACTCTCTTTCTCAGAGCATATGAACAAATTGAAGAGCAATAATAAGTAGAAACTCTACTTAGAAGAATATGGCCTTTATTGGTCTTAAGAAAGAATTGGAAGAATTGGTGTGTTTTTGTAAATGATGAGCATCCCTATTTATAGGGTTAGAAAGGCCTTCAAGAGGTGTGAATTTAATGATTAAAATAATTGAAAAGGTACCTCTTGGATTAAATAATAATTTGTGAAGAGTTATAAGGTTTCATCAAACTTTTTCATGAAGAGGTGCAATGTTTCAGCATTTCTGGCTTGGTGGTAATCGATTACCATAAATGTGTAATCGATTACGTTCATTTAAAACTGTCATTTTAAAGTGACCGTTAGCATGTAATCGATTACAAGAATCACGTAATCGATTACTTGGATCAATTTTAAAACGTTTTGCTGAAACCTTTGAATTTTAAAACTCTTCAAAACATGGTAATCGATTACTCTTGTGAGATAATCGATTACTTGAATCAGTTTTAAAATTAATTTGTTGAAATCGTTTTATTTTGAATTTCAAAAATTCTTCAGACCTGGTAATCGATTTCTTTAGTGAGGTAATCGATTACAATCATTAAAGATTCAGACTTTGGTAAACTCGTTGCTTGGTAATCGATTACTTGCTATATGGTAATCGATTACTATGGCTCAAAAATTCATTTTCTTTTAAATCATTGATTATTTTAATGGCCATATTTTTCTTTAATAGAGTCTTACTATGATTCTGCCTTGGTCTTGAATCTTCATTCTTGATCTTTGGAATTTAGTATTTGTCATTATCAAAATCCTTCATGGTCTTCAATGAACTACTCATGAGGATTGGTGCTAATACTTTATCTAATAGTTATGGGTAGAGGGAAGAGCAGAGAGTTATGTATTCAAGGATGATTAAGTAAGGTTGAGCTAGGACAGACAACTTAGCATGGATTAACTAGAATCCTTTGAATAAATGGTTGGAAATAGAGAATAATACAAACTAATATTATGTGAGAGGAATGTCTGAAATGACATCCCTCTAATTGTTGTGGAAGATTGACTCACCCTTACAGTGTTTTTCCAGACCTTCCATTGGACCATACTTTCGTGCTCACAAAGATCGAAGTATACTACGCATTGAGGATCAGCCAAACTGCCCTTGGACCGATGGTAATTAGGATAGATGTTTTTCCTTTCATATTTTGTATGGGAGTCTGCATGCCCCTGATCTTGAGTATGTACAAATTTTTTTTATGACCATGTATTGTATATAACAGTGTTGTATATAAGGTATCTGTACCACCAAATTTTATTGTACAAAAAAAAACTTCCATATTTTTCTAAAATTAGTAACCTCTCAGTTAAATAGGATAATCTAGTAGAAGGGATTGTCCTAGTTAACCGAGGTTATTACAGGAACATGCTCCAGTGTCAGAGATCAAACAACATATAGCTCAACTTTGAGAGGCTCAGGCTCGGGATAAGGGCTCAACCCAACATAATCAGATCAAGGTTCATCCTCCACAACGTACTGGAAGAAGGTGGGTCCTAGAGGGCTGGGAGGCTCACCATACCTCTAGATTGTGCTCTCTATGACCTAAACGTCCTTATCATAAGGAGATGGCTTAACCGGTCGAATGTCAGGCTCAATAAGATTCTCCTCTGGAAACGGAGGAAGGCTACCACTAACCAATGCGTTACGAATCCACTACCTTTATCTAGGTCCATAGATGATCCTAAACCAAAATGTAAAGGTGGGATCCTATCCCTACTTGTCCATTACATGTTGGGAGATCCGCCATCTTTGACGACTTCCCATACCACATCACCAACACATCACATAGAGGTCAGAAATCGTTTCCCCATACACATAACATGATTGTAACTCATCATTTATCAATTCACAATCATAGATTATATATATGTATAAGGTTTCAATTCTTGTTATTAGTTATTTCCATTAACACTCTTATCTGTGGGGTGTCCTTCCACGCTCAAGATTACACTCAAACTACATCTTACTATGTTAGACACCACTATGCATTATATGACTCAATCCATAATCAATTCATCCTATGACTCATAGATGACACAATCACTTAGAAATCTAATCATCACATAAAACACAGGTACAATTATTTTACAACTCATAAGCAGCACTAGATTCTTTAGTCATCACTATATCTTACTATATCAGATACAAGCATTAACCCAACACAATATTTTAGTACATGCATCTATAGGTTCCACATATAAATATATATAGAATACCAACAAAATACAATCAAATCACAACATTAAAACTCACAATGATCAAGTCAGATGTAATTAGTAAATCAAATGCTATGCACGAGTTAGACCATTTATGATTATATTCTTTGATTAAGTCTCATGCACGCAAATGCCCATCAGTCTCAACATCTTCACAATTGCAATCTCATTTCCATGGTACGTCTACTGGGAGGAACATATGTAACAGCCCTTGTTTTTAGAGTAGGAACCCAGACACTCGGGAATCCTAAGAATACTTTATTGAACTTTCAATAAAAAGCTTGAGGCTTTGGCTTATTCCCTGAGTTAAATATTAGGGTGTCAAGAGAATATGAACCTAGCTTAGAGGGATGCAAAGGATTAGAAGAAAGGTTAAAGAATACACGGGTAGTTAGGTAGAAACTGAGATGAGAGAGTAATAATAGCAAATAAGTTATTTGATATTTAATCTTGTTTGATAATATTGTGGATAATATTTAGAGTATGATAATTGGTCTCATATTTAATGATTAATATTTACTTAAAATCTATTTATATAATTTAATTTGATGCATATAATAGATAATAATTGATAATATTTAATTTTATAATTTAGTAAAATTTAAAAATATATATAGTACATTATTTAAATAATAATTTGATTATTAAGTTATTTGGTATTTATTTATTTATTATTTGATAATTATTAGATTATTAAAATTTTAGTAATTACTCATTTGATAATTATTTATTAGACTTATGACACCCTCGATTAACTAGGACTAATTCCCCCACTAGGACGTTCTACTTAATTAAGGAGTCACAAGTTATTTAGAAAAATAGGAATTTTTTTTGTGATCATCAACACATAGTTCAAATAGACATTATAACATAGATCAATTTTTCATAACACAGTGCACTCAAAAGGTACGGGGCTTGCAGGCTCCCAATAACAACTACTATAATCATAACATAACATAAAACTAAGCGTCGGGACCTACAACAGTCTCGACACGAACAGTGAGTATAAACAGTCTACGCCCACAGCATAAGGTCCATTACTACAGGTAGTCCAGGTCCTACTTGCGCTTATCCTGACCTTTGGTTGATGATCACAAAAAGGAAAATAGACACACAACACAAGAGGGGTGAGTATAAGCTCTCACCCACATGTTTCACATGCAATGGGTGGCCACAAATATGTAATTAAACATACTCAAAAATTTAGACAACATACACTAATACACTCACCAAAGTTTAGAGCATACATAGATAACATACTGAACTGGTCTAGTCCGGGGTCAAGGAACCGGACTGGGGACCAGCCATAAAAGTCAAAGATTTAAGTGTTTATACACCAGTACAATGGGTATCCGATATTATAGTCTGAACTCTCAGTGGGAGAATCCGGTCTTGTTGTCCTATATATCCTTTACACCAAGCTTTCACGTTGATGGGGGGCAAAAGGTGGTGTCACCTGTGAAGATTCTCCGACGCTCAAGTTAGTCACCAGAATAAGAATTCAGGTTAAGGGTACTTAAGTAATACAGCAGTATATCAAGGGTTAGAACAACGTAACCTTTTATGAGTGTGAAAATCAACTATTTATAGATGAGCGTGGAGAATGAACCGTTAGGCACAGGTGGGGTAAAAAGACAAATAGTACAATGCTCAGTGTATGATTCTGACACACGACGCGGGAGAGAGCCATATTTCTCACGTATCACTCCTGTTGCTGTACCTTGTACCTTCTGTCGGGTGATGTGGATACTTTTCGGTGTGCAGGGTATAAATATGTGCACACCAGCTTGAACACTTGACCCACTTCAAGTAACGAGGATTTGGGTAGTGGAGCAGCCACTTATTCTTCCAAAGTATAGGCAAATGGTTATGTATAATAAAATAAGGAGAGTGTAAGTGTAGGGTCAGGAAATAGGAGGTGCATTGCATAGAGTATACCTCTGACACATGGTATGGGAAGAACGACGTCTTTTCCAATGTCCCTGTAACCACAGAACGGTTCATATCCGATGTGTGAGGTGTTGTCTTGGACATACCGGTATGGAAGAACATCTGTACGGTCTAATAGTCTGGTGACCAACCTACAACTTTGGTAGCATGTGGAAACCTTATAAAATGACACCCCTGCCTTGGTACCGGTATCTAGACCGGATCATCTGTCCCCTAGCTTGTGTGAGGGACTGGTAGAGTTGCTCATATAAGCTAAATTGTCTGTATATGAAGTCTTGATACTGGTGTGATGCTTGAGCATATCTACGGATATGCGTATGGGCCATACTGATAACCTGTTTATCGGTCTGTTCTTAGGATAAGGATGCTGCTCTCAAAATGCCTATACAATGGATTCAGACAATGACAGTGGTTGTGAGAGGATCCCAAGGGTTTTGGGAATCGAAACTCTTGGTATTTGAGTGTTATGAATGCAAAACCTTGAAACGCTTCCAATAATGGGCATTTAATTCTTTTAACACGAGTCATAATGGTCTCAGAGCACGTGGTTTCGTAACCGTCGTTGAGGTTGTTATGGGCCTAAAATTTGAATTTTTGGGCCCATTTCGAAAGACACTTTCCACAAATGGTTGCTATTTTCACGCGCTTGGGCTTGAAACGACTACATCATTTGGCTCAGTAACGTTGCATTTTCTAACAAATGACACAACTTTTGGCTGGTGGTTGGACCCTTCAGTGCCTATAAAAGGGGGACTTGGCAAATTCTAGAAATTATACTTGCTTTCCAACTTAGCAAAACTCTGTTGAAATTTCCTGAGAAGATCCTTGTTGCCATTCTTGTGAAGTTCTCTCTTCCACCAACCTTAACTTCCCTTAGGTAACCTCACTTCTCCCTTCTTCTAACTTCTTTATCTTCCATTCCATTTATATTACAACCATGTGCCCTAGGCAGAACCGCGCTGGTCCTTCGAATATGAGGGGGAGTACCCTTTACAGGCCCTCCGGTTATCGTGGTGGAAGGATTTCTATGGGTCCTTTCGGAGTGAGGCCTCATGGTTTAGAGAGAGGTGAGACCTCTTAATCGAGGCGACCAGTGGTTAGGCCCATGATAAGTGTTGATTAAGCATTGATTTCATGACTCATTTGAACTAATTTTGTAAAGACTTGAGCTAAATTGATGAATTATTGAAGGAAGTGAGCATGAATCTTTTAAGTAGTGATGGATAGGTGTATAAAAGAAAAATTATGTTAAAACTCTTGGAAAGTTGCAGGAAATTCAACAAGAAAGCAAGGCAAGCCTAAGCTTGAGTAGGCAAGCTTATGCTTGAGCAAGCAAGCTTAAGCTTGAACAGGCAAGCTTAAGCGTGAAAGATCAAGCTTAAGCGTGAAAAAGCAAGCTTAAGCGTGAAAGAGCAAGCTTAAGCGTGAAAGAACAAGCTTAAGCGTGATCGGGAGCATGTGAAGACAACAAGCTTAAGCTTGAACAACCAAGCTTAAGCTTGAACAAAGCAAGCTTAAGCTTGAGAAAGCTTAAACGTGAAATCTGAGACATGGGCGCTTGAGCTAGTAACACAATATTAAACTCTCGCTTGAGCATGGTTTGTACACACCAAAAATAGCATCAGGACCCCCCCACGCTCAAGCGTGAAAAGGGGGCACTCAAGCTTGAGCTCGAGCTCGCTTGAGCGTGGATTAAGCGTGGAGCAAGTGTGAGTTGGGTAGGAAGGCCACGCTTGAGCGTGGCTGTAGTGGTTTAAGCGTGAAATAATTAATAAGTATCAGGACCCTTCACGCTTGAGCGTGACCATCAAGCTCAAGCGTGATTCATGCAGCATGGGACCTCCAATTTTTTATTCACCAATGATGCGATGCTAACTCACCCACTTTCTTGTGTTTCTGAATGGCTCTGAAAGATGCTTCATGGGCTCTATGCAAGTAGGCAAGGGAAGCTGGAGCATAACCTCTATAAATCAAGCAGAGAACAACATCAAGATAATCAAGTTGGATCAAAGAGATCATCTTCTTCATTTTATCAAACACTTTTCCTGCATTTTTCACTCTGTATTTATTGCAAAATCTTCTTAGGTGAAAATGCATAGCATGAGTGGCTAAAACTTCCTTTATGGGATTGGTTATAATCCATTCAATCCGGAAGTAACGTTGCTGTAAGTTTTTATGTGTGTAATGAGATTTGATAAGTTTCTGTAATTCCTTCTGTGTTTAATGCCTGAAAGTACTTGATCACTATTTTCTTGTTTTAAGTTTTCTCAAGTATGCTGGGAAGTGACTTTTGAAAGCCGATCTGAATGAAATACTTGTTGTGAGTAGGTAACCAGGGATGGCATCTAATGCAATAAATGTCAAAACAATCGATCGATAATGCTGGGATGATTTCAAAGTGACTGAGGGATCAACGGTTTGAAATCATTCTTATGAATTTTGTAGTCGAGGGATCAATGCAAATGACTTTGATTGTGACGTAAAAATTATCTTTTCAAGTTACTTACATAAGAACTTATGCAACTTACAAAAAGTGAGATGTGATGAAACCAATCCCTGTTTTACAAAACTGATTTTTCTCAAAACCATTCACTGTTATCTTTTTCAATTTACTCTGTGTTATTTATTCACTTTTACAATCAACATCAATTTTTAACAAATCAAAACAAAATCTTCTGTTAACTCAATTCAAAACTAAGACTTTCATGCTAACACCTCCCCAATGGAATGACAACTATACTATATTACAACCTCTGTGTTTAAACTTGGCACATCCATTCCATTGAGTTCATATTATACAAACTTGATTCTCTTTCTCTGAATACTCTACTTCACTTCTGTACAATACCAAGCTTTGGCTAAACAAGTTTTGTATAAACCCACAAAAATAGCATATCAGCCCAATCCTGTACCCTCCTCTTATTTTGAGGCTACCGGTTCCAAGGAAGCTCGTCCAGTTCAGACTGGTTCCTTACTGATGATGTCGCCTTTTATCACTACACAGACGCTTTTGCTCACGCCGCAGTCAAAATGGAGGTCGAATGACGTGGCAAAGTTCTAGTTCTACGCACTCAGGAGGGGTGTATAAATGTTATGGCACACTGGCTAGACTGGGAAGCCCTAAACAAGACTCACCCTTACTGCTGGGTAGAGGAGAAATTCAAATAAATCCCCTCCCGACATGTACGTGAAGACGGTGCTTCGGTGTCCCCGCGCTTCAGTGTCTTCATTAAAGAAAGGCTACGTGAGAGGTTCATGGTCTTGTCACCCCAGCCACAAGAGAGGATCTAGCATAAGGTGCCAGACAACTGCTCTATGTACATGTACGATTTTGTCTTCCAGCACCTCGGAGTGCGCTTCCCTCTGAATGACTTCCAAATGGGCATTCTGAGATTTTTGGAGTGCGCCCCTTCACAAGTGCATCCCAGCGGGTGGAGTTTGATCCGCTCTCTCGAGGTGTTGGGAGCACATTTCAACTTCAAACCCACCGTGGCAATGTTTTTTTATTATTGCCAGGTGGTCCGCTGTGCGAACAAGAAGGGCGGTCTTGGATTTATCACCCTGCGATGCGACTCCAGGGTGATAAACTTCAAATCTTTTACAGAATCGGCCAAGATCGACGGTCGATCCTTTAAGCAATACTACACCAGGATCTAGATCCAACCAAACAAGCCAATCTGTTGGCTTATTGAGGACACTATTCTGAAGTTTCCTCTTAGCTGGACCCACAAGCATTTCCTGTTTGCCAGTCGGGCTTACTTCACAGATGAGAGTGAACTCTCAGCCCACACTGTTAAGGTGGTGAGTGCCCTGAAGGTGTTCACTGCTGCCCATAAGGAATTCCTCAACAAGCGTCTCCTAGGGTCCACCTTCATCCAAAACAAATATTTAAAAAATAATTCTTTTTTCCTTATTCTGTTATGACAATCCGACGTCCTCTTATTATTAATATTTTTCTTCCTTCTTTTTACAGATTGGATAGAAAAGAATTGCCCCGAGATGCTCGCTCTAAAGTCTCTGTTGGGGGAGGATGGTTCTTTATCCGAAAATGAAGAAAATAATGTTCAAGCTAAGAAGAACGCCACCAAGGCTATGGTGGAATACATCCCTCTGACCTCCGAGGCCGGCGAGGATCTCTCCCTGTTGGAGTCCCAAGCTGATGAGGAAGCATCCTCTAAGCAGGAAGAGCCAGAAGGGTAGAAGAAGAAGAGGGGCAGGCTCGTCAAAGCTACTGATAAGAAGAAACCCACCATTATGCCTAAGAAACAGATAATCTCACATGAGGCCGGCGTGGGAAATTCAGCAACATCCTCTGGGGCGATCCCGGACGCTACTGCCCGTCCTGTACCTTCAACTTCCTAACGGGTAAGGATGGATCCTCTCACCCATTATTTCCTCTCCCCGTTCTTGACTTATGAGGGGCCCTCTCTAGCTGCTCTTCCACATCCCCTTTACAAACTCTGTCCTACCTTGGAGGTGGATGAAATGAAAGAAGCAATCGTCGCTGGCAAATGGTAACTGGCTGAGCTGATCGGCCTCTTCGACTCACTGAGTCGTACTATTGATAGCGTGAAGGAAGTGGATGAACTGGCTTCCAAGCTTGAGCATCTGAACATCTTCGCTGCCAAGGACAGGGTTTTTTTAAAGACGGCAGAGGAAAAGCTGAAAGATGCTTAGGAGCTGGAGCTGGAACGTTCCGTAAAAGTATCCTCCCTGAAGAACACGGCCAAATATCTTGACGCGAAGGTCTCTGAACTTCAGGCGGAAGTGACTGGGGTCCCTCAGCTTAAGAAGGATCTTAAGGCAAAGAAACAGAAGAACACCCAGCTCTCTAAGGACCTGAAGGCAGCAGAGGTCCGTAAGCTCAAGAGCGGTGAAGAGTTTGCTGCAAAGGAGAGGGAGTTTCTCAAACAAATTGAAGAATTGAAGCAGAGGAGTGCCACAGCTGGGTCACTGGAGAGGGAGAACGCCAAGCTGAGGAAAGACCTGGCTAAGGCAAAAGCCAAGGCAACCAAAGCTGTGGAGGTCTGCACTGCTTTGGCCTATGAATCCTTTGGCCTAGCTGTCCGCCAAGTCTACTACCGCAACCCCGGATTGAAGTTCAACTTTTATGGTATGAGCCCCTTTTATGAATTTCACAATGGGAAGCTGGTTGCGGTAGTGAATGGTCGGCATGAGGAACCTCCTTCTTCTTTGTACGAGTTGCTACCTCTCCCAGGAGGCCAGAGCATGGGGTCTTCTTCCACTACTCCAGGCCAAGATAACCCCAATGAAAAAGTACCGACTTAGGAAGGGGAGCCCAGAGGTGAGAAGGCAGAAGATCAGCCCTCTCAAGAGAATTTTAGAGAACGGGATGGTGGAAAAGAGGGCAGAGAAAAAGAGGCCAACATAATCGAAGATCAAACACCTACCTCTTAACTTTATATATTTTTCATTCTTACTGTTGTGTGTTAGGATCAGCTCCAGTTTTTACTTACACTTTACGTATAAATTTGATTTGCTGAATAAACGAATTTCCTTCTTTAAATATTGTCTTTGATATGGTTATGAGAAATGAACTGCTATAATACAACTCTGACGTATTTCCATACTCTTGTTAACTTTTAACTTCATAAAATTCATTAAGCCGTTCTCTGAGTTGAAACTTAGGGATAAATAGTAATGATCACTATGTAGGACAGAAAAGTTAGACTGGATTCCCAGTAACCATATCGTATAACATAGATTTGAGCTCAACAAATACTGTCCCCAAGCATGTGTTGATTGCGAAGGGCATGAGCATTTGGTGTAGAATATTATCCTTTAACTCTTAAGAATGAGAGCTTTAGTCCGCTCTGATGGTAGACGTACCTATTGAATTACTCGTAGAGTAATATCGTTTGAAATAGAAATAACGACTAGGCGTATCTGTCCTGCAAGAAGCTGCCTCAATCATAAGGATGATGATTGGGCCTTCAATCACAAGAGTAGTGATTAGAATTATCCACGCCAGGAGGTATACCATCGACCATAGGGGTGATGGGTAATATTATCCATCCTGGGGAATTATTCCTCAATCATAAGGATGATGATTGGGTCTTCATCGGTGTTCAGCCAAACTTACTAACCATTCCCAGGGTTCGATTTTAATCCTACAACCTGGGTTCTCTGATGGGGTTCGACCAAACCTACAACCTATTTCGTGAAGTTCGGTTGAATCCTACAACTCACGTCTTCACCGGTGTTCGGCCAAACCTACTAACCGTTCTTGGAGTTTGGTTTAATCCTACAATCAAGCTCTTCTAAGGGGGTTCAGTACAGCCTTGAAGAAGGTCTAATCCTAAAACCCCTTGGTTCACTCGAGGAGTTACATCGCCAATTACAGAATAGGTAATTGGGATCATCCATCCTAAGGGTCTCCACATACACTGGCGTAATGCTATAAATCACAACATAAGAAAAAAAAGTGAAGACATCATATTCATGAATTGAATTCACATTGAATTGAATATGGATTACAAAGAGAGCATAGCTGGGGTCATGCCTCGTTAAAACCTTCTTGAGAAAACCCATTGGGAAAAAACTCAAGTAAGGAAAAAGAGTACATGTCGTCTTACCAACTAGCTGTAGTAAATACGTAAGTTCTGAGTGTTCCACTTGTTATGGATCGGTGTGCCATCAAGATTCTCCAACTGATATAACCCTTTGCCAGTCACCTCGGACACTCTGTAAGGGCTCTCCCACGTCGGTGCTAACTTTCCTTGGTAAGCGAACTTATTTCCCACACTTTCCTTCCTGTGTTGAATACTCTATGCTGAACGCGCTTATTTTATCGGAGAGCGGTCTTTGCTTTAATTGCCTGATCCCTGACAAAAGCTTCTTCTCTAAGTTCCTAAAGAACATCCAACTCCGATGCCAGATTGGCATCATTATTCTCCTCAGAAAAATACTCCACCCTTGTTGACCTGGTCTGGAGTTCCACTGTAATCATCGCCTCGACACCGTAAGTAAGGCGATACGAAGACTCATTGGTGGAGGAGTGGGGTGTAGTGCGCTACGCCCACAAGACGTGGCATAGCTGATTAGTCTATCCGCCCTTCGCTTTGCCTAGACGCTTTTTAGCCCTTTTAACACTTCTCTATTGGTTACCTCTGTCTGGCCATTCATTTGAGGATGTTCGACAGATGAGAAGATTCGGACTATCCCTAGTCCTTCAAGCAACTCTGTGAACTTTCTGTCAGTGAATTGGGTTCCGTTATCAGTAACGATTCGTCCTGGGACTCCAAATCACGCTGTGATGTTTTCATACAAGAAGCGTCATGTCCGAGCTGAGGTGATATGCACAACGGGCTCTGCTTCTATCAATTTGGTAAAATAATCCATCCCAACTATGAGATATTTGATTCCACCAGGTGCTGTTGGGAATGGACACCGAATATCGAGGCCCCACTAATGAAAAGGCCATGGCACGGCTGATGTAAAAAGTTCCTGGGCCGGTGTATAATGAAGATTGGAAAATCTCTGATGCGGATCACACTTCTTTACAAACTCAATAGAGTCTTTCTTCATTGTAGGCCACCAATAACCCGCTCTTAGAACCTTTCTCATCAAGCTTCTACCTCTAGTGTGGTGTCCACATTGTGTAACACCCCCTTATATACACGAGAAAGATATAATATATATATATATATATATATATATCATTTCTTATCTCGCGTATACTGTAACATCCCGAATTTTAAAAATGAGAGAATTAATTACCGAAATAAATATTAGAAATTGGTATATGGAGTATTTAATGTCCCAAACTATTGAGAATAATTAAATTGATAATTTTGGGAACTGTTAGAAAATTTTGGAGACCGGTTAAACTGAAATTAAGCCCGGTTGAGATATGGGTGTCAGACCAAGTATCTCAGAATGAGATGATATTGGTCAGGGCTGTAGAGAATGATATTGGGAATTCGAATATGTATTCGGAATAATTTTCAGATGATGTATTGAGCCTGAACTGAGAACCTGTTGGTTATAAAACGATGAAGTTTTAATGAGTTGGGTTAAAAATAAATTGAAAATGTCATTTTCCCCTTCCTTATTCACGTGAGTTTGCTGATGGAATTAGGCACTTCACTTTCTTCTTCTTCTTTCCATCATCATCTTCTCCATTCTCTCATTTCTCCTTCTAAAACCCTAGCAACTTGAGCTCATCTTCCACACCTCCCCATTTTCGTTTGAAGGGAGCTTGTAGGAGGCTTGTGGGGCTGCTGTCTTCTCCTCCTTTCTCTTCATTTTTCACAGCTCTCTCTCTCTTGTGAACCCATTTTCGTTTTTGGGTGTAAGGTAAGAAATACTCACTAGTTACTTGGGTTTTTGCCATGGTTATATGATAATATGAGTTTTGGGAACCAAGCATGTGAATGGATGTTCATTTAAGGCATTTAATGCAAGAGTTTAATGTGGGTTTGTATGAGAATGAGGTTTCTTTGAGAAGTAATAAAGTGGATGTATTTATTGTTGGAAGGAGAAGAATATTTATGAAGGTGTTGGGAATTTTATGAAACCCTAACTTCATGAATTTGGGGGAAATGCATAATGGAGGTTGATGAGTATTAATTGTTGATAATAAATGCGAGTTATGATGTTTAAGAGTCATTGGTGATGATATTTGGTTGATGGAAGTTAATAATGGAGAAACCCATGAAAGGGTTTTGTTATTGAATGCATAATAATAAAGGGTAGCACCTAACCCATGGTGGTTATGGTGGATAAAATGAAATAAAAGAGTTTTGAGAGTTATAATAATAAAAACGGCAAGTATTTATTGATATATAAGTATTTAAGTCTTAATGAGTAAGTAGAAAAATTGATTGTATAATGTATTGTGATGTAGGAAGTGACCCCATTGACGAAGCGGGACCATCAAACCGCGTTGATCACTACTTCACTTGAGGTAGGAGGGGGTAACTTTTCTAAATGCATGATTTCATCCATTGGTGATGTGAAAATATGTATATGTGATTATATTAATGGTTGTTTGAATGGATGATATGATATGTGTGATTTGAATGCATTTAGAATGATGATTGATATTTGGCATTGTGTTTGGGATGAAATTAATGATATGATAATATTATATTACCGAAGTATGATGATGGTTTGCAACCATATGTGGATTGAGATTGTGATGTGAATATCCCAAATATGTGTGTATGATTTGTTGAATGTGTATGCCACTAACTATTGATGAGAATAAGTCAAAGAAAATTGGAATTGGATAAGAATGATGAGAATACTGAAATCCACCAAGTAGTGGTGATGAATGATTAAATGTGGAGTGGCATCTAGGATGCATAGTGTGAGGATGCACTTGATTTGCATTTGCATTGCATCCATGGCATATCATAACTGTTTATGTGGAATATTAGGGGGTTCCACTAGGCAGGCCCAGTGGGAGGGCGGCTCAGTGCACGAGCGTATTATGATTTTCCCCTGTGACTCGGTGTGTGAGTCACGAAGCTGTCCATAGTTTGGTGACGAGGCACCCTATGTGGCAGGCCCAGTGGGCGGGCGGCTCTATGGTGAGCGAGTTTACCTCGGTGTCCGACGGGACACGGCTCTCTCGATGTGTGTTCGGGAGGGGCCCGTAGCACTTGTGGTATTTGAGGCCACGATGTTGATCCGCAAGTCACAGTGTGATTAGTGCTACAGGAGGGCGAGAACGGTTTGGTACCAGTAAAATTATGAAGATATAAGCATGCTTGAATTGAGATATATGTGTACACAATTTTTCTACTGCAGTAGGGGCATAGTAGCACACCTATGCTTGTCCCACAATTGATTTAATGATATATTTTCCCACAGTCGGATCCGCATTGTTTGATAAGAAATTCTTGTGCATATGCATTAGCTTTAAGAGCATTTGCATATAGCTGGAGATATGCCTAGGTGAAAGCCCTTGGTGGCAACGGATGAATGAGAATTGAAAGGGGAAAGAGTTGAATACTAACCCGATGTGTGTGTTTGGCAATCCAAATGATTGATATTGTGAATGTATACTTGAAATTATAAGATGTACTGTGTATAATGTACGATGTGGTGTAATGATTGCTAATTGTGCAAGTATACATGTATTTCGTCATAATGTATGACTTTAATTCATTTGGATTATGTTACTCACCTCCCTGTTGCCATTTTTAAAGTTGATGTAGGTATGACTTAAATCCTACAACTTTTGGAGGCCGAGTATGAAGAAGGTAAAATATGGATAGGAATGCGTAAGCTGTGGCCGGCATGAAATCTGTTTTGTAGAGTATATGAGGCCTATATACTCAATTTTGTAATGTTGGTAATTTTGGGAGGTCATGGAAGAAAATTGGACATGTTTGGGTAATGACAATTTTCATTTATGACCCAAAAGATGTAAAGAATGAATCTGAATACTTGACTTTGTTAAATGAATGGATGTTGTGTTTTCATGCTATATTATGGAGCTTGTGGAATGATGTGGAAGATAGATGTATGTAGGGAATGCATGTGAATTTAAATTATATGTATGGAATCCATATTAGCATGATGATGTTGGTGGTATTTGATTTAATGAAAGGATTATGTAGTTTTAGATTATATTATGGTATGAGTTGGTACATGCACAATGAAATGAGATAGGGTCTTATGTGAGGCCAAATTAGAAGGAATTAATGTTGTATGTGTGTTGTTCAATTGAATTTTCGTTTTCTGCTGAGTTTCTGCAGAACTCGCTCAAGCGAGTAGCAATCTCGCCCGAGCGAGATTGTTGTGGAACAGGGGATTCGTTTCTGCCCCAAATTCACTCAAGCGGACGAGCAATTCGCCCAAGCGAGATTGCCACAGAATCAGTGTTTTGATTCTGGACAATTTTCGCCCAGGCGTTAAGGGCAGCGCTCAAGCGAGGGAGAAGGAGAGTTGATTCTGGAGGATTTTCGCCCAGGCGAGTGGTGCCTCGCCCAAGCGAAAATTGGCCAGAGAGTCCTCAACGTTTCTGGACCAATCTCGCTCAAGCGAGCCTTGGGCCGCTCAAGCGAGATTGACCCCTGATGCTCCTTTCCTTCTTCGCTCAAGCGTCTCGCCTCCTTCGCTCAAGCATTCATTCGTGTCTCGCTCAAGCGAGGCAGGGCTCGCTCAAGCGAGTTGAGCCCTGATACTTATTTCTCTCTCTCGCTCAAAGCCACTCAGCGTTCGCTCAAGCGTGTGCACGCTGGCTCGCTCAAGCGACTTGAGTCGCGCCTGAGCGAGTATGCTCCTGATTCTCATTTTGTTATTTTAAGATAAATTTTAAAATGTTATGCATTATTTCTTCCTTAAATATTATTTTAAAAGTATTGAGGAGTAGTGTTTTGGCTCTTGAGATTATATAAGTGTATTTCACATTTTTATGAAACTCCTCCTCTTGAAAATCAATTAGCCAATGATTAAGTCAAATTGGACAATTCTTCCGCTGATTTTGATTGAAAGATTTACATTTTAGTTTCACCCTCTCATATCTCCATATATGGGAGTGGTTCATTTTAGATCCAGGGGTTTGGTGAAAAATACTTCACTACTTCAAATATTGAATTTATTAATATTTTCAAAGACGCGAAAAAAATTTTCCCCAATTTTAATTGGGGGTTTGGGGCGTCTCAACCTGGTATCAGAGCATTCATTGCTCTTGATATGATTATAAATGATGTTATCCATGTATACATTACTTATGGCTGATTGATTTGTGAATTATATGGATGAGTTATGAAGGTAGTTATTGAAATGAGATTATTAAGTGATTGTTGTTAAGCCCGGCCAGGCAATTCCTTTCTCATATTTACCTTCAAATTGTGAAATACATTATGATGATACTTGTGTTAAGCAAGTTAACAATAAATGATATGTATACACATTGGGTGAAGAAACTTCAAGTTTCTAATTATGTTCATGTTGTTGTATATAGATTGAGTGATGGCGTATAGGCGCAATCCTGATACAATTGCTATGATTGAGGCCTTCAATCGCTTTGCTGACATACTTGCGCAGCAACAACAACCAGTTGGTCAGCCGAATCAAGGTCTTGACCAATTTCTTAAGCGGAAGCCTTCTGAATTTCATGGAGGCTATAAACCAGAAGATGCTCATGTTTGGATCCATGACTTGGAACGGATATTTGCTAGCATGGAATGTACCGACACGCAGAAGGTAGAGTATGCGGTGTTTATGGTTCAGAATGAGGCCGAATCTTGGTGGATCCTTACCCGTGGGCGTATGACTGCTGCCCACACTCCTTTGACTTGGGAGAATTTCAAAGCTGAATTTCTTAAGAAATATTTTCCTACAAGTTACAAAAACAAGAAAGAGCTTGAATTCATGGAACTCAAGCAAGGCGGCATGTCGGTTGAAGAGTATGCTATGAAATTTGAAGAGTTATGTGTGTTTTATCCTCCCTTTCAGCAAGAGGGCACTTAAGTTTCGAAATGTGTTAAGTTTGAGAATGGACTACGCCAAGAGATTAAGAAGGCGATTTGTCACCAAGAGATTAGGAGTTTTCCTACTCTTGTGGATAAGTGCAGAATTTTTGAAGAGAATGATATTGCTCCAAGGAGTTACTCGGGGCATGATTACAAGCTGAAAGGCCAATCTTCTAGCTTCAAGAAGAAAGACAACTTTAAGAACAATAGACGATTTGTGCGTGGGTCCTCTTCTTTCAGAGGTGGACGAGGTGGCGGAAGGCATGGTGCCGTTGGTGGCCGAGGTGATGGCCAAGGACTCCGTTGTTATAGATGTGGTGGAAATCACTTAGCCAGAGAGTGCAATCAAGAAGAAATAGTGGTGTGCTATAGATGCAACCAACCGGGGCATATCCGCCCTGATTGTCCTTTGAATGTTGCAGATGTTGTGCCACGTGATAATGCAAACCGTGGAGGCTATGGTGCTTTTAGAGGCCGTGGTCGTGGAAACGGTAATGGTGGAAGAAATGGAAACCGAAATGGTGGTAACGGTCGTGGTAATGGAAACGGCCGAGGTAATGCTCATGGTGGTCGGAATGGCCCAAATCGTGGTGCTAATCAACAAATGGCTGGAAGAGTCTTTGCCGTGACCGGTGAAGAAGCTGCACAAGCTGAAGATCTTGTCCAAAGTGAGTGCCAGATATATGGTAATGTTGTTAATGTGATATTTGATTCGGGTGCTACGCACTCTTTTATTTCTGAAGAATGTGTGAGGCGCCTGCGAGTGCCTGTAGGTATGATGAAAGGTGCAATATTGGTGACTACACCAACCGGTGCTTGCTTAAGATCGGTGACTCGATGTGATAATGTCGAGATGGACTTGAAGGGTAGAAAATTTGTTGTATCCCTCGTGTGTTTACCTATGAAGGACCTGGATGTTATTCTGGGCATGGATTGGTTGTCCGCCAACAAGGTTTTGGTGGATTGTCATAGTAAGACGGTGATTTTCCTAACCTCTAATATTGAAGGATTTGATGTGCGAGGTATCTCTCAACTTTTCGTGATGTTCTGTTTGGTTGATGGGAATGGTGTTTCCCAATCTGGTGGAATTCCTATTGTTTCAGAATTTCCCGATGTGTTTCCGGAAGAAATTCCCGGATTACCTCCTCCACGAGAAGTGGAATTTGCTATCGATCTTATTCCAGGTGCAGAACCTGTTTCCCGAGCTCCTTATAGGATGTCTCCTATGGAGTTAGCTGAGTTGAAAAAGTAAGTGGAAGAATTGCTTGAACGGGAGTTTATTCGCCCAAGTGTGTCTCCTTGGGGTGCTCCCGTATTGCTAGTGAAGAAGAAAGATGGGAGCATGAGGTTGTGCGTCGATTATCGCCAACTCAACAAGCTAACCATTAAGAATAAATATCCTCTTCCACGCATTGATGATCTATTGGATCAATTGAAGGGTGTTGTTGTGTTTTCAAAGATTGATTTACGTTCCGGATATCACCAAATTCGGATGAAGGCCGAAGATATTCCGAAGACTGCTTTCCGAACGCGATACGGACACTATGAGTACGTAGTGATGCCATTTGGTGTGACTAATGCCCCTGCGATTTTCATGAGTTATATGAATCGCATCTTCCATGAATATCTTGACCAATTCGTCGTAGTGTTTATCGATGATATTTTGGTGTACTCGAAGAGTCATGAAGAGCATGAAAGACACCTTCGTCTTGTGTTGACGATCCTTCGTGAAAAGGAGTTGTATGCGAAGCTCTCTAAGTGTGAATTTTGGCTGTCTGAGGTCCAATTTCTTGGACATGTTATTTCAAATGATGGAGTTGCTGTGGATAGATCTAAAGTTGAAGCTGTGACGGCTTGGGAAAGACCAACGTCGGTAACAGAGATAAGAAGTTTTCTTGGTCTTGCCGGTTACTACCGGAGATTTATTGAAGGGTTTTCCCGTTTGGCTTTGCCACTAACGAAGTTGACTCGGAAGAATCACTCTTTTGTGTGGACCCGTGAATGTGAAGAGAGTTTCCAAGAGTTGAAGTTAAGGCTTACTACCGCACCGGTGTTAGCATTGCCCAATTTGACAGATGAATTTGTGGTATATTGCGATGCATCTAAGCTTGGTCTTGGATGTGTGTTGATGCAAAAGGAGCGTGTGATAGCCTATGCGTCGAGGCAGTTGCGACCGCATGAGGTTAACTACCCTACACATGATCTTGAACTGGCGGCGGTGGTGTTTGCATTGAAGTTGTGGCGACACTACTTATATGGCTCTAAGTTTGTGGTCTTTAGTGATCACAAAAGCCTTAAATACTTGTTTGACCAGAAGGAGTTGAATATGCGCCAAAGACGGTGGATGGAGTTCCTAAAAGACTACGAATTTGAATTGAAGTATCACCCCGGTAAGGCAAATGTAGTTGCTGATGCATTGAGCAGGAAGTCATTGCATGTTTCCATGATGATGGCAAAGGAAATGGAGTTGATTGAACAATTTAGAGATTTGAATGTGGGCGTGGAGACTTACACTTCCAAGAAAATGGTGTTGGAGATGTTGAAAGTTGCAAATGAATTTCTTGAATATGTGAAGATGCAACAACCCAAGGATGAGTATTTGATTGAGATGAAAAAGACCCAAGAAAAAGGGAAGAATTTGTTCATAGAAGAAGGTCGAGATGGCATTTGGCGTGTTAGAGGCCGAATTTATGTTCCCTCAAGCGATGATGTGCGGAAACGTATACTTAAGGAAGCTCACAAAAGCGTATTGAGTATTCATCCTGGTTCCACTAAGATGTACCAAGACTTGAAGAAGAATTTCTGGTGGCCTGGTATGAAGCGTGATGTGGAGAATTTTGTAGCATCTTGCCTTGTTTGTCAAAAGGCGAAGGTCGAGCACCAGAGACCATCTGGTTATTTGAGATCATTGGAGATCCCGGTTTGGAAATGGGATAGTATAGCTATGGATTTTGTTTCTGGACTACCCAGAACCCGTGCTGGAAATGATGCTATATGGGTGATTGTTGATAGATTGACAAAATGTGCTCACTTCTTGTCCATTAATATGAAGAGTCCTTTGGAGAAATTGGCACAAATATACATCAAGGAGATTGTTAGACTGCATGGTGTTCCATCCAGCATTATATCCGACCGTGATCCTCGGTTTACTTCTCAGTTTTGGGGACGTTTACATGATGAGTTGGGTTCTAAGTTGAAGCTTAGTTCGCTTATCACCCTCAAACCGATGGGCAATCGGAGAGAACTATACAAAGCTTGGAGGATCTATTGAGAGCTTGTGTACTTGAGCACGGTGGATGTTGGGAGAGATTCCTCCCATTGATCGAATTCACATACAATAACAGCTTCCATTCCAGTATAGGTATGGCACCGTATGAGGCGTTGTATGGAAGGAAGTGTAGAACTCCCCTGTGTTGGCTTGAAGTTGGAGAAAACTTGGCTTTAGGGCCGGAGATCATTCAGGAAACTACAGAGCAAATTAAGAAGATCCAAGAGAATATGAAGATTGCTCAAGATAGACAGAAGAGTTATTATGACAAGAGGCATAAAACCCTTGAGTTTCAAGTGGGTGACCATGTGTTTTTGAAAGTCTCGCGTGACAAAGGCATTGGAAGGGCGTTGAAGAGTGGGAAATTGAGCCCTAGATTTATCGGACCTTACGAGGTGTTGGAGCGGATTGGTGAGGTTGCTTATAGGATAGCACTCCCTCCGCATCTTGCTAATCTACACAACGTGTTTCATGTATCGCAGTTGAGAAGATATGTTTATGATCCACTGCACGTGATCCCTATGGATGAGATTGAGGTGCGAGATGACCTATCTATTTCTCCTGTTTCTGTTCGTATTGTCGGACATTCCGTGAAGAAATTGCGGAACAAGTTGGTACCTTTGGTGGAGGTCGCTTGGAAACATGGAAATACTGAAACGTTCACATGGGAACGCGAAGACGATATCAGAGAACGGTATCCTAACGCATTCGAATCTGGTATGTTAAATTTCGGGGATGAAATTTTCTTTTTGGTGGGGTGGATTGTAACATCCCGAATTTTAAAAATGAGAGAATTAATTACCGAAATAAATATTAGAAATTGGTATATGGAGTATTTAATGTCCCAAACTATTGAGAATAATTAAATTGATAATTTTGGGAACTGTTAGAAAATTTTGGAGACCGGTTAAACTGAAATTAAGCCCGGTTGAGATATGGGTGTCAGACCAAGTATCTCAGAATGAGATGATATTGGTCAGGGCTGTAGAGAATGATATTGGGAATTCGAATATGTATTCGGAATAATTTTCAGATGATGTATTGAGCCTGAACTGAGAACCTGTTGGTTATAAAACGATGAAGTTTTAATGAGTTGGGTTAAAAATAAATTGAAAATGTCATTTTCCCCTTCCTTATTCACGTGAGTTTGCTGATGGAATTAGGCACTTCACTTTCTTCTTCTTCTTTCCATCATCATCTTCTCCATTCTCTCATTTCTCCTTCTAAAACCCTAGCAACTTGAGCTCATCTTCCACACCTCCCCATTTTCGTTTGAAGGGAGCTTGTAGGAGGCTTGTGGGGCTGCTGTCTTCTCCTCCTTTCTCTTCATTTTTCACAGCTCTCTCTCTCTTGTGAACCCATTTTCGTTTTTGGGTGTAAGGTAAGAAATACTCACTAGTTACTTGGGTTTTTGCCATGGTTATATGATAATATGAGTTTTGGGAACCAAGCATGTGAATGGATGTTCATTTAAGGCATTTAATGCAAGAGTTTAATGTGGGTTTGTATGAGAATGAGGTTTCTTTGAGAAGTAATAAAGTGGATGTATTTATTGTTGGAAGGAGAAGAATATTTATGAAGGTGTTGGGAATTTTATGAAACCCTAACTTCATGAATTTGGGGGAAATGCATAATGGAGGTTGATGAGTATTAATTGTTGATAATAAATGCGAGTTATGATGTTTAAGAGTCATTGGTGATGATATTTGGTTGATGGAAGTTAATAATGGAGAAACCCATGAAAGGGTTTTGTTATTGAATGCATAATAATAAAGGGTAGCACCTAACCCATGGTGGTTATGGTGGATAAAATGAAATAAAAGAGTTTTGAGAGTTATAATAATAAAAACGGCAAGTATTTATTGATATATAAGTATTTAAGTCTTAATGAGTAAGTAGAAAAATTGATTGTATAATGTATTGTGATGTAGGAAGTGACCCCATTGACGAAGCGGGACCATCAAACCGCGTTGATCACTACTTCACTTGAGGTAGGAGGGGGTAACTTTTCTAAATGCATGATTTCATCCATTGGTGATGTGAAAATATGTATATGTGATTATATTAATGGTTGTTTGAATGGATGATATGATATGTGTGATTTGAATGCATTTAGAATGATGATTGATATTTGGCATTGTGTTTGGGATGAAATTAATGATATGATAATATTATATTACCGAAGTATGATGATGGTTTGCAACCATATGTGGATTGAGATTGTGATGTGAATATCCCAAATATGTGTGTATGATTTGTTGAATGTGTATGCCACTAACTATTGATGAGAATAAGTCAAAGAAAATTGGAATTGGATAAGAATGATGAGAATACTGAAATCCACCAAGTAGTGGTGATGAATGATTAAATGTGGAGTGGCATCTAGGATGCATAGTGTGAGGATGCACTTGATTTGCATTTGCATTGCATCCATGGCATATCATAGCTGTTTATGTGGAATATTAGGGGGTTCCACTAGGCAGGCCCAGTGGGAGGGCGGCTCAGTGCACGAGCGTATTATGATTTTCCCCTGTGACTCGGTGTGTGAGTCACGAAGCTGTCCATAGTTTGGTGACGAGGCACCCTATGTGGCAGGCCCAGTGGGCGGGCGGCTCTATGGTGAGCGAGTTTACCTCGGTGTCCGACGGGACACGGCTCTCTCGATGTGTGTTCGGGAGGGGCCCGTAGCACTTGTGGTATTTGAGGCCACGATGTTGATCCGCAAGTCACAGTGTGATTAGTGCTACAGGAGGGCGAGAACGGTTTGGTACCAGTAAAATTATGAAGATATAAGCATGCTTGAATTGAGATATATGTGTACACAATTTTTCTACTGCAGTAGGGGCATAGTAGCACACCTATGCTTGTCCCACAATTGATTTAATGATATATTTTCCCACAGTCGGATCCGCATTGTTTGATAAGAAATTCTTGTGCATATGCATTAGCTTTAAGAGCATTTGCATATAGCTGGAGATATGCCTAGGTGAAAGCCCTTGGTGGCAACGGATGAATGAGAATTGAAAGGGGAAAGAGTTGAATACTAACCCGATGTGTGTGTTTGGCAATCCAAATGATTGATATTGTGAATGTATACTTGAAATTATAAGATGTACTGTGTATAATGTACGATGTGGTGTAATGATTGCTAATTGTGCAAGTATACATGTATTTCGTCATAATGTATGACTTTAATTCATTTGGATTATGTTACTCACCTCCCCGTTGCCATTTTTAAAGTTGATGTAGGTATGACTTAAATCCTACAACTTTTGGAGGCCGAGTATGAAGAAGGTAAAATATGGATAGGAATGCGTAAGCCGTGGCCGGCATGAAATCTGTTTTGTAGAGTATATGAGGCCTATATACTCAATTTTGTAATGTTTGTAATTTTGGGAGGTCATGGAAGAAAATTGGACATGTTTGGGTAATGACAATTTTCATTTATGACCCAAAAGATGTAAAGAATGAATCTGAATACTTGACTTTGTTAAATGAATGGATGTTGTGTTTTCATGCTATATTATGGAGCTTGTGGAATGATGTGGAAGATAGATGTATGTAGGGAATGCATGTGAATTTAAATTATATGTATGGAATCCATATTAGCATGATGATGTTGGTGGTATTTGATTTAATGAAAGGATTATGTAGTTTTAGATTATATTATGGTATGAGTTGGTACATGCACAATGAAATGAGATAGGGTCTTATGTGAGGCCAAATTAGAAGGAATTAATGTTGTATGTGTGTTGTTCAATTGAATTTTCGTTTTCTGCTGAGTTTCTGCAGAACTCGCTCAAGCGAGTAGCAATCTCGCCCGAGCGAGATTGTTGTGGAACAGGGGATTCGTTTCTGCCCCAAATTCACTCAAGCGGACGAGCAATTCGCCCAAGCGAGATTGCCACAGAATCAGTGTTTTGATTCTGGACAATTTTCGCCCAGGCGTTAAGGGCAGCGCTCAAGCGAGGGAGAAGGAGAGTTGATTCTGGAGGATTTTCGCCCAGGCGAGTGGTGCCTCGCCCAAGCGAAAATTGGCCAGAGAGTCCTCAACGTTTCTGGACCAACCTCGCTCAAGCGAGCCTTGGGCCGCTCAAGCGAGATTGACCCCTGATGCTCCTTTCCTTCTTCGCTCAAGCGTCTTGCCTCCTTCGCTCAAGCATTCATTCGTGTCTCGCTCAAGCGAGGCAGGGCTCGCTCAAGCGAGTTGAGCCCTGATACTTATTTCTCTCTCTCGCTCAAAGCCACTCAGCGTTCGCTCAAGCGTGTGCACGCTGGCTCGCTCAAGCGACTTGAGTCGCGCCTGAGCGAGTATGCTCCTGATTCTCATTTTGTTATTTTAAGATAAATTTTAAAATGTTATGCATTATTTCTTCCTTAAATATTATTTTAAAAGTATTGAGGAGTAGTGTTTTGGCTCTTGAGATTATATAAGTGTATTTCACATTTTTATGAAACTCCTCCTCTTGAAAATCAATTAGCCAATGATTAAGTCAAATTGGACAATTCTTCCGCTGATTTTGATTGAAAGATTTACATTTTAGTTTCACCCTCTCATATCTCCATATATGGGAGTGGTTCATTTTAGATCCAGGGGTTTGGTGAAAAATACTTCACTACTTCAAATATTGAATTTATTAATATTTTCAAAGACGCGAAAAAAATTTTCCCCAATTTTAATTGGGGGTTTGGGGCGTCTCATATACAAGGACGTATATACATCTGATTTTCTTTGAATATTGAAAGTAAAAAATGTTACCTCTCAATATTTGTCCATAATGACAAAATAAATTTATAGAAATCATAAGTGATAAAAGATTACAGTATCAAAGTTTAACATTCACCTTGTTACAATTATCCAACTTGATATTGTAATAAGGTGAACTAAAATTAAATTATACCTCTACTACGACTGTGATCAATCATTTCCTAGCCCTAGAACCATAGGTTTTTGGAATGCTACTCTTGCCATATCTCTTCACCCATCCGATTGAGGATAAGGCCACTTTACCCTCTTGTAATTACATCCTTTTATCCTGGACTGCTAGCTATATATCACATAGCATTTATTTTGGACACAGAAATTCAAACAAGAAGGAGTGAGAAATAAAATATAATATCTCACAGATAAGACATAAGCATAAGGGTTTTTCACAAACTAATATAATAATATCAGTCATAATCTCATACACAATCAATTATGAATATATGGTTTCCACATACATAACAATTATATTTTCATTCACAACCACCCACATAAAATGTCACAATCACATGAATGTTATGTAATGCTTTTAATGCTACTATATCATTCAGTTTATGCATGTGGGCCCTTAAAGTTTTAATTTGCACTGAGCCAACCAGGAGTTTACACTGTTCCATAATTCCGGATAATAATAACATAAATGCCTTCATGGCATATGAACAGGTCAACTGGCATGGAAACACTTAGAGACTAGTCAGATTGAGAAGGTTTTTATTGTGAAAGTACCCGACACTAGGGAGCGACCCCAGGTCACCTGAAGCACCCTTTCACACCCTCTCATCCCAAGGCTTACAATTAAGCCTCCTCTAATGTATCATCGGTTTCTATAATCCGTCCCCAGGCAATATCACATCTCATTTCTCTTTAATGATTCATTATGCATGAACTACTCGCATATTTAGTTGGTTAAGACTTTTATAAACTCAATTATAAATTATATCTTCAGGGCCTACAAATAACAACATAGCCACCCCGATAAACTGCACATTTCCAAACTCTTAAATAAGTGCTGCCACACGCAGAAGAATTACAGTACAGTTTTCTTTATCATTCACAAATCAATATTATTGTGATTTGAGTTTCAAAGTCTTAATATATATTCCAAACATTCTTTAGAGCATTTATAGGAAATTAATTTACTTTAGACACAAGTTTGAATTATCAATCTTTTTCCATCTTTATAATACTTGAAAAATATATTATAAAACACTTTTAAAATTAAAACTCTTATTTTCAAAAGTTTAAAATGAAATATTATTAAAGTATCTTATTTCCATTTGAGAATCAAATATTTTCATATATATACATATATGAATATATTATTTTCATAAAACAATTTCCTTTTTTTAATAACTAAAAACTATTCTAAAATTTAATTAAATAATTTATTTTGAAAGATAAAAGTAAGTTATAGAAATTATATACTTTTATTGAAAATTAAGAAAAATTTCTTAACAGTAATTCTGAATAAACATTGAGAAGTTACACATGATACTTAATTTAAAATTTATTATTTTAAAATAATATTATTATTAAATTTAAAAAGAGTAGGGGACTCCCCCTTACCTAGAATTGCTACTAAAAGTGAATTCGCTCTGTGCCTCCGAGTTCTAAAAAAAATATTAATACTAATTTATTTCAGAATAGGCAAACAATGAAAATTAAGATTACTATTAGAAATGATAAATAGTAATTAGGCATAGTAATAGTAAATAGTAACGGTAAATAATAAATCATTAATAGTAACGGTAATTAGTAATTTTTTTGAATAGTAATGCTAAATAGTAAATTTTGAATAGTAACAGTAAACAGTAAATTTTGAATAGTAGCGGTAAATGATAAATTGTAAATAGAAATGGTAAATAGTAAATTTTAAATAGTAATGGTAAATAATAAATTTTGAATAGTAGCAGTAAATGATAAATCGTGAATAGAAATGATAAATAGTAAATTTTAAATAGTAATAGTAAATAGTAAATTTTGAATAGTAGCGGTAAATAATAAATTGTGAATAGAAATGGTAAATAGTAAATTTTATATAGTAATGGTAAATAGTAAATTTTGAATACTAGCGGTAAATGATAAATCGTAAATAGAAATGGTAAATAGTAAGTTTTAAATAGTAATGGTAAATAGTAAATTTTGACTAGTAACCGTAAATAGTAAATTTTGAATTGTAATGGTAAATAGTAAATTTTGAATAGTAACGGTAAATAGTAAATTTTGAATAGTAACAATAACTAATAAATTTTGAATAATAATAGTAAATAATAAATTTTGAATAATAACAGTAAATGGTAAAGTGTGAATAGTAATAGTAAATAGTGAATAGTAACAGTAAATCATAAAAATAACATAGTGGTAATTTATTTTTACCGTGGTAACTTATTCATAATAGTACTAATACATTAATAGTTTAAGAGTGCTAAAAAGAATAAACTAAATAATCATAAAAAGAATATAGAAGAAAGATGTTATTACCTTACACCTCCGACATAATCTCTTTTTACTAAAAGAATTTACTTCCCACTAATTTCTTAAGCACTATCTCTCTAGATTCTCTCTCTAATTTTTGTGTGTAAATGTTGTAAATGAGCCATCTATTTATAGGAATAGAATTTTACTATTTAAGATTACTTAATTATTTATTTTACTATTCATGATGTAAGTATTTACCAACCGGTGACTATTCATGATGTAAGTATTTCCCAACCGATGATGTAAGCAATAATTTAGCGATGATGTCGGCAGTGGCATTTTGGTTATTAGATAAAACGTTAAGGGTATTTTGGTTATTTTTTCAAAGATTTAAAAAAATTCAAAAAATTTTAGAAAATCATAAATAATGCATAAATCAAAAAGTTCTAAATAATCATATTCTAATTCCTTTAAAATTTTTTATTTTAAAATTCTAATAAGAGTTAAATCTTAAATATATAAAAACATAAATATAAGAACATAAAATAAAAATGGTGAATAAAAACTAATTAAGTCATTTTAAAATCTTCATTAAAAATAAATATTTTTATTTTATTTTATTTTATTTTAAAAAATAATTAAATATAAGTACCAAAATTTTATAAAAATATTAATTAGTTAAAAATCAACTAATTAATAGTAAGTATTTTCTTATTAAAGAGATATTAATATCTATTTTTTATTTAAGTAGAAAATAGGATGTTATAACTCTACTCCCCTAAAAGAAATTTTATCCTCGAAATTTGATATTGTAAATAAATCTTACCAAGGATAAACTAAGTGAACTATCCTAATATGTTTTCTAGTTTTATGGACAATTACGTATCCTTTCCTTGATGTTGCCACTTACTTCCTTTCAATCTTATCAGGTAATTTCTCCTAAACTTAAAAATATCACCCTCTTAATTTTGTTATGCTCATCTTAAACTGATGATTAACTCTAAACGCCTCAATAATTATATTTCTTAATCTATCAAAATATCACTTAATATAATTCGTAACATCTATAAATTAAAATTCCTACTCGTAGTATATTAAAATAGACTGTTAAGAATTAATCACTGGACAACTAGCCATTATCAACTAGCCGTTGGACTAGCCGTTAAACTAGTCGTTATGACCATTGCATCACTCTCCTTTGCTTGCTTATAAATTTCCAATGCATTCTCACTTCCTATCACAACTTCAAGGTCTCCTAGTTTCTCTCTTCTATCTAATTTCTTTAATCTTTTTCCTCAAATAATATTGTACTACTCGATGGCCAACCTTCCTAGAAGTGATGAAGAACAAAGGCGAGATGGACTACAATTCGTGGTAACAAGTGCCTCACTTCTTATAATCATTATGGTGATTTCTCTAGTTTGGGCGTTTTATGTATTGCCAAGACTCTTAGGCCTCTAATTATTATGAGTCTCCAATAATTTTTAGAAAAATAAGTGGTTACTTATCATTTAAATATAATGTATTAAATGTTCTACTTTATTTTCCTTAATATAATCGTGTATAATAAATTGTCCTAGTGGAAAGGATAAATATGTCTTAGTTCGTGTTGTACTTGTTTATCTAACTAAATCCTTATGTTCTTTGCTTTATGACAATCCAGGGTGTATAATCAATTCTTATTGTCATATATAATGGATTGAATATTTCTTAACTAATTGAATGCATATTCCATCATAATTGATTACAACTATTACATAGATTTGATAGATTCTCTAATCTTAAATGATCATAAATCACTACGTTGACTTGGAAATACTCACTTAAATTTTTGTTATGGGTAGCTAAGATTTATGTAACTCACTTCATATGAAATACACTAAATTAATAAGTAAGGGTTCATATCTATTTACCCATGGTTTACTAACACATTTCTCTATTTTAAGTCTATCATTACATAACAATTATTTATATAAGGTATGTATATTGATTAGACAAAATTGATGACTAAAAGAAAATAATTTATTAAACATGTATCAAATTGTTATAAATCACAAACAAATATTTTATGATAAAATTTTCCAATATTAAACCAATATCAATATTTTCCAAAGATTTATAGTACTTATTTTAGATCCTTTATTAACATATTTACCATAATAAAATACTTAGGAAGTTCAATATATGGTTGATTACATTCAATGTCACAACCATAATAGTTTCATTAATTCATATATTCATATATATAACCATCACATATATTATTCAATCGAAGGCATCATAAAGGAAAACTTCATTAAATCAAACAACGATTAACATATCTTATATGTCAGACAAAAGAAGAATCAATACAAATAGTCAAAGATATAATTCCTAGTACGATTACTTGTCACACCAAACAAGTTAGTGAACAAACTACCATATTCCTTTCATAAACATACATCCATATTTTTTTAGATTCAAAATATATCATCAAAGGAAAAAAAATGATCCTATCTTAGACAATTTGTTATATTAGTTTTAAATTACACAATTATCTACCCATTAGAATTCACATAAGTATCTATACAAACTCAAAGACATGGCAAGGAATATCCTAATAGGGTTTATTGAGTTTGTGTCCACTTCTCCACATACCATATTAAGCTAGGGTTGAATTTATTGATCTTAACATCCTTCATTTGACATGTCTTTTACTACTTAGTGTAAATCATTCGGGGTGATCAGTCTCGACAATTTATAGCTAAGTAGTTAAAGTCATGACAGCTCCAGTCTAAAATTCATATCCAAATATTCCTAAGACTTTTTCCTAAAGCTTAACTTTTAATTCTTATATGAAATTATATGTTATTAAAGATCTTTTATTGTCTTATCTCCCTTATTGTCCCCACATGTAAACAGATAAAACATGCGCACATAATTTGTTTAACTTTCATTAATGAATGCTAAGACTGCCAAAACATTCAAACAAAATATCAGACACCTTGTCTCTTTATGTACAATATGTCCCATACCATATTATAAAAAGAGGCAATTATTGAATATTTCATTATCACATATTAACTAAAGAATCAAACACCATATGTCACATCTCGAATAAAAGGAAATAACTATATTACCTTATTATTCCACCATACATTAACGTCTATACTTAAATAATGTCAAGAAAGACTTCAGAATGGCCAGTCTCTGATAATCCCTGCAATAAAATTTTTCAAGTAATAGGCTATAGAGTTCTAACTTATACTTCTTATGAACTTAAAACTAGTTCCTTCTTTATCTTTTTCTTTTTAATTCCTAACTTGCTTCCTATCATCTACTCCAATTGTAAAATTTTCTCCTTTATCAAGCACAGAATCTTTTAACTAACTTAACCATTAGAGTACACAACAGACTAGTAAGACTATACCCTAAGCCGATTTGGATTGAACTGCTTTGATAGTACTTTGTAACACCCCTTATATACACGAGATATGTATATTCTTATTTCTTTTAAAAACTTTAGAAAGATATAATATATATATATATCATTTCTTATCTCGCGTATACAAGGACGTATATACATATGATTTTCTTTGAATATTCAAAGTAAAAAAATGTTGCCTCTCAATATTTGTCCATAATGACAAAATAAATTTATAGAAATCATAAGTGATAAAAGATTACAGTATCAAAGTTTAACATTCACCTTGTTACAATTATCTAACTTGATATTGTAATAAGGTGAACTAAAATTAAATTATACCTCTACTATGACTGTGATCAATCATTTCCTAGCCCTCGAACCATAGGTTTTTGGAATCCTACTCTTGTCATATCTCTTCACCCATCCGATTGAGGATAAGGCCACTTTACCCTCTTGTAATTACATCCTTTCATCGTGGACTGCTAGCTATATATAACAAAGCATTTATTTTGGACACAGAAATTCAAACAAGGAGTGAGAAACAAAATATAATATCTTACAGATAAGACATAAGCATAAGGGTTTTTCACAAACTAATATAATAATATTAGTCATGATCTCATACACAATCAATTATGAATATATGGTTTCTACATACATAACAATTATATTTTCATTCATAACCACCCACATAAAATGTCACAATCACAGGAATGTTATGTAATGATTTTAATGTTACTATATCATTCAGTGTATGCATGTGGGCCCTTAAAGTTTTAATACTGGGCCAACCAAGAGTTTACATTGTTCCATAATTCTGGATAATAATAACATAAATACCTTCATGGCATATGAACAGCTCAACTGGCATGGAAACACTTAAAGACTAGTCAGATTGAGAAGGTTTTTATTGTGAAAGTACCCGACACTAGGGAGCGACCCCAGGTCACCTGAAGCACCCTTTCACACCCTCTCATCCCAAGGCTTATAATTAAGCCTCCTCTAATGTATCCTCGGTTTCTATAATCCGCCCCCAGGCAATATCACATCTCATTTCTCTTTAATGATTCGTTATGCATGAACTACTTGCATATTTAGTTGGTTAAGACTTTTAGAAACTTAATTATAAATTATATTTTCAGGGCCTACAAATAACAACATAGTCACCCTGATAAACTGCACATTTCCAAACTTTTAAATAAGTTCTGCCACACGCAGAAGAATTTCAGTACAGTTTTCCTTATCATTCACAAATTAATATTATTGTGATTTGAGTTTCAAAGTCTTAATATATATTGCAAACCTTCTTTAGAGCATTTATAGGAAATTAATTTACTTTAGACACAAGTTTGAATTATCAATGTTTTTCCATCTTTATAATACTTGAAAAATATATAATAAAACACTTGAAATTAAAACTCTTATTTTCAAAAGTTTAAAATGAAATATTATTGAAGTATCTTATTTCCATTTGAGAATCAAATACTTTCATATATATACATATATGAATATATTATTTTCATAAAAAAATTTCTTTTTTTAATAACTAAAAATTATTCTAAAATTTAATTAAATAATTTATTTTGAAAGATAAAAGTAAGTTATAGAAATTATATACTTTTATTGAAAATTAAGAAAAATTTATTAACAATAATTCTGAATAAACATTCAAAAATTGTTATAAATAATTTCTTTTAAAATAATATTGTAAAGAGTAAGGAATAAGTATATTTTTACTGAGTTTTAGCTTCCCGTCATGTTTGCTATATGCTCAAACTCCACATCACAAGATTATCAATCACAATCAAGTATTGTAATATCATCAATCACAATCAAATATCATCAATCACCAATATTATCAATCATAATCAAATCAAATAAATATCATTCATAAATATTATAATTTAAAGTTTAATAGTTATTTAATTTAATAAACTTAATTCCAAGCCCTTATAGTCCATTCCTCGCATAGGTCTATGTAAGTCCATATAATCTAATCCTTGCATAGGTTTAGTTTAGTCCATATAGGTCGTAATACTCCAAGTCCTTGCATAGGTTTAGTCTAGTTTGTATAGGTTATAAAAGTCCAGATCCTTGCATATGTATTTTAGAGTAAGTTACACAAGATACTTAATTTAAAATTTATTATTTTAAAATAATATTATTATTAAATTTAAAAGGAGTAGGGGACTCCTCCCATTATTCTTATGTCTTTTCATATTATATTTTTATCTCACTCCCCCTTACCTGGAATTGCTACCAAAAGTGAATTCTCTCTATGCCTCTGAGTTTTAAAAAAAATATTAATACTAATTTATTTCAGTATAGGCATACGATGAAAATTAAGATTACTATTAGAAATGATAAATAGTAATTATGCATAGTAATAGTAAATAGTAACAATAAATAATAAATCATTAATAGTAACGATAATTAGTAATTTTTTTGAATAGTAACACTAAATAGTAAATTTTGAATAGTAACAGTAAATAGTAAATTTTGAATAGTAGCGATAAATGATAAATCGTAAATAGAAATGGTAAATAGTAAATTTTGAATAGTAATGGTAAATAGTAAATTTTGAATAGTAACGGTAAATGATAAATCATGAATAGAAATAATAAATAGTAAATTTTAAATAGTAATAGTAAATAGTAAATTTTAAATAGTAGCAGTAAATGATAAATCGTGAATAGAAATGGTAAATAGTAAATTTTAAATAGTAATAGTAAATAGTAAATTTTGAATAGTAGTGGTAAATGATAAATCGTGAATAGAAATAGTAAATAGTAAATTTTAAATAGTAATGATAAATAGTAAATTTTAAATAGTAACCGTAAATAGTAAATTTTGAATAGTAATGGTAAATAGTAAATTTTGAATAGTAATGGTAAATAGTAAATTTTGAGTAGTAACAGTAAATAGTAAATTTTGAATAATAACAGTAAATAATAAATTTTGAATAATAACAGTAAATGGTAAAGTGTGAATGGTAACAGTAAATAGTGAATAGTAACAGTTAATCATAAAAATAACATAGTGGTAATTTATTCTTACTGTAGTAACTTATTCATAATAGTACTAGTATATTAATGGTTTAAGAGTGCTAAAAAGAATAAACTAAATATTGTAAATGAGCCATCTATTTATAGGAAGATGTTATTGCCTTACACCTTCGACAGAATCTCTTTTTACCAAAAGAATTTACTTCCCACTAATTTCTTAAGCACTATCTCTCTAGATTCTCTCTCGAATTTTGGTGTGTAAATATTGTAAATGAGCCATCTATTTATAGGAAGAGAATTTTACTATTTAAGATTACTTAATTATTTATTTTACTATTCATGATGTAAGTATTTACCAATCGGTGACTATTCATGATGTAAGTATTTACCAACCGATGATGTAAGCAATAAGTAAGCGATGATGTCAGCAGTGACATTTTAGTTATTAGATAAAAGGTTAAGGGTATTTTGGTCATTTTCTCAAATATTTAAAAAAATTCAAAAAATTCTAGAAAATCATGAATAATACATAGATCAAAAAGTTTTAAAGAATCATATTCTAATTCCTTCAATTGTTTTTTAAATTCTAATAAGAGTTAAATCTAAATATATAAAAACATAAATATAAGAACATAAAATAAAAATGGTGAATAATAAAGATATGAAAAATTCTTAATATAATTTTCTTAATTAGTGAATACTAATTAAGTCATTTTAAAATCTTCGTTAAATATACATATTTTTATTTTATTTTATTTTATTTTTAAAAAAATAATTAAATATAAGTACCAAAATTTTATAAAAATATTAATTAGTTAAAAATCAACTAACTAATAGTAAGTATTTTCTCATTAAAGAGATATTAATATCTATTTTTTATTTGAGTAGAAAATAGGATGTTACACATTGTCCCTCATGTACTTCTTCCAGCACACCTTATACCTCATTCTCATTCAAACACCTTAGGTATGGTACAGAAAATCCCCTCTGTATGAGCATGCCATCTACCAACGTAAAGTAGGGCAGCTCCCTTTTCAACTTCTTCCTCTCCAAGTCATCAGTGGGCAGCTATTCGTCCATGAAGTATCGTATGTAAGGAACCACCCACGAGTTCTCATCAATGGCACGATACGTTATTGCACTCAACGACGGGGTCAAGGGGATGCTGGGCGATGTCAGAGTGCTTTTGATGTAGGATCTTCTTCTAGCTTCTTGAAGAAGGGTAGATCTAGGGATCTTTTCTTCTTCTATCCTTCACAAGCCTTTGATGAAGAGTCTTGCAATGGGAAAACCAAAATGGAAATGGAAGGAAATGACTAAGACTACACTAATTTGGAAGTGAAAAGGAGAAAGAAAAAGGTGGAAATGGAAGGGAAGAAAGAGAAGGATGAGAGATAAAAGGGAGGAGGTGAAGGGGAGGCCACTCCTAAGGGATATAACTCCCTAGAACTCAACACCAAAGGGGAGGAGACCCCTTGGATGAGAGCTTGCTAGAGCTCACTCTAACCTAGAGAGAAGGGAGAGCTTCTCTCACTAGAACTCATTTTTGAAAGTGTAAAAATCTCAAATGGCATTAATGTGTGTCAATTTACAAAGGGAGAACTCTTTATATAAAGCTAAAAGGATTTCGGCCAAGTGCCTACTAAATGGGCCTCTCCATGATGCCTAGGCCCAAAAGAGTTTCTAGAGAAGAGTATGGCCTATACATGGCCCAAAGTGAGAGTACATGGCCTAAAAATGGCCCAATTGACCTTGCAAGGCCCAAATAAACCCTATAAGCCTAAAGAATCTAACTAAGAAGTATATTATAAGTAGAGTATGAATAGATCCTCAAGAAGTTTTCATTGGGCTTGGGCCTACTCAAGGAGAGGAAGAAAGATAAGGCCCGATGGATGCTCTCTTTGGCCTTTTTGGTCTTGGCCCTTGTCAGAGGACCTTTGTAAGCTTTAAGTCCTTTCTCTAGGGTAGTGTGAGGGTCCTCCCTTAGTATGTCCTCATTATGCTCCCCCTCTTCGAAAGGATTTGTCCTCAAATCTAAGGCATCATCCTCTTCATCTAAGTCAAAGGGAGACAAATCAAAAATATTGAAGGAAGCACTCACACAATAATCTCCTAGCAAATCAAGGACATAAGCATTATTATTCATTTTCTTTATGATTTAGAAAGGCCCATCACCTCTAGGGTCAAGTTTGGATTTTCGTAAGTTTATAAATCTTTCTTTCAAAGGTGTAACCAAACCCAATCTCCAACCTCAGAGGTGATATCCCTTTTCTTCTTATTGGCACAACGAGCATAGTGTTCATTTTTAGTTTGAATTTAGTTTTTAACCTTCTCATGAAATTGTTTGATAAAGTTGGCCTTTGCCTCTCCATCCATATGAAAGATAGAATCAGAAACCTCAATAGGCAAAAGGTCCAAAGGAGTGAGAGGGTTAAAACCATAGACAACCTCAGATGGACTATGCTTAGTTGTGGAGTGTTGTACCCTATTATATGCAAACTCAATGTGGGGTAAACACTCATCCCAAGTTTAACATTTTTAAGCACTAAGACCCTAAGAAGTTGAGAAAGGGTCATGTTTACTACCTCTGTTTGTCCATCCGTTTGAGGATAACAAGTGGTGGAAAAGAAAAGCTTCATTCCTAGCCGTGACAAAAGAGTTTTCCAAAAGTGGGTAAGGAATTTGGTGTCCCTATCAAAAATTATGGTTTTAGGAACACCATGAAGTCTTACAATCTCTTTGAAAAAGAGTTTAGCAATATAACTAGCATTATCTACCTTGTGACAAGGTATGAAGTGAGCCATCTTACTAAACCTATTCACAACCACAAAGATAGAATCCATTCCCCTTTGGGTCTTAGGCAATCCCAACACAAAATTCATAGATATATCAATCCAAGGTGCAGTGCGTGTTGGTAAATAAGTATATAAACCACTAGGCGAAAGTTTTGATTTTGCTTTTCTACACACAATACACCTAGCATAATGTTTTTGAACATCTTTTTTCATTTTTGGCCAATAGAAGTGTTCATGTAATATGGATAATGTTTTATCTCTTCCAAAATAACCCATTAAGCCTCCCTCATGGCTTTCTCTAAGTAAAAGATCTCTTAAAGAACTTCTAGGAATGTAAAGTCTATTGGCTTTGAAAAGATAGCTATCTAAAATGTAGAAGCCTCTATGAGATAAAGTAGTGGAAGATGAGTTAAAGATGTTAGAAAAATCAAGGTCACTTGTGTACAAAGACCTAATCTCATCAAGCCCAATAACTTTGGCTCCTAGGGAGGTAAGTAAAGAGTGCCTTCTAGATAAAGCATCAGCCACAGTATTGGATTTTCCATTTTTATACTTGATGACATATGGAAATTGTTCCAAGTACTCAACCCACTTAGCATGCCTTTTATTTAGCTTATGTTGTCCTTTAATGAATTTGAGGGATTGATGATCACTATGTATGACAAACTCTTTAGGAATCAAGTAGTGTTCCCAAGTTTGTAGGGCTTTAATTAAGGCATAAAATTCTTTATCATATGTGGGGTATTTGATGGCTGCCCCATTAAGCTTTTCATTGAAGAAAGCAATGGGGTGACCTTCTTGCAATAAAACAGCTCCTATACCCACATTAGATGCATCACACTCAAGCTCAAATGTTTTGGAAAATTTTGGGAGTGATAAAATTGAAGCATGAGTGAGACAATCTTTGAGATCTAGAAAGGCTTTTTCTTGCCTTGGCCCCCATACAAAAGGAACATTCTTTTTCACCAACTTATTTAAAGGGGAGGATAAGGTAGAAAAATCTTTCACAAATCTCCTATAAAAACTTACAAGACCATGAAAACTTCTTATGTCACTCACATTTTTAGGTGTGGGCCAATCTTGGATGGCCTTAATCTTTGAGTGATCTACCTCTACACCTTTTGAACTAACTACAAATCCAAGAAAGACAATGCTATTCATGCCAAAAGAACATTTTTTAAGGTTTGCATAAAGATTGTTTGTTCTTAGGGCAAGCATAACTTGTCTAAGATAGCTTAGATGAGAGGCCATGGTCTTTGAATATATTAAAATATCGTCAAAATAGACCACAACAAAATGCCCAATGACTTCCCTTAAAACATGATTCATTAATCTCATGAATGTGCTTGGTGCATTAGTCAAGCCAAAGGGCATAACTAACCACTCATATAATCCAAGTTTGGTTTTAAAAGCGGCTTTCCATTCATCTCCCTCTTTGATTCTTATTTGGTGATAGCCACTTTTAAGATCAATTTTGGAAAATATTGTATAACCACTAAGCTCATCAAGCATATCATCAAGTCTAGGTATGGGATGCCTATACTTGATGGTGATGTTATTGATGGCCCAACAATCGGTGCACATTCTCCATGAACCATCCTTTTTAGGAACAAGTAAAACAGGCAAAGCACAGGGGCTTAAGCTCTCTCTAATCCATCCTTTAGATAATAGTTCATTCACTTGATTTTCAATTTCCAGGCTTTCCTTGGGATTACATCTATATGCAGGCCTATTAGGTAAACTAGCACCAAGAATTAAATCTATTTGATGTTCAATGCTCCTAATAGGAGGTAAGCCTTTTGGGATGTCTTTTGGAAAAAGGTCTTTAAATTCATTTAAGATATTTTGAATCCTTTTGGGCAAACGAGGAGGAGAGTTGCCCATTAAGCACAAGGAAGTGCTAGGGATATCTTTAGCATACATGATCAAGCATTGTTTATGTGAAAACATAGCATGTTTCATATCATGTTTGGTGGCCAAAAGATTGGCACTAGAGTCATCATATATAACAACTTCTTTTCCTTTATCTTCTTTTTTATTTTTCTTAATTTTTCCTAGATGAGTTGAAGAAGATCCTAACTCTCTATCTCTTTTAAGCTTCATTTGTAGTTGATCTTTAACTACTTGCTGTGGAGTTAGGGGAGTAAAACTATCTTCTTAACATCTAGTTTGAAAGTGAGGGTGTTAATGGACCCCTCATGGATGACCTTCCTATCAAATTGCCAAGGTCTTCCTAGCAAGATATGAGTTGCCTCCATAGGTACTACATCACAATTAACTTCATCTTTATATGTGCCTATGGTGAAATTTATTAAGACTTGCTTATTAACTAACATCTCTCCCTTTTCATTTAACCATTGTAACTTATAAGGTCTAGGGTGATCTATTATTTTTAAGCCCATCTTATTGACTAGTCTTTGGCTTACTACATTAGCACAACTCCCACTATCCATAATAAGAGAACATAATTTGTCATTTATGTAACATCTTGTATAAAAGATGTTCTCTCTTTGTGTAGTATCATCTAGCTTAACATGACTACCAAGCAATCTTCTAATCATGTAAAGCTCACCATCATCCCCTAAAATGTGCTCACTGTCATAGGAATCACTACTTGAGTCATCACTTGAAGAGTGAGAATCAAAATTAGACTCTGATTGACTTGAGTAGGTTCTATTAGTTTTCAAAACCATGGTTCTCTTTGTTGGACAGTCAGAAGCAATGTGACCTCTACCAAGGCATTTAAAACATTTAATGGTAGATGATCTAGAGGATTACGGTTTAGATGTAGATTCATGCTTTTCTCTTTGATTCCTAAAAATTTTTCCATTTTTATGCAACTCACTTTGAGGTTTGGAAGATGAAGTACCCACTTCCCTCTCCTTAGGGTTTCTATCAAACCTACCCTTGTTATCTTGTCCTTGTTAGGGAATCCCTAGAACATGAGCAGCGAAAAAACAGGGATTCCATAGGATTTGCAAAGTGTCGTGTTTCAAAGCACAAAACAAACACAAAAAAAAACATTTTGGATTACCTCTTAAAAAACACCAAAGCAGCCGTAGCCTCGTCCTTTAGGAGTCCAGACGAGCACTCCTACCAGAATCGCAACACTTGCCAACTGCTAGTTTGACGGCGTGTAGCTCTTGCAACTTTTGTGAATTTGTGTCTCACTTTTGTGAACGGCCTATGAGCATCTTATGCTCTATTTATAGGCTTAGGTTTAACCTAATTTGTTCTCTCTAAAGAGTGAGCTCCTTACTTATTCTAAATGAGTTAGGCCCAATAGCTTTATTTTAGTCCAACTAAAATAAAACAAAACATTTTCTGATGGGCTTACTCTATGTGTATGACCTTATAGGTAAAATACCCGGTCATATTAATAATAAATTATTTTATTATTAATATAAAATAAGAGCGGCATCTAGCAATGCATCATTATGTCCGAATATTATTTAATATAAATATAACCTATAAGTGATAATTATTTAATATGTTTGTTCCTTTTGTCACGATATCCTAATTGGGCCCAAGGCATGGTCGCGTCATCCTTGTACGGCCTAATTTATTTTACTTGATACCAGAGTAGACTTGATCCGAATAAATATCTAATATTTATTCTTTCTAGCATGGCCATACATTTTCTTAGTCTTACTCCATCAAGTGACCTATAGATATCACTCCTGTCACATAGGAGAGACAAATCCCATCTACATCACTCACATCCCTCAGCATAATTTGTTCATTGCCTAATCACAACCTTTATAGTCCTCTTGTTACAGAAGACATTTAATTGTATTAAAACAATAAACTCATCATGTAGTAATCGTAGTTACTTCAGGTCGAAGGAGTACATATACCATTATCACATTGAGAATCGTTTATGACATTCATGTAATGATCCATGCAACGTTCTCATGGTGGGTCTGTCCAGTACATCATTACTCTTAATGTGTACCCATGTGAAGACTTGATATCATCTATATCTATGATCTGTGAGATCAGGTCATCAGTACACTCACACACTAGTCTCAATGTAATTACATGTCCCCATGTAAATACTTGACTAGGGATATTTTAGAACAATTTTAAACTGAAATACTTATTTTATTGATAAGCAGAAAAATGATACAAATGAAAAAACATAAAGCTCATAGTGCATACACTAACAGTCCTACCCACGTAGATTTATAGGCTTTATTTTCCCCACTATAGGCTTCTTTCTCTTTGAATTGGCTCTCTACCTTAGTGCATTGGTGAAGTAATTCCTCAATGTCTACATATGGAAGGAGTTCTACTCTATTCTTAATGTTCTTATTAAGGCCATGTAAGAACCTATACATTAGGGTTTCCTTATCTTCTTCTAGGTTTGCCCTAATCATGGCTATCTCTAACGATTTATAGTAGTCTTCTACACTCTTTGACCCTTGGGTGAGTCTATTTAGCTTTGCTAATAGCTCCCCTCTATAGTAACTAGGAACATAACATTTTCTTAATAGAGCTTTTAAGTCTAACCAATCATCTATTGGTGGAAAATTATCTTTCTTTCTCTCTTTACACACTTGTGACCACTATACTAAGGCATAGTTTTGGAATGAGAGGGTGGCTATCCTAACTTTTTTTCATCTTTTATTTGATGTGAGTTAAAGATTTGTTCTACTTTCATTTCCCACTCTAGATAAGCCTCTATGTCACTCTTGCCATTAAATGGGGGTATTTCTATTTTGACTTCTCTTAAGCTTATGTCTTCTCTTTTATGCTCATGGTGTCTTTTTTGTCTAGGATCCTCTTCACTATCACTATTATTATGTCTATAATTTCTTTGATTTCTATGTCTAGTTCTAGGGTTTTCATTATGCTCAAGATTTGTTAGCCTAGAATTGATGTTATTCAAGCTATCCATTATATTATGAAGCATATTTTTATTCTCCCTATCACTAGAAGACATCTTTTAAGGTTGTCAAAGAAATTCAAGACAAAAACAAGGAATGTGTAGACAAACTAGTCAAGGAGGATGAATGCAAAATAAGTGAAAGAAAACACACAACAATCCTAAAATATCAATACTAGGTTTCTAACCTAAGGTAAAAACAATATCCTATGTTGTCTTTTACTTGGTTAGTCCTACGTTGCTTATGTAAGTCCTAGGTTGGCTTAAACCTAAGTTGATTCTGATTGTCCTAGGTTGTTTCTAACAATTAACTAACCCTAGACAAACCTAACCAATTTGGTTTACTAGTTAGTTACCCTAACAAAATTAGTTCAACTAACTAACCAACTCCTAACAAACCCTAACTAGAAGTAGTTATTTAGTTATGGAAGTTGCAACTAAGTCTAACAACCCTAACTAACAACTAATTCGGTTATAATCTAGGTAAAACACTAAACTAATTTCGGTTATGATTAGTTATGGTAACTAAAATTAGTTCCAACCACTAACTAATTAACCTAATTAGTTAAGACAATCAACTAACTAACAACTATTAGTTATAACCAATAACTAACCAACTAAAAGTAGTTAACAATCAAATGCAAATGCTTTACTATCTAGCCGAGATTACCAAATGAAAAATGAAAGTTAATAGTGTCCAAAAGTCCAATGTCCAAGGTGTGTCCAAAATACAAGACAAAACCTAATACACAATGCCTAAGAATTAAAATTTTGCCTAAGTTCTACTAGTTACAAGGCTTTTGCTTCCTTTACAATTTTTGTTCAAGCTCTTCCTTGATGTGTAAGCTCCACCTTACCTAGAAAAACAAGACAAGAACACTCTCCAAACAAAATTTGTTAATGAATTCAATCAAAGATTAAAACCTCACAAGTGTATCTCTCAAGTGTATCATCACAACTCTTACCCTTTCTTTTGGTGTTAAGTTCACCCAAGCAATTTACACTCTCACCTCAAGTGTTCCAATATGCTACCCTCAATGGGATTGAGAAGGGAATTATTAAGAAGTTTGAAGGAAAGACAACTTCAAAGACAAAACTTGAGAAGGAAAAATGACAAACTAAAAAGGTTTAAGAAGAAAGGCTACTCAAAATGGAAAATGTTTTTGGATTTTGATTAACAAGACACTAAAGCAATAAATGTTCAAAGAATAAAGGCTACACTATGGAATATGATTTCGAAAATGATGATGGAAAAAACTAGACAAACAAAGAACAAAAATGCAATCAACAAAATGAAAGTACAACCTAAACTTAGAGACTCTAAAGTTGCAATCACAAGTAAACAAGTAAGATTCAAATGAAAGTGTATTGGAAAGTAATTGGCAAACAACTCACTTCAAGTATAAGGAATTTCAAAATTTGACTTCGATTTTGGTGTTTCACTTTACTACTTTTCTTAATGTGGCTTCTTATCTTTTTAACACCCTTTTGCAATTTGGATAGTATAGGGTTTTGTGTCTCTTTTGGTACTTTTTTTCTTTTTCTTTTATGGCCTCTTGTATTTTTCAATGTACAACACCACTAATGACATTCCAAAACCGAATTGCGCTAATGCTAACATAAGTTCAAATGTCACTTTCTTGCTTAAAGAAAACAATTCAACCTTCTTCCAAAGAGAGTGGAAGGATTATGTTCAAAACTTTTTGACAAAAATTTTCTTTTATGCAACAAGATGGAAACCAAATTATCAAGTGATCCTAATGTGCATTCACAAACAAAATTAACCTAGAAAGAAAACTAAGAATGAATACTAACAAGCCTAAAAATAAGATGACCTTTGGAAAGTCTTAAAGTGAGACCTCCTAACAACACAAGAATGGAACCTTTGAGAGATTAATCAAGATACTAGAACTAACCTCCATCACACGACAATGCACTTCTATAATGGTAAATCAACAAAAACAAATCCTAAAACACTAGATAAAGGTTCCACATGGCACAACTAACAACTAACTTGGCTCTTCTAACTATCAACTAGCAACCTAACAACCAAAATAACATGTGCCAAATTCTGAATTTTTTGAAGGACAAATAATACCAAACCAAAAATACAAAGCAATATGCAAGAAAATTGAAGAAATGAAACAACTAGCACTAAAACTCAAAAGAACAACAACTTTTTATGAGTTTTATATTTTAACATGGCATCAACAAAGTAAGCATAAGGCATAACAACAAAATTCCAGCCAGCAAAATGAAAGCAAAACCAAAATCTAGATGAAGAAGAATAGAAAAGAACCTCCCAAGCTCAAGTGATACCAAATGATGTAGGATCTTCTTCTAGCTTCTTGAAGAAGGGTGGATCTAGGGCTCTTTTCTTCTTCTATCCTTCACAAGCCTTTGATGAAGAGTCTTGCAATGGGAAAAACGAAATGGAAATGGAAGGAAATGACTAAGACTACACAGATTTGGAAGTGAAAAGGAGAAAGAAAAAGGTGGAAATGGAAGGGAGGAAGGAGGAGGATGAGAGATGGAAGGGAGAAGGTGAAGGGGAGGCTACTCCTAAGGGAGATAACTCCCTAGAACTCGCCACCAAGGGGGAAGAGACCCCTTGGATGAGAGCTTGCTAGAGCTCACTCTAACCTAGAGAGAAGGGAGATCTTTTCTCACTAGAACTCACTTTTGAAAGTATAAAAATCTCAAATGGCATTAATATGTGTCAATTTACAAAGGGAGAGCTCTTTCTATAGAGCTAAGAGGATTTTGGCCAAATGCCTACTAAATGGGCCTCTCCATGATGCCTAGGCCCAAAAGAGTTTCTAGAGAAGAGTATGGCCTATACATGGCCCAAAGTGAGAGTACATGGCCTAAAAGTGGCCCAATTGACCTTGCAAGGCCCAAATAAACCCTATAAGCCTAGAGAATCTAACTAAGAAGTATATTATAAGTAGAGTATGAATAGATCCTCAATAAGTCTTCATTGGGCTTGGGCCTACTCAAGGAGATGAAGGAAGATAAGGTCTGATGGATGATCTCTTTGGCCTTTTTGGTCTTGGCCCTTGTGAGAGAACCTTTGTAAGCTTCAAGTCCTTTCTCTGGGGTAGTGTGAGGGTCCTCCCTTAGTATGTCCTCACTAGCTCTGCACCACTGTGGTTGTACTTCCAGGTTGCTTCGTACTTGCAAGCCTCGAGAGGATGTCCAGCATAGAGAATCTTTCCTTTAATTCATTCACACAATTCAAGTATAACTGGAGCTAAGGATCACGGACTTGATATTCACCCTGAATCTATGATATCACCAGTTGTGAATCGCTACAGAGGGTTACTTCTGTTGCTCCGATATCTATCGTGTTAGGAAATCCCTAAACATGAGCAACAGAAAAAAAAAGGATTCCAAAGGATTTGCAAGGTTCCGTGTTTCAAAGCACAAAATAAACAAAAAAAACGTTTTTGGATTACCTCTTGAAGAACACCGAAGCAGTCGTAGCCTCGTCCTTTAGGAGTCCACACGAGCACTCCCACCAGAATCGCAACACTTGCCAACTGCTAGTTTGACGGCGTGTAGCTCTTGCAACTTTTGTGAATTTGTGTCTCACTTGAGTGAACGGCCTATGAGCATCTTATGCTCTATTTATAGGCTTAGGTTTGACCTAATTTGTTCTCTCTAAAAATGGGCTCCTTACTCATTCCAAATGAGTTAGGCCCAATAGCTTTATTTTAGTCCAACTAAAATAAGACAACATTTTCTGATGGGCTTACTCTATGTGTGTGACCCTACAGGTAAAATACTCGGTCATATTAATAATAAATTATTTTATTATTAATATAAAATAAGAGAGACATCTAGCAATGCATCATTATGTCTGAATATTATCAACATAACCTATAAGTGATAATTATTTAATATGTTTGTTCCTTTTATCATGATATCCTAATTGGGCCCAAGGCATGGTCGCGTCATCCTTGTACGGCCCAATTTATTTTACTTGATACCGGAGTAGACTGAATCTGAATAAATATCTAATATTTATTCTTTCTAGCATGGCCATGCGTTTTCTTAGTCTTACTCCATCAAGTGGCCTATAGATATCACTCCTGTCACATAGGAGAGACAAATCCTATCTACATCACTCACATCCCTCTGCATAATTTGTTCATTGCCTAATCACAACCTTTATAGTCCTCTTGTTACAGAAGACGTTTAATTGTATTAAAACAATAAACTCCTCATGTAGGAATCATAGTGACTTCAGGTCGAAGGACTACATATACCATTATCACATTGAGAATCGTTTATGACATTCATGTAACGATCCATGCAATGTTCTCATGGTGGGTCTGTCCAGTACATCATTACTCTTAATGTGTACCCGTATGAAGACTTGATATCATCTATATCTATGATCTGTGAGATCAGGTCATCAGTACACTCATACACTAGTCTCAGTGTATTTACATGTCCCCATGTAAATACTTGACTAGGGACATTTTAGGAATAATTTTTATATGACCTATTACTCCAAGGATAAATACGTTTTAAAACAATTTTAAACTGAAATATTTATTTTATTGATAAGCATAAAAAAATGATACAAATGAAAAAGCATAAAAGCTCATAGTGCATACACCAACATATCGTGGCTCGGAGTCCGGCAAGACAAGCTTCGTACTCAGCCTGGTTGTTGGAAGTTTTAAAATTGAATCATATAGATGACAAAGTGATTCTCAAAGGCTACTGCAATCTCCTCCAAGGAGTCTATTGACCCCGATGGTAGACCCTTGAACCAGCTAAGGGCCTCATCCACTAAGGTTCGTGGGAACATCCTGCACATCACATCTTCGTCATCCCCCAAGTACATAGCTTCATATACGTAAGCATCAAGATTCTTAATGGGGTCAGTCTCTCCATTATACTTCCTAAAGGAGAGTGGTTGAGTCGTTTGTAAATGCCTGGGAATAGGCACACTCATGAGCCTCCTCGAAAATGGAACGTTGAGCCGATACGTTCTAGAGGCTGCTGCCACTGGCTCCTTCCTTCTTCTACTGACTCTATCACCAGAGTCATGCATTTGCTCTCTCTCCTCGTAGGTGGGAATCTTTGAATACTGGAGAGTGGTGGATTTTTCTCTCCCAAAGGTGTGATGAGTCTCCTCTGCCTGAGACATCACCTTGTCTTCTATCACTTTCCTCTCACTTCTCAGCTCTATCAACTCCTCCCTGAGTTACCTTATTACTTCATCTCAAAGGTCTAGAACTACCACAGGTATCACCCTCCTCGAGTTGGTTCCGGGAAACTCAAAAAGAAGTCTTATGTTTGCATGTTGATGGGTCACATCCTCTACGTGACCATCGATGAAATCACGTCCATCTCCCTCCATGGATAACTACCAAACTTCTGTGAAAAGTAGGAATAACTCTAACGGGTCCCACTGGGTGTGCCAATAAACTGGTCTAGTCTGGGGTCAAGGAACCGGACTGGGGACCAGCCATAAAAGTCAAAGATTTAAGTGTTTATACACTAGTACAATGGGTATCCAGTATTATAGTCTGAACTCTCAGTGGGAGAATCTGGTCTTGTTGTCCTAGAAATCCTTCACACCAAGCTTTCGCGTTGATGGAGGGTGAAAGGTGGTGTTACATGTAAAGATTCTTCAACGCTCAGGTCAGTCACCAGAATAAGAATTCAGGTTAAGGGTACTTAAGCAATGCAACAGTATATCAAGGCTTAGAACAACGTAACCTTTTATGAGTGTGAAAATCAACTATTTATAGATGAGCGTGGAGAATGAACCGTTAGGCACAGGTAGGTTCAGGACAAATAGTACAATGCTCAGTGTACGATTCTGATACACGACGCGGGAGAGAGCTGTATTTCTCGCGTATCACTCCTGTGGCTGTACCTTATACCTTCTGTCAGGTGACGTGGATACTTTCCAGTGCGCAGGGTATCAATATGTACACACCAGCTTGAACACTTGGCCCACTTCAAGTAACAAGGATTTAGGTAGTGGAGCAGCCACTTATCCTCCCAAAGTATAGGCGAATGGTTATGTATAATAAAATAGGGAGAGCATAAGTGTTGGGTCAGGAAATAGGAGGTGCGTTGCATAGAGTATGCCTCTGACACATGGTATGGGAAGAACGGTGTCTTTGCCAATGTCCCTGTGACCACAGAATGGTTCATATCCGGTGTGTGAGGTGTTGTCTTAGACATACCGGTATAGGAAGAACGTTTATACGGTCTAATAGTCTAGTGACCAACCTGCAACTTCAGTAGCATATAGAAACGTCATAAAATGACACCCCTGCCTTGGTACCGGTATCTACACCGGATCATATACAGTAACAAAGTTTATTACACAATTATAGTATGTTATGCATGTGCTCGATTCATTATAATTTATCTTGATTAAATTCCAGTATGCAATGGGGCCCAACTCCCGCTCATCAACCTCACGTATCAATATCCATGTGCACAACAATCCCACCTTATCCTCTTGCCCAACTAGAGCAACCAGAGCTCGCCTTGTTCTATTTTCATAAAAGGGTAAGGACGCACAGTCCTGTCAATAATGAATCCAAAACATATCTCATCAGAACAGGCACTACACGGTCATAGAAACCCTCGTCTGGAGTCAAAGTATACCAGAGTTGCCATGGGCTGTCCGGTCTCGGGTGAAAATCCAACTTATTGGAGGTCCGCCTCTAGTATACTCTCAAGACCGCCCTCAAGGGATCGAGATGCCACTGTTCTTCAATGTACCCATCACTGTATGCTCTAGGGGATCACTCTATCATCCCTCCTAATACTCCGTATGGTATATGCAATTTACTTATTTCATCATAAGGGTGCCCGAGTACTAGACGGAACCTTGCTTATCCATAATACCTGTCCTTAAGATGTTTAAAACCAATTATTATGAAAACTTCTAACAAGTACTCTTACATGTCAGAGCCTAGGTGCTACCTAAAATTTTTTCTTTAAGAGCACTGAGGCTAGGCCTAAAACACATGTTTTGTACAAAAAGTTTTTCAAGACTTTAGTCATGTAGTTTTCTAAATTCTTTTTAAGGAAAACTTTGTAAAAATATTTGTTTAATAATTCTTTGACCATTTTTATTTACACTTCTACAATAGGTTATTACATTGAAAATATTAAGCTTCTTTAGAGAAAGTGAACATAAAAATACTTGGCATTCCTTATGATATTTCGGGCCTTTTAATGATATTGTCCTATTGTATTGATTTACGACGAAACTTGATATGCTGGCCTTAAATTTTAGAGTTACTAAAATCTTCCAAAATTTTTTTTTACAACTAATAAAATCCATTCTAACCTTTATTAGAGAGACAAATTTTTCCTACAAGTCAATAAAAGTCATAAAATTGCTATATCTCATCGTTTTATCAAAAACTTTGTTTTCATCGTATTTTACCTAGAAAACTCCAAATTGGGTGATTCCAAAACCACAAGTGTTTAAATGTTATATACTAATTAATTACAACAAAATTAAGTATCAATTTTTCTCAGAATCTACTTTTACATGAAAATGAATTAAGGTGCCAATTTTTGTCTTTTTAGCTTCCATAAAAACGCGTTTAAGGACAAGTAACGTGTAAAATGTTTGCGAATCAATTTCACTCACTTGGGTAATTTCCACTACTCCAAAATTCACCTCACATCTCATAAAATACCCGTCCTAACCAGTTTGGCCATTTTTCCTCATTTGCTCACATAAATACGGTTTTAACTGTTTTAACCCTGGTTCGTGCCTATACTCAGGTCCCCTTTTTAATTCTTTTCCAACACTTTATACACATTTTCATCTTTATTCACGTAATTAAAAGCATACCAAACAGAAATCATAGCATGCCACTCAAAAATTATCATTTATTCATATATCCATAAGCTAATTTCACTAAATCAAGCATATGAAATAATTACCATGAATATATATATATATATATTATTCACAAAAAATCATATCTAACTTATTTTTCTTCATCAAAAATTAAGGATTTAACTAGACATGTTACTCATAATCACTAAGTTACTAAGAATTAATTTTTCATGTGAAAATCTCTAAGTTAAAGTTATTAAGTCTAAGGCAATTTTTCCAACAGCAACATACCTTTTGAATTACAACTCCTAAAAGTCATTTTTAAGCATTTTGGTCCATTTAAATCCTAAGAAGTTAAAGGTATAACATGCAGCCACTAAATTAAAGGAAAAACTCATTTCTATAATGTTTTTAACAACATGCAATCAATATTTTTTAATTTATTAATTCTGCCCAAATTTTTAAATTACTAATCATTCATCAAAACTTGCATTTTAAGCATCAAATTTTTGCATCAAACCATAGAGGTATGTCACGTTAACTCTTGGCCTTAAGGGATCGTGGTTTTATGACTTTTTGCTAGTAAAAACAAACATGCATACATATCTTCATGGAGCAAAATTCTTGCAGCAACCATATTATTAGAGATTAGCAACTCATAATTTAAAATTTATAGAAATCAAGAATTTAATATGATCATGGTGCAGCCATGGTACCAACCAAGATAAACAAAAACTTTTAGCAACAAATTTTCATGATCAAAGCTTAAAATAAAGGTTTTCAAGGGAGGTACCAAAGTGTGAATATTAAGGGTATCCACACCATGCATGTTAAATTAAGAATTAAAAATGAGCAAATAGTCCCCCTACCTTAGAGACAGCTTCAGCCAAGGGAGAAGGAAATAACAAGTGCTCAAAACTTTACTTTTAAACCACCACAAGTTGTAGCACTAAGAGCAAGGAGAAGATGCAGGCTTTTTGAGTGAGGAAGTAACATGATTATTGATATGGAATTTTGTAAGGAAATCTTTTGGTGTGTAAGCATAAAACTTGGTAACTGATTCTTAATAAGTAAAGAAGTGAAGTATTCAACTCAAGAATCAAGTTTGTATAATATGAATGGAAAGGAATGTTAGTGCCAAGTTTAAACACTAAAATTGTAGTAAAAGGGTTGTCGTTCCACTGAGGAGGTGTTGACTTGAAGATCTTTAGTTATTGAATTAATTTTCACAAAGTTTGTTTTGGTTTGTTGTAAAAGAGATTGGTTGAAATGGTTAACAACAAATAGTAAATGAAAAGAATAACAGTAGAGAGTTTTGGTAAAAATCAAAGTTGGAAAACTGGGATTGATTGTGCATCGCTTCTTACCTTCTATAAGCTCTGTAACTTCACATATATATATATAACTTGAAATGATAATTTTTACATCACAATCAGTGTCATTTGCATCAATCCCTCGACTACAAAATTCATAAGAATGATTTTAACCTACTGATCCCTCAGTCATTTTGAAATCATTCCAGCATTATCGGTCGATTGTTTAGACGTTCACTGCATTAGATACCATCCCTGGTTATCTACTCATAATGAGTATTTCATTCAGATCTGCTCTCACAAGTTATTTCCTAATATACTTAAGAAAACCAAAGGCAAGAAAATAGTGATCAAGTACTTTCAGGCATTAAGTGTAGAATGAAATACAAAAATCATCAGATCTTGTTATATAAATGAAAAACTTACAGCAGCTTTACTTTTGGGTTTAAATGATCACCACCAATCCTAATGAATGGATTTAGCTACTCATGCCTTGCATTTTAACTCTACAAAAGAAAATGAATACACAAAGAAATTGGAAATAAAAGGAATGATTAAATGATGACGATGATAGGATACAGGAGATAGATGATTTGCTTCTTTGTTCTTCTCTTATTTATAGAGTAGTCACGCTTAGGCTTCTTCTTCCAAGCTTGAGCGCAACCCCCCACTTGCTGAGTGGCCATTCAGAGGTGGTCAGAGACGTGTAGAAACATGCAGAAGTGGGTGTAGTGGCATCACACCATTGGCCTATATTTAATTAAAAACTCCATACTGCATGACTCACGCTTGAGCATAGGTGGTCACGCTTAAGCGTGAGAGACCCTAATGTTCACTGTCTTGTACATGCTTGATCTCTCCTTACCTCACTCCAACGTGGGGTTTTCCTCTTCATGCCACGCTTAAGCTCCTGTGCCTACGCTCAAGCGTGAGTTTCAGATTTTTCACGCTCAGGTTAAACTTCTGCATGCTTCAAAAACCCAGGCCACGCTCAAGAGACGCTCAAGCGTGCCAGTCACGCCCAAGGTCACTCTTAAGCGAGCTCAGGATCACACTTGAGCATCCCCTCCTCACGCTCAAGTGTGGAAGGGGCCTGATGCATTTTTCTCCTTTGCTCAAGCGACTTTAAGCGTGACAGGGGCTGATGTAATGCTTCAATTCTTCATGACATGACCCAGCTTCCTGGTTTTTGATTATTTTCTTGTAATTCCTGCATCTTTTCAATAATTTTGGTAAAATAATATTTGTACGCAATGTATCTTTCACAAGAGATTTCATGTTTAACTTTCTTTAATTATTCACCAATCTCATTAAATTTTTACAAAATGAGTCCAATTGAATCATGAAATTGATGTGTAATAAAGACTTATCAAACTCTCCCTAACCTAGAGTTTTGCTTGTCCTCAAGCAAAAGAGTTAGATTTTCAGCAAAGAAGATAGTCATGCTCAGATCCTTATCATGAACAAAAGTTAAAATACAGCAATTATTATTCAATTTCTTTAGACAATTGGCATCCTCAATACACCATGTAATTTCTCACAAAGCAAGTAACCTAATGTTGTAAGAACAGGGAGCTTCTTATTATTTCTTACTAGGTGTCTGTTTTACTCTTTCTTCATTAGAACTACCTAATTAACATTGCTAGTTATTTCCTTTTAAACCAAAAATCAAAAGAACAGCAAGGATCAAAAGTTCTTTCAATAAGTTTGTAACGAGGCTGGGCTAACAAGAATTCTTGGTTTTTCTAGGATTTCAAATTGCATGCATGAAGAAGAGCATAAATATTTGAACTTTGTATAAATTAGAGGCTTCTTCCTTTATTTTCAAACTTCAGAATTCATTTTTTTCCTTTCCCAGTTCTCCTTTTGTTTGAAGATTTCTTACTACTTTTCTTTAGCATTCTTCTCTTCAACCTCAGTTTCTTTCATTACCCTTATTTGGAAAAATATCTTATGCTCTTTTCTTATTAAGCATGATGAGAAGGTAGGGATTTTATCTCTCATGCTTAGGTTAGGGTATTTTTCTGAAACAAAAATTTTGGCTAAAATGGGCTACCAAAAACAATGGGATAATTTGTTAAGGGTAGTTTTTTGGCTCTTGGCTGAAATATGTTTTCAAACAAAATGCCTTGATCATTTCCTTGCTTATTTCTTAAGAAAAAGGTTAATCAGAAAGTTAGGCGATGCCAGCTTAACAATTTCTAATGAGGCTCTCGGTGTTTAATTACTCATTTCTCACCCGATTTAAAGGCATATTCTATTGTACTAACAAAAAAAGGTTCAAGCATGTGAGAAGTTTCAAAAGTTCATGTATCTCATTTTTCTGGTTCTTAATTCACCCAATTGTCCTCTTTATTTGTTGCTGTCTTAGAATTTTGTTATGCCTAAAGAATCTTTTCATGCATTCTACTTTCTTGCTTATGGTTAGGAAATAAATCAACTGTAAGCATATTCATGTCAAATCATTCAAGCAATTCATGCAAAATTATCAAAAACTTCAAACCAAAATACCTCAAACGAATTATCTGCAGTAAGTTAAATAAAAGAGACAAATAAAAAAAAGTAGTCTAACAGAAGTAAAAAAGGAAACCAGAAACTAGAAAAAAAACTCAAAGAAAATTCACTCATCATCATCCTCTGTGTCTTCTTCTATCTCTTTTTCCCGGACTAGAGGTACTTGTGAAGAGGGTCTTGGTCCAGCCTATGAAGAGGGTACCGGTGCAGCCTGTGAGGTCTCACCCCCTCCTAAGAATAGAGGCCTGTCCCCTGGACAAGCAATGTGGGCTTCAAAATGAATTGGATCCATCCCGGGGTTAGGTTATCCTGCAGGAATGCTATGGTACAGGCCATGATATAGGTGCATAAGACCTCGATGATTAGCATTTTATTATGCCAGGAGATGGTTGTTTTAGATCTTAAGCTGGTGGAGTGCCTGGAGAATCATTAATGACTCTATGCTGAGTGAAGGAGGGGCAGGTTCTGTTCCTGATGGTGGTGGTGCTTGCTGTTGTGCTTCTTAAGGTTCTTGTTAGGGCTCTTGGGCAGGTCTGGTGTTAATGGTGCAGTATCGTTCTATGAAGCGCCTATCAATAGGTGGCCTGATAGGCTTCAGATCTTGGACCATAATTCCCTACACTTCACAGAAGTCAGTGATAAAAGTGGGAAATTCTAAACTTCCCTTAACCTTGTGGCCTGCCTGAGAGTATTTTTGATCTGCTGTGGTAAATTTATAGATTTCATCTGAGATAATCTGTGCCAAATCAATGGTGATATCTTCCTATAAAATACAATACAACAGATAACATCTGGCATAGATTAAATCAGAAACGTAGGCATTTAGGGCCACATTGGCAAGCAAGAAGGAAGTCCAAACTTGAGAGGGGGTAGTCATATCCTTTCTCAGGATACACATTGGTTGTTCCCCTTGGCCAGTTTGGAAGTGGTGACCTTGGATGCATATGGCTTCCTCCACATCTTGGGCAGGGATTTCTTGATTCTGCAGTCTCATCTTTGCATATTGACAGGTCTCTCCTTCCCTCAGTTCCATGATATTACCTAAGTAAGTGTTGATAGCATCTCTACCATATGAAAACATATGTCTTCTTACATAGGTCCTTCTATCTCCTGCACCTTCCTTGGGCCAAGCATTGACATAAAACTCTCAGACAATTTCAGGATCATATTTGCCCCTTGGATAACAGATTTTAAGCCAATTCCTTCTTCTAATTACCTACAGAGAAGAATTACATTCTCCAAGAGCCAAATCCACTTTTCTTTCAAGGATGAATGTCCAATTTTAAATGTCCTCATATCTCTTACTTCTGGCTTTATCCCTAAATTTTGGCCCAGAAATTTGCTCTCTAATGCGGGGCCTCTTCCCTTTATTTCTTCTTGATGATCTTGCAGCGGTCTTTGGTGGAGAAGAAGGAGCTATTTGTTTGACTCTTGCCATCTGTCTAAAATAACAAAATCAATGGCAAAATCACAATTGAAGTATTCAAATAGTTATACGAAAATTATAAAACATGGAACACTTCATGCGATAATGCAGGGTAAGAAGCAATAAGGATGATGATCAGTATGCCTGATAAGTTCTCCTAGGAGTTTTGACAAATAAGTAATAGGCACAACAGTGTGAATATTAGGTTTCCCTACTAAGTCTCTTCAATCAACCAAGAAAATTTCAAAGTATGTGGATTTTTAAGCATAATGGAAAGTATATGAAGAGTGCTCATGATTAAATTTCCAGAAACCTAGGCATGCATTCATCATCTATTATTGTATCAATCATAGAAACATAAAGAAAATTTCAACAGGGAAGTTCAGTGATTACCTTGGCTGTGAAGTTGAAAGCTAATGCAAAAGTAGTAAGTTGTAATGCGCAGATGATGATTTTTCGCTTCTTACCCGATCTTAATATGTGGCAGAGAAGTTTTACTGTGAAGGGGAATGGGAATGGGCAGTTACAAAAATTAAGAGACAGAGGTACTAATGGGCAGTTACAGAACTTAAGAGACAAGGGGTATTAATGGGCGGTTACAGGAGTTGAGAGTTGTAAATGCTGAATTTTATAGCATCAGGAGCAGTTTCAAAATCTCACGCTTGAGCGTGGATATATCAAGCTTATGCGTGATTGTTCACCAGTGGCCAATTCCAGGTTCGCTTGAACGCAGGCTGTGAAAAATTATTTCACGCTTGAGCATGGGAAAATTGCGCTTGAGCGCTGTCGGGTTTTTTGAAAAACTGAGAGTTCTTTAGATACAAACACTTAAGCTTGGATGTGTCATGCTCAAGCGTGACTGACATACTAAGGCTATGTGCTTAAGCGCTTTTAAACACGCTTGAGCATGAATGAGGGATCTGATGCTTAAATTTCCTCGCTTAAGCGTGGTTTTCCTTGCTTTAAGCGTGACACTTATTGCTATTTTGAAAAACGCTATCGCTTAAGCGTAAAAATTCACGCTTAAGCGTGATCAGGGTTAAGATTTTTGGAAAACTTCTTTAGTAGTGTTACCACGCTTCAAGCTTGGTCCTTACGCTTAAGCGTGAATTGGATAGTGTGTGACTTACCTTGGCTCGCTTGAGCGGGAGAAGTCACGCTTGAGCATGAACATACCTGATACTTTAATTCCCATCCTCGCTCAAGCTTTGAAATCATTCGCTTGAGCGAATTTAAGACAGAATCAACATTTAAGTTCCTCGCTTGAGCGTGAGAGGTCACGTTTTCCCTAGTTTGAACCTTGTTTCTTCTACTTGGCCTTTGCCACTTAAGGTTGAATAATGAGTGAAATGGGTCATCCTGAAAACAAAAGTGAAAAACTTTGAACATAACATACAAACTAACCGAATTGAAACAAATTGAACAGAAAATATAAGTGATTGGGTTGCCTCCCAAAAGCACTTTGTTTAACGTCATTAGCTTGACGCCTGAATACTTGCTCATGGATCCTTCAAATGAATGATGGTGGTGACCTTTTCCACCTCTCCTCCCAGATACAGCTTAAGTCTTTGACCATTTACTACCCAGGTTCTCTCAGATTTAGGTTCTTGCAATTCAATGACCCCATTAGACCTTACTTCTTCCACAATGAATAGCCCTGACCATATGGACTTTAGTTTTCCTGGAAACAATTTTAACCTTGAATTAAACAGGAGCATAGATTGTCCTGGATAAAAACTCTTTTTCATAATTTGCTTCATTCTTTCCTTATAGATTCATGAAGATTCATAGGCTTCCAACCTCCACTCTTCCAACTTCTGCATCTGAATTTTTCTTTCTTGAGCTGATGCCTTGGGATCATGGTTGAGCACTTTTATTGCCCAAAATGCCTTGTGTTCAAGCTCTATAGGAAGATAACATCTTTTTCCATACACCAACTGGAAAGGTGAAAATCCAGTTGGTGCTTTGTAGGCAGTTCTATATGCCCATAAAGCGTCATCAAGCTTCAAGGACCAATCTTTCTTGTTTTAGCCAATTGTCTTTTCTAATATCCTTTTGATTTCTCTGTTGGACACCTCTACTTGGCCATTAGCTTGAGGGTGATATGGAGATGTTACCTTGTGCTTCACTCCATAATATTCTAGACATCTTTATCACTTATCAGCACTTGTGGGGAACCAAACCTACTGAAAATGTTTCTCTTAAGAAACTTAATCACGGTTTTGGCATTAGCTTTAAGACAGGCCATTGCTTCTACCCACTTCGACATATAATCCACTGCTATGACAATGAATTCATTTGAAAATGAAGTAGGTAGGGGTCCAACAAAGTCTATGCCCCAGCAATCAAAGACGTCTATTTCAAGAATGGTGGTTAATGGCATCTTGTTCTTTTTTGATATGCTACCTATTTTTTGACATGCATCACAATGCTGTACAAAATTATTAGCATCCTTAAATAATGAAGGCCAATAAAAACCTGATTGAAGGATCTTAGCTGCTGTCCTCTCTCCATTGAAGTGTCCTCTACAAGGTGAGCTATGACAGTGCCATAAGATGTTATGGGCTTCTTCCTGTAATACATATCTCCTCAGAATATGGTCTGATCCAAGCTTAAACAAGTATGGAATATCCCATATAAATTGTTTTTCATCTTTTAAAAACTTTTTCTTTTGTTGCCATGAAAGATCATCAGGGAGCACTCCTACAGCTTTAAAATTTGCCATGTCTGCAAACCATGGTCTATTCTGAATTAACAGTAACCTCTTATCTCGGAAGTCATCTTGAACTTTCAGTTGCTTTTTTGAGACTTCATCGTTAATCAATCTTGATAAATGGTCTGCTACATAGTTTTCACTTTCTTTCTTGTCTCAAATAATCAAATTGAATTCTTGTAGAAGAAGAATCCACCTGATTAGCCTTGGCTTAGATTTGGATTTGTTCAGCAAATACTTAATAGTTGCATGGTCTGTAAAAACAACAACTTAGGAACCAATTAGACATGATCTAAATTTTTCAAGGCCATACATTATTGCTAGCAATTCTTTTTCTTTTGTAGCATAATTTATTTGAGCTTCATTCAAAGCTTTACTGGCATAGTGTATGGGATGAAAAACTTTAGATTTTCTTTAGCCAAAAACTGCACCTATTACATAGTTGCTTGCATCACACATTATTTCAAAGTCAAGTTCCCAATCAGGAGCAACTATAATAGGAGCAGTTATCAATTTTTCTTTTAACAAATCAAAAGCAGTTAAGCATGCATCATCAAATTGAAAAGAATTATCTTTTTGTAATAAATTACTCAGAGGTTTGGCGATCTTGGAAAAGTCCTTAATAAACCTCCTATAGAATCCTGCATGTCCTAAAAAGCTTCTTACTCCTTTGACATTGGTTGGTGGAGGCAGCTTGTCAATTACTTCCACTTTGGCTTTGTCTACCTCAATGCCCCTTTTAGAAATTTGATGTCCTAGCACAATCCCCTCGGTTACCATGAAGTATCACTTTTCCCAATTCAAGACTAAATTAGTCTCTATGCATCTTTTCAGTACCATGTTTAAATTTTCTAGGCAATGCTCGAAGGATGATCCAAAAATAGAGAAATTATCCATGAAGACTTCTATTCATTTTTCCACCAAGTCTGAGAAAATAGCTAGTATGCACCTTTGAAATGTTGTCAGAGTATTACATAATCCAAAAGGCATTTTCCTATATGCGAAAACCCCAAAAGGACATGTGAATGTTGTCTTTTCCTGGTCTTCTGGTGCAACAGCTATCTGGTTATATCCAGAGTAACCATCCAAAAAGCAATAATATACTTGTCCTGCCAACCTTTCCAGCATTTGATCCATGAATGGTAGAGGAAAATGGTCCTTCCGAGTTGCTGTATTGAGTTTTCTATAGTCAATGCATATTCGCTAACCTGTGGCTATTCTTGTAGGAATCAATTCGTTCTTGTCATTTTTTATAATAGTCGTGCCTCCTTTCTTTGGGACCACCTGCACAGGACTAACCCAGGAACTATCAAAGATAGGATAAATTATTCCTGCTTTTAGTAATTTAATTACCTCTCCTTTTACAACTTCCTTTATGTTTGGATTCAGACGTCTCTGAGGTTGAGTAACAGGTTTGAATTCTTGCTCCATATAAATATGGTGCATGCAGTATGCTGGACTAATTCCTTTTAAGTCTTCTAGCCTCCATCCAATTGCAGTTGAGTTGTTTTTTAATATTTGAATTAATTATTTTTCCTCAGATTCTGACAAGTGACTGTTAATAATAACAGGTTTTTGTCCTTCCTCATCAAGAAAAATATATTTCAAGTGTGATGGTAAGACTTTCAACTCCACCTTCCCCATTATACTTTCTGCTGGCAACTTTTCATAGTCTTACCTCTTAAACAATAGGCTTTTTGCAATCCATTTCCTTCAAAATTTCTTCAACTTCTTCTCTGTCCTTCTCATCTAATTCTTCTAAAGTACACATAAGTAGTTTCTGCAATGGGTCTTTAAGCCATTTATTTGCTTCTTTTCCAATGGCTATATCCTCAACATCAATTTTGAAACACTGTTGCTTTTCTGCTAGGTGCTTCATTGCTTCAAATACATTGAAGTTCACCTCCTCATCTTGCACTCTCACCTTGAGTTTTCCATCATCCACATCAATAATCACCTTTGCTGTTTTCATGAAAGGTCTGCCCAAAATGAGAGGTACCTCTGTATCTTCCTCAATGTCCATGATAACAAAATCTACAGGGAACACAAACTTATCAACTCTGACCAGCACGTCTTCTGTTATTCCATATGGAAACTTCATAAATTGATCTGCTCGTTGAAGAGTCATTCGTGTTAGTTTTACCTCCAACTCTCTGATTCTTTTTACCATTGATAAAGGCATCAAATTAATGTCGGCTCCCAGGTCTAAGAGTACCTTTCCTACTGGTAACGTACCAATAGTCACTAGGATTGTGAAGCTCCCTAGATCTTTCATTTTCTGGGGCAATGCTTTTTGAATAATAGCACTGCATCCAGCTGCGAGCTCCACTGTTTCTTTAGAGAATCTTTTCTTCTTTGTCAATAGCTCCTTCATGAATTTTGCATATGTTGGCATTTTCTCCATGGCTTCCACAAAAGGTATGTTTATCTGCAACCTTTTGAAAATATCCATGAACCTTGCAAATTTCCTTTCCTTGTCTATCTTTGAAGGGTTCTTTGGATAAGGCAAACTTTTCAGTTATGGTGCTAGGTCGTCTACCTTTTTCTTTCCTCCTTTTATTTCTTTCTTTTTATTTTTTCAATCACATCCTCCTTCTCCATATGTAAAACATCATTCTTTTTATTTCCTTCCTCCGCAACTCCTTCTTTTATTGATTCTTTCTCAAAACTCTTTTCTTCTATATTTTCTCCTTTCTCATCTTCTTGTCTAGTTACTTTTCTACTTCTTATGGTAATTACTTTGCATTGCTCCTTTGGGTTTGGGTGGGTATTGGCTCCAAATTGCGAATTGTGTTATTTTGTAATTTGACAAGCCAATTGCCCCACTTGTGTCTCCAGATTCCTGATTAAGGCCTCTGTATTTTTTTGGTTGGTAATTGAAACTTGCAAGAACTTTTCTAGACTGTCCTCCAATTTTGATGTTTTTCCACCAGGGAAGAACCTTGTTGGTACGGTTGTTGTCTGTTGGAAGTGCTTGTTTCTTGTTTCCATCCTCCATTTTGATTATTCCTCCATCTTTATGAAAAATTGTTAAAGTAAGCATTGTTATTGAAATTACCTTGCTTACCTTGATTGATCATGTTGAGGATGGATTGGTCAGGTTGTTCTCCTTGGTAGTGTCCATTCTGATGATTACCTCCATAAAAATCATATTTCAATTGTGATTGTTGATTTCCTACAAAGGTTTGTACTGCATATAACTGCTGAGGGAGTTTTTCCATCTGCTATGTGAGAGCTTCAATTTGTCGGGTCAGAATCTTGTTTTGAGCTAGAATGGCATATGTGGTATTTAGCTCTAATATTCTCTTCTTTGGACTTGAGTTCTATCATGTTGGGCTTGGTAGTCTATGGAGGATAGTGCTTCAATGATTCTTGTGGCTTGCTCTGCATCCACTGTCATCATGGTACCTTCTACCACTGCATCTAATATCATTTTGGTGTCTGCTCTTAATCCACTGTAAAAGATATTTAGTTGGGAAATATCTTCTAAACCATGATTTAGGCATTTCCTGAGCAGTGACTTAAAACATTTCCATGCCTCACAGAAAGGTTCATCTTGGCCTTGTTTGAATGTTGTTATGTCTGACTTAGCCTTGATTAATCTAGATGGGGGAAATAATCTTTGTAAGAATTTTTCTTCCATTGTGTCCCAACTATTCAAGCTTTGATTTGGATGGGTTGGAGCCATTCTTTTGCTTTTCCTGCTAAAGAGAAAGGAAACAGTCTTAGATATGCATCTTCAATTACTTCTTGTTCAAAACCCATAGTTCCAACCAATTCATAGAATGTGGCCAAGTGAGTATATGGATCTTCACTTGTCATTCCATGGAATTGGTGGGAACTAATTAAACTAAGAAAAGCAGGTTTCATCTCTATGGCCCTTATTGTATTTGGAATAATAATGCTTGAATAATGTCTGGGTCCTTGTTGTAATTCATAGTCTCCCAGTGTTCTTCTAGGTGGATTTTGATTGTTGCTGTTGTCATCCGCCATTTTCTCTGCTTGTGTTGAGGAAGAAGTTTCTCCTATGTGGAAGCTTTACTTTTGCTTTGCTTTCTTGATCTTCTTGAGTAACCTATTTATCTCTGGATCAAATGCAAGTTGCTCTTTTGATCCCGGTCCTCTTAAGAGCATAAATCAAGTACTTACTCAAGCAAAATTACCACGTATATAAAAAAATAAAAAATGAACAGAAATTATTTACAAAGTCTTATCAATTCAATGTTTAGATTTTCAACTTGAATCACCTCCTCGGCTGTGGCGCCAAAACTTGATATGGAATTTTGTAAGGAAATCTTTTGGTGTGTAAGCATAAAAATTGGTAACTGATTCTTAATAAGTAAAGAAGTGAAGTATTCAACTCAAGAATCAAGTTTGTATAATATGAATCTGAAGGAATGTTAGTGCCAAGTTTAAACACTGAAATTGTAGTAAAAGGGTTGTCGTTCCACTGAGGAGGTGTTAGCTTGAAGATCTTTAGTTATTGAATTGATTTTGACAGAAAGTTTGTTTTGGTTTGTTGTAAAAGAGATTGGTTGAAATGGTTAACAGCAAATAGTAAATGAAAAGAATAACAGTAGAGAGTTTTGGTAAAAATCAAAGTTAGAAAACTAGGATTGATTGTGTATCGCTTCTTACCTTTTGTAAGCTCTATAACTTTGCATATATATATATATATAGAACTTGAAATGATAATTTTTACGTCACAATTAGAGTCATTTGCATCAATCCCTCGACTACTAAATTCATAAGAATGATTTCAACCTGCTGATCCCCCAGTCACTTTGAAATCATTCTAGAATTATCGATTGATTGTTTAGACGTTCACTGCGTTAGATACCATCCCTGGTTATCTACTCACAATGAGTATTTCATTCAGATCTGCTCTCACAAGCTATTTCCCAATATACTTAAGAAAACCAAAGGCAAGAAAATAGTGATCAAGTACTTTTAGGCATTAAGTGCATAATGAAATACAAAAATCATCAGATCTTGTTATATAAATAAAAAGCTTACAACAGCATTACTTTGGGGTTTGAATGATCACCACCAATCCTAATGAATGGATTTAGCTACTCATGCCTTGAATTTTCACTCTATAAAAGGAAATGAATACACAAAGAAATTGGAAATGAAAGGAATGATTAAATGCTGAAGATGATGGGATGCAGGAGATAGATGATTTGCTTCTTTGTTCTTCTTTTATTTATAGAGTAGTCACGCTTAGGCTTCTCCTTCCAAGCTTAAGCACAACCCCCACTTACTGAGTGGCCATTCAGAGGTGGTCAGAGACATGCAAAGACATGCAGAAGTGGGTGTAGTGGCATCACACCATTGGCCTATATTTAATTAAAAACTCCATACTGCATGACTCACACTTGAGCATAGGTGGTCACACTCAAGCGTGAGAGACCCTGATGCTCACTGTCTTGTACACGCTTGATCTCTCCTTACCTCACTCCAGCGTGGGGTTTTCCTCTTCATGCCACGCTTAAGCTCCTGTGCCTACACTCAAGCGTGAGTTTCTGATTTTTCATGCTCGGGTTGAACTTCTTCATGCTTCAAATGCCCAGGCCACGCTCAAGACACACTCAAGCATGCCAGTCACGCCTAAGGTCACGCTTACGTGAGCTCGGGATCACGCTTGAGCGTCCCCTTCTCACGCTCAAGTGTGGAAGGGGCCTGATGCATTTTTCTCCTTTGCTCAAGCAACTTTAAGCGTGGCATGGGCTAATGCAATGCTTCAATTCTTCATGACATGACCCAGCTTCCTGGTTTTTGATTATTTTCTTGTAATTCCTGCATCTCTTCAAGAATTTTGGTAAACTAATATTTGTACGCAATGTATCTTTCACAAGAGATTTCATGTTTAACTTTCTTTAATTATTCACCAATCTCATTAATTGTTTTACAAAATAAGTCCAATTGAATCATGAAATTGATGTATAATAAACACTTATCAATTATAGTGAGGAAAGCAAGACAATTTTTTGTTTCCTTGAAGTGAAGAGAAATGGAAAAGTGTTTAGAAGGGTGAAGTGTTTAGAGGTTAATTATTTCCTTGCATGAAAATGAAAAGTGATGATGAGTGTTTAGAAAGGGTGAATGGCATGAAGAGAAAGAAAAATGATGAGTGGTTGTTTTTACTTTTGATACTTAGGAAAAAAATTTGGTGTTCCTTTGGAAGAAGGAGTTTTGTTGCAATTTGATCTCCTTTTTGGCTAAGGAGTGTCACGATTGGAAGAGGTAAGGGAGAAGAGATCCAAGTATCAAGCATGCACTCCAAGTGTCATGTTCAGTTGTTAGAGTAAGGAGGAAGGAGTTATCTTGGTGCTAGCAAGTGTCTTAGGGCTGTTGCAGTATAGTTGGACCACTTCCATGCATGGTCGAGGTATCACCATCAGAGGAAACAACTTGTTTTAATTTTTAGAGTGTGTTATAGTGTGATTTAGGGAAAATGAAAAGCATAAAAATTGTAGATCTATGTCTCCTCTTTAAAATGATATATGGCATCTGAAAATCTAATAGTAGACAAGGGAGATATGGCTTATTTACGAACACTGTCCTAGGGTGTTACGGGATTTAAGTTCGTTACAAAGAATAATGTTTTGGGACAAATGGGTAGGGAATTAGATTTTGTACCCTTTATCAAAGTTGTATAGAAATGAGTCTAGAGAATTTTGGAAAAAGAATCATTTGATTTCATGGTCATATGAATAGTAATGTGTGGAAAATACTAAACACAGTGCAAGCTATCACCAGGAAAACGTAAATCCATGTGGTATTTTTAGTTTTGGGATTGATAGAGCAAGAATGGGCTTTTTTGGTCAACATAAAAGTTTTATATAATTTTGATATGGAAATTTTGGGATAAGAATAACTTGATTCTAATAACGGGAGAAGAAATTATGCCCAAAATACATATAGGTGCGCATATTTACTGATAAGTTAACTTGAAAATAAGTCCCCGGAGGGTTAAGTGATGGGAAACGGGCCTCGAGCCCTTTAAGAAAATCATAAGACACGGTATGAGGGACATACTGAGATAGAAATGACTTGACTTAGATGCTTCGGATAACCTCTTGGCCAAAACCAAGGAATACGCTCAAAATTAATAATTTAAAATAACACTACTTAAATATTTTCATTTAATTGCTAAGCTTTCTCAACTTAATTAATTATTCTTTTTCATATATTTAAATTGAAAATAATCATCTTAACTCTTTAAATCCTTCCAAAACACTAATCACGTATCATTCAAGCAAGTCGGTCGTAGCTCAATTATCATTGCACATAAAATTTAACACGGAAAATAATTCACTTGGCCATATGGACCATTCACGCAAAACTGTGGGTTGTTACAGGATTATTTGATAATTATTTATTTAATAGTTACTCATTGTTTGATAATTTTTGTTGTGTTATAATTATTTGATAATTAATTATTTAATAACTATTTATTTGATAATAATTATTTATTAATAATTTGATAATTATATTTTATAGTAAAATATTGTCGGAATCCCATATTTGAACTACGGGATCCAGTAAACTATTTAATTCTGCAATCCAGCTTGAGACTAGTAATCCAATGGGGAAACTAGTCCTGTTAAAACCTTCTTGTAGTAAATCGAGGATAACAGGCTCGGTCCGGCAATCCTGGATAGTACCTCAGGTATCCTTAACATTTGATCATGCATATACTTTGGGATATCCGATTGTAGCACGGTCAATCCCTCGTGAACCGTTTTGATGTTTTAGGAACTTTTCCTGAAGTGGTTGAATCCTAATTCGGGCCCTATCGGCCTCGTTTCTTAAGAAAATGATTAATTCAATTAGAACCCCCAAATCCGGCCTAAACACCTTCAGTGTTTGGAGCCTAACTTTCATATACGACACTAGAATCGAGTGATTCTAAAATTGGCTTCTTCGTTACGAAGAGATCTATAATCTCTATTTCTATCCTCGAACTTTGATTCATATTCTGCTATCCCTAAAATTAAGGACCAAGTATTTGTACTCTAAAAACCCATTATTTAATTTCTTTAATCTGTGCATACTTTACTCAAAAAATCACAACTCTCTCATATGACCTTTGATTCACGCAATTCTAGTCCCATAATTTCTGTAGTGAAATTCTATATGACTTTTGTGCAGGTATCGAAGGCTAGATCTACCCCAGTTGGTACAATTTTTACATTCTTTCTAGATGATAGTCGTTCCGTAAGCGCATGGGATATCGCGTAATATAAAAGATTGTTGTACCATAGAGATTGTGCCCAAGTACCGATTTACAATGATTTAATTATCCAGGAAAAACTCAATTTAATTAAATGATGCTATAAATTATTTTTAAAATCCAAAATAAATGCTAAAGAGATCTCAAAACCCTCTTGAACAAAAGTCAATTGCTTTCTTGAAAATCAAATTGAAAAAGAGCTCTTGGGAATTAGTAAGTTCATATGTCACATACCAAATTTAATACAAATCTTTTCCCAATTATAAAGTTTTGTTCTTAAGGTGGGTTTTCCTAAATTATTAGTGGTTTTCTCCTGAATTCTCACTAATTCTCTCAATTGTTAAAGAACCACATTCGATTTGTAAATTAAGTCTATTAAGCATTGTGAAAACCCAATTATCCCTCAAATGATTTTGCCTACATTCATAATCCAAAAATCTTAGGTTCAATTTCATGTATTTCAAATGATATGTTAATCTTTCGATCACCCATATTATTTAATTTCATATAAGCTTATCTCTAAGCCACAAGAAGCATTAAGGGCTTATGAAATTGAATAGAAAACAGAACATTCATAACTGAGAAATTCAAAGCACTAAAATTTGATACAAAAGCATACTGGCCCCTAATCCTAAGAATAAAATTTAGTTCGTCGTGGAAGAGGTTTCAATCCTACAAAACATAAAGTCAAAGCCCGATATTTAGAAATCCCAAATTACAAAACAAGGGTTTAGAAAATATAGGAGAAGTTCTCACTAGATCCTCTAAATCTTATGTTCAAAGTCTGAAAGTGCTTTTTTTTGTCCCAGAGTTTCTCTCTATGCGTGTGTGTTTTTTACAATTGAAGTGCCTCTTTTTATCTTTACGAAATAGGCTCTAAAAACCAGGAACTGCTCACTCGTGCAAGATCCACGGTCAGTGGGAATTTCCCATGGCCAACGGATCAAGGTCTGATGCTCCCAATTACAAAAACCTAAAAAATAGCAAGTTCCACGGCTAGTGGATTCTGGGAAAGTAAGGTCCACGGCCAGTGGGAATTTCCCACTGGCAGTGGAATATTCTGCTTCATTTTTCTCCAAAGTCTGTAAGATACACTTCTACTGGGAATTTCCCATTGCTAGTGGATTTTCAACAGCTTGCCAAAATACATCTTTTTGGTGTGTTAAGGTCTGGGAGAGTTTCACTTGATGATAATGGCTTTGGTTTTGTGCATTCTTGGCCTTAACTCATTTCCATTTAATGCAATGCTCATCAAGAATCCTTTTACATATTTACCTATATCATCACAAATCCTACAAAATAGAAATACCCAAGTAGCATGTGCGGAATGGACTAAAACCAAGGGAATCAGGGAGAAAATAAAACAAAATGGACTAAAAATTAAATATAATGGACCCTAAAACAATGCAAAATAAACACCTATCGAAATACCCCAAACTAAAACATTACTTGTCCCTAAGCAATCACTGTATTAATTAAATTGGACCATAAAGAATAAAGAATTCATGCTATCTTAAAAGAACCCAACTGAAAATATTATTATAAGATGATTGCATGATTATCAAAGCAAAAACCAAATAATAAATCAAACCATGAGTTACTAAGACTGGACCACATGTACTCCTTCCTTAATTCCCTTAGTGTTTAGGCTTGTGTATCAGTGTCGCTCAAGTCACAACATTCCAAACACTACCAAAAGCTTGGCAATCGACCTTAGTCTCCATATTTATTAAGAAAACATGTTATGGTCTAAAGGTCTTTTAATTGGTTGATATAGAGCTAGGGGTTCACAGAGTAGAAATAGATACCAAGAAAAGAGAAAGCGCAAAGGGTTTAAAATTTCTTTAGAAAAAAAGTTTCGAAAAGCAAAACGAAGCCACAAATTCCTTATACATTTAGAAATTTTAAGGAGTACCATTCACTTTCATTTTTGTTCTTGACTCCTTTTTTTATTCTCACTATCATCCTTTTCTTTCTTTTCCTTTTTTCTTTGATCAGAACCACAAACTCAAATTTCTATGATTTTGTTTTCCAAAATAAATTCTTTTTCTAGACTGTTCATTTAGTTGTCATCCTTGACTCTTCTCTGAAATTTTGAAAATTATTTAATAAATGGGCTTTCAAGAAAAATTAACATTTAAGGCTCAAAAGGGGGTAACTAGTGGTTTATGCAACGTTCAAATTCTGTGGCTAAAGAACAAAACCTAGAATGCCCTTTTCATCCCATAACATGAAGTTACAAACCATTTTGAATCAATCAAAAGCCAAAATGTGAGTCAATTAAAGAAGAAAACAAGGGTTTTTAATGCATGCCCTTTTTGCTCAAAAGCTCACAATGCAAATAGGAATTAATCCAAGTCAAAGAAAGCATGGAATCATAATGTATAGTTCATTTTGACAAACTAGCAATCATAAAAACCAAAAAAAAATTATTTCTTTATTTTGGATTCCCAAATATGCCCAAAATTCAATTATTCAGAATGAACAAAACTTATAAAATAGCAATAACAAGCAAACAAATATCGTTATCCTATGTAAAAGAAAAACAAACACAAAATACAAAACAAACCATAAAAATAGAAACAAATGCAAGGATAAAAGTTCAAGTTAACTTTTAATTTACCTATACCACCCTAAACTATGATGGACATTGTCCTCAATGTGCAATGAAGAGAGATAAAGGTAAAAGGAAACTTAACTGAATAGGATCACCTTTCATGGAGAGGAATGAGGGAAATGACCCTGTTGAGAATGCCAGTCATACAGGCATCAACTCTGTGAGCAATATCATCAATCCTTGCCCCTTGCCTAAGTTGCTCAGAGGACATAAAGTCCAGTCGGCTGCCCATCCCTTCTATTCTAGTGCTCATTCCTTGAATTAAGGAATACATGCGCTCTATAGAAAAGATGGAATCATCAGTTTATTGGGATGGGCCTGCAGAAGGATCTATAAGGAATGGTATCTCAATGTCTAAAGGGGCCTTCTTAGTAACATCTACATCTAAAAACAAAAAAGAGACCCTACCTTCCAAACTTGTAAAAGTAGGATTAGGCAGGGGTGAGGGACAGGTATTCTAGGAATAATTAAACAATACACATCATGCTCATTTACAATCATACCCATATGAAGAAGTTTATCTATATCAACCCTTTTAGGCTAACACAGAAAGGTATCATTATTCTGATCTATTCCTACATATCTGGCTATTTGGTTTATGTACCCAGCAATGACAATCTTTCTAGAGGTAGCCTTGTCCACTCTGATAAATTGACTGAAAAGCCATTTTGTAGAATTTATCTATTCATTATTGATCATGGCATACAGAAAATATAGCTCAACAGCCCGGATGATACCCGGACTATCAGATCGCCCAAAAATAGAGCGAGCCAAGAACCTTTAGAGGTACCTGAACATAAGATTATGAATTGATGAGGCTTTAGAGGAGAAGGGATCATAGTTACCCCTTGCTCTTGAAACAAGGGACTAAAAATATATAGGACGAAATTTCCTGGGAATACGAATAGCACCCTCTGTGGGAAAACCACAAATAGAGGCCACCCCCTCTAAGTTCATCCTAAAATCAGAGTTATTTAGCCGAAAAATGATTTCCCAATCAGAAACATTATCACACATTTTAATGTCAATTGAGCTAAGGAATTCCAAAGAAGTTATTTCATAAATAGGCTCATATATTTGAATGAAATCCCCCCACCCCAAATTTTGATAGAGTTTATAAGTGTCCTAAAAGATCCCCAATTCAAGTAATGACTCTCTATAGAAAAACCTTGAGGGAATGTTTTCCTTCTGGGTCAAAGATGCTAACCTCATATGTTGCTCCTCAGATGAACATTCAATATCATCAATGTTAGCATAGGTAGAAGACTTACCTTTTGTCTTCCTCTTCTTAGGAACGGATTTTGTTCTTCCTGAAGACATCTTGATGTTCTAAGAGGGAAAAACTGAAATGACAATGTTGGGCACATAGTCCAATTATTGCAAATTTATACAAAGTAACAAGAGGTAAAAATTCCTTAATAATGTTACAAGCAAATGATATCTAGCTAACAAATATAAAGAACTAGATACAAGGAATGTGAAACTAAATCATGTACATATAACAATCATGCTAAAAAGGAACAAAGCTTGTGTTAGGCATTTTTACAAACACTTGGTGTGCAAGCACGTGTTGAACTATAACACTAAAAACTTTATCATCCAATGATCCCTATAGTCAAGAAATGACCATAAAGACATCAATGAATTAAAAACAAAGCGCCAGTCATAATGAAGAACAATAATCATGAATCATAGTCCCAAGGGGTTCATAGAATAGGATGAATATACATTCTTGTTCATGAGGTTTTTAAGCATACCCATATGAATTTAGAGGATTCACAAGCATCATCATGCATAAAGGAGTCTTCCTAATCAATTAATTTTGAAAAAAATACCCAAATTTTTGAAATTACAAAAACCCCTAAATCATGAGAAAAATGCAAAAATTAAGAAGAGAATGATGTTCCTTACTTGTTTTGGAGTGAAAGTGAAGAGAATGTAGAAATGTTCTTGGGCAAGCTTGTAATAATGATGATCAAAGTAAAGGAATGCAAGAGGAAAATGGGAGTTCTTCAAGTTTTTAAGCAAAGAATAGAAGGCAAGGGGAATGTGTGTATGTTTCTAAAACAGGGGAGAGCATTGCGTGTGGTTTAAAAATAAAAAGGTGCCCTATTTCGCGATCCACGACCAATGGGAAATTCCCAAGGCCTATGGATCTTACTGTTTTAGGCCATTAAAATTTTACGCAATGCATAATAGGTTCCACGGCCAGTGGGAAAAACCACGGCCCGTGGAACTCATTGTTTGTCCATTGAAAATATTTACACCCACATGACACACCTCTAAGTCAAAGGAGTCCACGGCCAGTGGGAAAAACCCATATCTAGTGGATCTTTCTATGTTGTCATAAAATATTTTTTTTTATTTTCCAAGTCAGATAAGTCCATTACTAGTGGGAAATTCCCACTTACCTAACAAAAACTTTTTATTTTGTTTTGTTTTTTTTGTTATTTATATTTTTTCTTTTTCCATTTATGTATGCTTCAAAAACATAACATGCATGAAGATATAAAAACATACATGGGGTTACCTCTCCACTAGTGCTAAGTTTTAAGTGTTCAACCATACTTTTCACCCAATCATGTTAAAAATCATGAGAATCAAGAAAGTCTAAGACACACTTTTCAGCCACCACTGGCCGTGGTTGTCCCCTACGAGGCCCAAATATCTAATTTGTTTAGGGTTTTTGTGGGGCACTTGAGGGGAGTTAAGCCAGAGTTCTATAGAGACAGATTTGGACACAACTTTTGGGAGATTTTGAAGAACATTTTGGGAAGCTTTCTTTGGGAGTCAAGAGTCAAATTCATCAAGGGAGATCAATTTTGTAGATTTGGGAGGAAGAATTAAGAATCCTAGTGAAAACTAATTTGTAATTTCTGAATCCCTATTTTACACTTTTGAAATCTTTTATGCTTAGCATTGATTTTGTGATGTGTGACATGATGACAACAATCCTTATGGCACACTAAACCCTTTTCTTAGGGCTAAGGATGTAGTATGCCTAAGTGTTACAATTGATTATTGTTCGTATTTTAATCTATGTGACTTCAATTTCTATTTAATTTATGTATGCCTAATGCTTCTGCAAGACTTAGAGATAAGCGTAGATGATCACAAATTATGTGGGTAATCGAGAGATTGGCATGTAATTTGAAAATACCTAAATTGAACCTATGATTTTGATTTACGACGGTAAGCGAAATTATTTGAGGGTTAATCGACTTTCCATAGAACGTAAAGGGTCTAATTAACAAATTGAACACGGTTCTTTGGGAATTAGGCACGTTAATAGGCCTTCAAGAGAAAGGTGTTAATTAACTTAGGGGAATCTGCTTTAGAAACAAAATCATATAATTGGATAGGCGAGTAACCTTTAATTTTGATACTAGCATATAAACCCTTAATACCCCAAGATTTACCTTTGATTAAATTTCTCAAACTTGCTCTTATTTTCTTCTACAAAAGACGTTGGATTTTCTTTTTTCTAATTTCCTATTCATTATAGTTTTAATAATTCATTTTAATCAATTCACTAGATAATTGAACCACTATTATAACTAGTACTTGGGCACAATCTCTATAGGAACGATATCTTTTTATTACTTCGATACCCTATGCGCTTACTGTTGGCTATTAAGTTTTTGGCGCCGTTGCCGGGGATTGTGTTCCCCCAATATTGGCTAAGCGGTGTTTGATGTAACATCCCAAATTTTAATAAGGTACCGGGTGAGTAAAACCATTAAAATAATAATTCTAAAAAGGGGAGAATTTGCTTATTAATTACCATTAACTTAAAAGGCGTGCTGTTTAAAAAGGATAATTGGTTTAGTGGGTGCTGATGGGACTGGGTGACATGAGCAGACTGCTCCTCACATTTTCCCACCCCACCATTCTTTCCCTCATGCATGTATAAGTGGACGATGGTCTCCGTGCCATTCGTTCTTCAGAATCCCTGCGAGTTTCTTTTTCTTTCTTCTTCTCTTCTCCTTCTCTGCCTCTGTTCCATTCCCTGTTTCGAAAGCTGAGTGACGGTGCTGCAGTGAAGTCAGAGCTCCCTCACACGAGTAGAAGACGAGCGTTGAAGTAGAAACAGAAACAGCCCTGCACCACTCGTGGAGGGCAATAGCATTCAAGTAAAGGCTAAACGAGTGGAAGCGTTGAGTGAAGCAGCAAGGAAGAGAACCAACGCTCAAGCAGAAAAGTCTCTCGGAGTCTCGTAGTTGGTAGGGGGGTACCTTATATGTTAAATGCATGGGTTACGAACGGGTCTTGAGTGTTGATAATGATGGTTCTATATCCTGTAGTATGATATATTTGCATGTTATTACCATCCTTGAAGATGCATGCGTTGTTTGAGTTTAGATACCATAGAACCCGATTGCATGTTACGTTGTGTTGACTGAAATGTTTTGAGGAACCCGTTCATGATAATATGTATGCATACGTTGATTAAGTCTTGACACTGTTGTATACCGATTGCATATTGTGTAGTGCTGATTGAGATGTTTGTTTGAACTTGTTGATCTTCATATAGATGCATGTGTTGGGTAAGATCTGATACTGCTGTATACCGAGTGCATGTTGTGCTGGAGTTGATAAGAATGCTGTCAGAAACTTGATATTGATTACCATCGGTTGCATTGGACTCATATGTTACTAATAGAGCTATGATGATGATTGCATGGAAGCAAGTGTGTGTTAAATTAATACGTAGAATTCTAAAATGTGTATTACCGACTGCATGTGAAATATGTATATCTGAGTAAAGGTTGTGTGCATGAATTCTATGTTGTGTGATGAATCCACGTGTGGCGCATAGGATGCGTTGTGCTGGAAGCACGTAGTGTGGGACACTACCATCGGTTATAAAGCGTGGGACGCTATGAAATCCTTGAGTGGGACTCAAGGTAGCTCTTGAGTGGGACTCGGGCTGCCTGTGAACACCTCCGTTGGCGCTGAGAGCGTTGGTGTCACCTATAGGCAAACGGTTGGGTACCTGTAAAACGGCCAAGTAGCTGGGAGCTGAATGATAGCTGAGAGCTATGTATAAAAAGGCTGAGAGCCTACGTTACAACGTCTAAACCGATACACACGAATGCGGAACCGAGTGAAATGTTACGTGCCTAGTAATTGTTGATATTATTTGGAATTGGTTATGCATACAAAGGTGTTAATGAGATGATAAATGTTTATAACCGAGTGAACTATTCTGTTTTAACTATTGATATTGTCTGGAATTGATCATGCAGGTGTCAACGTTAGTGAAAGGAAGAATGCATATAATCGAGTGAATAATCCGTGTTTATATTGCTACTAAAGTTGTGTAGAATTGATTATGCTTACGACGGTTTTAGTGAGATGACACACATATATATATATGCTCATGATCGAGTGCACTATTCCGTGTGTATATGCTGTTAATGCCGATTGAAATCTGTTCTAAGAATGTATGTTATGTGTTGGAGAGTTGTATATAAATATAGCTGAGTGAAGATTGTGGATTCCGACTGTTAAATGTTCAAAAGGGTGCATTCTAATTCACGGGTCTTAGTATAATACTACTGATTGTTGCATGTTGATATTATCGAGTTGATGTATGTAAAGGGCCGAGTGAAGTCTGATGGATTCCGATTGGTGAGGGTCTGGTATATGTTTTGGATGATTGGTATTGCTCTGACCATAATTGTTGCCATGTATAATTATGTATATATATATATAGATTGTTGTATAAATGTGAGGCAACCTGAGTCAGTATCTATCATTTAAAATTTAAGATACTCACCCCTGTTGTGGCAACTTTCAATGAACATTTCTCGTAACGAGGATTGGAGGAGGAGCTGAAATGCCGGGTGAAGTGTTGACGCACTATGGAATATCATGACCGTGCATATGTTGTTTCTAGTATTTTGAGTTAAGCCTTTGCCGGCTCGTGTTTTGTTGTTAGTCCTTTAATCAAAGTTGAATCACTTGGAATGGGAGCATAACTTCCTGTTTGTAAAATTGTGATATACACTTCTATATGTACATATATGCCTATACTTATGCCATGTTGCATGTTCATCTCATGCTATGAAATATCGGGGTGATCTATATATATATATGCGTCCATATTTCCAAATGTGTAGGAAATAACTTGACTCATTATGAGGGAAGCCAATTCGTGGTCTAGAGTGCGAGTTTACGATTCTGTCACTGAGTGGGAGAGGTTCAGATGTTCTGAGTGAGTAGAATCAGCTAGCTCCGAGTAGGGATTGATGTAGAAGATTGTTTCAACGGTAAGCTGTTAGGATTTGGAGTTGAGAGTTAGAGATGCTTTCCGAGTGACAACTATTAGGATTCTTCCCGAGTATAGAATAATTAGTGATATCCGAGTGGAAACTAAGTAAGATACCCCGAGTAACATAGAGGGCGCAGAGGTTGTCCGAGTGAGTGATAGTAAGGACCATTCCCGTATTATTCGTGCATGTGTTCTGATTGTTGAAACTGTAGGATAAGTTACCTTTCCGAGTAAATTAGGCCTTGGAGACCGAGTGCGGGATGCCGAGTGAGATGGGAAGGAACCGAGTGAAGCTTTCGCTTGAGCAAGTATGTGTCGCTGCATGATTCACCTAAGCGAATCCCCCTTTCTTTTGCTGTGAACCCCTCTGAATCGGCTTTCTCGCTCTTGTTCTTTCTTCTCCTCTCATTTCTTATGCCATGGTCTTCTGATCTTCTTTTATTGTGAAAAGAAAATTTTTTTTCCTTCTTTCTTTTCCTTTATTTTACCGTCTATGATTCATTTATATTAGGGTGTTACTTTTTGGTATCAGAGCAGACCGAAAGGTCTAAGGCCAAGGTATGCTTACCGAGTGTGAGCGGTTGTGTGTTTCTGACCGAGTGGTCATCCTGACTGTGATGTTAGTTGAACCTGATTGGTATTGACTTGTGGATAGGAGATTGACCCCCCTCCTGGTCCGATTAGTTGTGTGGTATATAGAAATAGTATGATGTGCTAAGTTACTGGGCATTAGACTGAAATCCGATCGACTTGGTATACTTATCCTTGAAGGGTGTTAATTTCAGGATAAGGAATGGCGCATCATCAAAGCATGGAGGCTATAGCCACAGCATTCCAACGCTTTGCAGACGTGTTTGAGAGGCAGGGCCAGCCTCGAGCTGAGGAGGGCCAAGTGCTGGACTGCTTCCTGAAGAGGAAGCCGAGTGAATTTCTAGGAGGAAGGAACCCTGAGGCAACGTTTAAGTGGACTCAGGAATTGGAAAGAATTTTTGGGGGTCTTCGCTGTACCGAGGCCCAGAAGGTTGAGTGTGCAGTGTACATGCTGCGAGATGAAGCGGAGAACTGGTGGAAGATAGCCAGAAACCGATTCCCTGATGATAATGCTCAGTTGACATGGAACGATTTCAAGACATGCTTCTTGGAGAAGTACTTCCCCGACACAGTAAGGAGTCGGAAAGAGTTGGAGTTTATGGAGTTAAAACAAGGCTCCATGACGGTGGAGGAGTATGCGACCAGGTTCGAAGAGTTGTGTCTATTCTACCCGCCTTTCCAACAACCTGGGACGGAGAGTTCCAAGTGTCATAAATTTGAGAATGGATTAAGATCTGATATTAAGAGAGCTTGTAGATACCAAGAGATACGGAGTTTTCCTGCATTGGTAAATAAGTGTAGGATATTTGAGGAGGATGACAGGGCCCATTCGGGCCAGGGCGGTAGAGCTAATCATTCTTTGAGGCCCCAGCAGCCTCGCTTCAAAAGGCCAAGCAACGTTGGTAGAAACAAATCTTTTTCCAGATTTGAGGGACAGAATCAGACTGAAAGACGACCAGTGGTAGGAGACGGAAAATGTTTCAAGTGTGGGGGAAATCATTATGCCCGAGAATGCAACAACAACGGTGAAATGGTGTGCTTCCACTGCAATAAAAGAGGACATATTCGCCCGATTGCCCCCAACTCCGTCAAGCAAGAACCAGCGTACGTCCAGGAGGTTTCCAAGGGAGAAACCGAGTGAATGATAACCAACGACCGGGCAGCAGAGGCAACAGAGCCAGAGGAAACATAATGCTTGCTTCAAATAACCGAGAGAAGAATACCGACCAACCAGCAGTGGGAAGAGTCTACGCTGTCAACGCAGAGGAGGCTGCACAAGCAAATAACCTGATACAATGTAAGTGCTCACTCGGTAGACATACACTTAATGTTGTTTTCGATTCGGGAGCCACCCATTCTTTTATAGCCGATGAGTGTGTAAAGCGTTTAAAGTTACCGACTGTGTTTATGGATCGGACCTTGGAAGTGGCCAATCCGACTGGCCCTAAAGTGTTGACATCATCAGTATGTAAGGATGTGACATTTGTGTTATGTGATCGGAGATTCACTTTTGATTTGGTGTGCATACCTTTAAAGGATCTTGATATTATGCTCGGAATAGATTGGCTTTCAGCCAACAAAGTGTTAGTGGATTACAGAAACCGAAGGATAATCTTCCCGAAGCAGCACAGTGAGGGCGTCACAGCACAAGGTATGACCCAACTGTTTATAATGCTTTGTCTAACCGAGGGTAAAGGTAAAACCCGAGTGAGCAAAATTCCAACTGTCTGTGAATTCCCAGAGGTATTTCCTGAAGACGTACCAAGTGTCCCTCCCATAGAGAAGTTGAGTTCTCTATAGACCTGATCCCTGGAGCCGAGCCAATCTCCAGTGCACCTTATAGAATGTCCCCAACTGAATTGGCCGAGCTGAAGAAGCAAGTAAACGAGTTACTCGGAAAACAATTCATTAGACCGAGTATGTCACCTTGGGGCGCGCCTGTGCTGCTTGTTAAGAAGAAGGATGGTAGCATGAGGCTTTGTATAGATTACCGACAGCTAAATAAACTCACGATTAAGAATCGGTACCCGTTGCCCAGAATTGATGACCTCATTGACCAACTACGTGGAGCCTCAATTTTCTCAAAAATCGACCTGCGATCGGGATACCACCAAATCCGAGTGAAGGAGTCGGATATTCCAAAGACTGCCTTTAGGACTCGGTATGGTCACTACGAGTATGTAGTGATGCCGTTTGGTGTGACAAACGCCCCTGCTGTCTTCATGAATTACATGAACAGCATATTCCACCCGTATTTAGACCAATTCGTAGTTGTTTTCATTGATGACATCCTGATTTACTCCAAGACTCATGAGGAGCATGAAGAGCATCTCCGAGCGGTACTTCAAGTATTGAAGGAAAAGCAGTTGTTCGCAAAATTTTCGAAATACGATTTCTGGATGAATAAAATCCATTTCCTCGGACATGTGATTTCCGAGGAAGGTGTCTCGGTGGATCCTGCAAAGGTGGCAGCTGTAATGGCATGGGAGAGGCCCAAGTCGGTCTCGGAGATAAGGAGCTTTATGGGCCTGGCAGGTTATTATAGAAGATTCATCGAAGGTTTTTCTAAATTGGCCTCGCCCCTGACTAAATTGACTCAGAAAAACATTCCCTTCGTATGGAGTTCCGAGTGCGAGAACAGCTTCCGATAGCTGAAGGACAAGTTGACGACTGCTCCAGTACTGGCATTACCTGACTTGCAAGAGAACTTCGTGGTTTACTGTGACGCATCAGGACTCGGATTAGGATGCGTGCTAATGCAGAAAGACCGAGTGATAGCGTATGCCTCTCGGCAATTGAGACCTCACGAGCAGCATTATCCAACCCACGACTTGGAATTGGCAGCTGTGGTGTTCGTATTAAAAATCTGGAGGCATTATTTGTTCAGGTCCAGATTTGAAGTGTACAGTGATCATAAGAGCCTCAGATACTTATTCGACCAGAAGGAGCTGAATATGAGGCAGAGGAGATGGATGGAATTTTTAAAAGATTATGATTTCGAGCTAAGGTACCATCCGGGTAAGGCAAACGTTGTTGCCGACGCGTTGAGTCGGAAATCCCTCCATGTAGCAGTGATGATGGTGAAGGAGGTAGAACTATTGGAACAGTTCCGAGACATGAATTTACATGTTGACATCCCCTCCTCTCGGAAGATGACGATCGACACGCTGAGGATTGCCAATGAATTCTTGAAATCCGTGCACGAGCAACAGCAGTCAGATTCCTACTTGGCAGAAATGAAGGAGACTCAGGCCTAGGGTAAGGATTTGTCCTTGACCGAGGGACCAGATGGAATATTCCGAGTAAGAAACAGAATATACGTAACGGGTGGAGGAGAATTGAGGGGAATGGTGCTTGATGAAGCCCATAAGAGCTTGCTAAGTATCCACCCGGGTGCCACGAAGATGTACCATGACCTGAGAACCCAGTTCTGGTGGCCCGGATTAAAAAGGAACGTGGCAGAATATGTGGCTCGGTGCATCACCTGTCAGAAGTCAAAAGTGGAGCACCAAAAGCCGTATGGTGCATTACAACCCCTGGAAATTCCCATGTGGAAATAGGACTCAATTGCCATGGACTTTGTCATGGGATTGCCCAAAAACTGAGTGGGCCATGATGCGATTTGGGTCATTGTTGACCGACTAACGAAGAGTGCACACTTCTTGCCTGTGAACGTGAAGTACCCGATACATAAGTTAGCTCAGATTTATATTCACGAAGTTGTCCGACTGCATGGTATACTGACTTCCATCGTATCAGATAGGGATCCTAGGTTCACGTCCCGGTTTTGGAACAGTCTGCACCAGGAAATGGGTACGAAACTTTGGCTTAGTTCTGCTTACCACCCCCAATCTGATGGACAATCCGAGCGAACAATCCAGAGCTTAGAGGACTTACTAAGGGCGTGTGTATTAGAGCACGGTGGGGATTGGGAGCAATACCTTCCCCTGATCGAGTTTACATACAACAACAGCCATCACAATAGTATTGGCATGGCACCCTACGAAGCACTGTATGGTCGAAGATGCCGGACCCCGCTTTGCTGGTCGGAATCGGGTGAGAGTCTATTATTGGGGCTAGAGATTGTGAGGCAAACTTCAGAGCAGATCCGGGTGATAAGAGAAAAGATAAAGGCGTCTCAAGATAGGCAAAAGAGCTATCAGGACAAACGCACCAGACTATTGGAATTTTCGGTCGGAGACAAGGTATTTTTAAGGACTTCACCGAGTAAAGGAATCGGACAAGCCTTGAAAAGCAGAAAGTTGAGCCCTCGATACATTGGGCCTTATGAGGTGTTGAATCGAGTCGGCTCCATGGCATACCAAATAGCGTTACCGACTCATTTATCTCGATTGCATGACGTGTTTCATATGTCTCAACTAAGGAGATATCTACCAAATTCTACTCATACAATGCCTGATGATAAGGTGGAAATCAAGGAAGATCTGACCACTGCAACTACACCAATTAGGATCGTGGACCGATCGGTAAAACGATTAAGGAGTAAGAATGTGCAACTGGTTGAAGTGGAATGGCAGCAGGACGGGTATACCTCTTATACCCGGGAGCGCGAGGATGCCATGAGGCAGCAGTACCCCGAGTTGTTTAACCAAGGTGAGTTACCGACTGAATTTCAAGGACGAAATTCTTTTGAAGTAGGGGAGAACTGTAACATCCCAAATTTTAATAAGGTACCGGGTGAGTAAAACCATTAAAATAATAATTCCAAAAAGGGGAGAATTTGCTTATTAATTACCATTAACTTAAAAGGCGTGCTGTTTAAAAAGGATAATTGGTTTAGTGGATGCTGATGGGACTGGGTGATGTAAGCAGACTGCTCCTCATGTTTTCCCACCCCACCATTCTTTCCCTCATGCATGTATAAGTGGACGATGGCCTCCGTGCCATTCGTTCTTCAGAATCCCTGTGAGTTTCTTCTTCTTTCTTCTTCTCTTCTCCTTCTCTGCCTCTGTTCCATTCCCTGTTTCGAAAGCCGAGTGACGGTGCTGCAGTGGAGTCAGAGCTCCCTCACACGAATAGAAGACGAGCGTTGAAGTAGAAACATAAACAGCCCTACACCACTCATGGAGGGCAATAGCATTCAAGTAAAGGCTAAACGAGTGGAAGCGTTGAGTGAAGCAGCAAGGAAGAGAACCAACGCTCAAGTAGAAAAGTCTCTCGGAGTCTCGTAGTTGGTAGGGGGTACCTTATATGTTAAATGCATGGGTTACGAACGGGTCTTGAGTGTTGATAATAATGGTTCTGTATCCTGTAGTATGATATGTTTGCATGTTATTACCATCCTTGAAGATGCATGCGTTGTTTGAGTTTAGATACCATAGAACCTGATTGCATGTTACGTTGTGTTGACTGAAATGTTTTGAGGAACCCGTTCATGATAATATGTATGCATACGTTGATTAAGTCTTGACACTGCTGTATACCGATTGCATATTGTGTAGTGCTGATTGAGATGTTTGTTTGAACTTGTTGATCTTCATATAGATGCATGTGTTGGGTAAGATCTGATACTGCTGTATACCGAGTGCATGTTGTGCTGGAGTTGATAAGAATGCTGTCAGAAACTTGATATTGATTACCATTGGTTGCATTGGACTCATATGTTACTAATAGAGCTATGATAATGATTGCATGGAAGCATGTGTGTGTTAAATTAATATGCAGAATTCTAGAATGTGTATTACCGACTACATGTGAAATATGTATATCTGAGTAAAGGTTGTATGCATGAATTCTATGTTGTGTGATGAATCCGCGTGTGGCGCATGGGATGCGTTGTGCTGGAAGTACGTAGGTTGGGACACTACCATCGGTTATAAAGCGTGGGACGCTATGAAATCCTTGAGTGGGACTCAAGGTAGCTCTTGAGTGGGACTCGGGCTGCCTGTGAACACCTCCGTTGGCGCTGAGAGCGTTGGTGTCACCTGTGGGCAAACGGTTGGGTACCTGTAAAACGGCCAAGCAGCTGGGAGCTGAATGATAGCTGAGAGCTATGTATAAAAAGGCTGAGAGCCTACGTTGCAACGTCTAAACCGATACAAACGAATGCGGAACCGAGTGAAATGTTACGTGCCTAGTAATTGTTGATATTATTTGGAATTGGTTATGCATACGAAGGTGTTAATGAGATGATGAATGTTTATAACCGAGTGAACTATTCTGTTTTAACTGTTGATATTGTCTGGAATTGATCATGCAGGTGTCAACGTTAGTGAAAGGAAGAATGCATATAATCGAGTGAATAATCCGTGTTTATATTGCTACTAAAGTTGTGTAGAATTGATTATGCTTATGACGGTTTTAGTGAGATGACACACATATATATATATGCTCATGATCGAGTGCACTATTCCGTGTGTATATGCTGTTAATGCCGATTGAAATCTGTTCTAAGAATGTATGTTATATGTTGGAGAGTTGTATATAAATATAGCCGAGTGAAGATTGTGGATTCCGACTGTTAAATGTTCAAAAGGGTGCATTCTAATTCACGGGTCTTAGTATAATACTACTGATTGTTGCATGTTGATATTATCGAGTTGATGTATGTAAAGGGCCGAGTGAAGTCTGATGGATTCCGATTGGTGAGGGTCTGGTATGTGTTTTGGATGATTGGTATTGCTCTGACCATAATCGTTACCATGTATAATTATGTATATATATATATATGGATTGCTGTATAAATGTGAGGCAACCTGAGTCAGTATCTATCATTTAAAATTTAAGATACTCACCCCTATTGTGGCAACTTTCAGTGATCATTTCTCGTAACGAGGATTGGAGGAGGAGCTGAAATGCCGGGTGAAGTGTTGACGCACTATAGAATATCATGACCGTGCATATGCTGTTTCTAGTATTTTAAGTTAAGCCTTGGCCGGCTCTTGTTTTGTTGTTAGTCCTTTAATCAAAGTTGAATCACTTGGAATGGGAGCATAACTTCCTGTTTGTAAAATTGTGATATACACTTCTATATGTACATATATGCCTATACTTATGCCATGTTGCATGTTCATCTCATGCTGTGAAATATCGGGGTGATCTATATATATATATATATATATATGCGTCCATATTTCCAAATGTGTAGGAAATAACTTGACTCATTATGAGGGAAGCCAATTCGTGGTCTAGAGTGCGAGTTTACGATTCTGTCACCGAGTGGGAGAGGTTCAGATGTTCTGAGTGAGTAAAATCAGCTAGCTCCGAGTAGGGATTGATGTAGAAGATTGTTTCAACGGTAAGCTGTTAGGATTCGGAGTTGAGAGTTAGAGATGCTTTCCGAGTGACAACTATTAGGATTCTTCCCGAGTGTAGAATAATTAGTGATATCTGAGTGGAAACTAAGTAAGATACCCCGAGTAACATAGAGGGCGCAGAGGTTGTCCGAGTGAGTGATAGTAAGGACCATTCCCGTGTTATTCGTGCATGTGTTCTGATTGTTGAAACTGTAGGATAAGTTACCTTTCCGAGTAAATTAGGCGTTGGAGACCGAGTGCAGGATGCCGAGTGAGATGGGCAGGAACCGAGTGAAGCTTTCGCTTGAGCAAGTATATGTCGCTGCGTGATTCGCCTAAGCGAATCCCCCTTTCTTCCGCTGTGAACCCCTCTGAATCGGCTTTCTCGCTCTTGTTCTTTCTTCTCCTCTCATTTCTTATGCCATGGTCTTCTGATCTTCTTTTATTGTGAAAAGAAAATTTTTTTTCCTTCTTTCTTTTCCTTTATTTTACCGTCTATGATTCATTTATATTAGGGTGTTACATTTGATTAGACTAGTGTGCATTTTCTGCATATTTTTTCTACATTTTTAGTTTTATTTCAATTTTTCTATAGAATTACGCTTATTCTTTTTAGTTGTTCATCGATTTGTGCAGGCCCCTTTATGCAAAAAAGCGACAGCTTTGAGCATATATTTAATCCTGAGATTCAAAGAACTCTTTGAAAGATCAGACTTCTTAGGACACGCATTAAATAAAACAAGCACCAACCTTCAAGTTCAATGAGTCAAGCACAAATAGAAGATCCCAACAACAGAGCACTTCGTGATTTTACAGCGCCTAATGCAATGGGACGAAGGTCTAGCATCACTAGACCCAACGTTGAGGTGAATAATTTTGATTTGAAGCCATCCTTGCTCTCGATGGTTCAACAAAGTCAGTTTGGAGGATTACCATCCGAGGATCCCAACTTGCATCTTCAGATTTTCCTTGAGTACTGTGACACGCTCAAGGTAAATGGGGTCTCAAACGATGCAATCTGGCTTAGGGTTTTCCCATTCTCTCTAAGGGACAAGGCCAGAGCTTGGTTGTATGCGCTTTTGGAGGGGTCAATCACTACATGGGAGTAGCTGTCTCATGCTTTCCTTAACAAATATTATCCAAGGAGCAAAACAGATCAGTTGAGGAAGTAAATCATCACTTTCACTCAGAAAGATGATGAAACTCTTAATGATGCCTAAGAGAGGTAGAAAGAAATGCTTCGGGAATGCCCACACCATGGTATTGAATGCTGGTTGACTGTGCACATTTTCTATAATGGGCTCACTCCGAACCAGAAGGTGACCTTAGATGTCGCAGTTAGTGGTGCCTTTATGAGTAAGAACATGGAGGAAGGTTACAATCTCATTGAGGAGGTTGCCCAAAACACATACCAGTGGTCCACAGAAAGGAGTTCACCAAGAGCTATAGGTAAGTACTATGTTGATGTTCTCTCTTTATTAACTGCTAAACTAGAGGCATAATCTGTTAAAATTAATAAATTTGATAAATTAGGAACAGGTACTTCTAATCTTGTTTATGAGCTGTGTGGTGTTTCAGGTCATACCATTTCAGGTTGTGAGCTTAGAGTGACTTATTGCCAAGCTAGAGATGCAAAAGGTGGATGTTATTAGGAACTAAGGTAGAAATTATGGCAATAATTTTTGACAGCCACACGGACCACCTGGTTTCCAAAATAGACCACCTCCCTATCAAGGTAATCAGGGTAATTTCAGATAACCACAAGGACCATACATTCCATAAAAATCTAAGCTGGAGTATTTGATAGAGACATTTGTTACCACCTAGTTGAAACAAAATGATGAGTTCTCCGATGGTATTAAGAAGCTGACCTCCAAGGTGGACACTCTTGCCACCCATAATAAAATGTTGGAGAACCAGATTGCTTAGCAGGCTTCATCCTCCCAGAGAATGCCAGGAACCTTTCCTGGAAAGCCCGAGACGGGACCATCTAGTCACACCATGGCTATCACTCTTAGGAGTGGTACACAGTATGATGGTTTAGTTGGCATGATTGACAAGGAGACCAAGAAAGAAAAGAAGATGGAAAAGTCTCATTCTCATACAGTAACTGAGGAAGAGAAACAAAGTGATAAGAAGGAGGAGGTGAAACCATATCAGCCTCTAGTTCTATTCCCTCAGCGCTTGGCCAAGGCTAAGCTTGATAAACAGTTTGGTAATTTTCTTGAAGTTCTTAAGAAGCTTTATGTTAATGTTCCTTTTACAGATGCCTTGTAGTAAATGCTGACATATACGAAGTTCCTGAAGGACATCTTATCCAACAAAAGGAAATTAGAGGAGGATGTACTATAGCACTTACTGAGGAGTGGAGTGCTTTGATCAAAAGGAAGCTACCACCCAAGCTTCAGGATCGAGGTAGTTTTTCTATCCCTTGTGTGATTGGTGACATGGCTATTGATAGAGCACTATGTGATGTAGGAGCTAGCGTCAATTTAATGCCATTGTCTATTGTTGAGAAACTAGGATTGGGTGAATTGAAACCTACTAGGATGTTCTTGTAATTAGCGGATAGGCCTGTTAAATATCCTATAGGTATTTTAGAAGATGTGCCTTAAAGTAGATAAATTTTTCATTCCAGCCGACTTTGTTGTTTTGGAAATGGATGAGGACTCTATGGTCCATATTATTCTAGGAAGGCCATTTTTGGCAACCACGGGTACGGTAATAGATGTTAAAAATGGAAAATTATCACTGACTATTGGAGACCAAAAGGTAGAATTTAGTTTGAAAGATTCTTTAAAGAAACCTTTTGATGATGTTTGTTTTGTGGATTTTATTAACCAAGTGGTGAAGGAAGAAACTCTTCCTAAGGATCCACTTGAATCTGCTTTATTAATTATGCCTACAGGAACATCAGATTGTTTGGAAGAGAGTGCCTCATTTAAACATGATACTAAAGTCATGTGTGAGAAAGTGGTAAGCTCAGCTGTTGAATTGAAGCCTTTACCAGCTTCACTGAGGTATGAATTTCCTGGACCCAACTCTATATATCCAGTCATTGTAAATGTTGACTTGAATCCATGTTAAACTGAGAAGCTTTTGAAATAACTTAGGTTGTATAGGAAGGTTATTGGTTATACAATGGATGATATAAAGGGGATTAGCCCTTCCTTTTGCATGCATAGGATAACTGTAGAGGATGAGAGTAGGCCCACAGTAGAACCACTTAGGAGACTAAATCCAAAAATGAGAGAAGTGGTTAAAAAGGAAATTTTGAAATTACTTGATGCTGGTGTCCTATTGCTAGTAGTAAGTGGGTAAGTCCAATTCATGTGGTGCCTAAAAAAGGAAGGATAACTGTTGTGAGAAAAGATAAATAGGAACTAATTTCTACTAGGATAGTTTCTGGTAGCGTATGTGTATTGACTATAGGAAATTGAATAGCGCCACAAAGAAAGATCATTTCCCTCTTCCTTTCATTGATCAAATGCTTGAGAGGCTTGCTAAGCACTTCTATTTCTATTATTTTGATGGGTACTCAGGTTTTCATCAAATCCCCATCCATCCATCTAATCAAGAGAAAACTACCTTCACATGCCCTTATGGAACATATGCATATAAGAGGATGCCATTTGGCCTATGTAATGCACCTGTGACTTTTCAAAGGTGTATGTAGGCCATCTTTTCTAATTTGATTGAGAATGTGATGGAAGTTTTCATGGATGACTTTTTTGTGCATGGCTTGGATTTTGATAATTTTTTAACTAATTTATGCCAAGTTTTGGTCTTAAATTGGGAGAAATGCCATTTCATTGTAAGAGAAGGCATAGTTCTTGGCCACTTGGTGTCTGAGAGAGGAATTGAGGTGGATAAGGTTAAGGTGAAGGTGATTGAAAAATTGCCCCCACCGACCAATGGGAAGGTATTCGAAGTTTTCTTGGGCATGACGGGTTCTACCGGTGGTTCCTTAAAGATTTCAACAAGATCACTAAGCCTTTGACTAATCTTTTGGGTAAGGATGTGCCTTTTGTTTTTGACTCATCTTGTCTTGAGGCTTTTTGCAGGATTAAATAAGCTTTGATTTTTGCTCTTGTGGTATAACCCCCTAATTGGGAACTCTTATTCGAGCTGATGTGTGATGCTAATGATCATGCAGTGGGGGCTGTGCTTGGGCAATGGAAGAATAAGAAGTTGCATGTAATCCATTATGCTAGTCGTACACTTGATGAAGCACAGAAAAATTATGCCACCACTGAAAAGGAATTATTGGCTATTGTCTTTGCTTTTGATAAGTTTAGATCATACTTGGTAGGCTCGTATGTTATTGTATATAGTGACCATTCTGCCATCAAGTATCTTTTACATAAAAAAGAAGCAAAGCCTAGGTTAATTAGCTGGATTTTGATTTTGCAAGAGTTTAACTTAGAGATAAAAGATAAAAAGGTTATTGAGAACCTTATTGCTGACCACCTATTTAGGTTATCATCTGAAAACAATGAGTTGGGAGAAATTGTTCCTATTAATGAGTCTTTTCCAAATGAACAACTACTGAATCTTAGTGTCCAACAAGTGCCTTGGTATGTGGATTTTGTTAATTTTCTTGTTTATGGTATTTTACCCCCTGACCTTGGTTTTTAGCAGAAAAAGAAGTTTCTTGCAGATGTTAAGCATTACTATTGGGATGAGCCCCTCCTTTTCAAACAATGTGCAGATGGTTTGATTAGGAGGTGTGTTCTGAAGGATAAAGTCCATGCCATCCTGGACCATTGCCACTCTCTTTCCTGTGGAGGCCACATGAGCACATCCAAGATAGCTTCGAAAGTATTACAAGCCGGGTTCTACTGGCCACACCTTTTTAAGGATGTTCGTAAGTATATCCTGACTTGTGATGCTTGCCAACGAACAGGTAACATAGGTAAGAGGCACGAGATGCCACTTAATAGTATTTTAGAGGTTGAGTTGTTTGGTATGTGGGGCGTTGATTTCATGGGACCCTTTCCCTCTTCCTTTGGAAATCAGTTTATCTTGGTAGCCGTTGATTACGTGTCTAAGTGGGTGGAAGCCATTACTTCACCTCATTTGAATGCTAAAACTGTAATTAAGCTTTTTAAAAGATTATATTTCTGAGGTTTGGGGTTCCTAAGTGTGTTATAAGTGATGGAGGGTCTCATTTTATTAAGAAAACTTTTCAAACCCTTTTAAAGAAATATGAAGTGAGGCATAAGGTTGCCACACCTTATCATCCTCAAACTAGTGGGCAAGTTAAGGTTTCCAATAGGGAGATAAAAAAATATTCTTCAAAAGGTGGTCAATACATCATGTAAGGACTGGTCTATTAAATTAGACGATTCCTTATGGGTGTATCGCACCACATATAAAACCCTATTGGAACCACACCCTTCAAACTAGTATATGGAAAGCCTTGTCATTTGCCTGTTGAACTTGAGTATAAATCATTTTGGGCAGTTAAAATGCTTAATCTTGATCATAAAGTTGCAGGTGAGCGCAGGTTTTGGGAGCTAAATGAACTAGAGGAACTCCATTTGGATGCATATGAGAATGCTAAGATTTATAAGGAAAAAACAAAACGCTGGCATGATCGTCACATCCTTAGGAGGACATTCAATCCAGGTGATATGGTCCTGTTATTTAACTCTAAATTGAGGCTATTTGCAGGTAAACTGAGGTCCTGATGGTCGGGGCAATTTAGAGTTTTGAAAGTATTTCCCTTTGGCACTTTTGAGTTATGGAGCGAAAAGTCTAGACCATTTAGAGTAAATGGGCAAACTTAAGCACTACTTGATAGGTGAGCCCATTCATCAAGCAAGTGCTTTAGATTTGCTTGATGCATCAGATTCGTAAGTCCAAAGGGTGAAGAACGCCTGGCTGAAGACGTTAAAATTAGCACTGTTGGGGAGGTAACCTCATTTTGTCATTCAATTTTAATTGTTTTGCATGAATTTGTTTGCTTGCATGTTTTACATAAAATTAAATAAAAAATATATCTTTTGATGTTGCCTTCATGGAGTAAGATGTTTGAATTAATCATCATTTTGCATTATTTGTTGGAATCAAAAGGAAGTTTTTTAAATTGGGTTGTTTGACATAATTTTTAGATTAAAAAGTAGTGAGTTGACCCAATAATTTTCATAAATGTATAAGTGTTTTCTGGGTAAGAAATAGTGCAAACCACTGGCTGTGGTTATCCACCAATAGCAGTGGTTTGGCCCGGGTATTTTCAATTGAAAACATTGAATTTTGGGGCACGAAACAGTGAGAGCCACTGGCTGTGGTTAGCTCTAGAATTTCCCCTACAATTTTAAGAGTTTTTGGGCACAAGTTAGAGGCAACCACTGGCCGTGGTTTCCCACCACTGGCCATGGTTGTCATCAAGTACCATGGGATGCTTGTTTTTCCCCCTCTTCTAGTGCTAACCACGGCCAGTGGTTTCCTCCAACCTTGCCAAAATGCACTCCTAAAGGCCTCAAGGGTCTCTTCTTTCATCCACTTTGTCATTTTTCCTCAAAAGAGACCTAGAATATCATTGATCCTGCAAAATAGAAACAACCAAGTAATATGTGTGGAAAAGAATCAAAATCAAGGGAATCGGGCATGAACAGTATGCAAAAACCCTAAAAACTAGACCTAAAAACAATCAAAAACAACACACAATACACACTTATCAGTTATTTATTCATATTTTTACCTAACAAAAACTTTTTATTTTATTTTGTTTTTTTGTTATTTATATTTTTTTCTTTTTCAATTTATGTATGCTTCAAAAACGTAACATGCATGAAGATATAAAAACATACATGGGGTTACCTCCCCACTAGTGCTAAGTTTTAAGTCTTCAGCCACACTTTTCACCCAATCATGTTAAAAATCATGAGAATCAAGAAAGTCTAAGACACTCGCTTGCTGAATAAACTCACGTACCAAATAGTGTTTTAGTCTCTATCTATTTGCATTAAAAACACCTGATTTTTCACTCCATAACTCAACAGTGCCAAAAGGAAATACTTTGGTTACCTGGAAGGGTCCTGGCCATCAGGACCTTAGTTTACCTAGGAAGAGCTTAAGGTAGGAGTTAAAACGAACCATATCACTTGGAGCAAACGATCTCTTCACGATATGCTAATAATGCCATCTCTTTGTCTGCTCCTTGTAAATCTTGTCATTCTCATATGCATCAAGTCTGAGTTCTTGAAACTCATTTAACTCTAACATCCGCCTTTCACCTGCAATTATAAGATTAAAGTTAAGCATGTTAATTTCCCAAAATGGCTTATATTCTAATTCAAAAGGTAAATGACAAGGATTTCCATACACTAGTTTAAAGGGTGTAGTTCCTATAGGGGTTTTGTATGTAGTTCGATACTCCCATAAGGAATCATCTAATTTAATAGACCAATCCCTACGTGATGTATTAACTACTTTAGAAAGAATAGATTTAGTTTCCCTTTTTAAAACCTCAACCCGTCCACTAATTTAAGGATGGAAAGGTGTAGTAACCTTGTGCCTAACTCCATATTTCTTTAGGAGGGTTTCAAAAGATTTTTCAATGAAATGGGAACCTATATCACTAATAACACATCTTGGGACCCAAAACCTTAGAAATATTACCTTTTTGAAAAGTTTAATAACAATCTTAGCATCCGAATAAGGTGAAGCAATAGCTTCCACCCATTTAGATATATAATCGACCGTGACCAAAATAAATTTATTTCCAAAGGATGATGGAAATGGTCCCATGAAATCAACACCCCAAACATCAAACAACTCAACTTCAAGGATATTATTTAAAGGCATTTCATGTCGTTTAGTGATATTACCTGAACATTGACATGAATCATAAGTTAGAACCTATTTACGGACATCCTTGAATAGGTAAAGATAATAAAAACCTGCTTAAAGCACGTTTGAAGCAATTTTGGAAGTGCTCATGTGACCTCCACAAGACAGAGAATGGCATTGGTCCAGGATCAAACACACTTTATCTTTAGGTACACATCTCCTTATCAGTCCATCTACACATCTTTTGAAAAAGAGTGGTTTATCCCAGTAATAATGCTTCACATCTGTCAAAAATTTCTTTCTACTAAAAACTAGGATCAGGAGGTAAAATGCCACAAAGAAGGTAATTAACATAATTAGCAAACCAAGGGACTTGTTCGATACTAAGACTAAAGAGGTGCTCATCTGGAAAAAACTCATTGATAGGAACAACATTGTCCATCTCATCTTTTTCAGAAGGCAGCCTAGATAAATGGTCAGCCACTAAATTCTTAATACCTTTCTTATCCTTATTTCTATGTCAAATTCTTGCAAAATTAAAATCCACCTAATCAATCTAGGCTTAGCATCTTTCTTTTGCAATAGATTCTTAATGGAAGAATGGTCAGTGTAAACAATTACCTGAGAAACTACCAAATATGATCTAAATTTGTCAAAAACAAAAATAATAGCCAAGAGCCCCTTCTTTGTTCTGGCATAATTTACCTGAACATCATCTAATGTTCTACTGGCATAGTAGATAACATGAAGCTTTTTGTCCCTTCGCTGCCCCAACACAGCCCTTACAACATGATCACTCGCATCACACATCAACTCGAAAGGGAGTTCCCAATCATGGGGTTGCACAATGGGTGCAGAGATTAATGCTTCCTTTATCCTGTAAAATGCTTCTAAACAAAGTGAGTCAAAAACAAATGGCACATCCTTACCTAAGAGGTTTGTTAAGGGTTTAGTCATTTTAGAAAAATCTTAAAATAAATCTCTGGTAAAAATTGGCATGACCAAGAAAGCTTCTCATACCCTTTACATTTTTAGGAGGTGGCAACCTCTCAATAACCTCTACTTTTGCCTTGTCCACCTCAATACCCCTTTCAAATACTAAATGTCCAAGCACAATACCTTTCTTAACCATCAAATGACATTTTTCCCAATTTAGGACCAAATTGATCTCTTCACGACACTGCAAAACTTTACACAAATTTGTTAAGCAGTTATCAAAGGTAAAACCATAAACTGAGAAATCATCTATAAATACCTCCATCACATTTTCAATTAAAAGAGAAAATATGGCTTACATACACCTTTGAAAGGTCGTAGTTACATTACAAAGGCCAAATGGTATACACCTATATGCAAATATTCCATAAGGACAAGTGAAAGCGGTCTTTTCTTAGAGGGATGAATAGGAATTTTTAGATAACAAAAATGAGAGTACTTAGCAAGCCTCTCAAGCATCTGATCAATGAAAAGGAGTGGAAAATGATCTTTCTTAGTGGCATTATTCAGTTTCCTATAGTCTCTATACGTGTGCCAACCAGAAACTATCCTTGTAGAAATCAACTTTTTTTTCTCATTTTTAACTACGGTCATCCCCCCTTTCTTAGGTACTACATGAACAAGACTCACTCATTTAGTACTAGCAATAGGGTATACCACACCAGCATCTAACAATTTAATAATTTCCTATTTTACCACCTCTTACATTTTTAGGTTAAGCTTCTTTTGTGGTTCCACAGAAGGCTTACTTTCCTCATCCACTATAATCCTATGCATGCAAAATGAAGAGCTAATTCCCTTGATATCATCCATGGTATATCCTATTACTTTTCTATACAACCTAAGTTGCTTAAAATTTTTTTAGTTTCAATAGGATTCAAATTTGCACATACATTCATAGGATATGTGGAATTAGGGCTAAGAACCTCAGAGTTGGTGGCAAAGGTTTCAATTCAACTTTTGGTCTTACCTCTTTCTTGCACATAACATTAGTATCATGCTCCATTGATGCATCTTATGATGTTTCTATACAGTCAGTAATTAAAAGAGATTCAAGTGGATCATTAAGAAGGGATTCTTTCTTCACCACTTGGTCAACAAATTCAACACTATAGCAAACATCATCATGTAAAGGCTTACTCATGGCTTCTTTCAAATTAAATTCTACCTTTTGGTCTCCCATAATAAGTGACAATTCTTGACATCAATGACTACACCTGCAGTTGCTAAAAGTGGCCTGCCTAATATGATGGGAATCAAAGAATCTTCATCCATTTTAAACATAACAAAATCAACATGAATGAAAAATTTACCTACTTTAATATAAACATCCTTAAGAATACCCATAGTGTACTTTAGAGATCTATTGCCCAATTGTAAGGACATCTTAGTATGTTTTAATTCATCCAATCCAAGTTTTTCAGAAATAGACAAAGGCATCAAACTAACACTGGCTCCTAAATCACATAAAGCTCTATCTATTGTCATATCATCAATCATGTATCAGATAGAAAAACTACCTGGATCTCGAAGCTTGGGTGGTAGATTCTTTTGAATAAATGCACTGCATTCTTTAATAAGTGTCATAGTTCCATCATCTTCTAATTTTCTCTTGTTGGACAAGATATCCTTAAAAAATTTTGTATATGCGGACATTTGTTACAAAGCTTTAGTAAAAGGAATGTTAATATAGAGTTTTTTCAAAACCTCTAGAAACTTACCAAATTGCTTGTCCAACTTAGCCTTGGCTAAGCGTTAAGGATATTGTATGGGAGGTTGGTATGGCTTCACTCCATCTAAATTTTCTTTCTTTTTCTCCTTCTTTATAGTGGCTAGAATTGAGGGACTCTCAGTTCTTTCTTGATCTTTTTTAGCTTTTACTTCCTTCATTATCAGTGAAGTCTTAAGTTGTTTCCCACTCCTAAACGTAACAGCCATAGTATAGTTTGATGGCCCAGCTTTTGGTTTTCTAGGAAATGTCCCTAGAATCCTTGAAGAATTAGAGACTTGCTGGGCTATCTGAGTCTCCAACATTTTGTTATGGAATGCTAGTGAATCCACCTTGGAAACCAAATTCTTGATTACATATGAGAAATCCTCATTCTGCTTAATCGGAGTAGTAACAAAGGTCTCCATCAAGGATTCTAACTTGGATTTCTAAGGTGTACAAGATCCTTGTGGTGCCCTAAAATTATTCTGATTTCCTTGAAAGGAAAGAGATCTATTTTGAAATCTTGGTGGCCCTCGATAATTATTTCCAAAATTTCCACCAGAATTACCAATTGCATCCATCTAAGGTACTTCTGGCTCCAATCCTTAAGAGACTCCAAGCTGACATCTTGTAGTTGCATGACTCAAAACACCACACAACTCACAAATAACATTAATAGCAACTGCACCTAATTTATCAAATTTAACAGATAGTGCTTCTACTTTAGCTGTAAGTAGGGAAATAGCATCAATAAAATACTTACCTGAAGCTTTTGCTGATAAATTTCTTTCTGAAAACCATTGGTATGTATTGTATGCCACCTCCTCTATAAGGTTATAACCTTCTTCCATGTTTTTACTCATGAAGGCTCTGCCAGTTACAGCATCTAAAGTTACCTTCTGATTTGAGGTTAACCCATTATAGAAGATATGGACAGTCAGCCATCTCTTAATCCCCTGGTGTGGGCCCCTAAGCAATTCTTTGTATCTATCCCAAGCATCATACAAGGTTTTATCATCTCTCTGAGTGAAGGTAATGATCTGTTTTCTTAATTAATCAGTTTTGCTTCGGGGGTAATATTTGTTGAGAAAAGCAAGATACAATTGCTCCCAAGTTGTGATAGATCATTCAGGAAGCAAGTACAACCATGCTTTAGCCTTATCCCTCAAAGGAAAAGGGAAAAGTCTTAAACAAATTACATCATTTGAGACTCTCTTAACCTTGAGTGTTTCACTATACTCAAGGAATATTTGAAGATGTAAATTAGGATCTTCAGAAGGTAATCCACCAAATTGATTTAGTTAAACCATCAAGAGCAGAGATGGCTTTACCTCAAAACTATTTGCTTCAATGGTAGGCCGTGTGATGTTAGGCCTTCTTCCTATTGCATTCGGTTCCATAAAGTCGCTTAAGGCTTTGTTATCTTAATTATTCTCCATGTGCTCTTCGCTTCTTCCAGCAGCTTCTTGTAGTTTCCCTTGCTTCATAATTTGTAGAAGACAAATATAAATAAAATAAACCAAACAAGTAAAATAAATATAAAAATGCCTAATCTAATCATATCACAGTCAGCCAATATTGAGGGAACACAATCCCTGGCAACGGTGCCAAAAACTTGATAGTCATTCCGCAAGCGTACGAGATATCACGTCATATAAAAGATTATCGTACCACAGAGATTGTGCACAAGTACCGATTTACAAAGATTTAATTATCTAGGCAAGACTCAATTTAATTTAAAGATGTTGTAGATTATTTGTAAAAACCAAAATAAACGCTAAAGAGAACTCTAACCCTCTTGAACAAAAATCAATTGCTCTCTAGAAAATGAAATTGAAAAAGAGCTCTTGGGAATTAGTAAGTTCATATGCCACGTACCAAATTTAATGCAAATCTTTTCCCAATTATAAAGTTCTGTTCCTAAGGTGGGTTTTCCTAAATTATTAGTGGTTTTCTCTCGAATTCTCACTAACGTACACAATCACAAAAGAACCATATTTGATTTGTAAATTAAGTCTATTAAGCATTGTGAAAACCTAATTATCCCTCAAATGATTTTGCCTACTTTCGTAACCCAAAATCTTAGGTTCAATTTCAAGCATTTCAAATGATATGTTAATCTTTCGATCACCCATATTATTTAATTTCATCTATGCTTATCTCTAAGTCATTAGAGGCATTAAGGACTCATGAAATTGAATAGAAAATAGAACTTTCATAACTAAGAAATTCAGAGCATTAAAATTTGATACACAAGTATATCACCTGCTAATCCTAAGAATGAAATTTAGTTCCTCATGGAAGAGGTTTCAATCCTACAAAACATAAAATCAAAGCCCAACATTCAGAAATCCCAAATTACAAAACAAGGGTTTAGAAAATAGAAGAGAAGTTCTCAATAGATTCTCTAAATCTTATGGCCAAAGTCTAAAAATTGTTCTTCCTTGATGTTTTCCTTCAAATCCTTCTTCAAAATTCCCTTGAAAGTGGTTTTTTTCCCAAAGTGTCTCTCTAAGCGTGTCTTTTTTCCTAACTGAGTGCCTCATTTTATCTTTATGAAACAGACCCTAAAAACTAGGAACTTCTTACTCGTGCAAGATCCATGGTTAGTGGGAATTTCCCAAAACCAGTAGATCGAGGTCTAATGCTCCCAATTTCAAAAACCTAAAAATATAGCAAGTTCCACGGCCGATGGGAATTTCCCACTGGAAGTGGAATGTTCTGCTTCATTTTTCTCCAAAGTCAGTAAGATCCACTGCCATTGGGAATTTCCCGCTGCTATTGGATTTTTCAATAGCTTGCTAAAATGCATCTTTTTGGTGTGTCAAGGTCTAGGAGAGTTCCACTTGATCATATCCTTCTTCCAAGATTGGAATGGCTTCAGTTTTATGCATTCTTGGCTTGAACTCCTTTCCATTTAATGCAATGCTCATCAAGTACTTCAAATCCTTCTGCATATTAACTTATATCATCACAAATCCTGTAAAATAGAAATGCCCAAGTAGTATGTGCAGAATAGACTAAAACCAAGGGAATCAGGGGAAAATAAAACAAAATGGACTAAAAATTAAACATAATAGACCCTAAAACAATGCAAAATAAACACTTATCACCAGATCTGTTCCAATTTCATGATAACTCTACTCTATTTTAGAAAAGAAAATTGCATATCTCTCATAAAATACTAGAATCGCTTTGTTCTTTTTTCTATGGTTCTGTATTGAAAAACTCTACAAGTTCTATGAAGAGCACAAAGAATGATTCTCAAAGAAAAAATATCTGCAAATTTATCTTTCCAGCTATTATTAATTCAGGAGCTCCAGGATCACTTTACATTGGTTTAGGCATAACTCGAGCTACCAACCTTAGATTTTTGCATATAATATATCAAATCAAAGAGGAAATCAAGACCTATAACTTTCATGTTGAAAGTTTTGCCTAATTCCTATCCTATGAATTATTGCATGTTTATTTTAAAACAGTTTCTGAAAAGATAACTAGTTACCCGTAAAGTGTCTGATTTCCGGTACCCTAAATTACTTTTCTGGTCATTATTTTCTGACACTACCACACCCCATTTTCACCCTCCAACACCTGTCCCCCGCTTGGCAGTGCATGGCCACACTCCTTGCTTTCCAAGTCGTGGACTCCTTGCTTTACAAGGAAATATCATACCATGGCATCCGTGCTATCATACCATAACACTTTTATGACATACATACATGCATATAAACTCACACTGCTCACTCCAATTTAGCCACACATTCACACTCTAGACTTCTCCAATCCTACACAAATAAATTCGATTTCTCTTACAAAATACATATGCCTACATATAACTTCAATCTTCATTATCATAAATTAACTTCTACTTTCTCTCTTCTTTCTCACGGCTAGAACCATAACCTTCACTTCCACTCTTTTCATTTTATTTCTAGCAGCTCTCTCCTCTCTATTCTAACCACTTTCTCAAGCCCAAACCACCACAACTTCCCCCTCCAATCATGGCCTCACCATCCTAACTCACCACCACCTACCAATTCAATCCTTTTCTTCATTTTCCTTACCAACCCAACGACATTCCTCTTGCTTCAATTCTATTTTGTACTTCAAATTCACTATCAAGGGGCTCTATTTTTACAGCTAATTCCACCTTGTCCTACCACCCCTTGGCCGAGATTTTGAATTTTCAATCCTTGAGCCTTGTCTCTTCTTCTTTCCCTTGCTAAAATTAGCTTGTGCATAAAAAATTTGTGGTGATTCTTCTCTATTTTGGACTTAAAATCGTGACCCCTTTCTCCTCTTCATTGTTACATGTTTGATTATTAGGCACCGGAAGATGATCAACGATGATCGATGAGCTATTTCGAGTAACTGGCAAATTTTTCGATGACCTACCTCCTTTTCATCACCAAACCTGTGACTGCCTCATGAGGTAAGGGGGTCTTGCTTCATTTTCTCTTGTTTTAAATTGTCCTAAAATGTTCCTCTAGTTTACGAGGATAACCCCTTCGAGTTTCATAGTGATCCGATGGTTAAATTAAAAGTTATATGATTTTTCATTACTATTGGCGATTTTCATTATATTTTTATGTTTATATGTGTTTCTGTAAGTTTCGTAAACAGGCTTCGATATTCATGTATCTCATTAGATTTTATCAGAGTTTGGAGTTCATCGTGAAGAATGGTGGATTTTAGGATTTTATTGTGGGTTTTCGATATAGTTGTATTTAATTGTAGATTTTGAGTAATTTTATGTGATTTGTTATAAATTCTGGTATGCCCCACTATTTTTAGATAAATTAACCGATTAGAAGTCCTAGGAGAGAATTCGGAAAAAAAAATCATGCATTTCAAGAAGTTTCACTGAATTACCTTCGATCACGTTCTGTTTTAAATCCTACAACATCGATAATTTTTAAGAAAATTACTAAGCAAGTTTTTATAAATTAATAAGGGGTTTTTGATGGAAAAATAAATAGCAAGAATTAAATTAGGAAAAATGGGTTTTAAGCAATATATTAGAAATTGAAGAAATAGAAATTTTAAGTATAAATGTATTATTGATTATTTTGAACTATTAAGTAGAATTTAGAAATAACAATTATATACTAAAGAATTAAAAAGGAAATTAGTAAAGAAATAGTAACAATATCTAGTAAGTTTTGATAAAATATTAGAGAATTAACTATTTTTTAAGTAACTTGTAAAGAAAGGTTCATGATATAAACATTTAGACTATTGAAATGCATTTTAAGGTAGTAACTAAGGTACTAATAGGTCAAAAAAGAATTGAGTATACATTAGGAGCATTAGGATTTAAGGTGATAATTAGGGCTTATAAAAAAGGTAAGTATTTAATGGTGGTTAGTTATAATTGTAACAGCCCTGAGATTTAGGACAGGATCGTAGACTCTTAAGAACCCTGAAAGCACTCTGTTAAGCTTTCTATGAAAGCTTGAGGCTTTGACCTACTACCTGAAGTGTCCTAGAATAAGCAAATAGTGAAAAGAGAAGTTAGTAGAAGATATAGGAATACCGAGGGAATGTAAATAATGAGGAGATCTAGTACAAGAGATGCAGAGGTTAGCAGGGAGATTAACACGCATAGTAATAAGTGAGAGAAGGCGAAATAAGAGTATAATGATAGTGTAAGTGTTTAATAATGTCACTACATTAGAAATAATGTATTAACATTACTAGATATTTGATAATGATTATTTTGAGTATTAATTAGCTGATAACCTCCATAATATTTCTTTGTCAATAAGTATTTATATATATATATATACATTTTACATAAAATGATTAAATTAGAATTTAAGTAATATTATAATATTTAATAAATATTATATATTTAATTTGTTACTTTGAAAATTTTATATATAATTATAGTAATATTTTATTTCTAGATATTTATTTAATTGTTTGATTGATAATTATATTTTAATAAAATATTGTCAGGTTTCCTAGATTTGAATTGTGGGACCCTGCCAACAATTAGGTTTCGATAATTCAGCCCGAGACTAGTAATCCTATAGGGAGACTAGTCCTATTAGGATCCTCTTCTGGCAAACTGAGGATAACCGGTTCGATCCAACAGGCCTGACCCGTACCTCAGGTACCTCCTTCGGTTGATCGTGTATATACTTTGGGATATCCGATCGTAGCACGGTCAGTTCCTAATGAGCCATTTTGATGTTTTAGGAATTTTTCCTGAAGCGACCGAATCCTAATTCGGGCACTATCGACCTCGTTTCTCAATAAAACAATTAATTCAATTTGAACCCCTGAATCTGACCAAAACAGTTTTAGTGGTTTAGGTCTAACTTTCTCATACGACACTAGAATCGAGTAATTCAAATCTTGGTTTCTTTGTTAGAGAGATCCACAACCTCTATTTCTAGTCTCGAGCCTCGATTCACACCCTGTCATCCCTTAAATCGAGAATTAAATAATTGTACTCCAAACTTCGTTATCCAAATTTTTTAATTTGCACATGGTTCATTCGAAAAATCATAACTCCCTTATACGATATCGGATTCCCATAATCCCGGTTCCAAAATCTTTGAATTTTTGTGAAGACTTTGAAGGCTGAATCTGCTCAGATTAGTATAGTTTTCACAATCATCTCAGACCTATATCACTTTCACAACAATACTACACCATTTTAGATAAAATTGCATATATCCCTCATACGATATTGGAATCATTTCATTCTTTTTCCTATGGTTTCGTATCAAAAAATCCTAAGTCTCATGAAGGGCATGAAGGCTAATTCTCAAAGGAAAAATATTTATAAATTTATCTTTTTAGCCCTAACTGATTCAGGAGCTCCGAGAGCACTTTACCTTGGTCTAGGCATAACTTGAGCACTTTATTATATATTTATTTAAAATAGGTTCTGAATAGGTAACTAGTTGCTCATCGGGTATTCGTTTCCAACCATCATTTTCCGACACCACCACATTGTGACACCAATCCCTCCACACTTCATCACATCCTACCACATGCCCCTCTATGTGGCAATACACGGCTGTACTCCTTCTCCACTAAGTTCACTAAATTTTCCACCATAACCTTATAATATTCAATAACATTTCACTTCATTAATTCAAGTCTCATTTTTGGCAATTACATTGTCCCTTCTTTTCCTTTCATTCCAACAAGTCCACAACATAATACAGCCACCCCCTCACTCCCTCCAACCACCGTAACATCACCATGCACCACCACAACCACCACACTATCACCACAAACCACCACGGCACCTTTTTCTCTTCAAATCACCATTGTTTTTCCTTACTACTCTTAGCAACCAGCAACTCTCTCCTTCTTTTACAGCCATCGTGAGCCTCCATCCACCACCACAAACCATCATCCAAGGCTTTTGTAACCTCCTCTTCAAGACCGTGGCCACCCCTTTGTAATTCAGTAAACGATCGGTGACGTTTCTTCATTTCGGTCTTTATTCCTTTTTCTTTCTCTAATTTCAATAAATTCATGGTTGTTCCTCCATGTTTATTGTTGGTCGTGACCCCTTCCTTTCGTTTCTCCTATTGCATGTTGTGTTTCTGAGGCTCCAAGAACAATCAGAAGCAATCACCATGAGGTATTCGACAATCAGTGAATTTTTGGTAATCGATTCCTTAGTTTCCTTCAATTTCAATTTTTCATGGTTGTTTCTCTTACTTTCTTTTGTTGGTCATGACATGCAAACACTTGTTCGCCCCTTGCATGTTAAATTTTAAAAGATCCAGAGACGATTGTGAGTAATCGGTGAGGTTTAACCGGTGATTGGTAAAGTTTCAAAGCCCGGCCCCTTGGTCTCCTTTAAAAACATGAGCTACACTTTGAGGTAACGGGGGTTTCTCTTTGTTTAATCTCACCCTTAATTGCTCATCATCATTATACAAAATCCGACATCATTCATGCCATATAACTCATCCAATATCGACTACCATCCCCATAAATTGTTATAACAACCATAAGTTTTCTAGCCATCACAGGGTAAATACCACATCATCGGGCTTCATCCATCCAGAAGCCATGATCAATTAACCTAATAGTCATTTGTTCCACTCACACATTATCGGTGATAAATCATTTTATGCCTAAACGAGGCACCAAACTCACATTAAGTGTGTTATCTCAAGCTTATAATAGGATTCTCAATCGTATAATATGCTTCCACATTAGTGAACCTCCTCACAACTCACAATCGAAATCTATAAGCTGGATGTACAACTCATATCATATCACATCACTACTTGGTTTCTATCATCAATATAGCACCTTTCAAATAAAAAGGGAGGTAATGACATGATAAAATTTCTATTTACTGACTCACAATCACAAATGTCATCCCTATGTCATATCATAATCCATAGCTAATTTCATGATCACAACGTCAAGGGCACACAATTTAGCCTAAAGCCATACCATAAAATCATATATCATAGCTAATATCAAACCATACCCCGAATTCAACATTATTAATCACCAACTACTTAGGGGTTTACATTCATTATTCACATTCCATCACATACTGGCTCTAGCCTCAACAACTTATTTCATAATTAATTTCGCTATGGCTCAACAGTTCATAAGGTTCGACCAATCATTAGACTTAGAAGGTCCAAGGGTTAACTAGTACCCATTGTGGAATACTCCCATAATACATAAGTATCATGAGACATGGCTCATAAAAATAACCTAGAGCCTAGACCACCATAGGGTCTAATTCCACAAGGTTCGATCTTTCAAGATCATATCAAGTCAATCAGGGTTACCACATCTAGTGGGTCAAAATTACATCAATCATTCACTCAGTCCCCACATACAAAAACTAAGACATAACCCCAATCTATTGAACACATAATTTCAAATTTGGTCATTTCATTCACTTATTTGTGTTCCCAATCTAGGGAGACATAACAAATCACTTGCATCATATAATACAAGGTTTTCGTGCTAAAGGATATAAAATACATCTTTCAAAAATAGCACAATCAATCTTTTGATTTATAAATATAATCATTAAGGAATTCTTTCATTGTCATGCATTTAATCAACTATAGCACATGAGTTCCTTTTCATTCGACTAGCATACTTTGGCTAGGAGCTACAAACATAATTCGTACAAGAGAGACCCAACCAAATAATTCAATTTCAATATACAGCAAGGTCTCAACATTCATGGCCTACTACCATATCGATTCACATTTAATATCTCTTATCCGTGATCAACACACAACATAGGTCCATCATTAAATTAATTCATATTCAATATATTATATCCATGATCATACATGGTATAAATTCATTATTAATTCAAGTCATACTCAATATATCAATATTAATGCACAATAACTATGTATTCGTCATTTGAAGGAAATAGCGTAAGGAACTTGGCCGGACTTATATAAACAAACATATCAATCACATTGAGGAATTCATCCATATGTATTCAATCTCATGAGCCACTAAGTTTGCCAACGAGTGACTATGCTCCACAAGTGCATCATACAACCTCAATGATAATGTGTATACTTCCATAAACAACAATTATAACTTATGAATAATTATTCACAAAGAATCCTCAATGAGTATCAATCATAACTCAACACTAATGTTCATAAGGAATCACCATTGAGGAAACATCACCCTGATAGCCAATTCACAATTTTGAGACAATTAGTCATTCACAAATCCATATAGGGCAACTAATACCTTAACATATCATTATACTTAGATAATTACCACTCTTAAGTCTATACAGAGCATTCATATTCTGACAATGAGAAACACGCACCAATGATCACCAAAAATGTCTCACAATTGAGTAATTGGGCTCTAATCATCCATAATATAAATTCTTTGCAGTGCAACCATGCTTTGATAATAATCAATAACTCTAATTCATAGCAAAACACGCTCTGATACCAGCTTGTCGCACCCCAATTTTCTAGACCCAAATCCTAATGTAATCAAGATAATTAATTAATAAAATTACGAGTAAATTTTTCACGTTTAAAATAATTTCAAAACATCACAACGATTATATCAAGACTCGAACCACAAAAACCCGAAGAGTGAGATTTGATAATTTATAACTGGATCGCAAGATAAATCGCCCATAATTGTATACAAAAATAATAGAGTTTACGACGGAAGAAGAATATGTATACAAGGCACACGCCTAGTCCCATATATGAAGATATGACAAAAGGTTCGGCAAAGCATACAAATACACAACATAAGCCATTTAGGTCATAACTATTTTTTTACACATAAATCATAATCATGCATTGTCGTATATATATATATATATAGATACATCTATATGGTCATGCAACATACATCTCCAATATTCATATTCTATAATTGACCACATTCGATTCAACTTCAAAATCATATATCATCAACACTTATACATTCCCAAAATGGGCTACATGTCGAACCTCATTATATTCATCAAATGGGTATGATTTCCAATAACCCAAATATCAACACATCATTCACTTATATTATCATTTACAATACATCCACCATTATCAAAGATTATCAACACCATAATGTACATTTTATTCACAATACAATAATTACAACCGCTGTCGGCCAAGGCATTCCATTACCACTATTTACCTTCCCAAACGCTCTACTTTAAAATCACCATCTCATCCCATGATATTCCTGCATCAATGCTAAAAATGGATAACATGGGAGAGTGAGTTATACATTTCAAATGACGAATATGAATACAATTGGTATTATGTGTATATGTATATCAACATCATGTATGCTTTGCTAAAATCAACAATAATCAACACAATTGCTCATTTCACCAACATATACATATAACATATTCATCAATCATTTCATAGCAAAGCAAACACATATACACATCTATTCTCAATGCCACAATGGGCCAACATCACTGTCAACAACCATAGACGAACAAGCTCTTCATCATATTGGGCCATCACATACAACATCATCACATTCAATATCTTTTCGCTGTGTTCATATTTTATATGTTGTCTTTTAGGTATTCGTTTACCCATCTCATCATTATCACATCTTAATCTCAATCATCATCATATATCATCATCAATCATCATCATATCACAACACCTTTGGCATATCTCCATGCTATATACAGATGCTCTTAGGCTAATACATATGCACAATGGAATTATCAACAACAAATGCGGATCCGACTATGGAAATAAACACTAAATGTGGGTCAAGCATAGGTGTGCTACTATGCCTATACTGCAGTAGTATAATATGTATACATATCTCATAATACATGCATAATCACCAATTTTACTGGCACCAAATCGCATCGCCAATATGTAGCACTAGTTATCCTGTGACTTGCGGATCAACAACATGGCCTTACTTGCCAAAAGTGCTACGGGCCCCTCCTGAACACACATCGAGAGAGCCGTTCCCCATTGGACACCAAGGTAACTTGCTCATCACAGAGCCGCCTGCCCACTGGGGACGCCACATAGGGTGCCTCGTCACCAAACTATGGACAGCTTTATGATTCTTATAATCACTAGGGAACAACAATAATTTACCCGTGCACTGGGTCGCCCTCCCATTGGGCCTGTCTATTCGAACCCCTAACATTCCACATAGACAGCGTATGATATGCCATGGATGCAAATGTTAATCAATGCATTCTCACACTATGTGTCCTATCATGCCACTCATCAATCATCATCATTACCAATACCACCATACATATCTTAGTGGATTTTATCATCATTGGTTATAGCCATTGTTTTCCAGTTTTAAGTGTGGCATTTCATTTCAACATACTTATATCATATATGCAAGTTAATACTTGCAACATTCACAATGGCATCACAAGCATCAACAACATTCAACAATCTTTCATCATATTAAAGGTATGCTTAGCATCCTTATTCATCTTTTCTTATCAATAACATCACCATATAATTCTTAGTGGATTTTCATCTTCTTGATTCATTACCATTGTTCATACACTAGTCTGGCATTCACAACAATTCACCAATATGATTTTCAACCACACATACAAGGTCACACTTGTATCAAACACAATGGTATTCAATAAATCATCAATAATAACAATCATCCTTTTGACACTCACTCACATGAATTCCAAAGGCTACCAAATTTTGACACAACTAAATATACACCATTTATGATGCGTGGCCATAGGTCGCACTCAAAAATTCCCAAAAATGAGGGAATTATATGCATAAATGTGTTTAACCTATTTTAAGGTATTTTTATGCAACACAAGGGCCAATTCTCAATGGAATTGGCCCATTCCAGTTTCTACAAGTCATAATTCATGCATAAGCACTATTGGAACTATTCTGTGGCATTCAATCACACTAAAACTCAATCTAGCCCTATTAGTTCCTCAATTATGCATAACATCATAATGACAACATCACATTTTGAACAATTCACCCATCCATGGATTTCCATCAACAAATAAATCATGCCCATCAAAAGGGACCACTAAACATTCATCATCATCTCATATATATATGCAATTCCCAAACATTCAATAAATTGCCAAGCCTATCATCCATAACATTATCAATCATCTCATCATTCAAAATAATCATGGCAAGGTAAGCATGAGTACATTCATATACATTAACCATCAATTATTCACTCATGCAATTAAAATGTAAACTCCTCTTCTACCTCGAGAGAAGAATCACAACTTGAATGCTCTGATCATCCTGCACCATCATCCAGAACACAATCTACAGAATACACACATATATTCATTCATTCAATCATGAGCTATCACAAGGCTTTTATCATAATTCTAAATAATGATTTACACATCGTAAGGCTTATGAACAAGTTCTAAACTTATCAAGACACCAATCTATACCATTGTGTTAGGTTTCGGGAATTCCTTTCCCAAAACAAAGATCCTCTAGATCTTAAGGGTCAATCATACCCAACAACAACAATATCACATCCCTTACTAATATTGCTCACAATCTCACATAAATCATCCACATCCAACATAAGCTTTTTGGTTTCTTTTAAACCATACTCAATCAACAATTTCAAGTGGCACATATCAAGGCCTAAGTCCTCATTAAATCCTCCTCTTATTTCATTTATCCATCACTTATTGTTATCTACCATTATTGTCATCATCATAATTAACACCCAACAATGAACATCATTTATATTCATCCTCAAAATCAACTCCTCTAATCATCATATACATACTTGTATGCATATATCTCTTACACCCCTAGGATAGGACCTTATCAAAATCCAATAACCATAATAATCAATACCAAGCATTCCAATCATCTTTTCTAAACCCAAAAGTCATTCTCATCACAACCAAATCATCAATTTCACCATCTATGCCAAAAGCCCCAAAATTATCAATTCTTAAGGGTGAACATACAAATTGGAAAGCATCAATTTCAACAATTTTCACACATCATCACAAGCTTAATATCATCATTAATGTCCCAATCAATGGTAAACAGCAATCAATGTTCTCAATAGTCTTTTAACCTATGGTTTGTGTTTCACATGCATAAATCATCATACACAACAATATGAACTTAGTTTAAATTTTCATCAATATCATTAATCGATCTCAATCCTTCTAAAATTTCATTTTCTTCATATAAATCATTCTAAAGGCATCCAAACCAATAATATCACCAATATGGCCAAAACCCCTAAATTCCAATACTTAGTGTTTTCTCTAAAATTTTCTAACAACAATCAACATTTACCATTTTCCATGATTCATCATAAACACATTAACCCACATCCACATTTAGTACAAAACCATGATCAAGAACCATATCTCAAGCCATTCAAGCCTAGGGTTCATCATTTTCCTCATCACCCATGAAACCCAATATCAATACTTCAAGTTTAAACATCCCAAACCGTAAATAAACAACAAGGAGGCAAGAAATCCTTACCTAACATCCATGCTAATTCTAAAACAAAAATGGGAAGGAGGGAGAAGAAGATGACCCAAGCAAAGCTCCCATGCCCAATACAAGCTCTATAAATTCATGCTTAGATTTAATTTTTGGCAAGAAATGGAAGGAGAATAAGGTGGGCCGTTTTGGCATGGTGGGGGATAAAGAAGAAGAAAGAAATAGAGATGGAGTGGAGAAGAAAGGAAGCCAATGGTGATAAGGAGAGAAGGAGGAAAAGATGACCAAAATGGCATTAACCATTGCACAAAAGGGTGCATTACTTTTACTTTTTCCAATAGGTAATAATTCCCATTATCCAATGGGCAAAAATGGGTATGGAGAGAGAGGAAAAGTAGATGGTGGAAATGATAGGAGAAATGAGATTTTTGGCTTTCTTTTAATTCTATTTGGCTTATATATTCCCTATTATTTCAACTATATCACTATAACCACAATAATTTTCTAAGTATTCTAGACCCATCAATTATTCAAGTTGACCAAGTTGGTCCCACATTATTCGTTAAATCATTTGGTTTTGGTAAATCTTAATTTACTGATAATTCACCTCTAGTGTCTAATTAATTTTCCCACACGTATTGGACCACAAATAATCAATTATCATTATCTAATAATTTTATTTTCTTCAAAATTTAGGATGTTACAGTGACCTTGCTTTATCCCCAAGCTTCTCAAATAATGGTTCCAAGCTCCATGATGGAGTGTAGTTATTGTCCTAGTGAGATAAGGAAGAAAGGCCCCACTATTGACTAGGTGGTACTCTCAGCCTTACAAGAAGAAGAGGGGAAGGACTTCTAAATATGCATTGATGTTGAAATAATAAATACAAGGGCATGCAAGTAGGCTTTAGAGCATTTGGAGGCTTGGTGAGGGACCTTTCAAGGTGGGGTGGCTCTCGGCCACAATGAAACAAAAGGGAGAGAGTGAGCTTTTAAGGGTTTTGGGCACTAAGAGAAAGAGGAAGAGAAGCTGAAGAGAATAAGGGCTAAAGAGGATGTTTGATGTGGAGGAAGAGAAAAAATAGAAATGGTGGTGGTGGGTGGTGGGTCGGCCATGAGCAAAGAGAAAAAATGAGAAAAAGGTTTAGTTGCCTTGGTGAAGAAAGAACTAGAAAGCAAAGAAGGGGGAGATTAAGTCAGAAAATAAGGGCTAAGAGTGGTGGTATATATATAGAGAGCGATGAGAGTTGTGTTGTTAATGGAGGGTGTCGTGAGTGGGAGAGAGGAAAAGAGAATCAAATTTTGCCAAGAGAATTAATTTATATACTTAGAGCATTTTATTCTTTGCATGCAACCAATATGAAAAAAGCATTTTCATAAGGAAATTAATATGTAAGAGACATGACATAAAGGTTTTAGAAGATATAAAAAGAGAATGCAAGAAGGTATGGTTCAGACTTGGCATCAAAAGACACAAAGGATGGTTCAATATTAAAATTGCAAATCTGATGAGAAAAAAAGAGGGAAAATACGAAATTAATAATTAATTCTAGGGCCAGAATTTAGAAAAATGTTTAACATAAAAGTTGTAGATCACATTTTCCCCTTTAAAATGAGCTAACGAACCCAAACTTCCGACATTGGGAGTGGGAGATATGACTAAAATACGAAAGGCTGTCAAGTCTGGGCTTGAATCAGGTATAACAGTCTTATTTTAAAAACTGGGATCAAACGGTTGGGAAATAGCTTCAGGGTCCTTTATAATAGTTGTAGAAAATTTTCTTAAGAAACCTTGAGAACAAGAATGACTCGATTTTGATATCAGATGAAAAAGTTACAAGCAATATACTGAAGATGGTTAGGTAATTTCAAGAATTCGTGGAACAGGGTAGTATTTGGAAAACTGGGACCAAATTGCTCAAAATATGGTTTAGTAATCAACATAAACATTATAGAGGATTCCAATACAAAAATTTAGAAACAAGAATCAGAATTTTTCCAAAAACAGTATAGGTAGATACAAGGTCAAAAAGTACTCAACTCAAGAAAAAAGGATTGAAAGGGCCGTGGGTCTAACCGACTCCTTAAAAATTTTAAACAACATTATAGGGAATATTTTCAAACTGAGAAACAAGTCTCAGGGCATTCTCATCATCTCAAGGTTTTCCAGTATTTTTTTCTATTACTCATTTTAGTTCTTGACTAATCTTCTGGTTTGATTTTTCCATTACGCAGGCTTCCCAAGAAACCTATTAAGATTTTCACTAAAATCTTATGATTATTATTCCCATCAAGGTTAACTTTGCATCCCCTCTTAGCATTCTAATTTAATCATTTTCACTAACATATTTATTTTTCTTTCAAATTATTATTTTATTAATCAAAAATTTTATATTTAATTCACACTAGTCACCTCTCTTAACATTTCAAGATTCGTCATCTATCTCATGCTTCCGGGCCTCACTGCCTTCACACAATTCATAAACATATCGGTTAAAGCCCACAAATACATAAGAAATCAATCTACATGTTACCAATAGCATCCATATACATAAACATACCATATCATACAGCCTCACTTTATAACTCATCGCCCTACAGGCCTTTCCTTAAAATCCGGATGTTATATTAGGATTTGGGTGTAAAAAGGTTAGGTAACCATTCTCTGAAGATACCTTAATAGTAGTTGTGAACCTGTGGGTTGTGTTAGATTGTGAGGGGCATTAAGCTTTAGATAGGTCATCCAAGAGTTGTATTCAAGCCTTGTAACTAACTTTGATATATTGAAAAAATTCTAGGCCTTTGTGCCGGGAGACTAGACGTAGATCACGATAGTGATCCAAACAGGATATAATACGATTTTTGTATCTCTTCTTGTATTATCCCTAGGTTAACTAGGATAATCTCTCAGAACAAATCATCCTAATGAACTAAGAGTGCTAGTTAGAGTTTGTAAAATTAAGGACTGATTTTTTTTATACTCAATAAAACACATTCGGTGAAATAGAGCATTTATAAAATAAGTTGATTTGTCACATAGTCTCAACATACTCTGAATGAGAAGGGTACGCAGGTTCCCAAAGATATAACTCAATAGCACACAACCTATACACAAGTCTCTAAGGTAACCTTTCACTTATACCTCATCGAACGAGTAACAGTGCCTGTAAGTGCACGGGTTTGTCATGTAATATAAAAAATATCGTCTCCATAAGACCCTATTCTTAAGTACTCAGAATTTCAATCCTACTTATCTAAACAATCAATTAAGGGAATTCTTGCTCAAAGAAATTAAAAACAAACTAAATAGAATCACAATAAGAAAGTTATTGGGATCTTTGGTGGTGAATTGTTTTGTGCTGATGTTTAAGGGTTTTGTGTTATCTTTTACTCTTATGTTAACTAGGATAACTTTCCTAAGATTTTTATTTTCCTTTCTCAAGGCTCCACTAAAGTTCTCAAGAATTCAAACCACGTTTAATTTGACCAGAGTCATTAAGCACAATGAAAATTTTAAGTTCTCACAAAAATCAAAAAGGTTCACTTCTTAGTCCCTTCCAAATTAACTCTTATGAAAAACTTAGGTCCTTAAAAGATTAAAAATAGTTCACTTTTTAGTCCCTCCTAGATTCAATCTTGTTCAATTCTTGAATTGATTAAAGAGGTTCACTTTTTAGTCTTTTCCAAATTTAATTAAAAGTTATTCAAAGCTTATTTCTAGATCATCGAGAAAATAAAGACATCAAGAATTCAAAGATAATGTAATTTCATTGATAACACAATGTAAGGATTACATGAAACACATCAAAATCCACCCCCTAAATCCCAAGAAAAGGCATCCTAGCCACTCATTGTAGGATGAAAAACTATATTTAAAATCAAAATCATAAGTACTCAAAAATAAGAATTCAAAGTAAACAAATTAAAAACACTAAAGACCTTAAAGAAAACAACAACATGTGCAGTTCCCTTAAGTCTTCCAACATTTCTCCTTCATTTTGACCTTGAGAATCCTTGAAAAGCCCCTTTCCAAATCACTTCATTTGCCTATACAAAGTGCCTCTAGCCTCCAAATTGCAGAGCCTTTAAAATTGGCCTATCTTTCCCCTTTTATACAGATAAAAATGTGAAACAAGGTTTATCAGGTGGAACACCCCGAAAATAAGGGTAAATTTTTCACAATCTTAATATCATTAATTTATGAAAACATAAAGTGGTGAAGCTTTCATTCAATACCCCGGACCTGTGAAGGATCTATCTTATATATGGAGATAAGAGAAGGTAGGTTAAAGAAAAAGATTAATGAGGAATATTCAATTGAAAACAGCGGAAGGAATTATTTAAATTGATGCCATATGGTTGGGTTAAAAGAGGTTATACATCATGAGGATTAATGACTTCAAAATATGCCCCAAGTATTTATAAGATGGTACAAGAAGAAGGTTTGCTGTAAAGAGAAGGGAAAATAATCAAACAATGAAATTTAGAAAATCAGAGCATAACTCGCTCAAGCGAGAGTCACACTCGCTTGAGTGAGACCGAGTGGGGCGCTTGGGCGAGCTATGGCACATGCTGAGTGAAAAGAAGAAAAAGAGTATCAGGGGTAATCTCGCTTGGGCGAGCCCCAACTCGCTTGAGCGAGATCCTCAGGGTTCGCTTGGGCAAGGCAAACGAGGGTAAGCGAAATGCGTCCAGAATCTAGCATATGTTCACTCGCTTGAGCGAGTGACACATCCAAAGGCCTTTCGTTCAAGCGAAAATGGTCCAGTGGCAAAATACCTCACTCTCGCTCAGGCGAGATCCTACTCGCCTAAGCAATTTTCCTCCAGTGGCTAACCTTCTGATGCATGGGTAGTCTCACTTGAGCGAGACCCACTGCCTAAGCGAAATTTGGCCAGTGGCCATACACCAACACAGGGGATTCTCGCCTGAGCGAGAATCCATCTCGCTTGAGCAAGAATACCAGTAAAAACATAGATAACATGGGAATTAAACAAATCCACATACCAAAACTTAATTCAAGCCAAATTGGTTAAATTCATCATATAACATACATCATGTTAAGTGTAACATCCCAAATTTTGTAAAATGAGTAATTGATGAGAATGGAAAATGGTTGAATATGAGATGAATGGGAATGGTTGTGCACGAACACTGGAGACAAGTTTTAAATGATTATTGTAAGGTATATGAAAGATGGAATTGAGTTAAATTGGCTTTGAATGGATTTTGTTATGTGTACCATTGAGAGCTCACGTTTCTGCCCAGGTCCTGATGCTTCTCGCCCAAGCGAGAGGGATTCTCACTCAAGCGAGAATCCTTTGTGTTGATTGCAAGGGTTTTGGCCTGATCTCGCCCAGGCGAATGAGGGATCAGCGTGAGCAAGCGAGAGAAGAAATGGATTCTGAGTGTTGGACGCTTAAGTGACCTTGGAACGCCCGAGCGAGGGCGAAGGGAATCAGTTGCTGGATGGAACCCGCCTGAGCGAAAGGTCTTTAAGGATGAAATTCGCTCAGGCGAGGCAATTGATTTATGAGGGACCACTGGTGCTATTAGATCATTGTAGGGCCCGGTTTCCCTTTTCTCCTTTCTTTTTCTGTGTGGTCCCCATAGTGATGACTCATGTGCCTTGATGGTCAAATGGGTCTGGTTTTCTCTCCTTCCTTGTCCACGTGGTGTTTGTGTAATCATTGTTGAGAGAATTGGCATTAAATGTTGATGGACTTGCATTAAATGAGGATGGGATATTGTGATGAGTTGGATGTTGATGAGGCTGAGATGATAAGGCCTTGGTTGCATGTTTTTCTTCTCACTATCTCCCTTCATTCCTTGGGAGTATATATCTTGATGAGAGAAGTGCTCCTTCTTCTCTCTAGAACTTGTTGGAGCTTCTGCTTCATCTTCTTCCTCCTTTTTATCTTCTACTTCCACTCATGTATGTTATAGAATTTTAGTGGAACTGTGTGGTGTTGGGGAACAAGTATGGCTATGTATGGAGGCTGGGTCTAGGTTCCTTTATCCTTTCCTGTTCCCTAGTGATTATTCTTCATTTTCCTCTTCTTCTCCTACATATGATGGGCTCGGTTGAAGCCTACAACTACGTGTGTGTGCATGTCTCGGTTTGTGGATGTATGATGGTCCACTGTGGTGAAGGTGCACTACTCTTGTAAAGATGAAGACATGCATGTTGCATGAAGGCATGGTGGTCCTCCACTGTTGGTGAGGACTGACTATTGATGTTGTTCTTGTGATGGATACAGCGTTGGAGTTCTTCACTGAGCTGGGTGAAGACTAAGTTGAGTCTTAATGACTCTTTCCAGTGTTGAAAGCCAAGCAGGGTGCTGCTGTGGCTAGACCGGGTGGTCCTGTGACTCCTGGAAGCTTCATCCAGGTAAGGGGAGCTATTGCATCTTAAGTGTATAGTTTATGGACGGACTTCCGGGTGACTTCATTGCATTGTGTTATGTTTTGTTGGATGTTGTATGTTGTTAAGTTGAACCCGGATTGTTGTTTGTTATTTAAATGGTGTATGATTATCCGTCCAAGAGATGCATGATGTTATTGTGATGATGATTATATATTGATACTTGAGATGCATGTATGTTGATGTGTAGTGCATGTGTGATCCTCTATTTGTCCATGGATGTGTTGTACATTTGAATGCATGTGAATGTTATTGATGCATATGTGTATGCTGAATGCATGAATGGGGACTGTTATGATGGATGCCGAGTGGGCTTTATGGAGGAAAGCATGAAATGCTTACTGTAAAGGATAAATCCGAGTGAATAGAGGATAAATCTGAGTGAATATAGGATAATCCGAATGAATGGCATAGTGATTGCCGAGTGAATGGTATGGTGATTACCGAGTGAATGGCATAGTGATTGCCGAGTGAATGGCATAGGATTGCCGAGTGAATATGGTATAAGCTGAGTCATCTGACTGTTATTGAGTTGCCGAGTGAATTTAATGTTGAACGCAGATTTCCGAGTGGGCAATCGAATGAATATGAGTTGAATTTTATATGCATACGTGTTATTGTGTTATTGAATATGAACACCTTGCGGGGTGCCATGAGGGTGAGATCCTGAGTGAAGAGGACGTGGTCCTAATGTTGATTGTGATAAAAAGACCCAGGTTGGACTCGGGCAGTGCCTGGGGCACTAAGCGTGAAATGAGACGCTTGATGAAATGCCGAGTGCATTAGCGTTGAACGCCGAGGGAATGAAACCATATGCATCCGATTTGCCACTGGAATGCGTTGAATTTTTATACCGATCGACAACCAGATGACACATGTGATAAATACGTATCAGTCCTGGAGTTAGGCTCGGACAGACTCCTTGAGTATGGCTCGGAGTATGAGTATTGTTGATATAGTCTTGGGGTAGACTTGAGGTGAAATCCGATTGAGGGATTATATTATTGACGAGGATATTAGGCTTTATAGCCGAGTGGAAGGGGTAAGAAACCCGATTGAGATCGTTTGTGATTGTTTATGTTGAATGGCAATGAATGTTGAGCTGATTAATGTATGTGTTATGACATGTTATGGATTCTATGATTAATCCGAGCCAATATCTGTCATTTAATATGTAATGCTCACCCCTACACCATTTTTCAGTGTTTGCAGGTCGATTTGGAATGTTATGATGGCCTTAAACCCGAGTGATGGGTATTTATGATGAGGCTGTATGAGTAATGTAATGTACCGAGTGCAATTATTGTATTAAAGCCTTGGTTGGCTAATATGTATTAGTGTTGAGTATTGCTAAGTGGGTAGTCGGCTTTGGAAAGCAGAGAGTACATTGATGTATGAGGTTTATGTTGATTTGATGCTTCTTACCGACTGAAATATAATGGTGTTTAAGGAGTGAAATATCAGAGGTTTGGTGCTTTTCTGAGTGAATAAATGGATAGATATATATATAAGTATTTATGTTGAATTGATGCCTTTCACTGACTAGGAAATGATGATGTATGAATATTTCTAAGTTAATGAATCCGGAGTGAAATATGAGTGGCTTAGATGCTTTTCCGAGTGAGTCTTATGAATGGGACTCCTTATCCGAGTGTAACCCATGTGTGAGCCTCTTTCTGTGTGTTAATGGCTCTTGTGGATTCCGAGTGAAGAATATATGGTGAACCTCGAGTGGGGAATGATTCGGGTTATCCGAATGGAAATCCGAGTGATCCTCTTCCAAGAGGAGTGTTGTTGTAATGACTCAGATTGGTTATATTTTAAGTGTATGAATTATGAATGTATCCCGAGTGAATATGGGGACCCATTCCGAGTGAATAGGGTAATATGTATTCCGAGTGTTTAAGCATGGGATGAGTCCGAGTGGGACTTGACTTATTGGTTTCCCTGAGTGGTTAAGTATCTCAAATGTCCGAGTGAAATACTTAGGAAATTCCTCTGAGTGTTGAGGAGTTCGGATCATTCCGAGTGGAATTGATTGTGTAGACTATTTCTGAGCAATGAATGGTTAAGGTATTATCCGAGTGAGAATAGGCTTGAATGCCGAGCGTGTGGCCGAACGAGTATTGGTCGGCAATGATATTAGTTACCGAGTGGAATACCACTCTGATGATGAGTTGGTTAAGAATGCTTAAACTGAGTGATTTATGGCCGAGAGGAAGCTTATGTATTCCCCGAGTGATGGAGTTCAATATACCGAGTGCTAAATGGTTGATGTTTACCGAGTGACTCGAGGTTCAATTATACCGAGTGGCCTTTGATTGGAGATATTCCGAGTGAGGGCTTATGGAATCCGAGTGGGAATACCCTCAATTCCCGAGTGGATTTTTATGTTGTCACTGTGAATAAAATTAAGAGACTAAGTTATGGGTTGCCGAGTGAGGTAACTTTTGGGGTAGTTCCCGAGTGGTGGAACCCCATTATGCTGAGTGGACTAAGATATTAAATTCCGAGAGGACTTAGGCATGAATTCCGACTGGACCTGATCGTTTACCGAGTGAGTGAATGTCTCGGTTTCCCGAGTGATTGAATGTCGAGTGGCTTCTCGCTTCAGCGAGTGATTCCTCGCTCCAGCGAGTATGTTATTTGGGAAGGCTTTTGATATTGGTTTCGCTCAAGCGAAGGGGAATTCACCCGAGCGAATTGTGCTGTCTCGCCCAAGCGGATTTGGATCTCGCTTGAGCGAATGCACGCTGTTTATGGGATTCGCTCAGGCGTTGTTACTTTCCGCTGCAAAAGATTTCATTTGCATTGTTTTTCTTTCCTTTTCTTCTTGGCCATGGGACCAGCTCTCATATCTTCATATATGAGAGTGGATTTTGATAGATCTGGGTATGTTTTTGCGAAAAATTGACCCCTATTTTTAGGGTGTTACAAAGGTGGTAACAGAGCAAACAGAGAGGTTCATGGCCAAGATATGCTTACCGAGTGTAAGCGGTTGAATGTATAATGACCAGTTGTCATTACTGCTGGTGGTATTTTATTGGTTTGATGCATGCTTATGCATAGTTTGTATGGTTGTATGCCTATGTGCTTTGCTGGGACAGTAGTGAAAGATACTACTGCTGTGAAGGTTGATTTGAGAAATGAAGTGACATAATGTTGTGTCCTTATATTTGTGGAAGTTGGATTAATTGACTAGGATTTAAGTATATGGATTAATGGATAATTATTATGATACTCTTGTGTTGGGATGGAAATCCCCAATGAAAATATATAAGGATATTGATATATAAAAAGAAATATTATGACATTCTAGCGGTGGATACAAGTAGTTGACTTGTATGTGTGTAAGGCAATGATGATTGCCAAATATGTGAATGGTGAATATGCCTCGAATGATTTTATGTGTGGATTGATATTATTATGGTTGCTATGCCTATGATATCTATGTTTGGATTATTATGAATGGTGTTTGTGGCCATTGAATGCCAATTATTTGAATGATGTACCTTGAGGGGCCTTGTGAATATTTATACGCCATTGATGATAAACTAAAATATATAATATACCCCTGATTGAGAGGGTGAGATATCCTTGCGAGGTTGTTGTTGAGCATATGCATTATTGCATTGTATTCATGGCATGGCATAGCATTGATATTATGTGGTTGCGATCACAATGATGAAAGATCCTGCGGGATTCTATGAAGGGAGTACCTCTTGCGAGACGGGAAACCAATGTGATGATGATATGATATGGTAATGGTGGTTGTGATCACCTGATTACAGAATGTGAAAGGCCCTACGGGGACCATTGTATGATGATGAGCCAGTGGTTGCGATCACTTGGTATTTGATATGATAAAGGGCTTGCGAGCACCTATGATGCCCATGGTTGTGATCATGAGGCGGGAGTACCCCTTGCGAGGAGGGAAACCTATATGAAATATTGAAACGTGGTTGCGATCACGAGAAGCACCTTGCGAGGTTGCCAGAGGGAGTACCCCTTGCGAGGTGGGAAACCCATGATTATGATTGATTGATTATGGTGGTTGCGATCACCCGTGATATGAAATCGGATCCGTTGCATATGCATTACACAGTTGACATATGCATTTGTTTAAAGACCATGGCATTTGAGATGGGATGACCACGAGTGTGGAGAAACCCCTTGCGAGGAGGTATTGAGTGAGACCTTAGTGAATTACTGATGATAATAATTATGAATGCTCTTGTGGATAAGTGGCAAAGTGACAGTGTTAGCTATTACGTATATGTTGTGCTTATTTATGATACGAATTGCGATTCGTGAAGCTGGTATGCTATTGTGATACTTTAATAATGAAATATGTGAAAATGTTAATGAAGGAATTTCCTAGTGTGTTGAATTCGGATTATGGATATTTGATTGTGCCATTTCTTAAATGATGATTTATACCCTTGGCATGAGAACTCTGTTTGATTAATATATATATGATTAAGTTGATTTATGGCAGATTCCTAATTCAAGAATTTGAATACGATCATGAATGTATAAATGTGAAATCAGGTATATGTTATGTTGGATTTGTGTCTTGGTTCTAATGTGCTAAAACTGAGTGATGGATTAATTAATGATAGTGAAGCTCTCATAAGTATTAAAACTGTGTTAATTGATTTAAATTCTGGTGTATGCCATGCTAATGATTCATGGCAGAATCATGATTGTGAATAGATTCAAATTTACCTGCTAAGTTGGCTGGGTGAGTAATGTTGGGAAACCTCATGATGTGAAGATTTTAATAGGGGATAGGTGATTGAATGTAAAACCTGATGCCTGCTTGGTTGGAATTATATTTTGGTTTGAAGTGTGAAAACAGAGTAGATGATTGGATTAAGTACTGGGCCACAAAGTTTGGTAACCCAATTGGTTGAGCATAATTATGTGTGATTGGATGTTATGAGGATTGATATGGTGATGTACCTGTTAGTTTGGGTGCTGTCTCGGTTTTGTGATTGAAAAATCTAGTGAGTGGTTGGTTGAATTATGACTCATAAAGTGTAGTAACCCGATTGGATTCTGTATAATCTTATACTGTTAAACCTTGTGAAACTAGACTCTGTGTTGATTTTGACTCGGTGATAATTGGATGTTGTGGGGCTATTTAATAACCCTTGGGATTCCGAGTCAGAGAATCTGATTGATCATGTGGATTGTGAGATTTAAAGTGTCTTAAGGTTGAAATCCGAGTACACCTTGGTAATGGATATGGGGATAATGAAAATGATATTATGGTGATTGTATGTCCGACTAGTGGAATGTGTTTACACTCAGTGAAGAAAGTTGCCAATATAGAAACCTATTGTTATGATTGAGAATCATATTGAAAACCGAGTGGCATATCTAAGAGAATTTAATAAATTTCTAGGCTTAAATTAATTGATGGCTAGTGATGAATGATGAATTGAGGGATTGGTTGGCTGATTGACTATGATTTTGTGATAACTAAGATTAAATAAGAAGTATTTACTCAGTTTGTGCTGGAAGACAATTGCCATTGTGCCATTTTATGGTAAGTGTGGTTGGTATTTAATGATTATTATAATGAGGATTGCACTAGAATAAGTATAAGGACTGGAAATATGCCTTGAATAAGTCGGAAATCCATTGGTGATATGTATTTTATTGTGAAAATGATTAATGTTTGCTGACTGTTGGCATGAGATGCATCACTGTTGGTGCCTAAGAATGATGTTGATTCGGATGTATTGTTTATAAAATTGTAAGAACTGCCATTGATTTTCATGAAAATTGGTGTTAACCGAGTAAATTTGGTCGGTATGGGTGAAATAATTGTAAGGATGCTGTTTCGATATGACTCTGCATGCCATAGGTATTGTGGCAGGCTGCATTTTGCATTGACGCTATGTAATTGTTGTAACCCTATAGGAATGAGACGTCATCCTATAAGTTGGATGCAATAGTTCATAGGTCAGCAAATGAGACTGTAGCTGCTTATGGGAATGGCTTGAGTCTATTAGAATGCTCCGAGCAAGGTGAGGATTTGAATCTGAATAGATGAGTATGTGGTTAAGTATTAAAATAATGGGCAAGTGAAAGAGTTGCTGAGTGATGTGGAATTGTGAATAACCGAGTGGGTGAATTCCGAGCCAATTGGTGACACTTCCGAGTGGAAGATGTTAAGAGTATGGTGTCTTGGAATTTCATGTTGTGTGGTTAGTAACTACTTGAGAAGTGAATCTGTGCTGACTGGATTTGGTGGTCGGTGAATACTTGGAAAGTGTTAGTATGTAGATGATTTGTTTGGTATATAGTGAATGCCAAGTTGTTTATTGAGGTAGGTTCATACTTGAATTTCGAGGACGAAATTCCTTGAAGGTGGGGAGAATTGTAACATCCCAAATTTTGTAAAATGAGTAATTGATGAGAATGGCAAATGGTTGAATATGAGATGAATGGGAATGGTTGTGCACGAACACTGGAGACAAGTTTTAAATGATTATTGTAAGGTATATGAAAGATGGAATTGAGTTAAATTGGCTCTGAATGGATTTTGTTATGTGTACCATTGAGAGCTCACGTTTCTGCCCAGGTCCTGATGCTTCTTGCCCAAGCGAGAGGGATTCTCGCTCAAGCGAGAATCCTTTGTGTTGATTGCAAGGGTTTTGGCCCGATCTCGCCCAGGCGAATGAGGGATCAGCGTGAGCGAGCGAGAGAAGAAATGGATTTTGAGTGTTGGACGCTTAAGCGAGCTTGGAACGCCCGAGCGAGGGCGAAGGGAATCAGTTGCTGGATGGAACCCGCCTGAGCGAAAGGTCTTTAAGGATGAAATTCGCTCAGGCAAGGCAATTGATTTATGAGGGACCACTGGTGCTATTGGATCATTGTAGGGCCCGGTTTCCCTTTTCTCCTTTCTTTTTCTGTGTGGTCCCCATAGTGATGACTCATGTGCCTTGATGGTCAAATGGGTCTGGTTTTCTCTCCTTCCTTGTCCACGTGGTGTTTGTGTAATCATTGTTGAGAGAATTGGCATTAAATGTTGATGGACTTGCATTAAATGAGGATGGGATGTTGTGATGAGTTGGATGTTGATGAGGCTGAGATGATAAGGCCTTGGTTGCATGTTTTTCTTCTCACTCTCTCCCTTCATTCCTTGGGAGTATATATCTTGATGAGAGAAGTGCTCCTTCTTCTCTCTAGAACTTGTTGGAGCTTCTGCTTCATCTTCTTCCTCCTTTTTATCTTCTACTTCCACTCATGTATGTTATAGAATTTTAGTGGAACTGTGTGGTATTGGGGAACAAGTATGGCTATGTATGGAGGCTGGGTCTAGGTTCCTTTATCCTTTCCTGTTCCCTAGTGATTATTCTTCGTTTTCCTCTTCTTCTCCTTCATATGATGGGCTCGGTTGAAGCCTACAACTACGTGTGTGTGTGCATGTCTCGGTTTGTGGATGTATAATGGTCCACTGTGGTGAAGGTGCACTACTCTTGTGAAGATGAAGACATGCATGTTGCATGAAGGCATGGTGGTCCTCCACTATTGGTGAGGACTGACTATTGATGCTGTTCTTGTGATGGATACAGCGTTGGAGTTCTTCACTGAGCTGGGTGAAGACTAAGTTGAGTCTTAATGACTCTTTCCAGTGTTAAAAGCCAAGCAGGGTGCTGCTGTGGCTAGACCGGGTGGTCCTGTGACTCCTGGAAGCTTCATCCAGGTAAGGGGAGCTATTGCATCTTAAGTGTATAGTTTATGGACGGACTTCCGGGTGACTTCATTGCATTGTGTTATGTTTTGTTGGATGTTGTATGTTGTTAAGTTGAACCCGGATTGTTGTTTGTTATTTAAATGGTGTATGATTATCCGTCCAAGAGATGCATGATGTTATTGTGATGATGATTATATATTGATACTTGAGATGCATGTATGTTGATGTGTAGTGCATGTGTGATCCTCTATTTGTCCATGGATGTGTTGTACATTTGAATGCATGTGAATGTTATTGATGCATATGTGTATGCTGAATGCATGAATGGGGACTGTTATGATGGATGCCGAGTGGGCTTTATGGAGGAAAGCATGAAATGCTTACTGTAAAGGATAAATCCGAGTGAATAGAGGATAAATCTGAGTGAATATAGGATAATCCGAATGAATGGCATAGTGATTGCCGAGTGAATGGTATGGTGATTACCGAGTGAATGGCATAGTGATTGCCGAGTGAATGGCATAGGATTGCCGAGTGAATGTGGTATAAGCTGAGTCATCTGACTGTTGTTGAGTTGCCGAGTGAATTTAATGTTGAACGCAGATTTCCGAGTGGGCAATCGAATGAATATGAGTTGAATTTTATATGCATACGTGTTATTGTGTTATTGAATATGAACACCTTGCGGGGTGCCATGAGGGTGAGATCCTGAGTGAAGAGGACGTGGTCCTAATGTTGATTGTGATAAAAAGACCCAGGTTGGACTCGGGCAGTGCCTGGGGCACTAAGCGTGAAATGAGACGCTTGATGAAATGCCGAGTGCATTAGCGTTGAACGCCGAGGGAATGAAACCATATGCATCCGATTTGCCACTGGAATGCGTTGAATTTTTATACCGATCGGCAACCAGATGACACATGTGATAAATACGTATCAGTCCTGGAGTTAGGCTCGGACAGACTCCTTGAGTATGGCTCGGAGTATGAGTATTGTTGATATAGTCTTGGGGTAGACTTGAGGTGAAATCCGATTGAGGGATTATATTATTGACGAGGATATTAGGCTTTATAGCCGAGTGGAAGGGGTAAGAAACCCGATTGAGAATGTTTGTGATTGTTTATGTTGAATGGCAATGAATGTTGAGCTGATTAATGTATGTGTTATGACATGTTATGGATTCTATGATTAATCCGAGCCAATATCTGTCATTTAATATGTAATGCTCACCCCTACACCATTTTTCAGTGTTTGCAGGTCGGTTTGGAATGTTATGATGGCCTTAAACCCGAGTGATGGGTATTTATGATGAGGCTGTATGAGTAATGTAATGTACCGAGTGCAATTATTGTATTAAAGCCTTGGTTGGCTAATATAACCTGTTGTACAATGAAATGCAATTATATGTATTGGATCCGAGTGTGTATAAACAAGATTTACATTGAAATCATGTAAATGTACTGGATAATGGATGTTAGTGAATGAATAAAGTTGAGTTAACATTATCCAAGTGTAAACTCCTATTGGTATGTATATACGTTTTATGTGGGCATTATGTATTGGAGTTGGTTTAGGATTAACAATGATAAATCATGTTAAGATAATGGATAATCCGAGTGTCTGTATGTAGGTATATGTTTTAAGGATAACACGAATATGTATTAGTGTTGAGTATTGCTAAGTGGGTAGTCGGCTTTGGAAAGCAGAGAGTACATTGATGTATGAGGTTTATGTTGATTTGATGCTTCTTACCGACTGAAATATAATGGTGTTTAAGGAGTGAAATATCAGAGGTTTGGTGCTTTTCCGAGTGAATAAATGGATAGATATGTATATAAGTATTTATGTTGAATTGATGCCTTTCACTGACTAGGAAATGATGATGTCTGAATATTTCTAAGTTAATGAATCCGGAGTGAAATATGAGTGGCTTAGATGCTTTTCCGAGTGAGTCTTATGAATGGGACTCCTTATCCGAGTGTAACCCATGTGTGAGCCTCTTTCTGTGTGTTAATGGCTCTTGTGGATTCCGAGTGAAGAATATATGGTGAACCTCGAGTGGGGAATGATTCGGGTTATCCGAGTGGAAATCCGAGTGATCCTCTTCCAAGAGGAATGTTGTTGTAATGACTCAGATTGGTTATATTTTAAGTGTATGAATTATGAATGTATCCCGAGTGAATATGGGGACCCATTCCGAGTGAATAGGGTAATATGTATTCCGAGTGTTTAAGCATGGGATGAGTCCGAGTGGGACTTGACTTATTGGTTTCCCTGAGTGGTTAAGTATCTCAAATGTCCGAGTGAAATACTTGGGAAATTCCTCTGAGTGTTGAGGAGTTCGGATCATTCCGAGTGGAATTGATTGTGTAGACTATTTCTGAGCAATGAATGGTTAAGGTATTATCCGAGTGAGAATAGGCTTGAATGCCGAGCGTGTGGCCGAACGAGTATTGGTCGGCAATGATATTAGTTACCGAGTGGAATACCACTCTGATGATGAGTTGGTTAAGAATGCTTAAACTGAGTGATTTATGGCCGAGAGGAAGCTTATGTATTCCCCGAGTGATGGAGTTCAATATACCGAGTGCTAAATGGTTGATGTTTACCGAGTGACTCGAGGTTCAATTATACCGAGTGGCCTTTGATTGGAGATATTCCGAGTGAGGGCTTATGGAATCCGAGTGGGAATACCCTCAATTCCCGAGTGGATTTTTATGTTGTCACTGTGAATAAAATTAAGAGACTAAGTTATGGGTTGCCGAGTGAGGTAACTGTTGGGGTAGTTCCCGAGTGGTGGAACCCTATTATGCTGAGTGGACTAAGATATTAAATTCCGAGAGGACTTAGGCATGAATTCCGACTGGACCTGATCGTTTACCGAGTGAGTGAATGTCTCGGTTTCCCGAGTGATTGAATGCCGAGTGGCTTCTCGCTTCAGCGAGTGATTCCTCGCTCCAGCGAGTATGTTATTTGGGAAGGCTTTTGATATTGGTTTCGCTCAAGCGAAGGGGAATTCGCCCGAGCGAATTGTGCTGTCTCGCCCAAGCGGATTTGGATCTCGCTTGAGCGAATGCACGCTGTTTATGGGATTCGCTCAGGCGTTGTTACTTTCCGCTGCAAAAGATTTCATTTGCATTGTTTTTCTTTCCTTTTCTCCTTGGCCATGGGACCAGCTCTCATATCTTCATATATGAGAGTGGATTTTGATAGATCCGGGTATGTTTTTGCGAAAAATTGACCCCTATTTTTAGGGTGTTACATTAAGCATTTAAAACTTGTTCCAAACAATCTTACCTATAAATTTTCATTTCAACTCATTAATCACGTCCTAATTAAGCTTATTACTATATATGTTCTATAAAATACAATTTCTTATAGAAACCTTCATTCATTCATCAATTTTAACTGCATCATTCATCATTTTCATTATCCAATGAAGGTTAAGGTCACCAATGAAAATGAGCCATAAGTACTAGGGTCTCATTTTCCATACATGACCTCAAAAATCATCATCATATATTCATCATCCACACCAATTATCCACATTAATTCATGGCTATAGAAAATGTCATTATATCTGCATACATTACAAAAGCCTATGTAAAAGCCATAAAATTAAACATTTGCCGGCCAAGGCATTCTTTACCCAAAATGGACTTCCTTCACACTATTTCTCCGCACAAGAGCTCCATGGGCAACCCTACAACACAAGAGCTAAAAGGATAGACCACATGGAGAGTGAGTATATTTACTCAATGATAAAAATCCAACGATTAGTGATAACATACATATGAATGCAAGATTAAACGTCTCCTCCTAGAAAGGAGTTCAAATGGCATAAAAAAAATCAATCATTCATACAATTCATTGAACATACATATTCATCAAGATTCATATAGTCATACCCACCAATAACACAATTACAGATAGTGATCAAAGAGAGTTCCACATACACCTCACAAAACTTCCTCAACGGGATATTACATTATGCCATGCTCCTATGGCTAATGCACATGCTAGTGTTTAAAATGCATATGCATGGATCTGACTTCATTTCATTAGGTGATCGCAACCACCATAATTATTCATTTATTCACATTGGTTTCCCGCCTCGCAAGGGGTACTCCCTCTAGCAGCCTCGCAAGGTGCTTTCTCGTGATCGCAACCATGTTCAATAATTTATAATGGTTTCCCGCCTCGCAAGAGGTACTCCCGCCTCTCAGGTGATCACAACCACCAGTTCAATAATCACAGGAACTCACAAGCCCTTTATATCACAAATCTCAAGTGATCGCAACCACTTTTCAAGTACCTTGTTATGCATGCCATGCTATGTATGCAACAATGCTCATGTATGTCTTAACCTCGTGAGGATTGTCTCACCCTCTCATCTAAGGTACCACTCATACTCAATCACAATATTCATTCCACATCATCAAACATATATATATATATATATACTATTCTAGAATTAACCACCGCAGATTCAATTCTCTATAGTGAAGAAGGTAAGTGGTTAAGTGATAGAAAGAAGGTAAGTGGGAAAGTGATAGAAAAAATAAGAAGAGTGTGTTTGCATAAGGAAGAGAGAGTCACGAGAAATAAGAGTGAAAGGGTAAGGTTTTGTTTAAGTTTTTAAGCCCATCACTAAACTCTTCCCTTTTTCAATAAACAGGCTCTCTGTTCGGGCCCAATACTTTATCTAAAAATTATTCCGAAGACATATTCGGAGTCCCAAAAATATGAACTACAGCCCTAACCAACGGTATCTCAATTAGAGATACTTGGTCCGATACCCATATTTTAACCGGGTCAGTTTTTTGCTTATCCGGTCTCAATAAATTTCTAACAGTTTCTGAAAATTTTAATTTAATTTTTTCAATATTTTGGGACATTAAATAGTTCACATTCAGTTACTCACTATTTATTCCCCTAATTAATTTTATATTTTAAAATTTGGGATGTTACAATCCACCCCACCTTAAAGAAATTTCGTCCTCGAAATTTGACTTACTGGATTTGAATATGTGAGGGTACCATTCCTGGATATCATCTTTATGTTCCCATGTGAGTGTTTCCACATTCCCATGCTTCCACGCTACTTTCACCAAAGGTACCATTTTATTCCACAACCTCTTTACGGAATACTCGACGATACGAATCGAAACTGGAGGAACGGACAAGTCATCCCGCACATCAACATCATCAATAGAGATCATATGAAAGGGATCGTGAATATACTTCCTCAACTGTGACACGTGGAACACATTATGTAGGTTTGTAAGATGTGGAGGGAGTGCAATCCAATAAGCGACATCTCCAATTCACTCCAAGATCTCGTAAGGTCCGACGAACTTAGGGCTTAATTTTCTGCTCTTCAAAGCTCTTCTAATACCCTTATCACGCGAAACTCGTAAAAACACATGATCGCTGACTTGAAATTCAAGTGGCTTCCTCCTCTTGTCAAAATAGCTCTTCTGCCGGTCTTAAGCAATCTTCATCTTCTCTTGGATCATCTTAATTTGTTCAGTGGTTTCCCCAATAATCTCAGGCCTTAAGGCCAAGTTCTCACTAACTTCAAGCCAACATAAAGGGGTTTGACACTTCCTTCCATATAACGCCTCATATGGTGCCATGTCAATACTAGAGTGAAAACTGTTATTGTAGGTAAACTCGATCAGAGGCAAATATTTCTCCATGAACCACCGTGTTCCAAAACACAAGCACGTAATAAGTTTTCAAGACTTTGAATAGTCCACTCAGATTGTCCATCAGTCTGAGGATGATACGTCGAGCTTAGCTTCAGTTTTGAACCCATCGCTTCATGTAAGCTCCCCCAAAATCGGGAAGTAAATCGAGGGTCATGATCAGAAACAATACTTGATGGCACACCATGCAACCTCACAATTTCTTTGATGTATAACTGTGCCAAATCCTGCAAGGAACTCTTCATACTAATCGGTAGAAAATGTGCGCTCTTTGTCAAGCGATCCAAATCACCCAGATTCCATCACATCTAGACCTCGTCCTTGGCAGTCCAGACACAAAGTCCATAGCAATTGCATCCCACTTTTAAACGGGGATATCAAGTGGTCTCAAAGTACCCGAAGGTCTCTGATGCTCTACCTTTGCCTTCTGACAAATAAGGCATGAAGCTACAAAGTTGGCAAAATCACGTTTCATTCCGGGCCACCAAAAATTCTTCTTTACATCTTGGTACATCTTGGTCGCACCAGGGTAAATGCTAAAAATGCTTTTGTGTGCCTCCTCAAGCACCGTATATCTCAAATCTCCAAATGAAGGCACATACACATGACCTTTTACTCGCCATAAGCCATCAACACCCTCAACAAGGAATAAATTTTTCCTATCGCTTTGAGATCTCCTCATCTCCTATAAATAATCATCATCTCATTGTTTCTCCTTTACAAGCTCTAAGAACTCATTGCATATCTTTAACGTAGCAAAACATAACTTATGGGAAGATTGAATTTCGGTCCCAACATTCAAATTCTGAAATTCCTCAATCAATTTGAATTCTTTGACCATCATGGCCGACACATGTAAGGACTTCTGACTAAGAGCATCGGCAACTACATTAGCTTTTCCCGAATGATACCTTAATTCAAAATCATAGTCCTTCAGGAATTCTATCCATCTCCTTTGGCGCATATTCAATTCCTTTTGATCAAAGAGGTATTTCAAGCTTTTGTGGTCTCTAAAGACCACGAATCTCAAACCATAGAGATAATGACGCCAAATCTTCAAGGCGAATACAACCGCCGCCAACTCCAAGTCGTGAGTCGGGTACTTAACTTCATGGGGTCGTAATTGGCATGAAGCATAGGCTATAACACGTTCTTGCTGCATTAAAACACATCCAAGTCCTTGCTTGGAAGCGTCATAGTACACCACAAAGTCTTCTTGTAAATCGGGAATGCCAAGATAGGTACAGAAGTCAGCCTCATTTTTAACTCTTCAAAACATCTCTCACACTCGACCATCCATCCAAAAGGTTAGTTCTTCCTTGTCAAATTCGTTAAAGGTTTAGCAAGACGAGAAAAACCTTCGATGAACCTTCGATAATAACCGGCAAGTCCAAGGAAACTCCAGATTTTAGTAACCGATGTAGGTCTAGGCCATGTCATAACGGCCTTAACCTTAGAAGGATCCACCAAAATACCATCTTCGGATATCACATATCCAAGAAACTGGACATTCGCCAACCAGAATTCACATTTAGAGAGCTTAGCATACAACTGGTTCTCTCTAAGAATATTCAACATAAGCTTCAGATGTTCCTCATGTTCCTCACGGCTCTTGGAATACACTAGGATATCGTTAATGAATACCACAACGAAGTGATCCAGGTATTCATGGAAGTTGCGGTTCATGTAGCTCATGAACCCCGCTGGAGCAATGGTCACTCCGAATGGCATTACAACATACTCATAATGGCCATATCGCATCCTAAAAGCAGTCTTCGGAATGTCTTCGGTTCTCACCCGAATTTAATGGTAACCAGAGCGTAAATCAATCTTCGAAAACACCACAACACCTTTTAATTGATCCAATAGATCATCAATACGAGGTAAGGGGTATCGATTCTTTATTGTCATCTTGTTCAATTGGCGGTAGTCAACACACAACCGCATGGTTCCATCCTTCTTCTTTACCAATAAAACAAGAGCCCCCCAGGGTGACACACTAGGTCGAACAAAATCCTTCTCAAGTAGCTCCTCAACTTGTTTCTTAAGTTCAGCCAACTCTGTAGGAGACATCCTATAAGGAGCGATAGACACCAATTCCACACCGGGTACAAGATCGATAGTAAATTCAACCTCCCGTGGAGGCGGTAAACCAGGTACCTCCTTAGGGAATACGTCCAAGAATTCCGACACCACAGGGATATTAAGGCGATCAGAACCATTTGTCTCGTCGGCAAGAGCTAGTAATATGCAAAGTTGAGCTATACCTTACACATCAGAAGAAGGGAAAATGACAGTCCGCTATTGACAGTCAACCAAAACTTTATTGGTGGAGAGCCAATCCATACCAAGTATGATCTCCAATCCCTTCATAGGTAGGCAAATGAAAGACACAACAAACCTTCTCCCTTCTAGGAGCATGTCAACATTATCACACCGGTTAACCGATCTGAGACAAGTACCGGTTGGGGTGGTAACCACAAGGGCATTTTTCATTAAATACACCAGCAACCTCAATCGCCGAACACAATCCTCGGATATAAAAGAGTGGGTTGCACCCGAATCATAAATGACATGAACTAAATTTCTGAGTATTTCATATTTACTTTCAACTAAGTTATCTGCTTATGCTGATTCCTCACCGGACATAGCAAACACTCTCCCAGCATTTGGTTGAGGATTTCCACCATTTCCATTTCCATCACGAGCACCATTGTTGTTACCACGACTATTACCATGCCTTCCACCATTATAGCCACCTCGACCACCATTTCAGCCGCCATTGTTTCCATTACCACGGCCCCGACCACCATTGTGGCTTCCACGGTTTACATGAGCGGGTGCATTGGTACGGTTGGGAGTATTAGCTTGCACTTGAGTCAGTCTTGTGAGCAAAGGGCATGCAGGACGGATATGTCCCACTTGATCACAATTAAAACACACCATATCATCACAATGCACACACTCACGAATATAGTGAGGACCACCACACCTATAGCATTTCGACCCATTGGCATTTGCATTGCCTCGGCCAAAGGTGTTGCCATGTCTGCCGCCTCTAGCTTGGACATTAGAATGAGCACCCCTCTGAAAACGTCCCCTTCTGAAATTTCCTTGCCTCTTGAAACTGGAAGATTGAGCCTTCAACTTAGAGTCAAATTTGGAGTGATAAGGTGGAGCATGTTCCTCATAAATGCAGCATTTATTCACAAGTACCGTGAAGCTTCAGATTTCTTGATGACACATGGCCCTTTAAATATCATGGCGTAGACCGTTCTCAAAATTTACACACTTAGAGGCTTCAGTTCCCTCTTATTGATAAGGAGGGTAGAATTCACAGAGTTCTTCAAATTTGGAAGCATACTCTTCTACCGTCATTGTACCTTGCTTGAGTTCCATGAACTCAAGTTCCTTCTTACTCTTGTAGCTCTCGGGCATATACTTTCTCATGAGTTCAAGCTTAAAATTTTCCTAAGTCAAGGGAATAGCAGCAGCAATCATTCTACTCTTGGTGAGTCTCCACCAAGTCTCTGCTTCATCTCTCAACATGAAAATAGCATACTCTACTTTCTGGAGTTCATTGCATTCAAAACTATCAAATATCCACTCAACATCTTAGATCCAAACATAGGCTTGCTCGGGCCTAAATCCACCACGAAACTCAGAAGGTTTCCGCTTCAAGAACATGTCAAGGCCTTGAGTACCTTGAACAACAGGAGCAGGTTGCCTTTCCGCTTCTTGTCTATCACGGTTTTACGTCTCAAGGAGGTCCGCAAAGCGATTCAAAGCTCTAGCTATAGCGTCATCGTTATCTTGACAATGACGAGCCATCACAATATCTATAATCATAACATGAGATTCAACTAACATCAGTAAACTAGTTCATAAACTTCTCTATAGTCTCATGCTATAGTAATTCATCATAAAGATTTAAGCTATGGCCCTCCATCATGGAGTCCCACATCGACTAATTCACACTAAATCTTATAAAAGTATATCATTTTATTGTAGTGTCACATGCATTCACATAATCATAAGTATTCATCATTGAGGGAGAATAGTGTGAAGAAAGCTTAGCTGGACTTATAGAAATCAAATCTTATCCACAGTCAATCCACACAAAATCAAGCAACAATGGCAATCATTCATTAAATGTGTGTCATGCTCTAATAATAATAATTAATCACAACAGTAAAGAGTAAATAATGCTCTGATACTAGGTTGGAACACCCCAAAAATAGGGGTAAATTTTTCACAATCTTAATATCATTAATTTATGAAAACATAAAGTGGTGAAGCTTTCATTCAATACCCCGGACCTGTGAAGGACCTGTCTCATATATGGAGATATGAGAAGGTAGGTTAAAGAAAACGATTAATGAGGAATATTCAATTGAAAATATTGGAAGGAAATATTTAAATTAATGCCATATGGTTGGGTTTAAAGAGGTTATACATCATGAGGATTGATGACTTCAAAATATGCCCCAAGTATTTATAAGTTGGTACAAGAAGAAGGTTTGATGTAAAGAGAAGGGAAAATAATCAAACAATGAAATTTAGAAAATCAGAGCGTAACTCGCTCAAGCAAGAGTCACACTCGCTTGAGCGAGATCGAGTGGGGCACTTGGGCGAGCTATGGCACACGCTGAGCCAAAAGAAGAAAAAGAGTATCAGGGGTCATCTCGCTTAGGCGAGCCCCAACTTGCTTGAGTGAAATCCCCAGGGTTTGCTTGGGCGAGGCAAGCGAGCGTAAGTGAAATTCGTCCAGAATCTAGCATACGTTCACTCGCTTGAGCGAGTACCACATCCAAAGGCCTTTCGCTCAGGCAAAAATGGTCCAATGGCAAAATACCTCACTCTCACTCGGGCGAGATCCTACTCGCCTGAGCGATTTTCCTCCAGTGGCTAACCTTCTGATGCGTGGGAAGTCTCGCTTGAGCGAGACCCACTCTCGCCTAAGAGAAATTTGGCCAGTGGCCATACACCAACGCATGGGATTCTCGCCTAAGCGAGAATCCATCTCGCTTGAGCGAGAATACCAGTAAAAACATAGATAACATGGGAATTAAAAAAATCCACATACCAAAACTCAATTCAAGCCAAATTGGTTAAATTCATCACATCACATACATAATGTTAAGCATTTAAAACTTGTTCCAAATAATCATACCTATAAATTTTTATTTCAACTCATGAATCATCTCCTAATTAAGCTTATTACTATATATGTTCTATAAAATGCAATTTTTTATAGAAACCTTCATTCATTCATCAATTTTAACTGCATCATTCATCATTTTCATTATCCAATTAAGGTTAAGGTCACCAATGAAAATGAGCCATAACTACTAGGGTCTTATTTTCCATACATGACCTCCAAAATCATCATCATATATTCATCATCCACACCAATTAACCACATTAATTCGTGGCTATACAAAATGTCATTATATCTACATACATTACAAAAGCCTATGTAAAAGCCATAAAATCAAACATTTGCTAGGCAAGGCATTCTTTACCCAAAATGGACTTCCTTCACACCATTTCTCCGCACAAGAGCTCCATAGGCAACCCTACAACACAAGAGCTAAAAAGATAGACCACATGGAGAGTGAGTATATTTTCTCAATGATGAAAATCCAACGATTAGTGATAACATACATATAAATGTAAGATTAAACGTCTCCTCCTAGAAAGGAGTTCAAATGGCATAAAAAATCAATCATTCATCCAATTCATTGAACATACATATTCATCAGGATTCACATAGTCACACCTACCAATAACATAATTACAGATAGTGATTAAAGAGAGTTCCACATACACCTCATAAAACTTCCTCAACGGGATATTATATTATGCCATGCTCCTATGGCTAATGCACATGCTAGTGTTTAAAATCCATATGCATGGATCCAACTTCATTTCATTAGATCATCACAACTACCATAATCATTCATTCATTCACATTGGTTTCCCGCCTCGCAAGGGGTACTCCCTCTAGCAGCTTCGTAAGGTGCTTTCTCATAATCACAACCATGTTCAAGAATTTATAATGGTTTCCCACCTCGCAAGGGGTACTCCCGCGTCATGATCGAAACCACAGGCATTCAATCTCATTGGTCCCGCAGGGCCTCTCATTCCAAATACCAGATGATCGCAACCACCGGTTCAATAATCACAGGAACTCGCAAGCCCTTTATATCACAAATCTCAAGTGATCGCAACCACTTTTCAAGTACCTTGTTATGCATGCCATGCTATGTATGCAACCATACTCATGCATGTCTTAACCTCATGAGGATTGTCTCACCCTTTCATCTAGGGTACCACTCATACTTAATCACAATATTCATTCCACATCATCAAACATATATATATATATATATATACCATTTCACAATCAACACTATTTCATACCACACACATATAACACTACGCCCATTCAAGGAGCAACACGCAACATGGCATCAATACATACATTATCAACATACAAGGTTTTATGCATTTAGAAAATACACCCCTCTCCTACCTCAAGAGAAGTAGACTTCCGGGTTTGATGTTCCCGCCTCACAAGCGTTATCAAATCCTACATTAATCAATTGTAGGACCACATCAATCATTCATTCAAGCGTCATTATCAATATATATTCATATACACATGATTCTCATCATGTAGAAATTATTCATAGGTTTTATTCATTTTCCTAATTAGGCTTCGAGAATTCTTTCCCTTTGATCATCATTCATTATTGTCAAGGCAATAACCTAATTAGTTAGGTTACAACATATACCAACCTCACATTCAACTCACTTTAATTGGGTTTTTCATTTATGGAATTTAACCACCATCACCAATCATCATTTATGGCTATACCTCATCATTAATTAATGCCTTTCACATTCATATTACACATTTCCCCTAATTTCATGAGTTAGGGTTTTATTAAAACTCAACCATTTCATAAATGCACTTCAATATTCCTCATCCTTCAACCCTATTTTTGTGCACCCCATTTATTGCTCATAAATGTCTTCATTTATTTCACCCCACCTTTGGTTTCCCTTATTTAAAGCTTCTATTCAATACCCACTTACCTTAACTACTCTCCCAAATCATAACTACCCATTTTCTAGGTTCCAAACACAAGAAAAAGGTAAGAAACTTACCTTGTTCCAAAAATGAAATGAGAATCAAGAGGGAGGGAGGTTGTGACGAAAACAGAGAGGAAAATAGGAGAATCTTCAAGCATCCATTGTCTTCTCCTTTCTCCTTGACAACAAAAGTGAAGAAGGAAGAGGGCATCAAGCTTTTTCTTAGATTTATAAGGGAGAAAAGAGTGAAAAAGGTGAGTGGGAAAGTGATAGAAAGAAGAAGAAGAAGAAGTGTGTTTGCATAAGGAAGAGAGAGTCACAAGAAATAAGAGTGAAAGGGTGAGGTTTTGTTTAAGTTTTTAAGCCCATCACTAAACTCTTCCGTTTTTCAATAAACAGGCTCTCTGTTCAGGCCCGATACTTTATCTAAAAATTATTCCGAATACATATTCGGACTCCCAATAATATTAACTATAGCCCTGACTAACGGCATCTCAATCAGAGATACTTGATCCAACACCCATATTTTAACCGTGTCAGTTTTCTGCTTATTCGGTCTCAATAAATTTCTAACAGTTTCTAAAAATTTTAATTTAATTTTGTTCAATATTTTGGGACATTAAATAGTTCACATTCAGTTACTCACTAGTCCCCTAACTAATTCTATATTTTAAAATTTGGGATATTACACCAGGTACGAAACATGACCGTGGTGCATTCTACGGCCTGCTATGGATTGTGTTGCCTCCTCCTGCTTTAATTTTTAACAGCTTACTCCATGGCCATGGCCAAAACCATGGCCTAGCCGTGGATCCTACTGTTTGGGCCACCAAATATCTCTATTTTTCTTCGCTTAAGGTCGAAAGCATAAACATATTTTTGTTATGGGTCTTTCACTGATTTGGTGGAATGCCGCTACGTGGTATTATCTGCCATGTAACTTTACTCTCTCAGTCTCTATCTAAATTGAGTTTGAGGTGTTTAAAGGAAATCCAAAGGTTGAGTTTTAAAACATGATTCCTTCTCAATTGTAATTTCTTTGACCGATTGAGTGTTTTGCCATCCCGTCACATTTTGTTGCCACGGAACCTTGTCCCTTCGACCTTAAAACCAAGACTTTCTTAAATTCCTCTTTTGTAAATCAATTTAATTAAATTAGGTTGGTTCAAACCAATGACAGAACTTGCATAAAAATTTATAAAATCACTTAAATTGATTTCTTGTTAAATTTTTATGAAAACTTCATTGCTGCCATATTTTCACTAGAAAACTCCGATCGAGGTGATTCTAAAGCCAAAAGTATGTAAATTTTAAAGTCCTATATTTCTAACACAAAATAGTCTTATAAAATGTCTAGAATTTTTAATTTCTTTTGACCCCTTGTTCTTTTGTTAAAAACTTTATTTTTACCACTTAAAACATTGCTGACCACGATTAAGAACAAAGTCGTCATTTCTCATAACTCTTTAACCCATTTTCAAACCTGTGCAGTAGTCCTTCTTTCTAAATCATCATGCATATTTTCATAACAAATAAAATTCCAACGGTCTTAGTGTCGTCCTTCCTTGTATCTTCCACTGAAACTCGTTCACAGCGGTTTTTCCATCACAGACCATATCGGGACTTTGATTCTTTTCTTATATTCATCGAGCCATACAAATCGTATATCACATTCATTCATGTCATAGTAGATTGGAGATAGCACATAGCCCCCCAAGATATTTCACACATCTTTGTTCAATTACCACTCACTTAGCAAACATTGTCATTATTTCCATGTAGTATTTAAGCCTTAACCTTTTAAAGTTTCTTCATTAATTCAAGCACATAATTTCATCCAGTATTTTGTCTAGAATGTTACCAAAGGTTTAATACTAATTTATACAGAAAAATTCAATTTTTAGCACATGCATTAAGGGTTCCATACATAGGCATCAATTACTTGTCACACAAGGTGCAAAAATGATATTGAGTAAGAGCTTCACATGCATTCATGTCACACTACCAAATCAAAATTCTAGCCATGGAAACTAGCATACAAATCATCAAAGTCTCATAGATTATACATGCAAGGATTTCACAAACTCATATACACTAAGAATCATACTTGCACCATTAAATCATACTCAAGTGCTTATTTAAGGTCACCAAAATGCTAAGACACCACATGTAAGGCTTAGCCAAGATCAAATAGTGGAAAAGAGACCATATTTTCTCAAAATTTACCCAATATTTAAGTTTATTTTCTTTAAGTGAGAGCAGCCTCTCAAAATAATTTCAAGAATATATTTTTTGCTCTATGGTTTGGCCCTTTTCACCTGTTGACATGAGATGGAAACCTAAGGGGAGTCTCCACCTACCTGCATGTGAGGAACCCAACAAGAAAACATGAAGTATTTCCCCCTTACCTTGATATTTCCATATGAAAGAGAAGAGGAGATGATCCTTGCTTTGGCTTCCTTTCCTTGCCTCCTAGGACCTCATGAGTGGCTCCTATCTAAAGAGGGAGATAGTACCTTTTCTTAGTGATGATAGAGGTGGGGAAGGAGGCTTAATGAGAAGAGGAAATGGTGGAGATAGCTATTGTTTAGAGGGTAAGGGAACATAAGATATGAAAAGGTTACACAAATATAAAGAAAAAGAGGTAGATGGAATTCGGCCAGGAGAGGAAGAGTGAAGGAGATAAAGAGAGCTTGTTGAGAAAAATTCATTTTGCATGCAATGTTCTCATATATATAGTGAATAGGGAGGGTAATGAGTTAGTGAGTGGTGGCCAAATGAGAGAAGAAGAGAAAATAATTCTAGTTGAGTGAGTCATGATCTTGGGAATCCATGCATGATGTGGTGATGACATTTTACTTAGGAAGAAGACATGGAAAGATGATAAGATGAAGATAATGTGCTCAAATAGTGAAAAAGGTGATGGGAAAACTTGTACTTCTAGAGATGGGTCTCACATTCTCTTTAAATGGCCATTGGAGGAAGATGCATGACATCATTTTGTGGTGGCATGGCCAGGTGAATAGGTTTCATGCTGACATAAAGCCATGAGATTTGAATCATGTTTCATTGAGATTTCAGGAAAATCATACAAGTTGCTCCTCTTTCTCACCTCTTTCTAACTAGTCATAGAACACCTAAATTCAATAACTACAGCAAAGGTTATGCCTGAAATACCAAAGATGGTTCAAGCGAGACATGTAGTTATGAGTCAGTGGCTTATGACTCAAACTGGGACTTATGGGCTTAGAACTAGGTTTTCGTGTCTTCATAGTTGTATCAAATATTTTTTATGAAGATTTTAAGACCAAGATCACACAAATTAGACACCGATAGGTTAAGTTATGCCATCAATAGTGAAACACGCGCATAATTACACTTAATATAAAATAATGTCAAGAGACAAAGACGGAGATTTTTAATCGGGTTTCGACAAATTCTAAGGAAATTAGTTAAGTAACAAATCTTAATTAATCAGTCCATCCTTATAGCCTTCCTTTCTCCTCAAGTTTCACCAAAACACTTTGTGATTAGCTCCTAGTCCAAGGCTCAAGATGTCGGCGATACACGAGCGGTCAGAAAATCAGTTTACGATTCAATGGTAAATCTTTTATTTTAAATCCACTATTATCACCATTATCATTATCATTTCTATTATTCACCAAAATTTCCATACCTTTCAGTGTCGTGCATTTCCCAATAATCATAACTACTTCCTCTAAAGCCATACACACAAAAATCAAACATACATTGGTCGAAGCCTTTATGAGTCACAAAAATCCCATACGCATACCTAATACTCATGCCAATCTAGCAGAACATGGTTAACCCTATATGTTTGATTGCCTTAGGGGTTTTCCCTAGAAATTAGGGATGTTACATTTCCCTAAGCTTTTTTTCTTAGTATCTTCTCTATATCATTCATATTTATTGAGTTAAATATTTGTCATGCATTGTTTTAATCTTTACATTTATTGATCAAAGGTTTTAATTTGTTTATAAAGGTTTGTCCTTTACAAAAATATACTTGGTTTATTTTACTTGAATCAAACCTTTACCTTTTGACTTGTCTTATTCCAATTTGTTTATATATTATCAAAAAGGTTATGAATTGCTTATAAAGGTTTCATTTATATACATATTTCCACTACATAAAGTTTTTGATTTTAGAAAAGAGAAAAATTGGTTAAATTTTCCAAAACTGGAATGACCCAATTCACCCATTCCATTTCTTGTGTAATGGTTTCCATGTCTAACAACTTAAGGTACTCAAATTGCTTTTTAGTTGTCAATCCCCTATATGAAACTGAATCCCTTAATTTGATGTATGCAACATCTAAAAAGTGGTTCTTCTTTGTCCATGGTAATTCTTAAGAACAATTTTCACAAAAGATGCCAGGGATTTAAGGTTAATGTTATGCGTCTCTTTCAAAGGGTAAGTTAGAATCTTAACCCTAATTAATGAAAGCTGGCCCTAGTTAAGTCATGGTTCTTTCACCCAACTTTGTTTTAGTAAAATAGGGTGGATTGTTACATTTTGAAAACTTTTGGACCAGGTCATATTTAAACAAAACCTAGAGGGTGGTCTACAAAATTTACCCTGTATAAAATACTTAATGAGAATAACTAAAGTCTATTGGTACCATAGGAAATATAGAATTATATCTGTAGTATCAATAGGCTTTCCTATACGAGAATATTTTCCATTATGTTTAGTTAGTCAATTGTTGTAACTACATAGCTTCCTTTTAAGCTTTCCCAAGTCTATACCTATACAATCATCAATTTATAATTCAGAATATCAATACAAAGGAATTCTTTTCAGCTTCTACTATCTCTTCTCTTTCTAACCTTCTAAGAACTCTAATATGGTATCACAAGCTAGGTGATCCATGGAGTCTTAATCTTATCCATCGCCTCCTCCTCCACCACCGCACAATGATGCATAACTGATCAATACTTATCTTCCCGGAATACCGATGCCACAAGCATCTATAACGACTGGTCTAATTACCTATACACATACGATCTATGAAAAACTTACAAAATGTATTTTTTCCTCTAGAAGCGGTACGTAAAATCTTTAATCAAAGTTCACCAAGTTCACCCCTTTCTACTCAGTCCAAAGGTTCTATGTTTAATACACTCTAAGGAAGATCAATTAAGCAAACTCATCAGTAAGGATTATCAGCTATAGGATCAACAAGATCATTTGCTCTTGTCTTGTCTCTAATTATTATTGTCAAGCGAAATCCTCTCAAGGATGACTAAATTCCCTACAAAATTTGGAATTGAATCCACACTTATTTTCACTCTCTCATGCGTATGAAGGCAAGACAACTTCGATAGAATTACACATCACCTCCCTCAAAGATAGATCTATTTGAGTACCTATGTGTAAACTCTATTGCAGATTCACTTTTTGTTATTGGTTACATTGTGGTGATTTAGGAGCAATTGATAGGATTCTCCAATGTCTCCCTCACGACTATGAATCCATAGTCATATTTATTGGTAGCCATTTTAATCCTATGAAGTGTATAAGATAGAGTCTTTACTACTAGATCATGAGGAGTAGTTGAAGAATGACAAGGATACTGTATATGTCCCAAAAAAATATTGCATAAGAATAACCATCTTAGAATCCTCCTCAAGCATACATGGCAACAAATTTTGACAATACAACCCTAAACCTTATACGCAAAACTAGTTTTAACACAACGCTCATGATTCTGGCTGCATATGCCATAATTTTCATGGCAGGTTTTGTAACGCCCTAATTTAATGAATCGTAGACGGTAAAAAGAGGAAATTTTTTTTTTGTTCGCAAGAAAAGAAGATCAGAATGCCTTGGTACAAAGAAATGAGAGGAGAAGAAGAGCAAGAGAGATAAAACCGATCCAGGGAGCTGACAGCGGAAGAAGGGGAAATCGCTTAGGCGAACCACGCAGCAACGCGTACTCGCTCAAGCAAAAACTTCTCTCGGTATTCGCTCACTACACTCGAAATCTATGAATGCTCCTCACTCGGGACAACCTTAGCACCCTTCTTGTCACTCGGGGTATTTTACTTGGTTTACACTCGGTAGCCATAATTCCCCTACTCTAAATGTTCTACTAAGCTGAGACTCACTCAGATTCTTTTATTACCAACCATTTACTACAGTGGGGTCCCTTAGAGTCTAAGGTGTCACTCTTCAGTCGGAAAACCTTCACTTGGCGGATTCTCACTCGGGGTTCATTGATTATCCTACGCTTGGGAGAAATCCTAGTAGTTGTCACTCGGAAAACATCTCTAGACTCTCAACTCTGAATCCTAACAGCTCACCGCTGGGGGCAGTCTTCTACGTCAATTCCTACTCGGAGCTATCTGCTTTCACTCACTCAGAACGTCTGAACCTTCCCACTCGTGACAGAGTCACAAACCTTCCCTCTAGACCATAGGTTGACTTCCTTCATGATAAGTTATGCCATTTCCTACACTCGGGGATATAAACGCGCATATATATAAGGATTACCCAGGCATTTCACAGCATAAGGTAGACATGCAACATGGCATAAACATAGGCATATATATATAGAAGTGTATATCACAATTTTACAACCACCATATCATGTTCCCATTCCAAGAGATTCAACTCTGTCAAAAAGACTAACAGAAAAACACGAGCCGGCCGAGGCTTAACTCAAAACACTTTATACGACATATGCACAGTTGTAAAACTCCATAGTGCATCAGCACTTCACCCTGCATTTCAACTCCTCCTCCCATCCTCATTACGAGAGATATTCACTAGAAAATTGCCACAACAGGGGTGAGTATCTTAAATTTTAAATGATAGATATTGACTCAGGTTGCCTCACCTTTATACAACAATATATATATATATACGCACAATTATACATGGCAACAATTATAGTCACGGCAATGCTAATCAGCCAGAACACACACAAGGTCCTTACCGATCTGAATCCATCAGTTATCACTCAGCCTTTTACACACATCAACTCAATAATATTAACATACAACAATCGGTATTGTGATATTAAGATCTGTGTATTAGAATGCTTCTTTTGGACATTTATCAGTCAGATTCCATAATTCTTACTCGGCTATATATACACAACTCTCCAATACATGACATACATTCATAGAACAGAATTCAATCAGCATCAACAACATATACACATGGAATAGTGCACTCGGTCCTGAGGGTATATATATATATCATCTCATTAACACCATCACATGCATAATTAATTCTACACAACATCAGTAGCAATTTAAACACAGATTATTCACTCGGTTATATGCATTCATCCTTTCAATAACGTTGCCACCTGCATGATCAATTCCAAACAATGTCAACAGTTAATACACACAGGGTAATTCACTCGGTTGCAAACATTCATCATCTCATTAACACCTTCGCATGCATAACCAATTCCAAACAATATCAACAGTAAATAGGCACGTAGTATTTCACTCGGTTCCGCATTCGTGTGTATCGGTATAGACGTTGCAACGTAGGCTCTCAGCCTTTTTATACATAGCTCTCAGCTATCAAATCAGCTCCCAGCTGCTTGGCCGTTTTACAGGTACCTAACCGTTTGCCCACAAGTGACACCAACGCTTTCAGCGCCAACGGAGGTGTTCACAGGCAGCCCGAGTCCCACTCAAGGGCTACCTTGAGTCCCACTCAAGGATTTTACAGCGTCCCACGCTTAATAACCGATGGTAGTGTCCCACACTACGTGCTCCCAGCACAACGCATCCCATGCGCCACACGCGGACCTTCACTCAGTTATACATATTTCGCATGCAGTCGGTAATACGCATTTCCAGGATTCCACATATTAATTTAACACACACATACTTCCATGCAGTCATCATCATAGCTTCATTAACAACATATGAGCCCAATGCAATCGGTGTCAGTCAATATCAACTCCTAACAGCATTCTCATCAACTCATGCATAACATGCACTCAGTGTACAGTAGTGTCAGAACTTACTCAACTCATGCATCCATATGAAGATCAACAGGTTCAAACAAGCATTCCAATCAGTACAACATAATATGCATTCGGTATACAACAGTGTCAGGACTTAATCAATGCATGCATCCATATGAATATGAACGGATTCAACAAAGCATTCCAATCAACACAATATAACATGCAATCGGTATACAACAGCGTCATGACTTTAATCAACGCATGCATCCATATGAATAAGAACAGATTCAACAAAGCATTCCACATGCAAGTACATCATACAACAGAATACAAAATCACCATTATCAATACTCAAAACCCGTTCATAGCCCATGCATTTAACATGTAAGGTACTCCCCCTACCAACTACGAGATTCCGAGAGGTTTTTCTGCTTGGGTGTTGGTTCTCTTCCTTGCTGCTTCATTCAACGTTTCCACTCGCTTAGCCTTTACTTAAACGTTGTTGCCTCCACGAGTGGTACAGAGCTGTTTCTTCTTCTGCTTCGATGCTCGTCCTCTACTCGTATGAGGAAGCTCTAACTCCTCTGCAGCACCGTCACTTGGCTTCTGAAACAGGGAATGGAACAGAGAGCAGAGAAGGAGAAGAGAAGAAGAAGGAAGAAGAAGGAGAACAAGAGAGAAAGAGAAGAAGGAAGAAGAGGAATCGCAGAGGGAGTTTCGAAGGATGCAAGGCAAGGAACCTTCGTCCAAATATAAACACATGCACGAGGAAGAAATGGTAGGGTGGGAAAACGTAAGGGGCAGTCTGCTCACGTCACCCAGTCCCATCAGCACCCACTAAAGCCAATCACCCTTTTTAATCAGCACCCCTTGATTAATTAAGTTAATGGCAATTAATAAACAAATTCCCCCCTTTTGAAATTATTATTTTAATGGTTTTATTCACCCGGTACATTATTAAAAATTTGGGATGTTACAGGTTTAGTCATCATAGTGGTTGACACTTCATCTAATGTCAATTATTCAAAAAGTCATAATACCAATGTGTGTTATCACTATTTTAATTAAAAATTTGTTGTCTCGAGACTTTAATGGTAATCCTTTGAATCCTAGTCACACCTTGTTTATAGACCTTTTAATGGTCCTCCTCAAAGGCCTAATTACTATATGTTATCTCCTTCTTAATCTTTAAATCATCAAGTGAGACATGCTTATGTTATGAATACAGGCTCTCACCAACAGTGGCATCCTGACTTAAGTGGTTCAATATATCTCCCAAATAGCTCTCAATTTCAAGTAGATTGCATTATTTGAAGGAACTAATCAAATCATCATTGGCAATGGCAAAGGTTTATCAATAAACTCCATAAGTGATGTTGGCACTAGTCATAAGAAAGAGCTTGAATTATGATCTTTAAAAACTTTCTAGTTAGTAACAAGATAAAATTAAAGCAATCAAGAGGTCTTTTGATGTTCTTCTAAGTTTATGATAAGGAAGTTAAACATGTGACCTCAAGCTGTTGGAAAGAGCTTTCTGATATAAATGTTTGAAACAAATGACCTCAAAGCTTTTTAAATAGGTTGCATTTGATATCTAACCAATTGGGTTCAAATACAATTCAAAAATACATAGTAAAAGCACATTATTTATCCTGATTAACCTTAAAACTTTGAGGCTACATCCAGTCCTTATACATTAGCGAGATTTTAGCTATTATCCATAAATACTACAAGTATTATCACCTAGACTCTCTAGTCCCAAATACAAGTATTCTTATAAAGCCTCTTCAGACCATAATTAGTATTTTTTACATAGAAGCTTTCATAGGCTTCTTACTAACCTAAAGCTAACCTTCAGTCTAAAACTGTCTTACAAAAAAAGGACTTTTGGGGCTTGTGTTTTATCAGATCTTATGAAGAGTTTCTCTCTAACAATGTTTGAATAATAATGTAACACCCCGGTTTTCCGAACTCGGATCCCGATGTAATCAAGATAATAATTAATAAAAATGCGAGTAAATTTTTCACGTTTGAAATAGTTTCTAAACACCATCTCAACTACATCAAGACCCGAACCACAGAAAATTGAAGAGTGAGATTTATCAACCTATGACTGGATCGATAACTAATTCGCCCATAACGGTATACAGAAATAGTAGAGTTTACAGCGAAATAAAAATGTGTATATCGGGCATACGCCTAGTCCCATATATGACGATATGAGAAAAGGCTTGGCAAGGCATGCAATCACCTAACATAAACCTATTAGATCATAACTCATTCATGCACTTACAACAGACATATGCATTGCCTAAGATACAAATATAAATATGCATATACATCCGGGGTCAGGCCCCAACTATCACCACTGCCCATATCTCATAATTAGCCTGCTTATTCACCTATTGGCATTAATCCAAACACCACCATCATCAATGTATATTGTTCAAGTTCAATTCCTCAAGTACTCATTAAATTGTCACTTATGTACTAATACATATGTCACTATTCTTGCATTCACGATTATCTTATACATGACCAAAATCACTAAATCATCAATATCATCATATACAATTTATTCATTACAATAAAATTCACAAATGATGTCGGCCAAGGCATTTCCACTACCACTATTTACCTTCCCAAAACTTTAATTTAAAATCCGAATTCATCCCATGGCAACCTGCATCACAAGGCTAAAAAGGAGACCACATGGGAGAGTGAGTTATACATTCAAAATAACAAATATACATATATTGTGATTAAGTGTACATGCATTATTAATCATGTGTGCTTCATCAATTCATCATTCACTCATCATTACATTGATATAATTGGCATACAAACCTCATGAAACGCATTTCACAACATAAGCAAGCACAAGCACATACACAATCACATTGCCACTTATCAACAAGGGCATTCACAAATTATCATTATCAATTCATTAAATCTTTACTCAATTCCTCCTCACAAGGGGTTTTTCTTCTCTCGTGGTCATCCCATCTCAAATGCCATGCACCTATGGCTAATGCATATGTCAACTATTTGATAATGCATATGCATGGATCCGATTTCATTTCATTAGGTGATCGTAACCACCACATCATTCGTTCACATGGGTTTCCTGCCTCATAAGAGGTACTCCCTCTAGCAGCCTCGCAAGGTGCTTTCTCGTGATCGCAACCATGTTCAATAATTCATATTGGTTTCCCACCTCGCAAGGGGTACTCCCACCTCTTGATCACAACCACGGGCATCATAGGAACTCGGAAGCCCTTTTTCATTTCAATAACCAGGTGATCGCAACCACCGGCTCAATATCTTATCATCATCAAGTTGGTTTCCCGCCTCGTAAGGGGTACTCCCTTCATAGAATCCCGCAGGATCTTTCATCATTGTGATCGCAACCACATTTCAATATTATGCCATGCCATGAATGCAAGATGCAATAATGCATATGCTAGTCAACCTCGTAAGGATATCTCACCCTCTCAATTAGGGATATATTTTAATTTGGCATTTTAAATCAATAACATACAGTTATGTACAAGCCCCTCAAGGCATTATATTCACATACTTGGCATACATCTCAACATACCCCATATATATATTTCATATCATATAGGCAAGTCTATACTTGCAATCGGACACAATAGCATCATAACATATTTATCACACATTAACTTTCATCATTATCACCACATAATCAATTCGTGTATTTTTGTAATATTATTCATCACCATAGTATCGTAACTAGCGTGGTAACACAACAATTTATCAACACCATCTTAAACCCCTCATACAAGATCACACTTGTATAAAATATAATGGCATTTCACAATTCATCATTCAATATCGTATTTTCTCTCATTTATCAATTTATAGCGCCTACTATAGCATTCAATTATCCTCTCATTAGTTTCAGAATTGTCCAAGGGTATACCTCGAATCCCCATCATCAAAGTCTCATTATCATTCTTTCATATTCCATTCAAGGTGGTAACGTTTATGTTTTTCATTACATATTATGAGCATGGACGAACTATCCTAACGTTTTAATTCATATCAACACTACCATGTCATATCATCACTATATACGCCATTTACATTTCCTTAATTATCCCTAAAAGAATAGGATTCAATACCATTAAAATCAATAATGAAATGAAATCCCATCACTACATTTTCTCAATATTACATAATTACCATTATATGCCCTCAAATATATAAATCTCATTAATTTCCCATAATTAGAATGGGGCCAATCACTAGCAAACTAAGGAAAGAAAATAAAATTTCCATCAGGGGTCACTCGCTCAAGCGAGACCCCTACTCGCTTGAGCGAGACAATTCTTTCTCGCTTGAGCGCCTCGGCTCGCTCGGGCGTAATCACGCCAGTGTCTATTCCACGCTTGCTTGCTCAAGCGAGACATCCACTCGCTTGAGCGAGATTCCCATAGAAGCTCTCATCATGCATGTGCGCTTAAGCAAAGAAGAGGGGAAGCATCAGGTGCCAATCTTGCTTGAGCGAGATTTCACCAGTGCCTTAAACATGCTCGCTCGCTCGGGCGAGGCTCCACTAAATTTTGTCACTCGCCCAAGCGAGGTCCATCCAGAATCCCATCTACATCACACTTGCTCAAGCATGGCCACTCCCGCTTGAGTGAGGATCTTCCAGTAGCCAACTTTTCCAGGTTACACGTGTCTCGCTCAAGCAGGATACTTACTCGCCTGAGCGAGATCAGGCCAGAGGCCATGTAGCCAACACAGGGGATTCTCGCTTGAGCGAGAATCCATCTCGCTTAAGCGAGAATACTAGACCATGTACAGAAAGCATGGGAAATTCACAATAAAACATGCCAAAACTCACCCCAAGCAAAATTGATTAAAGTTAATACATCACATACATCATATTAGGCATTTAAAACTTGTCTCAAACCTTCATACTCAATAATATTCATTCCTATTCATTAATCATGTTAAAATTAAACTTATCATCTTCACGCTCATATATATTATATGTATATTTCTATAACAATCATCACATGTTCTCATACACCATCCTTAATAATTACCGATTACCATTCACATTATTTCAATATCTACATGGCAAGGCAAGCATGAGTACTAAACACATACAATAATCACTATCAATTTACTCATGCAATTTGAATGTAAACTCTTCTCCTACCTCGAGGGAAGAGCTGCATTCCTAATGCTCCGATCGTTCCGTCGCCTTTACCCGAAACAATATCTACACCAGCATACATACATATGCATACATACAATCATCCACCATCACAAGGCATTTATTGAAACGCCCTAAATTTCAATAGAGTTAGACCCGGGACAGGGGAAATTTTTCCCAAAATAATCATGAAGAACCGGGTCCAATTATTTAGAAAATACCTGGATCAATAATTAAAAGCCACTCCCATATATGAAGATATGAGAGCCAGGTCCAATGACCAAGAAGAACCGGGTCCAATTAAATAAAGAAAGAGAAAGGAAGGCAAAGGCAATGAAAAGCCGACCAAGAAAGGCAGACAGCGGAAGAACAACAGCGCCTGAGCGAACCACAATACAGCGTGCACTCGCTCAAGCGAGATCCGACTCCGCTTGAGCGAGGCCGACCAACTCGCTCGGGCGAACGCCCCTTCGCTTAGGCGAAGCCGATCCAAAAGCCTTCCAACAACACACACTCGGTATTCGAGACAGCCATTCACTCGGTAATGACTTAGTCCACTCGGTATAAGGGAATTCCAATCACTCGGGAACCACCCCAACATTTACTTCACTCGGCAACCCATAACTTAGTCTCTCAATTCTATCCACAGACTCAATATAAGGATCCACTCGGGAGATAAGGGTTATCCCACTCGGGTTCTATCAAACTACTCGGCATAATTCAACCTCAAGTCACCCGGTAAACATCAACCATTTAGCACTCGGCATATTTGAACTCCATCACTTAGAGGATACATAGGCTTCCTCTCGGCCATAAATCACTCGGTCTAATCATTCATAAACCAACTTATCTTCTGAGTGGTATTCCACTCGGTAACTAATATCATTACCGACCGGTACTCATTCGGCCACATACTCGGTATTCATGCCTATTCTCACTCGGATAATACCTTAACCATTCGTTACTCAGAAATAGCCTACATAGTCAATTCCACTCGGAATGATCCAAACTCCTCAACTCTCAGAGGAATTACCCAATTAGTTCACTCGGACTCATTCCACACTTACACACTCAGAACACATATTACCCTATTCACTCGGAATAGGTTCCCATATTCACTCGGGATACATTCATAATTCATACACTTAGAATATAATCAATCTAAGTCATTACAACAACTCTCCTCTCGGAAGAGGATCACTCGGATTTCCACTCGGATTACTCGAATCATTCCCCACTCGGGGTTTACCCATATTCTCTACTCAGAATCCACAAGAGCTACCAACACACAGAAAGAGTCTCACAGATGAGTCACACTCGGACATGGAGTCACATACATAAGACTCACTCGGAAAAGCATCTAAGCCACTTATATTTCACTCAGGATTCATTAACTTAGAGATATTCATACAACATCATTTCCTAGTCGGTATGAAGCATCAAATCAACATAAATCACTTATGTAGATTTATTCTCTAATTCCAAGTCCGACTACCAATTCAGCAATACACTCGGATAATTTCAACTTATCATTATTCATTCACCGAAACCCATTATCCGATACAAGTACATGGTTTCAATGTAAGCCTATATATATATACAAACATGCACTCAAATTTCCAATAACCCAACTTCAATATATATATATAAAGTGTATTCATTATACAACGTTAATATGAGCCGGCCAAGGCTTTAGTACATTAAATGTACTCGGAACATAAAATTATATACACAGCCTTATTGTAAACACCCAACACTCGGGTTTAAGACCATCACATCATCCAAACTGACCTGCATACACTGAAAAATGGTGTAGGGGTGAGCTTTACATATTAAATGACAGTTACTGACTCGGATTAATCTCTGAATCCACAACATACAAATATATATCGTCAATCAATCAAATATACACACTGCCATTTAAATATGAACAAACACAAACATCTCCAATCGGGTTCTTACCCATTTCACTCGGCTATAAAGCCTAACCTCTTAACAAACAGCTACTCATCCAATCGGATTTCACCTCATATTTATCCCAGCTCTATATCAAACAATATTCATACTCCGAGCCACGCTCACGGAGTCTGCCTGAGCCTAGCTCCAGGACTTAATCATATTCATCATATGTTTCATTATCTGATTGCCGATCGGTAATAGAAGTCCAATGCATTCCAATGGCGAATAGGATGCATACGGTTTCATTCACTCGGCGTCCCACGCCAATGCACTCGGCATTTCATCAAGCGTCTCATTTCACGCTTAGTGCCCCAGGCACTGCCCCGAGTCCAACTCGAGGTCTTTCATCATATTCAACATTAGGACCCCGTCCTCTTCACTCGGGATTATACCCTTGTGGCACCCCGCAAGGTGTTTATATTCAATAACACAATAACACGTATGCATATAAATTCAATTCATATTCATTCGATTGCCCACTCGAAAATCTGCGTTCAACATCATGTGTACTCTGCAATTCCACAACAATCAGATGACTCGGCTTATACCACATCCACTCGGCAATCACTATGCCATCCACTCGGATTTATTGTTTACAGCAAGCACCTATGCTTTTTCATATTACCTTCCACTCGGATTGTCCTCTATCACTCGGACTTATCCTCTATCACTCGGATTTCTCCTTTCCAGTAAGCATTTTATGCTTTCATCCATAAAGCCTACTCGGCATTCATCATAACAGTCCCCATACATGCATTCAGCATACGCATATACATCAATATCAAGCATCTCATGCATACAATCATACCATTACTCACGTAGGGACCAGTAACAAATCACACAATGCACTCAGCATTATCATGACATACATCTCAAGCATCTTAACATAGTCATCACCATAAACATCAACACATATATGGACGGAATTCAACAACATCAAGCAATATATATTCATCATGCATGTCCGGGCTACTACTCACTCGGAAATCAATCAAACAAACACATATTGAATACCACACATCACGATACAAGAGTTTCACCCGGAAAACCCGTCCATAAACTATGCACTTAAGATGCAATAGCTCCCCTTACCTGGAATGACGTTCCAGAAGTCACATGGGCCACTCGGCCCAGCCACAGCAGCACTCTGCTCGGCTTCCAACCATAAGAGAGCCAAACACAGCTTCCTTTGAAGCAGCTCTCCCACCAAGTCAGTGGAGAAACTTCCAAGGCACCACAGACTTCACTCGGCCCAGTAGAGGTTCCAACGCTGCTCCACACTTGAACAGCAACCACCAAGCACGTCTCAAAGCTGTTCCTCACTCGAACAGCACCTAGAGCTAGTCCTCACCATCATGGAGGACAACCAAGCTTCCATGCACCATTCATGCCTTCTTCTTCACACAAACAGCACAGCCTCACACAGTGGATCATCTTCTACAACACCGAGGCACACACACCCACGCTGTAGTAGGCTCCCAAACTGAGCCCATCATATGAAGGAAGAAGAAGAGGAAGACGAAAAGGAAGCACCAGGGAACAGGAAGGGACCTGAACCCAGCCTCCACACACAGCCATACGTTGATTCCTCCACCACAACCACGCTGTTCCACTCGGTCCAACACAGTGTTGAGTGGAGGAAGAAGAAGATGAAGGAGACGAAGGAGAAGAAGAGTCTCCAGAGAGTTTAGAGAGAAGGAAGAGTGTTTCCCTCTTCAAGACATACAACCAACAAGGAAATGAATAATGTGAGAAGGGAAAACGTGGAAGTGAAGCTATATCACCTTACAGCCCCATCAGCGTCCCACTCTCATCATCTCAACATCCCATCCTCATTAATGCAATCCTATCAGCATTAAATGCCAACTCTCACAGCCATCATTGCACTCCACGTGGACAAAGAGAGAGAAAGGGAACCGAACCCAATTGACCACCAAGGCACAAGGGTCATTTACAAGCTTAATATTATTATTATTCCTTAATTAATCTATTTAGCCATCAAATAAACCAATCATAATCCTTAATCTGAAATTTATCACACCCGGTAATTAATTAAAAATCGGGATGTTACATTTATCACTATTCTAAGTAATTAACAATAATTCTTAATGTTTAATACCAAGTCCTAGACTTGTTAAAACACCTATTCACATTCTTTTGTTAGGCTTCAGGAATTCCTTTCCCAAAACCATGATTCTCTAACTCTTAAAGGGCCAATCATACCCAACAACAACATCTCTTTCATCATTCTTAATGCATTTATCATTACTCAAACCATCCACATTCAAATCTATTATCAATCAACTAATTCATATGGCATAAATCATGGACTATCAATTTGTCAGCCAATATGTATATCTCATTGATTCTACCATTTTCACTATCATTCATCATTATTCAAGCCCCTCACAACAATATCATAATCCTTAACACACTTACCAATCTTAGAGCCATTACTCTATTTCCTTGATCTCAAAATCCCTCAACACCAACCATCAATCTTACTCATTTAAAAACTTATTCCAAGGGCCTAAATCATCTTTAGTTATCAATTAAGTCAAAAGTCCCAATTTCCATGCTTAGGGTTTTCCTCTAGTATCATCCAATAACCATTATTAATAACCATCTACCATCATCATAAACAACATTCTTATGTAAAATATCATGGGTTTATACTTAAAATCATTTCTCATAATATCTCTATTTATTTCCCCTAATTCCTAGAGTTAGGGTTTTCACTAAAATCTAACATTCACCATTAATAATCATCATCTTCCATCACCTAACATCACATTTTTGTGTACCCCTCAACATCAACACAAAACATATATTTATCATACCCCACCTTTTGGGTTTTGCCTAAAAATTGTTCCTAATCCATAACCCATGCATACCTACACTCTCCCAACAAATAAAATCATAACCAAAGGCATAAACTCATCATAAATGGTGAGGGACATACCTCCACCCAAGAAAATAAGGTGGTTGCCAAGAGAGGGAGAGAGAGCATGAAAATAGAGTGGGAGAAGGAGAGCTCCAAGGCACCATTATCATCCCCTCCAAGCTTGATGCACAATAAAAATGGGAGGAGAAGAATGCACACCATTTTTCTTTCTTAGGTTTTGAAAGGAAGAGGAAGAAGATGAATAAGGAAGATAGAAGAAGAAGAGAATGGTTTTTGTTTTTAGAGGAAGAAGGCAACGTGAGATATAAAGAAAGAATATGGGTTTTGTGTTTAATTTCATTTCCCTTCATTAAACTTTATCGTTTTATAACATACAGGATCTCAGTTTGGGCTCAATACTTTATCCAAAAATTATTCTAAAGGTATATTTAGATTCCCAATAATATTCTTAACAGCCCTGACCAACGGTATCTCATTCGGAGATACTTGGTCCGACACCCATATTTTAACCGATATAATTTTAGCTCCTAAAATCTCAATAAATTATAAATATCCATAACAAATTCCAATTTAATTATTCCATTATTTTTGGGACACTCATCAACTCATTTATAATTATTTAATATTTATTCCTCATATTTAATCATTTTTATAAAATTTTGGGATGTTTCAAATAAACTCTCACCCTAGATACACCAACACTTACATTTAATCTTAGAACACTTTATGTTCTTGGGATTTACAAGATACAACAAGGAATATACAATTAAAGTGATCAAAAGGACTGAGTGAAACTTATATCAGAAGAGAGTATAACACAATAAATGAAATCTAATAATTTTTCCTTTAAGAGAGCTTGGTTTTATACTTCATCCTCTTACCTTGAACAAACATGACTATTGTTCTTCTTGTAAACCTTTTTTGTTGTGTTAGCAAAAGTAGTACATTATTTTCTCTTTCCAGAAAAGGGCTTCTGATGAAGCATCTTCTAATGTATGATACTCAAGTTAAGTCAAAAAGGACTTGTTGAAGGCTGATAATACTCTAATAATATAATAATAAGAATTTTCATGTGCAAACACTTTGGACTATTAAGGCATGTTGCACCTTGATTTCATATTAAGGTGTACTTGAGTTCATAAAACTAAACTGAATGAGAGTGAATGTGGTTTTCTAACATATGTTGCTACTGATGGCCTTTTATCAATTAAGCTTCTAAGCATGCAATTGCTAGTGATAATCTTGAAAGACAAGGTCTACTTAACTTCAGTTGTTAATAATGATCTTGAATTTACAAGACATTTGGGTTTGCTTAAATGATGATGATTCTTTAAATACTCAGGCTTCTAAACATCGATCATTGTTGATGATCTTGAATAATTACATTTCTTAACTTTGGTTGTTAGTGGTGATCTTGGAATCAAATCTTCTCTGAACCATGTTAGCTGATGACAATCTTGAATAAGCCTTTAAACAAAATCTATTCAAAGGACATTTTGAGTTGAAAAAGCTTGAGATGACATAGGCTTCTTCTAAAGTTGATTTTACTAAATTTGGTTGATCACCTTCCACATACTAGTCCAACTTTAACTACTTCAAGTAAAATTCCTTTGCGTACTCCGAGGCTTGTACTCATATAGTTAAGTCTAAATTAAAACAATTAAATGAATTAAGTTAAATATCATAACAGTTTAGAACTATATCAATCTTTGTCAATATATGTTGAGTGGTTTGTTTTCATTAAAACACATCCAAATGGGATTTTCCTAAAAAGAGATTCCTCTTTATTTTCTTCACATATGCAATTATCCTTTACCTTTAAACTTCATAATATGTAACTTGCTCCATTATTTACAAAAAGAATCTTTTAAGTATATGCAAGTTTGTAAAATACAATTCTTTTTTCTTTGAATTTCACCATTCTTATTGTGTTGCCAAGTTTTCTAAATCTAATCTTAACATTTGCCTCAAGACTTAAAAGATTTCTAAGTTTATCAAGAAAAGTTTGTGTACCACTGGTTTCCCCTTTCCAAGTTTGTTGAGGAAGCGTGCTAAAAAAGAAAAGCACTTTATGTGTTTATATGTTGAAACAGGTTTTGATTATGACAAACAAAGTGTTCAAGAAATCAAGTAACACATCAATTTGAATGATATACATCCAAAAAATAAAAGAATTGATGATCAGGATCAAGAACCATGTAAAATACTATCAAAAAGGAATAAAACATAATTAATTGAAGAGGAACAGCTACAGGAATCGATTCACCACATTGATGAATCGATTCATGTACTTGATCATGGTAAGGAATCGATTCATCAGTTCCAGGAATCGATTCATTCACCTAGGAATCGATTCCCCACTATAGAAATCGATTCATCATGCTGTTTTGGACCTCGAAATTAGTTTATTAATTCAGGTATCAATTCACGCGCTGCTTCTTATGCAAAATTCAACTGGATGAATCAATTCATGCCTTAAATCATGGATGAAATCATGGACGAAATCATGGAATATTTTCAGGCACTATGAATTTTCAGTGACACCATTACGCATTTTATGAAACCTATACACCGAAGGAAATTATTTAATTGCAACTGAAGCTTTCCTAAAGGCTATAAATAGAGAAGAAACTGAAAGGCAGACATACAACAATTGCAAGCAAAATTCCTCTCTGCTTCTTATTCTCATTTATTCCTTGTTGCTCTCTGTTTATATATTTTATAATTCTCTTAAGAGTGAGTGAGTAAAAAATTATTTTGAGTGCCAAAACTTGTATATCCACTCTATTGGAGAGTTACTCTTCTATTTCTTAAACACCAAATTCCTAGAGTTTAGGTTGGGTTTCAACCTTGTAAATTGTGAGATTGAGAGATTGGGTGGGGTGCCCTTATACTTGTGAGAATTGAGTACTTGAGTGTGGAACACTAGGAAGCTGCGATTGCTCAAGGTTTGTATCTCTAATCTCTAATAGTGGAATCCTTCAGGTGGGTTCCTTGAAGGCGAGACGTACACTAGTGTGGTGGAACTCGTTATATCAATTTGCAATTCTCTCTTCCCTACACTCTTTTATAATTGTGTATTTAACTTTCTTGCTTGATTTATTATGTTTATAACTCAGTTGTTAAATTTATTTGAAACAAGTTGTATCAACACTTAGTTGAATATACTTACTATTTTTTAAGTGTTTGTTAACTTATCTTGCATATAACTTGTTATTGCTTGCTATTAATTTTTACCATCTTCATTAAGTATACTTGTTAAAGAATCAATTTCAAAAGCATTCCAAGGAAAATTTTTAATACTCAATTCACCCCTCCCCCTCTTGAGTAATTGAGGCCACTTGGTTAACAAGTGGTATCATAGCTTGACTCTTGGTAGATCAAGCTTAACAACTTCAAGAGAACAAGATGGCCTCTACTTCTTTTAACCTTTTTCCTTAGGGTGGTGCCACAAATAGCCCTTCCACTTTCAATGGTGAGGGTTACGCTTTTTGGAAAGAATGAATGAAAATTTTTGTTCAGTCCATTGATTTGAAAATATGGAATGCTATTGAAAATAGTCCTTTTATACCTATGCATACTGTTGATGGTAGACAAGTTGAAAAACATATGAATGATTGGACTATTAAAGAAGAAAAGAAAGTACAATGTAATTATAAAGCTAAAAATCTTATTACTCTTGCATTAGGGCCTGATGAATTTTTTAGAATAGTAACATGTAAATCTGCTAAAGAAATATGGGATACTCTTCAAATTACTCATGAAGGAACTAGTGATGTTAAAGACTCTAAAATTAGTACCTTGACTAGTCAATATGAAAGCTTTAGAATGAATTCCGGTGAAACTATTTTAGAACTTCAAAAGAGATTTACTTTGATTAGTAATCATCTTATTACTCTTGGTAAATCTTACACTAACAAGGAGCTCATCGATAAAGTTCTAAAAAGTCTTATTAGGGAATAACAACCTCTTGTTACTGCCATCAAGCAATCTCCCAACACAAATGAGATGTCTCTTGCTACACTATTTGGTAAGCTTCAAGAACAAGAGCAAGAACTAAAAGATTTGAAAATTACGGAAGAAGAAAAAAAGTCCTCCAAGAAAAAGGGGCTAGCTCTCAAGGCCACTTCAATCGTGAGGATGAATCCAAAAGTGACCTAGATGATGATGATGAGTTAGGCCTATTTGTGAAGCATTTTGGAAAATTTATGAGAAACAAATGATTCCAAAAGAACTTCACTTCCAAAGGTAAGAAATATACTCCTAAAGATAATAATTCTTCACCTACTTGTTTTGAATGTGGTAAGGAAGGACACTTCAAGGCAGATTGTCCAAATCTTAAAAATAAAAACAAAAATTGAAAAAGAAAGAGAAGAGCATACATAGCATGGGATGAAATGATGTAAGTAGCTCAGACGAATCAGAAAACGAAGAAGCCAACCTTTTCTTTATGGCTAACCATCAAAATGAAGAGAATGAGGTAAGCTTCCATAACTTAGATAAAGATGAATTACTTGATGCCTTTGAATAATTATATGACAAATTTGTTAAACTTTCAAATAAGTATAAGTTATCATGAAAAACAATTGACACTCTTGAAATGCATCTTGTAGAACTCGGTAAAGAAAATAAAATTTTGAAAAAGGAAGTTATTAATATTCAAGCATGCTCTAAAGATAAACCTTGTAAATTCTTCAAGAAATGTGATGTATTGGAAAAGAAAGTTTTTGACTTAAACAAAACTCTTGAAAAGTTCACCAATGGGAGAGACAATTTAAATGCTTTACTTGGAAAACAATGTTGCATGTTTGATAAAACTGGATTAGGATTCAACTCAGGACCTAATACTTATAAGAAAGAGAAACATTACAAGAATTTTTTTGTACCACCTAGTAAATCATCTTTACCTTTTATGAAATGCAATCATTGTGGTCTCAAAGTACATAATGCCTCTAATTGTTATGTTAGAAAATTAGGACCAAAGGTTGTGAAGAAAGTATAGGTTCCTAAGGGAACATTACCGCAAACTAACCTACACGAACCCAACATAAAATGGGTACCAAGATCACTAACTTGATTTATTTTGTAAGTATATTTTAAAACAAGCAACACTCATTGGTACTTGGATAGTGGGTATTCTAAGCACATGACGGGAAACAAAAGTAAGTTTATATCATTCACTCCCTGAAATAAAGGATTTGTTACTAAGGGAAGAATTCTTGGAATAGGAAATATTGGTAAAAACTCTTCCACCTTTATAAATGATGTATTATATGTTGAAGGACTCAAACATAACTTGCTTAGCATTAGCCAATTATGTGGTAAAGGATATAAAATTGTATTTGAATCAAACTGTTGCATAATTGAAAATAAGCTAAACAAGGAAGTAAAATTCGTTGATCAAAGAGTCGATAACATATACATGATTAACCTAGATTGTCTTGCTTGTGCAATGCTTCATAACTAAAAAGGATGAATCATGGCTATGGCAATCGTTCATATTTATATAGACCATTTAAACAAACTTGTTTCAAAAGACTTAGTAATTGGTTTACCAAAATTAAAATTTGAAAATAAATTTTGTGAAGCATGTCAAAAAGGAAAACAAGTAAAGGTCTCTTTTCAAGCAAAAAATGTTGTTTCAACAAATAGACCTTTACAACTTTTGCACATGGATTATTTTGACCTTCAAAAGTTAAAAGTTTTGGTGGAAACTATTACGGTCTTGTGATTATGGATGATTACTCTAGATATACAGGGACATTTTTTCTTACTCACAAACATGAAGCATATCATGTATTTAAGAAACTTGCTAAGATTATCCAAAATGAACGAAATTTGAAAATCGCATCCATTCGAACCGATCATGGGGCAGAATTTGAAAATCAACCTTTCAAAAAGTTTTGTGAAAAATTTGGCATTGAACATAATTTTTCGGCTCCTAGAACTCCACAATAAAATGGAGTTGTTGAAAGGAAAAATTGATCTTAAGTGGAGCTCGCAAGAACTATGTTGAATGAAAGTAATATTACAAAACATTTTTTGGCCGATGCGGTAAATACCGCTTGTCACGTAATGAATAGAAGTTTGATAAGGCCTATCTTAAAGAAAATCCCCTATGAGCTTTATAAAGGTACAAAACCTAACATTTCTTATTTTCACGTATTTGGATGCAAATGTTTTGTTTTAAACAATGGAAAGGATAATCTTGGGAAATTTGATGCAAAATCTGATGAGGTAATATTTCTATGTTATTCATCTACTAGCAAAGTATATCGACTCTTTAACAAACGAACTTGTACTATTGAAGAGTCCATTCATGTCAAATTTGATGAACTTAACCAAAATCCTCTGAGAAAGGAAGTTGATGATCTTGTAGGTACCTTCCAAGAGATGAACTTGGATGATAAAGAATAAGTCAACAATGAAGAAGATACAACCTAAAATGAGGAACCTCAACAAAAAGAGTGGATCACCTCAAAGGACCATCCTTTGGACAACGTTATAGGTGAAATAACCAAAGGTGTAAGTACCCGTAATGGCATTAGAAATGCATGTAATCACTTAGCCTTTGTATCTCAAATTGAACCTAAAAATATTGATGAGGCTATTATTGATGAACATTAGATGTTGGCTATGCAAGAAAAATTAAATCAATTTGAAAGAAACCAAGTTTGGGAACTTGTACCAAGACCCAATGATCATCAAATAATAGGTACTAAATGGGCTTTCAGAAATAAACTTGATGAAAATGGAATAATAACTAGAAACAAAGCTAGGCTAGTTTCTAAAGGATATAATCAAGAAGAAAGAATAGATTATGAAGAAGCTTATGCTCCCGTAACTAGACTAAAAGCAATTAGACTGCTGTTAGCTTTTCCTTGTTGCATGGATTTTAAATTGTATCAAATGGATGTCAAAAGTGCTTTTCTAAACGGTTATATTCAAGAAGAATTTTATGTAGATCAACCTCCCAGTTTTGAAAATCATAAATTTCCAAACCATGTTTTTAAATTAAGAAAAGCTTTGTATGGCTTGAAACAAGCTCCAAGAGCTTGGTATGAAAGACTCAGTAAATTTCTTTTAGAAAACAATTTTTAAAGAGGAAAGGTTGATACTACACTACTTATAAAACACAAAACAATAACATCCTCTTGGTACAAGTTTATGTCGATGATATAATATTTGGTGCCACTAATGAACTTCTTCGCAAAGAGTTTTCCAAGATCATGCAGGATGAGTTTGAAATGTCCATGATGGGAGAACTTACATTCTTCCTTGGACTACAAATCAAGCAAACCAAAGAAGGGACGTTCATAAGTCAATCAAAATATTGTAAAGAACTTCTCAAAAGGTTTGAAATGGACAAGGCTAATAAAATATCAACACCTATGAGCACATCATGCTACCTAGACAAAGATGAGAAGGGTAAGGATGTTGAGATCACAAAATACTGAGGTATGATCGGATCCTTACTTTACTTAACTGCTAGTAGGCCTGACATCATGTTTGCTATATGCATGTGTGTGAGATTTCAAGCACGTCTCAAAGAATCTCATTTAACTGCTGTTAAAAGAATTCTAAAATATCTTGTAGGGACACAAAATGTTGGTTTATGGCACCCTAAAGGTGCTGAATATACTTTGATTGGTTATTCTGATTCTGATTTTGCTGGTTGTAAATTAGATCGAAAAAGTACCAGTGGTACTTGTCACTTACTTGGTAATTCTCTTATATCTTGGCATAGCAAGAAACAAGTCAGTGTTGCTTTATCAACAGCTGAGGTAGAATATGTCGCAGTTGGGAGCTGTTGTGCTTAAATCCTATGGATGAGACAACAACTTCTTGATTTTGGTGTTGTCTTAGATCAAATACCCATTAAGTGCGACAACACTAGCGCGATCAACATCTCTAAAAATCCGGTGATGCACTCAAGGACTAAACACATAGAAATCCGTCACCATTTTATAAGAGATCATGTTTTAAAAGGAGATTGCATTCTTGAATATGTTGACACCTCCAAACAATTGGCAGATATTTTTACAAAACCCCTCGCTAAAGAGCAGTTTACAAATATTAAGAGGGAGTTGGGAATTTTAGAAATCTCAAATTACGATTAAAATTCACTAATCATTTTTCTGAATTCATTTTTGAAATAATTTTTGAAAAATTCTTTAAACAAAGTAGTTTTTAAATATTTTTGAAAAATATATCTTTGGATACATATTCTTAAAATATTATTTGACAAAATAATTTTTTTAAATCATTGATAATATCTCTTAAAAGAGATTTGATTGAACCAGAATTTTTGAGAAATGATCCTTAATATTAGATCTTTAAAGATATTGTTTAAATATTTTAGGATATACTTAGAATTGTTTCTCAATCTTTAATAATATATTTGATTAATCTTAATTTTTTAAGATAATATCCTTGATAACCACTCTTGAAATATTTGATTTTTTAAAGGATTATTTTACAAATCTCATAATTATCTTTCTTAATCTTACCTCAAATAAATTTGTAAGATCAGAAAAAGGATCTCCAAGCATATCTCGTGTACTTTCTTGGAAACGTCGGCTATTTGAATTCAAATCTTGCATAATTCAAGATTCCTTATCATGTGATCTTTCCCTTCACCTAAGCAAGCATGTGATGATTCATTGTCCTTTGTTTCCTATCTCTTTGAAGCACTCTACACAAAGCTTAAAGAATCCCTTTCACGTGAACCCCATTTAACGCATATCAGGAAGCAAAATCAGCTAAATGAATCGATTCAAGCCATAGCTGAATCAATTCACACGAGCTCCTGCACTAACATTTCACACTTCCAGTAAAATGAATCAATTCATACTTACTTACCTCTATAAATAAGTGCCTGATTCATGTTTATAATGCATCACTCTTTACTCTCTTGCTCATTCTTTCCTTTTAAAATCCATATCATCTCCTAAATCCTTCTCTTCTAAACACCTTCCAAATCCATATTATCTTCAAAAAAAAATCATGGCTTCCTCATCTACAAATCCAAGAAGAAAAAGAAGAGCTGACATTGTTGGGTCCTCTGCTCCATAAGCTACTGATTTATCTCTCCTATTTGATACCCAAAAGGAATTAACAAGGTATATTGAGAAGTTCTCTGAAAAATCTCTTGTACCTCCACACTAGCTTGACATTCCACTCTTCCATGATAATGGATTCTTCTTCTTCGAAATTCTTCAACAATAACGTCTTGTTGAATTTGTTGCTCTTTAAGAAACTTTCATTTATCCTGAACTCATTTGAGCCTTCTACTCTACTCTATGAATTTCCAATGGTCGTCAAATAGCCAAGGTGAAAGGAGTCACCATTCATCTTGATGATCATATTCTTCACTTGGTTGGTAAGCTCCCATTGAGTAATGCTGAATTTATTGGAAAGAAACCCGCTCCCGAATGGAACTATAATCCATTAGAAGTAAGAGCCTTTCTAAGCTTATCCTCTTCATCAACAAGCACTGTCGAAGAAATAGATATAAAGCACCGTCTAATCCACTACTGCTTGGTGAAAATACTCCTCCCAAAAGGCAGTAACAATTCAAGGGTAAGTGAAACCCAAATCCTTCTTCTGTGGGCAATGTTGTACCAAAAGGAAATCAACTGGATTGGACTAATAAAACAACATATGTTTGACACCCAAAAACTCACTCGCCTCCCTTATGCTACTTTGATCACCAAACTTCTTCGCCACTTTCAAGTTGATCTTTCAAATGAAGTGAAGGAGTTGGTTGGTTCAAAAAGACTAATTGGTGGTCAACATCTCACCAAAATGGGCTGGACCTATAGGAATGAAGAATGGCATTATTCTCCTGAAAATGCACTCAGTGAAGATGAAGAACCTGTTGGATAGCAAGCACCCGCTCCACAAGCTGCACCATCAACTGAGGAGTTATTTACTAGACTCACTCAACACATCGATAATCGCTTTGATGTTGTTGAACAACGATTTGATCGTTTGGAGATTAATATGAATGAGTGTTATGAAGACTTAGCTCAACAAGTTGCCGCCCTTCGTTTCTTTCAGCCATAAAATAATTTTATGTAGTTTATTTCAATTTCATGGTTGATATTTTATGTACTTTTGTTTTCTCTCAGTTAAATAAAATCTCTTATATTTTAATGATGCCAAAGGGGGAGAGATCTTACTGCTTATTTATATTTGATTTAGGGGGAGAGAAAAGTAGTATATTATTAAGGGGGATATTATTTAATCACTTATTTAATCACATTACTAAGAGGGAGATAATATGTTATCTTTAACAAGTGGTATTCTTCTTCAAAATGACTTTGTATAACTCTACATTAACAAGTGGTATATAACAAGTGGTATATAAATGCATTTGAAAGGGGGAGTTTAGTTTGCCAAAAATCTTGAATTTTTAAACTGTTATGAGACTAACACCCCAAGAGATGAACATTTGCTGTCATCATTAAAAAGAAGGAGAATGTATTTATATGTTGACACGGGTTTTGATAATGACAACAACAAATGAAGAATCAAGATCAAACATATATAATTATGGACAAATTATATATGTTTGATGATGTAAATTTGATGAATTCCAAAGAATTGATTCAAGGCAATTACAAAGGATTAAAACAAGAGAAAAATGTTCATCAAAGTGACTAAGGATCAAAGGAACCAAGCTTCATGCAACCACGTATCAGATTGGGTGAAAAAAAGTATCAAAAATCATGCGACAGGTGCATAAATCGATTCATACAGCAATGCATGGCCATATGAATCGATTCACACGTTAAACAGGGCTGGAAATTACAATTCAAAATTCTTGAATCGATTCATGGTGAAGCTGAATCGATTCACATGAGATTTTTGTGTTTAAATGTTGAAACAGGTTTTGATAATGACAAACGTGAAGACTAAGGCAAAGACTCCTAAAGGAAGAAAGGATATTACCATAAAGCCAATATGATGAATTTGCAACACATGAATACAAGCCATATGCAACATTAATTGTCATGATCAAAAAGGGGGAGAATGAAGTTGCATATGTAAGTATGTAAAGTAGTTTTGATGAATGACAAAGTATTCATGATGATGATGGAATGGCGAAGGTTCAGAAACAAGAAGGTTCAAGCACAAAGACAATGGCTAAGAACAAAGAGATGAAGATGCCTTACAAAGAGTTAAAGAAACATGAGCTATGGAAGACAAGGTTGATGACATGAACTAAATCATGAAGAACAAGCTCATAAGTTGAAGAAGAATCAAGGAAACAAGCATGAGGATCAAAGGTATAAGCCATGGGTCAATACATATTAAGAACATATCAAAGACCTTGAAGAAGTACATGTGCTAATCGATTAAACCATTGCCATAATCGATTACATAGGTTCTGGAATGAACATAATCGATTATAGATAAAAGGCTAATCGATTACCAATTGAAAAGGTTGAAGACTGAGCATCAGGTATTTGGAATAATCGATTACAAGGAAGAATCTAATCGATTACTGAGCTTCTGTTTTGTCCATAATCGATTGCACAAGTACCTAATCGATTACCATGCTGCGAGACACAATTAAGAGCATCAGGTATCATCCAATAATCGATTACAAGGAAAGGCATAATCGATTAGAAGGGTTCTGTTTCATAGCTAATCGATTACAATGTAAATGCTAATCGATTACCTGCTGCATAATACTGAAGATTTCAAAAGCTAATCGATTACAGCTCGAAGGCTAATCGATTACCATAGTTTCAGAACGTGGGAAAATGCTTTTAAGTGGAACTCCAGCTCATTTCTTCACTCCCACTTTATGCCCATGCTAAGGTATCCGTTGGAAACATTTGTGCAACGGCTAAGAGCTCCCAAATGGCTATAAATGAAGCATGGATTCAAGCAAGAGAAGAGTGCACAAGTAGGGAGAGACCAAGGCATAACACAAGGCAATCAATATTCTTCTTCTAGAGGTCTGCTAATTTAATTTCTCTTGTATATTCTGCAACTCTTATTTCTAAACTTGCATATTGCTTAAGAGTTGTTAGATTGTGAGTTTTAATTTGCATATCCTCTCTTGTTGAGAGTTAGAATTGGTGAGAGCTTTCATTTATGTATCTACTCTATTGAGAGAGTTAATTTCTTGTAAACCAAACACTAAAACACCAAGGTTTTTCACTCTAGGTTGAGTGGTCACAAAGGTTGGGGTTCAACCTTTGGGTATTGAGAGATTGTGAGATTGGGTGGGTTGCCCTTTGCTTGTGAGGATTGAGTTCTTGAGTGTGGGACACTAGGAAGCTGCAATTGCTCAAAGCTTGTATCTCAAATCTTCAATAGTGGAATCCTTCAAGTGGGTTGCTTGAAGGCGAGACGTACACCGGGTTGGTGGAACTCGTTAAATTTGGTTTGCATTTCTCTCTACCTTGAACTCTTTATACAACTGCGCACATAAACTATTTGTTGAAATGCATGAGCTGAATGTTTAAATCAAAGTTGTTGTTCAAATAGAATACTTAACTCTGCATGCCAAGTGTTTGATAATTTGCTTGAATCAATATTTGGTAAAGTTCTTAAAAACTGAAATTTGCTTTAACTTGCCAAGTATCTAGATCATTGTTCCCTATCAACTCTTGTGTGATACTTACTTAATTGCCTTCACTTATTTCATGCACACAAGCTGTTTGATATATTGAATAAGCTGAACCCTTATAGGAAACATCACATTATTTGTGAAATAAATCTATGCACTCCAACTGATTGATAAATTGTTTAAACCAATAACTTGCCTTGTTTATCACACTTAAAGCTAAATATTGTCATTGCACATCAAGTGTGTCATAGTGTGATATGTGCATAAAAGTTGTTGTCTCTTCATCATTGCATCATTTGTATATTACTAACCATTTCCAAGGGGATTCCGCGCGAAAATTTGAAACACTCAATTCACCCCCCCTCTTGAGCGTTGAGGCCTTGGCTAATAATTTTTGCCCAGGAAACTTAATTTTAAAAGCTTGAATAGATTCATTAAGGCTCTGAATCGATTCATATGTCTGGCAGTGTGAAAATTTACGCAGTGAATCCATTCATTTGTATTTTGAATTTTGATGCGCAAATACACTAAGTGAATCTATTCATTTTGGAAATGAATCTATTTATTAAGTTCAAATTTGAATTTCAAATTTGAATTTGAAAGAAACAGCTTTGCACAAATCACGGAAACATTACAAGAATCAAGCCAGAAAACAAGGATCACTAAGCAGACATCCATTATTGGAATCATGGATCATGGAAGACAAACTTTGCATAAATCATGGATCGGTGGGAATTTTAATTGAAAGCTTTGCCTTTTGGAATGCTATAAATAGAGAGAGCATGTGAAGGATTGATTCAACCAAGTTCAAGCAGCAAGCATTTCTCTCTTAAGCTTTCTTATCTCTCGTTGCTTTCTGTTCTTTTATTTTATAATTTTCTTAAGAGCTTAATTAGTGAGCAAAATTCTTTGAGTGCTAAAATTTGTATATCCACTCTAGGGTTTCAACCTTGTAAAATTGTGAGATTGAGAGATTGGTGGGGTGCCCTTGTACTTGTGAGAATTGAGTTCTTGAGTGTGGTACACTAGGAAGCTGTAATTGCTTAAAGTTTGTATCTCTAATCTCCAATAGTGGAAATCCTTCAAGCTGGTTGTTGATGATGGATTAAATTCTTTTGGCAAGCACACCAATCATTAAATTTGTAATATATTTGATCGTCCCATAGGGATTGAGGTAATTACCATAACCTAGGACTAGTACAAGCTGAACCAAAACACAAGAAGATAGAATTCATTCTATTTATGCTTTTCTATTATTTTTATGTTTTTGTAATTTCAAAAATAATACAAAAGGTAAAGTGTAATTGATGGAAGATAGGTTAGGATTGCTTCAACTCACAATTTCATCAAGAAACATGCAATTAAGGTTCAATCAAGCTTCAAATTCAAAAGGACAATTCACAGATGGTTAATCCTTAATTCCTTAGGTAATTAACACTAATTCCTAAGCATTAAACCCTAATCCCTTAGGTGTTCAATGACAGAGAAATCTAATACGAAATTGGGGATTGAACCCTAACTATTCACCTAATTACTAGGCCTAAATTAGTTAGGAAGCTAGAAGTTACCTAAGCTTTCAACCATGATTCCTCACTGGTGAAATTCTTCAATTAGGTCTGGATTTGTCAATCCAGCAGTGTAGATCCATTTCTCAGCTTGTTCTCCTCATGCTTCAGAAGATAATTTCCTCAATGCAGATTCAAGATTCCATTAGAAGCTTCAGCAATCCCAACCATAGGAGTTTAGCAACCCATGGAAGTGGTTTCAGAAGAAAGAACGTGGAGAGCCATGGAAGAGAGAGTTTAGAGAGGGAAAATGTTTAGAGAGAGATTAAAAATCAGAAAATGAATTGTGTTATTGCTTCCTTTTTTTGTCTTCCAGAGTATTTATAAATATATATAGCTACGGCAAAACTAACTAACTAACTCTAATTAATTACAAAGGAATACGCTTAACAGTAAAAAAAAAGAAATTAATTAAATAATTACAAGGGACTGACTAATTATAAAAATAATTAAATTACTAAAATACAAACATAGTCGGCAACTAATAAAGTAATTAAAGGTAACCACTACAGCAATTCACGTTGAAGGAGAATAATAAACTGGGCAAACAGACACCACGCTTGAGCGTGATCTATGCACGCTTGAGCATGATACGTTAAATTGATGCATGCAGGGTGACCTTACGCTTGAAGGCGATCGTGTCCGCTTGAGCGTGATGCATTATTCGCTTGAGCATGATGAATTTAACCTTGATGCATGTTGTGACTTTTACGTGAATTGCATGTTTACTTCACGCTTAAGCGTAGAGCTCTCTCGCTTGAGTGTGATGACTTCGCTTAAGCGTGACCCTTATTCGCTTGAGCGAAGTACATTACATCTTACTGGATCTATGTGTACATATGCTAGGATTCCAACGTATATACGTTGGATGTCCTGCACCTGATCCTGCAAAATACAACATATAAATGTCTAGCGTATGTACGCTGGCTTTCTAGCGTATGTACGCTAGGTTAATGAATCTATCAAATAAATATATTTCTTTATGTACTTATCTTTTTAACCATTTTCTTGCACAATTTAAATATATTTGAATTAAATAATTAAAACAAGAAATAATGACAATTTATTACATAATAATGTCAAACTCAACAATATTTAATGGATTAAGTTAAATTAAAGATGAATTTATTAAGTCTTTTCAAGACTTATCAGTTGCTTGAAGGCGAGACGTACACCAGTGTGGTGGAACTTGTATATATCGGTTTGCAAATCTCTCTTCCCTAAACTCTTTTAAATTTGTGCATTTAAATTGCTTGCATAATTTATTGTGTTTATAACTTGGTTGTTAAATTTATTTGAAACAAATTACTTTATTCCTTAAGTGAATTTACTTGGCATAAATTAAGTGTTTGTTGACTTGCTTTGTGTATAAGTTGTTATTACTTGTGATTTAATTTACCATTTTCATTAAGAATATTTGTTAAAGAATCAATTTCAAAAGCATTCCAAAGAAAATCTTTAATACTCAATTCACCCCCCCCCCCCTCTTGAGTAATTGAGGTTACTTGGTTAACAGAAACTATTATGGTCTTATGATTGTGGATGACTATTCTAGATATACATGGACATTATTTCTTACTCATAAAAATGAAGCATATCATGCATTTAAGAAACTTGCTAAGATTATCCAAAATGATCAAAATTTGAAAATCGCATCCATTAGAACTGATCATGGGGGAGAATTTGAAAATCAACCTTTCGAAAAGTTTTGTGAAAAATTTGGCATTGAACATAATTTTTTAGCTCCTAGAACTCCACAAAAAAATGGAGTAGTTGAAAGGAAAAATCGATCTTTAGCAAAGCTCACAAGAACTATGTTAAATGACAACAATATTGTGAAACATTTTTGGGCCGATGCGATAAATACCGCTTGTCATGTTATGAATAGATGTTTAATAAGGCCTATTTTAAAGAAAACCCCCTATGAACTGTATAAAGGTAGAAAACCAAATATTTCTTATTTTCAAGTATTTAGATGAAAATGTTTTGTGTTAAACAATGGAAAGGATAATCTGGGGAAGTTTGATGCAAAATCTGATGAGGCAATATTTCTTAGTTATTCATCAACTAGCAAAGCATATCGACTCTTTAATAAATGAACTTGTACTATTGAAGAGTCCATTCATGTTAAATTTGATGAAATTAACCAAATTCCTCCAAGAAAGGAAATTGTTGATGATCTTGTAGGTACCTTCCAAGAGATGACATTGGACAACAAAGAAAAAGAAGAAGTCAACAATGAAGGAGAAGAAACCCCAAATGAGGAACCGCAATAAAAAGAGTGGATCACCTCAAAAGATCATCCTTTGGACAACATTATAGGTTAAATAACAAAGGGTGTAAGTACTCATAATGCTATTAGAAGTGCTTGTAATAATCATTTAGCCTTTGTCTCTCAAATTGAACCTAAAACCATTAATAAGGCTATTATTGATGAACATTGGATGTTGGCTATGCAAGAAGAGTTAAATCAATTTGAAAGAAACCAAGTTTGGGAACTTATGCCAAGACCCAATGATCACCAAGTAATAGGCACTAAATGGATTTTTAGGAATAAACTTGATGAAAATGGAATTATAACTAGAAATAAAGCTAGGCTAGTTGCTAAAGGTTATAATCAAGAAGAAAGAATAGATTATAAAGAAACGTATGCTCCCATTGCTAGACTAGAAGCAATTAGGATGTTGTTAGCTTTTCCATGTTGTATGGACTTTAAACTTTACCAAATGGATGTCAAGAGTGTCTTTCTAAATGAATACATTCAAGAACAAGTATATGTAGATCAACCTCCTGGTTTTGATAATTACAAATTTCCAAATCATGTTTTCAAATTGAGAAAAGCTTTGTATGGTTTAAAACAAGCTCCAAGAGCTTCGTATGAAAGACTAAGTAAATTTCTCTTAGAAAATGATTTTGAAAGAGGAAAGGTTGATACTTCACTATTTATAAAGCATAAAAATAGGGACATTCTTTTGGTTCAAGTTTATGTCGATGACATTATATTTGGTGCCACTAATGAACTTCTCTGCAAAGAGTTTGCCAAGATTATGCAGGATGAATTTGAAATGTCTATGATGGGAGAACTCACCTTCTTCCTTGGACTACAAATCAAGCAAACTAAAGAAGGGACTTTTATTAGTCAGTCCAAATATTGTAAAGAACTCCTTAAAAGATTCGAAATAGACAAGGCTAATGAGATAGCAACACCCATGAGCACATCATGCCACCTAGACAAAGATGAAAAAGGTAAGAATGTTGAGATCACAAAATACCGAGGTATGATCAGATCCTTACTTTACTTAACTTCTAGTAGGCAAGACATAATGTTTGTTGTGTGCATGTGGGCTAGATTCCAAGCTTGTCCCATAGAATCACACTTCACTGTCGTTAAAAGAATTAAGAAATATTTTATGGGTACTCAAAATGTTGGTTTATGGTACCCTAAAGGTGTCAAATGTACTTTGATTGGTTATTCTAATTCTGATTTTGCTGGTTGTAAATTAGATCGAAAAAGTACCAGTGGTACGTGTCACTTACTTGGTAATTCTCTTGTATCTTGGCATAGTAAGAAATAAGTCAACGTCACTTTATCAATAGCTAAAGCAGAATATATCATAGCTGGGAGTTGTTGTGCTCAAATCCTATGGATGAGATAACAACTTCTTAATTTTGGTGTTATCTTAGATCAAATACCTATTAAGTGTGACAACGCTAGTGCGATCAACATTTCTAAAAATCCAGTAATGCACTCAAGAACCAAACACATTGAAATCCATCATCATTTTATACGAGATCACGTCTTAAAAGGGGATTGCATTCTTGAATATGGTGAAACTTCTAAACAATTAGCAGATATTTTTACTAAACCCCTTGCTAAAGAACAGTTTATTAATATTAGACGAGAATTAGGAATTTTGGAAATTTCAAACTATGTTTAAAATTGGTTTCAATCAATTATCACAAAATCTTCTTAAAGATATTAATTTTTGAATATATTCTTTAGTTAGATTCTGATAATATATATTTGAAATCATTTTAAATAATTGACAATTTTTCTTATCTATTTAAATCCTTGACCAAATATATTTTATCTTAAAAGGATTTTGATTTGCAATGAATATTGTTTCTTAAATTTGTAATCACAAAATTGATTTATTGAAACAAATAGAAGTCTTCGAAAGAATCATAGTATCTTTTGGCATCATGCATGGTCTGAATCAATGTGTTTTCCCCAAGTCATGTGATAATCTTGATTTCCTATGTACTTCACATGAATTTTAAGCACAATAAGACAAATCTTCAACTTCCTATACATCAGATTCCTTTTCTCGTGACCAAGTAGCACTAGGAGCATGTAAAACACAAAGGATGAATCGATTCCCATGAAGGTGAATCGATTCCCTCGTGAAATCAGCACCCAGGATCCCCAATTTTTTCACATGAATCGATTCCCCAACTAGTGAATCGATTCCCACGCTGATTCTCCTATATATATGGGCTCAAAGATCACATTTCCTTCATACCTTCCATATCACCTCATATTCTCATTTTTACTTTCTTAAAAACCTATCTGTTTCTTCTCCTTTCTTTCTAAAAATTCATGGCTTTTTCATCCCACTCTAGAAAGAAAAAAAAGGGTGATGTTGTTGGGTCTTCATCCTCTCAACCTACTGACGTCTCCAGATTATTTGATAATCAACGCCAACTTGAGAAGTATCTTGAAAAATACTCTGAAAAACTTCTCATACCTGCTCACTGGCTTGATGTCCCACTCTTTGAAGAACATGATTTTACGGTATTAAATGTTCTTAGGCAACAAAATCTGGTAGAATTTGTTACACTTGAAGAAGACTTCATATACCCCGAGATGATTCAAGCCTTCTACTCAACATTAAGAATCTTGAATGGGTGATGCATTGCAAAAATCAGAGAAGTAACTATTCCTCTTGATGATAATGTTCTTCACTTGGTTGGAAAACTTCCAATCAATAACGTTGATTTCTTTAGACGGGCATATAATTCTATTGATGCTCGTGCCTTCCTCAATCTATCTTCTATTTCGAAAAGCACTGTTAGGCAATTAAACATTGATCATCGTCTTCTCCATTATTGCTTGGTTAAGATCATTCTTCCTAAGAGATCCAATAATGATAGAGTCAGTGAAACCCAAACTTTTATTCTTTGGGCTATGCTTCATGAAAAGGAAATTAATTGGATCAAGCTTATTCGAAACCACATGATTGATTCCAAGACTCTCACTAAACTCCATTATGTTGTCCTAATCACCAAGCTCCTCGAGCACTTCAACGTCGACCTTTCAAATGAGGTGAAAGAAATAGTTAGTCACAAAGGTAAAATTAGAGGCACTCATCTCTCCAAAATGGGTTGGTATAACCAAGATGACGCTTGGCAATACTCACCCCCACATGCACAAAATAATGATGATAATGAAGATCAACCTCAAGAACAAGCACCTTCTCCACCCGCTACAGATTTTAATGATGCTTTCTTCAATAGGTTAACCTCTCATATTGACACTTGCTTTGATGCTATGAGTGCTCGTTTTGACACTACGGGGACCAACATGAATGCATGCTTTGATCAAGTGGAGAATACTATGAATGCTCGATATGATGACTTATCCCAATAAATCTCCAACATTAGATTTTTTAATCCTTAAAGTTCATGATATGAGTATGTTTTTCCTTGATTTGTGTACTCTTTTTTAATCTCTTAATGAAATATCTTCTTATGAATATCTTGTTCTTTATTTTTTATGATGTCAAAGGGGGAGAAAATATCTAAAATCAACATCTATATCTATCCTTGTTAAAATCAACAATTATTCACCGTATGATTAAGGGGGAGTATTATCCATTGCATGATTAAGGGGGAGGATTATAAGTAATATTTTTTCTATAACAAGTGGTATATTTGTAAAAAGTATAAATAACAATTGGTATCTAATCATGTTTGTAATGGGGAGTTTCCTATGCATTAAATTATAACTGTCATGAGACTAACACCCCAAGAGATGAACATTTGTTGTCATCATCAAAAAGGGGGAGAATGTGTTTATATGTTGAAACAGGTTTTGATTATGATAAAGTGTTCAAGAAATCAAGCAACACATCAATTTGAATGATATACATCCAAAAAATAAAAGAATTAATGATCAGGATCAAGAACCATGCAAAATACTATCAAAAAGGAACAAAATGCAATTAATTGAAGAGGAACAGCTACAAGAATCGATTCATCACATTGAGGAATCGATTCATGCACTTGATCATGGCCAGGAATCGATTCATCAGTTCCAAGAATCGATTCATTCACCTAGGAATCGATTCCCCGCTATAGGAATCGATTCATCACACTATTTTAGACCTTGAAATGAGTTTATTAATTCAGGAATCAATTCACGTGCTGCTTCTGATGCAAAATTCAACTGGATGAATCAATTCATGCCTTAAATCATGGATGAAATCATGGACGCAATCATGGAATGTTTTCAGGCACTACGAATTTTCAGCGACACCATTACGCGTTTTATGAAACCACTACGCCGAAGGAAATTATTAAATTACAACAGAAGCTTTCCTGAAGGCTATAAATAGAGAAGGAACTGAAAGGCAGACATACAACAATTGTAAGCAAAATTCCTCTTTACTTCTTATTCTCATTTATTCCTCGTTGCTTTCTGTTTATATATTTTACAATTCTCTTAAGAGTGAGTGAGTGAAAAATTATTTTGAGTGCCAAAACTTGTATATCCACTCTATTGGAGAATTACTCTTGTATTTCTTAAACTCCAAATTCCTAGAGTTTAGGTTGGGTTTCAACCTTGTAAATTGTGAGATTGAGAGATTGGGTGGGGTGCCCTTGTACTTGTGAGAATTGAGTTCTTAAGTGTGAGACACTAGGAAGCTGTGATTGCTCAAAGTTTGTATCTCTAATCTTCAATAGTGGAATCCTTCAAGTGGGTTGCTTGAAGTCGAGACGTACACCGGTGTGGTGGAACTCGTTATATCGGTTTGCAATTCTCTCTTCCCTACACTTTTTTATAATTGTGTATTTAAATTGCTTGCTTGATTTATTGTGTTTATAACTCGGTTGTTAAATTTATTTGAAACAAGTTGTATTAACACTTAGTTAAATATACTTACTATTTATTAAGTGTTTGTTAACTTATCTTGCATATAACTTGTTATTGCTTGCTATTAATTTTTACGATCTTCATTAAGTATACTTGTTAAAAAATCAATTTCAAAAGCATTCCAAGGAAAATTTTTAATACTCAATTCACCCCCCTTCTTGAGTAATGAACTTGGTTAACACTTTCAACCTCTCAACTTCTACAACTGTCATAATAGCTAGAGCAAACTGAAAAAGAAAGAAAGACTATCAGAATAGGTATACCTATTACCTATTCTACTACAAACATTATTTACTCACCAACTTTCTAGAAAAATTTCTCTCTTATTCTCCAATGGTCAAAATCTCTTGGTGTATAAATACAATGGAAGGAAGACATGGAAAAGGCTAGAGAATTCAACTAAGCATTCAATACAAGACTCCCATGTTCTCCATTTTTCCTGATAAACAAACTTTGATTGTTCTAAGTGTCAAAGTTTGTAAAATTTGTTAAGACTCATCCTCAATTTACTGAGTTATTCTTTGTAATTTAGTCTTGTCAGTTTGAGTCTTTATTCGAATCTTGATAAGATAAGTATTTAAAGCTTCTTTGTTATTATAATTATTTGTAAAGCCTGAAGAGGTTATCTTAAAATACTAAGTCTATTTGGGAAACAATATAGCCCGAAAAAGCTTTTGAAAGAATACTTGAGTTAAGATAGGAGTAGCTTTTGTCAAGAGTACTTGGGGTTCAAGTATCAGTCTATAACCTTGCTACAATGTAAAATCCTTCAATTTGAAGGGACAAGACATAGCTCTTGAGTTTTTGGGAATAAACTAGTATAAATATGATGTGAGCATTTTTTTCTTCTCTATCTTTTCATATATGTTTGTAAGTCTGTTGTATTCTTGCTATTAGATCTATAAAAAAGTTAAAAAAAAGTTATATACTTTAATCAACCTCATCTTTTATACCTCCAACCTTCTTTCCTCATCATCCCTTTGATCTTCATTACAACTAACTCTCCAAAACATAATAATATTCTTAATCTTCATTCTACTTCAAGTCATGTCTCTTTAGTCCTAGATCAATCTTAAACTTTGTTCTTCGGTCAATTAGTCCACATCATAGTTCTTCACCTAACTTTGTTCCCCCTTCTCTCATTAATATGCCTGCAAACACTCGTCCCAGGATCACTATATAAAAAATGGTATTTTTTAACGTCATTTATTCCGTATTGTACTACTTACACACTGAACCAAAATCTGTAAAACAAGCCTTGGCTACCCCACATTGGCATTATGGCATGAAAGATGAATATCAGGCTCTAGTTAATAATGGTACTTGGTCATTGGCTCTCTTTCCCACCAATAGAGAATCAAATGTAAATAGATGTTCAAAATAAAGGAGAATCTTGGTGACTATTAATAAGTATAAGGTCAAATTGTTGACCAAAGGATTTCACCAACAACCAAGGTTTTATTTCAATGAGACATTTTATCTTAAGCCTTAGCCATGTCTATCTTAAAAACCATACACCCTTACTCCCAATACTATAATGAATAGGGTGCACAATCTCTTGAGCCAAAATATTATCGGTTCCATATCTACCTAGAACAAACGAACACTACGAAGGACCCACCACATCAGGAAGTAGAGGCTTAATACGAGTTTTAAAAAAAAAAGTCTTATAGCTAACATTGCAAAAGGAATGAGCCGAACATGAAAGGGATAATTTGGATCCTCTTTCTTAAGAGTAATTTGCGTAGCATTAACATTCTCAATCAAAATAGGGTTAGTCCACAGAGACTGCAAAAGCTTGACAATAGAATGAGACGTAACATCCCATTGATTTTTATAAAATGCCACATGATGACCATGTTGGGTTGGGCTCCCAACTATGTGTCCAAAGGCCCAAAGCCCACATAGTGACCTAAAGAGGGAAGAAAGGAGTCAAAAAATTGAGTGAGAGAGGCTCATTTTTGCAAGGAAACCCGCAGCCATAGAGAGAGAGAGAAAAGAAGAGAGAAAAGAGTGTAGAGTCTCTAGAACAGTCCACTTCCGTCAACGATCTCCGTCAATCCCACCGTTGGATCGGCCTGAAACTTTGAGAGTGTGTTCTTAACATCCTCCTCTACATTCTCACCATTCAGATTTTCAGTGTGACATCTGTAGGTGGAGAAATCGTGTTCAGACCGAGACCCTATTCCAGTTCGCAGGAATCCTGACCAGCTTCGGGAAAACTACCATTGCCGATTCGTTAACCGTTGGATCGGGCTGAAATTTTGGTATGATGTTCCTGAGATGTGGTGCTAGGCACTGACCGTTGGGATTGTGGTTTGGAGGTCCATTCTGGGAGATATTATGCTTGAACAGTAGCACGAGTTTGTGAGTTTTCAGCTTCTTGTTCTCTATTTGAAAGCCTAGTTGGTTTGTTGTATTGGCTGGTAGTATGCATGAATTTGTGCAGCATTTTGAGACTCTTTTGTACCCTTAATTTGATCATAGTGGAGCTTGATTACTGGCTTGTGCCCGTGAGTTTTTATCTCTCAAATTGAGAGGGTTTTCTCACGTAAATAATTGTTGGGTCTCTTGTGGTGATTATTATTGTGTTACTGCCATATTGTTGTTGCTCCTCACAGATTCTTGCAAGTTTGGGAAAATTATATCCGCTGCATACTTTGGCACTTTAGTTGTGTATTGTTGTTTTTCCCATCACAATGGTATCAGAGCTCCTTGGTTGGAGCTATATATATTACTTGTTTGAATGATGGAGGCGAATACAAAAATGGTTGCTTTGAATGGTACTAATTATCACTTGTGGAAGGGCAAGATGAAAGACTTGCTATTTGTAAAGAAAATGCATCTTCCTGTCTTTGCTGTACAAAAGCCAGATTCCATGTCTGAAGAAGAGTGGGACTTTGAACACCAACAGGTATGTGGTTTTATTCGGCAATTTGTAGAAGACAATGTTTATAATCACATTGCCAATGAGACACATGCAAGAACTTTGTGGGAGAAGATTGAGTCTTTGTATGCCTCTAAATCAGGGAACAATAAATTGTATTTGTTGAACTGTCTGATGAATTTGAGATACAGGGAGAGTTCTTCCATTTCTGATCACTTGAATGAGTCTCAAGGGCTCCTAGATCAACTGTCTGGAATGGGTATCAAATTTGATGATGAAGTTTTAGGACTAAGGCTACTGAATACTTTACCTGAGTCTTGGGAGACATTTCGAGTTTCAATCACGAACTCAGCCCCTAATGGTGTTGTTTCTTTGCAAATGGCAAAGAGTGGTGCTCTTAATGAAGAGATGAGAAGGAAGGCATAGGGTTCTTCATCTCAGCCTGAGGTATTTTTCACAGAAAATAGGGGGAGAAGTCAGAAAAAGGAACCGAAGACTGGTAGAGAGAAGAGCAGGAATAAGTCCAAGTCCAGATACAAGAATATAGAGTGTAATTATTGTCACAAAATGGGGCACATACAGAAGAACTGTTTTCGGTGGAAAAGGGAGAATAAAGATAAGAAGGGTAAGCAGAAAGTGAATGAGCATAATGATGATCGTGTTGCTACTGCTACTTGTGGTGATCTTATTATTCTCAGTGACCATAAGTCAATTAATCTTGTATCAGATGAAAGCATGTGGATAGTTGATAGTGGTGCCACACTGCAAAAGTTTGCAGGGGGAGCTGCGGCTTGGCAATCAAGGTTGCAAAAGTGTGTAGCGTTGTCTACTACGGAGGCAGAGTTCATTGCACTTAGTGAAGCGTGCAAGGAGTTGCTATGGGTGAAGAAATTCTTGTGGGAGCTTGGTTTTGTGCAGGACAAGTACTTGTTGCTCTGTGATAATCAAAGTGCTATCCATCTTGGTAAGAATCCAACATTCCATTCTAGATCCAAACATATTGATGTGCGGTATCATTGGATACGTGATGTTTTAGATGCTAAGTTGTTGGAGTTGGCTAAAGTTCATACTGATGATAATGGTGCTGATATGATGACTAAGGCACTACCAAGAGGAAAATTTGAGTATTGTTGCGAGATCGCCGGATTGGCGGTCACCTCCACATAGTTGTGAGGGGGGAGATGTGTTAGGTTAGGCTCCCAACTATGTGTCCAAAGGCCCAAAGCCCACATAGTGACCTAAAGAGGGAAGAAAGGAGTCAGAAAATTGAGTGAGAGAGGCTCATTTTTTTGCAAGGAAACCCGCAGCCATAGAGAGAGAGAAAAGAGTGCGGAGTCTCTGGAACAGTCCACTTCCGTCAACGATCTCCGTCAATCCCACCGTTGGATCGGCCTGAAACTTTGAGAGTGTGTTCTTAACATCCTCCTCTACATTCTCACCGTTCAGATTTTCAGTGTGACATTTGTAGGTGGAGAAATCGTGTTCAGACCGAGACCCTGTTCCAGTTCGCAGGAATCCTGACCAGCTTCGGGAAAACTACCATTGCCGATTCGTTAACCGTTGGATCGAGCTGAAATTTTGGTATGATGTTCCTGAGACGTGGTGCTAGGCACTGACCGTTGGGATCGTGGTTTGGAGGTCCATTCTGGGAGATATTATGCTTGAACAGTAGCACGAGTTTGTGAGTTTTCAGCTTCTTGTTCTCTATTTGAAAGCCTAGTTGGTTTGTTGTATTGGCTGGTAGTATGCATGAATTTATGCAGCATTTTGAGACTCTTTTGTACCCTTAATTTGATCATAGTGGAGCTTGATTACTGGCTTGTGCCCGTGAATTTTTATCTCTCAAATTGAGAGGGTTTTCTCACGTAAATAATTGTTATGTCTCTTGTGGTGATTATTATTGTGTTGCTGCCATATTGTTGTTGCTCCTCACAGATTCTTGCAAGTTTGGGAAAATTATATCCGCTGCGTACTTTGGCACTTTAGTTGTGTATTGTTGTTTTTCCCATCAAACCATCCGACCTGGGAGCCTTTTAAAGAACACAAATAAAAAAGCAGCTCGAACCTCATCCCTATAAGGCATGGATAAAAGACATTGCACCTCATACTTTATTATGTTTAGATAAAATTCTAGAACAAAAATAATTTAAATAATTATGAAACCATAAATACTAAATATGAATAATTAAAACTAGAGGCCAAAATTACACAAATTAAAATATAGGACAAAATTACAATTAACTCAGTTTTTTAAGCACCAGAGGAGGCTAAAGTTTATAGCAGTTTTGTACCAATGGAGGCTAAAGTCAGCCTATGAATTTTGAAAAGAAACAAAATATAAGCTAAAATTCCTTTTTGATCGAAATGGAAATCAATTTCTCTAATACCAAAATTTGCAAATATAGATTTTTTTTTGGTGAATCAAACATACGTCCTTAACCAGCGAACCAAACGCTCAACGCACAAGATGTCAATGTGAGTATCAACATTGTGCTCCATAACGGAAGCTTTATTTATTAATCCAAATTAACATGGCAACTTACTTGAAGGAGGAGACTCCATTTGAGATTTATGCAATAACATTCATAGCTAAATTAAGGATCCATTTGGTAATCTTGTAAAAATAAAAAATTCAATAGTTAATATTAACTTTGTACACCGTTTAATGCAGTTAAATTTCTATTGAACCAATAATTTTTTTTCTTATTAGTCAATCCTTAATTTGCTTAGTACAACTTTTAACCAAAATAGAACACGAAGAATCTGCTCCGAGAAAAAACTATATGGAAATTTCAAAAAGGTTAAAAATATAGAGGAATGCACATGTGAAGAAATGCATTCATAACTTCAATTTTGCATTGGTTATTCACAAGGAAAGTCACCTAGAAACCTGTATGCCACAATGAAGTGCCACTAACATGGTAATGTTATAAAACATTAGAAACAATATAATTACCTGCACCAGACAAGAAGATGCCTATACCAGAGTACCTAATCTTCTGGGGGGGTTGTTTGGTTGAGATTTGTCACTTGCCACCACTGTCACCCAAATCCTGATTGTCATTTCCTTTGGAATCAACACAAGGAGTCAATGGTGGGAAAGAAGGTACAGCTTTCAATATAAATTTCCTGGAACTTCTCAAAGCTCCAGATGAGCTTGACCCAAACTTGTGATGACTCTGGGGAGGAGAAACTCGTTTTTGGGTTGGAGAATTTACTTTCACGGGTTTCATTGGAGTTGAAGCTTCCTTCAGTATATCAGGGGTTTCATCCTCTAGAATGTCAAAGTGTTTGTCATCTGATTCAGGACACTGTTGTGATCCAACTACCTTTGTCCTTGGGGTAACTGGGGAACTACGCCAGCGAAGCGAGCCACCATGTAACTGGCGAATACAGCCACGGGAGGGTCTAGATTGCGGAATATCTGTCCACACATTTGTTCTAGATGGGAACGATGAAGCACCAGACCCTAACTGGGGATTAGGCAGAGGAGTATGCTGATGTAAGAGAGAAACTGACTCACAAGTTGGTGATGATTGATCCATTATGTTCACATTGGTGTAACCAACTCGCGAACCATAAGGGGTGGTTCCCAACATCTGATTCATTTCCAGAGGTGCATGACTGCAGTGAGAGTTTTCAGAAGAGTTAGTGTACTTTGTTTGCACAAGATGGAAACATTGACATCAGATTCAGGGTATGGTAGATGTTTCTAGAAAGTAGATTTTGTGCAGCCTCAATGCCAAGGCTAGACAAGCAGAAAAAGGTAAATTATAGCAAAAATGCAGTAGGGTAGACAAATAAGAAAACGTGATAATAGTAAAAAATGCAGTGAATAAAAAACATTATAGACCATAATTTTCTTATTTTATAAAATGTACAATGATTTGAAAGCAGTCTTACTTGAAACATGGCAATGATGCTGTTATAGGCGACAGGTGCTGTGTCTTGCTTGGCACCATTTCCAGTTTATCGCAAAATATTCGGTCTGATGGTTTTTCAATAATGCTGCTCACCCTTTCTTTACTCCTAGCATGCTCCAATGCAACATAATCTGAATAAATTAACCAGCATTCTTGAACCCACAATATCCAAAAGTAAATTGCAGATTATTACAGGCAGCATAACGTAAGGGAGTGACATTTGAATGGCCTCCATGACCAAACATTATTCAGTAGCTTATTGGGTTTGGCGTTTGGGTTGTGGTTCAAGATATGAGCATGTCTCATCAGCTTATTTTTATACATATTTTCTTATTTTTTTTATTTCATTTAGCCCTTGTATTTGGGGTTTCATTTACATTTCTCATTTGAACCTTGTATTTGGCTAGTTGGTTTCATGGGCCATGCATGACATCTTGGGCCTTTTGGCCATGGGTTTAGGAGTTCATTAAGAGTCCTATAAGCATCATCCTAACTCATTTGTACTCATCTTTGATCATTTGATAAGTTTTCACATTTTTGTGAGTTTAGTCTTCTTTAGAATTATCTCTAGAAACTTATTTCTCTTATCATGGACTCTTCCATGTAACGAGAACATTTGGCTTATCAATCTTCCTAGATTGTGGCACCTATCACTTGTCTTCATTCTCTATCTCTTCCATTTTATGCTTTCTTCATCTTTTATATAGAAAAACTTATGTGTAGTTTAGGCCAAGCAAGATAATGGCTCATTTGATGTTTGTAATTTAAGATCTATGTTAGTATCTCTTTGATAGATTTTTAGAAGAGAAGATTACTTGGAGAATTCATTATGAAGGCTTCAAAAATCACATCAGTTCTTTACTCAATTCTGAATATATCTTAAGAAAATGTAAAGTAGGGCTTCAGAATTTAAATTAAATTTATACCACATCAACACCTAATGTTACACCATATCATTCCAACTTCTCAGACTAAATTTAAATTAACTTTTCCAGTGCATTGAGAATTTACAATAGCTATTCATATAATAAATTCTTACCTTCTTTCTTTCCATAGACATTCTTACAACCCTCACATCGACATCCACTAGAGCATCCAACATTAGCCTTTTTCATAAGTTGGGGAAAAAATGGTGCTATTAGCAGACACAAGAATCAACTGGTGAAATGTGTACAGCATATAGAAATAGACATAGCATATTCAACCTGATAACATTCACAATATTTTTTCAGACACATCGACCGTTTGCAATTGCAACCTCTTTTGTGCCTTGCCGAAGATGGCGTCGCCAGATCTCTCTGCTCCTGCAGAGGACACATAATACTATTGATTCATTTCTGGAGTCCAAAGAATAAACATAAAATGATATACGGATCTTATACCATAGTATTTGATGAAATATCAAGGGTAGCGATAGACTGTACAATTTTGGGAGCAAATGCAGTTGGATTACGGGATTCAATTTGTTTTCTGGTATCAGAAACTCTCTCTTCATATTCTGGTCTATTCAAGCAGCCTTGGCAAGAACATGGGCCGGTACAATAGGATCCAAATGCAAAACATTCACAGTAACTGCAAAGCCCTCAAATCAAAATTACATAAATAGCTGCACATATCATATAAAGTGAGATACCATAATATAAAAGTTTACTTACAGTTTTAAACATCTACTCTTTTTACAGTGGCACCTTTTACAGCCATCCCCATCACCAGTGTTTGATGTTTTCTTCCTGAAGAGCAGGTAACATTTGGTGATGCAACTAACCATATGTAGAGTAAAAATCACCAATTATTTATAAGATCACAGGAACTGACTTTTTCTTGCAGGGGCTAGATTGGTTTAACTCCTCAGAATTTTCAGCATCCGCAGGACCAAGTTTCCTCTTAACAGTTGCAGGATATGAGGAGATAGGTTCTGTCATGCCAGGAGACTGAGGGAGAGAAGAATCTGCAGCTATTGAAGCATCAATTTCACGGCTCTCATTTCTATTATCCAATAATGATTGCCCGTCAGAATTAGATGAAAGGATGGATCTCTTCATGTTTCCCACTTTATGTAAGCTTATTGAAGATGTAGATTTCATCCCCTGTAAACCATCTGATAATCTCATACCCGTAGTTCCAGCATAACCAGTTGGCATAGCATTTATGATGCTATTCAAATGCAACCCAATACCTGATGGCTTGGGACCTGTCACTGGGAAGTTTCCACCAACACGTTGAGGAATCAAGGAAGTGATGGGTTCGGATAGCTTGACCATTTGCATTCCACTTGAAGTTGTATACAATTTCATGTGAGACTTGTTACTTCCTGAAGCACTGGAACCAGCTTCCCCAAATTGTAGGCAGCGTCTTCGAAATCCATGGTACTTTAGACTAGCCTACAGTGGTTGAAATATTATACTGAAAAAAGAATCTTCATAAACTCAAACATAAAATGCAAATTCATGATATCCAGTATCCAGACTGAAGTTCATTGGCCCATGAAAATTCTCTGATACTAATAATTTTATAAGTAGATGATGCCGGTATAACACACGGGTTTCATCCTACAGGACAAACCTTTTAGCAAGCACACTACAGATACAAAATATTTTAAGTTCAAAGACATACTGATGAATAAAAGCTCCCTCGCATTAAGATAACAAAAATTAGATCTAAAATGCAATATCTCATTAGGCTCAATTTTTAACAATCTTGTTAACTGAGAAAATGATATTACCACAATCAACCAAATTTGAAAGCTCCAACTGAAAGGAAAATTTAATAAGCAGAAAAGTGGAGGGAGTTTCTACTTCCTAACTAGAGATGTCTGATTACAGTTACCCATCTGCCACAGAGATATGGAGTATACCACAGCTGTTAGTTTCCTTAAAAATATTCCTGCCATGATGCATGCAAAGCTTCATAAACAATCTACTAAAGCTACATTATCAAAACATTAGATTTTAACTGTTGACGCTGTAAACAAAGTATATAATACTGTTCTCATAATTGGTGATAATAGGTGCAAAACCACACAGAGACACAAGCATAAAAGCATGTTCAAGTCCATAATCAATAACTTCAAAAGAATCTATTCAGCTTAAAATATAGGAAATACACACTACACAGACAATGACACATTTATAAAGAAGAAAAGCATGAAAAGACAACAAAATTCAATTAAATGTTAACCCGTGTTCAGACTTCAGAGGACTGCAATGAGAGAGAAGAAAACAAATCTGATTAGCTCACCCATTTTGCAAGACCTTCTCGTTCTCTTAATTGGTAATAATAGGTGCAAAATCACACACGCGTGTATGCACACACAGGATAAAAACATGTTCAAGTCCGTAATCAATAACCTCCAAAGAATTTATTCAGCTTAAAATTAACGGAAATACACATTACACAGAAAGACAATGACACATTTGTAAAGAAAAGCAACAACAAAATTCAATTAGATGTTAACCCACATCCAGAGAATTACAATGAGAGAAGAAAACAAGTCTGATTACCATTTTGCAAGACATTCTTGTTCTCTTAATTGGTTATAATAGGTACAAAATCACACACAGGTATTAAAGCATGTTCAAGTCCATAATCACTAACCTCAAAAGAATCTATTCAGCTTAAAATTATAGGAAATACACGTTACACCGACAGACAATGACACATTTATAAAGAAGAGCTTGAAAAGACAACAAAATTCAATTAGATGTTAACCTGCATCCAGAGGACTACAATGAAAGAGAAGAAAACAAGTCTGATTACCTCAGAACCATTTTGCAAGATATTTTCTGCAGCTACATGTGAAGTTGACACCATCTCATTGCAACCTTCACGTCGTTTAACATCCTGCAGAAAATCAGGCATCAACTATCAACTAAGGTGTACAATTGACATGGTCCCATCATTCATTTTCCGCCGCACACCGATGCGTATGAGTTTATGGATTAAAAGGACAGAGAAGCATCTATAAAATCTATACAATACTGACTTCCATACATCAATATCATAAATATGGCAACAAGAACCCATGGTTTACCTGAGGAAGTGAGTCATAACTATATTGTTCCTCAAAAATATCCACAGCTAAACTGGAATCTAACTTTGTGTGCTCTTGAGGTGCGCATTTAACACCATTTTTCTCCCCTTCTATCTTTTCAGGTTCTTCCTCATATGCCAACTTCTCTATAAGAACCACATTAGATTCCTTTTGGAACGGCAAAGATTTTTCTGCTTTATCACCAGAATCATCTTTTCTATCAAATTCTAGGATATTATTCTCTGATCTAGTAAGGTCACCTAGTGATGATTCACCTGCATCAGTAGATTGTTCAACATCCTGGTTGGCTGAAAACATTTTATCGATATCACAAGGATCAGCAAAGTAGTCATCAATGGATTGTGGAGGACTGCTATTCTGAGTATTTGCATCATTCTTGGAGCCAAAAATATCCTGAGAGTCTGTTACAAACATCTCTGGAAATGGCTGTTGAGATTTTGACTTCTTGGAATCCTCAGGCACTTCACCAAGACTATCACCTCCATTTTCACTTTGATATATTCCTCCATTGAATGACTGAGTGCCGTGCGGCCTGGTATGGACAAAATTTGTCAACAGACAATGATTGTCAATAGTAAGCACATACACAGACAAACAATGGAAATCACAAACCTTTCCACAAACTGCATTTCACGGTGACAAATACGAGGCGACTTGAACACAAGAGGTGGAGAATTGAGTCCTAGAAAACTTTGTGTACCATGAAAAGCCTTGGCAGGGGTTATCGGAGGTAAAGTATTTGCAAATCTAACAAAGGGGGATTCCTGAAATGTAAAAGATGACACAAGAAATTCATTCATTATTCATGATACTAAAATTGAAACAAATTGAAATGATGTGAAAATACAAAAAGCCAAAATTACCTAACTTATTCTCTAGATATCTCTAAACATAAAATCAGATTCAAGAATCAGGACTAGAAGTTACCGATAATCAACAGGCATCACAATGCAAATCATCCTAAGTCTAATAATACTTACAAAGATACATAACCAATGTTTTTATTTAATTTTTTGTACATCATTCACTATATGCATAAATAAGACAATGTGAGTTCATAAACTTTAGAGGGTAAAGCCCGACCACCAAACCAATCTAAACAACAACCAGAGAATTCTAGTCATTATGACAAAAGAAAAAAAAAATTGTGAGTACAATCAAACAAGGAATGATTCACAAACCCTTAAATACTACACCAAACAAAACCTACCAGTGGTGGTGTCTAAAACAAAGATCATTCCACACAAGTTTCTAACCATTATTCATATATTAAATGAACTGAATTCATTTTTTCTGGAGATTCCAAACACACAGTTAGCATCTAATGACATGATCAGCAACAATAAACACACAAAAAAATGAATCGAAGTTTCATCTCATTAAACAACAATAAAAAAATTCCTAATAATCTCAATCCTGAACCCAGAGCAATTCTTTACCGAAAACCACTTAAACCCCTAAATCCTGTTCGAGTTAGCCCTCACCAAAAAAAAACAAAAAAAAGAACCAGAGCGAACATGTTCAAAATAAATAATTTACCCCTAAAATCCCACTTACCGTTGTTTTGAAGAATAAAAAAGAGATGGAAAATAAATAAAATAATTAAAGAAAAAGAAAATAAAAACTACAGAAAGTGAGAAGAAGTTATCTGTACTTGAGGGGATTCAGAGAGAGGAGTGTTGGATGCGGCGTTGACAATGGCGGCGGAGGAAGAAGGGGGAATGTGATTGGAAGGTTCTGGAGAATCCATCATAGCAACAAGAAACTCTTGTTTTCTACTTTAGAACTTGTTCAACCCTACACTGCATCAGTCTCTCTTTTGTAGTATCTAACTTGCGCTGATCAACAATAATAATAATGCAACTCGTTCAACGCAACATTTAACAATTTATTCTGCTTTTTTTTTCTTCTTATCTAAATTTTGTTACCTTTGGGTTTGTTATGGTTTCCGAGAGTTAAAGATAGAGAGAGTGTGAAAAGATAGGAGTGCGCGTGAAATGCGTTACGGTAGGCGGGCATTTAAATTGCGAGCGGGAACTTACTCTCTTCCTTTATTCGGGTCGGGTTAATTCCAATAATTAACCCGATTTTTCTTAGTTTCCATTATATATATATAATATAATAATATAGCGTTTGTATTTATTTATTTATATAAATAATATAATATATAATAATGATTGTTTGTTTACTAATAACCAAAAAGAGGTAGGTTTTTATTATTTTTTGAGGGCTAACTTTGAAGTGAATTATTGTACTTTTCCTTGTTTAGTTTGTGATTTAAGTTAGATATCGATACCGATATCTAGAGGTCCATATAGATAGTCATCGCGACTCCCTCAGTGTCAAGCCTCATATAACCTTTGATAATTGATATCATATGATAAGACGGTATCAGACAGAGGTTGAGAGATTTAGTGGGATTATACCAGACCATACTTGTAATGAAGTCAGGACTCAAGAATGTTAGTACCTTTGTTAGCTTTCCTTGCACTTTATGGAAAGAAACTAACACAAGTCACGTATGATACAACCACCACCCACCTCTATAAATACCATTCATTTACTATGGTATGAGGTATGTTCAGCAACTCATCGCTCGAGTTTCAATTTTAACTATCCACTACCAACTTTAACCCTAGAGACACCTAACATTCATCCACAACGTAAGCCATGCTCTCTAAGAGAAAATGCTTATGTCCGATTTGTGTAAAATTTTTGGGATCCTTCAATATTCCCCATAATATGAGCTTTCCCTCTTTGACGAAGACCTTGTAAAAGGAATGTTTTAAGGACTAACTTGTAGTCTTGGCAAATTCAACAAACGATTTGAAATTCACAACATCAATCTAGCAACATAAGTTGACAAAACTCAACTCATTGTCTAGGTTACCCCACCTTCGTATGCAAGCATATCGAATAAACATCACCATAATGGTTCAAAGTGGAAGTACTTCCCCAACAACTCCAAGGAAACCACTAGCGCCCAACCATTTGGATGGAATGGACTAGGGGTGACATACAAAAATTTAAACACACTCGTCTCAAACTTATTCACAGACACTTTATTCCTACCTTAGTGAAGCATATTTGGTACATGCACATGAAGTGTGCCCTGGGTAATGGAAGATCCGGTCACTTATTAATGGACCAATTATGGCAAAATCATCCTTATTGTCTTCAAAGGAATGAATAGGACTTCATCCAGCTTTATCCCATCTTGTTCTTCTATATAACTGGACATAATTGACATCAGCTTCCAATGCACCCAGAAGTATTGGTCCTTAGCTTTTTTATCAATCCAATTGATGTGATTTGCTATGACATTTGTATTTACAGGATTGGTAAATAATTATTTGTTTGTTGACTGTGTCTGAGTGATGAGATCCTTTGAAAGACATCAGTTTCTTAGCGTGCAATAGAAAAGGGATGCATTAGTAGAAAGGGATGTAGTCAGAATGGTAATATGCAAAATTGGAATCTGGAGCCTAAGATGAGGACATAGATACAATGACACATGTGATGATTCGACGGTAGAGTTAGATTAGGGTATTAGCTTGTCTAAATACCAGTGTAGCACCTCGCATGTAAGTTGTGGTGTCCTGAATATGATAAATAATAATAATAATAACAACAATTAGATGATAAAAATTAGAATAAGCTTTTCAAATTTAATAATCCATTGGAAGAAGAACACCATAATTAAAAAAATTTACTATCAACTCCGGATCTACTTAAAGACATATCTTATATATAACGATATGAAAAGGTATCTAATTCAAACAACGTCTATCCTTTGCTTTAAGAGTGTATAACAAAGACACAACACCCACTTAAAATAAACTTGATCAAACAATTATTAAACATATATTTACGGAATATTTAAGTTGGCCAAAAAGCAAAAAGGGGTCTTAGGATTATTAAAAGTCATAAAAATAAATTTTCTACCTACTAATTAATTTCCTAAATCAATTCTGAGCATTGAGTTTTAAAGTAATTATTAAGAGAAATCATCTAGTCCTGTTAATAGAACTGATACCTATTTTCTAATGAAATCCAACCTATTAAATTTCAAAGACTTGATTCCATTGTCTCAAACTCATTGCATATAAATTACATGTTTAGATACAAACTTGCTTCGAGTGCTTGCAAGACCATCTCTTCACTTATTTAAAATATAGATACCATTTATACCTAAGATTTAACACAATGGAATGCTAATAGTCACCCAAGCAATCACTAACATGCCTCATTTTACTAATACATTTTCATATATACTTTAAACCTAGAAGCATAATATTTAGGCTTCACATCTCAAAATGTCTCAGTACACATACTGTTAATAATGACTTTCTAAAGCATAAACATGTATTGTTAATCATGACTTTCTAACACAAACTTTGACTGTTTCATTATATATTCATATCAACATTTCCCATTACCAATACTCAATGTCATGGCATCACCACACAATAGGTAAGATCAATATTTCTATTTGCAACTTATTGCACCATAATATTCAACAAGCCACACAAAAATACAGGACTTGCCATTCAAGACCAAAGTTCGACATTCCATTATATACATCACAACCTTATCAATCTTCAATTTATTCCACTCATTTGAAATTCTCACATAAAAGTAACATTAATTTGTTAAGATAGCTATGTAACACATCCTTTTCATTTACTAGTCCATTCATGTTTCCCAATTTATTTAGGCATTCCATTAATACTATTTTCCAAACTTTTCACATTATGAACACAAATCAAAGTATCAAAAGTCATTGTCCAGGTTCCAATTTGATGTCATGTACCATCATGTACTAATTTGTGATACAAAAAGATCAAAAAGCTTATCACATAATGATCCTGGCATATCAACCAACTTCTAAACTACCAAGTCATCATCACAACCATAAGGCATTAGTTACAAGTATATTTATACAAAATAATTGTCATCTGCAACAAATCAAAAAGCATGTTGGCCAAGGTACTTGAGCACATTCTTCATACCATACCTCTTCATTCCAAGAAGCATACCCCCCATTAGCAATGTCCTACGACACAAGGCTTAAAAGTGGACAACATGAGAGAGTAGGCATACTTTCTCAATGATAAATCAATTTATAAAGATGTAATAATATGCATATATGTGTGCAACCAACATATTCTCCCCTCAAGGAGGTTCAATCTAACATCAATGACATATTTCATATTAATTTCCTCCATATGGATAATTCCATCAACCACGCCATAACATGCAACCACATCACTAATTCACATCATTATCACGTTTAGTATCACAATCCATAAGCATCATCAAAGAGATAACACGAACAACAATAACACAATTAGTTAGTATCCTCTAAATTGAATTTCATTTCTCAATTCACAACCTCAATAGGTTTTTATTTCTCTTAGTTATCTCAAGATCATATGCCATGTTCCTAGGGCTAATGCATATGCTATGTCATGAAAAGCATATGCAACAGATCTAATTATAGGAAATTATAATATCATATATGTGTGTGTACACAATCATCAAGTGCTTGCAACCACATAATGATTTTACTGGTACCAAACCGCTAATGCCCTTTATGTAACTATAACAACTTAGATTTTTGGGACAGGATCCCAAACTCTCAAGAATCTTGAGAACGCCTTGTTAAGATTTTTGTAGAAAGCTTGAGCCTTCGGCCTGTTCTCTGAGTTGCTCAAGTCTAAGAAAATAGTAAGAGGAGAAGTTAGTTGAGATATTAAGTATGAGATATAGGAATATCGAGAGGATATGAGTAATGAGATACCCAACTTAGAGAGATACAGAAAATTAGAAAAAGGATTAGAATGAGTACTGGTAGCTGGAGAAGAGCTGAGATGAGAGAATAATAATAACAAATATGCTAAATGATATTAATATTTAATCTTGTTTCATTCAGTATTAGCTGGTTAGTAATTTTTATGCCTTATCTCTCTGCTAATATAAATATTTAATTGTGTATAATGGTAATTGATATATAATACTTGATTTTGATATTTAATAATTAATATCAATATTTAATTAATATCTATTTATTTAATTTCAAATATATATATATATATTAAAATAATAATAGTTAATAATATTTGATTATTTAATTTTAATAGTAAATTTAATTATTTTATAAATAAAATTTAAATATATATATATATACATATATGATAAAAATATTTTATTTGATTAATAATTACTTCTTTAATTACTTGATTAATTGATAATTATATTTTATAATAAAATATTGTCAGGTTCTCAGATTTGAACTATGAGGCCCAGTAAATGATTAGATTTCAACAATTCGGCCTAAAACTAGTAATCCTATAGGGAAACTAGTCCTATTAAGACCCTCCAGTAGTAAATCGAGGATAATAGGTTCGGTTTGGTAAGCTCGATCAGTACCTCAAGTACCCTCCACGTTTGATCGTGTATGTACTTCGAGATATCTGATTGCAACACTGTCAATTCCTAATAAATGGTTTCATGGTTTCAATGTTTTAAACACTTTTCTTGAAGGGACCCAATTCTAATTCGGGCCCTATCGACCTCGTTTCTTAAGAAAATAGTTGATGTAATCAAAACCCTCGAATCTAGCTTAAACGCCTTCAGTGTTTCGGGCATAACTTTCTCGTACGAAGCTGGAATTAAGTGATTTTGGTCTTGGTTTCTATGTTATAAAGAATTCTACAACCTCTATTTCTAGCCTCAAACTTTGATTCACACTTTGTCATCCCCAATTTGAGGAACCAAATACTTGTACTCTGAAACCCCGTTGTTTAATTCCTTTAATTTGCGCACACTTCACTCGAAAAATCATAACTCTCTTATGCGATGTTTGATTCACGTGATTCTGGTCCCATAATTTCCATAACAAAATTCTCTAAGATTTTCATAAGACCTCAAAGGCTGGATCTTCCTCAATTGATACAGTTTTTACAATCTTTCCAGGTTTGATCCTGACCACTCAACAACATGGTGCAGTTTTACAAAAACACACATATCTCCCTCATACGACACCGAACCTACTTCATTTTTTATGGTTTTGTATCAAAAACCCTATAATTTTCATGAAGGTCTCAGAACCCAATTCTTAAAGCCCTAACCTCCATAAATTTATCTTTTCAGCCCTTAATAATTCGGGAACTCCAGGAGTACTTTACCTTGGTTTGGGCATAACTTGGGCTACTGATATTGAATTTTTGCATATTATATATCAAATCAAAGAGGAAATCAAGACCTACAATCTTCATGTTGAACACTTTTCCTAAATCCTACTCCACAAATTGTTGTATATTTATTTATAACTACCTTAGTTTCTGGTTCCTAAAAATTCTAGACACCTTTAATTTCTTGCATGACAAGTTAACCTTCCGGCCGCTGGTTTCTGACTCCACTACCACCGTCCAGCACCTAGGTGGCTAGCTGTCATTTCCAACTTACTCCAACCCACTCACCTCTCAATAAATATCTCACTCACCTTACCAAACAAGAACTAAATTCCACTCACCTTCCAACTCCATTACACTTCTCTCTCTCGGCAAACCACAACCCTCTCCCTTTTTCAATTTTTCTTCATTCAAGCAGCTCCAAACCCTCTAGCCATCCATCCTTATACCACTCCAAAACCACCACAATCATCTCCTCAATCATAGCTACACACCACAGACCACTACCACCTACCAATTTCACCTCTCCTTCTTCTTTTCCCTACCAAACTCGTGGCACCCCTCTCTAGTTTTAGCTCTAAATTTTGCTTCCATCCTTCAACAAGAAGTTTTCATCCTTCCAATTTTCCATCGTGCTCCACCATCACCAAAATCGTAATCACCACCATCACCAAGGGTCAATGACCAAGGTTACCTTGATGCCTGTAGCGAGTGCGGTGAATTTCGGGGATGAAATTCCTAAAAGGTGGGGAGAGTGTAACAACCCAGATTTTTAGGCCAGGAACCCAGATTCTCAGGAACCTTAGGAGTATTCTACTAAGCTTTCTATGTAAAGCTCGAGGCTTTGGCCTACTCCTTGAGATATTTTAGTATAAGAAATAGTGAGATGAGAAAACAATTCAGAAGTAAGTGTGTGATGTCAGGACCTCGAGAAAGTATGAGTGATAAAGAGCCTAGCTCAGAAAGAACCAAGATTGTGAGGTAAGATCAGGATACAAGATGATAGGGAAAAGAAGAACTGAGATAAAAGAGAATGATTACAAGACATGTAACATAATGATAATAGAGAGAAATAATAAATAATGTTGTTGAGTTAGCAATAACCCCTTAGTTAATATTAATTAGTATTTGATGATAACTGTTTTATTTAATTAGGTGTTAATTAGTAATAATTTTATAATATCTCTTTGTTAATAATATTTAATTATAATGGTAATTAATAATATTTAATATAAAATACTTAATTTAATATTTAATATTTAATTAATATTTTTATTTATTTAATTTGAAACTATATATTTATAATAATAATATTTTATTTAATTAATAAATTATTTATTTAATTATTTGATAATTATATTTAATAATAAAATATTGACGGGTTCTCAGATTTAACTCTGGGACCCGATAAACGATTAGATTTCGACAATTCAGCCTCAGACTAGTGATCCAATAAGGAAACTAATCCTGTTAAAACCCTCTTGTAGTATACCAAGGAAGACAGGTTCCGTCCAGTAGGCCCGACCAGTACCTTAGGTACCTTCTATATTTGATCATGCATGCATTTTGAGATATTCGATCTCAGTACAGTTAGTTCCTACTGAACCGTTTCGATGTTCTAAACACTTCTCTTGAAGGGACCTAATCCTAATTCGGGCCTTATCGACCTTGTTTTTCAAGAAAACAATTAGTTGAATCGAAACCCCTGAATCTAGCCTAAACACCTTAAGTGTTTTGGGTCTAACTTTTCCATACAAAGTCGGAATCAAGCGATTCTTGTCTTGGTTTCTTTGTTATGAAAAATCCAACAACCTCTATTTCAAACCTCAAACTCTGATTCACACCCTGCCATCCCCAATTCAAGGAACCAAGTTTTCGTACTCCGAAACCCCGTTAAATAATCCTTTTAATCTACGCATGTTTCATTCAAAAAATCATATCTCTCTCATATGATGTCTGATTCATGTGATTCTAGTTTCATAATTTCTTTAACGAAATTCTATATGATCTTCATGAAGACATCAAAGGCTGGATCTTCCCTAATTGGTACAGTTTTGTATAACTTTCTAGGGCTATTCCAGATTCGTAACAACTTTGTCCTGTTTTAGAAAAAATTGTGTCCCCGAATCTGCTTTATTCTTTTTTTTATGGTTTTATATCAAAAAACCCTACAACTTTCATGAATGGCTCGAAATCTAACTCCTAAAGCCCTAGTCTTCATGAATTTATCTTTTCAGCCATTAATAATTCAGGAGCACCGAGAGCACTTTACCTTGGTTCAGGCATAAGTCAGGCTACCATTATTGGATTTTTGCATATGATATATCAAATCAAAGAGAAAATCAAGACCTACAATCTCTATGTTGAACATTTTTCTTAATTCCCACTCTATAAATTGTTGTGTATTTATTTAAAACTACTCTAGTTTCTGGTTCCTAAAAATTATGGACATCTTTGGTTTCTTACATGACAAGTTATCTATCCAGCTACCATTTTCCAGCACCCCTATGCCACACCACCACTTCACGCCACTTAGCCTCTCTAAGTGTCAGCTCTACACTCCTCATCGTCACGTACCCCTTTCCATTAAATCCATCACACCATCCGACCAAACCTCATAATTCATTTTCCTACCTTCCACCCTTCTCTCAGCAACGCTCCACTCCATCACTCTTCTCTTCATTTATTTTTCCAATAACCACCTCAACCTCCCCATCCTATTCTCACACTGATCACACCCACCAGTAACCACCAAACCCCTTCCTTACTTCTTCATCTTCACGTGCTCACCAAGGAACCATCATCATCTTCATCGAATTTCCATCCTTCCTCCACTATGACTACCACCACAGCAAGGTTCTTATCATCCTCTTCATTTCCTCATCAACACAGCCTCTCCTTGTAGCTCATTCATCATGCCATTTCTTCTCAAACCCGTAACCATCTATTTCACTAAGGTAAGGAATTTTGGTTCCACCATTCAATCTCATAGCATTTTCTTCTTCCTCTTCAATTTCTCAATCAAATTCCAAAATTTCATGGATGTTTCTTGGTCCTTTTTTGTTGGCCTTGAGTGATCTTCCTTTATTGGATTTGCACGTGTTGTATTTTAGGCCCCGGGAACGATCAAAAGCTATCACCGCGAGATACTGAACGAATAATGAATTTTCGGTGATCGACTTTTTGGTTTTCTTCAAAACCGTGAGCTAAGGATAAGGTAAGGGGAGTCTTTCTTTGTTCTATTTCATTTTTAACTGTCTGATATCATTTTTGTGGTCTTTGAGAATGCCCCCGTCGAGTTTCGTTAGGTTTCAATGCGCTGTTTGGAAGATACAAATTTTTGTGTTCGCCGGTGATATTATATTCATTTTTGGATGAATGTATGCATTTTATAATTTATCATAAAACGTACCTTGAAAATCGTGCATCCTACCTAGGTTTTACTGGAGTTTGAAGCCCTATTACGGAGACTCATGGGTTATAGGAATTTATTATGGGCTCGATTGTATTTTAATTGGGTCTGTAATTTATTAGTAATTTATTAGTAATTTTTGTAATTTTTTTGGTAAGCCCCGCTATCCTATATCGTCATTCGGCCAGAGTCTGCGCAGCATTGTCGAAGAAATTACGCATTATGAGAGAATTCACCATTTTGCGCTCAATTATGATTTATTGCAAATTTATTTCAAGTATACGATGTCGACGATTAAACAAAATTACCATGCGAGTTTTATAAATTTTAAATGAATTTAATAAAGAAATTGGGTAATAAGTTAAAAATAAATGAATAAGAATTAATAAAATAATAGTAATTAGCTATAATAATAAAATTAGGAGAAATAACTTATTTTAAGGACAAATGACATTTTAGAAAGATATATATATATATATATATATCTAGATATTTTAGTTACATATAAATGAGTTTGAGTATAATTATTAATTAATAATAAATTAATAAAGAAATTAGGCCTGTGTTAGAAATAAAGATTTTTATAAGAATTTATAAGTAACAAAAACTATATATAAGGTTAGGGGTATATATATATATATATATATAAATTTGGGTGTAATTAGGAAATAAAAAATTAGTAAACTATTAGGCCTAGATATAGATAATAATGGTTATAATTATGTTAAAAAGAGTAATTATGAGAAATCACAATTTACGAGGTCAATTTAATGAAAATGGTCATAAGTTATAAATTTAATTATTTAGAAACAAAATTCTACTCATTGGACTTTAAATAGGAATTTTAAACTAGTTTTAAAAAGAAACAAGAATAAAAGTATAAATTTACTATTTATAAATAAATCTATTTCACTAAAGGAATTTCGTAAGTAAATTATACTTTCCAAATAAAGTTATACATATATTTATATATACGGTTATATACATATATAGATTATATATATATACACATATACATACATAATAATGATTATTTAATAAGTAAGTATCTTCTATTAGTTGTAAATAAATAACAAGTTTTAAGAAAGGAAGGAATGTGTACATATATACATCACAAGTGATAGTATTGAGTTACTATAAGAATATTTTATAGTAAGATTTAATTGAATATGATACGATTATGTCATTCGTACTAACTAGGTAAATCGGTGTATGTACTTGATGGGTATAATGTTTGGATGATCATGTGTGTTTAACTGATCATGTATGGTTGACTGAATAATGTGAATTTACATGTTGGTGTGTATATGTTGATTAAATTATATGCATCTACATGTTTATGTGAATAGGTTGATGAAATATATGATGAAGACGAATGAATTATGTTGAGATGCATTGATAAACTATGATACAAAAAATAAAAGGGTGAATGTGTCTCGGTAGGGATCCTGATGTGATGTGGAAATGATATGATGTTATTGGAATGGGTCCGATAAGATGATGAAGCACTGAGATGCAAGTTATTACCCCGAGAAATGATGGATATATGTACTCAAAACTCCTTTCATTCTTAATTGTCAGATGGGATATATTATGAACAGAGTAAGTACTAAGGGATAATTATATCAATAATTAAAGAAGGTATTGGTAAATAAATTAGAAGACCAGCCAACAACCTATAGGAACCAAGTATACAACTATATAGCCAGAGCAACCCATACTCTCAGAATAACATTACCCAATAATATTAAGATTAACACCATAAGTAACTTAGAGCAATTCCCTGATAAGACTTAATGCTTTTAAAGATAAGTGAAAGATATTTAATAAGGATAATATACAATGAACTTGATGTTAAGAATGAAAGTGGGTTGTTGAGGGGACCCTACCCATGACGAGCATGGTGAAAATAAAAGAATGTGTATGGAACATGCATCATTTGCATATGATCTGATGAGGGCTAGAGCACATAGCGAAGGGTACGCTGGAGGATATGAAGGCTAGATCCCACGAATTAGATATTGGGAGTACACTAGGAGAGGACCCCCAATGGCTCGAGAGTAGCGCCCGAGACTAGGTGAAACCATGCAATCCTGGTGTATTTCGACCCAAGCTAGTATTCCTATGGCCGTTGAGAACCAAGTCATGAGTATTGAGTGGCCAACAATTATGGCGAGATGGATGCATATATTGTGCGGGCATGCGTGTCCTAATTACCTCTGGAGGGCTTAGTGGGCTCCGATCGCTCTAGTGCAGAAACATTATGTCTAGGGGCAGCTTGGGCAGAACGGGTTCTGATGTGATATGATGATGAGAATTGGGCCCACATACATTTTAATGGCTAAGAAGAAGATTAATCTAATGAAATGAAACCCATGCATTGCATACTCTGAATGAAATTGTGATTGATTGTGATTGTTGATTGTCATGCTACTGATAACAAATACATTAAGGAATTAATGTTAAATATTTTTCTAAAGTGGTTAATAGTGTGAGGGAGAGTATAAAGTTATATAGCCAGGGACGATAGAGGAAGGTTGAGTTCTAATACATAACTTAGTATAAATTGATTAGGATCTCTTGTATGAGTAGTAGGAAATAGAGAATAATACACACTGGTACTCTGTGAGAGGAATGTTAGAAATGACATCCCTTTGATTTTTATGGAAGATTTAAATCACCCTTACACCTTCTACCAAACCCCTATTGGACTACGTTCTCGTACCCATAGAGACAAAAGTATTCTTTACATCGAGGATCATCTAGGTCCTAGTAACTTTCCTGTGATACCAAAGATTCTAGAAGACATTCCTGAGGAACATCCTTGACAGGTTGAACAACCATATGATAGGGATGTTGAGGTAATAGAGAGTATTGTTCATCGTTATGGAGATCCTTCGTTACCTCTTAGAGCTGAGGAGCTTGATGAATTGGCTAGCAGAGAGGCAGTTATTGTAGCAGATCCCTTAGGATTCCACCCTTTGCCTAAACCTCCTCGCATCCCTAAATCACTCACTTTTAGGTATATCCCGTTCATCCTAGGGGGAGATAATAATGATGATTCTAGGGAAGACTAGGAGTAGATCTTGAGTAAGAATCTGAGACAAAGCTAGTGGACCCCATAATAGATGACTCGGGTAATCTTCCATCCTTGCCATAGTAAATTCTCCAGGCAGAACCGATAGCAATTAACGCTTTCGAGGCAAAGGCAGATATACAGGACCATCAACCTATGCCAGTGTAGTCATCAATGGAGAGATTCATAAAGAGGCATTAGTGGGATCACTTTTACAAATTTCTTCACCATATTTTCTATAGTTTCATGTATGGACAGACCGAGGACTATACCGCAATGTCATCTGAGGCTCGAGACTTACAAGTGGAAGCACATGAAGTGTATCATAGTCATCGCCATCAGACCACCCGACCATCTCCTGTGTAGTCTCCTACCAGCCTAGTCATTCCAGACTCTTCATGGGTAGATGATGATTAGAATAGAAGATCTTTTATTTTTTTTCATGTTTTGTATGGGAGCCTGTGTGCCCTTGATTTTTAGTGTATGTACAGTTTGTTTTTTGTGACCATGTGATGTATATAACTATGTTGTGTATATATATATATATATATATATATATATATATATATATATATATCTGCTCCACCATGTTTATATTATACAAAAAAAACTTCCATATTTTTCTAAAACTTATAACTTCTCAGTTAATTAGAATGACCTAGTGGAAGGATTACTCTAGTTAACCAAGGGTGTTTGATGATGCATGATTTATCCTTAATTCCTTAGTTTAAATGTGTATAATTTGCCATTACTTATTATGTAATTTATTGCATTTTAACACATTTTCATAATTTAAGCCTTATTTAATATTTGATTTTAAAATGAATTAAGGACTAATTTTTAATGAAAATAATGAAATCTTGGTTTCTCTTGTTTTGTAGTGTATGATTGAGCCTGTAATTGAAAAATAATTACCACAAGTCAAACGGAAGAAGTCACGTGTGACGCCCCCGGAAATACGGGGAAAATTTTTTTGCGTTTTTATAAATCATAATTCAGTAAAAAGAGGATAAGTGGTGAAGCGTTTAATACATCTCCTGGATCTATGATAAACCACTTCCATATATGAAGATATGAGAGGGTAATTAAAAATATGGTTTAATAACAATTGCCCAACTAAAAACAACGGAAGAATTAATTTAAATCGATTGATGTATGGGCGAATTTAAGAGGAGAGAGTTATAAGGTTCAATGATTCATAATCTATCAATAATACCCCTAAAGTGATGCATGATAAGAATTTAATGCATGAAAAACAAAGGTTTATTTGAAAACAAACAAATGAGTATCAGGGTGCCACTCGCTCAAGCGGGAATTTCATTCGCTTGAGCGAGCCAGCGTAGGCACGCTTGGGCGACGCTGAGAAAGGCTGAGCGAATGAAGTTTTTATGCATCAGGGGCTCCTCTTGCTTGAGCGAGCCCCATCTCGCTTGAGCGAGATGTAAAAAAAATCATTAAGCGAGCCAGCGAGACGCTTGAGCGAAGGAGGAGGTAAGCATCAGGTACCAATCTTGCTTGAGCGGATCATGACCCGTTTGAGCGAGATTGTTCCAAAAGCGTTGGTAACTCTCTGGTCGATTTTCGCCTGGGCGAGGCATCTCTCGCCTAGGCGAAAATCATCCAGTATCTAAAACTCTTCCCCCTCACTAGAGTGACCATCCACCCGCCTGAGGGAAAATCGTCCAGAGGCTAACCTCTGATTCTCCATCAATCTCGCTTGGGCGAAATTGTCATCCGCCCGGGCGAATTCGAGCCAGTGACAATTCCCCTGTTTCATAACAATCTCGCTCGAGCGAGATTCCTACTCGCTTGAGCGAGTTCTGCAGGAATTATGCAGAAACGAGAATTTCTTCAACTTAGCATATGAAATATTATTTTCTACTACTCTAACTCTTCCTAATGCATTATATTGCTTCATTATTCATCTATAAATTCTATCAACTTCATGAAGCATTATAGTTTGAGATTTACTTCATCTTTTCATGGAATCAAGAAATCAACAACTTGATCACCAAATTATCATTCACTCTATGCATTACTCTAAATTCAACATCATTTAACATGCTCTATAAAATAGTACAAACACACATACACACATTCCTTCATTTAACTTGGCATCATCAAGCATCACTATTGTATCCTTTACATCATTTGGGTCATGAATGAAAATTGGCCATACACACATCTAATTTTCTTCCATGACCTCCAAAATCATCAACTAATCACAAAATTAAGTATATGAACACCATATACCCCACAAAACGATTTCATGCCGGCAAGGGCTCATGCATTCCTATTCCATATTTACCTTCTTCAAACTCGGCCTCCAAAACGGTAGGATTTACATCATACCTACATCAACCTTAAAAATAGCAACAAAGAGGTGTGTAACATAATCCAAATGAATTAAAGTCATACATTATGAAGAAATACATGTATACTTGTTCATATAATACATCTCACATAACATCATACATCATCTATAAACATATTTCATAATCTCAAGTATACATTCACAATTTCATTCATTTGGTTCACCAAATACATACATAGGGTTAGTATCCAACTCTCTCCCTTTTCAATTCTCATTCATCCATTTGCCACTATGGGCTTTCATCTAGGCATATCTCCAACTATATGCAAATGCTCTTAAAGCTAATGCATATGCACAAGGATTTCTCATCAAACAATGCGGATCGGACTGTGGGAATGCAATATCAATTCAATTTGTGGGACAAGCATAGGTGTACTACTATGCCCCTACTGCAGTAGTAAATTGTGTATACATATATCTCAATTTATGCATGCTCAACATCATCATAATTTTACTGGTACCAAACCGCTCTCGCCCATTTGTAGCACTAGTCACCCCATGACTTGCGGATCAACATCGTGGCCTTAATTACCACAAGTGCTACGGGCCCCTCCCGAACACACATCGAGAGAGCCGTGCCCCGTCAGACACCGAGGTAACTCGCTCACCATAGAGCCGCCCGCCTACTGGGCCCGCCACATAGGGTGCCTCGTCACCAAACTATGGACAACTTTGTGACTCACACACCGAGTCACAGGGGAAAAACAGCAATACGCTTGTGTACTGAGCCGCCCTTCCACTGGGCCCGCCTAGTAGAACCCCCTAATATTCCACATAGACAGCTATGACATGCCATGGATGCAATGCAAATGCAAATCAAGTGCATCCTTACACTATGCATCCTAGATGCCACTCCACATTCAATCATTCACCACCACCATTTGGTGGATTTCAACATCCTCATCATTCTCATCCAATCCCAACTCTCTTTGAGATTTATACACATTAATAGTTAGTGGCATACACATTCAATAAATTATACACATATCTTTTGTAACATCCTAGATTTTAGAGAAAATAAATTTATTGGATGATGATAATTAATTATTTATGGTCAAATAATTATGGGAGATGTTGTTAGACATTAGAGATGAATTATCGGTAAATTAAGATTTACTGGAAACGAATGAATTAACAGATGATGTGGGACCCACTTAATCGAATTAAGTGTTTGATGGGTCTAGAATGTTTGGAATATTATGGTGATTAAGATGGTGTAGTTAGAATAATTTTTAGTGCTAAGGAGATAATTAATTGAACACGACGTATGTTATTAGATGGGAAAATACGAGCTATAATGGAACTAAAAGAAAATGAGAATTCCTATTTCTCCTCTAGTTTAGCCGTGGTCTCTCTTTTCTTTTCACCTTGCACTCTTTTAACTAATGGATATAGAATTTTATGGCACAATGGACAAAAGCATTGAGACATGGTTGTACCCATTGGACAATGTCCAATTTTTTCACATCTTCTCTCTCCCTTTTCCCTCATTTTTCGGCAGCTCCCTCTCCCTTTCTTTTCTCCTTCGTTTTCTTCTCCTCTTCTCCCTTTCTCCTCCAAAAACCGTTTTCCCCCATTTCTATCCTCTCCATTCACCATTTTCACTCAAAAAGCTTGGATATATGGTGCATGCATGGAGCTAAGAAGCTTACATTGGTCCTCCCCTTCTTCTTTAACCTCATTTTTGTTTTGGTGGAGTTTGGATTTAAGGTAAAGATTTCTTACCTCCACATCATTCTATTATGGTTTTGTGATATTGGGTTGAAGATGATAATGTTAGAAGCCTTGCATGTGGATGGGTGTTGATTATGTTGGTTAACCTAGAGTGAAACTTTAAGCATGAATATTGGAGGTGTGAAATTGAACATGGTTGATGTTGTAGGATGAAGAGAAAGTTATAGTGACCATAAAGATTTTAAGAGATTGATTGAGAATATTGTTAAATGATTTTAGATGGGAAACCCTAAGTGTGATAAATTGGGGATTTTTGCCAAATTGATAACCTTAGTGATTTTGATGCCTTGGGAGTGGATTTATATGAGGAAATGAACATTTAGAAGTATTGGGATTGAATATTGATGTTGATAGAATGGGGAGCTAAGTCATGAGTTGCAAATGAGGAAATATGCATGTATATAGGTACATTGATTTGAGGGAATTAGTCTTAAGTGTTGATGTTTATGATGTTGATAATGGTTGCAAACCATTAATAATAAACTAAGAGAATGGATGTTTAAATTGATGAAGCCTTAGGTCTTGTTATAGGCCATGGTGTCGTTGATGTTGGGTTGTTTAGCCCTTTGAAATCTAGAAATCTTAGCTTTGGGGAAAGGAATTCCCGAAGCCTAATACAAGCATATGAATTTGGAGTACTAGACAAGTCTAGGACTTGATCATGGGTTAGATGATGATGTCTAAGATGATGCTTTGTGATAGTATAATAATGGCAATTGTATGTATATTTGTTGTGATAGGATTGCATCCTTGACGATGATGCGGAGCGATCGAGGCATTTGGAGCATTGGAATTGTGGATCTTCCCTCGAGGTAGGAGAGGAGTTTGCATTTCAAGTGCATGAGTGATTAATTGATAATTATGTTATGTGTGAACTCATGCATTGCCTTGCCAAGAACTAATTGTATGTTTAAATTGTTGAAATAGTGAGTGATGGCTTGGCTTATGGGATTGTTGTGGAAATTGTATGAATATATGATGTTGATGATAAATACTTGATATCCCTTTGAATTGACATGAATCAAATGTTTGGTAATATTCAATGAATAGATGAATTGAACAGAGCGTTGAAGATTATGTTGTGATAAAGTGGAATGATGATGAGGGGTGGTTATATAACTCTTTTTCATAGCTAATGAATTGATATTTGAAATTGAGATGTATGAATGGTCGAACCAGGTTCTAAGTGCATAAAGAGAGGAGTAAGAAAGATTAATCTAGGCCAAACTTATATATATAAAGTTTTTGATGTGAGAAGAAGAGGGAAAAACTGAGTTTCTAAGCGTGAACTGGTATTCTCGCTCAGGCGAGATGGATTCTCGCTCAAGCGAGAATCCCTTGGACCAGAATTATGGTTTCTGGCTCCATCTCGCTCAGGCGAGATGGTGTTCCACTCAAGCAAGGTGCGTACGATTGAGGTTGGGAGATACTGGATGAATCTCGCTCAAGCGGGAGTGGCCACGCTTGAGCGACCATGATGGAAAATTGGCACTGGGTAAATCTCGCTTAGGCGAGAGGCGTGGCAAGTGAAAGCTCGCCCGAGCGAGCGAGCCTAGAATATGGCACTGGAGGATTTTCGTTCAAGCGAGCATGGGTCGCTTGAGCGAGTGAGGTACCTGATGCTTTAAAGTTGCCTCGCTTAAGCGGGTGACTAACCAACTGGAGTCTCGCTCAAGCGAGCGAGCGTAGGCACGCCCTGGGAGTTTCTCGCTTACGCGCGATGGGGCTCGCCCAAGCGAGTCTGCCCAGCTTCGCTCAAGCGAGGGGGAATCTCGCCTGAGCGAGTTCTCCCCAGTTTGAAATTATTTCATATTCTTGACCCTGGACTATTGATGGATTCCTTCCTTGTGATTATAAGATGATTGATGGGGTGTATAAAGGGCAATTTATTGATTATTTGGCATGGTGGTTGGAAGTAATTAGGATAATTGGGAATGAGTTAATTGTAATATAATTACCACTAAGGATGGAGTAATAAAAGGATGATATTGAGAATCTAATGATAGGATTATGAGATATATCCTTAGGATGAATTCGAAATGTATAAAGGGATAAACAAATGACATTGTATGAAATATAAATGGATGAAATAGAGGGAATATGATGTTAAATAATATTAGATGATGACGTTGAACACTCTCTTATAGAAAGAGGTGTATAATTATATTGTTGACTTGTTGTGTACCGTTGTGTGTGATACAAGCATGGTCTTGTATATGTGGTATGAAATATGAAATTGATAATGTTGTGAATGCCACACATTTGTTTATATATACATATATGAGTATAGTTGAGCAACGGTAATGAATAATGAGATGATAATCCACTAAATGAAGTGTGATAATATTGATGAATAATATGTGATGTTGAAATGCCATAATAGCTGTTTGTAAGTATTGACTTGCGTGTGTGATGTGAAATATATGTGAAAATATGTTGAAATGGAAATGCCACATTAAAGACTTGAAAATAATAATGATGAAACCAACAATGTTGAATCCACTATGGTGTATGGTGGTGTTGGTGATCGTGATGATGATGATGATGTTTGATGAGTGGCATTTAGGATGCACAGAGTGAGGATGCATTTGAATTGCTTTTGCATTGCATCCATGGCATATCATAGCTGTCTGTGGAATATTAGGGGGTTCCACGAGGCAGGCCCAGTGGGAGGGCGGCTCAGTGCACGAGCGTATTGTGATTTTTCCCCTGTGACTCGGTGTATGAGTCACGAAGCTGTCCATAGTTTGGTGACGAGGCACCCTATGTGGCGGGCCCAGTGGGCGGGCGGCTCTATGGTGAGCGAGTTTACCTCGGTGTCCGACGGGACACGGCTCTCTCGATGTGTGTTCAGGAGGGGCCCGTAGCACTTGTGGTAGTTAAGGCCACGATGTTAATCCGCAAGTCACAGGGTGACTAGTGCTACAGATGGGCGATAGCGGTTTGGTACCAGTAAAATTATGAGAATATAAGCATGCTTAAATAGAGATATATGTGTACACAATTTTTCTACTGCAGTAGGGGCATAGTAGCACACCTATGCTCATCCCACAATTGAATTAATGTTATTTTTCCCACAGTCGGATCCGCATTTGTTGTCTATTCCATTGTGCATATGCATTAGCCATAAGAGCATTTGCATATAGCATGGAGATATACCAGAATATGATAATGATTGAGACGATAATATTGGTGTCGATGAGACGCGGGGTTAATATAATGAAAGACCACATAAAAGCATTAAATGATATGAACGTATGAAATGATGTTGAATATGACGATATGTATGATATGGCCCAATGTAATGAAGGGCGTATTTAATTACAATTGAAATGATGACGTTAGCCCATAGTGGCTTGATGAAAGACCAAGATGGTCTATATTGATGAGTTGGCCCATTGGGGCGATATGATAGATATGTGTTGGCCCATTGTGGCGGTGTTATAGATGTGTATATACTTGCTTTGCTATGATTTGATGAATAAGCATGAAATGAATATATATTGTTGAATTAATAACTTATGATGATTGTTGGCGTATTTAGGAAAGCATACATGATGTTGATATGCATATGCACATAATTTCAATGGTATTCATATCGTCATTTGAAATGTAAACTCACTCTCCCATGTGGTCTACTTTTTAGTATTGATGCAGGAAAACCATGGGGTGAGGCGTTTATGAAGTGAAGTTTTGGGAAGGTAAATAGTTGTAGAGGAATGCCTTGGCCGGCAGCTTTATAACGTAATGTGTTATGTATATGATGGATAATATGATGTTGTAATCATTGATATGGATAGACGAATTGTGAGTATAGTTATACGTTTGGTTGATGTACTAATAGTGGATATATAGGAATTAAAGTTGGGCTGATTATGGGCTTTTATGAATAAGAATTTTAATGATGTATGATGCATGACCATATAGATGATTACATGTTTATATCTTAGGTATTGCATGCTTATGAGATTGTGTAAAATGGTGACGGTTGTCTACTAGGCCTATGTTATGCCATTGCGTGCTTTGCCGAGCCTTTTCTCATATCTTCATATATGGGACTAGGCGTGTGCCCGGTATACACATTTTTCTTTCGCTGTAAGCTCTGTTATTTTGTATACCGCATGGGCAACTATTTATCGATCCAGTTATAAGTTTTGAAATCTTGCTCTTTGGTTTTCTGTGATTTGAGTCTTGATGTGGTCATGGTGGTGTTTTGGAAATGTTTTCTAACGCGAAAAATTTACTCGCATTTTTATTAATTATGTCGATCACATCGGGATTCGAGTACAGAAAATCAGGGGTGTTATATCTTTGGGATATTCTTTATTATAGATTTTAATTCATACATGGTCTCAAACCATCAACATACTTCATCATCATAATATCATCATCACATCACAATATTATCCCAAACACAATGCCACACAACAATCATCATTCTAAATGCATTCAAATCATAACATCATCACATCATCCATTTAAACAATCATCAACGTAATCATACATACATATTTTCACATCATCAATGGATGAAATCATGTATTAGAATAGTTACCCTCTCCTACCTCAAGTGAAGTAGTGATCAACGCGGTTTGACGGTTCCGCCTCGTCAATGGGGTCACTTCCTACATCACAGCACATTACACAATCAATTTTCTATTTACCCACCAAGACTCAAATACTTATATACTTCAATAACTTGGTGTTTATATTATTTTAACTCTCAAACCTCTTTTATTTCATTTTATCCACCATAACCACCATGGGTTAGGTGCCACCATTTATTATTATGCATTTTAGAGCCAAACCCATTCATAGGTTTCTCCATCAATGACTTCCACCAACCAAATACCATCACTAATGGCCATTATTCATCATAAACTATATTTATTGCCAACAATAAATGCTCATCTATCCCCATTATACATTTCCCCCAAATTTATAAAGCTAGGGTTTCTTAAAACCCAACAACCATCATAAATACTCTTCTTCTTCCAACCATACATGCATCCATTTTCATTACTCCCCCAAGAAATCTTACTTTCATGAAAACCCACCTTAAAACTCATGCATTAAATACTCCTCATAAACATCCATTTACATGTATGGCTTCTAAACACATAATGCCATATACCCATAGCCAAAACCTTAATAAAAATGAGCTTACATACCTCAAACTCATAACAAAGTGGGTTCTAGAATGGAGGAGAACACCACACGAAAATAGGGAGAAGAAAGAAAAGGAGACTTCAACTTTACTAGTCTCCTTCAAGCTCCTTGCAAGACGGAAATGGAGAGGAAGAAAAGTCACCAACTTGTTAGGGCTTGGAAGAAGAAGATGAAAATATGAAGTGGAGTAGAAGAAGAAGAAGAAGAAGTCACGGTTTTTGCCCAAGAAGAAGGGAGCCAACGTGAGTTTTAGAGAAGAGATTGGGTTTTGGTTTTATTTTTAACCCCATTCATTAAAGATTCATCGTTTTCTCATAAACAGGCTCTTCGTTTGGGCTCAATACTTCATCTAAAATTATTCCGAATACATATTCGAATTCCCAATATTATCCTTAACAGCCCTAACCAATATCATCTCAATCAGAGATACTTGGTCCGACACCCATATCTCAATCGGGCTCATTTTCAGCTTAGCCGGTCCCTATAAATCACCAACAATTCCCAAAATTCTTAATTTAAATAATTTCAATATATTAGGATATTAAATAATTCATATTAGATTTGTCAATATTTATTTTCCTTGATTTAACTCTCTATATTTTAAAATTTGGGATGTTACATCACGTCTCAAAAATGGTAAAAATGCAAGAAAAAGCACCAGAACAGGCCTGGGAATCGATTCACCAACCTGGGAATCGATTCCTATACTAAATCATGCCTGGGAATCGATTCCCAACAGGCAGGAATTGATTCACACAACCAGGAATCGATTCATATCAACCAGGAATCGATTCATCTATGCAGGAATCGATTCATTAGCTATGGGAATCGATTCTTCACCTCAAGAATCGATTCATGTGATGTTTCTGATGTAATTTTCAACTGAATGAATCCATTCTTGCATGAAATCACGGATGGAATCATGGAGGAAAATTAGGAATGTTTTCAGGCACTATAAAAAATAGGAAAACATCACTACGCAATTTACCGAAGCACAACGTGGAATGAAATATTTTATTGTAACAGAAGCCTTCCTTGAACGCTATAAATAGAAGGGAACGAGAGGCTTCAGAACAAACCATTCCTTCTTATTTCTCTAAATTCCTCTTCCGTTCTTTCTTTCTTTGGAGAAGCAGAGGAAGGCTTCTGGAGACGCTTAGTTGATTAATTCAAATTGAGCTAAGAAATCAACAGTAATGAAAGTATACAAATCATCTTTTGTGAACCAAGGATAAATCTAATTACAATACTCCAAGAAAATCAATTGTTTGTTATTTATTATTCTAAATCTTATATTTACTCTATTTTGATTTTAATTGTGACAACCAATCAAAGCCCCCAAATGTATTTGTATGTTTGTTGTACTTCTGTTTGTAAAAATTAATTTTAAACTTGATTTTCCTAAATTTTTGTGTTGATCTTCGAGAGAACGACCTAGGTTGACACCCTAGTACTACATTAATTAATTTTAATATACTAATTTGACAGGACCACGACGCAAAACGTCAAATTTTGGCGCTGCAGCTGGGGATCAACGATCTTTAGGAAAATTCTTGTTTTAAATTAATTTTTTTATTATAAAATTAAAAATTAAAAAAAATAATAAAATAATAATAATAAAATTTTCTTTTGTTTGTTTTATTTTATTTCTTTTGCATGATTTAGGATTCTTATGATATATTGCTCATGATGATGAAATATCTTGTTGTATGTATGACTAGAAGGACTTTTGGGCATTTATATTCATTTGGTCCTGAAATTGATAGAACTTTTCATAGATTAGTTAGAGAAGCTAAATTTAATAATAACTTTGTTGATATTGATAGTATCTCATCTAAATCCGCTAAAAATACTACTGTTAGTTTTTCTGATATGGCTGGAGCTCATGAGAGAACTCTTAGAGAACTAGCTGCACCTAAATTCACATACGAAAGTTTGTGTATTCAATATCCTGAAGAGGATGTCCCTTTTATGCTTAAGACCGGACTTATACACTTGTTGCCTAACTTTCATGGTCTTGTGGGTGAAGATCCACATAAACACCTCAAAGAATTCCACATTGTGTGTTCCACAATGAAACCTCAAAACGTTCAAGAAAACCACGTCTATCTTAAAGCGTTTCCTCATTCTTTAGAGGGTGTTGCTAAGGATTGGCTCTACTACCTTGCTCCAAGATCAATCACAAGTTGGAATGACTTAAAGAAAATATTCTTGGAAAAGTTCTTTCCTGCCTCTAGAACCACTACAATCTGGAAGGACATATCTGGCATTAGGCAACTCTCTAGAGAAAGTCTTTATGAGTATTGGAAGAGATTCAAGAAACTCTGTGCAAGTTGCCCTTACCACCAAATTTCTAAACAACTTCTTCTTCAGTACTTTTATGAAGTTCTGCACCACGTTGATCACAACATGTTATATGCGGCAAGTGGAGGAGCCTTAGGAGACATGACTCCTACTAAAGTAAGAAACTTGATTGAAAAGATGACATCCAATTCCTAACAATTCAATGTTAGAAATGATGCTTTCAAACCCATGTATGATTCAAATTCTAGTGCATCTGGCATTAAATTAGAGAGCAAACTTGACGCTCTCACCACTCTGGTCACACAATTGGCAGTGAATCAAAAATCCATGGCTGCCAAAGTGTGTGGCATCTGCTCCTCACAAGAGCATCCCATTGATTGTTGTCCTTCTCTACAAGAAAAGGATGATAATAATCCCTAAGCCTATGCAGCCAACATCTACCATGATAGACCTCCACCACAACAGCAGCAACAAAACCATGACCTTTCCACCAACCGATACAACCCAAGTTGGAGGAACCATCCAAACTTGAGATGGGGTAACCAACAACAGAATCCCTAACCCCTATTTCAAAGCAATGCACCAACCTTCCAAAGACCTATACCTCAACCATCCACAAGTAACCCTTCTTTTGAAGAACTAATGAAACAAATGGCTGCACAAAACTTGGAGTATCAATAAAGAAATGATGTTACCATCCAAAGCTTGAGCAATCAAATTGGGCAATTGGCATCATCATTAAACCAATTACAGTCTCATAACTCTAATAAATTACCATCTCAACCAGCTACAAATCCAAGAAATATTAGTGCAATTCAGTTAAGATCAGGTAAGAACCTTGAAGTACCCATACCCAAAGAACCTGAGAAACAAACAAATGTGCCCACAACAGTTGAGAATGATGTGCCCTCTTCAAGCACAAGGAAGTCTGAGATGCAATCACCCTAAATTCCACCTCATATCCCTCTTCCATTCCTACCAAAAGCAATTCCAAGTAAGAAGATGGAAGAAGTAGACAAAGAAATTTTGGATACTTTTAGGAAAGTGGAAGTGAATATACCTTTTCTTGATGCAATCAAACAAGTCCCCAAGTATGCCAAATTTCTGAAGGAACTGTGTACTCATAAGAGGAGACTCAAAGGCAATAAAAGGATAAGCATGGGAAGAAATGTATCTGCACTGCTTGGTAAGGAAGTTCCAAATATCCCTGAGAAATGTAAAGATCCAGGTACGTTCACTATACCCTGCATCATAGGCAATAACAAATTTGAAAATTACATGTTAGATTTAGGAGCTTCAATAAATGTTATGCCTGTGTCTGTTTTCAAATCTTTGTCTCTTGGAACTTTACAACCTACTGGTGTAGTTATTCAACTGGCCAATAGAAGTACTACTTACCCTGCTGGAGTCATAGAGGATGTTTTGGTTCAGGTAGAATAACTTGCTTTTCCTGCTGACTTTTTTATACTTGATATGGAAGAAGGTATGCCTCAAATTCCTGTTCCTATAATTTTGGGACCATTTTTGAAAACAGTCCAAACCAAAATAGATGTTCATTCTGGAATTCTCTCTATGGAATTTGGTGACATTATGGTAAGATATAACATTCTTGATGCCATGAAACACCCCTTTGAATATTATTCTGTTTTCCAAATTAACATTATTGATAAACTAATTTTTGAACATTTTTCTGATGTTGAATTGGAATGCATGGATGATTCATACAACTGTTTTGCATGCAATGAATCTGGAAGTTGTGATATCTATGCTAAAATTGATAAATTCATATATGTTAATTCAGAGTCTTTAGAAATGCCTGTTAACCATAAAGAGCCAAGTGTAGGATTTCAAAACTCTAACAAAATTATTGAGGTACAAGCAACAAAATCCAAGTCTGCTTTGTTGGTTTCATCTATTTTGCAGGCACACAAATTAGAGCTGAATCTCATACCTGAAAACCTCAAGTATTCATACTTGGGAAATGATGAAGAGCTCCCGATGATAATCTTTATTGCTCTTGATGAAAATCAAGAAGAAAAATTGCTGCAAGATATGGGAAGGCATAAGAAGGTCCTTGATAAGGGAGTTTTCTTAAACCATCCTTTTACTTGTTCATTCTATTGTCCATTTTATATGCTTTATTTTACATTGAGGACAATGCATGATTCAAGTATGGGGGTGGAACTGTTCCTTACTATGTTTTTATGTTGTTATATTATTTTTTATGTATGTTATTTATTAATGGATTTTAAAAAAAGAGAGAAAAAAATATATAGATTTTGTGTGTTTTTGTTTAAAATGGTATGTTTTATTGGAATTTTAGAATATGCATGAGTAATAAGTAATTTTTTTCATGTTTGATATGAGCTTAATGATATGTTATGATTTGAACTCAAGCATTTTTGGTATGTTGAGAACGACATGATAATTGATAGATGATCATATATGATAGAATTATACCTTGTGAGATATTTTGAGCCTTAAAAATTTGATGGATCACTTTACACCATCTTAATTCTTTCATGTGTGATTTATTCTTGAATACTTGCATCTCAATCTTTGTCTTGTTTCTTGATGATACTTGAAACTCATATACATGTATTTGAAAGGACACAAACATTTTGTTCAATTGAGCCACTAGCCACATAAGCTTACCATAAATAAACATCTTTTGTTAGCCACTTTGAGCCTATTTAACCATTTTTTTATTACAGCTCAAATAAGCTATACACCTACTTAAATAAGATGTTGGAGCTTTGGAATCAAGTTAAAAATAGGCATTCAAATAAGTGTGGGAGTGTGATAAAAGGAGTCGCAACTCTTAGTTTAAGTATTATGCAATTGCATAAGAAAAATATAAGAAAAAAATAAAAATGATATTGATGATTGCGACCAAATGATTAAACAAATGTTTTACCTCACTATTTTCCTGTTAAATTAATTACTCCATCATTCTTTATGGCATATGAAGCTAATTTCCAAATCTTTACCTTGGCCACATTACAACCCTGATAAGCCCTGTCGATCTATACATACATTTGTGTTGATTGTGGAATTGAGAAATTTGCTAAATTTATGGGACTATCTGTTTTTTAGGAAATATTTTTGAGTGTATACACAAACCTAAAACACTTAAGAGTTGAAAGTATGTCTTGTGAGGTTCTGTCACTTATGATCTTCTTTTCAGTTTGACTTAATTCTCACATGCCTAAGTGTTTGGATGATTTTCATACATATCTTGATGCTCTGTATCCTGCAAGTTGAATAACTCTTATTTCTCTGTATATTCTTAAGATTTCATGACAAGTATGCCAATTCTGTGTGTTTATTGTTTTCAACTTAAATGTTTTCAATAAATTATAAAACTTGTTTTTATTCTGATTTTGCCCGGGAGTGCAAAAGAATAAGTGTGGGAGTATTTGATGATGCATGATTTATCCTTAATTCCTTAGTTTAAATATGTATAATTTTCCATTACTTATTATGTAATTTATTGCATTTTAACACATTTTCATAATTTAAGCCTTATTTAATATTTGATTTTAAAATGAATTAAGGATTAATTTTTAATGAAAATAATGAAACCTTGGTTTCTCTTATTTTGTAGTGTATGATTGAGCCTGCAATTGAAAGATAATTACCATAGGTCAAACGAAAGAAGTCACGCCTCAAGAAATGGTAAAAATGCAAGAAAAAGCACCAGAACAGGTCTGGGAATCGATTCACCAACCTGGGAATCGATTCCTACACTAAATCATGCCTGGGAATCGATTCCCAAAAGGCAGGAATCGATTCACACAACCAGGAATCGATTCATATCAACTAGGAATCGATTCCCCTACTTATTTTTACCCAGGAATCGATTCATCTATGCAGGAATCAATTCATTAGCTATGGGAATCAATTCATCACCTTAGGAATTGATTCATGTGATGTTTCTGACGTAATTTTCAACTGAATGAATCCATTCCCGCATGAAATCACGGATGGAATCATGGAGGGAAATTAGGAATATTTTCAGGCACTATGAAAAATAGGAAAACATCACTACGTAATTTACGGAAGCACTACATGGAATGAAATATTTTATTGTAACAGAAGCCTTCCTTGAACGCTATAAATAGAGGGGAACGAGAGGCTTCAAAACAGACCATTCCTTCTTATTTCTCTAAATTCCTCTTCCGTTCTTTCTTTCTTTGGAGAAGCAGAGGAAGGCTTCTGGAGGAGCTCTTCCATTCCAGGTTCGGTTATTTTTATTTTTAATTTGTTTTAATTATGGAGGGCTAAAACCCTTAGATTGATTTTCTTGGAGAATATTGTAATATAATTTTGAGGTTCTTATTTTTAATATAGTATGTTTTTATTATTGTTAATTTCTTCATAATCTTACTCTGCTTATTTAATTCCATTCTATTTAATTAAATTTATATGTTTAATTGGTTTAATTATACAAATGGAATAAAATAAGATTTAAATTAAAATGGATTAAGGAAATATGCATGCTTAATGTAACATCCCCGTTTTAAAATTTAATGCTGAATACAGAATGAACCATTAAGACTTGATTTCAACTAGAAATAACTGTTAAGTGCATTTAACTAAGTGAGTTTAAGCCATTAAAATATTGAAATGGTAGCGGACAGGGGACGAGGTGGAGTGCGCGTGGCTACTGCAGCACGCACTCTCCCATCCCACTCTTCGTTACTGTACGCGTGCACACATATATATATGTCGTGAGCCTTAGTGATGAACACTCTCGCTATTTCTTTAGACTCTTTCTCCGTCACCTCATCCTCTGTTTTCTCTCTTCGTCTTCATCTTTCTTCTTCTTCTCTTCTCTCACTCTTCGCTCCTGGAGATCTTGATTCCAGTACTGAAGAACAGACTACGCTCCATCCCAGAATCAGGCGCAGAATACGACAAGCCAAAGAAGACCGGACGAACCAGGAGAAGGACATCGGACCCAACGACGAGAACGGAAAGAGGTTTCTGAGGTTCTTCTAAAGGTAGGGGGCGCTTGCATGTCAAATGCATGGTCTAAGAACGGTACCGGATGAACGTACTGCCAAGTGTGTGTGCATGTTTTTATAATTCATTAGAACTGATGCTGTGCATGTATGCATGTGTTCACAATTACTAAAACTGATGCATGATTTGAGATTTTGATGGTGATCTTCGTGACGATGGCGTAGTTTGCTCGTGGATGATAATGATGGGTCTATTTTGTTGTCACTATGAAAAATGTGTATGTGCATGTTCTTAATTGAATTGCTCAATGTTGTTAGTCTGATGATCGACTGTATCATGCGCTGGTGCGATTGACTGAATGATGATGAATAATGGGAGATATCTGTTCTTACTTGACGACTACGGTAATGTGTTCATGGCGCGATGATGTGTAATGATAAATGTGTTAGTTGCATGAGTAAGAGTGGGGTGACCCATGGAAGGTCAAGAACCCCAAGGGAAATGATTTCCAGTTACCAACCCTGGCTAGATCCCAATAGGGCTCGTGGTAGCCGTTGGAGCTAGAGAAATGAGTCTCGAGACGCCGTGGGGGGCCGGTGCCACCTGGTAAGAGCTGAGGGACGAGGGGCCAAAAGAAAAAGGGGGCTGTAACTGAGAGTCTTTTCCCGAGTCGGATCCGCGTGCATACATATAGAAATAAGGCTGATTGTGGTGATGTGTAAATCTATATATGTGCATGTGTATGATTTTGAATGCATGAATATATATTGATGTGGAATAAACTCTGTGAATTATGCGTATTATGAATGTTGTTTGAATTGTATGAACTTGGTTACTTGAAAAAGGACGAATGATAGCAGGAGCGTGTACTGACGCTGATACCGAGTCTGTGAGTATCATTTTACATGTAAAAGCTCACCCCTGCAGTGGCCATTTTCAGTGAATGTCTCTCGTGAGGAGGATCAGAATCAGAACCGGAATGCTGGGCGGAGTGCTGATGCATTTCGAAGGTTTAATTAAGACGTTGTTAGATGAAGCCCAGACTGGCTCATACCGGATGTTAATGTTTTGTGCTGAATAGAACTTTATGAACAAGAAGAAGTCTGATTTTGCATTGTAAATATTCATATACACTCTTATGTACATATGGATGTATGGTTTTGTGTGTGTGATGCTATATGCTGTCTCGTTTTATAATTATGCTTTAATAGATAAGCAGGGACAGTTTGATTGAGCAGGTTATAGTTAAGTCCGGAAGAACCAAGAATTGTCTTAGGAAAACTTATGTCGGATACGTTGGGCGGAGTCGTACCCCGCCTGAAGTATGGGAAGCAATCCGCCCAAGCGCGAGAACTCACGCTGAAGCGAGTAATGACCCGAGCGAAATATCGACCATTATCCTTTCCTATCCGTTGTGATACTAACGCAATCCGGACCCCGGTGCTGAACCCCGGATTTGGGCGTTATGGCTAAGTCCGCCCAGGCGTTATCATAATTAGTTGAGTTGGGCGGAATAGGTTCAGACTCTTCCTTCTTCCATAACTTACTATCGCACTTGTACCCTGTAACTTCATATTTTTCTGAGTGAAAGGCGAGTGTGTGAGGATTTACTTGGTGAACCCTTGACCATACCCGATGGAGGAAAATTACCTTGTAGTTGTGTTAAAGAGGCGTTATGCAGATTTCGTTTAGGCGGCGTTATACCTCGCCCATGTAGCTAGGACAGCCCGCCCAAGATAAATATACCCCGCCTAGCCTAGTAGGATGATTCTAACTTAGCCTTTTCATCAAATGATACACGTGTGAATGTATTAACATATTTCCCTTATCTATTCCTCCTGTTGAGTGACCAGTATTTCTTGAAGGGAAGCCTCAGTGCGAAATCTCCTCTATCCGCTGCTGCATTACTATGCTCCGCCTGGACGGTGTCAGACCCCGTCTAAGCGAATAAACGGTATCGTGCAATCCGCCCTAGTGTTGGTGCGTTACGATAAACCCATTGAAACGGCTCAGTCTTTAGCTTCCCTGTAGGTTGCTTTATGCGCGTGAATGTTCTTAGCTTTTCCCCCATTGCCTGCTTCCTTCTACATCAGATGTTACGTGACTGTTTTGGTGAAAAATTTTCTCATATTTTGGGGATTTATTAGTTGCAAATAATTAGGGTGTTACATTTTGGTATCAGAGCGGACCGAAAAGTCCAAGGCCAAAGTATGCTTACCAAGTGTAAGCGGTGGTGTTTGTGTCTTTGATTGAATGGTTGAAATTGTTGTGATATTGGTTGAACCTGATTGATATTGGCTTGCGGATAGGAGGGTGTTGCCCCTCCTGGTCCTATTGATTGTATAATATACATATATAGAGATAGCATGATGTGCTAAGCCATTGAACATTAGGCTGAAATCCGAATGGTAGTAAGTGGCTCCGTGTACTTATCCTTAAATGTCAATTTCAGGATAAGGAATGGCGCATCGTCAAAGTATGGAGGCTATAGCCACAGCATTCCAACGCTTTGCTGATGTGTTTGAAAGGCAAGGCCAAACTCAACCTGAGGGTGGCCATGTGCTGGACCGCTTCCTGAAGAGGAAGCCGAGCGAATTCTTAGGAGGACGGAACCCTGAGGCGGCGTTCAAGTGGACTCAGGAACTAGAAAGAATTTTTAAGGGTCTTCGCTGTACCGAAGCCCAGAAGGTGGAATGTGCAGTGTATATGCTACGAGATGAAGCGGAGAATTGGTGGAAGATAGCTAGGAGCCAATTCCCCGAAGATGACAATCAACTGACATGGGACGATTTCAAGGCCTGCTTCCTAGACAAATACTTTCCCGACACAGTGCGGAGTCGGAAGGAGCTGGAGTTTATGGAGTTAAAACAGGGCTCCATGACTGTGGAAGAATACGCGACCAGATTTGAAGAATTGTGCCTATTTTATCCGCCCTTCCAGCAGCCAGGAACGGAGCACTCCAAGTGTCTTAAGTTTGAGAACGGACTGAGATCGGATATCAAGAGGGCCTGCAGATACCATGAAATCCGGAGTTTCCCTGCCTTAGTGAACAAGTGTAGAATATTCGAAGAGGATGACAGGGCCCATTCAGGCCAGTGCAGCAGAGCCAACCAACACTTGAGGCCTCAGCAATCACGTTTCAAGAGGCCAGGGAACGTGAGGAGGAATGAACCCTTCACCAGATATCAGGACCATAATGACCGAGGGAGGCAGATGAGAGGACGACCAAGGTATGGCGGATGCTTTAAATGTGGCGGTGATCATTTTGCTAGGGAATGCAATGATACAAATGTTAAATGCTACCACTGCGGAGAGAAGGGACATGTTCGCCCGGACTGCCCCCAACTCCGCCAGGCAAACACCAATGTGCGTCAAAGAGAATTTCAAGATCGAACCAGAATGAATGATAACCCACGACCTGGTGGCAGAGGCAACGGAACCAGAGGAAATATGATGCATGCCCCGAACAGTCGAGAGAGGAATACCGGCCCAACAGCGACAGGAAGGATCTACACCATCAATGCAGAGGATGTTGCACCAGCAAATGATCTAGTACAATGTAAGTGCTCACTTGGAATGAATACGCTTAACGTTGTTTTCGATTCGGGGGCAACCCATTCTTTTATAGCTAATGAGTGCGTGAAACGGTTGAAGCTACCAACTGTGTCTATGAACCGGACTCTAGAAGTGGCCAGCCCCACTGGCCCTACTGTGTTCACATCGTCCATATGTAAAAATGTAGCATTTGAGTTGTATGATCGGAGTTTCACCTTCGATCTGATTTGCATGCCCTTAAAGGGTCTTGATATTGTGCTTGGAATAGATTGGCTTTCAGCCAATAAGGTATTAGTAGATTGTAGAAACCGAGAGATAGTTTTCCCAAAACAACCCACTGAAGATGGCACGGCACAAGGTATAACCCAACTATTTATGATGCTTTGTCTAACCAAAGAAGAGAATGAGCCCCTAGTGAACGACATTCCGGTTGTCTGCGAATTCCCAGAAGTGTTCCCAGAGGACGTCCCGAGTGTACCTCCCCATAGAGAAGTTGAATTCTCTATAGACTTGATCCCTGGAGCCGAACCGGTCTCCAGTGCACCCTACAGAATGTCCTCAACTGAATTGATAGAGTTGAAGAAACAAGTGGATGAGTTACTTGAGAAGCAGTTCATTAGACCAAGCGTGTCACCATGGGGCGCACCTGTGCTACTTGTTAAGAAGAAGGATGGCAGCTTGAGACTTTGTATAGATTATCGACAGCTCAACAAACTCACAATCAAGAATCGATACCCACTGCCTAGAATTGATGATTTAATTGACCAGCTGCGTGGAGCCTCAGTCTTCTCAAAAATCGACTTACGATCGGGATATCACCAAATCCGAGTGAAGGACTCGGACATTCCTAAAACTGCCTTTAGGACTAGGTATGGTCACTATGAGTATGTAGTGATGCCGTTCGGTGTGACGAACGCCCCTGCTGTTTTCATGAATTACATGAACAGCATATTCCATTCCTTCTTAGATCGGTTTGTTGTTGTTTTCATCGATGATATTCTAGTTTATTCTAAGACATCGGAGGAGCATGAAGGACATCTCAGGGCGGTACTCCAAGTGTTGAAGGAGAAGCAATTGTTTGCAAAGCTTTCAAAGTGCGAATTTTGGATGGATGAGATCCACTTCCTCGGGCATGTGATCTCCAAGCGAGGCGTCTCGGTGGATCCTGCGAAGGTAGCTGCTGTAATAGCGTGGGAGAGGCCCAGATCGATCTCGGAAATAAGGAGTTTTATGGGCTTGGCAGGTTATTATAGAAGGTTCATCGAAGGATTTTCTAAGTTGGCATTACCTCTGACTAAGTTGACTCGGAAGAACGTTCCTTTTGTGTGGAGTCCGGAGTGTGAGAGCAGCTTCCAAGAGCTGAAGAATAAGTTGACAACGGCTCCGGTGTTAGCATTACCGGAGTTACGAGAAAGCTTCGTGGTCTATTGTGACGCGTCCGGACTCGGATTAGGATGTGTACTCATGCAGAAAGATCGGGTGATAGCATATGCCTCTCGACAATTGAGACCCCACGAACAACATTATCCGACCCATGACTTGGAGTTGGCAGCAGTAGTTTTTGCATTGAAAATCTGGAGGCATTACTTGTACGGATCCAAATTTGAAGTATACAGCGATCATAAGAGCCTCAAATACCTATTCGACCAAAAGGAGCTGAACATGAGGCAGAGAAGATGGATTGAGTTCTTGAAGGACTATGATTTCGAGTTGAAATACCACCCCGGTAAGGCAAATGTCGTAGCAGACGCATTGAGCCGAAAATCCCTCCACATGGCAGCCATGATGGCAAAAGAAGTTGAGTTGTTGGAGCGGTTTCGAGACATGAACTTGCATGTTGGCACCCCTTCCTCTCAGAAGATGACAATCGGTACGTTGAGGATTGCCAACGAATTCTTAAAATCCGTGTACGAACAGCAACAGGCGGACTCTTGCCTAGCTGAAATGAAGGAAATTCAGGCTAGAGGAAAGGATTTATCCTTGGCAGAAGGGTCAGATGGGATCTTCCGGGTGAGGAACAGAATATACATACCAAGTGAAGGAAGATTGAGGAGAATGGTGCTTGATGAAGCCCACAAAAGCCTACTCAGCATTCACCCCGGAACCACGAAGATGTACCACGACTTGAGGAGACAGTTTTGGTGGCCCGGACTAAAGAAGGATGTGGCGGAGTACGTGGCCCGGTGTATCACTTGCCAGAAATCGAAGGTAGAGCACCAGAAACCGTACGGTGCAATGCAGCCTCTGGAAATCCCCGTGTGGAAATGGGACTCAATTGCGATGGATTTTATCATGGGATTACCCAGGAACCGAGCGGGCCATGATGCCATTTGGGTCATTGTTGATAGATTGACGAAAAGCGCACACTTCTTACCTGTAAATATGAAGTACCCATTGCATAAATTGGCTCAAATCTACATTCAAGAAGTTATTCGACTGCATGGCATACCTATTTCCATCGTCTCAGATAGGGACCCTAGATTTACGTCCAGATTTTGGACCAGCTTGCATCAAGAACTGGGGACGAAGCTTTGGCTTAGTTCTGCTTACCACCCCCAATCGGATGGACAATCCGAGCGAACGATTCAGAGTCTAGAAGACTTATTGAGAGCGTGTGTGTTAGAGTACGGTGGGGACTGGGAGCAGTACCTTCCCTTGATCGAGTTTACGTACAACAACAGCCATCATCACAGCATTGGCATGGCACCTTACGAGGCATTATATGGGCGTAGATGCCGAACCCCGCTCTGTTGGTCGGAAACGGGTGAAAGTCTACTATTGGGACCAGACATCGTAAAGCAAACCACAGAACAGATCCGAGTGATAAGGGAGAAGATGAAAGCATCACAAGACAGGCAGAAGAGCTACCATGACAAACGCATCAAGCCATTGGAATTTCGAGTCGGAGATCGAGTGTTTCTGAGAACCTCTCCGAGTAAAGGAGTTGGACGAGCCTTAAAAAGTGGGAAGTTAAGCCCTCGCTACATCGGACCTTATGAGGTAGTAGAACGGATTGGCCCCGTGGCATACCGCCTCGCGTTACCAATTCACTTGTCCCGATTGCACAACGTATTTCACGTGTCTCAACTAAGGAAGTATTTGCATGACCCCAGCCACACGATGCCTGACGACGAGGTAGAGATCAAGGAAGACCTAACCGCTGTGACTACACCGGTTGGAATCGTGGATCAATCGGTAAAACGCTTAAGAAACAAGAACGTAAGGCTGGTTAAGGTGGAGTGGCAGCAAGGCAAAATCACCTCCTACACGTGGGAACGCGAAGACGCCATGCGACAGCAGTACCCCGAATTGTTTACCTACGTAAGTACCAACTGAATTTCGGGGACGAAATTCCTTTTCAGTGGGGGAGAACTGTAACATCCCCGTTTTAAAATTTAATGCTGAATACAGAATGAACCATTAAGACTTGATTTCAACTAGAAATAACTGTTAAGTGCATTTAACTAAGTGAGTTTAAGCCATTAAAATATTGAAATGGTGGCGGACAGGGGACGAGGTGGAGTGCGCGTGGCTACTGCAGCACGCACTCTCCCATCCCACTCTTCGTTACTGTACGCGTGCACACATATATATATGTCGTGAGCCTTAGTGATGAACACTCTCGCTATTTCTTTAGACTCTTTCTCCGTCACCTCATCCTCTGTTTTCTCTCTTCGTCTTCATCTTTCTTCTTCTTCTCTTCTCTCACTCTTCGCTCCTGGAGATCTTGATTCCAGTACTGAAGAACAGACTACGCTCCATCCCAGAATCAGGCGCAGAATACGACAAGCCAAAGAAGACCGGACGAACCAGGAGAAGGACATCGGACCCAACGACGAGAACGGAAAGAGGTTTCTGAGGTTCTTCTAAAGGTAGGGGGCGCTTGCATGTCAAATGCATGGTCTAAGAACGGTACCGGATGAACGTACTGCCAAGTGTGTGTGCATGTTTTTATAATTCATTAGAACTGATGCTGTGCATGTATGCATGTGTTCACAATTACTAAAACTGATGCATGATTTGAGATTTTGATGGTGATCTTCGTGACGATGGCGTAGTTTGCTCGTGGATGATAATGATGGGTCTATTTTGTTGTCACTATGAAAAATGTGTATGTGCATGTTCTTAATTGAATTGCTCAATGTTGTTAGTCTGATGATCGACTGTATCATGCGCTGGTGCGATTGACTGAATGATGATGAATAATGGGAGATATCTGTTCTTACTTGACGACTACGGTAATGTGTTCATGGCGCGATGATGTGTAATGATAAATGTGTTAGTTGCATGAGTAAGAGTGGGGTGACCCATGGAAGGTCAAGAACCCCAAGGGAAATGATTTCCAGTTACCAACCCTGGCTAGATCCCAATAGGGCTCGTGGTAGCCGTTGGAGCTAGAGAAATGAGTCTCGAGACGCCGTGGGGGGCCGGTGCCACCTGGTAAGAGCTGAGGGACGAGGGGCCAAAAGAAAAAGGGGGCTGTAACTGAGAGTCTTTTCCCGAGTCGGATCCGCGTGCATACATATAGAAATAAGGCTGATTGTGGTGATGTGTAAATCTATATATGTGCATGTGTATGATTTTGAATGCATGAATATATATTGATGTGGAATAAACTCTGTGAATTATGCGTATTATGAATGTTGTTTGAATTGTATGAACTTGGTTACTTGAAAAAGGACGAATGATAGCAGGAGCGTGTACTGACGCTGATACCGAGTCTGTGAGTATCATTTTACATGTAAAAGCTCACCCCTGCAGTGGCCATTTTCAGTGAATGTCTCTCGTGAGGAGGATCAGAATCAGAACCGGAATGCTGGGCGGAGTGCTGATGCATTTCGAAGGTTTAATTAAGACGTTGTTAGATGAAGCCCGGACTGGCTCATACCGGATGTTAATGTTTTGTGCTGAATAGAACTTTATGAACAAGAAGAAGTCTGATTTTGCATTGTAAATATTCATATACACTCTTATGTACATATGGATGTATGGTTTTGTGTGTGTGATGCTATATGCTGTCTCGTTTTATAATTATGCTTTAATAGATAAGCAGGGACAGTTTGATTGAGCAGGTTATAGTTAAGTCCGGAAGAACCAAGAATTGTCTTAGGAAAACTTATGTCGGATACGTTGGGCGGAGTCGTACCCCGCCTGAAGTATGGGAAGCAATCCGCCCAAGCGCGAGAACTCACGCTGAAGCGAGTAATGACCCGAGCGAAATATCGACCATTATCCTTTCCTATCCGTTGTGATACTAACGCAATCCGGACCCCGGTGCTGAACCCCGGATTTGGGCGTTATGGCTAAGTCCGCCCAGGCGTTATCATAATTAGTTGAGTTGGGCGGAATAGGTTCAGACTCTTCCTTCTTCCATAACTTACTATCGCACTTGTACCCTGTAACTTCATATTTTTCTGAGTGAAAGGCGAGTGTGTGAGGATTTACTTGGTGAACCCTTGACCATACCCGATGGAGGAAAATTACCTTGTAGTTGTGTTAAAGAGGCGTTATGCAGATTTCGTTTAGGCGGCGTTATACCTCGCCCATGTAGCTAGGACAGCCCGCCCAAGATAAATATACCCCGCCTAGCCTAGTAGGATGATTCTAACTTAGCCTTTTCATCAAATGATACACGTGTGAATGTATTAACATATTTCCCTTATCTATTCCTCCTGTTGAGTGACCAGTATTTCTTGAAGGGAAGCCTCAGTGCGAAATCTCCTCTATCCGCTGCTGCATTACTATGCTCCGCCTGGACGGTGTCAGACCCCGTCTGAGCGAATAAACGGTATCGTGCAATCCGCCCTAGTGTTGGTGCGTTACGATAAACCCATTGAAACGGCTCAGTCTTTAGCTTCCCTGTAGGTTGCTTTATGCGCGTGAATGTTCTTAGCTTTTCCCCCATTGCCTGCTTCCTTCTACATCAGATGTTACGTGACTGTTTTGGTGAAAAATTTTCTCATATTTTGGGGATTTATTAGTTGCAAATAATTAGGGTGTTACACTTAATGAATATTTTCATAATCACTTTTAATAATTATAGTTTGCTTAATTCCATAATTTGAGAATAAATTATGTATGTAGGCGATGTTCTTACATATGCTCAATAATTCCTAGATTTTACGATCTTGAATCCTTTTGCTTAATTAGGATGCTTGATTAAAATATTCATTTTTAAATGAAAGTAAAGGAATTGTGAATTAAAAAAGACGCTTAGTTGATTAATTCAAATTGAGCTAAGAAATCAATAGTAATGAAAGTATACAAATCATCTTTTGTGAACCAAGGATAAATCTAATTACAATACTCCAAGAAAATCAATCGCTTTTTATTTATTATTCTAAATCTTATATTTACTCTGTTTTGATTTTAATTATGACCACCAATCAAACCCCCCCAAATGTATTTGTATGTTTGTTGTACTTCTGTTTGTAAAAATTAATTTTAAACTTGATTTTCCTAAATTTTTATGTTGATCTTCGAGAGAATGACCTAGGTTGACACCTTAGTACTACATTAATTAATTTTAATGTACTAATTTGATGGGACCATGACACAAAACGTCAGTATCAAACTTTTGCCTCTCCATCCAAATGAAGGATTGAGTTAGAAATATCAAGGGGCAAAATATTAAGTAGGGTAAGAGGATTGAAACCATATACAATCTCAAATGGACTATGCTTAGTGGTGGAATGAACTACCCTAATAAAAGTAAATTTTCCATGTGGTAAGTAGTCATCCCAAGATTTAACATTCTTTTGAATTAAGACCCTTAAGAGAGTAGATAGGGTCCTCTTTTAAACTTCAGTTTGGCCATCTGTTTGTGGATGGCAAGTGGTGGAAAATAAAAGTTTAGTGTCAAGTCTAGCCTATAAGGTACACCAAAAATGACTAAGGAACTTAGAATCCCTATCACTAACATTAGTTTTAGGGATACCATGTAACCTCATAATTTCTTTGAAAAACAGCTTAGCAATATGACTTGCATCATCCACTTTATGATAAAGGATGAAGTGAGCCATCTTACTAAACCTATCTACCACCATAAAAATAAAATCCATACCCCTTTAGGTCCTAGGAAATCCAAGTACAAAATCTATACTTATATCAACCTAAGGAGCAATAGGTACAGCTAAGGGAGCGTAAAGGCCATGAGGTGACACCTTAGATTTGGCCTTATTACAAGCTAGACATCTAGAATAATACCTTTGTATATCTCGTTTCATGTAGGGCCAGAAAAAAATGCTCACTAAGTGATGTAGGAGAAACTTCTAATCTCCTTTAGAGGGGTAGATCTAGGAACTTTCCCTTCTTTAATCTTCAAGCAAAGTGGAAGTGTCTTCGTCTTTAATGTGAAACCGAAACCAAAATGGCAAAGAAAGGCTAAGGATGGACGAAAATGGAAAGGAAAAGAAAGAAGAAATGAAAGAAGAAAGTGGAAATGAGGAGGAATGGTTAAGGAGATGAAGTGAAGGTATGGAGGCCACTTCCATGGAGTGGAAGATAACTCCACTTGCCACCAAAGGAGGGAGAGAACCCTTGGATAAGAGCTTGCAAGAGTCTCTCTAATCCTAGAGAGAAGGAGGAGAATCTCTCACTATAAATTTGCACTCAAAGTGTCAAAATTTCAAAATGAATTAATGTGTAGCTTTGCCCTTATATAGGCCTAGAGGATTTTGGCCAAGGGATGAGTTAATGGGCTTGGTTCAAGGATCCAAGGCCCAAAAGAGAAAAGGGAAAGGAAGATGGCCTATACATGGCCCAAAATAAAGTACATGGCTCTAAAGTGGCCCAATTGACCTTGCAAGGCCCAATTAAAACTTATAAGCCTAGAGAATCTAATTAGGAACTATATTACAAGAAAAGTGTGAGTAGATCCTCAAGGTGTCCTCATTGGGATTGGGCCCACTAAGCAAAGAGAGGTAGGAAACTAATGCTTTGTGGATGCTCTCTTTGACTTTCTTTGACTTTGTCCTTGTGAGGGGACCCTTGTAAGCTTCAAGTCCTTTATCTAGGGTAGTGTGAGGGTCCTCCCTTGGTGTGTCCTCATTATGCTCCCCCTCTTCGAAAGGATTTGTCCTCAAATCTAAGGCATCATCCTCTTCATCTAAGTCAAAAGGAGATAAATCAGAGATATTGAAAGAGGCACTCACACCATATTCTCCTGGTAAATCAAGGACATAAGATTTTCTTGATTATTTGAAAGGGGCCATCACCTCTAGGGTCGAGTTTGGATTTTCTCAAGTTTGAAAATCTTTCCTTTCTAAGATGTAGCCAAAGCCAATCTCCAACCTCAAAGGTGACTTCTTTTCTTTTCTTATTGGCACAACAAGCATAGTATTCATTTTTAGTTTGTATTTGGTTCTTAACCTTCTCATGAAAGTCTTTGATAAACTTGGCCTTTGTCTCTCCATCCATATGAAGGACAGAGTTAGAAACCTCAATAGGTAAAAGGTCCAATGGAGTGAGAGGATTAAAACCATACACAACCTCAAATGGACTATGCTTGGTTGTTGAGTGTTGTACCCTATTATATGCAAATTCAATGTGAGGTAAACACTCATCCCAAGACTTAATAGTTTTATTCACTAAGACCCTAAGAAGTTGAGAAAGGGTCCTGTTTACTACCTCGTTTATCCATCCGTTTAAGGATGACATGTGGTGGAAAAGAGAAGTTTTGTTCCTAGCCTTGACCAAAGAGTTTTCCAAAAATGGCTTAGGAATTTGGTGTCCCTATCAGAAATTATGGTTTTAGGAACACCATGAAGTCTTACAATCTCTTTAAAGAAGAGTTTAGCAGTATGACTAGCATCATCAACCTTATGACAAGGGATGAAGTGAGCCATCTTACTGAACCTATCCACTACCACAAAGATAGAATCCATTCCCCTTTGGGTCTTAGGTAAGCCTAACACAAAGTCCATAAATATATCAATCCAAGATGCACTAGGTGTTGACAAGGGAATATATAAACCACTAGATAAAAGTTTGGATTTAGCCTTCCTACATACAATACACCTAGCACAATATTTTTGAACATCTTTTTTCATCTTAGGCCAATAGAAGTATTCATGCAATAAAGACAAGGTTTTATCTCTTCCAAAGTGGCCCATCAAGCCTCCCTCATGGCTTTCTCTAAGTAAAAGATCTCTTAAAGAGCTCCTAGGAATGCAAAGTCTATTGGCTTTAAAGAGGTAGCCATCTAAAATGTAGAAGCCTTTATGAGATGAAGAAGTGGAATATGAGTTGAAAATGTTTGAAAACTCAGTATCACTTGGATACAAAGTCCTAATCTCATCAAGTCTAATAACTTTGGCTCTAAGAGAGGTAAGTAAAGAATACCTTCTTGATAAAGCATCGGCCACGGTATTAGATTTTCCATTTTTGTACTTGAGGACATATGGAAATTTTTCCAAGTACTCAACCCACTTAGCATGTCTTTTGTTTAACTTATGTTGCCCTTTAATGAATTTTAGTGATTGGTGATCACTATGTATAACAAACTCTTTTGGGATCAAGTAATGTTCCTAAGTTTGTAGGGCTCTAATTAATGCATAAAATTCTTTATCATATATGGGGTAGTTGAGAGTTGCCCCATTAAGCTCTTCACTAAAGAAAGCAATGAGGTGACTTTCTTGTAATAGAATGGCTCTTATTCCCACATTTAAAGCATCATACTCAAGCTCAAAGGTTTTAGAAAAGTTTGGAAATGCTAAAATTGGAGCATGAGTGAGCTTCTCCTTAAGATCTAGAAAGGTTTTCTCTTGCCTTGGCCCCCATATAAAAGGAACATTCTTTTTCACCAATTCATTTAGGGGAGAGGCCAAGGTAGAGAAGTCTTTCACAAATCTTCTATAAAAACTTGCAAGACCATGGAAACTTCTAACCTCACTCACATTTTTAGGTGTTGGCCAATCTTGGATTGCCTTCACTTTAGAGTGATTAACTTCAACACCTTTGGAACTAACTAGGAATCCAAGGAATACAATGCTATCTATGCCAAAAGAACATTTTTTAAAATTTCCATAGAGGTTGTTTGTTCTTAAGGCAAGCATAACTTATTTAAAATGGTTTAGATGAGAGGTCATGGTCTTAGAGTATACCAAAATATCATCAAAGTAGACCACAACAAAATACCTAATGAATTCCCTCAAAACATGATTCATTAACCTCATAAATGTGCTTGGTGCATTAGTCAAGCCAAAGGGCATAACTAACCATATAATCCAAGTTTGGTTTTAAGAGCGACTTTCCATTCATCTCCCTCTTTGATTCTTATTTGGTGATAGCTACTTTTAAGATCAATCTTAGAAAATATAGTAGAACCACTAAGTTCATCAAGCATATCATCAAGTCTATGTATTGGATGCCTATACTTGATGGTTATATTGTTTAAGGCTCTACAATCGGTACACATTCTCCATGAACCATCTTTCTTAGGAACTAGTAAAACAGGTAAGGCATATGGGCTTAGGATCTTTCTAATCCATCCCTTAGATAATAGTTCATTCACTTATTTTTCAATATCAAGGCTTTCCTTAGGGTTACATCTATATGTAGGCATATTAGGTAAGCTAGCATCAGGAATTAAATCTATTTGATGTTTAATGCCCCTAATAGGAGGTAAGCCTTTTATGATATCCTTCAGAAAGAGATCTTTGAATTCATTTAGGATGTTTTGAATCCCTTTGGGCAAAGGAGGAAGAGTGCCCACAGAGCACAAAGAAGTGCTAGGGATATCTTTCACATACATGATCAAGCATTGTTTTTGTGAAAATATAGCATGTTTCACATAATGTTTGTTGGCCAAATAGTTGGCTCTAGAGTTATCATAGATGATAACTCCTTTTCCTTTATCTTCTTTTTTGTTTTTCTTATGTTTTTCTACATGATTAGAGGAAGAAGATCCTAACTTTCTATCTTTTTTAAGCTTCATTTGTAGTTAATCTTTAGCTACTTGTTATGAAGTTAGGGGGTGTAAAACTATCTTTTTACCATCGAGTTTGAATATGAGGGTGTTAGTGAACCCCTCATGGATGACCTTCCTATCGAATTGCCAGGTCTTCCTAGAAGTATATGAGTTGCCTCCATAGGTACTACATCACAATTTACTTTATCATTATATGTGCCTATGGTGAAGTTGATTAAGACTTGCTTATTAACTAATATTTCTCCCTTTTCATTTAACCATTACAACTTATAAGGTCTAGGGTGATCTATTAGTTCTAAGCCCATCTTATTTACTAGTCTTTGGCTCACAATATTTGCACAACTCTCACTATCCATAATGAGAGAACATAGTTTGTCATTTATATAACATCTTGTATAAAAGATGTTCTCTCTTTGTGTAGTATCATCTAGCTTAACATGACTACCAAGAAATCTTCTAATCCATGTAAAGCTCACCATCATCCCTTAAAATATGCTCATTGTCATAGGAATCACTACTTGAGTCATCACTTGAAGAGTGAGAATCAGAATTAGACTCTGATTGACTTGAGTAGGTTCCATTAGTTTTCAAAACCATTGTTCTTTTTGTTGGACAATCGGAAGCAATATGACCTCTACCAAGGCATTTGAAACATTTTATGGTAGATGATCTATAGGATTGTGGTTTAGATGTGGATTCATGCTTATCTCTTTGGTTTCTAAAAATTTTTCCATTCTTATGCAACTCACTTTGTGGCTTGGAAGATGAAGTGCCTACTTCCCTCTCCCTAGAGTTTCTTTTAAACCTACCCTTATTCTCTTGACCTACCCACTTAGATTTATAGGCTTTATTTTCCCCACTATAGGCTTCTCTCTCTTTATATTGGCTCTCTACCTTAGTACATTAGTGTAATAATTCTTCTTTGTCAACATGTGGAAGGAGTTTTACTCTATTCTTGATGTTCCTATTTAGGCCATGTAAGAACCTATGCATTAGGGTTTCCTCATCTTCTTCTAGGTTTGCCCTAATCATGGCTATTTCTTAAGCTTTGTAGTAATCTTCTACACTATTTGACCCTTGGGTGAGTTTATTTAGCTTGGCTAATAGCTCCCCTCTATAGTAATTAGGAACATAACATTTTCTTAATAGAGCTTTCAAATCTAACCAATCATCTATTGGTGGGAAGTTATCTTTCTTTCTCTCCTTATACACTTGGGTCCACCAAACTAAGGCATAGTTTTGGAATAAGAGGGTGGCTATCCTAACCTTCTTTTCTTCTTCTATTTGATGAGAATTAAATAATTACTCAACTCTTATCTTCCATTCTAAGTAAGCTTCTCCATCACTTTTGCCATTAAATGGGGGGATTTCAAGTTTTACCTCTCTTAAGCCTATGCCTTCTCTTTTATGTTCATGGTGTCTTCTATGTCTAGGTTCATCCTCACTATTGCTATTGCTGTGTCTTTGATTTCTTTGATTTTTATGTCTAGCTCTAGGGTTTGTTATTCAAGTGGCCTCAATACTCAAGTGGGGGGTGAATTGAGTGTTTTAAAAAACTTTACTTGGAATACCTTTGAACTTGGTTCTTTATGCAATTCAAACAAGATATATAAGAATTTTACAAGCAACTAGTATGTAACATACTTTGAACGGTTTGAATCAAGGTATTGAACTTCCAGATTCAAAGTAATCTTAACCAAGAAATAAGAAACAAAATAGAGGATTGGTTCAGCCATTTTAACAAACAGTTTATGTGAAAGTTTATGTTTTTTCTTGAATAGCAAGATCAATTCAAGTATTCAGCTTAGGCAAAATAAAAAACAGTTTATATGCACAATTAAGTAAAGAGTTCAAGGTTAAGAGGAATACAAACCAATTTAACGAGTTCCACCAATCCGGTGTACGTCTCGCCTTCAAGTAACCCACTTGAAGGATTCCACTATTGAAGATTTGAGATACAAGCTTTGAACAATTGTCTCCTAGTATCCCATACTCAAGAACCTAATTCTCATAAGCAAATGGGCACCCCACCCAATCTCACAATCTCTCAATACCCAAGGGTTGAACCCCAACCTTTGTGACCACTCAACCTAGAGTGAATACCTTAGTATTTGGTGATTGGTTTACAAGGATATACTCTCTCAATAAAGTAGATGTACAAATGAAGGCTCACTCAAGATAGTAACTCTCAACAAGAGAGGATTTACAAATTTAGAAACAAGAGTTTCAGAAGATGAAACTATAAGAAAATAGACTCATAAGGCACAAGAGTAGGATATGAATGATTTCCCTTTTATGTGAATTGATGATTTTAGTAGCTCAAGTGAGTGTTGCATTTATAGGCCTTGGAAAGGAGCTTGAAAGTCTTCAAAGCCGTTGCACAGCATGGGCATTTAAGCATTTGTGGAGAAGTGAGCTGGTTCTGCACTTAAAAGTCACTTTCCCCAAATTCTGACACTTATGTAATCGATTATGCCTCGAGCTGTAATCGATTATGCTTCGTTATTTCATTAATTCAAATCTCCAGCAGCTATATAATCGATTATAGAGTATCCTATAATTGATTATGTTAGTGTAATCGATTGTCATATTTCTTGTAATCGATTGTGAAAAGCACCTGATGTATTTAATTCCTTTTGGTAGTCCTGTAATCGATTGTCCATATCATATAATCGATTATCGTTTAAACAGAAACTCTGTAGTCGATTATATTTTTCCTTATAATCAATTGAGCAACATGTCTAATACATTTTCTTTTTATTGCATTGGTGTAATCGATTATGCTATTCTTTGTAATCGATTAGGTGACAAAACAGAACCATGGTAATCGATTAGTACAGCCTTATAATCGATTGTGGATTATACCTTATTCTCTTAATTCCTGTTATGCAGTATCATAATCAATTAGCTTACTTGCTGTAATCGATTAGGTTCATTCCAGAACCAAGGTAATCGATTGTTCCTACCTTGGTAATCGATTATACTTCATCAAATTTGGGTCTGATGCTTGATTTGATTTGTAGACTCTTGCTCTTCTTTATTTAAACTTCTGGGAAGTTTATTGCATATTGTCCTTGGCATTTTGAGTCTCTATGGGCTTCATTATCTTGTTATGATTCTTCAATTTTTTGCTTTGTCATTATCAAAATCCTAAAACAATTTTCAAACATATTCTCCCCCTTTTTGATGATGACAAACTATGTTCATCTCATGAGGGTGTTAGTCCAGATAGAATTTCTTCCCCTTTCTCAAAGAGTTTATGCATAATTTTAAGAATCATGAAAAATGCAATAATGATAGTTTTTAGAGCTCTGATTGCTCACTTGTTATCTTTGATTTAACCACTTGTTATTAATTAGGGTTCTTTGATTTAACCATTTGTAGATTCTACTTCTGATGAACATTAACACTGAATTTTTCTCCCCCTTTGTAATCATCAAAAACAAATAATGCTAGTAAAGGAAAGAGATTAAAGGAATGGAAATTAATGCATTATTAAAGCCAAATACTTAAGCAAATTACAAAAACAAATGCAAGGTAGAAAAATCTCCTAAGATAAAACATAAACAACAAGAAAATCAATTCAATTATTAGGAGAAAAGAAATGGAGATCGGTGAGTTGGTTGGATAGGTCTTCATATTTTTGCTCCATGGTTTCAAAGTGTTGTTGCTTAGTGATTTGAAATTCTTGAAGTGAGTTTTTAATCTTTTCAAAATGCCGATCAAGATACGTAAATAATGAGGTGAAAGGGTCAGCAGGAACAGAAGATTCGCCTTGAGTTCTAGGAGGAGGAGAGGCAGGAGCTTCAAAAGGGATATTTGCATGTATTCCATCCATCTTGGAGACCCAAGCTCCATTAACAAATATTATTCCTAACTTGGTGAGATGATGAGTGCCAATGCAAGCTTTAGAAGGTACCTTTTCCAAAAGTTCCCCACTTAGATCAACTTCAAAAGCTTTGAAAATCTTTGTTAGAAGGATGGCATATGGTAGCTTGTGTTGATCCTTAGCCTTGAGCATGTGCATCTTAAGGAGCTGAATCCAGTTAATCTCCTTTTGGTTTTACATTTCCCACATCAAGATGACATCTTCCTCTTCCACTAGGGCATAGTTTCCACCACGAGGAACCAAGAGCTTAACTAAGAAGAAGTGTAGAAGACGATTGTTAAGAGTCAGGTGGCCTACCAATTTGTGATTACTTCAAGGACGATCAGCTTTCCACAGAGATTGGCGAGTAGTGATACTATTAAAAGCCCATTCATCTTCCGAATATCCATCGGCAAATTTAGCATTTGTAAGAGGGAGGAGGCTGATCTTAGAGAATTGCTCCTTGGTGATCTTTAGAGTCACATTTTTGACTCTTGCCTCAAGATTCCTATCCACCAATCTTAGATTGTAGAAGAAAACTCTAATAAGCTCCAGATAGTAAAATTCTTCTTTGAGGGAAAGGAAGGGGATGAAATTATAGTGGTTGAGGAATTGAGTGAAGGCAAAGCTGGGGTGGTCAAAGAGTTCAGCATTGATATAGTAAGGAGCTATGATATCCTTCTCAGAGAACTTCTTGATGAAGTTATGGAGATCCCTAGGATTGGAGAAAAATCTTGAAAAACCAAGAGGGTTGTGAGTTTGGGCAATTGAGGACCTAGCTCTCTTAATATTCCTTGAGGAAGACATGATTGAAGAAGAGAAGGAGATGGGAGGATTTTAAGGATTGAGAGGTTTAGGAGAATAAGAGAAAAAGATTGTGGTGTGAGATAAGGAAAGTGGGAGAGGGTTATTTATAGGGTTTAGATGGAGACTTGGGGTGTGATGAAGGGTTAGGATTGATTTGGGCCATGTTTCACTCAGATTAAGCGTTAAAAGTTGCGATCTTGGTGACTTTGTAATCGATTACGCTTCATGGTGTAATCAATTACACCCCTTAAGAATTTGAAATGATAGGCTCGCTAATCGATTATATCAAGTGGGCAATCGATTAGATAAAGGTCTGATTTTTAACAGAAGCTTCGTAATTGATTAAGGCAAGGTAACAATCGATTACAGGAATACAGAACATCCATAATCGATTAGATAGGGATATGCAATCGATTATGCACAACAGAGAAGCCCCATAATCGATTATAGTGCCCAGAATTGCAAGAACACATGTTTTCTGAACAATTAATATTAACAACTTAATATTTAATCATGTATATTTTATCAATCAATCATCAAACACATTATAAATCAAAACATCAATATCAACCATGGTTTTTCAAACACAATTAGAGATATCTAATACACCTAATTCTCTCCTTAAATTGATGAATTGATCTTTTGCAAGTGGTTTAATGAAAATATCAGCTAATTGCCTAGTGGTCTCAACATGTTCAAGCACACAATTACCTTTCTAAACATGATCTCTAATGAAATGATGTCTAATCTCAATATGCTTGGTTCTAGAATGCATCACAGGATTCTTTGAAATATTAATGGCACTTGTATTATCACATTTAAGAGGAACTTGGTCTAGATTAACACCAAAATCTAAAAGTTGTTATTTCATCCAAAGGATTTGGGCATAATAACTTCCAGCTGCAACATACTCTACCTCAGCTGTGGATAATACAACACTCACTTGTTTCTTGCTATGCCAAGACATAAGAGAGCTACCAAGCAAGTGACAAGTTCCACTTGTACTTTTTCTATCAAGCTTACATCCTGCAAAATCAGAGTCAGAATAGCCAACAAGTGTGCATTCAACACCTTTAGGATACCCCAAACCAACATCTTGAGTTCCTACAAGATATTTCATTATACGTTTTACAGTAGTTAAGTGTGATTCTTTTGGGCATGCTTGATATCTTGCATACATACACATAGCGAACATGATATCCAGTTTACTAGCGGTTAAGTAAAGTAAGGATCTGATCATACCTCGGTATTTTGTGATCTCAACGTCGTTACCCTTTTCATCTTTGTCTAAATAGCAAGATGTATTCATGGGAGTTGCTATTTCATTTGGCTTGTCCATTTCAAATCTTTTGAGAAGTTCCTTACAATATTTGGATTGACTTATAAAAGTTCCTTCCTTGGTTTTCTTAATTTGTAACCTAAGGAAGAAAGTAAGTTCTCCCATCATGGACATTTCGAATTCATCCTGCATAATCTTGGCAAACTCTTGACAAAGACGTTCGTTAGTAGCACCAAATATTATATCATCGACATAAACTTGTACCAAGAGGATGTCATTGTTTTTATGTTTTATAAACAGTGTAGTATCACCTTTTCCCCTTTCAAAATTGTTTTCTAAGAGGAACTTGCTAAGTCTTTCATACCAAGCTCTTGGAGCTTATTTCAAACCATATACAGCTTTTCTCAATTTGAAAACATGGTTTGGAAATTTTGATTTTCAAAACTGGGAGGTTGATCTACATACACTTTTTCTTGAATATAACCGTTTAAGAATGCACTTTTGATATCCATTTGATATAGTTTAAAGTCCATGCAGCAAGCAAAAGCTAATAACAATCTTATGGCTTCTAGTCTAGCTACGGGTGTATACGTTTCTTCATAGTCTTTGCCTTCTTCTTGATTATAGAGTTTTGCAACTAGCCTAGCTTTATTTCTTGTTATTATTCTATTTTCATCTAGTTTATTTCTAAAAACCCATTTAGTACCTATTATTTGATGATCATTGGGTCTTGGCATAACTTCCCAAACTTGATTTCTTTCAAATTGATTAAGTTCCTCTTGCATAGCCAATATCCAATGTTCATCAATAATAGCCTCATCAATATTGTTGGGTTCAATTTGTGATACAAACGCTAAATGATTACATGCATTTCTAAGGGCGTTACGAGTACTTACACCTTTGGTTAATTCGCCTATTACGTTGTTCAAGGGATGGTTCTTTGATGTGATCCAATCCTTTTGTTAAGGCTCCTTGCTTCGTATTGGGTCTTCTTTGACCTTTTCTTTGTTTTCTAAGGTCATTTCTTGAAATGTGCCTGCAAGATTATCAATATCTTCCTTTCTCAGGGAGTTATGACCATTTTCATCAAATTTTACATGAATGGACTCTTCAATAGTGTATGTTTGTTTGTTAAAGACTCGATATGATTTACTAGATGATGAATATCCAAGAAAGATTACCTTATCAGATTTTGCAACAAACTTTCCTAGATTATCCTTACCATTGTTAAGCACTTGCATCCAAATACATGAAAATAAGATATATTTGGTTTCCTTCCTTTGTAAAGCTCACAGGGGGTTTTCTTTAAAATTGGCCTAATTAAACATCGATTCATTACATGACATGCGGTATTTACCGCATCGGCCCAAAAATGTTTTACAATATTGTTTTCATTTAACATGGTTCTAGAGAGTTCCCCCAAGGATCTATTTTTACTTTCAACTACTCTATTTTGTTGTTGAGTTCTAGGAGCTAAAAAATTGTGTTCAATACCATATTTTTCACAAAACTTTTCAAATAGTTGATTTTCAAATTCTCCCCCATGATCGGTTCTTATAGATGCAATCTTTGAATTTTGTTCATTTTGGATAACCTTGGCTAGTCTCTTGAATGCATGATATGCTTCATTTTTGTGAGTAAGAAACAAGATCCATGTATATCTAGAATAGTCATCTACAATCACTAGACCATAGTAATTGCCACCAAAGCTTTTGACCTTAGAGGGTTTAAACAAATCCATGTGCAAAAGTTGTAAAGACCTTTGAGTTGAAACAACGTTCTTAGCTTGAAATGATGCCTTTACTTATTTTCCCTTTTGACATGCATCACAAAATTTATTTTCAAATTTTAGCTTTGGAAACCCAATTACTAGTTCTTTTAAAACAAGTTTATTTAAATGGTCTATATGAATGTGTGCTATTCTTCTATGCCATAGCCATGATTCATCCTCTTTAGTCATGAAGCATTGTACATCATTTGAGGACAAACAATCAATATCAATCATGTAAACATTATCTACTCTTTGACCAACAAATGTTACTTCTTTATTTTGCTTATTTTCAATTATGCAACCATTTGATTCAAAAACCACTCTATATCCTTTGTCACATAATTGACTTATACTAAGCAAATTATTTTTGAGTCCTTCTACATATAATACATCACTAATTGAGGTAGAAGAGTTTTTACCAACATTTCCACTACCAAGGATTCTTCCTTTGGTATTGTCTCCATAGGTGACCCTTCCTTTTCTTTTAGGTATGAATATCTTGAATTTGCTCATGTCACCCGTCATATGCTTTGAACACCCACTATCTAGGTACCAATGGGTGGTGCTTACTTTGAAGCATACCTACAAAACAAGTCAAGTTAGAGAACTTGGTACCTATTTTATGTTGGGTCCTTTTGGATTAGTTTGTGGTAACGTTCCTTTGGGAACCCACACCTTTCTAACAACCTTTGGTCCATACTTTCTAACATGACAATTTAAGGCATTATGGCCTTTAATACCATAATGATTACACTTCATGAAAGGTGATGATGTTTTACTAGGTGGTATAAAGAAATTTTTATAATTCTTTTGTTTCTTATGGGCATTGAAACCTAATCCCGTTTTATCAGACATGCAACGTTGTTTTCCAAGTAAAACATTTAAATTGTCTCTACCATTTGTAAATTTTTCTAAAGTTTTATTCAAGTCTAAAACCTTAGTTTCTAGAATGTCACATTTCTTTACAAATTCACAAGGTTTTGTCTTGGAGCATGCTTGATCATTTACTACTTCCTTTTTCAATATTTCATTTTCTCTATTAAGTTCTATAAGATGCATCTCAAGAGTATCAATAGTTTTCCTAGATAGCTTATACTTGTTTGAGATTTTAACAAATTTGTCATACAATTCTTTGAAGGCGTCAAGTAATTCATCTTTATCTAGGTCATGTAAATTTACCTCATCATCTTCATCTTGATGGTTGGCCATGAGGCAAACGTTAGCTTCTTCATTGTCTGATTCTTCGGAGCTGCTTACATCATTTTCATCCCAAACTATATATGCCCTTCTTCTTCTTCTTTTTTCTTTGTTCTTCTTCTTTAGATTTGGACAATCTACTTTGAAATGTCCTTCCCTGCCACATTCAAAACAAGAGGGTGAGGAAGAATTATCTTTGATTATAGGTTTCTTACCTTGGTTTGTGAAGCTTCTTTGAAACTTCTTTTTCTTCATGAACTTGCCAAATTTCTTCACAAACAATCCAAATTCTTCATCTTCATCAAGGTCACTTTCGGATTCTTCTTCATTAGTTGAAGTGGCCTTGAGAGCTAGTCCTTTCTTCTCGGAGGACTTTTCTTCTTCCTCTGTATTTTTCAAGTCTTTGAGCTCTTGCTCTTGTTCTTGAAGTTTTCTAAACAATGTTGCAAGGGATATGTCATTGATGTTTGGAGATTGTTTGATTGCGGTGACGAGTGATTGCCATTCCCTAGTGAGACTTTTCAAAACTTTATGAATAAGCTCTTTGTTAGTATAAGATTTGCCTAGAGTGATAAGATGATTTGTGATTAAGTTGAATCTCTTTTGCATTTCAAGAATGGTTTCCCCGGAGTTTAATCTAAAGCTCTCATATTGACTAGTGAGTGTACTAATTTTTGAGTCCTTTACATCACTAGTTCCTTCATGTGTGATTTGGAGAGAATCCCACATTTCCTTAGCAGATTTACAAGTCACTACTTTAAAAAATTCATCTAGACCTAAGGCTAGAGTGATAAGATTTTTGGCTTTATAATTATATTGGACTTTCTTTTCTTCTTCATTAGTCCAATCATCCATTAATTTCTTTACTTCTTTTCCATCAATAATATGCATAGGTATAAAGGGACCATTTTCAATTGCATTCCAAATTTTCAAATCAATAGATTGTATAAAGATTTTTATTCTTTCTTTCCAAAAAGTATAACCTTCCCCATTAAAAGCAAGAGGTCGATTGGTAGCACCACCCTCAGGAAACATGTTATATGAGGTAGAGGCTATCTTAATCTCTTGAAGTTGTTAAGCTTGATCTACTAAGAGTTAAGCTCTGATACAACTTGTTATTCAAGTGGCCTTAATACTCAAGAGGGGGGGGGGGTGAATTGAGTGTTTTAAAAAACTTTACTTGAATGCCTTTGAACTTGGTTCTTTATGCAATTCAAACAAGATATATAAGAATTTTACAAGCAACTAGTATGTAACACACTTTGAACGGTTTGAATCAAGGTATTGAACTTCCAGATTCAAAGTAATCCTAACCAAGAAATAAGAAACAAAATAGAGGATTGGTTCAACAATTTTAACAAACAGTTTATGTGAAAGTTTATGTTTTTTCTTGAATAGCAAGATCAATTCAAGTATTCAGCTTAGGCAAAATAAAAAACAGTTTATATGCACAATTAAGTAAAGAGTTCAAGGTTAAGAAGAATGCAAACCAATTTAACGAGTTCCACCAATCCGGTGTACGTCTCGCCTTCAAGTAACCCACTTGAAGGATTCCACTATTGAAGATTTGAGATACAAGCTTTGAATAATTGTCTCCTAGTGTCCCACACTCAAGAACCTAATTCTCACAAGCAAATAGGCACCCCACCCAATCTCACAATCTCTCAATACCCAAGGGTTAAACCCCAACCTTTATGACCACTCAACCTAGAGTGAATACCTTAGTATTTGGTAATTGGTTTACAAGGATATACTCTCTCAATAGATTAGATGTACAAATGGAGGCTCACTCAAGATAGTAACTCTCAACAAGAGAGGATATACAAATTTAGAAACAAGAGTTTCAAAAGATAAAACTATACAAGGAAAATAGACTCACAAGGCACAAGAGTAGGATATGAATGATTTCCCTTTTATGTGAATTGATGATTTTAGTAGCTTGAGTGAGTGTTGCATTTATAGGCCTTGGAGAGGAGCTTGAAAGTCTTCAGAGTCGTTACACAACATGGACATTTGAGCATTTATGGAGAAGTGAGCTGGTTCTGCACTTAAAAGTCACTTTCCCCAAATTCTGACACTTACGAATCGATTACGCCTTGAGCTGTAATCGATTATGCTTCGTTATTTCATTAATTCAAGTCTCCAGTAGCTGTGCAATTGATTATGAAGTATCCTGTAATCGATTATATCAGTGTAATCGATTGTCATATTTCTTGTAATCAATTATGAAATGTACCTGATGTATTTAATTCCTTTTGGTAGTCCTGTAATCGATTATCCATATCATATAATCGATTATCGTTTAAACAGAAACTCTGTAGTCGATTATATTTTTCCTTGTAATCAATTGAGCAACATGTCTGATACATTTTCTTTTTATTGCATTGGTGTAATCGATTATGCTATTCTTTGTAATCGATTAGGTGACAAAACAAAACCATGGTAATCAATTAGTATAGCCTTATAATCGATTGTGGATTATACCTTATTCTCTTAATTCCTGTTATGCAATTTCATAATCGATTAGCTTACTTGCTGTAATTGATTAGGTTTATTCCAGAACCAAGGTAATCGATTGTTCCTGCCTTGGTAATCGATTATACTTCATCAAATTTGGTTCTGAAGCTTGATTTGATTTGTAGACTCTTGCTCTTCTTTATTTAAACTTCTGGGAAGTTTATTGCACATTGTCCTTGGCATTTTGAGTCTCTATGGGCTTCATTATCTTGTTATGATTCTTTAATTTGTTGCTTTGTCATTATCAAAATCCTGAAACAATTTTCAAACATAGGGTTTTCATTATCCTCTAGGTTATTTAACCTATTGTTGATGTTATTCAAACTTTCCATTATGTTATGAAGCATAGATTTGTTTTCCCTATCACTAGAAGACATGGTTTAAGGTTGTCAAAGAAAACAAGACAAGGCAAACAAAGTTGTAAGCAAACTAGTCGAGGATGCTTAATGCAAAGAAAGTATTAGAAATCACACAACAATCCTAAAATACAAGTACTAGGTTTCTTTCCTAAGGCGAAACAAGTACCTAAGTTGTCTTGTACTAGGTTGTATCCTAGTATGTAGTACTATGATTAGTTACGCAAGACCTAGGTTATCTTTACCTATGTTCCTTATGATGATCCTAGGTTGTAACTAATCAAGTAACTAACCCTAACAAACTAAAACAAATTCAGTTATGGGAAGTTAGAAGTAACAACTTAGTTTCAACTAACCAACTAACTCTAACTAACACTAACTAACCCTAACTAAATTTAGTTATTTAGTTATGATGGTTGTAACTAAATCTAACCACTTTAGCCACTTAACTAAATTCGGTTACCTATTAGTTATGCCAACTAGAATTCGGCTGGGATTTAGTTAGGTTAACTAGAATTAGTTGTAACTACTAACTAACTACCCAAATTAGTTAAGAACAAACATTAACTAACTACTTCTAGTTGTAACTAATTAACTACCTAACCAACTAACAAGTAACTAATTAACAAACAAATGCAAATGCTTTTATTTATTTTGAAAATTAACCAAAGAGAATGAAAAATTAATGGAGTTCAAAGTCCAAAGTCCAATTAATGTCCAAAATACAAGACCAAATTCCTACTACAATTCTCTAAGAATTCAAATTAGTACAAGGCTTTTGCTTCCTTTACAATGGTCTTCAGGGCCTTCACTTGGAATGTAGAAGCTTACCCACACCCACAAACAACACAAACAAAAAGACTCCACACAAAATTGGTTAGGAAAATACAAGCAAAATTCAAAGCCTCTCAAGTGTATCCCTTCTCTTAGGAAATCAAGAGACTCAAGCAATTTCCACACCAAACTCAAGTGTTTTAATATGCTACCCTTCCTTGGTATTGAGTAAAGATATCTTGGATTTTTAAAAGAAAGAAAACTCAAATTATAAAACTTAAGAAAGAATGAAGACAAACTAAAAATGGTAAATTTGAAGAAGCTACTCAAATGGATTCTTTTTGGATTTTTGATTATGACAAGATCAAAGCAAGAAAAGTTCAAATGAAAGAAGGCACACACATGAATTTCAAAATTGAAAAGTGACAAAAACAAGACAAATAAACAACTAAAATACAAGAATAAAAGTGAAGGGAAACCTAAACCTAGAAACTCTAGAATTGCACTACTAAGCAAGCAAGTCCAATTGACAAATTTTGTAATATATCAACTAGCATAACACTCTTTTTTTTATGGCTTTGTAATTTCAAAACAAGACTTATGCTTTTGGTGTTTCACTTTTCAAATCTTTTCTTTTGGGTACCCTTTCTTACTTTTGAGATGTAGGGTTTTATTTTTCTTTTTCTTTTGGATTTTGTCTTTCTTTTCTCTTTCTATTGCCTTTTACAATTTGTGATTCTAACACCAATTTTATATCACAAAATCGAATACACTAGCTAGTCTTCTACTAAGTTCAATTATAACTCTTTTGCTTTAGACTAAGTACAACCTTCTTCCACTAGAAAGAATGGAAGGTGAAAGATTCTTTTTAACAAGTTTTTCTTTTATGCAAACCAAAATGCAAAACGAATTACAAATGAAACCTAATGTGCTTGAAATTAAAAATTAAACCTAGAAAAGACTAAGAATAGATTTCTAAGAACTTACAAGATGAGCTAACTTTTGGAGAGCCTTAAAGTGAGGCCTCCTAACACTCAAAGATTGGAACCTTTTGAGAGTTACTCAAGATACTTGAAGTAACTCAAAATACATGGATTTGCACACTATTGGTTGAAGCAACACAAAAATTTCTAGAACACTAGAAAAAGGCTCCAAATGGCACAAACATACATCTATTTGGCTCTAACTTTCAACAAACCAACAACAAGCATACAATGACTTCAAAACCGAAACAAGAACAAGTGCCAACTCAGAATTTTAAACATACACTAAGGCATATGACATCACAAAACTAGACTCTACAAATTCAAGATGTAAAAATTGAAGGAAAATGACTTAACATACAAAGAAACTCCATAACTTTTATGCTTTTTCTAATATAACATGGCATCTAAAAACAATTAACCATGAAAATAAAAACATAACCATCCAAGAACAAGATTAAATTTGGAATTGAAAAGAGGAAGAAGAAGTAGGAAAAGAACCTCCAAGCTCAATTGATACCAAATGATGTAGGAGAAGCTTCTAATCTCCTTTGGAGGGGTGGATCTAGGAACTTTCCCTTCTTTAATCTTCAAGCAAAGTGGAAGTGTCTTCTTCTTCAATGTGAAACCGAAACCAAAATGGCAAAGAAAGGCTAAGGATGGACGAAAATGGAAAGGAAAAGAAAGAAGAAATGAAAGAAGAGAGGTGGAAATGAGGAGGAATGGTTAAGGAGATGAAGTGAAGGTATGGAGGCCACTAGTGGAAGATAACTCCACTCACCACCAAGGGAGGGAGAGACCCCTTATATAAGAGCTTGCAAGAGTCTCTCTAATCCTAGAGAGAAAAAGGAGAATCTCTCACTATAAATTTGCACTCAAAGTGTCAAAATCTCAAAATGAATTAATGTGTAGCTTTTTACAAAAGGAGAAGCCCTTATATAGGCCTAGAGGATTTCAGCCAAGGGATGAGTTAATGGGCTTTGTAACATCCCAAATTTTAAAATAGAGGATTAATCAAAGAAATTAATATTGAATAATCGAATGTGAATTACTTAGTGTCCTAAAATATTGGAAATAATTAAATTAAGATTTTTTTGGGAACTGTTGGTGATTTATAGAGGCCGATTAAGCTGAAAATGAGCCCGATTGAGATATGGGTGTCGGACCAAGTATCTCTGATTGAGATGATATTGGTCAGGGCTGTTGAGTGTAATATTGGGATTCCGAATATATATTCAGAATAATTTTCAGATTAAGTATTGAGCCCAAATAAAGAGCCTGTTAGTCATAAAATGATAAAATCTTAATGAATGAGTTAAAATTAAAAACTAAAAGCCCAAAACCCTTTCCTTTTTCACGTGAGTTTGCTGAAGCTTTTGGCAAGCACACTTCACTTCTTCTTCTCTTCATCTTTCTTCATTCTTCAACTCTCCTTCTTCTAAAACCCTAAGCTAGAGTGGTGAACTCCTTCTTCTCCCCCTCATTTTTGTCCTTGGAGCAAGCTAGAAGATTGGAGTTCTTCCCCTCTCCTCCTCTTATTTTCGTGTAGCCTACCTCTCCCTTGAAAACCCATTTCATTTTGGGTGTGAGGTAAGCTATACTCACTCTTTTGTTGAGTTTTGGCCATGGGTGTATGTATTTATTCTTTGGGGGGAGTAATGTGTGTGGAGGAGTGGTTGAAGAGAACATTTAATGCTTATGCTCTAGAGTGGGTTGTCATAAATGTGAGTATTTATGAGGGGTCAATAATGGTAGATGCATTTATATTGGAAAGTGATGAAGAATAATGAGGCATTGATGAGAGTTGTTGGGTTTTGGAGAAACCCTAACTTTTAAGAATTGGGGAAAGTTATGAATGTTGGTTGGATAATGTAATTAAGAATAAATACAAGCCATTGGATGTATGAGTATTGGATGGTATGGTATTTTGTAGGTGTTGGATTATTGTTGTTGGTAGTCCATTGAACATAATGAATGTGGCTTAATGGGAAGGAATTCATGAAGCCTAACAAATAATAAAAATGATGTCTATAACATGCCTAACATATGTTGTGAAATTATAGATATGAATATGATTAAATAGAATTGAAATAATGTCTTGAGTAGTTGATTGATTGGGATTCTATATGCATGTTAATGTAGGATCCATTCCGAACGACGAGGCGAGTACGTCTTATCAATCAGAATTCTTCTCTTGAGGTAGGAGAGGAGTCTTATGTTCTAAATGCATGAATTTGAATGTTATTTGATTGCCATATGTATTGGTATGCATGTTAGCCTTGCTTGAGATGATATTAGGAAATTGTAATGTGGTATATGGTGTGGGTAATGCGTTTGGCAACATGCTTTGGTGCATTTAGGATATTCATGGTGTGCTATACGGTGGTGTAGAATGATCAATGATATGATGTTATGCTTGTACCTACCATGAATGTAATATGAATGTTGATGATGCTCGATAGAGAATGATTGAAGTCTTTGTATTAATGATAAAATTGAGAAATATGAATGAGAACTATTGAGAATGCTACATAAAGTGGGACGCCCCGCCCCAAAAATAGGGGAAAATTTTTCGCGTCTTTGAAAATAATAATAATAATAAATCAAATAATTAGAGTGGTGAAGTATTTTTCACCAAACCCCTGGATCTAAAATAAACCACTCCCATATATGAAGATATGAGAGGGTGAAATTAAAATATTATTTTTCAGTCAGAGTCAGCGGAAGAATTATTTAATTTGTTCACTGGCCGATTGATTTCCAAGAGGAGGAGTTTCATAAAGATGTGGAAGGTAGTTTATACTAAACCCTAAACCCTAAACCCTAAACCCTAAAATATTATTTTTCAGTCAGAGTCAGTGGAAGAATTATTTAATTTGTTCACTGGCCGATTGATTTCCAAGAGGAGGAGTTTCATAAAGATGTGGAAGGTAGTTTATATAGTCTAGAGATCCAAAAATATACTCCTCAATACCTTTAAAATAATGTTTAAGGAAGAAATAGTGCATAGAATTTGAAAATCCATTTAAAATAATAGCATGACCATCAGGTGCCACTCGCTCAAGTGAGAATCAATCCGCTTGAGTGAGCCAGCATACCTACGCTTGAGCGAATACTGGGCGACCTTGGGCGAAAGAGAGGAATAAGCATCAGGGCTCAGATCGCTTGAGCGAGCCCTGTCTCGCTTGAGCGAGATACGAAGGAATGCCTTGAGCGAAGCAAGCGAGACGCTTGAGCGAAGGAAGGAAAGGGCATTAGGTCCCAATCTCGCTTGAGCGGTACATGACTCGCTTGAGCGAGATTGGTCCAGAATTGAAGGTGACTCACTGGCTAATTTTCGCTTGGGTGAGGCACCACTCGCCTGGGCAAAAATTGTCCAGTATCTATATCCTTCTCCTTTGCTTGAGCGTTCCCTCATCCGCCTGGGCGAAAATTGTCCAGAATCGAAACTCTGATTCTTTGGCAATCTCGCTTGGGCAAAATGCACCTTTGCTTGAGCAAAAATGGGGCAGAAACGAATTTCCCATTCCACAACAATCTCGCTCGAGCGAGATTCCTACTCGCTTGAGCGAGTTCTGCAGAAACTCAGCAGAAACGAAATTCTCTTGGGCGTAGCTCATGAAACCTTATCCTCTTCTACTTTGGCCTTACATAGGACCATACTTTACCTCATTATGCATGCACCAATTCATATAATGTTACAATCTAAAACTACATGATTCATTCATTGAACTAAATACCACCAACATCATCATGCTAATTTTAACTCATTCATATAATCTAATTTCATCATCACACCACATACACTCCCTACATATATCTATATTCCACATCATTCCACAAGCTCCATAATATAACATAAAAACACAACATCCATTCATTAATCAAAACTAAGTATCATGGTCCCTTATTTACATCCTTTGGGTCATGAATGAAAATTGGCCTTACACACACATGTCCAATTTTCTCCCATGACCCCCAAAATTATAAACCATTACAAAATTGAGTATATACACCTCATATACTCTACCTAAAATAGATTTTCATGCCGGCCAAGGCACACACATTCCTATTCATATTTACCTCCTTCAAACTCGGCCTCCAAAATTGTAGGATTTAAGTCATACCTACATCAACTTTAAAAATGGCAACGGGGAGGTGAGTAACATAATCCAAATGAATTAAAGTCATACATTATGATGAAATACATGTATACTTGCTCACATATCAATCATTACAACACATCATACATCATACACAATACATCTCATGATCTCAAGTATACATTCACAATTTTGATCATTTGGATTGCCAAACACACACATCGGGTTAGTATTCAACTCTTTCCCTTTTAAATTCTCATTCATCCGTTGCCACCATGGGCTTTCAACTAGGCATATCTCCAGCTATATGTAAATGCTCTTAAAGCTAATGCATATGCACAAGAATTTCTTATCAAACAATGCGGATCCGACTGTGGGAAAAATACCATATCAATTCAATTGTGGGACAAGCATAGGTGTGCTACTATGCCCCTACTGCAGTAGAAAAAATTGTGTACACATATATCTCAATTCATGCATGCTTACATCATCATAATTTTACTGATACCAAACCGCTATTGCCCATCTGTAGCACTAGTCACCCTGTGACTTACGGATCAACATCGTGGTCTCAACTACCACAAGTGCTACGGGCCCCTCCCGAACACACATCGAGAGAGCCGTGTCCCGTCGGACACCGAGGTAAACTCGCTCACCAATAGAGCCGCCCGCCCACTGGGCCTGCCACATAGGGTGCCTCGTCACCAAACTATGGACAACTTCGTGACTCAAACACCGAGTCACAGGGGAAAATCACAATACGCTCGTGCACTGAGCTGCCCTCCCACTGGGCCTGCCTAGTGGAACCCCTTAATATTCCACATAGACAGCTATGATATGTAACACCCTAATTTTAATAAATAAATAAAACCAAACAGGGAAATTTTTCCAAATTTTAGAGTTAGCAAAACATACATAATCTGCCTAAAATAATTAAGCCGGGCACAACAAGGAGACGGAGGGGAAATGAAAGGCAAGGAAAGATAAAAGCCAACAAAAGCCACCCAGCGGAACCCAACAACGCTCAAGCGAGCCCAAGAGAAACAGCGTGCACTCGCTCAAGCGAGATCCGACTCCGCTTAAGCGAGACAGCACACTCGCTCGGGCGAGCACTCATTCGCCTAAGCTAAACCACTAAAAGCCTTCCATCAAACCACGCTCGCTGGAGCGAATCCTTCATTCGCTGAAGCGAGAAGCTACACTCAGCTATTCAGACACTCAGGATTCAGAGTTATTATACGACTCATTCACTCGGAAAATGATAGCTAGTCCACTCGGCATGTGACATCTTGTTCGCTCAGGAAAATCATTAAGTCAATCCCCACTCGGACTTAGTCTAATCTTAACCACCCAGAATACAGATCCTCACTCACTCAGATTTTACATTATTCACTAGGATTATCATACACTTAGAATCCATTCCACTCTAAAGCACTACACTAACTCCTCTCTCAGAAGAGGACCACTCAAGGTTTCCACTCGGGAATACAAACTCTTCCTCACTCAGGTTTACTTATATCTTTCACTCAGAATCACTCAAGCGTATTCACTCGGAAAAGCCACCCAGTAATCCTCACTCGGAACCGGATCTAAATCTCCTATATTCCTCTCAGGGTTCATTAACTTAGAGTTATTCACTCGACATCAGTTATATTCCAGTCGGCAAGAAGCATCAAATCAATATAAAGCACTTATGCATAAATATACGTTCCCAGAGATATGAACCTGCCCATAATCCAATCTACCGACCCATATATATATATGTAACCATATACTCGGAATACTCATTATCTTAACATTATACATTTACTAATATTTACAGATCCATACAAGTGACACCATGTCTATACTTATCAAATCAATCTTTATAAATGAATATATTTAGTCGTCGTTTTACATAAGAACCGGCCAAGACTACACTGACTGAACATAATAAACGCAATACAAGCACTCAACAGTCGGAGTGCACCACACTCGGACTTGAGGCCCTATCATCATTTCCGAGTCCGTCCTGTACACACTGAAAAATGGTGTAGGGGTGATCATCTTAAATGTTAAATGATAGATACTGACTCGGATTGTCCCACAGTTATGCAACAATATATATATACATAATTATACATGGCAATAATTAAAGTCAGAACAATACTAACCAACCAGGACACACATAAGACCTTTACCGATTGGAATCCACCAGTTATCACTCGGCCATATGCACATATCATTTCAATAACATTAACATAACAACAACTAACAACATTATAATGCCAATGAATCAGAACGCATATATTCGGCAATTCCCGATTAGAATCCAACAGTTCTCACTCGGCTATACACACATAACATTTCAATAACATTGATATATATATATATATATATATATATATATATATTCATAGAACAGTTTTCAGTCAGCATCCACAGCATATGCACACAGAATAATTCACTCGGTTATATACATTCATCATCTCATTAACATCTTCACATGCATAATCAAATTCCAATCAACATCAGCGGTACATATACACAGATTATTTCACTCAGTTCCGCATTTGTGTGTAATCGGTTTTGACGTTGCAACGTAGGCTCCCAGCCTTTTTATACATAGCTCTCAGCTTTCAATTCAGCTCCAAGCTGCTTGGCCGTTTTACAGGTACCCAACCGTTTGCCCACAAGGTGACACCAACGCTCTCAGCGCCAATAGAGGTGTTCACGGGCAGCCCGAGTCCCACTCAAAGGCTACCTTGAGTCCCACTCAAAAGGATTTCACAGTGTCCAACGCTTTTAAATAACCGATGGTAGTGTCCCACACTACGTGCCCCAAGCACAAACGCATCCAATGTGCCACACGCGGATTCATCACACCACACAGAGTTCATATGCACAGCAATACATGCATCTCATGCAATCGGCATCATACATCATTAGAACTCAATAGCACATGCATCTCATGCAATCGGTATAGCACATCACCAGAACTCAGACAACACATGCATCTCATGCAATCGGTGTCAAACAGTCTCAGGATTCAATAAATTAATCCAACAACACAAGCATCCATGCAATCGGTATTAGGCAATCGATATTACATAACGTCAAATTCATCAAGTCAATACCTTCTCTTATGCAGTTAGTATTTCAACTCAGAATAACATGCATGGCATATAAGTCACATGGCAATCATCAACAGCACCTTAGCATATTCTTTTCATGCAACCATTCAACACTTCTCAGCACTACTAGCATGCAATCTATGAACGGAACTAAACATTCAACTCTTGGTTCATAAGCATTATGCATTCGGTATCACAGACTCCACATGCAAACAAATCACAGAATCAAATACAGAATCGGTAAGCTATTAGCACTCGGAACCCGTTCATAATCCATGCGTTTAAGATATAAGGTACTCCCCCTACCTGGAATGAAGCTTCCAGTCAGTCAACACGATACTCTGTTCTAAAGGAACACTGAGTCACTCTTAATACATCTGCATGCAAGGACAGGGGAAGCCATTCGAGCCTCTGAGACACCCAGCTCTCGGTTCGCCCTCTGGAGCAGCTCCATCACAACATTGGTGAACACTCCAACCACCCCGAAGCACTTCGTAGTGTAGATCTCCACTGAGACTCAGGTAGCTTCGAGCAAAGGAGAGGGAGAAGGAGGGAAGTCGACGAAGGGAATGAAGAACAGGGAAGGAACAACGTGTCATTCTTGAGTCGTCAAAAGAGAAACTCTCAATTCGACTTCCTCACCCTCATGCTTGACAAAGGAAGGAGAAGAAGAACGAAGAGCGAAGAAGGAGAAGAAAAGAAGAAGAAAGAGAAGAAGGAAGTGGAAGAGAGAAGTCGCAGAGGAAAATCTGAAGGAAGTAAAAGGCAAAGAGACCCAATGACCAATTATATATATACATGCATGAAGGAAGGGGAAAGTGGGGTGGGAAAGCGTGAAGCAGCAGTTTGCTCACGTCACCCAGTCACCACCAGCAACAATTAATAATTAATCACACATAATCAGCCATCATTTGATTAATTAGGTTAATTGTAATCAATAAATAATTTTCCACTTCTGAAATTATTATTTTAATGATTTATTTTCATTCGGCAATTAATTATTAAATCGGGATGTTACATGATATGCCATGGATGCAATGCAAATGCAAATCAAGTGCATCCTCACACTATGCATCCTAGATGCCACTCCACAGTCAATCATTCATCACCACCACTTGGTGGATTACAATATTCTCATCATTCTTATCCAATCCCAATTCTCTTTTGAACTTATTCTCATTAATAGTTAGTGGCATACACATTCCATAACTCATACACACATATTTGGGATATTCACATCATAATTCCAATTCACACATGGTTTCAAACCATCATCACATTTCATCAACATAGTATCATCGTCACTTCACAACATTACAATATTATCCCAAATACATGCCACCCAATAATTTTCATTCTAAATGTATTCAAATCATAACATTTTCACATCATCCATTCAACAATCATCAAAATAATCATATATACATATTTTCACATCACCAATGGATGAAATCATGCATTTAGAAAAGTTACCCCCTCCTACCTCAAGTGAAGTAGTCATCAACGCGGTTTGATGGTCCTGCTTCCTCAATAGGGTCACTTCCTACATCACAATACATTACACAATCAATTTTCTATTCACCCATTAAGACTCAAACACTTATACATATATCAATAACTTGATGTTTACTTTATTTTAACTCTTAAAACTCCTTTATTCCATTTTATCCACCATAACCACCATGGGTTAAGTGCTACCCATTATTATTATGCACTCTAGAACCAAACCCTTTCATGGGTTTCTCCATTATTAACCTCCATCAACAAAATACCATCACCAATGACCCTTATGCATCATAACTCACATTTATTACCAACAATTAATGTTCATCAACCTCCATTATGCATTTCCTCCAAATTCATGAAGTTAGGGTTTCATAAAAATTCCAACCACCATCATAAATATTCTTCTCCTTCCAACCATAAATGTATCCACTTCATTACTCCCCCAAGAAACCTTACTTTCTTAAAACCCAACATAACTCATACATTAAATGCTCTCCTCAAAACATCTATTCACATGCATGGCTTCCAAAACACATAATACCACATACTTTTAACCAAAACCTTAGCAAAAATGGGTATACTTACCTCAAAACCCAAAAATGAAAATGGGTTCTAGGAGGGAGGAGAACACCAACAAAAATAAGGAAGAGAAGGAGGAAAAACAGCAGCCCTACAAGCCTCCTTCAAGCTCCCTTCAAATGAAAATGAGGAGGTGTGGAAGATGAGCTCAAGTTGCTATGGTTTTTGGAAGAAGGAAAGGAAGGAGAAATGGAGAAGATGATGAAGAAGAGAAGAAGAAGAATGAAGTGTAATGTTTACACCTTCAGCAGCACATACGTGAATAGGAGAAGGAAAATGAGGTTTTTGATTTATTTTAATTCCCATTCATTAAAACTTCATCGTTTTATAACTAACAGGTTCTCAGTTCGGGCTCAATACATCGTCTAAAAATTGTTCCGAATACATATTTGGATTCCCGATAATATTTCTAATAGCCCTGACCAATATCATCTCATTCCGGGATACTTGGTCCGACACCCATATCTCAATCGGGCTTAATTTCAGCTTAACCGATCTCCATAATTTTCTAACAGTCCCCAAAATTATCAATTTAATTATTCTCAATAGTTTGGGATGTTAAATATTCCACATACTAATTTCTAATATTTATTCCGGTATTTAATTCTCTCATTTTAAAATTTGGGATGTTACACAAAGACTTAAACTAATGAGAATAACCAACAATAATGAATCCACTAGAAGCCTTATGGTGATGTTGGTAATGATGACGATGTCTGATGAGTGGCATGTATAGGATGCATAGAGTGAGAAATGCATATGATCTGCATTTGCATCCATGGCATACTACATAGCCGCCGTTGTTGGAACATTAGGGGAGTTCCCTCGGCTGACCCAGTGGGAGGATGGCTCGGTGCACGAGCAAGTTTTAATTCCCCTGTGACTCGGTGTGAAGTCACGAAGTCGCCCATGTATTGCTTCAGGGAGCTACATGTGGCCGACCCTTGTGGGGGGTGGCTCTTGATGAGCAGGTGACCCCGGTGGTCCTTGGGATCACAGCCGCCATGATTTGATATCTGGCCGGCCCGCAACACCATATGTTGATATATTATGTACCGCGGTCATGGTGAAAATGACCAGGTGTTGCAAGATGGGCGATGCGGTTTGGTACCAGTAAAATAATTGATGTATGCATGCAATTTTAAGGATAAGTGTACACATTTTACTACTGTAGTAGGGGTATGGTTAGATAATCATACTTGAATCCCACATTCAGTGTTTGTAATCCCATAGTGAGATATGCAATTATTGAAATATTCCATTGTGCATATACATTAGCTTAAAAGCATTTGCATATAGCAAGGAAGTATGCCGAAGGTGATGAGATATGATGATGGATGTGATAAGGATGTAATGATATACTAAAACAACATAAAAGATATGAATACCAAATAATAGTTTGTGTGATAGCCAAATTATGGTGGGACTTGATTATGTATATGTTGTGTACTTTGTCTAAATTGTAATGTTACTTGTGATGTATGTATGATGGTGTTGTGATGATAAAGAGTATGGTGAATGATATGTATATGCAAAGTATACATGTTTTGATACATATATACATAATCACATGGTATTCATATTCATTCCTTTGGAATGTGTGACTCACTCTCCCATGTTGTCTAACTTTAGATTTGTGATGCAGGGAAATTGTGGGGAGAGTGGACATTTTGAAGTACATTTTGGTTGAGGAGGTAAATAGTGGTATAGGAAGTGCCTTGGCTGGTAAAATCTAGATTTTTGTATAGCATGTGATGTATATGAATGCTTATTTTGATATCTAGATTAGTGATAATGATTTTGAGGGTCATGGAGGAAAATTGAGCCTTGATGTGTATGGTCAATTTTCATTTATGACCCAAATGATGTAAAGGATAAAATTATGATGCTTAATGATGTTAATTTTTATGAGTGAATGGTGTGCTTTGTGACTTGCAGCACTTTATGGAGAATTATGAGATGAATGTTTCAAATGATATGCATTGAATGAATGATAATTGAATTTGAAAGGTATAGATAGTTGGATGATGATGTTGTGGATGTTTAATTCAATGAATGAATGAAGTAATTCTTAAATTATAGTACTTTATGAAGTTGGTAGGATTTATAGATGCATAATGAAGTAAAATAATGTATTTGGAAAGGTTAAAGTGGTAGGAAATGATAATTCATATGCTAAGTTGTGAGAATTCCATGTTTCTGCACAAGTTCTGCAGAACTAGCTCAAGCGAGTGGGAATCTCGCTCGAGCGAGTTGCTTATGAAACAGGGGTGTGGCCACTGGCCGAAATTCGCTTAGGCGAATGGTCTTCTCACTCAAGCGAGATTCAGAGGGAATCAGTGGTTGGTCACTGGTCCATTCTCGCTCAGGCGAAATGGCCGTGGCTCGGTGATCGCTCAAGCGAGGGAGAAGGGAATAGACACTGGTCTATTTTCACTCAGGCAGGACTTGCCTTGCCCAAGCGAAAATGGGACAGTGAGCTCCTGTGGTTGTTGGAGCAATCTCGCTCAAGTGAGATGGAATCCGCTCAAGTGAGATTGGCTCCAGTGGTAAATCTCTTCTCTCGCTCAAGTGTCTCGCTTGCTCGCCTGGGGGTGATCTTCGTATCTCGCTCAAGCGAGATGGGGCTCGCTCAAGCGAGAGGAGCCCATGATGCTTAAAACCTTTCTCGCTCAACCTTCCTTGTATAACACCCCCGGTTTTTCGGACTCGGATCCTGATGTGATCAAGATAATAGTTAATAAAATATGAGTAAATTTTTCACGTTTTAAGATGAGTCGATGTCACACCAAAACCCGAATCACAAAAAACCAAAGAGTGAGATTTATCAACCTATAACTGGATCGATAGCTAATTCGCCCATAACGGTATACAGAAATACTAGAGTTTACAGCGGAAGAAGAATGCGTATACCGGGCAAACGCCTAGTCCCATATATGACGATATGAGAAAAGGCTCGGTAGAACATGCAAATACTCGACATATACCTATTGGATCAAAACCCATCTATTCACTCACAACGTACACATGCATTGCCTAAGATAAATATATATTTACATATACATCCGGGGTTATGCCCCAATTATTGCCACTGCCCATATCACATAATTGGCCTATCTATTCACAAATACAGTTGTTAACTTATACATATACAAATCCCCTAAATCCTCAATATCATCTTATACAATTCATTCAATACATTATAATTCACAAATGATGCCGGCCAAGGCACTTCCACTACCACTATTTACCTTCGCCAAAACTTCAATTTAAAATCCGAACTCATCCTATGGCAACCTGCATCAAAATGCTAAAAAAGAGACCACATGGGAGAGTGAGTTATACATTCAAAATGAAAAATATAATATATATTGTGATCATGTGTATATGTATATAATCATCATGTGTGCTTTGCTATAAAACCATTAAATTATCATTCAATCATCATCACATTATTATAACAGGCATACAAACATCATGAATCGTAATTCACAACATAAGCAAGCACAACATATACACAATCACATTGCCACTTATCATCAAGGGTGTAACATCCCCATTTTAATTATAGGCAATGGAACTAAATAAAAGTCAACAAGTCAACACCTCCCTTAATTTAATTAACTATGATGTAACAGGATAATTAACGTGAAAGCATGGTGGCATGGGCAGGATTATCGCGTTTCCCCATCCCACCATACTGCACTCCGCGCGAGTATATATATTCGGGTGATGGTCATGCTCTTCACGCAGAGAACCCAGCGAGCTTCCTTCTTCATTCTTCTTTTCTCTTGTTTCCTCTCTTTCCTTCTCTGCCCTCCAGTCCATTCCTGCTTCGAAGAGTCGAGTAACGGTGCTACAGTGGAGTGGAACCCCCACACGAGAAGGGACGATCGTCAAGTGATGCAGCAGGGAGAAGAACCACCCCTCAAGCAGAAAAGTTCCTTGGAGTTTTGTGAGTGGTAGGGGGAGTATCTTCTATTTTAAGTGCATGGGTTATGAACAGGTTCCGAATGATAATGCTTGCTGTACCCGTGCTCTGATTGTGTATTGTGTTGCATGTGAATGTGTACAATCTAGTTGCATGATGAGTGAAAGACGAGTGTTGCATGTTAGCACCTTTCTCACAGATGTATGTGTTGCAGGATCTCAGTTTGCATGTTGAGTTGTGTTAATATGAATGTCTGACTGAAGCTACCCAGGTTATAGAAATGCATATGTTGATATGACTGCTAATAAATTGTTTGCATGTAGGAAATGCCTTCTTTAAATGGATTTTGACACTGTCTTACATCGATTGCATGATAGGTTGTGATAACTTGAAATGCCTGACTGAACTTGTGATTTCTAGAATGATGCATGCGTTGAATGAAGCTGTAAACCGATTGCATGTCTTGATCGAATGAAATGTTGTGGATGTCTGAATATGGAATGATAACTGATTGCATGGAAGCTATATATTGAGTCCGGATAATGTGTACTACTGATTGCATGGTGTGTGTGCGTGCTTGAATGCGAGAATGCATGCGAGAAATAAATGTTGTACGTTGAATCCGCGTGTGGCGCATGGGATGCGTTGTGCTGGGAGCACGTAGTGTGAGAAACTACCTTCGGTCATCCAGCGTGGGACGCTGTAAAATCCTTGAGTGGGACTCGGGGTAGCCCTTGAGTGGACTCGGGCTGTCTGTGAACACCGCCGTTGGCGCTGAGAGCGTTGGTGTCACCTTTGGACAAACGGTTGGGTACCTGTAAAACGGCCAAGCAGCTGGGAGCTGATCTGATAGCTGAGAGCTATGTATAAAAGGCTGAGATGCCTACGTTGCAACGTCTGACCGACACACACGATGCGGAACCGAGTGAAACCTTCTGTGCTTATCATTGTTAATATTACTACTACTGTTAATGTTGTTGAAATTGGTTTTTAATCGTGTTGTACGTATATGTATGGTTGTGTAATTGGCAGATAACCTGAGTCGGTATCTATCATTTAAAATTTAAGATGCTCACCCCTGCAGTGGCCATTTTTCAGTGAATGTCTCTCGAGAAGAGGACCAGAAGCAGAGCTGGAACGATGAGCGAAGTGTTAATGCATCTGGAAGGCTTAATTAATGCGATGTTAGATTAAGCCTTGACTGGTTCATGTCGGATGTTAGTGTTCTGAGATGAATAGAACCTTATGGACAAGGAGAAATCCAATTTTTGTGTTGTAAATATTGACATACATTCTTGTATATATATGGATGTATGGTTTTGTGTGTGTGATGCTATGTGCTACCTCGTTTCATAATTATGCTTTAATGGATACGCAGGGACAGTATGATTGAGTAGGCTATAGCCAAGTCAGAGTGAATTGAGAATTGTCTTAGGAAAACTTATGTCGGATACGTTGGGCGGAGTCTTACCCCGCCCGAAGTATGGGAGCAATTCGCCCAAGCGTGAGGACTCGCGCTATAGCGATGTAGTTGTTAGAATGGGACACCGTTCAATTACCTTTCCTCTCCGTTATGATGTTAATGCAATCCAGACACCGGTGTTGACCCCTGATTTGGGCGTTGTGGTTGAGTTCGCCCAGGCATTGTCATAATTAGTTGAGTTGGGCGGAATAGGTTCAGACTCCTCTTTCCTCCACAACCTACTACCACATATGTACATTGTAACTTCTCGTTTTCTGAGCGAAGTGCGAGCGTGAGGATTTATCGAGTGAACCCTTGTCCATATCCGATTGAGAAATTCCCTTGTGTTTGTGGGGCATTGTGCTGACCTCGCTTAGGCGGTGTCATACCTCGCCCAAGTAACTAGGACGGTTCGCCCAAGTGCGTGGAACCATGCTGAAGCAAGCAGATATCAACGTGAGACTCCGCCTATGTACCTTCCTCCTCCGTTGTCGCATTATTGTCTCGCAGGGCGGTGTTGGACATCGCCTGAGTAAGTGAATGTTGTGATGTAGTCCGTCCAGGCGTTGTTGTGCCTTGCCGAACTGGACGGCGGTGTAATCACTTCCTCTTTTCTTCACAAACTACTCCTGCATATGTATATCTCTCTTCTTCTTCCCTTACCTGTCCTCTGAAGCTGAACGTCCAGCGTTCTCTGAGAAAGGGTCAGCCCGTAGGAACAAATAGACTCTAATGTAAGGTTTACTTGAAGAGTTTCACGTCTGATGTTGCATTGCCACACGTCGTTTAGGCGGTGTGAGACAAAGGTTGAGCGGGTCACCTTCGCCATGGAGTCCGCCCAGGACACACATACCCCGCCTAGCCAAGTAGGATGATTCGAACTCCGCCCTTCTACCGAGTGCTACACGTGTGAACGTATTAACATCTTTCCCTTATCTATTTCCTCCTATTGAGTGACCAGTGTTGCTTGAAGGAAAGTTGTCCTTGTGGAATTCCCTCTATCCGCTGCTGCATTACCTTACTCCGCCTAGACGGTGTCAGACCCCGTCTGAGCGAGCAAACGGTGTTGTGTAATCCGCCCATTGTTGGTGTGTTACGATAAACCCAATGAGCCGGTCCCAGTCTTAGCCTCTCTGTAGGTTGCTATATGCGTATGAATGCTCTTCATTCTTCCCTTGCCTGCTTCCTTCTATATCGAATAATACGTGCCTGTTTTTGTGAAAAATTTTCTTATATTTTTGGAATTATTAGTTGCAAGAAATAAGGTGTTACATTTTAGTATCAGAGCGGACCGAAAGGTCCAAGGCCAAGGTAAGCCTACCAAGTGTAAGTGGTTGTGTGTATGATCATGATTGTTGTGGTGTGAATTTAACTTGACTGGTACTCTGTTACTGACTCATGGGTGGGAGGAGTTGTTCCTCCTGACCCGACTAATTGTGTGACATACGAGAACACATAATGGGCCAAGTTACTAAATGTTAGACTAAATTCCGATTGGGATTAAGTAACTAGGAATACTTATCCTTGAATGTTGATTTCAGGATAAGGGATGGCACATCACCAAAGCATGGAGACTATAGCTACGACATTCCAAAGCTTTGCAGACGTGTTTGAAAGGCAGGGCCAGCCTCGAGCTGAGGAGGGCCAAGTAATGGACCGCTTCTTAAAGAGGAAGCCGAGTGAATTCTTAGGAGGACGGAACCCTGAGGCGGCGTTTAAGTGGACTCAGGAATTAGAAAGGATTTTTGGGGGTCTTCGCTGTACCGAGGCCCAGAAGGTAGAATGTGCAGTGTACATGCTGCGAGACGAAGCGGAGAACTGGTGGAAAATAGCCAGAAGTCGATTCCCCGAAGATGATAATCAACTGACGTGGAACGATTTCAAGGCCTGCTTCTTAGAGAAATACTTTCCCGACACAGTGAGGAGTCGGAAAGAGCTAGAGTTTATGGAGTTAAAACAGGGCTCCATGACTGTGGAAGAATACGCGGCCAGATTCGAGGAATTATGCCTATTCTATCCGCCCTTCCAGCAGCCTGGGACGGAGAACTCGAAGTGCCTTAAGTTTGAGAATGGATTGAGATCGGATATTAAGAGGGCCTGCAGATACCACGAGATACGGAGTTTCCCTGCACTAGTGAACAAATGTAGAATATTTGAGGAGGATGACAAGGCCTATTCGAGCCAGAGCAGCAGAAACCCCTATTCCCTGAGGCCCCAACGACCTCATTTCAAAAAGCCAAGCAATGCCAATAGGAACAAGCCTTTTTCCAGATATGGGGGTCGGAGTCAACCTGGAAGACGACCAGTGGTAGGAGACGGAAGGTGTTTCAAGTGTGGAAGAAATCACTTTGCCAGAGACTGCAAGGATGATGGTGATGTAGTGTGCTTTCACTGCAACAAGAGGGGACACATCCGCCCCGACTGCCCCCAACTACACCAAGCAGACGTTAATGTGCGTCAAGGAAGATTTCAAGAAAGGAACCGAGTGAACGATGACCAACGTCCTGGTGGCAGAGGCAACGGAGCCAGAGGAGACGGGATGCGAGGGAGGAATACCGGCCCAAGAGCGACAGGAAGGATCTACACCATCAACGCAGAGGATGTTGCACCAGCAAACGACCTAGTACAATGTAAGTGCTTACTTGGAATGAATACGCTTAATGTTGTTTTCGATTCGGGAGCCACCCATTCTTTTATAGCTGACGAGTGCGTGAAGCGGTTGAAGTTGCCGACTGTGTCTATGAATCGGACTTTGGAGGTGACCAGCCCTACTGGCGCTAATGTGTTCACATTGTTAGTATGCAAAGATGTAGCATTTGAGTTGTATGATCGGAGTTTCACCTTCGATCTGATTTGTATGCCCTTAAAGGGTCTTGACATCGTGCTCGGAATAGATTGGCTTTCAGCCAATAAGGTGTTAGTAGATTGTAGAAGCAGAGAGATAGTTTTTCCGAAACAGCCCACTGAGAATGACACGGCACCAGGTATAACCCAACTATTTATGATGCTTTGTCTAACCAAGGATGAGAGTGAGACCTGAGTGAACGAAATTCCGATTGTCTGTGAATTCACAGAAGTGTTCCCTGAAGACGTTCCGAGTGTGCCTCCCAATAGAGAAGTCGAATTCTCTATAGACTTGATCCCTGGAGCCGAACCGGTCTCCAGCGCACCCTATAGAATGTCCTCAACTGAATTGGCTGAGTTGAAGAAACAAGTGGATGAGTTACTCGAAAAGCAGTTCATTAGACCGAGCGTGTCACCATGGGGCGCACCTGTGCTACTTGTTAAGAAGAAGGATGGCAGCATGAGGCTTTGTATAGACTACCGACAACTAAACAAACTCACAATCAAGAATCGGTACCCACTGCCCAGAATTGATGATTTAATTGACCAGCTGCGTGGAGCCTCAGTCTTCTCAAAAATTGATCTACGATCGGGATATCACCAAATCCGAGTGAAGGACTCAGAAATTCCTAAAACTGCTTTTAGGACTCGGTATGGTCACTACGAGTATGTAGTGATGCCGTTCGGTGTGACAAACGCCCCTGCTGTTTTCATGAATTACATGAACAGCATATTCCACTCCTTCTTAGATCGGTTTGTTGTTGTTTTCATCGATGACATCCTAGTTTATTCTAAGACGTCTGAGGAGCATGAGGGACATCTCTGAGCGGTACTCCAAGTGTTGAAGGAGAAACAATTGTTTGCAAAGCTTTCGAAGTGCGAATTCTGGATGGATAAGATCCACTTCCTCGGGCATGTGATCTCCGAGCGAGGCGTCTCGGTGGATCCTGCGAAGATAGCCGCTGTAATAGCATGGGAGAGGCCCAGGTCGGTCTCGGAAATAAGAAGTTTTATGGGCTTGGCAGGTTATTATAGAAGATTCATCGAAGGTTTTTCTAAACTGGCATTACCCCTGACTAAACTGACTCGGAAAAACGTTCCTTTCGTGTGGAGTCCCGAGTGTGAGCACAGCTTCCAAGAGCTGAAGAATAAGTTGACGACTGCTCCGGTGTTGGCATTACCTGAGTTACGAGAAAGCTTCGTGGTCTATTGTGACGCGTCAGGACTCGGATTAGGGTGTGTACTCATGCAGAAAGACCGAGTGATAGCATATGCCTCTCGACAATTGAGACCTCACGAGCAGCATTACCCGACCCATGACTTGGAGCTGGCAGCAGTAGTTTTTGCATTGAAAATCTGGAGACATTACTTGTACGGGTCCAAATTTGAAGTGTACAGCGATCATAAGAGCCTCAAATACCTATTCGACCAAAAGGAGCTGAACATGAGGTAGAGAAGATGGATTGAGTTTTTAAAGGACTATGATTTCGAGTTAAAATACCACCCAGGTAAGGCAAATGTCGTGGCCGACGCATTGAGTCGGAAATCCCTCCACATGGCAGCCATGATGGCAAAAGAAGTAGAGTTGTTGGAGCGGTTTCGAGACATGAACTTGCATGTTGACACCCCTTCCTCTCAGAAAATGACAATAGGTACGTTGAGGATTGCCAATGAATTCTTAAAATCCGTGTACGAACAGCAACAGGCGGACTCTTACCTAGCTGAAATGAAGGAAATTCAGGCCAAAGGAAAGGATTTATCCTTGGCCGAGGGGTCAGATGGGATCTTCCGGGTGAGAAACAGAATATACATACCGAATGAAGGAAGATTGAGAAGAATGGTGCTTGACGAAGCCCACAAAAGCCTACTCAACATTCACCCAGGAACCACGAAAATGTACCACGACTTGAGAAGACAGTTCTGGTGGCCCGGACTAAAGAAGGATGTGGCGGAGTACGTGGCCCGGTGTATCACTTGTCAGAAATCGAAAGTAGAGCACCAAAAACCGTACGGTGCAATGCAGCCCCTAGAGATCCCCGTGTGGAAATGGGACTCGATTGCGATGGATTTTATCATGGGATTACCCAAAAACCGAGCGGGCCATGATGCAATTTGGGTCATTGTTGACCGACTGACGAAGAGTGCACACTTCTTACCTGTAAATATGAAGTACCCATTGCATAAGTTGGCTCGGATTTACATTCAAGAAGTTATCCGACTGCATGGCATACCTACTTCCATCGTATCAGATAGGGACCCTAGGTTTACGTCTAGGTTTTGGACCAGCATGCATCAAGAATTGGGGACGAAGCTTTGGCTTAGTTCTGCCTACCACCCCCAATCGGATGGACAATCCGAGCGAACAATTTAGAGTCTAGAAGATTTATTGAGAGCGTGTGTGTTAGAGCACGGTGGGGACTGGGAGCAGTACCTTCCCTTGATCGAGTTTACGTACAACAACAGCCATCATCACAGCATTGGCATGGCACCTTACGAGGCATTATATGGGCGCAGATGCCGAACCCCACTCTGCTGGTCAGAAGCAGGTGAAAGTCTACTATTGGGACCAGATATCGTGAAGCAAACCACAGAGCAGATTCGAGTGATACAGGAAAGGATGAAAGCATCACAAGACAGGCAAAAAAGCTACCATGACAAGCGCACCAAACCATTAGAATTTTCAGTCGGAGACCGAGTGTTTTTGAGAACTTCACCGAGTAAAGGAGTTGGACGAGCCTTAAAAAGTGGGAAGTTAAGCCCTCGATACATTGGACCTTATGAGGTGTTAGAACGAGTTGGCCCTGTGGCATACCGCATCGCATTACCAACCCACTTGTCCCGATTGCACGACGTATTTCATGTGTCCCAACTAAGAAAGTATTTACATGACCCCAGCCACACGATGCCTGACGATGAAGTAGAGATCAAAGAAGACCTGACCACTGTGACTACACCGATTGGAATCGTGGACCGATCGGTAAAACGCTTGAGAAACAGAAACGTGAGACTAGTTAAGGTGGAGTGGCAGCAAGGCAAAACCACCTCCTGCACGTGGGAACGCGAAGATGCCATAAGACAGCAGTACCCCGAGTTGTTCATTTAGGTGAGTCACCGACCGAATTTCAGGGACGAAATTCTTTTCAAGTGGGGGAGAACTGTAACATCCCCATTTTAATTATAGGTAATGGAACTAAATAAAAGTCAACAAGTCAACACCTCCCTTAATTTAATTAACTATGATGTAACAGGATAATTAACGTGAAAGCATGGTGGCATGGGCAGGATTATCGCGTTTCCCCATCCCACCATACTGCACTCCGCGCGAGTATATATATTCGGGTGATGGTCATGCTCTTCACGCAGAGAACCCAGCGAGCTTCCTTCTTCGTTCTTCTTTTCTCTTGTTTCCTCTCTTTCCTTCTCTGCCCTCCAGTCCATTCCTGCTTCGAAGAGTCGAGTGACGGTGCTACAGTGGAGTGGAACCCCCACACGAGAAGGGACGATCGTCAAGTGACGCAGCAGGGAGAAGAACCACCCCTCAAGCAGAAAAGTTCCTTGGAGTTTTGCGAGTGGTAGGGGGAGTATCTTCTATTTTAAGTGCATGGGTTATGAACAGGTTCCGAATGATAATGCTTGCTGTACCCGTGCTCTGATTGTGTATTGTGTTGCATGTGAATGTGTACAATCCAGTTGCATGATGAGTGAAAGACGAGTGTTGCATGTTAGCACCTTTCTCACAGATGTATGTGTTGCAGGATCTCAGTTTGCATGTTGAGTTGTGTTGATATGAATGTCTGACTGAAGCTACCCAGGTTATAGAAATGCATATGTTGATATGACTGCTAATAAATTCTTTGCATGTAGGAAATGCCTTCTTTAAATGGATTTTGACACTGTCTTACATCGATTGCATGATAGGTTGTGATAACTTGAAATGCCTGACTGAACTTGTGATTTCTAGAATGATGCATGCGTTGAATGAAGCTGTAAACCGATTGCATGTCTTGATCGAACGAAATGTTGTGGATGTCTGAATATGGAATGATAACTGATTGCATGGAAGCTATATATTGAGTCCGGATAATGTGTACTACTGATTGCATGGTGTGTGTGTGTGCTTGAATGCGAGAATGCATGCGAGAAATAAATGTTGTACGTTGAATCCGCGTGTGGCACATGGGATGCGTTGTGCTGGGAGCACGTAGTGTGAGAAACTACCTTCGGTCATCCAGCGTGGGACGCTGTAAAATCCTTGAGTGGGACTCGGGGTAGCCCTTGAGTGGACTCGGGCTGTCTGTGAACACCGCCGTTGGCGCTGAGAGCGTTGGTGTCACCTTTGGACAAACGGTTGGGTACCTATAAAACGGCCAAGCAGCTGGGAGTTGATCTGATAGCTGAGAGCTATGTATAAAAGGCTGAGATGCCTACGTTGCAACGTCTGACCGACACACACGATGCGGAACCGAGTGAAACCTTCTGTGCTTATCATTGTTAATATTACTACTACTGTTAATGTTGTTGAAATTGGTTTTTAATCGTGTTGTACGTATATGTATGGTTGTGTAATTGGCAGATAACCTGAGTCGGTATCTATCATTTAAAATTTAAGATGCTCACCCCTGCAGTGGCCATTTTTCAGTGAATGTCTCTCGAGAAGAGGACCAGAAGCAGAGCTGGAACGATGAGCGAAGTGTTAATGCATCTGGAAGGCTTAATTAATGCGATGTTAGATTAAGCCTTGATTGGTTCATGTCGGATGTTAGTGTTCTGAGATGAATAGAACCTTATGGACAAGGAGAAATCCGATTTTTGTGTTGTAAATATTGACATACATTCTTGTATATATATGGATGTATGGTTTTGTGTGTGTGATGCTATGTGCTACCTCGTTTCATAATTGTGCTTTAATGGATACGCAGGGACAGTATGATTGAGCAGGCTATAGCCAAGTCAGAGTGAATTGAGAATTGTCTTAGGAAAACTTATGTCGGATACGTTGGGCGGAGTCTTACCCCGCCCGAAGTATGGGAGCAATTCGCCCAAGCGTGAGGACTCGCGCTATAGCGATGTAGTTGTTAGAATGGGACACCGTTCAATTACCTTTCCTCTCCGTTGTGATGTTAATGCAATCCAGACACCGGTGTTGACCCCTGATTTGGGCGTTGTGGTTGAGTTCGCCCAGGCGTTGTCATAATTAGTTGAGTTGGGCGGAATAGGTTCAGACTCCTCTTTCCTCCACAACCTACTACCACATATGTACATTGTAACTTCTCGTTTTCTGAGCGAAGTGCGAGCGTGAGGATTTATCGAGTGAACCCTTGTCCATATCCGATTGAGAAATTCCCTTGTGTTTGTGGGGCGTTGTGCTGACCTCGCTTAGGCGGTGTCATACCTCGCCCAAGTAACTAGGACGGTTCGCCCAAGTGCGTGGAACCATGCTGAAGCAAGCAGATATCAACGTGAGACTCCGCCTATGTACCTTCCTCCTCCGTTGTCACATTATTGTCTCGCAGGGCGGTGTTGGACATCGCCTGAGTAAGTGAATGTTGTGATGTAGTCCGTCCAGGCATTGTTGTGCCTTGCCGAACTGGACGGCGGTGTAATCAGTTCCTCTTTTCTTCACAAACTACTCCTGCATATGTATATCTCTCTTCTTCTTCCCTTACCTGTCCTCTGAAGCTGAACGTCCAGCGTTCTCTGAGAAAGGGTCAGCCCGTAGGAACGAATAGACGCTAATGTAAGGTTTACTTGAAGAGTTTCACGTCTGATGTTGCATTGCCACACGTCGTTTAGGCGGTGTGAGACAAAGGTTGAGCGGGTCACCTTCGCCATGGAGTCCGCCCAGGACACACATACCCCGCCTAGCCAAGTAGGATGATTCGAACTCCGCCCTTCTACCGAGTGCTACACGTGTGAACGTATTAACATCTTTCCCTTATCTATTTCCTCCTATTGAGTGACCAGTGTTTCTTGAAGGAAAGTTGTCCTTGTGGAATTCCCTCTATCCGCTGCTGCATTACCTTACTCCGCCTAGACGGTGTTAGACCCCGTCTGAGCGAGCAAACGGTGTTGTGTAATCCGCCCATTGTTGGTGTGTTACGATAAACCCAATGAGCCGGTCCCAGTCTTAGCCTCTCTGTAGGTTGCTATATGCGTATGAATGCTCTTCATTCTTCCCTTGCCTGCTTCCTTCTATATCGAATAATACGTGCCTGTTTTTGTGAAAAATTTTCTTATATTTTTGGAATTATTAGTTGCAAGAAATAAGGTGTTACAAAGGGCATTCACAATCATCATCATCATTTTATTAAATCTTTATTCACTTCCTCCTCGCAAGGGGTCTTTCATCTCTCGTGGTCATCCCACCTCAAATGCCATGCACCTATGGCTAATGCATATGTCAACTGTTTAATAATGCATATGCAATGAATCTATTTCATTCAACTAGATGATCGCAACCACCATATCAAAATTTCATAATCTATATATCGATTGTCATCACGTCGGTTTCCCGCCTCGCAAGGGGTACTCTTTTCATCCACAAGGTTATTCATATTACATACATTATATCATTATCACGTTGGGTACTCCCTTCGTGGAACCTCGTAAGGTTATACATTCATAATTTTTATATCATAACATCATCACTCAGGGATACACCCTTCATGGCACCCCGCAAGGTGATTCATTCAACAACAATTATCATAATATCATCATCACTCAGGGATACATCCTTCGTGGCACCCCGCAAGGTGATTAATTTCAACAATAAATATCAAGTATCATCATCACTCAGGGATACACCCTTCGTGGCACCCCGCAAGGTGATTCATTTCAACAATAAATATCAAGTATCATCATCACTCAGGGATACACCCTTCGTGGCACCCCGCAAGGTGATTCATTCAACAACAATTATCATAATATCATCATCACTCAGGGATACACTCTTCATGGCACCCCGTGAAACATTCTAACTAAATTAAATAAAATCCGAAACAAAGGAAAAATTTTCCCAAAAATTCCGAACGGCTAACAAGGGAAATCGGAACAGGAGTCCGACCAAAGCAAGGAAGAACCGGGTCAGGAATGCCCTCATGCGGGCAAGGCTCATCATCGATTAAATAATAGCCAGCGAAAGAAAGCGCCTAAGCGAACCATGATCGCTGGAGCGAAACCTTACTTGCCCAAGCGAACAAGGCACTCAGATAATTCGACCACTCGAAATCTAAACTTAAGTCCACTCGGTATCCTCATCACTCGGAATCTGAACCTAAGTTCACTCGGGAATTATTCCCTCGGCCATTACACTCGGAAATGTTTCACATATTTTTCACTCGGCATATAAAGTCTTCCTTACTCGGAGAACTCTCTATAGGGTCAAGTCTCACTTAAGGATTTCATAGCTTTGTTCACTCAGAATACTCTAGTTTCTCTTTACTCAGGAAATTCTAATAAGTTCTTACTCAGGGAGTTTTTAAGTCAATTCCCACTCGGAATTACATGACTTCGCTCACTCGGGATATCATGGCCTTATCCATACGGAATAGGCTTATTAAAGGGATTTCTCACTTAATACCCTTCGATTGATCCTCCTAGGGAAATAGTCCTTTAATGAGCATAACTCACTCGAAATTAGCCCAACCCTTCTTCATTCGGAAGAGGGTCTCTTATCTCACCTCACTTGGATTTACCTTAGCCCTCCCTTACTCGGAATCACGCAAGCATTATTCATTTAGTAGAAAATAAATGTACATAACTTAGACATTCACCCACATCATTACCCACTGAACAAGATAAAACATATAGCATTATATATATACTAAAATATGTTTAGTTTTACTCTCAATACCGAGAGAGTTCAAATCCTACACATTGAAAACAGAACATTAAACTAAGAGCTGGCCAAGGCTATACAAAAACCATCTATACAATACATATATATACATGTACACTTCCACTGTACAATGCACTTCCCAGCAATTGGTGCTCTCCCATCATTCCATATTCCGAGCAACATCCACTAAAATATGGCCACAATAGGGGTGAGCTTTTACATATAAAATGACAGCAATGACTCAGAAAATCCTCTAGTTTTCCAGTACACAACATTATCTCATCAATCAATCTATCACATGCACTGTCATTTGATATATCCACACATAGTATCATTCAATCGGAATTTATTCAAATAACACACAACCATATTAATCAGTAATACACAGCCATATTGCTCATATTGATATTCCCCATACACACTCATATAACCACATTAAGCTCATCAACAGTATAAGTGTACACACATTAATTTCAGTCGGATCCGATCAGTTTTTATTTAATTTTTATGTTGCAACATAGACTCCAAGCCCTTTTCTCAGCTCCAAGCTGATCCAGCCGTTTTACTGGTACCAAACCGTTTGCCCTCACACGTAACACAATCGTTCCAAGAAACAACGGGAGTGTTACGGGCAGCCCCGAGTCCAACTCGGTAAGCTTGCCTTGAGTCCAACCCAAGGACTTTCATCAAGCGTCCAACGCTAGTACACGAGTGTTTCACTCGGTATTGCCTTGAGTCCAACCCAAGGTCTTTTATTATTTTTTCCATATATATATTCATTAGCACAACAGTGGCATTTTAGTCGGTAAAACCACATAACACATGCATCTCATGTATTCATTATGAAATTCCATCAGATTCATCCCAGCATTTACATGCATATAATCATAAGATATCAATCAGGGATTTACTCTTGGCTTCTTAGTACAAGTACTTGGTAATCATACCATTATTCACAACAACACTTTTTCATGCTTTCAAATATAAAAATCTACACAGGAATCAACCAATAGTCCCACAATATACACTCGGTATTAGCAATATCAATAACATATACCACATGCTGTTAAGTGTTAAACTACACAAGGGACTCAGCATAACAAACTCTTAGCGCATTCACTCGGCTAACACAGATCCAGTACATTTTCATACATTCACATGTTTACTAACACACATCTCATGGACAGAGAAGGATATAACCTTACGTGACTCAGCTAACGCTCACACACACCCGATATTCAAAAGTTATCATCATATGATTCACACAATCAACATAATCACAACCATAAACACAAAATACAGTACTTTCACCGGGATCCGTCCATAACTATGCATTTGAGATGTAAAGCACCCCCTACCTTCTGAAAATACACAAGAAGCTCCTCGATTTTCAGTGTTAACCTATGCTCTATTTTTCAACGCTGATTCCGTTGCTCCTTCGCTTCCTCAATCACTCTCTCCTACTCAGTAACCGTCGAACCCAGTCGAACACCACACACAGCTTGGAGAAACTGGGAGCTGCTCCTCCTCCGAACAATCGCTCCTTACCAACAGTGGGGAACTTCTAGTCCTCCACAACACCACAGTCGTAAACTGACGAAAAAAGGAAGAAGAACGAAGAAGAAGGAGAAGAAGAATTGTAGAGGAAGAGGAAGAGTCTCGAGGGGATTTTGAGAGAATGGAGAAGTGGTTGAGAGCTCTAAGCATGTACTCAAGGAAATGAGGAGAGTGAGTGGGAAACGTGCAAATGGGGCCACCATCCAATCATGTGTCATATCCCATCACTTCCATCAGCATCAAATTTCCTTTTATTTTAAATTAATTCTCAATTAGCATTTAATAATAATCTTGCCATTAATTAAATAATCGGGATGTTACACCCCGTAAGGTGATTCATTTCAACAATAAATCATATCAATGCCATGTTATGCCATGAATGCAACGATGCAATAATGCATGTGCCAATCTTAACCTCACAAGGATATCTCACCCTCTCCATTAGGGGTTTATACTACTTTGGCATTTTTAGTAATCATTACACAATCGTGTACAAGGCCCCTCAAGGCACATTATTCATATACTTGGCATTACCGTTCAATATATCTCTTGTATATATATGTTTCACATCAAACCGGTGAGTCAATATTTGAAATCGTCCATAATGGCATCACATTATAATCATCATTCATTAAATTTTTATCATTATCACCACATACTCAATTTGTGGATTCTTTTAATATTATTCATTGCCATTGTTTCTTCTATATATATATATATTGGTGTGGCATTTACATATTTCGTCATTATAATACAAACCACACATACAAGACCACACTTATACCACTCACAATGGTATACGAAAAAAGCATCAATAATAACGATCATCCTTTCCTCAAGGAAATGATCCGTAACATTATTCGTTATTACACATTATCATTGTCCTCTCCGATTCATCGGTTGTTAACAAACACCTCATCATTTAATCATTCTTTTAAAGGGTTCATAGTCACCCAAGGGTATATCTCATAACCCCATCATCAAATCCTATTTGTCATTCTTTTGTATTCCATCTTGGTGATCAAAATTATGTTTCTCATTATATATTATAGGCATAAACGAGTTATCCCAATGTTTTAATCATTATCCAACACCACCATATTATGTCATAATTATATATATCCCTATATATCCCCTCAAGCATCTTATAATATAAGGGAAAGGGGCCTAACACCATCAAAATCAAGAAAATGAAACAACATTCAATTCTGGGCAACTCGCTTGACCGAGCCCCTCACTCGCTTGGGCGAGATTAACATAGCTCGCTTGAGCGAGCCCCTTCGCGTAAGCAAAAATTGTCCAGCAACGTTTCCACGCTCGTTCGCTTGAGCGAGACACCTCATACTTGGCCACTCGCACGAGCGAAATTGTTCTAGTAACCATCTCCACATGCATTCGCTTGAGCGAGGCTCCCTTCAACTAGCCACTCGCTCGAGCGAGAAATGTCCAGTACCTCCTCAAGGCTGGCTCGCTTGAGCGAGGTCCAGTCTGCCTCGTCATTCGCTTAAGCAAAAAACCTCCAGAACTAAGTCCTCTCCCGTTTGCTCAAGCGTGGCCATACACGCTTGAGCGAGATTCACCCAGTAAATCTTTCACTCACCCCACACACGTCTTGCTTGAGAGGGACGCTCACTCGCCTGGGCGAGATTGGGCCAGAGGCCATAATAATGGTACAGGGGATTCTCGCTTGAGCGAGAATTGTAACACCCTAATTTAATAAATAAATAAATACCAAAACAGGGAAAATTTTTCCATAAAAATAAACCAATGGACTATAACACAACCGGGTATAATATGGAGGGAATGAAACAAGAGAAATAAAGACATTCGTAAGGCGTACAGCGGGAGAACAAGGGCCTACGCGAGCCCACAACCACGCTCAAGCGAAACAGCCACCCAGTACACATTACGCTCAAGCGAGATTCAACACGCTTGGGCGAGACAACCCGACTCGCTCGGGCGAAGTACGCATAGCTTACGCGTAACCCATCAGGGACATTCCTATCGCTCACACTCGCTGGAGCGAACACTTCGTCACTGGGGCGAGTAACACACTCGATAATTCCCATCACTCGGGGTCGGTGTTCCATTCACTCGGGATTGACCCCAACATTTTATACTTAGTCACTTATTTTTATCCATAAGGGTCACGTAAAATCCACTCGGGAAAAGATAACTATCCCACTCGGAGTCCATAAGACTTCCCCACTCGGAATACCTCCTAATCAAACACCGTTCAGTATATTTCAACCTCGATACAATCGGGATTCCCTTACACACTCATCACTCAGCATATTTACACTTCTCGCTCGGAGAACTCATAGACCTTCCTTCACTTAGAAGGGGTCTCCATAAACATTTATCACTCGGAACATTCCAGCCAGATTCATTCGGTATACATCATCATATTCACTCGGGGAAAATCAGAAAGTTAGGTCCCACTCGGACTCATTCGGACCTTAACCACTCAGGGTGTAGATCCTCGCTCACTCAGATTATATATATAACATTCATTCGGATTATAAATATCATACACTCCGAATTCATCCCAATCTAGACCATTACAAGAACCCTTCCCTCGGAAGAGGTTCACTCGAAAATACCCAAACTCTTTCCCACTCAGGATTTACATATATTTTTCACTCGGAATAACCAAGCCTAGTATTACTCGGGAATTCTCCCATTAAGTCCCACACAGAATAGGTTCATCAAAAGAGATCTCTCTCAGAATCCTCTTAAGTCTTCTCCACTTGGAAAAGAAGCCCAAACACTATAGTCTCACTCAGAATCATCAACTTAACACTATTTCACCCATCAACAACCCTCAAATAATTCAATAACTCTTCACAATTAATACAGCGTACGTTACCCATATAGCCACACACACATATATATATATATGTAAACATATACTCGGATACTTATCATCCTCACATTATTCATTCACCAACACTTATTACTCGAAGCAATTAACACCATACCCATATAAAGTATTTATACATATGTATACGTGTACTTGTCTACAACTCTGATAGGCATTGCTCATAACAAGGATATTAAATTATCATATTACATGAGAGCCGGCCAAGGTTATACTGACTAAACATAATAAATACAATATAAACACTCAGCAGTCGGAGTGCGCCTCACTCGGACTTGAGGCCTTATCATCACTTCCGAGTCCGACCTGCACATACTGAAAAATGGTGTAGGGGTGAGCTTTTACACATAAAATGACAGTTATTGACTCGGATTATACCTCAATCCTCAATTATACAATTTACATGGCTCAATCCACAATATATATACACTATCAATTAATATAAGAGTCACACAACATCATCCAATCAGAAATTGCTCAATAACATACATTCTCAATCATAACATCACATTGCACTCGGCAACATCAATACATACATATTCATTCAGTCGGAATTCACTCATGCGACATTATCTAGTCGGAATTTACTCAATCATTCATATCCATGCAATCAGGTTAGTCTCAATAACAATACTCTCACACACATGCATGCGGATCCGACTTAAACAGTAATCTTAGTTACAAATTCCTTCCCTGCCTCTCGTCCATTAGCCCTTCCCACGTGGTACCGGTCTTCCAAAGACGTCTCGAGACTTAACTCTAGCTCCCTCGGCTACCACGGGCCCTCACGGATCTAGCCAGGAATCTGTAGTTGAGAGTCATCTCATATATGCAATTTCATGCAATTCCACAACAAGCATCCAAGCTTACTAAGTGCGTCTCACGCAGCCATCAATAGGTCACAACCGATTCCACACAGCAATCAGATTCACTCGGAATTCCATAGTTTCATCACAGCATCACATGCGTTTATCATAGTAACTCATAACAAGTAAATCAGGGTAACAACACTACAATACATCTACTCGACATTTGTAATGGAAATCAACATATCAACTTATATCTCATGCATTTGGAAATTATAGTGATACTCATATTCACATGCATTCTGTCATAAACTGCAAACAGAACTCAACAAGTAACCCTCTTTTTAACTCATGCATTCGGCAATAATGATAACGCACACATGTATTCACTCTGCATTCTCCTGTTCAACAGCATGCATCTCAGAAATATTAACAAGCACTCAAGGATGGAATCACCACAACACTAGACAGGCCACAACCATCCTAGACTCGGGCGTTGCAAGAACGCCTACTCGAACACAACACATCAATCAACACACTCAGACATAACACGACACATGAAAGCAAAACGCCCGAAACCCGTCCATAAACCATGCATTTGACATGCAAAGCGCCCCTACCTGCTGTCGGGGTTCAGAGGCTCCTCGAGTTGCAATGCTAACAGATCGCCCTTCTGTTACTCCTCCTCCAACAGCCTTCGAACTCAGCGTCGATTCTGGGACCAGAGTTACTCCTTCCTCCAATAGATTCGTCTCCCCCACAGCTCCAAGGCACTTCCCAGCACAGCCTTCCAACTGGGACACTAACAGCTCCAAGTGGGAGAAGAAGAAGAAGAAGGAGAAGAAGGTGACGGAGAGAAAAAAGAGGACGGGGAGTGAAAACAGGGCCGCGTCACTGTTCCTCCCAGAAAAGCTCTCGACTCTCTCCCTGTTCTTTCCAAGCGGACGACGCGAATGAGAGTGAAGAAGAAGAGAAACAGTGGAAAGAAGAGACCAGACGCATGCACAAGAAGAGCTGTCCAGCGTGAATAATGAGGGAAAGAGAGAGCTGAAGTCATCTTATACCATTAGGGGCACATGCGTCCTTTCGCCTGGCATTATTATTATTATTATCATTATTTATTCAATCATTTTCTAACCAATCAGCAATTAGTTTAATTGATCATTAATCTCAATTCTATAGTTAACCCTTAATTAATGGCTTAATCTCAATTAGTAAAATCAGGATGTTACAAGAATCCATCTCGCTTGAGCGAGAATCCATCTCGCTTGAGCGAGATTATCAGAACTTATGCAGAAAACGAAAATGCTCACAACCCAACATATGAAATCTCATTCTAAGCCAATTTAATCACATCCAACACATCATATACATCATATGGGACATGTAAAACTTGCTCACACATTCATACTCATAATTTCTCATTCCAAACTTATTAACCATAATAAAATTATACTTATCATCATCCAACACATATATGTATATACTTCCATAACAATCATCACATACTCTCACACACCGTTTACAATAATCATCAAATTGCCATTCATATTATCTCACTAACTACATGGCAAGGCAAGCATGAGTACTAAACACATAAAATAATCACCATCAATCTACTCATGCAATTTGAATGTAAATTCCTCTCCTACCTTGAGGGAAGAGCCGCAACTAAATGCTTGCTCCGAATATTCTGCCATATAATCCGGAACACAATCTACACATCATATACATATGCGTTCATACAATCAATAACCATTTCAAGGAATTTCTCATAAATTCTAAATAATGACCTATATATTGTATGGCTTATGAGCAAGTTCTAAACTTGTTAAAACACCGAATTATGCCATTATGTTAGGCTTCGGGAATTCCTTTCCCAAAACCAAGATCCTCTATATCTTAAAGGGCCAACTACACTCATTAACAACAACATTATGTCCCTTATTCACAATGCACTCAATTGTCATATGAATCATCTATTTGCCTTCATTACCACTCAAAATTCAATATAACTCTTTTATCCTTCAATAGCCATAATTAATCAAGCCACAATCTTATCACACCAATTTCTCACATTCCCAATTCATAATAACATTTATCTATGGGTTTCACCATCAATGCTCCCCTATCATTTTTAAATAACATTCCACCTTAAATATCATCTATCCACATTCAACTAACCTCCCAAACTACAATGTATCCACTTTCCCCAAATTCTTTGGACTAGGGTTTCATGAGAACCCAACAACCATAATCAATATTCATCAACCATCATCAATGGCCATTTTTCATCATCAACATCACTCTCTAACCTCATTAAACATACATTCCACTTATATTTTACACTTCCCCCAATTTATTAAAGTTAGGGTTTCCCTAAAGACCGCCACCATCATAAATGCTTATCAATTTTCCATCACCTTTCAACATTAATTTTAAATACCACATTAAATGCTCATAAAAGCTCACATTTAAGCCACCCCACCTTAGGGTTTCCATACTTAATGTTTCTCTCAACAACCCTTATGTAATAATACTCCCCTAAGCACCAAAACCCAAAACCTAGGGCATACAGCTCATGAAAAATGATGAGGAACTTACCTCAACCAAGAGACAACCATGAGATTCCAAGGGAGAGAGAAGGCCACACAAAAATGGAATAGAAGAAGGGGAGAGTTCCAGCCATAAGCTCCTCTTTCAAGCTCCTAAGAAGACGAAAATGGTGAAGGAGAAGAAGACACCACTTGGCTTAGGTTTTTTAGAGAGAAGGGTGGAGAGGAATGAGGAAGAAGAAGGAGAAGAGGAACAGAGAAGGTAAGTGTGTTCGCCTTTGGGAATTCCCACGTGAAAATGGGGATAAAGGAATGGGGTTTTGTTTTAAGTTTTATTCCCTTCATTAGTAATTTCACCATTTTATGACAAACAGGTTCTTCATTCGGGCTCAATACTAACTTCAAAAATTATTCTAAAGACATATTCGGATTCCCAGTAATATTCTTAACAGCCCTGACCAATGGCATCTCAATTGGAGATACTTGGTCCGACACTCATATTCTAATCGGGTATAATTTTATCTCATATAAGCTTAATAAATTATAAATATCCATAATAAATCCTAATTTAATTATTCCAATATTTTTGGGAAACTCATAAATCAATTTATAATTATTCAATATTTATTCCACATATTTATTCATTTTTATAAAATTTGGGATGTCACACCTTGTGCTCGTCCAAGCGTCACGGTGTGTGCTCGCTCAAGCGAGTGTGGCTCTTGCTTGAGCGAGTTGCCACCTGATGTCCCCCTTGTTTTATTTTAAATAAATTTTCATTTCTTATGCATCAAATCTTTATCATGCATCATCTTAAAGGTGTTCTGAACATAGTATGGGTCATGGAACCTCATGAAATCTCTTCTCTTAAAATTCAATCATGCAACAATTGAATTAATTAATACTTCCATTGATTTTAATTGGAAAATTATTATAAAATCATCCTTTAATCTACCCTCTCATATCTTCATATATGGGAGTGGTTTATCATAGATCCAGGTGTCGTATTAAAAGCTTCACCACTTATTTTCTCTTCATTGAATAGTGATTTTAAATCGCGAAAAAATTTCCCCGTATTTTCGGGGCCTCTCAGGCTTGGTTGAAGGATCTAAGGCCCAAAAGAGAAAAGGGAAAGGAAGATGGCCTATACATGGCCCAAAATGAAGTACATGGCCCTAAAGTGGCCCAATTGACCTTGCAAGGCCCAATTAAAACCTATAAGCCTAGAGAATCTAATTAGGAACTATATTACAAGAAAAGTGTGAGTAGATCCTTAAGGTGTCCTCATTGGGCTTGTTAAGGGACCCTTGTAAGCTTCAAGTCCTTTATCTAGGGTAGTATGAGGGTCCTCCCTTGGTGTGTCCTCATTACTAAGGGTAGACAAAGTCTTATCTCTCCCAAAGTACCCCATGAGTCCTTCCTCATGACTCTCATGCACCAAAATTTTGCTCATAGATCCCCTAGGTATGCACAACCTATTGGATTTAAAGAGGTAGCCATCTAGTTTATAAAATCTATGAGATAAAGTGAAAGTACCACTAGAGTTGTAGAAACTAGCAAAGTCTAAGTTAAAAGGGTACAATTCCTTAATCTTATCAAGTCCATGTAGCTTTCCTCCAAGAGAAGCTAAAAGAGTATGCCTATGAGATAAGGCATTAGCTACAACATTTGATTCACCATTTTTATGCTTGATGACATAAGGGAATTGCTCCAAATATTTTACCCACCTTACATGTCTCCCATTTAGCTTATATTGCCTTTTTATATACTTGAATGATTCATGATCACTAAGGATGACAAACTCTTTTAGGATCAAGTAGTGTTCCCAAGTTTGAAAGGCTCTAATGAGGGCATAAAATTCTTTATCATAGGTGGGGTAATTGAGGGCAACCCCATTAAGCTTTTCATTGAAGAAAGAAATGAGGTGGCCTTCTTATAATAAGATAGCACCTATGCCCACATTGGAGACATTACATTCAAGCTCAAAATTTTTTGAAAAATTTAGAAGAGCCAAATACGAGCATGTGTGAGCCTATTTTAAAGTTTATTAAAGGCTTTCTCTTGCTTTGGGCCCCATTGAAATAGAACATTCATTTTAAGCAATTCATTTAGAGGGAAGCCAAAGAAGAGAAATCTCTAACAAACCTTCTACAAAAGCTTGCTAATCCATGAAAGCTTCTAATCTTATTCATATTTGTGGGGGTAGTTGTTGGAAATATTCACTAAGAGCCTATATAGGTTGCATCATGTTGAATAAAGCATTTTTGTTAAATAGTTTAAAAGCCTCTATTTATCCTTGAAGTAATAGGTCATATAAGAGTTATTCTTAAATGTCCCTAGTCAAGTATTTACCTAAGGACATGTAAATACATTAAGGCTAGTATGTGAGTGTACTGATGATCTGGTCTCACAAATCATGGATATAGATTATATCAAGTCTTCATATAGGTACACATTAAGAGTAATGATGTACTGGACAGACCAACCATGAGAACGTTGCATGGATCGTTACATGAATGTCATAAACGATTCTTAATGTGATAATGGTATATGTAGTCCTTTGACCTGAAGTCACTATAGTTCCTATATAAGGAGTTTGTTGTTTTAATACAATCAAACATCTTCTGTAACAAGAGGACTATAGAAAGAATAAATATTGGATATTTATTTGGATATAGTATACTCTGTTATCAAGTAAAATAAATTAGACCATACAAGGATGACGTGACCGTGCCTCGGCCCTAATTAGGATATCATGACAAAAGGAACAAACATAAAATAATTATCACTTATAGGTTATGTTGATAATAAATAATATTCAGACATAATGATGAATTGCTAGATGCCACTCTTATTTTATATTAATAATAAAATAGTTTATTATTAATAGGATCTAGTATTTTACCTATAGGGTCACACACATAGAGTAAGCCCATCAGAAAATAGCTTTTATTTTAGTTGGACTAAAATAAAGCGATTGGGCCTAACTCATTTAGAATGAGTAAGGAGCCCACTCTTCAGAGAAAGCAAATTAGGTCAAACCTAAATAGAGTATAAGATACTCATAGGCCGTTCATCCAAAAAGAGACATAAAATATGCAAAAGTTATAAAAGCTACATGTCGTCAAACTAGCATTTGGAAGGTATAGCATTTCTGGTGGGAGCACTCATGTGGACTCCTAAAGGATGAGGCTATGACTGCTTCGACAATCTTTAAGAGGTAATCCTAAAATGCAATATTTTTTTGTGTTTGTCTTATGCTTTGAAACTCGACGCTTTACAAATCCTATGGGAATCCTTGTATTTCCGCTGCTCATGCACTAGGGATTCCCTAATAGTGTTATTAGAGCCTGGTTGCAAAATCGTGTTTTAGGCAAATGTTTGTTTAAAGAACATGTAAAAAAATTTTCTTTTACGAAAAGAATTATAAAGGTGGAATCTTTTGTAAAGGTTACATTTTTAATGAGATATTATGCAAAGGTTGCATTTTTCTTACGAGATATGTTGCAAAGGTTGTACCTTTTTGAAAGCTAACATCAATCTATTTTTGTTTTGTGTATATTGATTGCTTTTCTTAACATTTTAATGAAAGAACTTGTTTTGGGATGTGCTTTATTATATGAACATGTTGTATGTTACAATGGTGATTGTTTTATATATGTTTTAATTATAAGGCATGCTTTATGTTCGTTTAATTAAATTGAAATCAAGGGTTATATGCAATGCATGTCTATATGCTTTATCTTTCTAATATGAATTGTTTATGTAAGATTGTGTTTAGAAAGTTTAAAAGTTAAACCCTAGCCGTATTGAAAACTAGGATACAAAAGTTGAAACCTAGCCATCATGGTATTTTATTTATTTGTAAATGTTATAAATAAAATATTTGATTTTAATATTATATTTTAAATTCGATTTGTAAAAGTTGCAAATGAAATTTTAATTGTTTGTTAAATTTAAAGTTTGTAAGAGTTACAAATTTAAAATAATTTATTCTTATTAATTTTAATAGGATTTGCATCGTATGTGATCTTTTTGAAATTAATGTGATTTGTAGGAGTTACAAATTGATTCATATTTATTAAATTTAATATGATTTGTAATTGTTACAAATAAAAGATAAGATCTTTATTAAATTTAATAATTTTAAAATTAAATATTTAATCCTTAATAAAATTGATAGGATTTGCAAAAGTTATAAATTAAAGATAAGATCTTTATCATATTTAATAGGATTTAAAATAAAATATCTTGAACTCTAGAGATAAGGTTTAAACTTTAAACCTTGATCGTTCCTAAAAATAGGATGATTGTTGAGACTCTAGAGATAAGGTTTAAAAGTTCAATCTTGACTATTCTTATTTTAGGATAGTTGTTGAGGTCAAAAGATAAGGTTTAAAAGTTAAACCTTGGCTGTTCCAAAATTTAGGATTTCAAATTGTTTGAGATCATAAATAAATATTTTGAGCTGTTAATGGTCAGTGGGACGTTTTGGCTAGGAAAGACTTGGTACTTAAGCGGTCACACCGGACCCACCTCTCTTTCCTGGGAACTAACCTAATTACAGTACTAAATTTTTGGGTTTGAATGCCACTCGGCACCCTATAAAGGGTAGCCTCCCCATGACCAAGTCCGTTGAATGGTCAACGGAATCGCTAAACTTCTTTGCGTAGTTTTCCTTTTATGACCCTGTGTGTTTAATTATGTGTTTTAAAATTTATTTTATTTTAAATACAATTGATCACTCTATTAATTGATTAATTAACACGTCCAACGGTGAATGGTTATGGTCTTAGATTTTTTATTTAATTTTAAATACAGCCTACGTGTTGTGCATTTCTCTATTCTTGAATTTCTTCTCTCAACCCTTCACTCGTATGTAAAATAAGTTTCTTTTATTACATTGTAATCTTGAAGAAGCCAACAAGGTAGAGACCTAGAAGAAACCTAGAGTGGTGACTCTTGATGGATATGACCTTGAAAGGAACAAAGGAGTAGTGCCTCCAGAAGGATAGTGGTTTCAAGAAGTAGGACTTCATGAAGTCAAGGCATTATAGTTCCTTTAGGTTTATTTTATTTTCTAGGAAGACCATAACTATCTCATATTTTTGATTGCATGTTTTAGGGTTTTATTTTGCGTTAAAGTGTTTAATGAAAGTCAGTAATGAACAATAAGAAAATTGAAATCCCTCAAGCTCGACAATCATACCTTCCAATAAGTAATAACGTCTAACTTGATATGGATAAAGTGCAGGTCACGCCATAGTTGGGTGCCTTTATTTATGTTTAGTAGGACATGATTGGATAATTGGATTATCCAAGTATAACTTATTAAGTTTTATTCAAATAGACACTTTTCAATTGGATTGGAAAAGCCTAAAGGTATGAATAGTCTAAAACGCATTCTAATAAGCAATACTCATCAATGCTAGTTTCAATAAAGTGTAGGTTCTACCAAAGCAGAGTGCTTTTATTGATATTAGTAAAGGATGATGAATAATTGGATTATCCAACCTTTTCTTATTGGACTTATCTAGGTAACTTTAATCAGATTGAATAACCTAGAAGCGTTAATATTAAGTTTAAACGCCTTCTAATAAGTAACACTCGTCGAGACTAATGTCAATAAATAGTGGGCTTACCAAAGCAGGGTGTTATCATTTATATAAGGTGCGATGGGATCATTGTAATATCCAAATTGTTTTTATTGGGCCTTAACTTAACTAAGTTTTTCAATTAGATTGAAAATAACTTAGAGGCGTAAGATTGAGCTTAAATTCATAAGATGAATAAGGGTAAAGAGTTACCCACTCAATCATCCAAGAGTTGTATGAGATGCAATTGGAAATGTGTTTCCTACCTAAATAACCAAGGGTTGGGCTATCGGCCAAAGCTGACTCAACACTAGGCCAAATATGGATCTTGGCCCATTAAAAAAATTTCCAATGAGATTTTTCCTGATTCAGTAAGGGTATTTGTTTTGAATAAAAATAGTGGGAGATAATATATTTATTTAATGACCAGAAGTTATATATGTTTTAAATAGAAGTGATAGATTTGCATGTAATTTGTTTTAGAATAACCATGACAAACCAAATATTGTTTTCTTGCACTCTATCATTTGGAAGGACACTCTATCTGGAAAAATACCCAGATAGGTATCGAGACTTGAGAATTATCTTCAATAAAGAGGAAGCGGCAGTGTGTCATGTTTGACTTATTTTAATATCATCTATTGTTGGGTATTGAATACCCTATGGAGTCTCAATAAACTCTGAGTTGTAAAAGGCAATATGAATATATAGAGATATACGATATGATCGTAAACAGACTCTATTAAGGCCGAGTTGGTCTGGAAGTCTAAAAGGTGATCAAGAAAGGAAATTGTTTCCAATTTTAGCCAAATAAGATATTGAAATAATTTGTCTAAAGAACTTGAAGAAGTTCAAAAGAAAAGGAAGTAAGACTTCCACTACAAGTCATGTTATAAAAGTCAAGTTATTTTACTTCACTGACATTAGTATTAGATACTAGTAGCAGATCTCACATTTTGAAAGATCAAGGAAGTAGATCACTTGCTAAGGGTGGAGAAATCTGTGTAAAATTAAGCAAAAGATACTACAATAAAGATAAGATCTTTACCTATTGGGCTAGTTAGTGAACTAGATATTATGTGTATTGTTTCTTGTTGGACAAGAAAGGTTTTCTTTTATAAAATAACTTTATTTCTTTAAAAGGATATTGATGCACAATTGAGTAATGGATTCCATATCCTAAATCTCAAAACACCCATCTATAACATAATTGTCAAAGTAGGTTAAAATAAGTGATTTTAAACCTTACTTACATGGTATTATCTCCTAAGGAAAATGAATGAGAAACATATTTCTAAATACCATTAATGTGGTTATCTAGACTTTTTTGATTTTGGAATCAATTGAGATATGTAAATCTTATTTATTGGAGAGATAGTTGAGACCTCATGCATTGAAAAGTGAAAGATAAGTAATTTATTATCTAATACATTATGATGTATGTGGGCCTAATGGAACAATAACTAGATATGTTTTTCAATACTTCGACATACTAATTGAAAAATCAATGAGTATGGATTTATGTAACATAAGTTACAAAGTCTTTGAAAAGTTCAAAGAATTCATAATAAAGTGAAAAACCAAATTAGCAAGATAATTAAAGCTCTTGATTAGATCAAGATAGCAAATAATTTGAGATACTTTGATAACTATCTAATAGAGTGAGAGATTACCTATTAACTCATTCCTTATGGAATGCCATAATAACATCTCTATGGGGAAAAGTCAAACCTTGTTAGACATAGTTTGATTGTTAATTATTATCAAACATCTCTAACTCCTTCAATGTTCCTTTATTGACAAAATTTCCACACTTAACCATGTTCCACCTTAGACTTTCTTAAAGAAACCATATATGATATAGACTAGGAAGTGTCCTAGTATGTCTTTACTAATATTTTAGAACTATTATGCTTCTATAGAGCATCCAACTCTGACAAGGTTAGATCCAAATTGGATAAATGTCTTCTGTGAGATACCCAAAGAAAGCTAAGGGTTATCATTTCTATAATCCATCCGAGAACAAAAGGCTTGTTGCTTAGAATGTTGTATTCTTGAATAAGAGTACATCTTTTAAAGAATCAGTAGGAGGATAGTAGAACTTGAAGAAATTCAAGTATCACAAAGCATTCAAAAGTAAATGATAGACTTAGATCATAAATCACAAAGTGTTATGGTATCATTAGCTCTGATAGCACAAGACTTTCGTAAGATCAAGTAGGATATGTCACCAAATCTGAAAGATATGGATATCTTATAAATCAGAAAGGAGGCATATTGCTAATTGACCAAGTTTCTTATGAAGAGGCCAATGCAAGTTTAGATTCTAAGACATGGCATAAGACCATGGGATTTGAAATAGGCTCCATGTATATTAACAAGGTACGAACCTTGGTTAACGCACCTAAAGGGTAAAACCTATAGGATGAAAGTGGGTTTTCAAAAGGAAAACTAAACATGGACGGTGGTAAGATTACCTTTAAAAGCAAGATTGAAAAAATTCAATTAGCTTAAAAACCATTTAGATCCTGCTTGTTGTAGCAGTATACCACCATTATGAGATATGGTAGATAGATGTCAAGATGGAAATCATCTTAAGGATGTGTATATAGCATAACCTAAAGGCCTTTTATGCCTAAAACATCTAGGAAGGTATGTGAACTGTAAATGTTCCATTTATGGACTAAAGCAAGCTTTTAGAAGCTAGAATCTTCATTAAAGAATGAAGATAAATTTTGTGACTATAAAAAGGTTAGTAACTGCACAATTATAGTTCTAGTATTACATGTAGAAGACATGCTTCTTTTAGAACTAATATTCTCATTCTATAGTCAAGAATATTCTTAAACACTTAAGAAGGACTAAGGATTTGATCTTGATAAATAGAAGATGAGCTCGTTGTAAAGGTTACATCGATCCCAACCTTCTGAGTAATTTGAATGACTTAAGATTGCAATCAAAATATATTTGTGTTGTCAAGATGGTTGCAATGTATGCTTGAAAGGTTCAAAGCAAGAAACAGTCATTAATTCTACTAACAAATCTAAGTATTTTACTATGTTAAATTTCAAAAGAAGTCAATTTACATTTAATCATTCCAAATATTTTGTACCCTATGAGTTTCCACTGTGATGACAATGGAACCATAGAACAATATAAGGAAGTAGATTAATCCAAGCATATACTTAAATAGTTCCATCTTTGGAAGATGTGAAAATATGCAATGTGCATACCAATAAAATTGTTGGGAACCTACTAGTAAAACCGTTTGCGTAGCAAAAACATGAGGGCACTGTAGATGCCATTGGGCATTAACCTTATCGGCTCTAAGTGCAAGTGGGAGATTATTAGAAATATGCACTAATAGCCTATATAGGATGCATCATTTTGAATAAAGTATTTTTGTTAAATAGTTTAACAGCCTTTATTTATCCTTGGAGTAATAGGTCCTATGAGAGTTATTCCTAAAATGTCCCTCGTCAAGTATTTACATGGGGACATGTAAATACATTAAGGCTAGTGTGTGAGTATACTGATGATCTGATCTCACAGATCATTGATATAGATGATGTCAAGTCTTCACACGGGTACACATTAAGAGTAATGATGTACTGGACAGACTCACCATAACAACGTTGCATGGATCTTACATGAATGTCATAAATGATTCTCAATGTGATAATGGTATATATAGTTCTTCTACCTAAAGTCACTATGATTCCTACATAAAGATTTTGTTATTTTAATACAATCAAACATCTTCTGTAACAAGAGGACTATAAAGGTTATGATTAGGTAATGAACAAATTATGTAGAGGGATGTGAGTGATGTAGATGGGATTTGTCTCTCCTATATGACAGGAATGATATCTATAGGCCACTTGATGGAGTGAGACAAAGGAAATGCATGACCATGCTAGAAAGAATAAATATTGGATATTTATTTGGATAAAGTCTACTCCGGTATCAAGTAAAATAAATTGGACCGTACAAGGATGACACGACCATGCCTTGGGCCCAATTAGGATATCGTGACAAAAGGAACAAACATATAAAATAACTATCACTTATAGGTTATGTTGATATTAAATAATATTCGGACATAATGATGCATTGCTAGATACTGCTCTTGTTTTATATTAATAATAAAATAGTTTATTATTAATATGATCGAGTATTTTACCTATAGGGTCACACACATAGAGTAAGCCCATCAAAAAATAGCTTTTATTTTAGTTGGACTAAAATAAAGCTATTGGGCCTAACTCATTTAGAATAAGTAAAGAGCCCACTCTTTAGAGAAAGCAAATTAGGTCAAACCTAAGCCTATAAATAGAGCATAAGATGCTCATAGGCGGTTCATCCAAAAAGAGACACAAAATACGCAAAAGTTGCAAAAGCTACACGCCGTCAAACTAGTATTTGGAAGATGTAGCATTTCTAGTGTGGGTACTCCTGTGGACTCCTAAAGGACGAGGGCTATGACTACTTCGATAATCTTTAAGAGGTAATCCTAAAACACAATATTTTTTGTGTTTGTCTTATGCTTTGAAACACGATGCTTTGCAAATCCCATGGGAATCCTTGTATTTCCGCTGCTCATGCATTAGGGATTCCCTAACAGTAGGCCTAACACTAATTACTTTAACTTTTTCTTGATCTACTTGGACCACTAACAACAAATCCAAGAAAGACTATGTTATCCATCACAATGTAACACTTGTCAAGGTTTGCAAAAAGTTTATGTTTTCTTAGAGCAAGTATAACATGTCTTAGATGTGTAAGGTGAGAGTCCATAGTCTTAGAGTAAATCAAAATGTCATCAAATTAAACAACAATAAAATTACCAATGAATTCCCTTAAAACATGGTTCATTATAAAAGTGCTAGGAGTATTGGTTAAACCAAAAGGCATAATCAATCATTCATATAATCCAAGTTTGGTTTTAAAAGCAACTTTCCATTCATCAGCTTTTTAAATTCTTATTTGATGGTAGCCACTTTTAAGATCAATTTTGGAATTTGGTAGAGCCACATAGTCCATCCAACATATCATGATGTGTAGGTATTGTTAACCCGGCGATAGCGTCTCAATCGTTTGTTTTTACCACCGGGTTGTTAATTGGCAAGTGCACCAATCGTTTGTAGTTTTCAAAATTTAGATATCGTTCCATTGGGATTGAAAGTCCAATAACAACAGTAATTTTCTATTCACTATGGTAAATGTGAAGAAAGTTATGGACAAAAGAATGATTTATATACAATTTATACAATATTCACAGGATAACATGGTTGAGTTGTTCATGAGATAAAAAAGAAATAAAAATCTATCTAAAAAGTTGAGTTGCAATCCAGAATAGGTAAGATACTTGAGATAAACACAGATAAACAAATTATGTTGAAAATTGGATCCCTAATCTAGAATAACAATGAGGAACTCAAGACATGCATATTTAATCATCAAGTTTCATGTCATTGCAGCTTAAAATCATTATAACCGATCCCTCGTGATATAAATTCTAAGAATTCACCGTAAAGTCTGATCCCTCGTGAGCTTTCTCAGTAAAAACTTATATTAAGACCTGGCCTTATGGCAACAATGGTTAACAACCCCTATAGAATTGAGATACCAAGGGTATTCCAACTTTTACTTTCGTCAAAACAAGTTTCAATACGGCATGAATAATCATTCTCCCATTTGACATTCACACTAATAAAACAAGTTTCAATACACATGAAAATTATTCTCCCGTTTGACGTTCATATTAATAAAAGATTGAAATACTAACATGGACTTTTATCATAAACATGCAGAAGTCGAATTCATAACATTATACTCAATAGATTAGTTCACCAATTCCAACATAAACAGATTAGTTACACATGGTGAAAGTAAGAACAACACTTACAGAGGTTGACATTACGAAGACGATGGAAACTTCATGATACAATGATCACAATACACCACAACACTCTCAAGTATCTAGAAAACTATTCTAGAACTACAAACTCTAAAAGAAATACTCAAAACTCGAGTATAGAAGAGAGGAAAGAACTCTAAAAATAGAGAATGGGATATGATGAATGGTGTTGGATGGCCCTATTTATAGGGCTGAGCAAGGGTGCTGACACTACGCGTCAGTGTGACGCTACGCGTCAGTCCCCTGACTCAGCCTCCATTAACGTAGCTGGTAGTGGCCACCTTGGAATATTATATTCAATCATGCTTGGCCATGTGTCCCTCTCTCCACTACGTTTTGGCCAATTGTGCTGAATGGAATGGCCAATAATGGGTCACTAAGTGAGTGCTTGGCCAGCTTGGCTGTGGAGTCCACACAGCACTGTTGCTACGCGTGGCTGTGACGCGTAGCGTCAGCATCAAAAGTAGCTATGGACGCTACGCGTGGGATTGATGCTACGCGTCATATCCTCCAGTATAATTTTCTCTTGAATTCTTTACTTTTTCACTGTAAAACTAGAGAAAATTGATCAAGGGCAGATTATTTCCAACAACATCCATTTATTGAATTAAAACCTAATTTTCTAACAAATTATCAAAATTTTTATTATTTTTATGAAATTTTTATTAAAAGATTTATTGTAAATTTGAGGACTAACAGGTATCAGAAGCTTATACTTGATAGTGATGTTGTTGATTGCCCTACAATCAGTACACAAAAGCTAAGAACTATCTTTTTTGGGAACAAGAAGACTTGGTACAACACATGTACTTAGAATCTCCCCAATCCATCTCTTAGATAGAAGGTCTTTGATTTATTTTTCAATTTCTAATGATTCTTTTGGTTCCATCTATATGTAGGCCTATTGGGGAGACTAGCACTTGGGATAAGGTCTATTTGATGTTCAATGCCCTTAATAGGAGGTAACCCTTGAAGAAGGTCTTTAGACATCCTCAAACTCTTCTAAAAGTTTTGATACTCCTAAAGGCGTAGAAGATGTACCCTCTAAACACAAAGAAGTGTTTAGAGTATGAGTAAGATAAAACATGAAGAAGGGTTGATGAAGGAGAAAAGCTCTCTTTGCTTCTTATTTTAAGGCCAGAAGATTACGTTGCCTCTTGGAGTCATCAATAGAAATAACTCCTTTACCTTTAGTTTTTCTAATTTTTTATTGGGAGATGAAAGGTCCATCCTCCCTGTCCCTTTTTAACTTCATTTAAAGTTGATCCTCCATAAGTTGCTTTGGAGTTAATGGATTTAAGAAAACTTTCTTATTATTATGGATGAAGGTGAGGGTGTTAGTGAACCCTTCATGGATGACATTTTTATCAAATTACCATGGTGGACCCAACAGAACATGTGTGGCCTCCATAGAACCACATCACACTAGACTTTATCTTTGTATATTCCTATAGAAAATGCAAGGTGTACTTGCTTGTTGACTAGCATTTCACCATTTTCATTAAGCCACTATAATTTATAAGGTCTTGGGTGATCTACTAGTTGACAACCAAATTTATGTACTAGTTAGCATAACTGCCATTGTCCATAATGAGAGAACAAAGTTTTTGATTAATATAACATTTTGTGTAGAAGATGTTCTCTCGTTGAGTAGTGTCATCCTCTCTAATATGGCTTCCAAGAAGCCTTCTTATCATGTATAATTCGCCTTCATCTCTTAAGGCATGCTCGCTTTCATAGGAATCATTATTATAACTATCACTTGAATGTGATGAGGAAGAATCCTCTTGGCTAGATAGTGATCATGCCCATTTAAAATCATTGTTTTCTTTGTGAGGCATTAAGAGGTTGTATGTCCTCTTCCTAAGCATTTAAAACATTTTATGGAGCTAGTCTTAGATGATAAAGGTTTGGATGATTCACTATGGTTATCATGTTTTGAGAGCTTGGTAGAAGAACCCTTTTTATGCACTTCAGTTTTAATTTTATGAGAAGAAGCACCCACTACCTTCTCCCTAGTTTTCTTATCTATTAGTTTTCTTAGGATAAGAGTCCTCCTTGCCCTTCTACTTGGGCCTAAAGGGTATGTTGTCCTATTTGTAATAGGAGTCTCCCTCACTCAATTGACTCTCTACTTTAGTTCATTAGTGGAGGAGCTCCTCAATGTTAACATGAGGTAATAGCTCAACCCTTTATTTTATATCCCTATTTAAACCATGTAAAAACCTATGCATTATGCTTTCCTCATCTTCTTTTATGTTTGCCTTAATCATAGCTATTTCTAGGGATTTGTAGTAGTTTTCTACACTTTTTGAACCCTGGGTTAGCCTATTGAGTTTAGCCAATAATTCACCCTTATTATGTAAAGGCATATACCATTTTTGTAGTAATGCCTTTTGGTATTCCTAATCATCTATTGGAGGGAAATTTTCCTTTTTTTCTTTACAAGTCTGGGTCCACCAAACTAGTGCATAATTTTGAAAGGAGAGGGTGACTACCTAACTTTTTTCTCATTTTTAATGTTGTGAGAGTTGAAGAGTTGTTCAACTCTTATTTCTTATTTAGGATAAGCCTTAACATCATTTTTTCAATGAAATGGGGGAACCTCTTGTAACGCCCTAAAAATTAGGGGTAAATTTTTCGAGATTTAAAAATAATTATAAGTAGAAGAAAATCAATATATATATACAATACCAAGTAATTACCCAGGATCATTTAATAACCTATCTCATATATGAAGATTTGAGAAGGTATCAGAGCGCTCCTTGGATGATCGGACTTGAGATCGTCATAAGGGAAAAATGGAAAATATAATTAAATTTAAGAGTTATCAAAATATATACAAGAAAAGGGGATGAAAGATGCCTCGTCAATTTTTTAAACATTAGAAATGTGATTTCATAATAGTAATATCATTTCTATGATATATGGGTTCCAAAACAAGCAAGAAAATTAAGCAAAGAAGCAAAAGTGAAGAAACTCGGAACAGGGAAACTCGCTTGAGCGAGACCCACATGGGTCGCTTGGGCGAGGCTAGCGAGCGTGAGCGAAAATGCTCAAGAACTGATACCACGCTCGCTTGAGTGAAAATAGGACAGAACCTCACTGCCCAGATTTCGCTCAAGTGAGGCCAGGCCCGCCTGAGCGAATTCCACTCAGTAGCTCCCACCTGATTCATAAGCGTCTCGCCTGGGCGAGACACCAGTTCACTTCAACGAACCTCGTTTAGAAACAATTCCACATAACACTCGCTTGAGCGAGCACCTACCAAAGACCATTTCGCTTGAGCGAAAATGATCCAGAACCATTCTGCCATAATTTCGCTCGAGTGAGGCGAAGCCCGCCTGAGCAATTTACCTCCAGTAAGCTCCCCACTGATGTACACATGACTCACTTGAGCGAGAATTACACTCGCCTGAGCAGTTAGGCCAGAGGCCACCCTTCTGATACAGGGGATTCTTGCTTGAGCGAGAATACATCTCGCTTAAGCGAGATTATCAGCACATGCACAGAAAACATGTAAATTTCACAACCTAACATATGAAAATCATTTCAAGCCAAATTAATCAAGTCCAACACATCACATACATCATAGTAGGCATTTTAAAACTTATTTCAAATAATCATACTCAATGATTTCTATTTCAACTAATGAATCATATCATACTCAAGCCTATCACTTTATATACTTTATAAAACTAGGATTCTCATATAATCCTTCATTCATTCATCAGAATTAGTAGCAATTCACTCAATGTTTATCATCCATACATTGTCAAGGTCACTAATGAAAATAAGCCATAAATACAAGGGTCTCATTTTTATACATGACCTCCAAAATCATCATTCATCATAAAATTTATCATCAACAAGCATCATAATTCATTATCATACATCATCTAGGTCATTAATGAAAATCGGCCATACACACCAGGTCAAATTTTCATACATAACCCTCAAAATCATCAAACTACAATCTAGATGGCAAGATAAGTATACATTACACTATATGCTATACAAAAATCTAGATTTGCCGGCCAAGGCGTTTCCTCTACACCTATTTACCTCCTTCATCAAAATGTACTTCAAAAGATTCACTGCACCCATGAGTGCCTGCATCACAAGTCTAAAAAGTAGACAACATGGGAGAGTGAGTCATATATTCCAAACAATGAATATGAATACCATGTGATCATGTGCATATGTATCACAACATGTATACTTTGCATTCGCACATATCTCATCATCAACTATCATCACATAATACAAACATCTTTGTAAATCAAGCAAGTATAAAATCATACACATAATCTAATCCTTCAGCAAATTGAACTATTACACATCTTATCATTTTACTCAAATTATTATTTGGTATTCACATCTTTTATGTTGTCTTAATTCATTTTCTCACCCACAACACAACCATCCTCACATCTTATCACCTTTGGCATACTTCCTTGCTATATACAGATGCTCTTAAGCTAATGCATATGCACAATGGATTATTTCAACAATTGCAGATCTGACTGTGGGAATATAAACATTGATTATAGGATTCAAGTATGATCATCTAACCATACCCCTACTGCAGTAGTAAAATATGTACACTTATCCTCAAATTACATGCATTTCACCATTCTTTTACTAGTACTAAAATGCATCACCCATTTTGCAACACCGAGTCATTTTCACCATGACCAGGTTAACACATATTCAACATATGGTGTTGCGGGCCAACCATGAGTCTTATCATGGCAACTGTGATCCCAAGGACCACCGGGGACACCTGCTCATCAAGAGCCACCCCCACAAGGGTCAACCATATGTGGCTCCTCGTAGCACAACATGGGCAGCTTCGTGACTTACACACCGAGTCACAGAGGAAATGACAAATCGCTCATGCACAGAGCTGCCCTCCCACTGGGCCAACGGGAGAATCCCCTAAAATTCCAACACCGGCAGCTATGTAGTATGCCATGGATGCAAATGCCAATCATATGTATTTCTCACTCAATGCATCCTAATCATGCCACTCATCAATCATCATCATCATCATCATCACCAACATCACTACAAGGCTTTTAGTGAATTTATCATTGTTGGTTATTGGCATTGGTTTGAATTTTTGTGTGGCATTCTTAATAGTTCTTATTAACATAATTCAATCCCATCATTAAACACAACGACATCAATCTTCCACTAACAATCAAGGTATGCTATTCATTCACACCCATTCTCAATCAAACATCAACTATATTCATTTCATATTTATGGTGGACATAAGCATAACATCATATTCAAGACACCACATTATCAAACAATCCACACCACCATATAGCACACCACAATTATTCTAAATGCATCAATGCATGTTGCCAAAACACATCCCCAACATTATACACAACATTATAATTCTTCATAACATTACAAGCAAGGAAAACATGCATATTGTCACATATGACAATCAAATACTATTCAATTCATGCATTTAGAACATAAAGACTCCTCTCCTACCTCAAGAGAAGAATTCTGATTGATACGACGTTCCCGTCTCGTCGTTCGGAATGGGTCCTACATTAATATACATATAAAATCACAATCAATCAATCATTATCATATTCACAATTTCATAACATGTATAGAACATGTTATAAACATCATTCCTTTATTTATTAGGCTTCGAGAATTCCTTCCCATCAAGCCTCACTCATTATATTGAAGGTTATAAAATAACCTTAAGCCCCAACATTCACACTACTCCATTTATCAACACCTACACCCATCAATGCCATGTATTCCTTCTCAAGTATATTATTCAATCAATATATACCATTTCCCCAAATCTTAATAGTTAAAGTTTTCACCAAACTCAACTACATTCATAAATACATCATTAATCTTCATCACCTTCTAACCATACATTCATCTACCTCATTTATTTCATTCAAATCTTTTATTTATGATAACCCACTTTGGGGTTCCCACATTTAAGGCTTCTCCCAACAACCCACATACTTTAAATGCTCTCTTAACACCAAAAACTCATAACTAAAGGTTCATACTCTTAAGAAATAGCAAGAATCTTACCTCAAGAGAAGAAAAGAGAGAACCTTCAAGAGAGAGGGAGTGCTACATGAAAATAAAAAGAAGAAGGGAGTGAGAACTTCAATCTCCAAGCCTTCTTCAAGCTCTCCACTCAAAACGAAAATGGAGGAAGAATGGGTCACACCTTTGCTAGGGTTTAGGGAGGAAAAGAGGTGAAGAGAATAAGAGGAGAAGAAGGTGAATGTTTAGTGTTTTAGAGGAAGAAGCAACATGAATTGCCAAAGGAGAATGGGTTTAGTGTTTTAATTTTTTGAACCCCCATTAAAATTTCATCATTTTATGACAAACAAGATTTCTGTTTGGGCTCAATACTTTATCTGAAAGTTATTCCGAATACATATTCGGATCCCAATAATATTCTTAACAGCCCTGACCAATATCATCCCAATCGGAGATACTTGGTCTGACACCTATATTTTAATCGGGCTTAATTTCAGTTTATTCAGCTCTAATAAATTATGAGTAGTCCCAAAAAATCTTAATTTAATTATTTCTAATATTTTGAGACATTAAATAACTCACATACAACTATTTAATAATTATTTTCTTAATTAATCCTTTATTTTAAAATTTAGGGTGTTACACCTCTAGTTTTACTTCCCTAAGTCCCACCTCTTCATGGTGTCTATGATATCTCGTTAGCCTTTCCTCTTCCTCACTATTGTAACACCCTTGGTTAACTAAGACAAATCCCTTCCATTGGACCATCCTACTTAACTAAAAGGTTACAAGTTTAGAAAAAGTGTGGAAGTTTTTTTATTGTACACAAAATAATGGTGGATCAAGAAGCAATACATTGTGTATTGCATGGTTGTAACAATAGCTTACATTACTCTAGATGGCAGGGGTATGCAGACACCCATAAGATACAAGGAACACAATGCCACTAAGGAAATTACCCTATTGTTATTATCCACTTGCCACAATTCTTTCTTCCCCTGTTTTTGTAAAAATATAAAGGTAAGATCTTCTATCCCTACTTGCTTCTCACACAATAGGAGGTTCGTCATTTTTGACATCTCCCCAAACAACATCATGAACGTAACAGAGAGAGAATACACACAAGGTCAGGGAAATATCACCCACATATATGGACGTCTTAAGTGTCACTCAACATATAGCATTTTATAATCACATGCAACACAAACCATATCTCAACTATGACTAACATCATTATGCATCATATGACTCTAACCCATCATTTAACCATTATCTACTTCATAGATGACACTTTTTCTTATCAAACGTAATCATCACATATGCCATATTCACAGTTGTAACAGCCCTGGTTTTTAGAATGAGGGCCTAGACTCTTAGGACCTCTGAGAGTACTCTAATAAGTGCTTGAGTGGAAGTCGAGGCTTCGGCCTAATCGTGAGTGACGGGAATAAAAGAGAATTAAGGAGAAAATAAGTGTTCAAGGTAATAGTAGATGGCTAAGTATGAGCAGAACGGAAAGTATAGCAGGATCATAGAGGCTTGTGAGAGAAATGAGAAAGCCTAGAGACAGAGAGATGTATAAGGAATGATGGAGTAGAGTAAGAACTAAATGAATGTGAATGTTAGTGAAATATTATCGATGTGATAATTGATTGTTTATAATTAATTTATTGTTTATAATTATTTAGATTATTCTTTTAGTAGAATGAATATAGATTAATTAGTTAATTGGGAGTAATTAATAATAATATAATTAAAATATATAATTATAATAATAATTAATAATTATTCAAGAATATATAAATATACATATATAAATTAAAATAATATTTTATTAACTTTCTAATTAACTTATAGCGTATAATATTTTAATAATAAAATATTAAGGGCTTTCCCGATATTTTATATCATGGGGCCCAGCTGTTAAATTTTTCCTGGTGACTCAACCTGAGACTAATAACTCCGTAGAGGAGATTAGTCACAATAAGGCTTACCTATAGCGAATGAAGGATAATTGATTCGGCTTAAAACTGGCCAATCAGAACCTTCAATGTCACCTGCGTTTGGTCGTGTATGTAACATCCCAAAATTTTAAAAATGGAGAATTAATTAAGGAAATTAATATTGAATAATCGATTGTGAATTATTTAGTGTCCCAAAATATTGGAAATAATTAAATTAAGATTTTTGGGGATTGTTGGTGATTTATGGTGACCGGTTAAGTTGAAAATGAGCCCGGTTGAGATATGGGTGTCGGACCAAGTATCTCTGATTGAGATGATATTGGTCAGGGCTACTGAGAATAATATTGGGAATCCGAATATATGTTCAGAATAATTTTTAGATTAAGTATTGAGCCCGAATGAAGAGCCTATTAGTTGTAAAACGATGAATCTTTAATGAAAGAGTAAAAGTTAAAATGAAAAGCCCTATTTTTCCTTGCCTTTTCACATGAGCTTGCTAAAGCTTTTGGCAAACTCTTCACTTCTTCTCCTCTTCATCTTTTCCTCATTTCTTCTTCTACTTTCTTCTTCCAAACCCTAGGCATAAGTTGTGCTATCTTCATCCCCTCCATTTTCGTTTCCAAGGAGCTTGGAAGGAGACTTGTGAGATTAAAGCTTTCTTCTTCCTTCTTCTCCTTATTTTCATGCACCTTTCTCCCTCCCTTGAAAACCCACTTTGTTTTTGGTGTGAGGTAAGCTATACTCACTCTTTTGTTGAGTTTTGGCCATGGGTGTATGTATTTATCCTTGGGAGGAGTGATGTATGTGGATGGGTGGTTGATGAGAGTAATGAATGCTTGAACCCTAAGGTGGGTGGTCATAAATGTGAGTATTTATGAGGGGTTAATGGTGGTAGATACATTTATGATGGTAAGAGATGAAGGTTAATGATGCATTAATGAGAGTTGTTGGGTTTTAGGAAAACCGTAACTTTGAGATTTGGGGAAAATAGTTAATGTTGATTTAAGAATATGTTTCATGGAGAGATGCATGAAATTGAGAAATATAAATGTTGGAAGATGGTATTTTGTAAAGGTTGGGGGCTACGATTACGTTGTGGCCCTTGAATTTAATGAATGTGGCTTAATGGGAAGGAATTCTTGAAGCCTAATAGAGGATAAAAATGATGTTTATAACATGTCCAGTACATGTTATGAAATCATGGATATGATTATGATTTAAATAGAATTGAAATGGTGTCTTAAATAGTGAATCGATTGAGGTTTTACATGTATATTAATGTAGGACCTATTCCGAACGATGAGGCGGGTGTCTTATCAATCGGAATTCTTCTCTTGAGGTAGGAGAGGGGGTATATTTTCTAAATGCATGAGAACTTGTATGATGATAATGTGTGTATTGATGTAATGTGGCATGTTTTCTTGGATGAATGTGGTATCATGTGTGTGTGATATGAAATTGAGTATGATGCTCATAATGATTGGTTGTGGGATGAAGTCTTAATGAAGCTATGAGTAGTATGTTATGTGATGATGTATTATTAATTCCATGTGTGGCTTGATGGATGCTTGAAATCTGTGACTATACGGATTCTTGAAATTTTATGATTGGAATATATATATACATATAGACATGTTGACTATGGGAAATTAATGTTGTAATTGAGTATGAGTGTACCCTAGATGAGAGGGTGAGATAGCCCATATGAGATTGAGGCATGCATGAGCGTTGCATACATGGCATGGCATGCATATCATGATGATGTTGATAAGTGGTTGCGATCACTTGATGTTGGAAATATAAAAAGGGCTTGCGAGTTCCTGTGATTATTGGACCGGTGGTTGCGATCACCTGGTGTTTAAAATGAAAGGCCCTGCGGGACCATTAAGATTGAATGCCCATGGTTGCGATCATGAGGCGGGAGTACCCCTTGCGAGGCGGGAAACCATTATGAATTGTTAAACGTGGTTGCGATCATGAGGAAGCACCTTGCGAGGCTGCTAGAGGGAGTACCCCTTGCGAGGCGGGAAACCCATGAATATGAATGAATGATTATGGTGGTTGCGATCACCCGTGAAAATGAAATCAGATCCGTGCATATGCATCTTAAACACTAGCATGTGCATTAGCCATAGGAGCATGGCATAGAAGGACATCCGTTAAAGAGATTGTACGAAGAGTAGATGGAACTTCCTTTAATTACTAACTGTGATTGTGTTATTGGTTGATGTGACTTTGAGAATTTTGATGGATATATAGGTTTCAACGAATTTGTTTAATGATCGAATTGGTGTTGATTGAACTCCTCTTAAGGTGGAGATGTTTATATTACATTTATGCATATATTGTCATAATTGTTGGATTTTCATCATTGAGAAAGTATACTCACTCTCCATGTGGTATATCTTTTTAGCTCTTGTGTTGTAGGGCTGCACATGGAGCTCTTGTGTGGAGGAAAGTTGTGAAGGAAGCCTATTTTGGTAAAGAATGCCTTGGCCGGCAACATTTTGATTTCATGGTTGTGTGGAATGATTGTAATGTAATGGATGTAATTATTATTTTGTATAGCCATGAATTGGTATAAATACTTGCATGGATGATGAATATGTAATGGTGATGTTGGAAGGTCATGTAGGAAAATGAGATCCTAGAGTCTATGGCTTATTTTCATTAGTGACCTTAGTCTTGATTGAACTTTGAAAATGAAGTATGATTGTGGTTAAAACTTATGAATGATTGATGGTCTAGATGAAATATTGGACATTATAGATTATGCCAAGTAATAAATTAGATTAGAATGTGATTATGAATTGGAATGAGAATCTAGGGGTATGAAGGTTTAGAATAAGTTTTAAATGTGTAATATGATGGGTGTGATGTGATGAACTTAAGTAAATTGGCTTGAGTTGAGTTTTGGTATATTGTGTTGTTCAATTTCCATGTTTTGCAGTGTTTTACTGATATTCTCGCTCAAGCGAGAGGGATTCTCGATCAAGCGAGATTACCCCTGTGATAGTGTATGGTCACTGGCCAATTCTCGCTTAGGCGAGAGTGGGTCTCGCTCAAGCGAGATGACCCTGGCATCAGGGGTTGGCCACTGGAGGAATTTCGCCTAGGCGATGAGGGTCTCGCCCGAGCGAGAGTGGGACATTTTAGCTACTGGCCGAATTTCGCTTGAGCGAATGGCCTTGATGGTGGTTCTCGCTCAAGCGAGAGAGTGTTGGGTGGATTCTGGAAGAATTTCACCCCAGCTCGCTTGCCTCGCCCAAGCGAATCTTGAGGATCTCGCTCAAGCGATATGGGGCTCGCTCGGGCGAGTTGGTCCCTGATTCTCCTTTATTATTCTTGCTCAGCGTGTGGTGTTGCTCACCCAAGCGTCTAGTTGGCACTCGCTCAAGCGAGTGTGGATCTCGCTTGAGCGAGGGGCGCCCTGATCCTTCAAACTGTTTTGTTTAAATTATTTTCCCTTTTCTTTTCAATACCCTTTGGGTTTGCATTATCTTATAAACGCCTTGGGCATAATATGAACCTTTTTATTTTTCAAGATGGATAATCTCTTTAAACTCAATCACATAGCATTAATTTTAAATAAATTTTTCTGTTGTTTTCAATTGAGAATTCTTCATTCCTAGTTTCTTTATCTACCTTCTCATATCTTCATATATGAGATAGGTCTCTGATAGATCCAGGGTATTAAATGATAGCTTCACTACTTTATTATATCATGAATTAATGCTATTTAAATCGTGAAAAATTTACCCCTATTTTTGGGGCGTCTCAGTGTATATACCTCGAAGTACCTGATGGTGACATGGTCAGTCCCCGGTGACTCATTTCGACATTTTAAGAACATTTCGTGAAGAGGCTGAGACTTGATTTGGACTCTGCCAACCCCAATTTTTATGTTGTCTGTTCCTTCGAAAACTCAATCCACACGTCCTTAGCAATCCGGACCTAACTTTTCCAAACGAGGCTTGATTAAATTGGTTCTAGTCTCATTCACTTTGTTTCGAAGAGATCTTCAATCTCTATTTCTAGTCTCGATCTCAAATTCTTACTCTGTCATGCCCAAATTCATCAAGCAAGTAAATTCAGTCCAACATTGTACTATTCACATTTTTACCTTGCACAGTGTTCATTTAAAAACCCATAACTCTTTCATACGACCTCCGATTTTCACAAACTTGATGTCAAAATCTCCGTAACAAAATTATCTATGCTTTTTATAAAGATATAAAGAGCCAGATCCTTGCATATTGGTACAGTTTTAGAATCTTTACCAGTCTTTATTCATCACGTTACCATGCTGACCGGTTCCAGAAAAATGAGCATATCACCCTCTTCTAGAATTAGAATCGCTTCGTTCTTTTTGCTATGGATCTGTATTGAGAATATCTACAATTCTTATGAGTGGTACGAAGGCCAGTTCCCAAAGAAGAATTAATTACAAATTTTTTCTACAGCTCTACCTGATTCGAAGGTGATTAGAGGATCCTGTCATATTTTGACCATATCTCGGGCTACAGGTATCGGATCGCTGCAAATGATATATTAATTTAAATATAAAAATAAGACCTACAACTTTGGTGTTAGAAGTTTCCTCTGATTCTGAATCCATGAATTATTCCAGATTTATTTTTAACGTGTTTATTTCCAGTTCATTAAAATCCTGCACGCTGAAAACTATCGAGTAACAATTTAATTTTTCGGTCACCAATTCCCAACCCACCACCACACCAGCCATCTCTGTGGGACAATTGTCACTCCCCTGCACCTTCAGTCCATTATATTTCCATTTAACAGATTCCACTAGCTGCTGTAACCATCTAAGTTAGTGCATGGTTACTTCCATAACCCATACCCCTTATTATATTCTTTAAGAAAACTCCACCATGCTTCCATTGCATGCACGGTCAGGGAAAAACAGACCAAGGCACTTTATTCCAATTCATGCAGCTGCCTTCATTCAACAATAGAAAAAAATGCTCCATAACACCACTCTACCACTTAAACAAATCATAACTCCTTCACTTCCTTATTCCTTATTCTCGGCAGCTTCATAAACATTCTTCTTCACTTAGAAAGAAATAAATTTCAAAGCCTCAACAACTTACCTCCTCTCCTCCCACAGCCACTGTCAACCACCAACCCAACCACCCTTAGCCACCCAAATTTAGCAAACCTCCACCACCTTCCTTCAACCATTTAAATTGTCATCATCTCTTTTCTCCTTGTCCTCAAACCCATGACCAATCCTCACTGTCCAGCCCCTCAAATGGTAAAGCTCAACGCCTACATGGCTGTTAAAGATCCATTTCATTCCCTTACATAAAGAGGTCTTAAAACCGTGAGCTTCTTGGGTTTATGCTAGGCAAGTTTTGTGAATCTTTCTCTTCATCATCACCCTTAAATTCTTGAAGCATAAATTCTATTTTTACTCTAGAAATTTTTTTGGTTTTCCTTGCTACATTCGAGCCAAAAATCGTGGCTGTTTTCTCCTCTCTTAACCATGGATGTTTATTTTTCTAAAGATCCCGGAGCCTAAACGATGATCAGAGTACGTTAGGAACGATCGGTGGAATTTTTGGCAAAATCTTCAAATTTCTCCTCCAAAAAGCAGTGAAACCATAAGGTAAGGGGGTTTCTCTTCGGTAAATTATGTCTAAGAAATGTTCCATTGCGTTAGTCTAATACCCGACGATGTTAGTTTCAAGTTTCGGTGCGATCCAATGGTAGATTGTAAGGTATTTAATTTTTGACAACCGACGGTTGAATTTTATATTAAAAAATAAAAATTAATTAAAAGAAGTACTTAATGAAATCTCATAATACGTGCTTCGATGATCGAGGGATCAGAATAATTTTATCGAAATCAGAGTTAAAATGAAAGAAGTACAAATTTTAGTGTTAGGCGGGCTCGGTTGGCTTTCGATATGGTTGTATAATTTAAATGTATATATTTTGATGATTCTTGATATAATTTATATATATTCATCCGGTAAGCCTCGCTATTAGGAAATCAAGTTAGCACCGCCTAACACCGAAATTATTCCAATGATATTACACGTGTAAGGGAAATCCATCGACCAAACAACTATGACATTTTGTTTTTACCAAGTTTTAAAAGTAACACCATTTATGTTATTAAAAAATTTTCTAAGAATTTACCAAATAAGTAAATTGGTGTTAGAAAAGTGACATTTAAGTAAAATAAGATTATTTGAGAAAATTTTATTAATAAGCAAAAGAGAATTGTATCCAAAGGAATTTTGCTAAGGAAAAGAAAAGGAGACGGAAAGAAATTTTGAGGCATATTAGAATGAGCATTAGAATTCAAGAGTTTTAGTTATCAATTTAGTAACCACTTTTATGACCATTTAGAGTAGAATAAAAAAGTGACTTCAGAAAATTGAGTAAATGAAAAGAATTGGACAAAAGGAATTTGAATAGGAAATAAAATTTTTGGGTTAAATATTTTACTAGATTAATTAAGAAAAAAGAAAGAAAGAAAGGAATTAAAAGTGTTTCATACCTAGAAACATTCCTTAGTTAAATAAAAAGATTTTAGGACTTAGATCTTAGACTTATAGTAAAAAAGGACAAGACTTATGAATGAAATAGTGACTTTTAGTAATAATTGACTAAGGAGGTGAAATTTTAGGACATGACATACGTGAAATAAATAAACAAGTTCTAAAGTATCAATCTCTTGTAAAGGTAAATAATGTTGGAAGGAATTGAAATGTAGACTTTAAACTACGTGGCAACCAGAAGTATAATAAATTAGATGATGACTTTTAGTGACTAGGGAATAAAATGACTTAGTTTATAATATAGAGGTTAGAGCGATATCTAAGTTCTTGAATGATAACTCAACACCATAAGAAACAAAATCTAGTCGATTAAAAGAATGTAACTAAGGCAGCACATTAGTTAATAAAGAGAATAAAGAAAAAAGTTACAAAAGATAAGTAGTCACGAACCTAAAAAGAACATCACTACATTGATAATTATACATAAGGAAATAGTGACCCTTTTAGTGACCAAGGAAATAGGCCGTTCAGTTAATAAAGTTTAGTTAGATCCATAAAGGAAAAATTAACAATGAGACCACTTGACAATGACTAAAGAGATCGTAATTGGACCTTAGGAAATTAAATTGAGTAAAAAGATAATAATACCTAATTAAGTAAAAGAATGCTAATGAAGTGAATGCTCATAAACAAGTAAAACTTCTAGTAACATTAACTATGTGATAACTTGTTAAGTCATATTAAATGGTGAATGTCAATGCGTATATCATGTGATATACCTAGTAAATATTGTGTGATGATTTCTTAGTACTATGTGCAATATGACACTTGTTAATTGACAAATTATGTGACCCGATTAAATATATGACTGTGGATGAATGTATATATAGATATATGTATGCTAGATACATGATGAACGTTGTGATGAAAGTATATGATGAATGTGGCATAATAAATAAAGTGATGAATGAATATGTTGAAGTAAGTAAGAAAAGAATGAGAAGATGTCTCGGTAGGGATCCTATAATGACTGAGTTATGAAAAATGATATGATAAAATTAAGATCGGATCTGATGTGATGATGGGCACTACGGTGCCAGTATTACCCTGAGGTTGTATAGATAATCATGACTCATTTCATTCATAATTATCGAGTAAGCTATGTTGGGATTTAGGTAAACATGAAAAGAATAATGAATGAGAAGAAATGCGTAATTGAGGATTTTATGAACAACTTCGATGTTAGGAATGAAATGGAGTCTTTGAAAGGACCCTACCAATGACTAATGAATTAATGTGAGGAATGTATGTTACATGCATCATGTGCATATGATTCGATGTTGGACTAGAGCCAGCAACGAGGGGTATGCTGAAGGATATGCGGGTTCGATCCCTGAGGTTAGATCTTGGGAGTGTAACAGGAGGATACCCCCAATGGCTCGGTGATAGTGCCCCGATGTCGGGAAAAACCATGCAATCCTGGTGCACTTCGTCCCAGACCAGTATCATTAGGACCATGGAAAGCCAAGTCCCATTATGATATGATGTGTATTTGGATCCATGATATTGAGATTGTGAGTCCATGAGTACCCTACATTGTGATGTGAGGACTTGGTGTACTCTGGTCGCTCTAGTACGAAAACGTTGTGTCTAGGGGCAGCCTGGGTAGGACGGGTTCTATGAATGATGATGATAATGAGAATGACTGATGAAACGAGAATGGGCCCACATGCATTCATATGAATTAATGAGGAGAGTGAATGGTCTAAATATGATGAGAGGACTTATGCATTGCATTGTATAACATCGATATATTGATACTGTGGTTGAATGACTGTTATGTTAGATTTATCCTGAATATAAAAATGGCAAATGGTGAAATTAGGGTATGAGTGGGGAACGTTAGGGAGTTGGGAAGATGTGAGACAACTTATAGGAAATAGGCCTCCCTTGAGTGTGATTAGTTTGTGTCCTAATTGCTTTATTGGTTATGCGAGGATGTCAGAAATGACATCCTCTACTTGTTTGGAGGAGAAGCTCACCCTTACTCTACTGCAGACCTCCTATCCGTACCTACTATCACACTCATAGGGAGAGCGCTCGGATTACAGCTGAGAAAGGATCTGGACCTTCTCACCTACAAGTTACTCCTGAGGTTTCTGAGGACCATCTAGAGGAGCCACCACCACCAGAAATTCCTCCTATTTAGGAGCCAAAATGTCCTTTTGAGAAGGACGTGGAGGTGATTGAGAGTACTGTTAGACATTATGGCGACCTACCTTTTTCACCGAGTGTAGCAGATTTAGATGAGATTACTGGCAAGAAGATGGCCATCGATTCAGGAATTCTATCCCTCTATCCATTACACCAGCCCCTGACTCATCAGCTCCGTTCCCCATCTCTAGTGTACTCTCCCTTGTCCCCAGGTAGAGATACCGAGTTTGAGGAAGAGGAGACCCAGAAGAGGAGCCTATGGCAGAGCTAGAGCTAGCACTGGTTGATATAGAGATGGCAGATCCTACTGATCCTTCCCCACCACTGGTCTAGTTGTTACCTTCAGATTTCCTCGACATGATAGCCACGTCTATTCCTCCTCCTACTACTGCCTTGGCTATGGAGCCACTAAGGATGTATATACCAGATATACCGATGGAAGATCTCACCCCTCCAGTGGATCGTCCCCCATCCCTGATGGATTGTTTTATTGCCAGAAGAGAGTGGGACCAGTCCCATGATTCCTCAGACACGTATTCAGGTCCTACCTGTATGGAGGCACAGAGCAGTTTCACGAGATGTCACCAGCTGCAAAGGACTTATTGTGAGAAGCTTTTGAGGCATACAACAATAGGGTCGGTCAGCTTCCTTTACCCACATCGGACCAGCCTTCGTCGAGTTCGGGACCTCCGCCAGGCTTTAAGTTTCCATCTCCATCAATGCTTATCTTCGAATTGGACCGCCCAGATTCTCCCCCGAGTAATGAAGATTAGCGAGCTAGAGTGGATATTCTGCTATTTTGTTTGTACTTATTTAGGGAAAGATGTATTCCTGTAGGTTTTTAGGGTGGCCCTGATGAAACTTGTATTTTGTAATGATATGTATGTATTATGATAGTAGCCACCATTACTTTATCTTGTATTTTTCCGATTTAAATGTTACATCATTATATTGGGTTCATTTTATGGTTATTTATATATGACTCTAGAAGTCGATACTCTTAAGATATGTTATTTGATTTTATGAAAAAAATTCCATATTTTTCTAAAATTCATAACTTCTCAGTTGACCAAGATAATCTAGTGGAAGAGATTGTCCTAATTAACTGAGGGTGTTACAATAGTCATTATTGTAACACCCTCTGTTAACTAGGACACCCTTCTGTTGGGTTATCCTACTTAACTAAGCGGTTACAAGTTTTTTAGAAAAGTGGGGAAATTTTTTTTGTACAAATAAACAGTGGCAGATTAGTGGAAACAAGCATTGGATAATTTACATAGTCATTCACAAACTATAAGTAATTGTACTCTTAAACAGAATGGGGCACGCAGGCATCCTTAAATATGTACAGTCATCCTTAGTCTTATTACTTAATTAGTTAAATTTATTTAACAATACACATCATACGTTCGTCAAGCACTCTCAGCTGGTTGATAAATCAATTTTAATACACTTCTTATAGTTTTATACTTGAGGTTTATTATATAATTACTATGTTTAATAATAGTATATTAATTAAGTTTTATGTTGTTTAGTTAAATTGAAGTATTATGTATATATGTTTTAGATTTTGTTTTTTGTATGTATCTTGAGTATCTTGCCATCTTTTGGCCATAACTTAGGCTTTTGTGATGTAAATGGGCTAATCTTGGAGCTCATGGAAAGCTAAGACAGAGGCCTTCATCATGATGATCAGATTTAATTATTTTGCATCTAAAAAAAATGAAGAAATGGAGCTTGAATCAATCAGCCCTCATGTGTCCCACCAACATTGATATAGTTCACCAAAATACACATATCTGGAGTTGTAAATGTCCAAATGACTTCATTCTTACGCTAAATTCTCAATAAGGCAGAGATCTACAACTTTTGTGTTGAAGATTTTGTGAAATTAGGCTATCTAGATGGTCATATTTGACTCATAATGTGGAGATGATAAAGAGGAGAATGAATTTCAACACCTACCATTATCTTCTTTTGAATTATTGTAATTTCAAGCCCACCAATGTTGAAAAAATGCATTAATGTTCAAAAAATGAATGTATAGTGTCATGATACCTTGCCTATAAATAAATGCTTGAAGTTGTAAGGAAGATACACATGAGATACATAAGAAATACATGCTTTAGTTTTCATTACATTTCTATATCTTTGCTTTAGTTTCTTAAGTTTTAGTTCTTTCTCTTGCTTTATTTCTTTATTCTATATTTCATCCCTCAAGTTATGTTTTTTCATTTTCCTTCCTCAATATCAATTAAGTTAATTTTATTATTTGTTATTTACTTTTATAATCAAAGTTATAGTTAATTTAATATTATATTTCATTATTAAAAATTATAATGGAAGCTTAATCTTTTAAAATCAACTCAAGGAATTTAATTTTTCTTTATGTTAACTTTGAGTTCTTGCTTTTAATATTTTCATCAGACCTGTTTTTTACATATCTCTCATTATTAAGGACCCTATTCACCTCCTTGGGTAGGCATTGAAGATAATTACTTTTCTTTGTTTCTCAAATACTTATGATGGTAGATTATTTAAATATATAACCGATTGGTATATAATTAAACAATCTATAATCTAAAATGATGTTGGTTGGTTAATCAATAATCAATTTGAGAACAAATATTAAGTCACTAAATAAGGGATTTCTATTTAGTTTCTAAACTCAATCAAACTATTGTTTTAAAGTTATTTTAGTAATTAATAAGAATATATCGATTGATTATTCTTATTAGTTCATTAATTCAATTCTAGAAGATTTTCTAGAATATAATCACTTAGGGTTTCTAAATGATTTAAGGTTGAGAAATTAATTATATTTAATCATATTTATGATCAATGATTAGTTAACTAAAGATTTATTAATTCCTTGGGTTGGTTATTTCTAAATTTGATTATTCACTCACTCATAAATTTACTTTTTGCACTATTATATAATTACTTAGTTTTTCTTTTAATCTCAACATAAACCCCCATTTGTTATAATTAAATTGAGTGTAACTAATTTAACTAAGGTCCTCGAGAGATGACTAAGGTTGTTCACCTTATACTATATTAATTTAACTTTTTATTTGACTCGACAACGACAACGTGTCACTGGTCCAACTTACAACTGCTCCTTGTATTCTGGTTCCTGACATTGGGCGCGAATCCAAGCCATTGGATGCCTGACCCAATTGAACTCCCAAGATTCTTCATGGGGATTGAACGCAAATGTTCTCCAACGTACCCCAGTGTATTCTCTAGTCTTTCAAAAATATCATTTTCATGATGCAACATGTATGTGCAGTTCTCTTTTACTTTGATCCTTGGGTATCTCTATGTTTCCTACTTCATAATATTTATCCTCAAGTTGTTAGGTCTCACCTGTTTTTTGGAAGTTTGTGGTTCATTCCCATTTTATTTAGAAAATATACCAGATATATCTTGGTTAAAATAACGTTCAGATTGAAGAGTAAATAATGTGTTTCTTAAAATAATAATAGTAAGAAAATAATACTAATAATAAGAGTAATAAATAATAATAACAACAAGGAGGCATGGCCGACCATTATAATACAAAAATATAATGATGAAATTTTAAGTAACTAAAGCAAATTATGGAGGATAAGGCGGTAGAGCTGAGCATTATATCCAATATTAATAATTTAAATGAAAAAATAATTAAACAAAGAAAATTATGAGAGCGGCGGTAGAGCCGACCATTATGCACAAAATATAAATAACAAAATTTAAATAAAGAAAATATCGACAGCGGCGGCAAAGCCGACCATTATGCTCAATAATGTAAATGATAAAAGTTAAATAAAGAAATTTCGAGAGTGGCGGCAGAGCCGATCATTATGCTTGATAGTAAATAATAATAATAATAATAATAAATAATAATAATAATAATAATAATAATAATAATAATAATAATTATAGTAACAGTGATATATTTAGTGGTAATTATCTTGATTTCATTATCTTTAGGTGTCAGGGTTAATGTATTGAGGACAAATACAACGATATGGGTAGTAGTCTACACTTCATAATGATTATTACAAACTTTGGACATAACTTGAATTTACATAATAAGGGCCACGTGCCCATCCATCCTTATATCCTCATTTATCACGTTTTTCAAAACTTATCCCCTGGAGTCCACATAGACACCCATGGTCCTTAATATTTTCACAACTCAGTACCTAACTTGTCCACCTAATCATCATGGTTAGTAATAGCCAACACAACCAATTAATCACATACATGACAATAAAATATTAATAAAAATTTAAGTGGCTTAATTTAACGGCAGGAAAATATCTTAATTTTTAACAACAGTTCCTGAACCTACCCTCGAATAGGTAAGGACCAAAGGTTCCTTAATCTTTCTAAACACGTGGTTCACCCCAGGATACCCAAGAATATACCCCCTTACCTTAGGTGTTGTATTTTCAAACTGTCACTTTGATCGATAATCCGTCTCCGCAGTTGGACTTTATGCGATGACCAGAGCCTAGAATGGCCAACATGCAAACGATCCATCAAGAGGTGAGGAAGGTTGCGTGATGGCTGCCCATGGTGGTGGAGGGTGGTTTGTAGGAAGAAAGGATATGAAGATCGGAGGTCGTAGGAAGAAAGAACGGTGAAAACGGAGGTCGTGGGGGTCGTGGTGGTGTTTGGGTCACGTGTTAGGGGATGTTTCAATGGTGAAGATGGTGGTTTTGTGGTGGTTTTGGGTGGGGGAAATAGTGGAGGAAGAAGAAAGGTAGAGGTTCACGGTGGTTGGAGGTAGTTTTGGCGAAGAACGGAGGTGATTTCGGAGGTTAATTTTGAGCATCAATGGAGGACAAGGAGAGAGAGATGACGTTATAGAGGGAAGAAGAAGGGGTAGTTTGTGGAGGGGGCTGATATCTTGTTTATAGGAAAAATCCGGCCGTTTGGTCTAGATTTAATCGGTACCGGATGAAACCCTAGTTACGATTTTTAATACTTAACTTTGAGAGAAAAAATGACTCTTTTCTACGGCCAGAATCTAAAAGGGTGCCCAACATAAAAGTTGTAGATCTTATCTTTCTCCTCGAAACAATATATAATACGTGAAAATCTGACACCTGGAGCAAGAGTTATGCCCGAAACAAGGAAAAGTGCTTTTTGGGGCTCCGAAATTATTTTAACTTGTAAAGATAGGCTCACCAAGAAAAATCCTCTGAAAATAAGCTCTTGAGCTCGGCATAACAAATGCAGGGTTTTTTGATACAAAGCCATGAAAAAAGGAACAAAATGATTCTGACATCGTATGAGAGAGATATTTGCGTTTTACCGCGGCTAGGTCACTTAGTTATGAAATAGTCAATTTTTGACTGCCCGCGGGGTCCCTTATTTACTCTCCTAATATTATATTATTAATTTTCGTTAAGTATAACCCGTATTATTATTAGACACAATTAATATCTCTTTTTATCGAGTTTTCTCAACTCGATTACATTTTTCTTCTTATAAAAGAGTCTCTGCCTTGGTTATTACTTAAGAATTCTCGTGATTGAAAATCTACAAGGTTAAGGCTGCTTATTAAAAACAGGGATGTTACACTTTCCTCCCCTTGTAGGAATTTTGTCCTGAAATTCAAGGCTGAAATAGGTGGGGGTATAGCTTCCTAATCTCTTCCTCAACTTCCCAGGTGGCATCTTCATCATCAGATAAACTCCAAACTACCTTTACAAGAGGAATTTCTTTGCCTTGCAACTATTTTAGATGTCGATCGATAATTTTAACTGGCGAGGTTTTAAAGGTGAGGTAAGCCTTAAGAGTGAATTGATCAGGACTCAAGACTTGGTCAGAGCTAGTTATATATTTATGGGGTTGGGAGACATGAAAGACATTATAAAGGTTTGTTAGCTCGGGTGGCAGGGCAATACAGTACGCGTTAGTTCTTATCTTCTCCAAAATTTGATAGGGCCCTATATATCTAGGACTAAACTTCTTAGCTTTTAGAGCTCTTCCTACTCCTGTGGTAAGGGTGACCTTGCAGAATACATGGTTTCCTTCCTCAAATTTTGTGGCTTTTGGTGTTTGTCATAGTAACTTTTTTGTCTGTCTTATGAAGCTTTCATTGCCGCTTAGATGTTTCACACTTACTGTGTTGTTTTCTGAACAATCTCTGATCCAATTATTGCCTTTTCACCTATCTTATACCAACATAAAGGTGTCTAACATTTTCTTTCATATTCTGATGCTAGCATGATAGCCATTGTTGTAGGTGAACTCAACAAGTGGGAGATATACTTGCCAGCTACCCCTATGTTCTAAGATGCAGAGGCAAAACAGATCTTCTAGAGTCTTAATTGTTTGTTCTGGTTGCTTATCTATCTGGGGATGATAGGCTGAACTCAGCTTCAAATGAGTTCCTAGGGCTTGTTGTAGGCTTTTCCAAAATCGTGACGTAAAGCTTAATGAACAAGTCTTAGAAATGTCAAGTAATGAAATACTTTTCTTTTGGTATTGGTAATTTCGAAATTTGGTGATGATGTTTTGGTGTGTCTAATTCAACTTAGCAATGAGGCTTTCTTTTCAATACTCTTTTCCTTGTTTGGTACCTTTCTTTTCTTTTGATACTTTTTCTTTTCTTTTGATACTTTTCTTTTCTTTTGATACTTTTCTTTTGTCTCTCAAAATTTCAAGATTACAACACCACTCTTATAATACCAAAACCAAAATGCACAAATGGTTCAACAAGTTCAATTAATGCTTCTTGCTTAAGGCAAACTATGCAACCTTCTCCTAAATTGAAGTATAGGAGGTGACTAAAATTCTTTTTGACAAGTTTTGTATTTTGATGCAAGCAAGATGAAAATAGGAATGTAAAAGAGATATCCTAATAGTGCAACAAAATTAAACCTAGAATCAAACTAAGAATAGAAACTAACAATCCTAAAAATTGAGTTGACTTTGGAGTGTCTTTAATGTGAGACCTCCCAACAAGAATGGAACCTTTGTAGGAGCTAACCAAGATGCTTGAATTGCCCCTAATCCACACGGTTTTTGCATACTAAAAAGGGAGAAACAATTAACTTCCTAGAACTCTAGAAAAGGTTCCACATGGCACTTAACTAACTTCCTAAATTGGCTCTAACTAACAACTAACAATTAACTAACATGTAACAACTACCTAACCACCTAACAACCGAATTTAACATGTGCCAATTCTGAAATTTTAGAGACCAAAACAGAATGGTAACAATAACCAACCGAAAATGACCCTCCAATATGCAAAAAATTGAAACCACAAAGAAACTATCACAAAAACTCAAAAGAACCAAGATTTTTTATGATTTTTCTATGCTAACATGGCATGAATAAGGCATATGAATGACTAAGAAACAGAATTCCAGCCAGCAAAAGAAGTGAAAACCGAAAATTAAAATGGAAGAGAAGAAGAAAAGAACCTCCCAAGGCTCAATGATACCACATGATGTAGGCTCTTCATGCACTTTCTTGAAGAGAGATGGATCTAGAGTTCTTTCTCCTATCTTCCTTCAAAGTAAGCTTGAGAACTTCTTCTTCAAGGCAAGGGAAGCCGAAACTAAAGCCTAAAACTAGAGGAATGTGACACCAAAACAAAGGAAAAGAGAGTGGAAATGGAAGGAGAGAAAATGGACAATGGAGGAAGGCTTGGAAAAGAGGAGAGAGAAAGGTTGGAGGCCACTTCCTAAGATGGAGAAAGATAACTCCACTCACCACCAAGGGAGGGAGAAACCCCTTGGATAAGAGCTTGAGAGAGCTCTCAAATTCTAGAGAGAAGGAGGAGAATCTCTCACTAGGAAACACTCAAGTGCTCTCAAATTTTGCAAATGAATTAATGGTCCTTGTTTACAAAAGGAGAAGCCCTTATATAGGCCATGGGAATTTCGGCCAAGGACTAGCTAGATGGGCTTGGTCATGGATCCAAGGCCCATTAAGAGAAAAGATGAACAAATGGCCTATACATGGCCCAAAAGGGAAAGTACAAGGCCCAAAAGTGGCCCATTTGACCTTGTAAGGCCCAAAGCTATCCTATAAGCCTAGAGAAACTATTTAGAAAGTATTTTACAAGTAAAGTACATATAGATCCTCATAGGTTCCTTATTGGGCTTAGGCCCACTAGAAGAGAGAAAAGAGAAAAGGGCTTTATGGATGCTCTCTTTGGCCCGTTTGGTCTTTGCCCTTGTGAGGGGACCTCTATATGCTTCAAGTCCTTTCTCCAATGTAGTGTGAGGGTCTTCCTTGGGTATGTCCACATTACGAGTGGATACTATATTTGCTTTTATGTGCCTCATCTAAGATGGCTCTTTTCAGATCTGTGTCGGCTGGAACACAAAGCCTTTATTTATATTTGATCACCCTATATTCATCCTTGCTGATTTTTTAGCCTTCTCCTCTTGTCTTTCCGAATAAACTTTATAATTCCTGGTCATTGGCTTGAGCTTCCTTGACTTTTTCTAGGAAATCATTGGAAATTCTTAGTATTCTAACCACAAGGCTCCCTTTCTTGGGTGTTATTGCTAGATTTAGATCGTGAAATTGTTCAATCAGTTTTAGGTCTTTTTTCATCATATATGATAAGTGCAGATCCTTCTTGCTGAGTCCATCAGCTACAACATTTGCCTTCCCCGGATGGTACTGGAGTTCAAAATCATAATCCTTAATGAACTTCATCCATCTACATTGTCCCATGTTTAGTTCTTTTTGATCAAAGAGATACTTCAAGCTTTTGTGGTCATTGAAGACTTCAAAGCAAGTGCCATACAAGTAATGTCTCTAGATTTTCAAGGCAAACACTACTGCAATGAGTTCTAAGTCATGTGTGGGATAATTGACTTCATGAGGTCTTAACTGTCATGAGACATAAGCAACGACCTTTCTTTCTTGCATTAAAACGCACCCTAGTGTTTGTCTTGATGCATCACAAAACACTTCATATGGCTTGGCAAGATCAGGTAAAACCAAGATAGGTGCACTAGTGAGTCATTGGCATAATTCCATAAAACCGTTTTTGCATTTATCGGTCCATTTGAAGGGATAATCTTTACGTGTCAACCTAGTTAGAGGTGTTGCGATTCAAGAGAAATTCTCGATGAATTGACGATAATATCCGACAAGTCCTAGGAAACTACAGATTTTTGTCACGTTCTTGGGTCGTTCCCATTTTGGTACAACTTCTACTTTGGCAGGATCCACAATAATTCCTTGTTTTGAGATGATGTGTCCTAAAAATTACACTTCGGTCAGCCATTGGCGTATAACTACCTTGGCCGCAATGTATTTAGAACAATCTGAAGATGTTCGTCATGCTCTTTATGGATCTTGGAATAAACGAGAATGTCATCTATGAATACTACCACGAATTTATCCAAGTATTTATGGAAGATTCAGTTCATGTAATCCATAAAGACTACGGGTGCGTTGGTGACTCCAAAAGGCATGAGGAGATACTCATAGTGACCATATCGTGTCCTGAAGGCTGTTTTGGGTATATCTTCTTTCTTCACTCGTATTTGATGATATCCTTATCGTAGGTCAATCTTTGAGAAGATAGTGGCGCCTCATAACTGGCCCATCAAATCATCGATCCTTGGGAGAGGGTATCGGTTCTTGATCGTAACTTTGTTTAGCTGACAGTAGTCAACACACAAACACATACTGCCATCCTTCTTTTTGACTAGCAGGACTGGCGCTCCCCAAGGTAAGACACTGGGTCTAATCATTCCTTTTTCTAAAAGTTCTTCTATCTGCTTTTTGAGCTCACTAAGTTCCTTAGGTGACATTTGATAAGGAGCAATAAAGATTGGTCCTATGCCTGGTATGATGTCAATACTGAATTTGATTTCTCGCTCTAGAGGTAGCTCTCGTATATCATTAGAGAATACGTCTGGAAATTCCCGAACAACAGGAATATGGTCGATATGGTCAATCGAAGGAGTATTCTTATCCCTGGTATTGGTAAGAATCATATACACTCAGGCTTCCTCTATTGGGATTGTTAATGGTAGCTCATGCCAGACTCTCTTCCTCTCGGTATCATCTATGGGCAGTTGCCCATTGACCATGTATCAAACTAAATGGACAATCTACAAATATTCATTGAAGGCATATGTAATAATGGCTGAGTGCGTCGGGGTATGAGGGACACTAGGAGTTGATAAGGTGTTTTGCACCATCGTGGTGGTGCTTCCTGCTTGCTTCATGCTGGCCAACCGTGAGAGAAAATCAGCTCTGGTGTTTTCTTCTCTTGGAACATGTTTAAACTCCACTAGTGCGAAGAGTTCTTTCAGCTTATTGATGCAGCTCAAGTATGGTTGAAGCTAGGGCTCCCTAGCCTGATATTCTCCAAGAATCTACGAAATCACTAGTTGTGAATCGCTGCAGAGGGTCACTGTAGAGGCTCTAATATCTAAAGCGGCTTCGAACCAGCTAAACAAGCTTCGTACTCCGCTTGGTTGTTAGATGTCTTAAAATTGAAGCGCAGAGAGATATCCAGATACACCCCATCATCACTCTCAACCACCATGCTGGCTCCACTTCCTTTGTCATTCGAAGAACCATCTATATATATCGTCCAATACGAACGGGATGCAGTGGGATCCGCTCCGGTCATTTCTACTACAAATTTTGCCAATACCCGAGCCTTGATTACTCCGTGGGGCTTGTAGGATATATCAAAATTTGAAACCTCCACTGATTATTTAATCATCTTTCCTGTGAAGTTTAGTTTGCTCAAAAAAGAGCGAAATAGAAGATCCGTCCTCACCATAATGGGATGTGCATGAAAATACGACCTGAGATGTCGAGAAGCCCATACGACAGACAGGGCGGCTTTTTTTATTTTCTGATAGTAGCCCTCAGCTCCTTGCAACATCTTGCCAGTAAAGTACACCGGCCTCTGACCCTCAGGAGTCTCCTTCACCAAGGCCACTCCCTAGGCATCGTCTGAAACAAATAGATATAAAATGAGGCGCTCTCCAAGGTCAGGTTTCACCAAAATAGGAGGTTTTCACAACACATTCTTAAGGTCTTGGAAAGCCTTCTCCTACTCCTGCCCCTACTCAAACTTCTTAGCTTTCTTCAAAATTTTATACAGGGGAAGCGATCGATGAGTCATCTTGGCATGAATCGCGCCAAGGCCGTGACCTTTCCATTCAGTGACTTGACCTCTCGCAGATTTAAGCGCATGTTGTATTGCCTCAGACGCAAGAAAATTTTACGTAAATCCTCCACATGATCTCCTCCCATTGGAGTCTTCGCAATGATATCATCAATGCATACCTCCACCAGCTTGGTGTGCATGCATTCAAACCCCTTATTGTTCATGCCCAGGTATATGGCGCCAGCGTTCTTCAAGCTAAAGGGCATGAAATTGTAACAGAACACACCCTTATCATTGACAAAAGCCATCTTCTCTTGGTCTCCTTCCCACATCGGGATCTGGTTATACCCTGAATAAGCGTCTATAAAAGATAAGTACTAGTAACCAGATGAGTCATCCATCATTCTGTCTATGTTGGGCAAAGGATAGGGGTCCTTTGGGCAGCAATGATTTAATTCAACATAATTTGTGCACATTCTTCATTTCCTGTTGGCCTTCTGCACCATCATGACATTGGAGATCCAAGAAGAATACTAGATTTCTCTGATAAATCAGCCTTCAGAAGTTCCTCTGTCTGCTCACACACAGCCTTTTACTTTTTGGGCCCCAATCTTCTCTTTTTATGGGCCACTGGCTTCGTTTCTGGGTAGATAGAGAGTCTGTGATAGTAGAAATTGGGATCCATTCCCGTCATATTAGTAGCTATCCACGCAAAGAGGTCTTTAAACTTCTTCAACAACGTAAGCAAGCGCAACTCCATGCCAGCCTCTAGATTTTCATTGATGTGCGTGACTTTTGTCGGGGTATCTCCTAATACAACTTCCCTAGAGCCTCCATCCGGTGTGAGCTTGGATGGATTTAGAGGATCAATTTTGAGTTCCACCCTCTGATCGAGGTCGATCAAGTTAACAGATCTAGGCATGGCTCCTCCATCATTCAATTTCTTTTTCTTGTTTATCGCCTCAAACTTCACCATATTAAGGCTTAAGTTGTAACAGTAACGGGCCATCTCTTGGTTGCTACAGACCAAAGAAACTTTATTATCCTTGTCAATGAATTTGATAAGGAGGTGCGATGTTGAGACAATGGCTTCCATGGCATTTAGGGTGGACCGGCCTATGATACCATTGTATGGTGACTCGACGTCAATCACCAAGATTCTGGATTTCACCGTCCACGCTCTGGGCTCTCTATCAAAAGACACACGGGTGTCTAAGTACCCTTTTGTAGGTTTTTTGGCCCCATTAAATGCTGTCAACTCCTGTGTATAAGGCTATAGATTAGAGTTATTAAATCCCATATTTTTAAAGCAGTTATAAAAAATAACATCACAAGAACTCCCTTGATCGACAAGGATTCACTTGACGTCCTTATTTGCTATGACAGCAATGATAACCACCGCATTATCTCCTCCAGGAATGGCAGGGCTAAAATCTTCATCAGAGAAGGAAATCACAGGGGCTTGCTCACCATTGTGAAATGGGCGATTATCTTGATACTTGCCCTAGACAGAAAGGATGATCAGGTGATGGTTCTTACAAGCCCGGATTGACACTTCACCCCTTGCAAAGCCTCTAGCAATCATATCAATCACCTCGCGCCTACCATGTTGCTGCTATGTGGGTGCCTTATCCTCCTATGTGACTTCAGTTATCACCACTACCTTTTTGCTTCTCAATAGCAGTAAACTTTTTCATGGGACCCCGACTATTATCATCATCCTTATCCCAATCACGATCCCTCTTCTTTATCCAGTCTGGCTCATCCAGTGACTTCTACTGGAAAAGGTATTGCTTCAACTTCCCTTTACAGATTGGAACTGTAACACCCCTGATTTTCTGTATTCGAATCCCGATGTGATCGTCATAATTAGTAAAAATGCGAATAAATTTTTCGCGTTGGAAAACATTTTCCAAGACACCACCCTGACCACATCGAGACCCAAATCGTAGAAGATCGAAGAGTGAGATTATATAACCTAAATCTGGATCGATAAATAAATTGCCCATAATGGTATACAAAATAATAGAGTATACAACGGAAGAATGTGTATACCGGGCACACGCCTAGTCCCATATATGGCGATATGAGAAAAGGCTACGCTAGCACGCAATGGCACATTATAAGCCTATTAGAAAACCATCATCATTCTACAGTTAATTTTATAAGCATGCAAAGCCTAATGTATAACTATATGTATATACATGCACACCCAGGAATCTTCTCCCAATACACTGTAAATCATCTCCTATATTCTATATATATATTCACCATCCACAATTCAAGAATTATCTTATACATATTCAAAACCTATAAATCATTTACATTCTCATAATCAATTCATTCATTACACAAGGACTCATAAATGATGCCGGCCAAGGCACTTCCATTACCACTATTTACCTTCACCCAAGCTTTATTTGAATTCCGAACTCATCCCCTGGCAACCTGCATCACAATGCTAAAAAGGAGACCACATGGGAGAGTGAGTTATACATTCAAAATGACGAATGATATATATAGGGATCATGTGTATATGCATACAAACATCACGTGTGCTTTGCTATAAAAACATCAAATTATCATCCATTCACTACCTCATTATCACAATAGGCATACAAGCCTTATGAATCGCAATTCGTATCATAAAGGAGCGCAACATATACACAACTACAAACATAATCTCTTTGCCACTTATCAACAAGGGCATCCTCAATCATTATCATCATTGATTTGTCTTATCTTTTATTCAATACCTCCTCGCAAGGGGTTTCTCATCACTCGTGGTCATCCTATCTCAAATATACAATGGATCCGATTCCATATCAACGGATGATCATAACCACCATACCATTCATTTCTCAATAATTCTAATAATAATATCATCACTCAGGGATTCACCCTTCGTGGCACCCCGCAAGGTGATTCATTTCGATAAATATCATAATATCATCATCACTCAGGGCTACACCCTTCGTGGCACCCCGCAAGGTGATATATTCATTTCAATAATAATTCATACAATAGCATCTTCACTCAGGGATACACCCTTCGTGGCACCCCGCAAGGTGATTCATTTCACAATAATTATCACAATACCCTCATCACTCAGGAATACACCCCTCGTGGCACCCCGCAAGGTGATATATTCAGCAATATGATCAACATCATCTTCACTCCGGGATCTACCCATCGTGGCACCCCGCAAGGTGATATATTTTCTATTATTCAATAACAATAGGACATCGTCCTCTTCACTCAGGGTTATACCCTTCGTGGCACCCCGCAAGGTGATTCATTTCCATAATAATGCATATCAATGCCATGCTATGCCATAAATGCAACAATGCAATAATGCATGTACCCAACAATCTCGTAAAGATATCTCATCCTCTCAATTAGGGATATAATTTAATTTGGCATCTTAATAATTATTCATAATCATTTACAAAGCCCTACAAGGCACATCATTCATATAATTGGCACTTCAATGGCCACAACATCATTTCACAGCAATCCATACATGGGTGTCAATGGGCATAGCAACATCATAATATTAATCCACACATAAAATCATTCGAGGCATATTCACCATTCACATATTTGACAATCATTATTGCCTCACACACATACAAGTCAATCACTTATATCAACCACTAGGGTGTCATAATATTTCATGTTATCCATCAATATCATTATATATTCATTGGTGATTTCCAACCCATCACAAGAGTATCATAATAATTCTCAATAATTATCAAATTGCCATTTCAATTAATTCAATACATATACATGGTAAGGCTAGCATGAGTATCCATCACATACAACAATCACTATTAAATTTACTCATACAATTTGAATGTTAACTCCTCTCCTACCTTGAAGGAAGAGCCGAAACTAGTCCAATGCTCCGAATGCTCTATTGCATCACCCGGAATACAATCTACATAATATACATATGCATTCATACAATTAATAAGCCATCACAAGGCATTCCTCATAGCTTTTAGACATTTTCTAACTTATCATCAAGTCCTAGACTTGTTAAACACCAAGTTATATAATTGTATTAGGCTTCGGGAATTCCTTTCCCAAAGCCAAGATCCTTTAGATCATAACTGCTAACTAACCCAACAACATCGTCATTGTTACTCAATATTCAACTTAGCTCTCATATCCTTCAATAACCACAATTAATCATTCAAATTCATTACAAGCCTCTTGGCCCCAATTAAGACCATCATCAATTAACAAATCCTTATAGCATTTATTATTTTACACAACCTCATGAACATAGTTCAAAACATTATTAACCTCATTAATCAATCCCAATAATTCTAAAGATTCAATCCCTTCTTACAATTCCTTCTAAGACATCAAAATCACCAAAATTACTTATTTAATCAAGACCCCTAAATCACTCCACTTAGGGTTTTTCATCAAAGCTTAAACAACATAAGCCCATGTTCATGAATCACCACCAATGGCCATCTCTCATCATTAACATCATTCTCCAATGTCATTAAACCCACATTCTATTCATATTTCACACTTTCACCAATTTATTAAAGTTAGTGTTTCATTAAAACCCAACAACACTCATTAATACCCATCAACAACATAATTGCTCATTTATTTTCCACTCATCCAAGTATTAATTCATGCATCTATAATAACCCACTATTAAAGCCATAATAACAACACCCCACCTAGGGTTTCCTCACTTTAAGCTTCTCCCAACAACCCATATACACAATAAATACTCCCCCAAAACCAAGAACCCAAAATCTAGGGCATAAACTCATAAAGAATGGTGAGGAACTTGCCTCACCCAAGAGTTGGCCATGAGCTCCCAAGGAAAAAAGGGATCCACACGAAAATAGAGGAGAAGAGTGGAAGAGGATCCAACCATGAGCTTCTCCCTTGAGCCTCCATGAAAACAAATATGGGAGAGGGTAAGAAAGCTCCACACGGTTTTTGGTTTTTAGAGAGAAGAAAAGAGGAGATGGAGAAGGGAAGTGAGAGAAGAAGGAGAGGGTGAAAGAAGACGAAGAAGGAGAGTGGAGAAAGGAGAGGAAAAGTGACGTGAAAGTGGAAGAAGTGAGAGTTTATGATTTTATATTTCTTCTCATTAAAATCTCACCGTTATAATTAAGATGGCAGCCCAACAATCCATCATGTCATTTTATATTTACATGGATGCCCTTATATGACTCCTCGGTATCTAATAAAATAAGGGAAAGAGGGCCTAATTCCATTAAACCGAGAAAAGAAGGGCCAAAACAGTCAGAACCGAAAGAAAAGAAGGGAAAAAATACCATCAGGGTGTCACTCGCTCAAGCAAAACCCACTTTGCTTGAGTGAGACAGCCAATCTCGCTTGAGCGCCTCAGTTCGCTCGGGTGGAAATGTTCCAGTAACCATTTCCATTCTCGCTCGCCTGAGCGAGGTATCCATTCGCTTAGGCGAATTCGAGAAGAAGTCGTTCTTCCAATCACTCGGTTTTACTCAACTTGGGTTTCCAATCAGCAAAGTCCCACCAAAACTGACTCCCATCACTCGGGTTTTAACTTGGCAGAATCCCTTAAAACTGACCCATATTCATTCGGCTTTTACTCGGTAAAATTTATTTGAATCCAAGTCATCTCACACTCGATTCTCACTTGGCATAACAATCTAGACCGAGCCACTCAAAATACATGAAATCTTATTCACTCAGAATTTATAGTTAACATTCACTCGGAGTCCGAACCTCATTCACTCGGAATGTATATAACATCACTCACTCAGCATTTCATTCCCAAAACTGACTCAGCACCTGATCGGCTATCACTCAGCCATTCATCTCAACACCGACTCAACTTACTTGGTTTTCTACTCGGCAAAATCAATCAAAGCTGACTCGTCTCTCACTTGGCCTTTCACTCGGCAATGCATTCCAATTCCGAGTAATCACAATCAATCTTACACTCGGTAGTTTCTCTAAAACCGACTCATCACTCATTCGGTCCTCACTCAGAAAAATACTCCAGACCGAGTCTTTTCTCATTCGGTTTTCCACTCGGTATCTTATTCCAAAACCTGACTTCCTTTCATTTTCACACGAGTGAAGTTATTCCAGAATACTTCTGGACAACACACCATGTGTTCCCACTCGGTGGTATCCTCACTCAGAATTACACACACAGAGGGGCTCCACTCGGAATGAGTTACACTGAACTCAGGAATTTCCACACGACACTCCACTCGGAGTCAGGGGTTTCAATCGCTCAGAAATAACTCCACGCACATACATCCATAACTTAGTTCCATATTTTTATTCACAAGGTCACACAATAATCCACTCGGGAAATGAGGGTTATCCCACTCGGGTTCCACAAACCCCTCACTCGGGATATCACCCAATCAAACGTCACTCGGTATATCACTCAGAAGTTTTACCACCACTTAGTTTATTTCTAAACCTCCCACTTGGGCAGGGTTCATCCACGAACTCATCCACTCATCATTCAATTGTCTCGCCTGAGCGAATGCCATCCTTCAAGACCCTTCGCTCGGGCGGGTTTCATCCAGTAGCTAATTCCCTTCGCCCTCGCTCGGGCGAAGCTCCATTCGCCTGGGCGAAATTCCTCCAGAGAGCAAACACTGATACTGGGGCAAGTTCGCTTGAGCGAGATTCACTCTCGCCTGAGCGAAAATTGCCCAGAAACCATAATGTTGGTGCAAAAGACTCTCGCCTGAGCGAGGTCCCATCTCACTGGAGCGAGAATACCAGCACAGAGACAGGAAACGCAAATTTCACACAACTCAATGTATGAAATCACATTTTACCAATTCAATTACTCCCAACACAGCATACACAATATGTGGGATATATATATAACTTGTTCTAAACATTCTCACTCGGAATTCCTCATTATAATCCAAAATTGAATTTATCCCACATTTCATACACATCATGAAAGACACACACAGCCTACTCAAACATTCATACCTATAAAATTCTCATTCCAACATATTATTCATGTTAAATTCAAAATCATCTTCATCTTATATATATTCATACTTTGCCACACTGATTCCATATATTCTCACCAATCTTCCTCAATAAATATCAACTTGCCATTCTCATTAATTATTCATTTTTATAAAATTTGGGATGTTACAATTCACCCCACCTAAAAAGAATTTCGTCCTCGAAATTCCGCATCGGTACACATGTCACAAGGACATACCTCAGGTCACACATCAACAAGGTTCAACGATACCATAGAATAACATTGGACTTCTCAAAGTCCATCGAGACATGTTCATCATCACTTTATCATTCTTAACATAAAATTTCTACATCAAGCGTGTCATATATTATCAATTATAACCCGTCCAACAGAGCTCGTATGTTCATACTCAGTATGACCAGATAGGCTCAGTACATTTACCATAAGCAGCTACAATCCCTACACTTGCCCGGCCTATGTGTTGCTGCATCCAACATACAGGAAGGCGTCCCAATCCTGTAGTGGTTACCACAAACACATAAAGTCGGCGCATAAGTGCATGCTGCCACAATACCTATGGCATGTAAGACCATATCGGGATCAGTACTTCGTATTCCCATTGCTCATGTCGGTCACATATATTCAAACGATACCATTCTATATAAGACTTGGTGACAATCCTCACCAGTCCACAACCAAAATACTCATATTTCATCATCACTATATAGATAATTTGGCATCCATCACGCCATATCAATCATCAAATTTTTGCTAACTTCACCATCGATCGTGTACCAATCATAAATTTTCAATCATCACAAGGTAAATACCCCATCCTTGGGTTTCATCCATCCAAATCCATGCTCAATTAATCTAAAATTCTTCTCTTACTTACATATTTGCTGGCTATAAATCAATTCGAGCCTTAAAAGATTCAACAAACTCTTATCAAGTAGGCTACTTAATCGTACAATAAGCCTCCACATTAGGGATCCTCCTCATAGATCATAATTAAAGCTTATAAATTAAACATATATCTAACATCGTATAACATCACCATGCAGTTTTTATCTTTAATATAACACCCTTCAAATAAAATAGGGGTAATGACATGATCAAATTTTTTTATTCACCAACTCACAATCACAATTGACATCTCTAAATCACATCATCATCTATACTTGATCCATTGATCATAATCTCAAGGGCATATAATCTAGCCCAAGATCACTTCATAAAATCATATCCCATAATTAATTTCAATTATACCCCAAATTCAACATTATTATTCATCAATCATCAAGGGTTACCTAACATCCATTGTGGAGTTCTCACACACCACACAACATCATTAGATATGGCTCACAAAACAACATAGAGCCTAGATCGCCATAGGGTCCAATTTAATTAATTCTTTACAACATTTGATCATACAAGATCATATCAATCAATGAGGTCACCACATCTAGTGGGTTATAATCAATTTAATTATCCACTCGGTTTTCACACACCAAAAACCGAGACACAACCTCAATTCAACACATATTCAATTTCATATTTAATCACTTATCACATATTCAAATTCCCAATCTAGGGAAATACAACAAATCACTTATATCATATAACACATATGGTTCTTGTGCCAAGGATATAAAATCCATCCTTCACAAATGGCACACCCAAACATTTAAATTCAAACACATCAAAACTAGGGAATTATTCAATATTATTCATTCATTCAACTCATCAAGTGAGTTTCATTTCATTTAACAAACATTCCTTGGCTAAACGCCACAGGCATAATGCATATAGGGACCTAACCACAATTCATATTCCAGGTGCATATGCACATCAAGATCTCAACAGGTATGGTCTATTACTACCATATCAATTTCCTTCTCAATATCTCCTATCTGTAATCAACATACGACATAGGTCCACCATTAAATCAATATATATATATATATATATTATATCCATGATCAACACATGGCATCAAATCATCATCATATTAATTCATATCTCATATCTCATATTCACATCTCAATATTTCATTTCCAAGATTAACATTCAATCATGGATTCATCATCAAATCAATTTGCATTTCATATATATCAACATCAATGCACAATAACAATATATTCGTCATTCGAAGGTAATAGGGTAAGGAACTTGGCCGAACTTACACAATAAATACATTCACCACATGTTGACGAAATTCATTCACTCATATTCAATCCCATAATTCATTCATAATCATCAATGAGCAACTAGGTTCCACAAATTCATCATATAACCCCGATGATAAAGGGTATACTCCCATAGACATCAATCATATCTTCTGAATCCATAATCTCATAAAGAGTCCATGATAAGCATCAATACCAACTCAACATTAATGATGCACAATAATCCTCAATATATAAATATGCCCTTAAGATCAATTCATAATTCTTAGACAATTAGTCATTCATAAATCTGTATAGGGCAATCAACGCCTCAACATATCATTATCCACTAGATAATTATCGTTCTTACTCTATACAAAACAACTATATTCCATTAATCACCAAAAGGTCTTAATATTGAGCTATCATGCTCTAAACATCTTGTAATATCAATTCAATGTAGAGCAACCGTGCTCCAGTAATAACCAATACCTCTAATTCAGAGCAAAATATGCTCTGATACCACCTTTGTAACACCCCTAATTTTCTGTATTTAAATCCCGATGTGATCGTCATAATTAGTAAAAATGCGAATAAATTTTTCGCGTTGGAAAACATTTTCCAAAACACCACCCTGACCACACCGAGACCCAAATTGCAGAAGATCGAAGAGTGAGATTATATAACCTAAATCTGGATCGATAAATAAATTGCCCATAATGGTATACAAAATAATAGAGTATACAGCGGAAGAATGTGTATACCGGGCACACGCCTAGTCCTATATATGGCGATATGAGAAAAGGCTAGGCTAGCACGCAATGGCATATTATAAGCCTATTAGAAAACCATCATCATTCTACAGTTAATTTTATAAGCATGCAAAGCCTAATGTATAACTATATGTATATACATGCACACCCGGGAATCTTCTCCCAATACACTGTAAATCATCTCCTATATTCTATATATATATTCACCATCCACAATTCAAGAATTATCTTATACATATTCAAAACCTATAAATCAATTACATTCTCATAATCAATTCATTCATTACACAAGGACTCATAAATGATGCCGGCCAAGGCACTTCCATTACCACTATTTACCTTCACCCAAGCTTTATTTGAAATCCGAACTCATCCCCTGGCAACCTGCATCACAATGCTAAAAAGGAGACCACATGGGAGAGTGAGTTATACATTCAAAATGACGAATGATATATATAGGGATCATGTGTATATGCATACAAACATCACGTGTGCTTTGCTATAAAAACATCAAATTATCACGCATTCACTACCTCATTATCACAATAGGCATACAAGCCTCATGAATCGCAATTCGTATCATAAAGGAGCGCAACATATACACAAATACAAACATAATCTCTTTGCCACTTATCAACAAGGGCATCCTCAATCATTATCATCATTGATTTGTCTTATCTTTTATTCAATACCTCCTCGCAAGGGGTTTCTCATCACTCGTGGTCATCCTATCTCAAATATACAATGGATCCGATTCCATATCAACGGATGATCATAACCACCATACCATTCATTTCTCAATAATTCTAATAATAATATCATCACTCAGGGATTCACCCTTCGTGGCACCCCGCAAGGTGATTCATTTCGATAAATATCATAATATCATCATCACTCAGGGCTACACCCTTCGTGGCACCCCGCAAGGTGATATATTCATTTCAATAATAATTCATACAATAGCATCTTCACTCAGGGATACACCCTTCGTGGCACCCCGCAAGGTGATTCATTTCACAATAATTATCACAATACCCTCATCACTCAGGAATACACCCCTCGTGGCACTGTAACATCCCAATTTTAATAATAAGGAACCGGGCAAAATAAAAGCCATTTAAAATGACAAGTCAAAAGAGGAAATCTGTTCACTAATTACCCTTAACTTAATTAACTAAAAAGGTGTGAGGTGATTAGCGTTAGAAGATGCTGATGGGACAGGGTGGCGTGGGCAAGACTGCTGCTTCACGTTTCCCCATCCCACCATCCTGTTCTTCGTGCGTGTGTTTATATTGGGTGATGGCCTCTTGCCCTTCACTCTCGAGAACTCTCTCTGCGAACTCCCTCTTCTCTCTTCTTCTTATTCTCTTCTTCCCTTTTTCTTCTCTTTCTCTGCTCTCTACTCTATTCCCTGTTCGAAAGCCAAGTGACGGTGCGGCAGAGAAGTCAAGCTCCCTCATACGGGTGGAGGACGAGCGTCGAAGTAGAAGAATCTCTCGGAGTCTCGCAGTTGGTAGGGGGAGTACCTTAATATTAAATGCATGGGTTATGAACGGGTTTGGAAGACATTGATAATTGTGGAACTGTATTCTGTTGTATAATATGTTTGCATGTAGAATATCTGAGTGCATGACAAGTGAGAGTGAGTGTTGCATGTTGTCATCGTCCTTGAGGATGCATATGTTACCATAGAACCTGATTGCATGATTGTGTTGTGTTGATGAGAATGCTTTATTGAATCTGTTCGTGTTTATAGGAATGTATACGTTGATTGAGTCCTGACACTGTCAGATACCGTTTGCATGTTGTGTTACGGTTGATTGGAATGCTTGAGTGAACCTGTTAATCTTCATGTAAATGTATGTGTTGATTAAGTTCTGATACTGCTGTGAACAGAGTGCATGTTAAACTCCAGTTGATGAAAATGCTCATGAAAGCTTGATATTGATTGACACCGACTACATTAGACTCATATGCTGCTATGATGATGATTGCATGGAAGTTTGTATGTGTTAAATTAACATGCGGAGTTCTGAGAATGTGAATTATCGACTGCATGTAAAATATGTGTAATTGAATAAGAGGATGTGTGTATGAATTCAATGCTGTGTCTTGAATCCGCATGTGGCGCACGGGATGCGTTTGTGCTGAGAGCACGTAGTGTGGGACACTACCATCGGTTATTCAGCGTGGGACGCTGCAAAATCCTTGAGTGGGACTCAAGGTGCCCTTGAGTGGGACTCGGGCTGCCTGTGAACACCTTCGTTGGCGCTGAGAGCGTTGGTGTCACCTGTGGGCAAACGGTTGGGTACCTGTAAAATGGCCAAGCAGCTGGGAGCTAAAACGGTAGTCGAGAGCTATGTATAAAAGGCTGAGAGCCTACGTTGCAACGTTAGAACCGATTACACACGTATACAGAACCGAGTGAATAATTTGTGCATATATGGCTACTGATGTTATATGGAATTAATTATGCATGTGATGATGTTAGTGAAGTGGTGTTTACTTGTGAATGAGTGCGTTATTCCATGTGCATGTGCTATAATTGCTGACTGAAACCTGCTCCGTGAATGTATAATATGTTGTTGAGGAGTTGTGAATATATTTATATCCGAGTGAGAATCGTGTATTCTGATTGATAAATGTTATGTAGAGATATCCTGATTCAAGGACCCTTAGCATTGTGTCACTGATTGTGGAATGTTAATATTATTGAGTTGACGTATGATTGTATGTATGTATGGGTATATGTTATTGTGTGAACGTGAAGTAACTTGAATCGGTATCTATCATTTAAAATTTAAGATGCTCACCCCTGTAGTGGCAATTTTTCAGTTAATGTCTCTCGGGATGAGGATCAGAGGTAGAGTTGGAACGCCGAATAAAGTGCTGATGCACTATGGAGGCTTTATGACTGTGTAAATGTCGTATATAATGTTTTAAGTTAAGCCTTGGCCGGCTCATGTCTGATGTTAGTGTTTTGAACAAGCAGAGTCCTATGGGATGGAAAGAGAATGATAACGTGTTTGTAAACATCAATATATACTCTTATGTATATAGCTACGTGTATGTCATGCTGCATGTTTATTCCATTCCGTGTATGATGATTGAGTAGCATATACATATTCATGCTCTGTTAGGTGTGCAGGGATAGTATGACTTAGTATGAAGGAAGCCATGAAACTCTTAAAGAGAGGTTTAAGTTAGCAGGAGAGCTTGGGCCGAAATGGGCTATATCGCCGAGTAAGAAACGAGCAAAATCCCCGAGTGACCATGAGAGCGGTCATTACCGAGTGGAAATTATAAGTAAAACCCGAGTGAGGAAGAGTTCGTAATTCCGAGTGAAAACCCTGAGCGATCCTCTCCTGAAAAAGAAGTTAGTGTAGTGGGATAGAATGGAATGGATTCCGAGTGTAAGATATTTATAATCCGAGTGAGTTAGATGTCATTTTCCGAGGGAATAAGTGAAGGATGACTCTGGGTCCGAGCGTCTGCTTAGCCGAGTGTGGCTCCCCGCTCCAGCGGGCAGGATACTCGCTCCAGCGAGTGTGGTTTTGAGAAGGCTTGTGATGGCCTCGCTTAGGCGGAGTCATACCTCGCCCGAGCGACTAGGACGGTTCGCCCAAGCGTGTGGGATCGCGCTGAAGCGAGTAGATGTTAATGTGGAACTCCGCCCAATTACCTCCCTCTTCCGTTGTTGCATTATCATGTCTCGCTCGGCGGTGTTGGACCCCGCTTGAGCGAATGGACGTTGTGGTGGAATTCGCCCAGGCGTTGTCGTGCTTCATTGAACTGGGCGGAGTTGGTTCATAATCCGTTCCTTCCACAGGTAGCCATGCATGTGTGTGTTCCTTAACCTTCCCTTGCCTTCCTCTTCTCTTCTATGCCAACTGACCCGTGGTTGTTTTTGTGAAAAATTTTTCTGTGTTTGGGTGAATTAATTATTAAACAGGGTTAATTAATAATTAAAAATAAGGGTGTTACATTTTGGTATCAGAGCAGACCGAAAGGTCCAAGGCCAAGGTATGCTTACCGAGTGTAAGCGGTTGTGTGTTTTCTGACTAAATGGTCATAATTGTTGTAATGTTAGTTGAATCTAATTGATATTGGCTTGTGGATAGGAGGTTGTTTCCTCCTGGTCCGATTGAGTGTGTAACTGTTAGGAAATCCCTAAGCATGAGCAGCGGAAAAATAAAAGGGATTCCATAGGATTTGCAAGGTTCCGTGTTTCAAAGCACAAAACAATTTCGAAAAACATTTTGGATTACCTCTTGAAGAACTCCGAAGCAGTCGTAGCCTCGTCCTTTAGGAGTCCACACGAGCACTCCCACCAGAATCGCAACACTTGCCAACTGCTAGTTTGACGGCGTGTAGCTCTTACAACTTTTGTGAATTTGTGTCTCACTTGAGTGAACGGCCTATGAGCATCTTATGCTCTATTTATAGGCTTAGGGTTGACCTAATTTGTTCTCTCTAAAAGTGGGCTCCTTACTCATTCCAAATGAGTTAGGCCCAATAGCTTTATTTTAGTCCAACTAAAATAAGACAACATTTTCTGATGGGCTTACTCTATGTGTGTGACCCTATAGGTAAAATACCCGGTCATATTAATAATAAACTATTTTATTATTAATATAAAATAAGAGCGGCATCTAGCAATGCATCATTATGTCCGAATATTATCAACATAACCTATAAGTGACAATTATTTAATATGTTTATTCCTTTTGTCACGATATCCTAATTGGACCCAAGGCATGGTCGCGTCATCCTTGTACAGCCCAATTTATTTTACTTGATACCGGAGTAGACTGGATCCGAATAAATATCTAATATTTATTCTTTCTAGCATGGCCATGCGTTTTCTTAGTCTTACTCCATCAAGTGGCCTATGGATATCACTCCTGTCACATAGGAGAGACAAATCCCATCTACATCACTCACATCCCTCTGCATAATTTGTTCATTGCCTAATCACAACCTTTATAGTCCTCTTGTTACAGAAGATGTTTAATTGTATTAAAACAATAAACTCCTCATGTAGGAATCGTAGTGACTTCAGGTCGAAGGACTACATATACCATTATCACATTGAGAATCGTTTATGACAATCATGTAACGATCCATGCAACGTTCTCATGGTGGGTCTGTCCAGTACATCATTACTCTTAATGTGTACCCGTGTGAAGACTCGATATCATCTATATCTATGATCTGTGAGATCAGGTCATCAGTACACTCACACACTAGTCTCAGTGTATTTACATGTCCCCATGTAAATACTTGACTAGGGACATTTTAGGAATAATTTTTATATGACCTATTACTCCAAGGATAAATATGTTTTAAAACAATTTTAAACTGAAATATTTATTCTATTGATAAGTAGAAAAATGATACAAATGAAAAAGCATAAAAGCTCATAGTGCATACACCAACAGTAACCTGGAGGAGCGATATAAAGTGCTAAGTTATTGAATGTTAGACTGAAACCCGATCGGTAGTAAGTGGCTCGGTATACTTATCCTCGAATGTTGATTTCAGGATAAGGAATGATGCATCGCCAAAGCATGGAGGCTATAGCCACAGCATTCCAACGCTTTGCAGACGTATTTGAGAGGCAGGGCCAGCCTCAAGCTGAGGAGGGCCAAGTGCTTGACCGCTTCCTGAAGAGGAAACCAAGTGAATTTCTAGGAGGACGGAACCCTGAGGCAGCGTTTAAGTAGACTCAGGAGCTGGAGAGAATTTTTGGGGGTCTTCGTTGTACCGAGGCCTAAAAGGTGGAATGTGCAATGTATATGCTGCGAGATGAAGCAGAGAACTGGTGGAAGATAGCCAGAAACCGATTCCCTGACGATGATAATCAGCTGACGTGGAACGATTTCAAGACATGCTTCTTAGAAAAGTACTTTCCCGACACGGTGAGGAGTCGGAAAGAGTTGGAGTTTATGGAGTTGAAACAAGGCTCCATGACTGTGGAAGAATACGCGACAAGATTCGAGGAATTGTGCCTATTCTACCCACCCTTCCAGCAACCCGGGACGGAGAGCTCTAAGTGCCTTAAGTTTGAGAATGGATTAAGATCAGATATTAAGAGGGCCTGCAGATACCATGAGATACGGAGTTTCCCTGCATTGGTGAACAAATGTAGAATATTTGAGGAAGATGACAAGGCCCATTCGGGCCAGAGCAGCAGAACCCATCATTCCCTGAGGCCCCAACAATCCCGCTTCAAAAGACTAAGCAACGTTGGTAGGAACAAATCTTTTTCCAGGTTTGGGGGTCGGAACCAACCTGAAAGATGACCAGTGGTAGGAGACGGAAGATGTTTCAAGTGTGGAGGAAGTCACTATGCCAGAGACTACAAGGATGATGGTGAAGTGGTGTGCTTCCACTGTAATAAGAGAGGACACATTCGCCCCGATTGCCCCCAACTCCGCCAAGCAAACACCAGTGTACGTCAAGGAGGATTCCAAGAGAGAAACCGAGTGAATGATAACCAACGACCTGGTGGCAGAGGCAACAGAGCCAGAGGAAACATGATGCTTACTCCAAATAATCGAGAGAGGAATACCGACCAACCAGCAGCGGAAAGAGTTTACACCATCAACGCAGAGAACGTTACACAAGCAAATGATCTAGTACAATGTAAGTGCTCACTCGGTAGTCATACACTTAATGTTGTTTTCGATTCAGGAGCTACCCATTCTTTTATAGCTGATGAGTGTGTAGAGCGTTTAAAGTTACCAACTGTGTTTATGGATCGGACTTTGGAAGTGGCCAATCCGACTGGCCCTAAGGTGTTGACATCGTCAGTGTGCAAGGATGTAACGTTTGTGTTGTGTGGTCAGAGTTTCACTTTTGATTTGGTGTGCATACCTTTAAAGGACCTTGATGTTGTACTCGGAATCGATTGGCTTTCAGCCAACAAAGTGTTAGTGGATTGTAGAAATCGAAGGATAATCTTCCCGAGGCAGCACAATGAGGACGACACAACACCAGGTATAACCCAACTGCTTATGATGCTTTGTCTAACCGAAGGTGAGAGTAAAGTCCGAGTGAACGAAATTCCAATTGTCTGTGAATTCGCAGAAGTGTTCCCTGAAGATGTACCGAGTGTCCCTCCCAATAGAGAAGTCGAATTCTCTATAGACTTGATCCCTAGAGCCGAGCCAGTCTCCAGTGCACCCTATAGAATGTCCCCAACTGAACTGGCTGAGCTGAAGAAGCAAGTGGACGAATTACTCAGAAAACAATTCATTAGACCGAGTGTATCACCATGGGGCGCACTTGTGCTGCTTGTTAAGAAGAAGGATGGCAGCATGAGACTTTGTATAGATTACCGACAACTGAACAAACTCACAATTAAGAATCGGTACCCGTTACCCAGAATTGATGATTTAATTGATCAACTGCGTGGAGCCTCAGTCTTCTCGAAAATCGACCTACGATCGGGATATCACCAAATCCGGGTAAAGGACTCAGATATCCCAAAAACTGCCTTTAGGACTCGGTATGGCCACTACGAGTATGTAGTGATGCCGTTCGGTGTGACAAACGCCCCTGCTGTCTTCATGAATTACATGAACATCATATTCCACTCCTATTTAGACCGGTTCGTAGTTGTCTTCATTGATGACATCCTAGTCTATTCTAAGACTTCCGAGGAGCATGAAGGACATCTCCGAGCGGTACTTCAAGTGTTGAAGGAGAAGCAATTGTTTGCGAAGCTTTCAAAGTGCGAATTCTGGATGGATAAGATCCACTTCCTCGGACATGTGATTTCCGAGCAGGGTGTCTCGGTGGACCCTTCAAAGGTGACAGCTATAATGGCATGGGAGAAACCCAAGTCGGTCTCGGAGATAAGGAGTTTTATGGGCCTGGCAGGTTATTATAGAAGGTTCATTGAAGGTTTTTCTAAGCTGGCGTTACCACTAACTAAATTGAATCGGAAAAACATTCCCTTCGTGTGGAGTCCCGAGTGCGAGAGCAGCTTCCGAGAGCTGAAGAACAAGTTGACGACTGCTCCAGTGCTGGCATTACCCGACTTACAAGAGAGCTTTGTAGTTTATTGTGATTCATCAGGACTCGGATTAGGATACGTGCTCATACAGAAAGACCGAGTGATAGCGTATGCCTATCGGCAATTGAGACCTCACGAGCAGCATTATCTGACCCACGATTTAGAATTGGCAGCCGTGGTGTTCGCACTAAAAATTTGGAGGCATTATTTGTACGGCTCCAGATTTGAAGTATACAGTGATCACAAGAGCCTCAAATACCTATTCGACCAAAAGGAGCTGAACATGAGGCAGAGGAGATGGATAGAATTCTTAAAGGACTACGATTTCGAGCTGAAATACCATCCGGGTAAGGCAAATGTCGTTGTCGACGTGTTGAGTCAGAAATCCCTCCATATGGCAGCAATGATGGCAAGAGAAATGGAGTTGTTGGAGCAGTTTCGAGACATGAACTTACACATTGACGCCCCCTCCTCTCGGAAAATAGCAATCGGTACATTAAGAATCGCCAATGAATTCCTGAAGTCCATGTACGAGCAGCAGCAGTCAGACTCCTACTTGGCTGAGATGAAGGAGACGCAGGCCAAGGGAAAAGATTTGTCCTTGACCGAGGGGTCAGATGGGATCTTCCGAGTGAAAAACAGAATACACGTGCCGAGTGAGAAAGAATTAAGGAGAATGGTGCTTGATGAAGCTCATAAGAGCCTCCTCAGTATTCACCCGGGTACCACGAAGATGTACCATGACCTGAGGAAACAGTTCTGGTGGCCCGGACTAAAGAGGAATGTGGCAGAATACGTGGCTCGGTGTATTACTTGTTAGAAATCAAAAGTGGAGCACCAGAAGCCGTACGGTGCAATGCAGCCCCTGGAGATTCCTGTGTGGAAATGGGACTCGATTGCTATGGATTTTGTCATGGGATTGCCCAAAAACCGAGCGGGCCATGATGCGATTTGGGTCATTGTTGACCGACTGACGAAGAGTGCACACTTCCTGCCTGTGAACATGAAGTACCTGATGCCTAAGTTAGCTCGGATTTACATTCATGAGATTGTCCGACTGCATGGTATACCCACTTCTATCATATCGGATAGGGATCCTAGGTTCACGTCCCAGTTTTAGAACAACCTGCACCAGGAAATGGGCACGAAGCTTTGGCTTAGTTCTGCCTACCACCCCCAATCGGATGGACAATCCGAGCGGACGATTCAAAGTTTAGAAGACTTATTAAGAGCGTGTGTGTTAGAGCACGGTGGAGATTGGGAGCAGTACCTCCCCTTGATTGAGTTTACATACAATAACAGCCATCATAACAGCATTGGCATGGCGCCCTACGAAGCACTATATGGACGAAGATGTCGAACCCCACTTTGCTGGTCAGAAACGGGTGAGAGTCTGCTATTGGGACCAGACATTGTGAAGCAAACCACAGAGCAGATCCGGGTGATACAGGGAAAGATGAAGGCGTCTCAAGACAGGCAGAAGAGTTACCATGACAAACGCACCAAACCATTGGAGTTTTCAGTCGGAGACAGAGTGTTTTTGAGGACTTCTCCGAGTAAAGGAGTCGGACGAGCCTTGAAAGGTGGAAAGTTAAGCCCTCGATACATTGGACCTTATGAGGTGTTAGAACGAGTCGGCACCATGGCATACCGAATAGCATTACCGACCCACTTATCCCGATTGCACAACGTATTTCATGTGTCTCAACTAAGAAAGTATTTGTACGACCCCAACCACACAATGCCTGATGATGAAGTGGAAATCAAGGAAGACCTGACCACTGTGACTACACCGATTAGAATCGTGGACCGATCGATAAAGCGCTTGAGGAGCAAAAACGTAGGGCTGGTTAAAGTGGAATGGCAGCAAGGCAAGACTACCTCTTGTACCTGGGAACGCGAAGACGCCATGAGACAGCAGTACCCCGAGTTGTTTACTTAGGTGAGTAGCCGACTGAATTTCGCATGAGTTACCGACTGAATTTCGAGGACGAAATTCTTTTCGAGTGGGGGAGAACTGTAACATCCCAATTTTAATAATAAGGAACCGGGCAAAATAAAAGCCATTTAAAATGACAAGTCAGAAGAGGAAATCTGTTCACTAATTACCCTTAACTTAATTAACTAAAAAGGTGTGAGGTGATTAGCGTTAGAAGATGCTGATGGGACAGGGTGGCGTGGGCAGGACTGCTGCTTCACGTTTCCCCATCCCACCATCCTGTTCTTCGTGCGTGTGTTTACATTGGGTGATGGCCCCTTGCCCTTCACTCTCGAGAACTCTCTCTGTGAACTCCCTCTTCTCTCTTCTTCTTATTCTCTTCTTCCCTTTTTCTTCTCTTTCTCTGCTCTCTACTCCATTCCCTGTTCGAAAGCCAAGTGACGGTGCGGCAGAGAAGTCAAGTTCCCTCATACGGGTGGAGGACGAGCTTCGAAGTAGAAGAATCTCTTGGAGTCTCGCAGTTGGTAGGGGGAGTACCTTACATATTAAATGCATGGGTTACGAACGGGTTTGGAAGACATTGATAATTGTGGAACTGTATTCTGTTGTATAATATGCTTGCATGTAGAATATCAGAGTGCATGACAAGTGAGAGTGAGTGTTGCATGTTGTCATCGTCCTTGAGGATGCATATGTTACCATATAACCCGATTGCATGATTGTGTTGTGTTGATGAGAATGCTTTATTGAATCTGTTCGTGTTTATAGGAATGTATGCGTTGATTGAGTCCTGACACTGTCACATACCGTTTGCATGTTGTGTTACGGTTGATTGGAATGCTTGAGTGAACCTGTTAATCTTCATGTAAATGCATGTGTTGATTAAGTTCTGATACTGCTGTGAACAGAGTGCATGTTAAACTCCAGTTGATGAAAATGCTCATGAAAGCTTGATATTGATTGACACCGACTACATTAGACTCATATGCTGCTATGATGATGATTGCATGGAAGTTTGTATGTGTTAAATTAACATGCGGAGTTCTGAGAATGTGAATTATCGACTGCATGTGAAATATGTGTAATTGAATAAGAGGATGTGTGTATGAATTCAATGTTGTGTGTTGAATCTGCGTGTGGCGCACGGGATGCGTTTGTGCTGAGAGCACGTAGTGTGGGACACTAGCATCGGTTATTCAGCGTGGGACGCTGCAAAATCCTTGAGTGGGACACAAGGTAGCCCTTGAGTGGGACTCGGGCTGCCTGTGAACACCTCCGTTGGCGCTGAGAGCGTTGGTGTCACCTGTGGGCAAACGGTTGGGTACCTGTAAAACGGCCAAGCAGCTGGGAGCTGAAATGGTAGCCGAGAGCTATGTATAAAAGGCTGAGAGCCTACGTTGCAACGTTAGAACCGATTACACACGTATGCGGAACCGAGTGAATAATCTGTGCATATATGGCTACTGATGTTATGTGGAATTAATTATGCATGTGATGATGTTAGTGAAGTGGTGTTTACTTGTGAATGAGTGTGTTATTCCATGTGCATGTGCTATAATTGCTGACTGAAACCTGCTCCGTGAATGTATAATATGTTGTTGAGGAGTTGTGAATACATTTATATCCGAGTGAGAATCGTGTATTCTGATTGATAAATGTTATGTAGAGATATCCTGATTCAAGGACCCTTAGCATTGTGTCACTTATTGTGGAATGTTAATATTATTGAGTTGATGTATGATTGTATGTATGTATGGGTATATGTTGTTGTGTGAACGTGAAGTAACTTGAATCGGTATCTATCATTTAAAATTTAAGATGCTCACCCCTGCAGTGGCAATTTTTCAGTGAATGTCTCTCGGGATGAGGATCAAAGGTAGAGTTGGAACGCCGGATGAAGTGCTGATGCACTATGGAGGCTTTATGACTGTGTAAATGTCGTATATAATGTTTTAAGTTAAGCCTTGGCCGGCTCATGTCTGATGTTAGTGTTTTGAACAAGCAGAGTCCTATGGGATGGAAAGAGAATGATAACGTGTTTGTAAACATCAATATATACTCTTATGTATATAGCTACGTGTATGTCATGCTGCATGTTTATTCCATTCCGTGTATGATGATTGAGTAGCATATACATATTCATGCTCTGTTAGGTGCGCAGGGATAGTATGACTTAGTATGAAGGAAGCCATGAAACTCTTAAAGAGAGGTTTAAGTTAGCAGGAGAGCTTGGGCCGAAATGGGCTATATCACCGAGTGAGAAATGAGCAAAATCCCCAAGTGACCATGAGAGCGGTCATTCCCGAGTGGAAATTATAAGTAAAACCCGAGTGAGGAAGAGTTCGTAATGCCGAGTGAAAACCCTGAGCGATCCTCTCCTGAAAAAGAAGTTAGTGTAGTGGGTTAGAATGGAATGGATTCCGAGTGTAAGATATTTATAATCTGAGTGAGTTAGATGTCATTTTCCGAGGGAATGAGTGAAGGATGACTCTGGGTCAGAGCGTCTGCTTAGCCGAGTGTGGCTCCCCGCTCCAGCGGGCAGGATACTCGCTCCAGCGAGTGCGGTTTTGAGAAGGCTTGTGATGGCCTCGCTTAGGCGGAGTCATACCTCGCCCGAGCGACTAGGACGGTTCGCCCAAGTGTGTGGGATCGCGCTAAAGCGAGTAGATGTTAATGTGGAACTCCGCCCAATTACCTCCCTCTTCCGTTGTTGCATTATCCATTCTCGCTTGGCGGTGTTGGACCCCGCTTGAGCGAATGGACGTTGTGGCGGAATTCGCCCTGGCGTTGTCGTGCTTCGTTGAACTGGGCGGAGTTGGTTCATAATCCGTTCCTTCCACAGGTAGCCATGCATGTGTGTGTTCCTTAACCTTCCCTTGCCTTCCTCTTCTCTTCTATGCCAACTGACCCGTGGTTGTTTTTGTGAAAAAAAATTTTTGTGTTTGGGTGAATTAATTATTAAACAGGGTTAATTAATAATTAAAAATAAGGGTGTTACAGGCACCCCGCAAGGTGATATATTCAGCAATATGATCAACATCATCTTCACTCCGGGATCTACCCATCGTGGCACCCCGCAAGGTGATATATTTTCTATTATTCAATAACAATAGGACATCGTCCTCTTCACTCACGGTTATACCCTTCGTGGCATCCCGCAAGGTGATTCATTTCCATAATAATGTATATCAATGCCATGCTATGCCATAAATGCAACAATCCAATAATGCATGTACCCAACAATCTCGTAAAGATATCTCACCCTCTCAATTAGGGATATAATTTAATTTGGCATCTTAATAATTATTCATAATCATTTACAAAGCCCCGTAAGGCACATCATTCATATAATTGGCACTTCAATGGCCACAACATCATTTCACAGCAATCCATACATGGGTGTCAATGGGCATAGCAACATCATAATATTAATCCACACATAAAATCATTCGAGGCATATTCACCATTCACATATTTGACAATCATTATTGCCTCACACACATACAAGTCAATCACTTATATCAACCACTAGGGTGTCATAATATTTCATGTTATCCATCAATATCATTATATATTCATTGGTGATTTCCAACCCATCACAAGAGTATCATAATAATTCTCAATAATTATCAAATTGCCATTTCAATTAATTCAATACATATACATGGCAAGGCTAGCATGAGTATCCATCACATACAACAATCACTATTAAATTTACTCATGCAATTTGAATGTTAACTCCTCTCCTACCTTGAAGGAAGAGCCGAAACTAGTCCAATGCTCCGAATGCTCCATTGCATCACCCGGAATACAATCTACATAATATACATATGCATTCATACAATTAATAAGCCATCACAAGGCATTCCTCACAGCTTTTAGACATTTTCTAACTTATCATCAAGTCCTAGACTTGTTAAACACAAAGTTATATAATTGTATTAGGCTTCGGGAATTCCTTTCCCAAAGCCAAGATCCTTTAGATCATAACTGCCAACTAACCCAACAACATCGTCATTGTTACTCAATATTCAACTTAGCTCTCATATCCTTCAATAACCACAATTAATCATTCAAATTCATTACAAGCCTCTTGGCCCCAATTAAGACCATCATCAATTAACAAATCCTTACAGCATTTATTATTTTACACAACCTCATAAACATAGTTCAAAACATTATTAACCTCATTAATCAATCCCAATAATTCTAAAGATTCAATCCCTTCTTACAATTCCTTCTAAGACATCAAAATCACCAAAATTACTTATTTAATCAAGACCCCCAAATCACTCCACTTAGGGTTTTTCATCAAAGCTTAAACAACATAAGCCCATGTTCATGAATCACCACCAATGGCCATCTCTCATCATTAACATCATTCTCTAATGTCATTAAACCCACATTCTATTCATATTTCACACTTTCACCAATTTATTAAAGTTAGTGTTTCATTAAAACCCAACAACACTCATTAATACCCATCAACAACATAATTGCTCATTTATTTTCCACTCATCCAAGTATTAATTCATGCATCTATAATAACCCACTATTAAAGCCATAATAACAACACCCCACCTAGGGTTTCCTCACTTTAAGCTTCTCCCAACAACCCATATACATAATAAATACTCCCCCAAAACCAAGAACCCAAAATCTAGGGCATAAACTCATAAGGAATGGTGAGGAACTTACCTCACCCAAGAGTTGGCCATGAGCTCCCAAGGAAAAGAGGGATCCACACGAAAATAGAGGAGAAGAGTGGAAGAGGATCCAACCATGAGCTTCTCCCTTGAGCCTCCATGAAAACAAATATGGGAGAGGGTAAGAAAGCTCCACACGGTTTTTGGTTTTTGGAGAGAAGAAAAGAGGAGATGGAGAAGGGAAGTGAGAGAAGAAGGAGAGGGTGAAAGAAGACGAAGAAGGAAAGTGGAGAAAGGAGAGGAAAAGTGACGTGAAAGAGGAAGAAGTGAGAGTTTAAGATTTTATATTTCTTCTCATTAAAATCTCACCGTTATAATTAAGATGGCAGCCCAACAATCCATCATGTCATTTTATATTTACATGGATGCCCTTATATGACTCCTCGGTATCTAATAAAATAAGGGAAAGAGGGCCCAATTCCATTAAACCGAGAAAAGAAGGGCCAAAACAGTCAGAACCGAGAGAAAAGAAAGGAAAAAATACCATCAGGGTGTCACTCGCTCAAGCGAAACCCACTTCGCTTGAGCAAGACAGCCAATCTCGCTTGAGCGCCTCAGTTCGCTCGGGCGGAAACGTTCCAGTAACCATTTCCACACTCGCTCGCCTGAGCGAGGTATCCATTCGCTTAGGCGAATCCTGTAACATCCCTGTTTTTAGAAACAGTTTTACCCTTGTAATTTTTGAATTATGAAAGGTTTGTAAGTAAGAATAAGTCAATATATACCCTGTTGATGGTCTGTGGTATCTCAGAAATGTCATTTTTGTGCATAATAATGGAATTTATATGGACCATTAGTGAAATTATGCAAAAATTGAGTGAAAAAGGGCTCTGTTCCGAGTGACATAGAGAAATTCTAAGTGAAGGAATGAAATTCCGAGTGAAGGAATGAAATTCCGAGTGTAAGGTTACGTTTTCTGAGTAAAACATGATCAAAAGGGATACTACCGAGTGAAATCTTAGTGTGGAGGGAAGTGTGTTCAAGAGAACCACTTCTGGGTGAAATTTCCGAGTCAAACAACCTCGAATGACTCGTTTCCGAGTCAAAACTTGCCAAGTACTTCCTTTTCCGAGTGAAACTCCCCTGAGTGTGAGAATCAGAGAGATGCACGTTCAATGGGAGAAAAACTCATTTCTGAGTAACAAAATCCGAGTGATTCCATTCGGAAATAAAGATCTGACCGAGTGTTTCAAGAGGACAGTTCCGCGTGAGTGTCCAATTAGGTGGGAGTCAGTTTTGGAAGGCTTTACCGAGTGGAACCCGAGTGAATAAAGACTCGGATTCAGAATAAATTACCGAGTGGAAGTCTGAGTGAGAGAGAACTCGGTCTGGACAGATTCTACCGAGTGAGAAACCAAGTACTTGAGTCGGTTTCAGATGAATTCCGAGCGAGTATGCATGACTCGCTCAAGCGAGTCGGAATTCGCTTGAGCGAGGAGGAATTTTGCCTTGCTGACCCTCTTTTCTTCACTTCGCTCAAGCCAGCATTGTGCCTCGCTCAAGCGAGTCGGAATTCGCTTGAGCGAGATGACTCCTGTAGCCACTTTATTTTCGTACCTGTTGCTGACTGGTCCACTTTTCCACATAAATCCAAAGGGTATTGTCACAAGCGAGTCAATTGTAGGGAAAGTTGCATCAATCAAGCACCTTTTATATATATTAATATATATTCCCTTTCCAATCAATGCAAGCTGACAGTGGGAAGAGTCAAAAGTTTCCATTATTTCCACCTAACCTTGAGTCACGGGAAAAGCTGTCTCCCACTTGTCTCCTCCTTATTAATCAATGCCACCATTCATTTCCAAGTTCAGAACCTGCTGAAATTAACACCAGCTCTCTCTTCTTCCTCCTTCTACGAAGAAACCTTCTCTCTCTCAATTCCTTTCCTCTCCTACTCGGAACAGAAGCAAGGGCAGTGAAGGGAACCTCTTCTTCTCATCCAAGAACTCCATTAAGGTAAGGGGGTATATTCTTGGGTGCTCTGTGGGAAAACCGTGTGAAGGAAAGGGTTAAGGAATCTTATTCCTCACCTTTCCAGGACAGGTTCAGGAATTGTTGATTAACATGCTTTGATTTTATGTATGTTTATATACATTTTTATTACTATGAACATGTTCAATTGGTTGTATAATTCATGATTCAATGAATACGTTTGATTATCTGTATTGATTATGATAAATTTTGATGATTGAGTGAATATGTTCGATGCTGAATTATGAAAATATTAAGTATCATGTGTGTTTATGTGTATTCCAGTAAAGAATTGTAAACAGGAGATGAAATAAATGATAATGAGCTCGGTTTTATGTAAATTCAATCGGTTTTAGGTAAAATTCAATCGGTTTTATGTAAATTCAATCGGTTTTATGTAAATTCAATCGGTTTTAGGTAAAATTCAATCGGTTTTATGTAAATTCAATCGGTTTTATGTAAATTCAATCGGTTTTAGGTAAAATTCAATCGGTTTTATGTAAATTCAATCGGTTTTATGTAAATTCAATCGATTTTATGTAAATTCAATCAGTTTTATATAAATCCAATCAGTTTTACATGATTTCATTCAGTAAACCATTATATATTTCAGACAGAACTTTTTTCAACTAATTTCACTCGGTAAACTCATGTTTCACTCGGAATCCTATTTTATTTCACTCAGATACGTATTTTCACTTGGACTCATAAATATTTTTACTCAGAAAACTCCTTTCAGACTGATTCCACTCGGAATCAGATTTTATTTCACTTGGAGATTCATTTTCACTCGGATTCACAAACATTTTTACTCAGAAAACTCCTTTCAGACTGATGTCACTCGGAATCATATTTTATCTCACTCAGAAATTCATTTTTTATTCAGAATTTAAGGTATTTCACTTAGAAAATCCTTTCCAGTATCTATTTCACCCGGAATTAAACCATTTTACTCTGAAAATCATTTTTACTCAGATTCAAACTCATTTTTACTCGGAATCAGACCTATTTCAGTCGGAAAACAGCTTTCCAGTACAATTTCACTTGGATTTTTAACCAGTTCACTTAGAAAACCTCTCTCAGTATGATTCCACTCAGAATCATGCTTATTCCACTCGGAATTACCCTTGACCTACTCAGAAAAACCTTGTTTTTCATACTTTTCACTTGAATTTTTATTTAGAAACCCTTTCTTAATTCTTTCTAAATTATTAGGACGTTACACTTATTATTATCGTTCTTATTTCTATTATTATTACTATTGTTACTAATATTATGAATCTTATTATTATTATTATTGTTATTCTTACTATTATTAATTAGTATTATTATTATTACTTTAGATATAAGTAATTAAATAAGGAATATATTATTTTACTCTTTACAAAGTATAATTTCAACCCGTAAATAGTTGATATACTTTCTCAAATACAACAATAAAATGACTTACCATGTCTAAATAATTGATGAGATTCAAGAGCTTATGAATATGTATGATGAGACTGGAAACACATAAATACCCAAAGAAATCAAAAGACAAAAAAAATGCATTCCGCATCATGAAAATATTTTTTCTAAAAGAAGAAAATCTAGAGCATACACTTGGTACAGTGGAGGACATTCACGTTCGATCCCCAAACGGAAACCCAATGGCATCAGAGTCGCGCCTGATAGCCAGGTGAGACGATGCAATTCTAGTGTACTTTGACTAAATGACGGAGTGTAACTATGATCGTAGGGATCCAAGTTCCAAGAATATATAAATCAATGATGAGAACCAATGAGTTCATTTGTACCTTATGGGAACTTGGGCGGACCCTGATCGCTCTAGAATGGAATGGAGATATTCCAAAGAATGAGATGAAGAAAAATCGATTTATTGGGCCCACATGCATCATGAGACTTAACCAAAGATAAATCATAATAAATTCAACTCATGCATTCCATGACATCATGCTTGATTGTTGTAATTGTGAATATGCTAATTGTATGATTTATGTGATATTGTATGTTAACTGGATTATGTCTGCACCGGATTAACCATCAGGGTCTTGGGTTATACTCACCCTTACTGTTGACAATTTTCAGAGGAATTAGGAAATCAAGAACCCGAGTATGAAGAACAGCAATATGCTGAACCCACTGAGAACGATCGTTAAAGATAGAATTTATATAGATTGAATATTTATTAATGATAATCAGACACCGGATGACTGTATAATATTTAAGGGTGCCTGCGTGCCCCATTCTGTTATGAGTACAACTATTTGTAAGTTTGTGAATGACTATGTGATATATTCACTATTTGCTTCCACTGATCTGCCATCTCTTTATTTTAAAAAAAAAATATTCACTTTTTATGAAAACTGTTAACACTCTTAGTTAAATAGGATGATCCTATAGAAGGGTTGTCTTATCTAACCGAGGGTGTTACATTGGTGGTATCAGAGCATAGTCGATTCATTAAACTTGGGAAGTGGACCATTAGGTTTCCACGTACTCTAATAGAATTATTACATAATCTATAAAATATCTAGGACTAAATTTTCTATGTGGAAGTCTCCACATAACTTATACCCTGAACATTTTTATTGATATTCTTACAGCAAATTTCTAATGGCTCGCCGAAACAATGACCATGTCATGGAGGAACTTCTTACCCGAATTGTGGAGGTAATAGAACGACAGGAGTTACCTCATGCTTCTACTAGGCAGAGCCAAGGATTAGCTGATTTTCAGAGGAACAATCCTACGCAGTTCAAGGGAGGCTTCGATCCAGAAGGAGCACAATTATGGATCGAACACCTTGAAAAGATTTTTGCTGCTATGCGATGCTCTGATGAGGACAGAATAACTTTTGCTGTATTCATGATGGTTGGAGAAGCAGAGCACTGGTGGACTCATGCCAGAATCAGATTAACAACTGGTGGACATGTCATTACTTGGGGAAGATTCAAGACAGAGTTTCTCACTAAATATTTCCCTGAAGACATAAGGAGGCAGAAAGAGCAGGAATTCTTTAATCTGAAACAAGGCAATATGACTGTTGGGGAGTACGCTGCTAAGTTTAATGAGTTGGCAAAATGTTGTCCCTACTACACCCACATGGGAGAAGCGTCAAGATGTGCAAAGTTTGAAGCATGACTACGGCAAGAAATTTGCCAAGTTATATGTTGTCAACAAATTACACAATTCACTACTTTGGTTGACAGATGCCGCATTTTTTAGAATACCTCTAATCTTCAACGACCTGGAACGTCTAATCATGGACCAGAACGACGTATGCCAGACAGACAACAGAGGAGGGATTTTCGAGTAGATCGACCCTACTCTCGACCACCTTATTCAGCCAACTGAAATTCTTCAAGGGATCAGGGGAACCAAAGAGGTAAAGTCTGCATAATTTGTGGACGGATTGGACATCGTGATGCTGACTGTTGGTACAGAAATAATAACAACCAACAACAAGTGACTCAAAGGTAGGCAGTACGACCAACAGGTCAAGGAAGTGAAGGATCTGCTACAAACACCTCTACAAACAATGCCCCAAGGATGCAGAATATTCACCGTGGCAACAACTTCCATCTGAACAATAACCCTAGAAGGCCTGGGAATGGCTCGACTGGAAGACAGGGAGGAAATGCTAGAGTTTTTACTATGAATGGTGCGGAAATATCATAAGGGAACGACCTTGTGCAAGGTACATGTTTTATAGGAAGCACTCTATTGAATGTATTATATGATTCTGGAGCCACTCACTCTTTCATATCTGAGAATTATGTAAAACATTTAAAGCTTCCTACAACCTCTTTGCCCAATCAGATGATTATCACAACTGCTGCCAATAAGCCCATTTACCCTTCCTACATGTGTTTGAAATGCCCACTCAACATCGAAGGGAAAGCTTATCAAGTAAATCTGATATGTTTGCCTTTGATTGATCTAGATATTTTTCTAGGAATGAATTGGCTTGCTGCCAACCATATTCTTATTGACTGTCATAATAGATCCATCTCTCTCGGGTCTGCTACATCACACTATGATCAAGACATTGATTCTTGCCCTGTTAACTCAGAAAAGGTAATTCCAGCAAAGGAAGTCCAACTATACATGGTCCTTACTGAAACTGAAAGTAAGGCCACTCCTCAAATTGATCAAATTCCTGTTGTTCAAGAATTCCCAGAAGTTTTTCCTGATGATATACGTGAGCTACCTCCAGAATGAGAAATTGAGTTCAGTATTGACATTATACCGGGCGCGGGACCAATCTCGATTGCTCCTTACCGAATGTCACCTAAGGAACTCAGTGAACTTAAAGAGCAAATAGAAGAACTTTTAGAGAAAGGAATGATTAGACCCAGTGTCTCACCTTGGGGAGCACCAGTTCTCCTAGTCAAAAAGAAGGATGGCAGTATGCGGTTATGTGTTGATTATCGTCAGTTGAATAAAGCTACGATCAAGAACCGATACCCTCTTCCAAGGATTGATGATTTGATGGACCAATTACGAGGAGCCACTATCTTCTCAAAGATTGATCTACGGTCAGGTTATCATCAAATCAGGGTGAAGAAAGATGATGTACCCAAAACAACATTCAGGACACGATATGGGCACTGTGAGTATCTTGTTATGCCCTTTGGAGTTACCAATGCACCTGCAGTTTTTATGGGATACATGAATCGAATCTTCCATGAGTACTTAGACAAATTCGTAGTTGTATTCATTGACGACATTCTCGTCTACTCCAAGAGCCATGAGGAACACGAGGAGCATCTCCGAATTGTTCTATATACTTTACGTGCAAGGCAATTGTACGCCAAGTTTTCAAAATGCGAATTCTGGTTGACAGAAGTGAAATTTTTGGGACATGTCATCTCTAAAGAGGGAATTGCTGTGGATCCTACAAAGGTAGAAGCCGTACTAAATTGGGAACAACCCAAGAATGTGACAGAAATTCGCAGTTTCCTTGGACTTGTTGGATACTATCGTCGATTCATCAAGAATTTCTCTCGAATTGCAGCACCTTTAACTAGATTGACCCGTAAAGATCAACCATTTGAATGGACCGATAAATGTGAAAGCAGTTTTACAGAGTTACGCCAACGACTCACTAGTGCACCTGTCTTGATTTTGCCAGATCCTGCGAAGCCATATGAAGTATATTGTGATGCGTCAAGACAAGGACTGGGATGTGTTCTAATGCAAGAAAGAAAGGTTGTTGCTTATGCTTCACGACAGCTAAGACCACATGAAGTCAATTATCCTACACATGACTTGGAATTAGCTGCAGTTGTGTTTGCCTTGAAAATCTAGAGACACTACTTGTATGGTACATACTTTGAGTCTTCAGTGATCATAAAAGCTTGAAGTATCTATTCGACCAAAAAGAGTTGAATATGCGACAACGTAGGTGGATGGAATTCATCAAAGATTATGATTTCGAACTCCGATATCACCCTGGAAAGGCAAATGTTGTGGCTGATGCACTCAGCAGAAAGGCTTTACGCCTATCATATATGATGACAAAGGAGTTGGAATTGATTGAACAGTTTCACGATTTGAACCTGGCAGTAACACCAAAAAGGGGAAGCCTTATGGTTGGAATGCTAAGAGTTTCAAATGATTTTCTGGAACAAGTCAAAGAAGCTCAAGTCAATGATCAGGAATTACAAGATCTAGCAGAAAAGACAAAAGAAGGAGTCTCCGAATTTAGCAAGGATGAACATGGGGTGATCAGGTATCAACAGAGGCTCTGTATTCCAGTCAATACAGATCTAAAAAGATCCATCCTTGATGAAGCCTACAAAAGTAAATACAGTATCCATCCAGGATCGACCAAGATGTATCAGGACTTGAAGAAATTATTCTGGTGGCAAGGAATGAAAAAGGATATCGCTGAGTATGTGACAGCTTGCCTGATGTGTCAGAAGGTAAAGGCGGAACAACAACGACCAAGTGGGACCCTTCGACCTCTGGAGATTCCAGAATGGAAATGGGATGAGATTGCTATGGACTTCGTGACGGGACTTCCCAGAACATCAGCTGGATATGATGCTATTTGGGTAATCGTGGATCGATTAACAAAGACCGCTCATTTTATTCCTGTCAATATGAAGTACTCTCTAGAGAAACTCACCCAGATCTATATCAAGGAAATCGTACAATTACATGGAACACCCACTACAATTGTGTCTGACCGAGATCCTCGTTTCACATCACAATTTTGGAAGAGCCTGCAACAAGCTCTAGGAACTCGTCTAAAGTTAAGTTCCACATATCACCCATAGACAGACGGACAATCAGAAAGGATAATCAAAACTCTTGAAGATCTGTTACATTTTTGTGTCTTAGAACATGGGGGAAGTTGGCAAGAATATCTTCCACTTGTTGAGTTCACTTACAACAATAGCTACCATGCTAGCATCGGAATGGCCCCCTATGAAGCTTTGTATGGAAGAAAATATCGTACACCTTTATGTTGGTATGAGACTGGAGAAAAAACGATAATTGGACCAGAGATTGTTCAGAAGACTACAGAACAAGTCCAAAAGATCCAAATGGCAATGAAGGCTTCGCAAGATAGACAAAAGAGTTACTACGACAAACGTTGGAAGCCATTGGAATTTGAGGAGGGAGATCATGTATTTCTCAAAGTTACCCCTACCACTGGAGTAGGAAGAGCTTTGAAGGCCAAGAAGTTAAGCCCCAGATACGTAGGACCCTATCAGATTCTGCAAAAGATAGGAACTCATGCGTACCGTATTGCTCTGCCACCCGAGCTAACAAACCTTCATAATGTCTTTCATGTCTCTCAGCTTCGTAAATATGTACCAAGCCCTGACCATGTTCTGAGTCCTGATCAGTTTATTCTGAAAGAAAACCTCACCTTTGAAACATCGCCAGTAAAGATTGTTGACCGACGTCTCAAACAGCTAAGAGGCAAGGAAATCCCTTTGGTCAAGGTAGTTTGGAGTCAGACAGATGATGGGGACGCAACTTGGGAAATTGAGGAGAAAATGAGAGAATTGTACCCTCAATTGTTTTAACTTTGAATTTCGGGACGAAATTCCTAAAAGGGGAGGAGAATGTAACATCCCTGTTTTAAGAAACAGTTTTACCCTTGTAATTTTTGAATTATGGAAGGTTTGTAAGTAAGAATAAGTCAATATATACCCTGTTGATGGTCTGTGGTATCTCAGAAATGTCATTTTTGTGCATAATAATGGAATTTATATAGACCATTAGTGAAATTATGCAAAAACCGAGTGAAAAAGGGCTCTGTTCTGAGTGACAGAGAGAAATTCCGAGTGAAGGAATGAAATTCCGAGTGAAGGAATGAAATTCTGAGTGTAAGGTTACGTTTTCCAAGTAAAACATGATCAAAAGGGATACTACCGAGTGAAATCTTGGTGTGGAGGGAAGTGTGTTCAAGAGAACCACTTCTGGGTGAAATTTTCGAGTCAAACAACCTCGAATGACTCGTTTCCGAGTCAAAACTTGCCAAGTACTTCCTTTTCCAAGTGAAACTCCCCTGAGTGTGAGAATCAGAGAGATGCACGTTCAATGGGAGAAAAACTCATTTCTGAGTAACAAAATCCGAGTGATTCCATTCGGAAATAAAGATCTGACCGAGTGTTTCAAGAGGACAGTTCCGAGTGAGTGTCCAATTAGGTGGGAGTCAGTTTTGGAAGGCTTTACCGAGTGGAACCCGAGTGAATAAAGACTCGGATTCAGAACAAATTACCGAGTGGAAGTCTGAGTGAGAGAGAACTCGGTCTGGACAGATTCTACCGAGTGAGAAACCAAGTACTTGAGTCGGTTTTAGATGAATTCCGAGCGAGTATGCATGACTCGCTCAAGCGAGTCGGAATTCGCTTAAGCGAGGAGGAATTTTGCCTTGCTGACCCTCTTTTCTTCACTTCGCTCAAGCCAGCATTGTGCCTCGCTCAAGCGAGTCGGAATTCGCTTGAGCGAGATGACTCCTGCAGCCACTTTATTTTCGTACCTGTTGCTGACTGGTCCACTTTTCCACATAAATCCAAAAGGGATTGTCACAAGCGAGTCAACTGTAGGGAAAGTTGCATCAATCAAGCACCTTTTATATATATTAATATATATTCCCTTTCCAATCAATGCAAGCTGACAGTGGGAAGAGTCAAAAGTTTCCATTATTTCCACCTAACCTTGAGTCACGGGAAAAGCTGTCTCCCACTTGTCTCATCCTTATTAATCAATGCCACCATTCATTTCCAAGTTCAGAACCTGCTGAAATTAACACCAGCTCTCTCTTCTTCCTCCTTCTACGAACAAACCTTCTCTCTCTCAATTCCTTTCCTCTCCCACTCGGAACAGAAGCAAGGGCAGTGAAGGGAACCTCTTCTTCTCATCCAAGAACTCCATTAAGGTAAGGGGGTATATTCTTGGGTGCTCTGTGGGAAAACCGTGTGAAGGAAAGGGTTAAGGAATCTTATTCCTCACCTTTCCAGGACAGGTTCAGGAATTGTTGATTAACATGCTTTGATTTTATGTATGTTTATATACATTTTTATTACTATGAACATGTTCAATTGATTGTATAATTCATGATTCAATGAATACGTTTGATTATCTGTATTGATTATGATAAATTTTGATGATTGAGTGAATATGTTCGATGCTGAATTATGAAAATATTAAGTATCATATGTGTTTATGTGTATTCCAGTAAAGAATTGTAAACAGGAGATGAAATAAATGATAACAAGCTCGGTTTTATGTAAATTCAATCGGTTTTAGGTAAAATTCAATCGATTTTATGTAAATTCAATCGGTTTTATGTAAATTCAATCGGTTTTAGGTAAAATTCAATCGGTTTTATGTAAATTCAATCGGTTTTATGTAAATTCAATCGGTTTTAGGTAAAATTCAATCGGTTTTATGTAAATTCAATCGGTTTTATGTAAATTCAATCGATTTTATGTAAATTCAATCAGTTTTATATAAATCCAATCAGTTTTCCACGATTTCATTCGGTAAACCATTATATATTTCAGACAGAACTCTTTTCAACTAATTTCACTCGGTAAACTCATGTTTCACTCGGAATCCTATTTTATTTCACTCAGATACGTATTTTCACTTGGACTCATAAATATTTTTACTCAGAAAACTCCTTTCAGACTGATTCCACTCGGAATCAGATTTTATTTCACTTGGAGACTCATTTTCACTCGGATTCACAAACATTTTTACTCAGAAAACTCCTTTCAGACTGATGTCACTCGGAATCATATTTTATCTCACTCAGAAATTCATTTTTCATTCAGAATTTAAGGTATTTCACTTAGAAAATCCTTTCCAGTATCTATTTCACCCGGAATTAAACCATTTTACTCTGAAAATCATTTTTACTCAGATTCAAACTCATTTTTACTCGGAATCAGACCTGTTTCAGTCGGAAAACAGCTTTCCAGTACAATTTCACTTGGATTTTTAACCAGTTCACTTAGAAAACCTCTCTCAGTATGATTCCACTCGGAATCATGCTTATTCCACTCGGAATTACCCTTGACCTACTCAGAAAAACCTTGTTTTTCATACTTTTCACTTGAATTTTTATTTAGAAACCCTTTCTTAATTCTTTCTAAATTATTAGGACGTTACACTTATTATTATCGTTCTTATCTCTATTATTATTACTATTGTTACTAATATTATGAATCTTATTATTATTATTATTGTTATTCTTACTATTATTAATTAGTATTATTATTATTACTTTAGATATAAGTAATTAAATAATGAATATATTATTTTACTCTTTACAAAGTATAATTTCAACCCGTAAATAGTTGATATACTTTCTCAAATACAACAATAAAATGACTTACCATGTCTAAATAATTGATGAGATTCAAGAGCTTATGAATATGTATGATGAGACTGGAAACACATAAATACCCAAAGAAATCAAAAGACAAAAAAAAATGCATTCCGCATCATGAAAATATTTTTTCTAAAAGAAGAAAATCTAGAGCATACACTTGGTACAGTGGAGGACATTCACGTTCGATCCCCAAGAGGATCTTGGGAGTACAACTGGAACGAAAACCCAATGGCATCAAAGTCGCGCTTGATAGCCGGGTGAGACGATGCAATTCTAGTGTACTTTGACTAAATGACGGAGTGTAACTATGATCGTAGGGATCCAAGTTCCAAGAATATATAAATCAATGATGAGAACCAATGAGTTCATTTGTACCTTATGGGAACTTGGGCGGACCCTGATCGCTCTAGAATGGGATGGAGATATTCCAAAGAATGAGATGAAGAAAAATCGATTTATTGGGCCCACATGCATCATGAGACTTAACCAAAGATAAATCATAATAAATTCAACTCATGCATTCCATGACATCATGCTTGATTGTTGTAATTGTGAATATGCTAATTGTATGATTTATGTGATATTGTATGTTAACTGGATTATATCCGCACCGGATTAACCATCAGGGTCTTGGGTTATACTCACCCTTACTGTTGACAATTTTCAGAGGAATTAGGAAATCAAGAACCCGAGTATGAAGAACAGCAATATGCTGAACCCACTGAGAACGATCGTTAAAGATAGAATTTATATAGATTGAATATTTATTAATGATAATCAGACAGCGGATGACTGTATAATATTTAAGGGTGCCTGCGTGCCCCATTCTGTTATGAGTACAACTATTTGTAAGTTTGTGAATGACTATGTGATATGTTCACTATTTGCTTCCACTGATCTGCCATCTCTTTATTTTAAAAAAAAAATATTCACTTTTTATGAAAACTGTTAACACTCTTAGTTAAATAGGATGATCCTATAGAAGGGTTGTCTTATCTAACCGAGGGTGTTACAAATCCGACAAGAAGTCGTTCTTCCAATCACTCGGTTTTACTCAACTTGGGTTTCCAATCAGCAAAGTCCCACCAAAACTGACTCCCATCACTCGGGTTTTAACTTGGCAGAATCCCTTAAAACTGACCCACATTCATTCGGCTTTTACTCGGTAAAATTTATTTGAATCCAAGTCATCTCACACTCGATTCTCACTTGGCATAACAATCTAGACCCAGCCACTCAAAATACATGAAATCTTATTCACTCGGAATTTATACTTAACATTCACTCGGAGTCCGAACCTCATTCACTCGGAATGTATATAACATCACTCACTCAGCATTTCATTCCCAAAACTGACTCAGCACCTGATCGGCTATCACTCAGACATTCATCTCAACACCGACTCAACTTACTTGGTTTTCTACTCGGCAAAATCAATCAAAGCCGACTCGTCTCTCACTTGGCCTTTCACTCGGCAATGCATTCCAATTCTGAGTAATCACAATCAATCTTACACTCGGTAGTTTCTCTAAAACCGACTCATCACTCATTCGGTCCTCACTCAGAAAAATACTCCAGACCGAGAGTCTTTTCTCATTCGGTTTTCCACTCGGTATCTTATTCCAAAACCCAACTTCCTTTCATTTTCACACGAGTGAAGTTATTCTAGAATACTTCTGGACAACACACCATGTGTTCCCACTCAGTGGCATCCTCACTCGGAATTACACACACGGAGGGGCTCCACTCAGAATGAGTTACACTGAACTCAGGAATTTCCACACGACACTCCACTCGGAGTCAGGGGTTTCAATCGCTCGGAAATAACTCCACGCACATACATCCCATAACTTAGTTCCATATTTTTATTCACAAGGTCACACAATAATCCACTCGGGAAATGAGGGTTATCCCACTCGGGTTCCACAAACCCCTCACTCGGGATATCACCCAATCAAACGTCACTCGGTATATCACTCAGAAGTTTTACCACCACTTAGTTTATTTCTAAACCTCCCACTTGGGCAGGGTTCATCCACGAACTCATCCACTCATCATTCAATTGTCTCGCCTGAGCGAATGCCATCCTTCAAGACCCTTCGCTCGGGCGGGTTTCATCCAGTAGCTAATTCCCTTCGCCCTCGCTTGGGCGAAGCTCCATTCGCCTGGGCGAAATTCCTCTAGAGAGCAAACACTGATACTGGGGCAAGTTCGCTTGAGCGAGATTCACTCTCGCCTGAGCGAAAATTGCCCAGAAACCATAATGTTGGTGCAAAAGACTCTCGCCTGAGCGAGGTCCCATCTCGCTTGAGCGAGAATACCAACACAGAGACAGGAAACGTAAATTTCACACAACTCAACGTATGAAATCACATTTTACCAATTCAATTACTCCCAACACAGCATACACAATATGTGGGATATATATATAACTTGTTCTAAACATTCTCTCTCGGAATTCCTCATTATAATCCAAAATTGAATTTATCCCACATTTCATACACATCATGAAAGACACACACAGCCTACTCAAACATTCATACCTATAAAATTCTCATTCCAACATATTATTCATGTTAAATTCAAAATCATTTTCATCTTATATATATTCATACTTTGCCACACTGATTCCACATATTCTCACCAATCTTCCTCAATAAATATCAACTTGCCATTCTCATTAATTATTCATTTTTATAAAATTTGGGATGTTACAGGAACCTCAACAACGTCATTCAGTGACCTACACTCCTTTATAGAGTGTCCTGTTTGCTCATGGAACTCACAATATTTGCGAGGATTTCCTGGTCTTTTCACCGGGGCCAGTCTCCTGATCCCATACATGCTAAACGCTGGCCATCCTACTTCTCTCAAGATTTGTACTAGTCTGGTATTCAATGATACATAATTGTTAAAAGCAGTAACATATCTCTCCTGCTGCTTGGGTTGTAGGTCCCTGAACCTTTCCCTCTGAACGGGTCTTTCTAGCCTATCCCTCTCTTTTTCCCTTGGCGGTTATGATGTCGGAGGAGCTGGTTTTACTCTCGCCATTGTGGCCTCAAGGTGCATCTCGATACAAACGTATTTTGATACCTTTTTTTTGAAATTCCTCGATGAAGGCCGGCGGGCTCTTAGCCAAAGATAAAGCGAAGGCAGATTCAGGTTATAAAGCCTCAATGACGATGTGCAGCTGGATTGCTTTAGCAAGGTTGGGAACCATCGCTGCTTCCTTGCAAAACCTCCTCAGAAAACCCTTCAAAGATTCATTCTCTCCCTACCTTATCTGGGTGAGGGTGTGTGAGGTCTTGGCCATATCCTGTGAAATAACGAAGTGTTCCCCAAAAGTCACCGCCATGTCTTCCCAGGAATCAATCAACCCCGATGGCAGTCCTTTGAACCAACTCAGAGCCTCCCTAGTCAATGTGTGAGGGAACATACGACATATGACATCTTCCTTAACTCCTAAGAACATCACCTTATAAGCATATATGTCTAGCTGTTTACTCAGGTCAGTGTCACCCGAATATTTTCCTATTTTGGGTTGGGTCATCTACAAGTGTCTAGGGATAGGCACGCTCATCAGCCTTTCAGATAATGGGACATTGAGTCTGTAAGCCTCTGTCGCCCCTACCACTAGGTCTATCCTTCTAACCCTTGTCTGGTCACCAGAATCATGAGACTGCTCTGTCTCTTGGTAAGTAGGGATTCTGGAGTACTGGATAGGTTTATATTTCTCTTTCCAAGACTCTTCACGCGTCTTCTCTTCCTAGAGAATAACCTTTTCCACCACTTACCTTCGATCATGCCTTAACTCAGCCAACTCCTCCCTGAGCTGCCTGATAATATCATCACGGGGGTCTGAAGCCCTCGCCAATACCATTCTTCTAGAACTTACTCCAGGGGAGTCAAAGACCAAACGCCTATTTTCCAAGTGTGTAACGTCCTCAATATGCCCCTTCGAGGGAACTCTCATGTTGCCTTCCATAATAACTTATGAATTTTTACAAAAGTGGGAATTACTTTAGTGTGTCCCACTGCGCATGCCAATGAACTGGTTTGTACTGGGGTTAGTAATCTGGTATGGGACCAACCATGAATGTTCTTCTCTTTGGATATTTATACACCAGTTCAGTGGAGATCCGGTATTGTAGCCCCTATTCCAATAGGGAAATAGAGGACTTAGAGTCCTTGAGATCCAACACACCAAACTCTCACGTTATGGAGGCGAAAGGTGGTGCAACCTGTAAAGGCACTCCGACGCTTAAGTCAGCAAAATGGATTAGAAAGCAGTGCTTGAGCGTAAGTTAGAGAATGAGAAAAATGTACCATTGTTGTGAGATCTCTGGTATTTATATGCATGAAAGGAACGTAAGAATCCTTTAGGGTTAGGGGACATTTTGTACCATGTGTCGCTACGACTCTGCAAAAAGCTGACACGTGACGCGGGTGCCTCTGTGTCTCTAACAAATGTTTCCCCCAATGGTTGTACCTTGTACTATTTGTTGAATATGCAGGTTACTTTCTAATGTGCCTTAATGATGACCTGGACTACCCAGTATAGAGAGAATGTCTCATATGGGTCGTGAGTCCAAGGGTTTATCTGAGACACCGGTGTATGACTGAAAGTGGGTAAAATTACCTTCTTGCCTTTCTACCGGTATCTAGACCGGATCAGGAAATAGTAAGATTTTCTTATGTATTAAAAATTATTAAAAAAAGAAAAACAGGTCTGTAAGATGTTTGCTAGAGCCAATTTAACTTAATTTTTAGATTCAACAACTTGTTATTGTTAAGGTTCAGGCTTAAGTTAGCTGATGATTGGATCCTATTTAGCTTCTTGATTGATTGGTGTGACTATCCATGATGTGTATTTTACATTAAGCGTTTGATTTTATTGCTATGTTGTCAATTTATCCTCATTACCTTGATTGTAAATTTATCCTCAAACAGGGTGACTTGTTTATGTTTTTGTTGTATGCATCTAAGAAATGTTATTGTCTGCGGTTCCTTCAAAGAACCACTGACAATAAGCTTATCTACAATAGTGTGATTTTTATCAGTGGATTAATATGATAACCGTCGAGAATGATTTTGTCCATAATAAGAAGTATGAATGTTTATTTTTGTTTACAGTTAAACAAATAAACCGCTGATAATAAATTAACATTTTTTATAATTTTTATTTAATCAATAATAGCTTTATCCAAGTCAATATGGTGATTGATGACTCACATGCCATGTGTTCTCCCAATGGCACCAACTGCTGTTACACCTCAGCACTTAACAGAATCTGTTAATGGTATGGGTTAAATACTAATAAAAAAATATTACAGGGATCTTAAACTCAAAAAAATTATTTTAGGGGTCAAACCAAAATCCGTAATTCGTTAAGGGATAAATTTACATTTTAGCCTTCACATTATATACAAATGTATATGGAATTATTGAAGTTGTTATAATGTTTTGATTGAAATTGACTGTGATGAGGTGAATAGGGTTCCATTTATGAATGAGATTGAAAATGAATCTATAGAGGCTAAGAGTTGTGATACCTCTATTCCTACTGTGAAGTGGAGTTGAATTGAATTTGCTTAAGTCCTAGTTATGGTTAGGCCTAACATAGGTGTTTGGTTATGATGGCACTGGTGTGGGTCAACTGTCTTTCTTGGAAATGAATTTATAAATTATGAATCAAAGTTTATGTTGTTCAGACAGTATTTAAAGTTCAAAAACATGATAATTGTTCCCTAACTTGAACATCAAGAGTTAAAGAATTTCCTTGGGATTTAAGTGTGACTCTTAAAGGGCTAAGTCTTGATATTTTAAAGAAAATATTTAATACTTTCATTAATTCAGTTTGGTTAGTTACCTAGTCCCCAACGATTTCTAATAGATTTTATTACGATATTTTGGGTCTTATTTTTTTTAGTGAGACTTACAATGTTTGAAATTGTTTTGCCATACATACTTACTTAATTTTTTGATCTTACTTAAAGCCAAGGCTTGATTATCACTCTCGGCCTAGAGCCATACTTTTATAAAGTTCTATGTGATTTATGAACTACGATGTTTAAGTGATGAACATTCATGTTTAAGAAGTTTAAAGAAAATGTACCGCCTGTTATATTATTAATTAACCCTTATTGATATTGTTAAAGTTTGATCGAGTTTATCTATAAATCTAGTGGCAAGTGAATAGATGATGTTATTGTAAATCACACTCAGATTAATAATTAAAGGCTAAAATACCTTTTTAGCCCTCTTAAAGTCTAAGGTTTAGGAAAAAAATCCCTTAAAAATTTACCCTAGACTTTTCCCCCTTTAAAAATTTTAGGGTTTATGAAATTAAGGAAATGTTAGCCTTGACTGTTAACTGATGAGGTGGCTAACATCTATGTCACCTTATCAGTGACACATGTAAGATGACATAGCTAGAATTAGTTAAATGTTAGTTTAAACAATTAATTAAGTCATTAGTTGAGTTAATTGATAACTAAGGGAATTAATATTAATTAAAAATGTTTTGCAATATGTGCGTTTTGAGAAGTTGAGTGGCATTTCCCTCGTCTTCTTCTCTGTTTGACTCTTTTTATAACACTTGTGTTCCCTCATCTTCTCTAAAAGTGTCAGTATCGTGCATGTTCAAAAAATTGTATGGCTGAGAAGGTCGTGTGGGACGTCGTGTTGGACATCAACAAGTAAAAAGATAGTGTGAGTGTTTCAAGTTTCCTAGTACATTTTTTAACTGTTGTAGTGTCGAACCCTAGTATATTTTAAAATTATTGGGGATGTGTGTATTTGGGATGGGGTTACGGGGTATGGAAGGACTACATGTTGGTTGTCTTTTGGGGGTGTGTTACAGTTCCCTGATTAAAAAAGCATAACTTTAGTGTTTATGTACACTATACATAAGATTTCACTTATTGCACTTACCGCGTTACTGATTTCATTTTGTTTAGGTATGAGTTTTACTATTGTGATACACCATAAGGGAAAATTTAAAGATGGTCCATCATGTGTTTACATTGATAATGAAATAGAAGTCATTCACAATATAGACTTGGATAGATGGTCTTTCTTTGAGGCACGGTCACTAGTCCAAGACCTTGGGTACAAAGGGGAATTTAAATTGTGGTGGAAAAAAAATAGGAGAGTTGGAATACAAGTTCATGGGACTCACAAGCATTGGAAATAGTTTAGTTTACAATTAATAACAAGTGTAGGGTTGACTTATATGTTGAGCATTGTGTGGAAGAGGCCGAGGTGGTTGTTGGTTTGGCTGAGGCAGAAGAAGTACCTATCCAATAATCAATGGTCCAAGAAGGTGTGACCTAAACCCAAGATACCCAAGAAACCCAACATTCCCAACAAACCCAATACACCCAATAAACCCAACAAGTCCAACAAGCCCAAGAAACCCAACAAGGCAATAGAGCTGGGAGAACAAAGTGTATGCTTGCTCACAGCCCTTATATGAGTCCTATAAAAGTAATGACCAGGAACAAATTTATAAGAGTGAGTTATAGAGGTTGAGGAGTTTAAGGTCTAGTGAAGTGCATACTGAAGTGCCAATTGGTGTGCCAAGTGAGGGACCAAGTCAGGGCCCAAGTGGTGGGCCAAGTGAGGGGTCAAGTGAAGGGCTATCTGGTCCAACAAGTGAGAGGCCAACTGAGGGGACAAGTGAAAGCTTTGTGTGTAGTCTGAACACTAAATAGGTTGAGGTTCCAAGGGTAGATGATTTTCCTGAACCTGGGCCAAGACCCGAAGGAACTATAGGGATTAATACTCAATCTTCACAAGAGGAAAATTTTGGAAGTAACACTAGTGAGGGGGATGAATGCAGGACATGTTTTGGAGATGAAGACCTACATGTTTTAGATGATAGCTATAATACTAATGAAATGCATACTGATATGGATACTGATGAGGAGTGTTTAGGACAAACTGAGGCATTTGATGAAGAGAAAATTAGGAGAGAAGTATGAACTAAAAGTTGGTATGGAGTTCCAGTCTATGTCTCAATTTAGGCAAGCCTTTAGAGAGTACAATTTGTACAAAGAGAGATAAGGACAATTTGTGAAAAACGAACCAGGACAGTGTCGTATAAAGTGTATAAACAAAGACTATGGGTGGAAGGCTTTTGGGAGTAAGGTTGGGAGGACAAATGTTACAATGTTGAAGAGTTTTGGACCTTAGCATAGTTGTCCTAGAGTGTTTAACAACAAAAATCATAATTCAACATGGGTTTCCAAGATACTTTTAAAGCACTTAAGGGTAAATCCCAAGATTTTAGTGGCTCAAATCATTGAAATTTTTAGATCTCAATATGTTGCGCAAATATCTTATTGGTCTGCGTACAATGGGAGGAGAATTGCACTTGATATCTTAAAGGGTGAGGCTAGTAAGTAGTACAGCCTATTGTGGAGTTACAATGCTGAGTTGAAGAGGGTTTTAAGTTGCAACAAATGCAAGTTACAAGTGGAAAATCCAATTAGAGGTCGGCAGCCACATTTTGGTTCATTTTACAATGGGTTAAGTTCCTTGCAAATAGACAGAGTTGCTCGAATGGGTGTAGACCCTTTATTGGTGTTGATTGTTTCCATTTGAAGAACAAGTTTGGTGGTCAGCTTATGAACAATAAGTGTGAGGCTTTCAATTCAGTTATATTGCCATCTAGGGATAAACCTATAATTACAATGCTAGAGTAGGTAAGGCAGTACTTGTTAGGGAGGTTTGCCAAACTGAGATCCAAGGTGTGGACAATTAAGGGGGACATCATGCCAAGACCATATAGGAGGTTATTTAGAGAAACTGAGTTTAGTAAGGATTGGATTCTAGTGTGGGCAGGAGAATTTCTGTTTGAAATGAAACATACTCAGTCTGATCATAAGTTTATAGTTCATTTGGCTGAGAAATAGTGTAGCTGTAATTGGTGGGAGTTAAATGGCATTTCCTGTAGGCATGCCATATCTGTTATGAAATACAGGGGTGACAACCCAGACCTGTTTTTGTCCTAATGGTACTCCAAGACTACACATGCCAAGGGTTATGTTGGTATTATCCAACTTATAAATGGACAGCCTATGTGGCCTAGAGTTGATGCAGCTGAGGTCCTCCCTCCATCATATAAGAGGGGTTCTGGTAGACCAAAAAAGCTAAGGAGGAGAGACCCGTATGAAGAGGACAACCCATCAAGATGCCCAAGATTTATAGGCCATTACCATTGCACAAACTGTGATGGTACTAGTCATAACAGAACATGTCCTAATCCCCTTGCTATAAAGATATGATGCAGTTATTTTGGCTTTATTCAACCCTATATAACATGTACATTCTCCTTAACAACTTTGTTCCATTGTTTTTTTCAAAATGCACCTACACCAAACCCTACACATACTAAGTCTGATATTGGTGGTCAATCTGATTCACCTGCACATGCTGAGTCTAATATTGGTGGTCCACCTGATGCACCTAGACAAGCTGAGTCTCATATTGGTGGTCTACCTGATGCACCTGCACATGCTGAGTCTGATATTGGTGGTGCCACAACAACAATATCAACCAGAGGCAGAGCAAGAGAAAGAGGAAAAGGTATAGGAAGAGAAAAGGGTAGGGGAAGAGGAAGGGGAACTTAGACTATGACACCAGAAACCCCTATCCAGCCAGAGACCACAACTGAGCCCTATGCCTTCCTAGGAACCCAACAAAGCCACAACAACAATTGAACATTTTACTTTTCTTTTGATTATGTTAAATATCCCAGACCTTATGTATTAGTTTGGAACCTGATCAATAGGTCCTTGTTAACTGTGAATATATAACATGTTAATTTACTCATGTTCAGGTTTCATTTAAATTTGTAGTTATGTTGAGCATTTGTGTGCATTAGGATTCTGTGTTTTCATTTAAATTTACATCTCGTGTTTTCTTTGCTTTCACTCTAAACATAAACCACATAATGAACAAATCAAATCAGTTTGAACTTGCGAAAACCATTAAATTGTTCCTTCTATAGTATTTGTTGATTACAAACCACAACAGGATAACACATACAGACTCCTTAACAAACCTACAACCAACAGAGGATAAACCCTAAACCCTACATGAAATAAAGGCTAAACCATCAACCTTAAATATTATAGGTTTTTTCTACACCGTGTTGAATACAAAGTTCATCTTTCTAAAAACCAAACCACACGTTTCAACCTTAGAATCCAGTTCTCCTCAATGCTTGGTTACTAAGTATAACATCATCATGCTCAACGTAATGGACCAAGAAGCAATGGTAACCATCAACAACATTGAAGTTTTGCTTTTCTTAGCCATAAACTAAGATTTTATTTTGGCATTCTTCATCTGAAAATCCTCACGCATCTTATCCAGATCCAACTAACAGGCACAACCCTCACTCCCATCAACGTTAGCAGTAGAAGACTACTCACAATCCTCTTTGCTCTGAGACAACACAAAAAAAAAACGTTTAAAAAAAAGCCCTGACTATGAAAACCCTTAACAAAAATGATGGTATTCTTCCACTTACCAAGAAAAATGGACACCTCCAGAAGACCCTTCCATTGTTCTTCTTCGTTTTTGAAACAAGCAACACAGGGTTCTTCCCACACCTACACTGAACATGTTGAATCTCTATGGATAAGGAAGACCCACTTGAAACGTTTGACCTTGCCATCTATTTTCACGCACATGTTGAGAGGTTGAAGACGAATGGGATTAATGTGCTCCCACCTCGTTAATTAGGGTTTCTTAATTTGGGGAAGACTATAGCTTACATGTCAACAGCCATTTGGACATACGTCCAATTAATTGATAATATCATCTTACGCGTGTCATTGATGAGGTGGCACAGACATGCCACCTCATCAGTTAACAGTCAAGACTAACATTTCCTTGATTTTATAAGCTCTAAATTTTTTAAGGGTAAAAAATTTAGGGTAAATTTTTTAGGGGCTTTTTTCTAAACCCTAGACTTTAAGAGGGCTGAAAAGGTATTTTAGCCATAATTAAACAACACTTAATGTCATACATCATATACATTTATCATTTTTGGGGAAGCTCTATAAGGGTCATGACTTAATTGAGACTTGGACATTTTCACCAATCTCACCCTAGCTTTTTTCAGCTCTTCCACGATGGTTCGTCATCAAATTTTGGAGACTTGGATTTATATACCAACCACACCTCCAACACACTCGTGTGTGTGTGAATATGGTTCATCCATGGTGGTTTGTCCTCACATTGACTACGTCGTTTGAAACAAGTGTGCGAGGGTTATAGCAGTTACTGGTACCAAGAAAAATATAAGAAACTCTTTGTGAGTGGTGGCTTGTCCTCGAAATGTGGTGTGTTCATGAATTATCCCATGTTGCCTAAGATGACATGTACTGGACAAGGTGGATCAGGCCTAACACGCATTCATGTAATTAAAAGGATATAATTAAACTTGTTTGGTTAGACATGATTGCATTGCATTCATTTAGAAATAATTGTTTTGTATGTGATTGATATTGTATGGTAAATTTTCATTGAGCTTAATTTACCATTCCTAGTATCCTTGTGTTGAAAATGAAGATGAATCTTTGTGTATATGTATAAGCCCTCACAATGATGTAAAATGTGGTGTTCTACCTATCAATCTATATATGCGGCTTATACTCTCCATTGCAATAAATGTTGTGTATGTAACTCTCCTCTGGATTTGTTGACTACTCTGTTGAGATAATGATTAAGACGTGAATGTGTGAATGCTTGATGAAGGCTTCTGTTGAAACTACAATAACCACTTATCAAATACTAACTGTAACTGTACTAATCATATCGCCTAATCTGAAAGTGTCTTTTTCTTCAATTCTTGAGTAAAACACTATTATCCATTTTACTTTTATGTATTTTAACAACATTAATATTATATTTTTTAATAAACATTTTCAATGATTCAAACAAAACCGGAACAAGATATAATGCTTTTATTTTTTTTTCTAAATTTTATTTATTTTATTGTATTTGAGTGGTTCAAACATAAAATAACTAAAAACAAAACCTCTAACAATTTAGTGTACATTTATCCTCAAATACTATTATTAAGTGGAGGAAATCGGGTGCTCTGAAAATTGCACTTGTCGACGACCCAAAGAGAAAGCCGTCACTATCCACAACAGACAAACCTACAGAGCAACGGAAAAGCCCGGCACAGGATTAGTCTTAACCCATATACAATAATATAAAGGAAAAAGTGTAAAGCAGCATTCATACACTGGAAAGCCATAAAGGCAAGGTTGACGTGTTCACAAATCAGGATATGAAAGAATTGGTATCTCTAGATTCTCTACTCTATTTTGGTTAACCAAAACTTGAAAGTGATATTATTTAGAGCAAACCATTATTTTAGTTGTTGAGATTGAATGAACCAAACAATTTGGTATATATAAGATTTTAAATCATTAATCTGACTTTGTAACGATGTTCATTTTAGTCTTTCTAGGGTGCGGAATAACAATAAAAAAAATATCAAAATGACAATAAAAAAGTATCAAATACAAAAGGACTAAGCAAACGTTATTTTACAGAAGTCAGGAACTAATGAATAGTTTTTTAAAATTTCAGGAATTGAATTACTTGAGCCATATAACCTTTGGGATTAAAATTGAGAGCATACTTAAAATATTTGAGAAAGAAGACGGACAATAAAGAAAAGTTTATACATACAGGTAAACCATAAAGGGAAACGGTTGAAGCCTTGCCGCTGAGAGTTCCAAAAAGCATTTTGTACATGCCAGCTGCTGCAGCATCTCCTAGTCTTTGAACTAAGACATCAATGCATACCTGCGTGACAAAAATTTGGCCATTGAATTGCTGGTTCGTTTTATGTACTAGTAAATATCCAAGAAATATTCTGCACAACAATGTTATTGCATTGAAGCCATTGGATGACGATAAATTGGAAAAGTGGCACATGGCTCTGTCTATTGGCTTCTTCTACAAGGCCAAGACACTACTCACAATGACTAGAGTGTTTCACCATCAGGACACAAAGGAAGAAGAAAGGAAACAGAAGATGATCCATACTTTCGCTTTATACTTCTCATCCTCTGAAACAACAGTGAATAAAAGTTCTCTTCCAGGCCTTGTCACAACATATGTTGTTACCTGCAACGTTGTCAAACATGAACATGAATAAGCAGAAATTTGATAATAGTAAATTTAATCAACATCATACTATTTTATAACACACGAGTAGCATGTCAGAGATAAACTCCTGAAAAAAAAAGATGAATGATGTAAGCAAATTGTTGAGAGAAAAGAGAAGCATATGCTAGGGATACAGATTTGTCAGTGTTTCAACTACTCAATATAATTGCTCGAATAATTTTAGGAATAGACTCCTAAACAATTGTTATATTTAAGCGATACATAATACTTGGGGTGTTTCCGACGGATTGATAAAAAACGATGCATTAATAGTAATACATTTATGATTCATGCAAAATGCATTGAAAAAATCCAACCCATCCATTTAAAATTCTGCCATAATGACTTAAGTACAGAAGGAGAACTCAACCCACAAAAAGGCTATTCCATTAGAATTAAGAGGAAGGACTTACTTGAAATTAATAAATAATTGTATTATATTGATTTACAAGAATGCACATCATTATATAGATGAGATACAAAAGATATGACTCCTAAAGATAAGCTAAAGACTAAAGATAAGATTACAACAAATAAGGAAACTAATCTCCTACATATTAAAGATAAAACAGAAATCATTATTTATGATCTATAATATCATTAATTTAACACTATTTATAATCTATGATATCATTATCTCAACTCCCCCTTCAGGATGGAGCATATATGTCATGCATCTAGCTTGCTATAAATATACTATATTCTAGGCCCACGTAAGGATTTAGTAAAAATATCAACAAGTTGATCATTGGGAGCAAACTGATGAAATCTTAATAACACTAGAAAAAATCTTCTCAAATAAGATGATTGTCCACTTTAATATGCTTGGTTTTTCTTTTTATGAAAAACTGGGTTGGAGGCTGGATACAATGCAGATTGATTGTTACATAATAATCCCATAGGACCAACTGAACAAAACTATAACTCCTTAATTAATTAGTTTACCCATAAAAGTTCACGTGTAATATAGGCCATAGCTCGATACTCAACCTCTGTACTTGAGGTGGCAATAACATTCTGCCTGTTACTTTCCATGAAACAAGATCTCCTCCTAAAACAAAAAAAAACACAATAGCTTGTGGTGGAATGCCTTTCATTCACATCACCTGCCCAATCTACATCGGAGTAACTAAGAATATCAGTATGACCTTTGTTTGTATAAAGAAGACCTCTCCCTAGACACCCTTTAAGTACCTAAGGATTCAAATAACTGCATTCCAGTGACTCTCACAATGAGAATTGAGGAATTGACTCATAACACTCTTGGTCATCACTTGTGATAAAAATATCATCAAAATACACAAGAAGATAAATGTATTTATCCAGTGACGATCGTCGAAAGAAAACTGAGTGGTCAACTTCACAATGGGTCATCCCAAACTATTGAACAACACCATGCACGAGGTGATTGCTTAAGACCATAAAGAGATTTCTGTAATTTGCACACAGGATCTAATCCCTCCTTGGAAATAAACCCAAAAGGTTACTGCATATAAATCTCTTTCTTGAGATCACCGTGAAGAAAAACATTCTTTATATCCAACTAATACAAAGGCCAATGCTTCAATGCAGCCATAGATAGAAAGATCCATATCGACGCCATCTTTGCTAAGGGAGAAAAAGTGTCACTATAGTCCAACCCATATACTTGTGTGTACCCTTTTGCCACAAGCCAAGCTTTCAAACGATCCACCTACTTTAACGTTATAGACCTACCTGTACCCAACAACAGATCATCCTTAGTAACATGATCTTGGAGGCCTTGACCAAGAAACCACACTTCAACCGCAACTGAAACAACGCATGTGAGAGCGCGTGGGAGACTTTCCAGCGGTGGCACTCCGGGGTTAGGCCAATCGGCAACCTAAACCCTAAACCCTGAACAAAGGCTTAACAACTACGACCGAAAAACCTTGCTCTAGATACCAACTTGAAATTAATGAATAATTATATTGTATTGATTTACAAGAGTGTACATCATTATATAAATGAGATAGAAAAGATATGACTCCTAAAGATAAGCTAAATATTAGAGATAAAATTAAAACAAATAAGGAAACTAATCTCTTAAAGATTAAAGATAAAATAGAAATTGTTAAAGGTTCCATCCCAAAACCAATTGGCAATGGTTGGAGTTGCCCAACAAGTATTTAAACAATGTGAAATATTATAAGGCAGACGATGTGAGACTTCCAACACACCCCCTCCAACGAAGCCTGCCGGACTAGGAAAAGGGTAACTCTTGACCCATAACGAAAGGGCAACTCTTGGCCCATAAGAACCGGAAAGAATGCTCTGGCTCTGATACCATGTTAAAGGTTCCATCCCAAAACCAATTGGCAATGGTTGGAGTTGCCTAACAAGTATTTAAACCATGTGAAATATTATGAGGCAGGCGATGTGGGACTTCCAACAGAAATCATTATCTATAATCTATAATATCATTATCTCAACACTATCTATAACTTATGATATCATTATCTCAACAGACCTAAAGGCTTAAGTATCATATTGATCTTTGGATTCTGGTCATGTAAGACTCATAATATTGCCATCCCCTTAAGAGCCCAACCAAAAGGTACCCTTACCAAAAGATACCCTTTTCCCCTTTGGCAGTTCCACCAACCTACAGATAGCCCTTTCTGTATCCCCAATCTCGATGAGAGAACAGATATTATGATTCAAGTACAAGAGGAAAGCTCAGCCAAAAAACTAATATATTAGAGGGAGTCTCAAAGCTTAAGTTCCATATTGAGTTTAGAAGTCTACTAAATATGGGATTCATAACTTGTGTTATATTTTAAAAATTTATTTTTGATAATTGTAGTATTATTTTCAGTAGATCATTCAGTAATAGAAAAGTAACGAGAAAAAGGAAAAATGAAAACTCAGTAACAATAAAAAGAAAAACTGTTTGATTCATTCCTCAATCTAATGGATTGGGAAAAATAAGTGGAGGGATCATCAATCATCCATTAATTACAATAACCTAATCTATTCAATCCATTTACTTTTATTTTCAATTTTTGGATAAATTGAGTTGGATTTAAGTCTAATGAATACATGTTTCAAACACTTCCTTTTAAGTTGTGCATATAAATCATATGCACTAAACTTCTTGTAAGAAAACTTATTCATGCTATTTTCAGATTCAGTGAAAACAAGTCAGCAGATCATTTGAATAGATAAAATTAGTGGGGCATGTCCTGGATAGGATCTTGCTTAGAGTAACAATCTACCTCAATGTATATGTTCCATTCATAGCAGATATGATTGTAGGAATTACGCAATGCAGCTTTATTATCATCTCCTTGATTGACAATCGTGCACTACAAACAGTTTCAACTACTCCACTAAACATTTTATATCATACAATGAACATAGACATGTACGTAATAACACATTTCTAATAAGATAGATAAATTGTTGATTGTTGAATTCTATTAAAGAAAGAACAAATATCTGTTAAGTCATAGAAGGTAACCTTTCTCACTGTCTCACAAATAGCAACAACCACCCAATCAGGCCAAACAGCTAGAGCGACTAAACTTAAGAGGCCAACAAAAGGAGCTGAGCAAATAGCTGTGGTCACACCAGCAACAATAAGAATGCGTCCCTGTACTAGATATAGAAAACATATACATTGTTTACATTAGTAATACGCATTAATAATGCTAACACCAAAGAATAAAAGCTACCAAACTTCAGAAGATTCAAGACAGCAGTCAGATCATGTTACTGCTCTTGTTACCTCCACCTTCCTTGTCAGGTTGTCCCTCTTGTTAGGTTGGGGTGCGTCGTCATGCAAGATCCCTACTTTATTACCTCACTATCACTAGTTCAAATTTTTAAGTGTGTCAGAGGGGCTTTGCCTTGAAAACAGTTGGTAAATGATGATAGGGATTAAAAGAAAGTTTACCAAGCTTCCTAGCTTTTAAATTTAGATTTTAGGTCTAATTCAATCCTAAAAAGTAGCTCATAAGATAAAGATTACCCCCATTTTATATATTATTAATTGATCATATCTCTAATCAATTTGAGACTCTAAACACTAGTGATAGAAGGTTGACCTATATGATCATCAAAAGAAAAGGTTGACCTCTATGTATAGTGTTCTTATAGGAGGGAATCTTGTCCCATGGATAAGTATAAGGCAGAACATAGTTGTTAGATCAAGTGCTAAACCGAAATATGGAGCTATAGCTCTATGAATAAACTCCCAAGGTTAAAACAATTTCTTCACGAATGACTCTGACAGGTGAAATCACGTCATTTCACCATTTAAAAGATAACCCTACCTCTTTTGTGAACTCTCATATCCCCCTTTACCAAGTCTCTGAGTACTGAGAATTACTTGTAAAAAGCTGGGTGCTTTTGATATATTTATATAAACTACCTTATTGCTGAGGCAGAGTGTTGATAGCATCAATTGATTAAAGTTGTTACTTCAATTAATTTAGCAATAAAAAAACCCGTATGATGCTAGGAGATATTCTCCTACAATTCACTGTTCTTGTAAATAAGTTGTAAGTATGCCTTAAAGAATGTATAGACAGAAGTATCTGAGAAGAGCTTACCGTTAAGGAAAGTTGTCCAACAAGAATAAAGACAGCAATAAAGCTATTTATCTGAGCAAACAACTTTCTTCTGCCAAGAGAGCTAGTAACTGTAGTGGCAATCACACTCACTTTCTGCAATAGAGACTGTGAAACTTCAGCAGAAATATGACGTATGGATGTTCACAAAAGCTAACTTAAATAATGTAGCAAGAAAGACCAATTTGGAGAAATACCACTCAAAACATAAAATGTTTCTCTTTAAAAAGTGTATTAATCGAATTATTTATATCGGTTGCACATCTGTCAAGAGAGAACAAGACGAGACACTGAATGAATTTTGTGTTTGAATACACAACAGAGCTATGAATTTATAATAACAATACAATAAATACAAAATTCATCATAATCAATCACAATCAATCCTAATTACAAATATATACATGTTTATTATATTTACTCTTAAATTTAGATATTGGGCCTAACTTAATCCTAAAAGCTAGCTCATAAGATGAGGATTACCCTCCACCTTATATACTTTTAGTTAACTATATATCTAATTAATGTGGGACTTTCAACACATCCCCTCACACTCAAGAATAGAGCGTGGATAATATGGGTGGCCCAATAACGGATCTAGAATACACTCTGACACCATCTTAAATTTGGGTATTGGGCCTAACTCAATCATAAAAGCTAGCTCATAGGATGAAGATTACCTTCCACCTTATATACGGTTAGTTGGTCATATCTCTAATCAATGTGGGACTTTCAACATTTACAATATTCTAACAATATTAATTATAGCTTGCTTGCAATGAATCAAATAAGTAATCGAAGGGGCTAATTATAAGCTGTTTTGAAGCCTAATAACTAGCTTAGTAGCAGTTTCCCAAGTGCCTTTAACACTCTTCAAGTTGAATACTACTAAGTGATTAGCGTCTTACAAAGTCTTAGTTTAGATATTGTAGCTAACTCAATCCTACAAAACTAACTCAGATTGGAGATTACCCTCACTGTCAATGTGGAAATTTAACATGCACTTCTCATACCCAGGTCCGGACATCTGAAGCATGAAATTTGTGGAATTGGACATATGCAAGTGGCCCACTAGTGGATCCAAGATAGATTCCAATACTTACTTAAATTTAAATATGGACCTCACTTAGTACTAAAAGTTAATCCATAGGATAAAAATTGTCCCAATCTTATATACCATTAATTAGTCATATATCTAATCACTGTGAAACTTTACCACAAAGAAACCATGCCAACAAGAGAGCACATATGAATTTTGTGTGTTAGGGATCATAGCGGAGCTATTGTATTTATAGGAAATTGTACATAATTATAGATAAGATAATACAAATATCTAAGAAATATTTGAGTCTGCCAAGGTCCTTGTCTGAAAGTGTTTAAAGAGATGTTACATTACCTGCGTAATGCCAAGATGATCATTGCCGGTAATAACAATGTCATCCACATAAACGACTAAGTAAATACAACCGGCAACTGAATGACGATAAAAAACAGAGTGATTGGCCTCACTCCGAATCATGTCAACCTCCAGAATCACAGTACTAAATCTGCCAAACCATGCCCTGGGAGACTACTTGAGGCCATATAGACATTTCCGTAGTCGACAAACAAGTCCAGAAGACTCCCCCTTAGCAACAAAACAGGGAGGTTGCTCCATGTAAACCTCTTCAAGCAAGTCACCATGAAGGAAAACATTTTTGATGTCCAACTGGTATAGAGGTCAGTGGCAAATGGCCGCAATGGAAAGAAAGAGGCGCACTGAGGGGATTTTGGCAACAGGGGAGAAGGTGTCTCCGTAATCCAAGCCAAAAATTTGAGTATGACCTTTGGCGACAAGACGGGCTTTGAGCCGATCAATTGTTCCGTCGGGGCCAACCTTCATCGTGTACACCCATCGACAACTAACAGCAGATTTCCCTGGTAGGGGAACGAAATCCCAAGTTCCACCGCTCTGCAAAGCACACATTTCATCCATCATAGCTTGTTTCGATCCTAGATAAATAAAGGCATCTTCTGCATCCTTAGGAATAGAAACAGAGGACAAAGAAAGACAAGAGTAATATGATAACGATATGCGATGATAACTCAAAGCAGTATAGTGAGGAGAAGGATTACGAGTAGAACCGGAGAAGAGGTCGGATAAGTGAGCCCAGGATGTGAGTCTACAATTAGGTCGATTGCAGGTTGCGGTAGTAAAGGAAGAGGATGTCGTTGATAAACCTATAAATGAGGAGGAGGAGGAGGAGGAGGAAGGGGGTCTGGAGAGGAAAGAGACTCCTCGGGAGGAGAAAAAAGGACTGTAGCTGTAGTCACACGAAGAGGAGGCTTTGGTGGAGGCATTCCAAACTCGAAGAAAAAAAACATCTTCAAAGAAGGTAACATCGGTAAAGATAAAATACCCGCAAAGAGTAGGAGAGTAACACTTGTATCCTTTCTGGGTGCGGGAATACCTAACAAAAATACGTTTATAAGATTGAGTAGATAATTTATCGATCCTAGGACCAAGGACATGAGAGAAACAAATGGAACCAAAGACTCGAGGAGGTAAAGAATGAAGTGGACAATGGGGATATAAAACTTGATGAGGAATTTTACCTTTAGGAATAGAGGAAGGCATACGGTTGATGAGATAACACGCAATAAGAACTGCATCACCCCAAAACTAAAGAAGGACGTGAGAATGGAGAAGAAGAGTCCAAGTTATATTTAGAAGATGACTATTTTTACGCTCAGCAACCCCATTTTGTTATGGGGTATAAGGACAAGAAGTTTGAAATTGGTTAGATAGATATTCACGTGCATTATCACTTTGTAAAGTACAAATGGAAATCCCAAATTGAGTTCTTATTTCATGAAAAAGAGACTGAAAAATAGAAAATAACTCAGAATGATCTTTCATCAAATATATCCAAGTGCATCAAGAAAAATCATCTATGAAGGTAACAAAATACCTAGAACCTAAGGAAGACGAAGTACGACTGGGACCCCAAACATCCGCATGAACCAAAGCAAAAGGGGGTGAAGCCTGATTATTAATGCGATTAGGAAAAGGGGTACGAGTATGCTTACCTAACTGACATGACTTACATGACAAAGACTCTAATTTAGAAAAAATAAGAACTAATTTCCTTAATGCTTCCAGACTTGGATGTCCTAACTGAGCATGAATTAGAAGAGGGGATACTGATGCTGAACCAACAAGAGATGGCCTTTGAAGTTGACAGAGAATGTGAGACTCATATCTGAAGCCAATCATCTTCCCCGTTTTCCGATCCTGCAAAGAAACAAAATCTTTAGTAAAAGAGATGACACAATCAAGAGTACGAGTAAGTTGACTAATGGATAACAAATTAAAGGGGGCACCAGGAACAAATAACACATTATCAATCGAAAGAGAAGGAAGAGGATGGACAGTACCAATACCTCAGGACTGTGTTTGGGAAGACCATGGTAACAAAAGGTAAGTAACCAGTGGTAGAGATAGAAGAAGAAAGAGATTTATTACCAGTAATATGGTTGGTGGTCCCTGAATCAAGGACCCAAAGAATGGGAGATGCCAACGAAAAAATTACCAGTGTGTACAACAGCAGCGGAACCGGAGGCTTGATGCTCTTCACACCACTTCAGAAAGTCATTGTAGGAGGGCGATGGAAACGAATCTGGTAGCAATGGCGGAGCGGAAGATAGTATAGAAGTTATGGGTGTGCTGGCGGAGATAGGCGGCGCGTGGGTTCACGTGCAAGGGATGGCGGTGGTGCATGAGAGCACGTGGAAGCTCCGCTGGAGGCGCAGCCGGCGGGGATGGGCCGGTCTTAAAGAGAATAAGCCGTCTGTGAGGTCGCTGGTTGGAAAAGGTCGGCGGAAGAGGTGGCGACAGCAGGCAGAGAAGGAAAAAAAACGAGCTACCAAAGGGAAAAACTAGTCGGAGAAAGAAACACGACCAAAAAATATATAGGAGATCGAAAACCCTGAATCAAGGACCCAAGGACCCAAAGAATGGGAGATGCCAACGAAAGAATTACCAGTGTGTGCAACAGCAGTGGAACCGGAGGCTTGATGTTCTTGACACCACTTCAGGAAGTCATTGTAGGAGGGCGATAGAGAAGAATCTGGTAGCAACGGCGGAGCGGAAGATAGTGCAGAAGTCATGAGTGTGCTAGTGCAGATAGGCGGTGCGTGGGTTCACGTGCAAGGGATAGGGGTGGTGCGTGAGGGCACGTGGAAGCTCCACTGGAGGCGTCGCCGGCAGGGATAGGCCGGTCTTAGAGAGAGTAAGCCGCCAGTGGGGTCGCTGGTTGGAAAAGGTCGGTGGAAAAGGTGGCGACAGCGGGCAGAGAAGAGGAAAAAAACGAGCTACCAGAGGGAAAAACTGGTCGGAGAGAGAAACACGACCAAAAAATATATGGGAGATCGAAAACCTGAAGGAGAAACACAAGTTTTGGGAAAAAAATTCACCGGTGAGCAATGGGCCCACTAGGTAAACACGAATTAGAATTGCCTCTCGTTAGGCTCTGATACCATGTTGAGAGAGTGAGAAAACAAGAGAGCACATATGAATTCCGTGTGTTTTGGATCACAGCGTAGCTATTGTATTTATAGGAGATTGTACATGATTACAGATTAGATAATACAAATATCTAACAAGATAAAAAACAAACTAATCTAATCTAATTAATTAGAGATAACTCTATCTTTAATTTTAACAGTTGCAAAGATAAGCTACAACAGTTCTATGGATGAACGGCAAACTAGAGTGGTTAAACCAACCACAATGGGCTGGATTAAAGTAAACTAGAAAAGAACGAGAAATAGTGGCTTTCTAAGTTGGTGCCAAAAAAGTAACATTACATACAATATTACACCTGGAAGTATATTCTTGAACAATGCATGGTGCTGCAACGGAGGTGATAAGGATCAAAGGGGAAGAAAGAAACCATAGAGTATGTTAAACTTAAAATATAATTATCTCTAATTAATTAGATTAGATTAGTTTATATTTGTATTATCTTATCTATAATCATGTAAAATCTCCTATAAATACAATAGCTACGTTGGTGTTCAAAACACACGGAATTCACATACTCTCGCTTTCCCTCATTTAACATGGTATCCAGAGCCTAACGAGAGTTCCCTCCTATTCCGTGATTTTCCGGTGAGCCACTGCTCACTATGCAAACTTTCCCCTATCCCACCTCGTTTTTTGCGCCGACCACCCCAGTTCCGCCACCTCCGGTGACCGTTTCCCCCGGCGACCTTGCGACTGGACTCCCCTTGCCCAAATCGGCCTCTTCTTCCCCGATCTTGAGATACCCATGGCTGCCCCCGGTAATACCAAGTCTGATACACTGATTTCGGGCACTTCACTCACTGCCACCCTCTCTTCTAAGTTGTTGAATGACAACAAACAACTACTCTTATTGGGCCTCCGATTCTACTGCTGTTGTTGCACACACTGGTAATTTTTTCGTTGGCACCTCCCATTCTTTGGGTCCTTGGGTCCTTAATTCAGTGGCCACCGACCATATTACTGGTAATAAATCTCTTTTTTCTTCTATATCTACCACTAGTTACTTACCTTCTGTTACTATGGCCAATAGTTCCCAAACACAATCTCAGGGTATTGATATTGTCCATCCCCTCCCTTCTCTTTTAGTTGATAATGTGTTATTTGTTTTTGATGCCCCCTTTAATTTGTTATCCATTAGCCAACTTACTCGTACTCTTGATTGCGTCATCTCTTTTACTAAAGATTCAGTTTCTCTGCAGGATTGGAAAACGGGGAAGATGATTGGCTTCAGATGTGAGTCTCACGGCCTCTATCAACTTAATAGGCCATCCCTTGTTGGCTCAGCTTCCGCGTCTCCTCTTCTTATTCATGCTCAGTTAGGACATCCAGGTCTAGATGCATTTAAGAAATTAGTTCCTAGTTTTTCTAATTTAGAATCTTTGTCATGTGAGTCTTGTCAATTAGGTAAGCATACTCGTAATGTTTTTCCTAATCGCATTAATACCCGGGCCTCGTCCCCTTTTGCTTTGGTTCATTCGGACGTTTACGGTCCCAGTTGTATTATGTCTTCTTTAGGTTCTAGGTACTTTGTCACTTTTATCGATGATTTTTTCCGTTGTACTTGGATATATTTGATGAAAGATCGTTCTGAGTTATTTTCTATTTCTCAGTCCTTTTTTAATGAAATAAGAACTCAATTTGGGATTTCCATTCGTACCTTACAAAGTGATAATGCACGTACGTGAATATTTGTCTAACCAATTTCAGATTTTTATGGCATCTCACGGTCTGTTACATCAAACCTCTTGCCCTCATACCCCCAACAGAATGGGGTTGCTGAGCGCAAAAATAGACATCTTCTAGATACCACTCGGACTCTCCTTCTTCACTCAAATGTTCCTCTCCAATTTTAGGGAGATGTCGTCCTTACTGCATGCTATCTCATCAACCGTATGCCTTCCTCTATTCTTAAATAAAATTCTTTATTAGGTTTTATATCCACATCTTCCTCTTCATTTTTTACCTCCTCGAGTCTTTGGTTCTACATGTTTCTCTCATGTCCTTAGTCCTGGGATCGATAAATTATCTGCTAGATCTCATAAATGTGTTTTTGTTGGGTATCCTCGCACCCAGAAAGGATACAAGTGCTATTTTCCTACTCTTTATAGGTATTTTATCTCTGCAGATGTCACATTCTTTGAAGATGTTCCTCTCTTTGAGTCTGAGCTACTTCCACCCGAGCCTCCTCTTCCTGCGACTACACCTACAGTCCTTTTTTCTCCTGCTGAGGAGTCTCCTTCCTCTCCAGATCCCCTTACTTCTCCTCCTTTGCAGGTTTATCAACATCGTCCTCGTCCTTTACTGCTGCAACCTGCAACCGACCCGATTGTAAACTCACATACCGGGCTCACTCATCCGACCTCTTCTCCGGTCCTGCCTCCTGAGTCAGATCTTCCTGTCGCCCTTCGCAAAGGTATCTGTTCTACTCGTAATCCTTCTCCTCACTATACCGCTGAGTTATCATCGCATACCTCCATCATATTACTCTTGTCTTTCTTCTTTGTCCTCTGTTTCTATTCCTAAGAATGCAGGAGATGCCTTACACATCCATGATGGAAACAAGCTATGATGGATGAAATGTGTGCTTTACAAAGCAGTGAAACTTGGGATCTTGTTCCTCTACCACCAAGGAAGTCCGTTGTTGGTTGTCGATGGGTGTACACAGTGAAGGTTGGCTCAGACGGAACAATTGACCGCCTCAAAGCCCAACTTGTGGCCAAAGGTTATACTCAGATCTACAGCTTGGATTATGGAGATACCTTCTCCCCTGTTGCCAAAATGCCCTCAGTGCGCCTCTTCCTCTCCATTGCCGTCATTCGCCACTGGCCTCTATACCAGTTGGACATAAAAATGCTTTCCTTCATGGTGATCTACTTGAAAAGGTTTACATGGAGCAACCTCCTTGTTTTGTTGCTCAGGGGGAGTCTTCTAGACTTGTTTGTCGCCTGCGAAAATCTTTATATGGCCTTAAGCAATCTCCTAGGGCATGGTTTGACAGATTTAGTACTGTGATTCAGGAGTTTGGCATGATCCGAAGTGAGGCCGATCACTCTGTCTTCTACCGTCACTCAGTAGTTGGTTGTATTTATTTGGTGGTTTATGTGGATAACATTGTTATTACTGGCAGTGATCATCTTGGCATTACACAGGTAAAGCAACATCTCTTCAAGCACTTTCAGACAAAGGACCTTGGCAGACTCAAATATTTCTTGGGTATAGCGCAATCCAAAAATGGAATCGTCATATCCCAAAGAAATTATGCAATGGATATTTTGGAAGAAACAACGATGTTAAACTCCAAGTCAGTCGACACTCCCATGGATCCCAATGTCAAGCTTCTACCAAATCAGGGGGAGTCTCTTCCGGATCCTGAGAGATACAGACGTTTAGTTGGCAAGTTGAACTACCTAAATGTCACTCGCCTAGATATCTCATTTGCAGTTAGTGTGGTAAATCAGTTCCTAAATTCTCCTTGTAAAGAACATTGGGATGCAATGACCTGCATTGTTCGATATATCAAGAAAGATCCTGGAAAGGGCCTGTTATATGAAGATAGAGGACATACTCGAGTTGTGGGATACTCTGATGCTGATTGGGCAGGCTCTCTCATTGATAGAAGGTCCACTTCCGGATATTGTATCTTTATCAGAGGTAATCTTGTCTCTTGGAATAGCAAGAAGCAGAATGTTGTAGCCAGGTTTAGTGCGGAGGTAGAGTACCGTACTAGGGCTATAGCCAGTCAGAAGCTCATATGGCTCAAACAATTGCTTCAGGAACTTAAGTTTGGAGAGGTTGCACAGATGTCACTTATATGTGATAATCAAACTGCCATGCATATCGCCTCAAATCCGGTTTTCCATGAGAGGACGAAGCATATCGAAGTTGACTGTCACTTTATCAGTGTAAAAGTAATGCCCGGTGAAATATCTTTTACAAAATCTCTAAGGGGTCCTCGAATTGATTACATATGTAACAAGCTTGGTGCATATGATCTATATGCTCTAGCTTGAGAGGGAGTGTTAAACTTAAAGATAGAATTATCTCTAATTAATTAGATTAGATAGAGTTATCTCTAATTAATTAGATTAGATTAGATTAGTTTATATTTATATTATCTTATCTATAATCATGTAAAATCTCCTATAAATACAATAGCTCCGTTGGTGTTCAAAACACACAGAATTCACATACTCTCGCTTTCCCTCATTTAACAGAGTGCAACAGCCATTCTTGGACAGTATTCTTGAACAATGGATATGGACCTCACTTGGTATTAAAAGCTAATCCATAGAATAAATTTTACTCACCTTATATACTATTAATTAGTCATATCTCTAGTCAGTGTGGAACTTTACCACAAAAACCAAGCCAAATAGTTGCAAAGATAAGCTACAAAACAATTACATGGATGAACAGCTAACTAGAGTGGTGAAACCAATCACAATCGGCTGAATTAAAGTAAACTAGAAAAGAACACATAACAGTGGCTTTCTAAGTTGGTGCCAAAAAAGTAGCACTGCATATAGTATTAGACCGAGAAGTACAGGACAGTATTCTTGAACAATGCATGGTGCTGCGATGGAGGTGATAAGGATCAAAAGGGAAGAAAGAAACCTTAGAGTACTCCAATAGGTAGAGTACTCTGATTCAACACTTACTCTCTCAACAAAATTATTACTCCCTCTGGTCCTTTTTATAAAGATAGTTACAATTTCTATGAAGCATTTATTGCTGTTTCTTTATCTATCCTTATTTAATTACAAGAAGTAATAGATTGTTTGAGATGGTGGTGGCCACTTAAACCATCCAATCAAAAAAGGAGAGATATTAATATCTTTATCATTACCAAATCCATTAATTAAGCTCATAGGGATAAACTTGAAATTTCATGTTATCTTTTAAGAAGCCAATAAACTTACTACTAATTAAACATTTTTATCAAGCTTGATGATTTGGTTAATTTGATCTTAAGGATTGGAGGGAGTATTAATCAAAACTAACAAGCCAAAACCACATAAGATTTACAAAGAGAATCTACATATAGACTAATAAAAATAAAGTCAACGTTCCTAAACATAAAATAAAGGTGACCAGATCCAAACTAAATCTAAGAGATAACACAAACTACTTAACCATCCTAATTAAAATAAAATCTAATTATATGAGTAAACAATCAAATTGGTCCTCCAAAGACAAGGTAGTCACCAACTAGGTCCCTCAAATATAATAGTTATCAAATAAATCTTTCAAAGATTGATTTGACTATCATATTGATCAAAGTGACCCTTTCTTAATAATTGAAGTGGTAAAAAACATTAAGAAAAAGTCTAGTAACCAATATACATTGTTGGCAGAAACACGTCTCGAGATGTTGAAACGGACGAGTCTACACACCGGGGAGCACCTCGTGAGTCACGTTCTAAGCAAAAACATCTGTTGGTAGAGACAGAAATGACATAAGCCGCGGCGTAAGGACGCCGTCGTCTCCTCTGCTCTTGAAGCAACCAAAAAAGAAAAAGAACCAGGTCGAGTGTGCAATCTGGTTCCAAATTTTTACCTGCTTATTTCAGTCTTTGGTCTTACTCTCTCCATCTCCTGTTCTTTTTCTCTCAAGCTATCTCTCCCGTTCTTTCTTTCTCTTGGTCGAGCTGTTTTTCTCTCGCAACCAACAACTCACACATACTCTCTCTCTGTTCTATCTTGCTTTATTCAGGGACCCCATTCTCTGATTTTCAAAGATGTAATGGTGGTGAGGCTAGTTCCAGTGGTGGGTATTAGGTTCAGAGAATAGAGAGAAGAAGAGAGAGGGAGAAAGAAAAGAGAGAATGGGAATTTTGGAGTTTTTATTAATGCGTCATATTATGATACAAGTGAGGCTGTTTATATAAAAGTAGAACAAGGACAGCTAGCAGTAACAGATACAGCTAGCAAAGGAAACAATTACAGACAGTTGACAGTTACAGTTACACAAGTAAAATAGACAACTACAAGGACTAAAAGTCTAATCCCTTCTACACTCCCCCGCAAGCTCAAGTAGGGAAGCAACTAGAGGAGTCTCCCACTCTCAGCTTGGATCTGAATTCTTGAAATCTGGAAGGGGAGAGAGCCTTGGTAAGAGCATCAGCTAGCTGATCCTGAGGGGGAATATAAGTGACCTGCAGCTGTTGCTTAAGAACTCTTTCACGAACAAAATAGAGATCCAGTTCCAAGTGTTTAGTGTGAAAGTGCAGTATAGGATTGTGAGCAAGAGCTACAGTGCTTTGATTGTCACACAGAATAAGTGGAGTAGAGAATGGAACAGCTAATTCAGACAATAATGACTGAATCCAAATGATTTCTTGACTTGCTAGAGCCATGCTTCGGTATTCTGCTTCAGCAGTGGATCTAGCAACCACTGATTGTTTCTTGGACCACCAAGAAACCAGATTAGGGCCTAAGAAAATACAAGAGGCAGAAGTAGATCTCCTATCATCAAGATCAGCAGCCCAATCAGAGTCACAGTAGACCCGAATGGTATAAGATGAAGGCTGAGGTGCAGGAAGGAAGTGAAGACCAAGACCCATAATGCCTTTGAGATATCGTAGGATTCTTTTAACTGCAATCCAGTGTGATTCACAAGGAGCTGCCATGAATTGGCAGACCTTATTAACAGAGAAACTCAGATAAGGTCTAGTAATTGTCAAGTATTGCAATGCTCCAACCACTGATCTGTAAAGGGAAGGATCAGAAAACGCAGATGAATCAGATCTGGAAAGTTTACTACCACCAACCATTGGTGAGGTAATGGAATTAGCTTCAATCATATCTGTTCTGGTGAGTAAGTCCCTGATATACTTGGACCCATGATCTCCCTCCCCCCCCCCCCCCCCTTCCCCTTCCCCTTCCCTTTCCTTCTTCTTTCCTAACTATTGGGTCAATCTTATATCTCCTACAAACTCTAGATAGTTGAGCTATGAAAGCCCCTTCATTCACTAGAAAATGTCGCTAGGGAAGTGATAGAACTGGTTCAACGAAGTTAGAGAAAGGATAAGATAATCGAGTGTATTATTCACAAGAATTCCCTATGATCAATATAACCAAGGTGTATAGAGTTCACAAGGTATTCGAGAAACCCTGGACTCTCCCAAACCTACAATATTCTTGACCTTTTTCCTAACCTCCCTTCCCTCTCATTTTTCCTTTATATACCATTTTTACAAGTTGTCCCTAACTAACTAACTGAATTAGTTCCGTTGGATTCTGATCCTCTTCATCCCTCTTATATTTCCTTCAGTGTTATTAAATAGCAGTCGCGAGTTATCATAACAAGCTAAACAAACTTTATAGAAGTTATAGCGGACGCTATAATGGGGTATGACAAACACATAGCAAACATAATAAAATAAAGCCATATATATATATATATATATATATATATATCAAATTCAAAACTGATATTTTTCATATTCTATAAAAATAAGAACTGTTTTCTATATAAAAATCAAAGAAAATATAAAAAAAGACGCCAAAAATGACGTATTGCATTGCTATGTTCGCCATGGAGTGCCTCATCCACCACGACGCCATGCCCACAACCATGCCCGTTGCAGGCACTATTTGTAGAATAATTGACACCACAATTTCACCCGTTATTTTCAGTAGCGGACAGCGGTTCCAAGAAAGCCGTGCCACAACAGCACCATGGCGGCGCCATAACCGTCATTTAATACCACTGATTTCCTTACATACAATTTCTTTATTAATGGTATGATATCAGAAAGACTTTTATGAGAAGGCCATTTATGTGAGTTAGGGTATCAAACCTTGACTATTCATGAATAGCCAGAATTAAAAGTTATTTGATCCCACATGACTACTTCAAAAAATCATGTAACTTTCTAAAAAAAATCCACATGATCTTTGTATTTTAATCTTGACCATTCAGTATAAGATCCAATGATTGATGTTTATTCTTCTCTTAAAATAAAACAAAAAAAATTAAACCCAAATCATACACACAATTGCAGAAAAGGCCTTCAGCCCCTCGGCATATTTGAAATAGAAACATTCTATAACAATGAAAAACTTAAAACACTAATTAATGAGGCAATGAAAACATTCATCATGATCTTTATTTGATAATTCAGAGCACCCTAATAGTGTCTCTATGAATAGACTAAAAGCAGTATTGAATGAGGTGTCCAAGACAAGGTTGACTAAAAAATAAAAGCAAGGGGAGATATTAATTGATGACATAATAAAGGCAGGATTGGACTGCAAAATTGAACAGATGGGCCGGTTCTTAAATTTGGCCTTCACCTTGCCAAGTCTTTCAGAGAATTTGAGGAAGAGTAAATGCAGCAATAGATTTTCATTAGCAAGAGTTTTATATCAATATACAATTTCCTACAATCATTTGAGTAAATTAGAAACATTGACATAGAAAAGCAAAGATTGTATCATAGGTCTGAAGATAACCTAACCTGAAAATAGAAGAAAGAAGAGATAACTGCACTCAGCCAGATGAACAATGATACATGTAACAGGTAGGTTGATGACAATATAAGCCAGACTCCTTCAAATATGGGCCAAATTTGAAGTTTCGCTAAAGAAGTGGATTGCTTTGGAGAACTTCTTACAGTATGTTCACTCTTCTCAATCTCATCAGGTTCCTTTTCATGGCTGGAATTGGATTTTCTAAATTCAAAATAAAAAAAATAATAATCATTACTGTATTCCTTGTGTTGCCATGCACCTTAGATTTTCTGAAAAGCTACCCGTTTGATTCAAACAATAAATAAGGCGCTTGCTCATTCAAACAAATCATTATTCTTTTTGTTGAAATAGAAATATTTAAGTTATAGGATTTTAGAAATACAGGGAGGTAAAGGAGATAATAGGATCTAAATACTCTGAAATTGATATTAACTTGATATAATGTGATGTATTACAATGGATGATAAACCATAAATTGCTAACTCTTACTAATTTTTATTTGTTATAAAAGAAAACTTTATTGAGAAAGAGTAGAAATACAAATGGATGAAGATAACATATCCTATTATCCTCTACCACTAAAAAATAATTCAAAGAGAGATAACATAAGCTAACTAAGTGCATAATGCATGTAGGACAGCATGCCAATCTTTCTACATATCTGCGGGGGAGCATTCCTTTAAAGGAGATCCTTGGCATGACTCCACCAAGAAGCTAGATGAACTACTCTGTCCCAAATAAAGTCCATAGTTCAAACTTCCCTGATGAACATTCTAGCATTCCATTCAGATTGAAAAGACCAAACAAAAAGGCCAAGACACATTATTTTCATATGAAGGATAACACAGATATAGAAGGAGCATTGTGCAAGGTAGAAAGATGAAAAAGTCTTGGATATGCATCGGAGAGAGAATTATTACCCGCAAGGGTCCTCGCAGAATTTACTAAGGGACCCATCCCCCAAGACAACAAAAAGAAGTGATTAAGATTCATAATTGTTAGAATATTGTAAATATAGCAATACATAATTAGAATTAATTAGGATTGATTGTATTATGATCTTATATTTATTACATCCTTATTATAAATATGCTACTTCGTTGTGTATTCAAAGACACAGAATTCATTCAATGCCTCTCGGTTTCTTCCTTCTCAACATGGTATCTAGAGTCTAAGAGGCAACACTTGAGATTTGAGATATGTATTTGAATAATTTTTTGTGTATGTTATTGAGCACAAAAGCAAATAAATATACAAAGGAGAGGGAGATTAAGAGATAGCATTAAAGGAAGAAGAAACTAGAAAGAACAAAAAAATATCCTAATTAAATCTTATCTAACCTACTAGGAATATGAGAAGATAGCTATCTAAATAACCCAAAAGACTTATATTTTAACACTCCCCCTCAAGCTGGAGCATACAGATCATATGCTCCAAGCTTGGAACATATACACTGAATTCTAGGTCCTCTTAAGGACTTCGTCAAAATATCTGCTGGCTGATCAATAGAATGGATGAACTTGGTGTTGATCTCCTTGGTCAGTAGCTTTTCCCGAATAAAATGGCAATCAATTTTGATATGTTTAGTTCTCTCATGAAACACTGGATTGGAAGCAATATGAAGGGCTGCTTGATTATCACAGTATAATGTCATCTATTCAACCTTGCAAAATTTCAGTTCTTGGAGAAATTGTTTAATCCACATAAGTTCACATGTAACCATAGCCATAGACCTATATTCAGCCTCGGCACTTGACCGAGCGACAACATTTTGTTTCTTGCTCTTCCAAGAGATGATATTCCCTCCAATGGAAACACAATACCCAAAGGTGTTGTTTTAATTGAGATATCTTGGTAACATCATTTCTTGTAATCACTATATCATCAACATAGACAATTAGATACACACTTTTCAAGAGATGTATAACAATAAAAACCGAATGATCTGCTTCACCTCTTTTTAGTCCAAAAAGCTGCACAATATGACTAAATTTACCAAACCAAGCCCGAGGAGATTGTTTCAGCCCATAGAGAGATCGATTTAGCTTGCACACTAAGCCATACTCCCCCTGAGCAACAAACCCAAGAGGTTGCCCCATATAAATTTCTTCCTCAAGGTCACCATGAAAAAAAGCATTTTTAATGTCAAGCTGATGAAGGGGCCAATGACGTATGGCAGCCAAAGCAAGGAACAAACGAACTGTGGTGATTTTAGCCATGGGAGTGAACGTTTCACAATAATCAAGACCATAGATCTAAGTATATCCTTTGGCAACTAACCGGGCTTTAAGGCGATCAACAGTACCATCAGGTCCAACTTTAATAGCATAGATCCACCTGCAACCAACAGTTTTCTTACCAGGAGGAAAAGGAACAAGCTCCAGAGTGCCATTGTGTAGCCTGCATTTCATCAATCATGGCTTGTCGCCATCCAGGATGATCAAGTACCTCATGAATAGTATTAGGAACAGTAAGAGGAGACACAGAGAAAACACAAGAGAGGTATGAAGGAGACAACCGATGATAACTTAAGAAATTATAAATTGGGTAAGGATTACAAGTTGAACGAGTACCTTTTCTAAGAGCAATGGGCCAGGCTGAAGTAGGGTTAGGAGAATCAATGGGAGAAGGATCCATGGTTTGAGGATTTGCTAGAGGAGGAACAGAATCACGAGAAGACGACTCAAGTAAAGTGGAACCAACTTGTTGAGTTCTACGTTGATATGTAATCAGAGGTGGAGAAGCAACTTCAACAAAATTGGGTGGATTAGATGGAATTTCACTGACACTTTGGTGGGAACCACTTATCGGGCCAAATGATGGAACAGGAAGAACATGTTGAAGGGAAGAAGAGTGATCTATGGTAGGCTGAAAAAAGGGTGTGTCCTCAAAGAAGGAGACATCAGCTGACATATAGTACCGTCTAGTACCTGGAGAATAACATTTGTAACCTTTTTGAAGACGGGAATATCCTAAGAAGACACATTTAATAGCTCTAGCAGACAGTTTGTCCAAACCTGGATTAAGATTATGAACAAAACAAGTATAGCCAAATACCTTGGGAGAGACATAAAATAGAGGATCATGAGGAAAAATAATGGAGTGAGGAATCTGATTTTCAAGAGAGGAAGAAGGCATTATGTTTATCAAGAAACAAGTTGTGAGAATTGCATCTCCCCAATGAGGAGCAGGGACATTTGTGTTTATCATTAGGGAGCATGCAATTTCAAGTAGATGACGATTCTTCCTCTCGGCTATGACATTTTGTTGAGGAGTATGAGGACATGTGGACTGGTGTAAAATACCCTGTGAAGATAAAAATGAGTACAAATCATAGGAAAAGTATTCTTTAGCATTATCACTTCGGAAAATTTTAATTGTTTTTCCAAATTGGTTCTTAATCTCATTAAAGGACATGAAGATAGATAAAAGTTCAGATCTGTCTTTCATTAAATAAACCCAAGTATATCGAGAAAATTCATCAATGAAAGTCACAAAATGTCTGAAACCAAATGATGTGACACGACTCAGACCCCAAATATCAGAATGAATGATAGAAAAAGGCGAGTTACATTTTCCCTTAGTTTGTCGAGGAAATGTTGACCTAACATGTTTTCCTAATTGACATGACTCACATTCTAAGACTTAGAGATGCTTAAGACTAGGAACCATCTTTAATTTTGCTAGACTTGGGTGACCTAGACGATCATGCAAAAGTTTTGGTGTTGACATTGCAAAACAAGACCCAGGAGGACTGGATTTTAAGTAATAAATACCTCGTGATTCACGTCCTTCTCTAATCAGACGACCCATACCATGTTCCTAAATAACAAAAGAATCATCATCAAAGGTCACAGAACAATTTAATGAGCAAGTTAACTGACTCAAGGAGATTAAATTGTAGGGACAGTGAGGAATAAACAACACAGAATTTAATTTTAAAGAGGAAGACAAAGGAACTTGACCAATTCCTTGAGATGCAACTTGAGACCCGTTTGCTACAGTAACAAAATGAGGGATTTTGGGAGAAGAGATAGATGAGAATGATGATTTGTTACCAGAAATATGATCAGAGGCACCTGGGTCATGTATCCAAGGATCACGACCCTCCGTAGATTGAGAGATACATGCTGTTGAAACACTTGGACCTGAAGGAGATTGAGCTAGGTTGCTGGATTTTTCATATTTAAGCTTCAAATATTCTTGCTACTCCTCATCAGAAAATTTGGATTCTGCTTTCTCAGATTTAGATACATGTGCCACTTTGTCAGGAAAGCCATGTAAGGAATAGCAATTCTCTTGAGTATGACCCATCCTCTTGCAATAAGTGCATTGAGGACGTCCACTCCTTCCACCACGACCTCCTTTATTGCTGCGACCCCCTCTATTACCGCGCAGGGCAGCCAAGGCTGAAACATCCATAACTTCAGCAAAGTTTTCATTTTTCAGCAAGTTAGGCACACGGAGAAACCTAGTAACAAGAGTGTCCATTGATGGGACTTGATCACCAGCAAGGATTTGACCATGCACATGATCAAAATCTGAATGCAAACTTCTCAAGATAAGGACCATGTAAAGTTTATCCAACTTTTTATTACCTTCCTCCACTGAATCTGCCATAAGGGATCGTTTCAGTTCTTCCACAGCAGCCCGAGCTTTAGCTACATGTGCAATCATATCATGGTTGGTCTGTTTCAGGGCAAATAATACATGTTCCCTCAAACAATACGTGTTCCTAACAAGATTAAATGTCAAACCTCCTATAAAAAACACCCTAACAATTTCTTGATCTAGTTGGGTTGTATCCACATCAAAAGCTTTCTCCAAAGGACCCGTACTAGATTTTCTTTTGTTAGTAAACCTAGGACTTCCTGTCCACTCCATTTGCAGTCCACCGAAAGGTAAAGGAACGTCTCTAGGGGCTGTAGTTTTTTTTACTATTCTCAACTTCTTCCAACCTTTTCATCTCACGCACATAACTGGGTTAGACCTCCTAACAAATAACAATTACTTGTGTTGAGATTTGAAACAAGTGAGCTCCTGCTCCAAAATAAGAGCCTTGTTTTTTTTTTATTATTATTACAAAAATTACACAGAAACCTGTAGGTACCCCCAATATCAACACTTCTACTCAGCTTGGTAACATACTTCCACATACTTCCACAATTCAAGTTCAACACAGCCATGTACAACAATTCAATACTAAACCTTAACATTTCATATTCAACCCTAATTAGCAATTATTAATCCTAAACCAGTAAACCTTAACATTTCAGATTCAACACAAACTTCATAAGTTTATATAGAGTTCAACTCGCCCATGTTCAACAACACGCCCTGATTAGTAATTAATAATTACCAATTAGATGAAAATACAAATTAAAGAGAGGAGAGGAGAGGAGAGCTCACAGTGAGCTGCTGAGTTTGAGAGGAGAACGAGAGTCGAGAGGTGCGTAGATGTAGATTAGTGACCCGTGAACACTGCATGCCCTATTCAACACCAACACAGCCACTGATTGGTAGAAGGAGAGAACGAAGCAAGAAGAAAGAAGTGAAGAAAGAACTTCAGAGACGAACCACAAAGCATGAAGCAGGAGGGACAAGACGAAGGGAAAAGGCCGTTGGAGGGGGAGAAGACCACCGGAGGAGTGAACGACGACAGAGAAGAGCATGATGGTTGGGAGAGGTGAGTTAAGGGAGATGAAATTTGGGCATTCATGAAAAAAAAAGGATCTTCTGTTTCTGGGTTTTCTAATGAGGGAAATGTTTAGGAAATGGGAGCCTTTGACATGGGGCCTTTTGCGAAATGTTTCCTCAACTGGCCCAAAAGATGAATTTCCAAGAAACGTTTTTCGTGGCATTTACTCACGTTTCCCCTTTGTCTATTATCAATGAGTTCTTATCAATACCAAGATGAGAAGACCTACATGTGGGATGTTGGTGGACATGAATTTGGCAATTTGGAAGACAAGGGGTATATGGAGTTTGCTACCTTATCCCTAGATGAGCTGGAATTAGAGAGTGCGCTTTTCTCCGAAGAGAACAATTTTGCTATTGTTATTTCACTTATTTGGTCTTTTTTATGGAAGTAGACAAGTATTATGGATGTTTGTTATGGTTATTTTGTCATTTTTATGCATATAGACACGAACTAATTTTATAGATATTTGTTATTATTTGTAAAATTTGAAAATTTTTGCGGCATTTCCGCGCTGTACTCGTATCTTGATTTTGAGATTGGCGTTTCCTCATCCCTGTTTCCATTTCCGTCCCAGTGCTACATAGGTCCATGCTTTATTCCTGAGCGTGAAGGTGTGTATTACTAAGTCTCATGGGCCACCCATATTTGTTCACATGTGAGGGGTGTGTTAAAAATCTCACATTGCCTAGAGATATGATCAAGTAAAAGTATACAAGGTAAGAGCATAGTAGTCAATCCCAAATAGCGGCGCGGAGCGGCCGCCCTTAAAACTGGGATAGCGGAATAGCAGAAAGCGGGATGACCGCTATTTTGAATAAACCTATATAAATATTTCCTATATTTTCTACACATATATATTCAAAAAAAAATCACACAAAAATTAAATAAAAAGAGCTGATTGGTAATATTAAAGAAACACCTACATAAAACATAAATATATCAAACCAAACACCTATATAAAACATGATGTGTAATATTAAAATTAAAGGAACATTAATAATAATAATAATAATAATAATAATAATAATAATAATAATCCTTGTATCTTATAGCCAAATAAAAAAGGTCCAGGCCCTGAAAGTCGTTTTTTTTTGGTCTTATGAAGGAGAAAGTATGGGCTGAAGAAGTTGTCTTTTGGGCCATTTCAGTGCACTTCCATTCTATTGATCCAAAAAAAAAAGGCATGGTACTCTTGTTGTGACCGTGACTGGTACCATATTTGTACCTCAGATTTAAATACTTGTATCCCACCACTAATTAAGTACCCAAAGTATAATGGGCCTTATAACTAAGAGAGGAAAAAAAACAGGCCCTAAAAATTCTAAAGCTAAACCTAAAATAAAAACAAAACACCTTCCACTTCCAAAAAAATAAATAAAACACCTTCCTCCCACTTCATGCGCCGGCCCTAGAGGAGAGAGCATAGAGAGAAGGCTTCAACATCATTTCAACAGCCCGCCGGAGAAGAAGAGAAGAAGAACTGAAGAAGAGAAAAAGAAGTGAAGAAGAAGAGAAGCAGAAACTCGTCGGAGAAGACACAGGCTCGCCGAAGAAGACAGAAGCTCGTCGGAAATGGGTGGGGCGGGCCGGAAATGGGTGGGGAATGTCGGAAATAGGGCAGGGAACGCCGGAACGTGGGTGGGTGTCGCGGAATGTGAGTAGTGAAGTGGGAAACAGCCGAACGTTTGAAGGGGAGGGAGAGTCGCGCACGATTCTGGCCGCGATGGGCCGCGACCGCTCCCCCGCGATTCTCGCCGCGAAAGCCGCGATCGAATCCTTCCCGCTATTGTTGGGCGCGTCGCGCCCTTGCTCTGCTCCGCCCCACTCCGCCGCTATAGCGGCCGCTCCGGCCGCTATTGACTACTATGGGTAAGAATAATTCTTATTTTATGAGCTAGCTTTTAGGATTGAGTTTGGCTCGATATCCAAATTTAACAGTCTTTACCCACATGAAAACACAAATCCTTAATATTTCAAGTTTCTCGGTAATCCAACTTATCTAGGATAATTTTTGTTAACTTCTACCAAACATAGGCAAGTTTTTCTTTTTAACTTTTATTCCCGGTTAAAAAAAGATATCTCCTACCAAACACTCTATTAATTAAACTTTTTTCTCTCTTTTGATATCAAAGGAATATGAGAAGTTTACTTCTCTCTCTTTATTAATATTAAGGGTAATTTTAAAAATATAACAAAAATAATTGACAAATTTAACTTAAATAACTAAATTTCTCAATTTGTGTGAAGTTGTGTAATTGGGTCATAAAGCTATTTACCACCTGTTGAAGAGAAGGAAAACGAGAGACAATTAGATGAAATTCCGTGTGTTTGAATACACATTAGAGTGGCATTTTTATAATAGCAATGTAATAAATACAGGATCAAAATACAATCATATACAATCAATCCTAATTACATATTTCTATATTTACAATATTCTAACACTCCCCCTCAAGCTGGAGCATATAAATCATATGCACCAAGCTTGTCATATATGTTTTTAATACGAGGACCCCTAAAAGACTTTGTGAGAACATCTGCCAATTGGTCATTGGAATTTACAAATTTCGTAACAATGTCCCCTGATACAATCTTCTCTCTTATGAAGTTGCAGTCAACTTCAATGTGTTTGGTCCTTTCATGGAACACCGGATTAGAAGAAATGTGCAACGCAGCTTAATTGTCACAAATGAGAGTCATAGATGTAGACCTCTTATCAATAAGAGATCCTGCCCAGTCAGCATCTGAGTATCCAGTTATTCAAGTATGATCCTTGTCTTCATACAAGAGCCCTTTACCTGGTGCCCCTTTGATATATTTTAAAATGCGGATGACTGCATCCCAATGACCTTCACAAGGGGAGTTGAGAAATTGACTTACTACACTGACTGCAAAGGAAATGTCAATACATGTGACAGTAAGGTAATTTAACTTTCTAACTAGTCTTTTATATCTCTCTGGATCTGAGAGAGGCTCCCCCTATTCTAGCATAAGCTTAGTATCAAGATCTATAGGAGTATCTACCGGTTTGGTCCCCATCAAGCCAGTCTCCTCCAAAATATCCAACGCATACTTTCTTTGAGAAATCACGACACCTGAACTAGATTGTGCCACCTCTATTCCTTAGAAGTAGCGAAACCTTCCAAGATCTTTTGTCTGGAAGTGATGATGTAAGTGTTGTTTTAAAAGAACAATGCTAGTGTGATCACTACCTGTGATGACAATGTCATCAACATACACAACCAAGTAAATACACCCAGATGTATAATGGCGATAGAAAACAGAATGATCCGCCTCACTCCGAGTCATGCCAAATTCTTTCACGACAGTACTGAATCTGCCAAACCATGCTCTTGGGGATTGTTTAAGACCATACAGGGATTCCGAAGCCGACAAACCAATCCTAAACACTCCCCCTGAGCAACAAAACCAGGTGGTTGCTCAATATATACTTCTTCTGTAAGATCACCATGGAGGAAGGCATTCTTGATATCTAACTGAAAAAGAGGCCAATGACTAATCGTAGCAATGGAGAGAAACAGGTATACAGAAGCCATCTTTAGCCACCAGGGAGAATGTATCACCATAATTAAGGCCAAAACTCTGAGTATAGCCTTTGGCTACCAAGCGAGCTTTCAGGCGATCAACAGAACCATCTGGACCAATTTTGACTGTGTAGACCCACCTACATCCGACCATTGTCCTACCAGAGGAAAGAGGAACAAGATCCCAAGTTCCACTGCTTTGTAGTGCACTCATTTCGTCAATCATGGCTTGTCGCCATCCAGGATGGGACAAAGCTTCACCTGCATTTTTAGGAATGGCAACAGAAGACAAAGAAGAGACACCAAGATAATGGGAAGGTGACAGACGATGATAAGACAAGGCAACATAATGAGGAGAAGGATTACGAGTGGAACGAATACCTTTACGGATAGCAATAGGAAAAATGCTATCGATGGGCGGAGCCGGAGGAGATGGAGGAGTTGGCTCCATAGGTGAATCAGATGGGACTTCATCAGCTGGAACCTCACGAGCAGGACGGGGCCGGCGTTGATATACCTGAAAAGGACGAGATGGATTGGTCGAGATATCGGGGACCACCAGAGACTAATATATAACCTGCATGGAAGAAACAGAAACAGGACCAGAAGAAGTAGGACTAGACACAGGGTTCTCAACAGTGGAAATTGTAAAATATGGAGTAGATTCAAAAAAGGTAATCAGCGGAAACAAAGTAACGATGAAAACTAGGAGAGTTGTAACCTTTTTGAGATCTACACACTCAGTAGCCCGTGCAGAGAGTTTATCATTGCCCGTGCCAAGGTTGTGGACAAAACAAGTAGAACCAAAAACACGAGGAGGTAAAGAATATAAAGACTGATGAGGAAACAAGATGAGTGAGGTACCTGATTATCAAGGACAGAAGAGGGCATGCGATTAATTAAATAACAAGCTGTAAGGACAGCATCCCCCCAAAACTGATGAGGAACATTACCATGTAAAAGAAGTGTACGGGTGGTTTCGATAAGATGTCGATTTTTCCTTTCGGCAATTCCATTCTGTTGAGGAGTATGAGCACAAGATGTTTGATGTAAAATCCCATGGGACGCCATAAAAGTTTGAAATGCATTGGATAAATATTCACGGGCATTACCACTACGCAAGATATGGATAGGAACACCAAACTGAGTCTTGATTTCATTGCAAAAATTTTGAAAGATTGAAAATAATTCAGAACGAGTTTTCATTAAAAACAACCAGGTACACCTAGAGTAATCATCAATAGAAGTAACAAAATACTGATAGCCCAAATTAGACATTGTTCGATACGAACCCCAAATATCAGAATGAACTAAAGGAGACACGGCTCGACCTAAGACTCGATTATTAAAAGAAGTACGACTATGTTTACCTAATTGACACGCTCACAAGATAATGTAGACAACTTGGAGAGGGTGGGCACCATTATTTGTAATTTATGAAGACTTGGATGACCCAACCGAGCATGGAGGAGACTGGACTGACCCAACGTGTGCAGAAGGTTGAAGTTGATAAAGCCCATGTAACTCACATCCGGTGCCAATCATCCGTCCCGAACTCCGGTCCTGGATGAAAACAAAGTTTTTAATAAATGAGACAATGCAATCAAGAGAGCGAGTCAAACGATTAATGGATAATAAATTAAAAGGAGACCCAAGCACATAAAGAACATTGTCAACAGATAAAGAAGAAAAGGGATGAACAGTGCCAAGTCCATGAGATGGAGTTTGGAACCCAGTGGCCATAGTAATAGAAGGTAAACAATTAAAGCTAGAAAACGTAGAGAATAAGGACTTGTTACCAGTGATATGATCGGTGGCCCCAGAGTCAAGGACCCAAGGACCAAGAGAATGAGAAACACCAACAAAAGAATTACCCGTTTGCACTACAGAAGCCGTGGAACCTGAAATTTTAGTTTCCTCTAACCACCGAAGATAGTCGTTGTAAGTAGGTGTGGGCACAGGTGACGGTCCAGATGAAGAATGGCGATGGGTGGCTTAAGCACTCCAGCATGGACTTGCACAACATGTGTCGTTTGTGGGAGACGACCATGTAATAAGAAACAACGGTCAATAGTATGTCCAAGCTTATGACAGTGCTTACATTTTGGGCGAGCTCTGCCAAAACGACGATTGCTGGTGCGGTCCTGAGCAATCAAAGCAGAAGTGTCAACCTCAATAGGAACAGGCACCGACGGAGCAAGTATAGGAGTGGGAGACTTGGCCTTGGCATGAATGAGAGTTGACCAAGTAGAACCAATGGTAGGGACCATAGGAAAGCCAACAATTTGCTCACGAACAACCTTACTCAGGAGGGAGACCGTGTAACGCCAACACCATAAAGTGCTTGCAACGGTTCTCAAGGTCTGTAGATGGATTGTCAGCCAAGGGAAGAACTTCATTCAAATCACGAAGAACACCACTAACCTTGCCCAGATAATCAGAGATAAGACCAATAATCTATTGCGGAGTAAGCAACTGCATAAGAGTCTCACAAACCTCATATAATCATTGAGTATCATTTGTATAAAGGAGTTTGGCTTGCGCCCAAAGAGATTCACAGGTGTCATAAGGTCAAAAAATTTGTTTGAGTAGGAGACAAAGTGGATTTCAAAATGGTACAAAGTTGAGCATCGAGAGTACCCCACTTAAGACGATCAGCAGCAGGAATAGATTCTTCTTTGGTTGTAAGATAGTCAAGGTAACCATGTCCCTTAAACCAAAGTTTGATATCTGAAGCCCATGTCCCATAGTTGGTTCTATCAAATTTTTTAGCATTCAGAGTCTTAAGGACAGTGAAAGGATCGGCAACAGCAGCAGCCATCAAGAGAGAGAAAATAAACAGTAACAGAGGAGAGAGAAAGTGCAAAATGAACTGTAACAACGTCAAATGATCTCCGAATCAAGCAACCAGTAGCAGAAACAGCTACAGAGGGAGGCGATCACGACAGGCCAAGACGGAAGCTGAACGGAGCAGCCACGCGCCGCCACGCGCCGGTGGTGGCGCGGCCAGGAGTGAGAAACTGACAAACAGTGAAGCCGCGCGTGGAGGCGCGTGCGGCGGCCAATCGAGTCGGAGTTTCAGGGTTCGGCCGATCGATAGACTGCAGTCCTGATACCGAAAAATCGCCGGAAAAAGGTAGCTACGGTGTACACGGTACTGTTCACCGGAGAAAAAGCTGGAAAACCTGGAAATACAGTCGGAGGGAAATACACGACCGAAAAAAAAAGGAATCGAAAACCTGGAGATTAAACACAGGTTTGAAAAAAATTTCACCGGTGAGCAGTGGGCCCACTGGGTAAAACACGGATTAGGGTTGTCTCTCGTTAGGTTCTAGATACCATGTTGAAGAAAAGGAAACCGAGAGACAATTGAATGAAATTCCGTGTGTTTGATTGAATACACATCGGAGTGGCATTTTTATAATAGCAATGTAATAAATACAGGATCAAAATACAATCATATACAATCAATCATAATTACATATTTCTATATTTACAATATTCTAACACCAACAATAAGGGGATGTTTGGTTTGCAGTTGGGAAAACAAAGTTGGAGAAATGAAAAAGTTTAAAGGTTGATATTAATCCTTCACGCCGTTCGAGACAGTCAAAACTGTTTGATCGTAGGTTTACTTTTTGCCGTTGGTGCAACTCCGTTCCGTTGCAGACCAAACAGCACCTAAGAAATGCAATCTACGGAGGCCAAAATTGGAATACTTGTGCCATATCATTCCTGCTGAAGAGCCTATTAGCTAACATATCATTCCTGTACTACTCATCCTTGATATTTATTCTTGCGTCACATTAGGATTAGGTACAGAACAAGTGATGGGGGGATTCACTTAAAAAATTCCTAATTCCAATCCTTCCTTCTGGGCATAAGTTGTTTACCAACAACAAGAATGCAGTCTAGCGAGGCCAAAATTGGAATACTTCTACCATATCATTTCTATTGAAGGGCCTATTAGCTAACATATCATTCCTATACTATTCATCCTTGAATCTATTCTTGCATCACATTCCTTGAATCTACTCATCCTTGATGGAGGAATTCACTTCAACAAAATTCCTAATTTCAATTCTTATTCCTTCCTTCTGATCAAGTTCTATTATATTGTACTAGCCTTAAAAGAAGGAGATTAGGGGATTGAATTCAAGGCTGTTACTAGTTATTGTCTAATGGTTTTAGAGGGAGATTGTGTTTAGAGAGAAGTGAGAGAGAATCTAACTGAATCAAATATTGATTATGTAAAAGTGAGTGTACAAGCTAGGTTCATTGTATTTATACAGTGGTGAGAAAAGAGAAAGAGTACGGATGTCAGTATAACAGAATGCATGATAAAAGAAACATTAAACTAGTTATACTACTCTTTTACTCCCCTGAGCTCATGTGGGGAAGTCAGAATTACCCACATGAAGCTTGGATCTGAGAAGTTGGAATCTGGAAGGTGATAATGGCTTGGTTAAGGCATCAGCAAACTGATCCAGAGCGGGTATGCGCACCATTTGGAGCTGCTTGATAACAACCTTTTCCCTGAAAAAGTGAAGATTGATTTCTCGATGTTCGGAGCGAGCATGAAGGACAGGGCTAAGGGCTATGGGCAAGGGCCACTATGCTTTGATTGTCACACAGGATAAGAGGTCCAAGAAGCTAAATTCCAAGTTCTTGAAAGAGAGATTGGAGCCATAAAATTTCCAGAGCTACCAAGGCCATGTTGCGATATTGGCCCTAGTGGTAGACCTTGCCTCAACTGTTTGTTTTCACAACCACCAAGAGACCATATTTGGACCAAGGAAGACAGACACGAGAAGTAGAATGTCTATCAACAAGATCAGATGCCCGATCTGCATCACAGTAGCTATGGAGAATGAGAGAAGCCTGTGTAGAGGCAAGGTAAAGATGAATTCCATAGGCGATGGTTCCTTTGAGATACCGGAGGATCCTCTTAACTTTGTTGACAAAAAAGCTAATCTCTAGTCTAGTAAAAGTAAGGTATTGAAGGGCACCTACAACTAATCAAAATAGAGAGGGATCATTGAAGGGAGTAAAGCCTGTGTTGGACAGTCTGCAGTGATTGACCTTTGGAGAAAAAATAGGCTTTGCATCAGACATGGTTGTCTTGCTGAGAAGATCTTGGATGCACATGGACTGAGTCAAGAGCAAGGACCCACTGGAGAGGTGTTTGACCTCTACTCCAAGAAAATAGTCTAGATTTCCAAGCTGTTTAAGAGAAAAAACTTGATTCAGCTGTTGAATAAGTTGCTGAAGAAACTGGGATGAGTTGTCGGTGATGATGATGTCATCGTCATAGACTAAAAGATAAAGCACCTGAGCATTTTATTTGTAGATAAATAGAGAAGGATCACGGGTGCTTTCTTGAAAACCAAACTGTGTGAGTAGCCTTAAGTCTCTCAAACCAAGCCCGTAGGCACCTACTTGAGCCCATAAATAGCTTTGTGGAGCTTGCAAACAAGGGATTTGTTCTGAGACTCAAATCCTGGAAGTTGGGTCATGTACACTTCTTCCACGAGAATGCCATTTAGAAAAACATTGTTAATATTCAGTTGTTGCATGCTTTCATGGACCACTTGTTAGTAAGAGCCAGAGTGAGATGACTAGTTTATTACTGGCTTTACCATGAGAAAAAGTCTCACTAAAATCAAAACTGGGCAGTTGGTGGAACCCTTGGCTACCAACCTAGCCTTATTCCTGTCAACTATGCCATCAAATTTTGTTAAGAGGGAGAGGGACGAGACCATGTGGAGTTCTTGACTAAAGTATCAAATTCTTAATGCATTGCAGTGAGCCAAAAAGGTTTAGACATGGCTTGTTTTACAGTGGTAGGTTCTAAATGAGTGAAAGAGATGAAATAAGGGTGTATCCTCTTAACAATACCAACCTTAGACCTAGTAACCATGGGATGAACATTGCCCTCTAATGAAGGAATGGTGGGAGATTGCTGATTAGGGGAGACACTCGTATGAGTGAGGATTGTTGTGGGCTGCACTTCAGGTACTATTGGAACTGTTTACACTGGAATCCGAAGAAGATGAAGGGAAATTTGCAAGTGGAGATGGTGAATTAGGAGGTAGGGGAAAGCCAAGTGGTGAATTAGTAGCTATAGTGGAAGGGATGGGAGATGTAGGTAAAGAGGAGGCAGGAGAAAGAGAAAGGGTTTAGACATGGCTTCTAAAACTAACATTTGTTTTTTCTAAAATATTTTCTTCTCCTATAAAATTTTCTTTTCCTAAAGTATTTCCTTCTCCTAAAATATTTTCTTCTCCTACAACTATAGGTCTTAAAAGTACAGTGATCAATAATATTTTGTTTTCTTTCCATATTCAGATCCAGTTCTATTAACACATCCTGGCATTTTAAATTACACGGGAGAAAGCTCCCATGCATTTGCACAGGGAGAGGTAGAACTAAAAGAAAGAAAACGACATGAAGTAGACAAGGAGCAGGAATACAAGTGAAGAGAAAATGGCATTTGTGGGATCAATTATTCCTGTTTTATTTACATATTCAGATCCAGTTCTATTAACACACGCTAGCATTTTAAATTACAATGGAGAAAGTTCCCATGCATTTGCACAGGGAGAGAGGTAAAACTAAAAGAGAGAAAATGACAGGAAGTAGAAAGAGGGAGGAATGCAATTGATGAGAAAATGGCATTTGTGGGATCAATAATAATTCTTTTCTCTTTCCATGTTCAGATCCAGTTCTATTAAAACATCCTGGCATTTTAAAATACATGGGAGAAAGTTCCCATGCATTTGCACAGGGAGAGAGGTAAAACTAAAAGAAAGAAAACGACAGGAAATAGGCAACAGGCAGGAATATAATTGATGAGAAAACGGCATTTGTCTGCTTCTTGGAGAAAGGTCAAATATAAGCACCCTAGCAATATTCAAGTAAAACTAGCAGCAACCTCATGACAGTACCATAAAGATAATAACTACTATGCATTAAAATAAACAGCATATACCAAAAATTTTCAGAAAAGTTCCTGACTAATTTTTACTCTTGGAGATCTTTGGGTGAATAGATTCTCTCGAACAAGCCAGAACTTTTCTACCAAAATAGATCACAAAGGAAGATGTCCAAAATATGTCAATTTACAACCAGATTTTACTGTTCAAGGTCCTGTAACCAGATTGAAGAAACTGGTCCATAACAAATTTCTATTTTTAGCTGCTGTATATTTCTTATAGGTAAGCTAATACTCCCCACCCCCCACCCCCAAATTAAAAAATGAGTTATGTACCATCTGAAACCTATCTCCAGATCCATTGATATAACTATGAAGCCAAGAATACATAGATATAACATTACCTAGTGGGAGGCAATTGTTCTCCAACATGAGGCGTACCACGAGTTATCCCTCTGGATGTCTGGGCTGCAAGTTCCAACAACAAAGCAGCAAACAAAAGCAAGACTGCAATCGATATGATTTTACTTTAAGGCAAAGCGAAATGTTTTGAGACTTGAGAGAGGACTATTTAAGGCGCATGCAAACTTACAGGGGCCAACAAAAGCCATTCCAATGGCAAACAATGATCCAAAAAATTGCCCAAGGGTCGCACCAGCACCAATAAACCCGAATAATCTTGAACCTGACTGAACTCAGAAGATGTTAAGTGCTCCTAAAATAATCCAGACAAGAATAAGAATGACGTAGCAGCAAACAAACCTCGCTATCCATCACATCGATTACCCTTGCCCAGGTGGAAGAAATTGTAATTAGATTGAGCAAAGCAACCTTCACAAAATTACATCAACTAGTGTCACAAAAACTTCATTTGGAAGAAGCCAACAGCAGATATAAAATCAAATTATACATTAGAACCTAAACATTTAAAATATTATAAAACATACCCAGAGAAACAGTCCTATCCGGACAAAGATATAGAACCATCCATGGTTATCCCAACCAAATGAAGATGTAAGACTTCTTTGCTCACCAATTTTCCCTTCTTCCTTTGATGGATAGGTCAATGCTGTGGATGCCTGGGAATAGAAAAACCAATTTAACAAAACTACACAATCAAATACAAAAAAATTCAGAACTGAACAAGTAATTCTATTCTGCAACAAACAACTTCCAGTTAAACTATTGTCTTACTGTCATATTGGACGTTGAAAACCCAGCTGAAGAGGAGTGCCATAGAATAAAGAACAATATGAGAGATACACTAAAGAACCTGTGTATCAAAACCAAAGCCTGAAATTTCAAGAAACACCATTACAGATGACTTCCAACTGAACATAAACTAATAAACACTATCTTATCTTCTTTAAAATTCATTTTAGTGACAAAAATGTTTGAATAATTAAAAAGCACACAATTCACAACAATGTAATGAATAATGATATATTATTCTCATATTTAGTAGAATAATGATTCAAGCTAGTTCATCTAATTGTGGTCTCGGGTTTGAGTCCTAGGAAATATAGTTTCGTTAAATCTTGATACAAAGAATTTTGTCACCTATAGTGGTCTTACCGATTCAAGCCAAAGGGTATATCAAACCAAAAAAAAAATCTAAATATATCCGAAGTTTTGGTTTGTGAAATCATGTATGGCTGCATAAATATTTAGGATGTATTTCTTGTGCAATTTTCAGTGGCAATCATAGTAGTTAATCCCAGATAGTGAAGCATAGCGGCCGACCCCAAAACTGGGATCGCGGCGTCGCGGAGTAAATCGCAGACGCTATTTGATGCTATCGCAGGCATGGTTGTTAAAATCGCGTTTTAACAAGCGATTCTACGATTCTAGGTGGGTTTTCGCGTTAAATCGTAGGTAGACTCATTTTAGAGGTAGAATCGGTAGAATCGGAGATGGAATCGGTAAACACCGTTTTCATCAGTTTTTTTTTTGGACCCAGAAACAACCAAACGACGTCGTTTTGGTTAGAAATTTTAAAAGCCAAATTGCCCTAATCCCCTTTCTATTTTGCGTCTTCTCTATCGTTCTTTGCCTCTGTCTCTGCTTCTTCCGTCTCGTGTGCGTGCCTCTGCCTCCGTTCCCCCGTTCATGCCTCCATCCCCCTCCATAGCCCACGGTGGTCGCCGCTGCTGGCCGCATCTACGTCTGCCTCCACTCTCCACACTGCATTCTCGTGACTGCCTCCTCCACGTGCGTACCTGCAGCCTCCACAGTGCCACCGTGTCTCCTCCTCCTCCTCCCTGCCACGGTACTGTGAAGGGAACTTCATTCACCGTTTTGGTTTCAGCATTAGCATATATATTAATAGTTGTTGTTGGCCTGTTGCTGTGCTTGCTGTTGTTGTCCTGTTGATGAGAAGCCTGAGCTTTGCTTGCTTGTTAGTTGTTAGATTAATTTAGGCTATTTAGCTATTGTGACTTGTTAGATCATTTAGTTATCTTGTTTGTTCTTGTTCTGTTGCAGAGTTAATATTAGTAGTATTAGTTTGGATAGAATAATTAACTAGTTCAGTTTTTATTCTTTCATGTTGATTTATGATCATATTTGAAAGAGAAAATATATGATCCAATTTATAATCTGCTCATTCTGCTATATTAGTGGGACTTGTTTATGCAAATTTATGTTTTATTTTATGTATAGGTATGTTATTTTCTTTTGTTTTTTTATTTTTTTAATAAGAGTACCTAGAATCTCGATTCTACGGGTTGCTGGAGCCTCCGCGATTCTAGGTAGAATCTCGATTTTAACAACCTTGATCGCAGGGTAGAACAAAGAGACATATATATGTAGAAAAACATAAAAAAACAGAGAAAAATAACTAAAATCACTCTAAATGCATAAATTCATAATCAAAAGTCAAAACACACTAAAAACCATAATTCAAGTCTCATAATAAATTACTAGGCAACAACAAAAAACATAGAAAAAAACATGTCATATCAAGTTATCAACTTAGTTCTAGAAAAGTAGAAATCAATCATAGTCTTCGTCTTCATCTCCAAGTTATAATGGTCCTTCCCCTCCACTTGAACTCTCATAATCATTCCTATACTCTTCTCCTTCATCTTCTTTTGTCTCTTCATCATCACACTCTTCCTCCTTTTCTTCTTGAGCAACAACAACTTGCTTCCCCTTTCTCTTAGTGGTTGAAGAAGGCCCAAAAGATGTCAATGTGGTGGCTGTTTCTTGTCCCATCTTCTTCCTCCTAGTGTAATGTCTTGGCTCACCAGCTCCAGTAGCTTGTGCCACTTGCGTCCAAGTCAAGCCATCATTTCCTTCATCACCAAACACCATCTCATCCTCCTCCTCACCATCTTCATCACCACCAAATTGGACCTAGCTACAACATTTTGCTTCTTGCTCTTCCAAGAGACAAGATTACCTCCAACAAAAATACAGTGTCCGGAAAAGGACCTTCTATCAATGGCAGAGTCTGCCTAATCAGCATCAAAGTATCCCACACCTCGAGTGTGTCCTCTATCTTCATATAACAGGTCCTTTCCAAGATCTTTCTTGACATATCGAACAATACAGGTTACTACAACCCAATGTTACTACAACCCAATGTTCCTTACAAGGAGAGTTCAAGAACTGACTTACCACACTAACTGCAAATGAGATATTTGGGCGAGTGACTGTGAGATAGTTCAATTTGCCAACTAAACGTTTGTATCTTTCAGGATTCGGAAGAGGCTCCCCCTGATTTGGTAGGAGCTTGACATTGGATCCATAGGAGTGACAACTGACTTGTAATTTAACATAGGAGTTTCTTCTAGAATATCCATTGCATATTTTCTTTGGGATATGACGATTCCATTTTTGGACTGCGCTACCTCTATCCCCAAGAAATATGAGTCATGGTCCTTCGTCTGAAAGTGCTTAAAGAGATGTTGCTTTACCTATGTAATGCCAAAATGATCACTGCCACTGATAACAATGTCATCCACATAGACCACCAAGTAAATACAACCGGTAACTGAATGACGATAGAAGACAGAGTGATCGGCCTCACTGCGGATCATGCCATGCCTTGGGAGACTACTTGAGGCCATATGGAGATTTCCGTAGTCAACAAACAAGTCCAGAAGACTCCCCCTGGGTAACAAAATAGGGAGGTTGCTTCATGTAAACCTCTTCAAGCAGGTCACCGTGAAGGAAAGCATTTTTGATGTCCAATTGGTATAGAGGCCAATGGCGAATGGCGGCAATGGAGAGAAAAAGGCGCACTGAAGGCATTTTGGCAACAAGGGGGAAGGTGTCTCTGTAATCCAAGCCAAAGATCTAAGTATAACCTTTGGCGACAAGACGGGCTTTGACGCGGTCAACTGTTCTGTCGGGGCCAACCTTCACTATATACACCCATTGACAACCAACAAAGATTTCCCTAGTGATAGAGGAACGAGATCCCAAGTTCCACAGCTCTGCAAAGCACACATTTCATCCATCGTAGCTTGTTTCCATCCTCGATGGGTAAAGGCATCTCTTGCATTCTTAAGAATAAAAACAAAGGACAAAGGAGAAAGACAAGAGTAATATGATGGAGATATGCGATAATAACTCAAAGCAGTATAGTGAGGAGAAGGATTACGAGTAGAACGGATACCTTTGCGAAGTGCAATGGGAAGATCTGACTCAGGAGGCGAGACCAGAGAAGAGGTCAGATGAGAGAGCTCGTGATGTGAGTCTACAATTTGGTCGGTTGCAGGTCATAGCAGTAAAGGACGAGGACGTTATTGATAAACCTGCAAAGGAGGGGGGAGAAGGAAGGGGGTCTGGAGAGGAAAGAGACTCCTCGGGAGGGGAAAAAAAGGACTGTAGGTATAGTCACAGGAAGAGGAGGCTCTAGTGGAGGTACCCCAGACTCAAAGAAAGGAACATTTTCAAAGAAGGTATCATCGGCAGGATAAAATAACTCAAAGCGATCTTTCATCAAATATATCCAAATGCAACGGGAAAAATCATCTGTAAAGGTAACAAAATACCTAGAACCTAAGGAAGACGAAATACGACTGGGACCCTAAACATCCGAATAAACCAAAGCAAAAGGGGACGAGGCCCGATTATTGATGTGATTAGGAAAAGGGGTACGAGTATGCTTACCTAACTGACATGACTCATATGACAAAGACTCTAATTTAGAAAAACTAGGAACTAATTTCCTTAATGCATCCAGACTTGGATGTCCTAACTGAGCATGAACGAGAAGAGGGGATGCTGATGCCGAACCAGCAAGAGATGGCCTTTGAAGTTGATAGAGACCATGAGACTCACATCCGAAGCCAATCATCTTCCCCGTTTTCCAGTCCTGCAGAGAAACAGAATCTTTAGTAAAAGAGATGACACAATCAAGAGTACGAGTAAGTTGACTATATAACAAATTAAAGGGGGCATTAGGAACAAATAACACATTATCAACCGAAAGAGAAGGAAGAGGATGGACAATACCAATACCTCGGGACTGTGTTTAGGAACCATTGGCCATGGCAACAGAAGGTAAGTAACTAGTGGTAGAGATATAAGGAAAAAGAGATTTATTACTAGTAATATGGTCGGTGGCCCCTGAATCAAGGACCCAAGGACCCAAAGAATGGGAAATGCCAACGAAAGAATTACCAGTGTGTGCAACAGCAATAGTGAAACCAGAAGCCTGACGTTCTTCACACCACTTCAAGAAGTCATTGTAGGAGGGCGATGGAGACGGATCCGGTAGCAACGGTGGAGCGGAAGACAGTGCAGGAGCCATGGGTGTGATGGAGGAGAGAGAAAATCAGGGGCAGCAGGCAGAGAAGAAAGAAAGCGAGCTACCGAAGGCAAAAATTGGTCGGAGAGAGAAACACAACCAAAAATTATGTGGGGGATCGAAAACCTGGAGGAGAAACACATTCGAAAAAAAATTTCACCTGAGAGCAGTGGGCCCATTGGGTAAACATGAATTAGGGTTGTCTCTCATTAGGATCTAGATACCATGTTGAGAGAGTGAGAAAACGAGAGAACATATGAATTCCGTGTGTCTTGGATCACAGCGAAGCTATTGTATTTATAGGAGATTATACATGATTACAGATAAGATAATACAAATATCTAACAAGATAAAAAAAACTAATCTAATATGATTAATTAGAGATAACTCTATCTACAAACTAATATAATCTAATTAATTAGCGATAACTCTATCTTTAATTTTAACAATATCAACACACAACATAATTGAATCAGATTTACTTTCTCTCTCATCATGATTCTCTCTCTCTAAGATTCTCTCTCACTCTATAATTCTACCAACCCTTATCTTTCTTCTACTTGGCCTATTCTTGGTGCTCCTTGAACATATTTCAAGATGTGAATCACTCATCAACGCCTATCACAAGGTCAATTAAGGAACTGACTTACCACTCTAAAACACAAATGACATGTCAAGACAAATAACTATAAGAGTTCCGTTTCTCAACTAACATTGAGCATATTCCTGGATTCAAAGGTGGTTCTCAATGATTTGGTAGAAGCTTAGTATTTGGATCCTTAAGAGTGTCAATCAGCTTTGCATTCCATAATTTTTTACCTTAATGTGCTACAGAATCATGCCAAACAATGGAAGTAATGTGAAACAAGTCATGTTCATCATAGAAATTGCAATTGAGGCTAAAATATGATCACAATTGGCAGAGTATTTTGCAGGTAAATCATACAGAGCTAGCAGCATGGGGAAGGCACTACCAAGTAACGTTTGAATTTCCTTCATGGATGTATCCATAGGGGGCCACAACTCATCAAAACCATGGAGACTCAAAGAGAGGAATGGTATAAAAGTTGTGTTTTTGAATTACATAGCAAAGGCTCTATCATATAGAATGAATGTAATAATTACGAGAATACAAAAAAAAATCCTAATTATAATGCCCAGGTTCATGTCCGATCCTACGAAATACAACTCTGTTAAATTTTGGAAGGGATAGCTTTGTCGCTCATGGTGGTCAAGTCTAAATAGGGTTTGATGGTATATCAAACCAAAAATTGTTCAATTAGCCTATTTACATATATTGAGATTTTTGATTGATTCACTGTATTGTAAATTACCAAATATAGATTGATTTGTTGCATTAGCTAGTTGTCACACATAGTTGTAAGAATTAGCTTAATTATAGGGATTGGATTTTTTTTCCACAAATATATCCTCCTGCTACTGCTGTATATATATACTAATTCTCTATAATCATAGATAAATGCAAGAAAACCATTTTACAATATGGTATCACAAGCCCTTTTCTTTAAGCTTGATCCACCATTTTCTTAACCCCTTTTTTTAACACCCTATGAACCTATAAGATGTCTAATAAAAAATTTGAACTCAAATCTTCCGGGTCTTCTGGGTCTGCATTGACTCCTGTCATTATTCAATCTGAAAGTGCTTCCAATGCTGGAATCATTCTTAGTGAAACAAATTACGACATAGGGTCACAGATAATGGAAATGCATATTGCAGTGAGGGAGAAACTCTCATATATTCGAGGCAAGAAGGAGCAACCTACAGAGCAGGATCCGGGTTATGTAAAATGGTATGTAGAGAATCAAAAGGTGAAGAGGTGGTTACTGCTATCCATGAGCCTAGAAATTATGAAGTGTTACTTATGCTTAGCCACTGCGCGTGAAATTTGGAGTGCATTATCTAGGGCATTCTATGATGGAAGTGATGAGTTACAAGTCTATACTTTAAACCAAAAGACCTTTACTGCCAAACAAAATGGTAGGCCTTTCTCAGAGTATTATGGAGAATTGATAGAAATTTTCCAGGAATTGGTTCATCGTGATAAGGTGGTCATGAAAGATCCTGAAGATGTCACAGCTAACAAGAAATCACTACAGCCTTAAATTGTATTGTTATTTTTTGGCCTAATTTTTGTGTGTTTAAGGACATTCAGACCAGACAGACAATTGGTTATGGTGTTAAACAAGGAAGATTATACTACTTGGACTTCGTGTCGAAAGATTCTTGGAAGTTAGAAAGCGCTTTGACAGTGAATAGTTCTACCAACCAGAAAGAGGAAACTGAAATATGGTTATGGCATCGTCGCCTGGGACATACTTCATTTAGTTACTAAAAAAAATTATTTCCTTTATTATTTGCAAAGTTTGATGTCTCTGTTTTTAGTTGTGATGTATGTGAACAAGCAAAAAGTCACCGTCTTCCTTTTTCACTCAGTTTGAATAAAAGTCTTGTTCCTTTTATGCTTATATACTCAGATGTTTGGGTTCCTTCTAAGATCTCTACTTTAAGAGGATCACGTTGGTTTGTTACTTTCGTAGATGATTGCACAAGGATGACTTGGTTATGTTTAATGAAGTCCAAACGAGAAGTGAACTTGATATTTCAAAAGTTTCACAAAATGATTGAAACCCAATACAATGCAAAGGTTCAAGTTCTTCGTAGTGACAATGGTGGTGAATACCAAAGCCTAGACCTCAAGAGGTACTTGGAAGTACATGGCATTATTCATCAAACTACTTGTCCTAATACACCGCAGCAAAATGGTGTTGCCGAACAAAAAAATCAGCTCTTACTGGAGGTAGTACGTTCTTTATTATTAGATGCTCATATGCCTTTGTCTTACTGGGGAGAAGCTCTTACAATGGTAACATATGTCATAAATTGGATCCCTTCTAGTTCTAATGATTTTCAGACGCCACTGCAGACTCTCATTAACAAAGTGTTTACCCTTGGTAGTGCAGATTTGCCTCCTCGTATTTTTGGTTGTGTAGCATTTGTCCATATTTAAAAGAACCCAAACAAATTGGCACCTCGAGCTTTACGTTGTGTGTTTCTTGGACATGCTATGCACCAAAAGGGGTATCGATGTTACCATCCTCCAACTAAACGAATGTTTATAAGCATGGATGTTGTTTTTCATGAACAAATAATGTATTTCTCTTCAGAATCTGCACTTCAAGGGGAGAACCATCAAGAACTGCAGACTTTAGACTATGATTGCCAAGAATATGTATATCTTGAGAAAGGTGAGTCCATTAAAGATGATGACCGCTCCGAAAAAAAATACTACTACAACATTTGATTGCAGCAGCAATTCTTCACAGGTTACAGACCAAAATTGCAGCAGCGTTAATTCTTATGCAGATAACTTGCAATCAAGTTGTACTGATAAGGTGGAAAATGAAATAAATGGGACTTCACATGCTGAAGTGGTGACCAAAATTGGTATGACTTCCCCTATATCTTTGAATGAACATCATGATGACACACCAAACCAATCATCTACTGTCATGGATGCTCCTAATCTTGTGGCAACAAAAAAACAACAACCGAAACATCACACTAGAGGTATTCCTAAACCCATTTATAAGCCTACTCTTTCTAGTCAGGTTAGATATCCCATGAATAATTTTGTTTCCTACCACCGTTTCGTAAATCAATTATCTACTGTAGCTATTCCTAACAGTGTACAGGAAGCCTTGGCTGATCCATGATGGAAAAATGCGATGAATGAGGAAATGAAAGCCTTGCAACAAAATGAAACATGGGAACTTGTTGACTGTCCACCGGGAAAAAAACCAGTTGGATGCCGATAGATTTATACTGTAAAGTACAAAGCGGATGGCACAATTGAAAGGTTTAAAGCAAGGCTAGTGGCAAAGGGCTACACTCAGACTTATGGGGTAGACTATACGGAGACATTTGCTCCTGTGGCTAAACTTAACACTGCTCGAGTATTGTTATCTCTAGCAGTAAATTTAGATTGGCCATTACAACAGTTTGATGTAAAGAATGTCTTCCTCCATAGAAAATTATCTAAAGAAGTTTATATGGAACTTCCACCAGAATGTATGGTTCCAAAGAAGCATAGTCAAAAGGTGTGTAAATAAAAGAAATCGTTGTATGGCTTGAAGCAATCCCCGAGGGCATGGTTTGGAAGATTTTCAGAGGCAATGATTGCTTTTGGCTATCATTAGAGCAATTCAGATCACACTTTGTTTATAAAGAAATAACACGGTAAGATCACTGTTCTTATCATACATGTAGATGATATGATGGTTACTGGAAATGACCTTGAGGAAAGGAAAGCTCTACAGAGCTATTTATCTAAAAAATTTGAAATGAAAGATCTTGGTCCTTTGAAATATTTTCTTGGTATAGAAGTTTCCAGATCAAAAAACAAGACTATTTCTCTCCCAAAGAAAATATATCCTAGATCTCTTACGAGAAACAGGCATGGAAGGGTGCCACCGGCTTCTACTCCTATTGAAGAAGGACTGAAATTGTGTCTCGAGCCAAATCAGGTACCGGTTGAGGGAGATATCAAAGGCTTGTAGGAAGATTAATGTACTTGGCTCATACCAGACCAGATCTTACTTATGCATTAAGTGTTGTTAGTCAGTACATGCATAACCCAGGAGAAAAACATATGAATGTTGTCATGCACATCTTAAGGTATTTGAAATCTGCACCTGGAAGGGGTATTATGTTCACCAAACACATTGATTATCAAGACATAAATGTACATACAGATGCAGATTGGGCTAGATCCATAGATGACAGGAGGTCTACCTCAGGTTATTTCACATTTGTAGGTAAAAATCTTGTAACTTGGAGGAGTAAAAAACAAAATGTGGTTGCCCGCTCAAGTGCAGAAGCTGAATTTAGAGGTATGGCACTTGGTCTATATGAAGCATTATGGTTTAAAGCTACTCTTGGAAGATTTGGGATACCCACCTAGACAACCAATTAAGCTGTATTGTGACAACAAAGCTATGTGTGATATTGCCCATAATCCAGTACAACATGATCACACAAAGCATTTTGAAGTAGATAGGTTTTTCATTAAGGAAAAGTTAGATAGGAAGATTTTAGAGTTGCCTAAAATCATAACAGAACCAGTTGGCCGATATTCTCACTAAAGCAGTCGCAAAACCAGTGTTCTCTAAATTTTTAAGCAAGTTGGGCCTGACTGACATTTAATGCACCAACTTGAGGGGGAGTATTGAGATTTCTAATTGATTCACTGTATTGTAAATTACCAAATATAGATTGATTTGCTGCATTAGCTAGTTGTCTGGCATAGTTGTAAGAATTAGCTTAATTATAGGGATTGGATTGTTTTTTCCAGAAATATATCCTCCTGCTACTGCTGTATATATATACTAATTCTCTTAATCATATGCAAGAAAACCATTTTACAATAACATATTTTCTAACACTACGAATTGTACGAGGAATACAAAGCAGACACAGGAAAAGGTTTCGAACATTGCCGCAATTGTGGCTACTTTGCGGATTACCTTGCCTTTGGAAACGTGAGAGAGAGAGAACATGAGGGAAGAAAAGGGCGCAGCAAAGAGTGTGAGCAGCAGAGAGCCAACAAATAGACCGGGAAGATTCGATAACCCCAATGAAATGGCACCTTCGTCCCGCAAAGGAAGAACTACAAAATAGGCACTCAAAATCTGCAACCAATACACAAATTGAGAAGAAAAAAAGAAAAACGTGAAGGGGAAACATTGTTGTAGGATTGAGGAGGGAAACTCACGAAGAAGAAGCAGAAGAAAGAATGGAAAAGAGCAGAGGTCTCGTGCGGGTGCACCGTAACGAACACGGAGACGATCACATCGAAGGTGGACCTCGCCATCGCGTTCCCGTATCTAATCCTAACTTGCCCCTGGTCAAACTCTTCTTTCAACAGAAATAAAATGCAAAGCGGAGAAGAAAGAAAGAGTGACGTGTGGTTTCTGGATTATTTCATGATTCCATATTCATATTTTGTTGTTTAGATTTAATTATGAGTGTTGAGTATTTTTTTACAAAATTTTTAAAAAATTATAATTAAAACTAAATATAGAAAATGGAAATAATAGTGATCACATGTTAGGATTTTTTTCTATTTTTATTTTTTACTTTTATCTTTTATCTTTTAATTTTAATTATATTATTGTTATTTGGTTTTCTATTTTTAAAATTTTATATAGGAAACACTGAAAATAATATTTTTCTATTTTATATTTTTATTTTTTGTTTCCATTTTTTGTGTATAAATTTTTAAAAGTAAGAAATAAGACGGTATTTTTATAATTAAAACTGAAAATAAAAAATAAAAATTAGAAATAAAAATGCAAACCATGGGAAATTAACCTAGAGAGTAAACTCACTCGTCAGTCTTGCATGTTGTAGTGGTCCAGCACATAAATCCTTGACAAATTAAATGTATCTCGTTAATCCCTAACTTGATGCACTGTTAAACTAATAGATCCCCCTTATCATTAAGATTGACCTACATGGACGTTTAAGTGACAGATGGTCGTTCCATGTCATCTATAAAATGATGCATTTTGTTTAAGCAATAGCTTACAAAGCACTTCGAAAATGCAAACTCGAGTTAGGGAATTGAAATACAAAAAATTAGAAATCTTATAAATGATGAAGACATCTTAAAGAGTGGAAATTGAGGGAAAATCACAAACCTAACCACATCTTTCTTATTTTTCTGCTTTTCATTTGCTAGTTTTCTCAAAGAAAGGTGGAACCAATTAATGGTGTTGTCTTGAAGAGGGAAGGCATGGGTTCATTGGCGTAGTTATGATTTTCTACTTAGGTTGGTGGGTAAATTTATGTGTTTTTCGTTAATGTATGATGCCTTTTTTGAATAAAAGTTTTAAGTTTCTCTAATTTATTAATTTACAAAATGGGTATGACATGGGTTTAATAATAAGGGTGTGTATGTGATATGGTCCTAGTGGTCCCTTTTGGTTCTATGTAAAGTTGGTGGAGTGTCTTCAAAGTTTATTTAAAAGTGTTTGTCATTATGTTGGATTCCATGGCCCTTATCATATTATGTTGCTTTATTTCATCGGTATCTTCATAACACGTGATACCATTATATGAAGTTTGTCTTTTTATTGACTGTGTTGTTTGTTATTTAAAAAAAGAATAATAATATTTTATTTAAATTAAATCATGGTTAATTAGTTATTATTAGTTAGGTGTTTTGACTGATGGTTTTGTCACGTTGTTTGTTATAGAACATATCGTTTCGGTTGAATCATGGAGGCAATTTGTGGTTGAAGAGGAGAGAGGTATCACATACAGGGAAGATGTGGCGAATATCTGAGAAAATATAGATGTAGATTACATTGATATATGTAGTTTTAGAAAATTTGTTGTTGTTGTTGGTTATAGAAAGATATCAAATGTGTTTTAGCATGACCCTAAGGGGAACTTGGATAATGGGTTGATGCCATTGAAGGTGGGTGCTAATTTTCTATACATAGTCAGTGTTGTAAAGGAAAATATGAGGGATATTGATGTGTATTATCGACATTCAAATAATGAGCTAGAGAAGGTGGATGAGGATCTTTCTGATGATGTGATTGAAATGATGGAAGATAAGGACACAAATGAAGAGCCATGTGAACTAAACCAGAGTAAGTTGGTTGAAAAAGTTAGAGTAGTTGTTGAATAGGGTAAAGAGTTCAATAAAATCTTAGAGACCATTGAGGAACTGCTTAAAAACTTTATTCTTGAGGACGATCCTTGCAACAGGGAACATTAAGTAAAAGTAAAAGCACGCTTTTGAAGGTATTTGTGTTGTAACTTTACTTTAATTTGTTGTCCTATGTTATTATTTTATATTAGTTGGAGATGGTTAATTTTTAATGCATGTAATGAGGATGTTGAAGGCCAAGCTGCCATAGAGGATTAAGACATTCTTGAATAGGTTATAGGGTAAGATCCTAACTTGGACAATGTAATAAAGAAGAGAAAAAATGTAAGGATAAGAAAATTTGAAGGTGTAAGAAGGCACCCAACAATTAAGCATAGTGAGGTATACAACTTGTTCATGGGAAAATATGAAGTGCAGCTAGAGGATAGTCTCATTTATAGGTATATGCAAAAAGCTAAGGAGATAATTAAGGGTAATGAGAAGAAATGATTCAGGATGCTTTGGGATTACCTTGGTGAGCTTTTTAAGAGGAATTCAGGTTCAACAATGAAGATATATAGTCAACCTAGTCCTAATAGTCCACTAAGATTCCTTAGAGTTTACATTTGTTTAGCCAGTTGTAGAGATAGGTTTGTTGCTGGATGCAAACCACTAATAGGATTAGATGATGCATTTCTCAAAGGGTATTATAGAGGACAATTGCTAACAATTGTTGTCTAGGATGCAAATAACCATATATGACCAATAGCATATGTTGCGTAATGTAGAGAACGAGGAGAATTGGAAGTGGATTTTGGAGTTGTTGTATAATGATTTGAGGTTTTACAAGGAGAAAGGTTGATGTTTTATTTCTAGTATGTAAAGGTTAGTGTAGGTGATTTGTATCTATTTTCCCTTTTTTATTTGTGCACTTAGAGAGTTACTTGAATGATTTTTAATATCTTAAAAACTAATTTGCATGATTTTTGATATTTTTTAGGGTTTGATACTCGTACTTCAAGAAGTAATGTTAGAGGTTCTGCATAGATTTTGTGTGTAGCATCCCTCGTTTTGTTAAACTATTAGTATTAGTTATGTTTCGGGTTCTTAGGTAGTTAAAAGTTAATTAAATGCTAAGGGTTTAGTGATTGGTTGATTAACTAGAGAGTAATCAATTATGTGTAATATAGGTTTTGATTCCGAAACGTGGCTGAAAGCGTGGATTGAGCTTTAGAATCTTGGATTCCAAGTAGGGGGAGTATTGTATATTTTAAATGTATGAGTTATAAACAGATAAAGGGTAGTTTGACATTTAATTGAATTAAAGTTTGTTGTTGTAATTAATGATGGTATGATTATATTGTGTAACTATCCCCAGTTTTGATTGATTTTAGAGAATATGATAATAGATGACATGATGTGAATTTCATTCATATACTGTTGTATGATGAATATTGAATATTGCATGAGGTTGAAATAGATAAATATATTGATGTTTGATAATTGATTGATGAATTACCATTGGATTAGTTCCTTATGCTTAATTGAGGTGTATGATGTTATTGCATTGGGTTGTAATTGATTATGGTGATGTTGAATGATTATTATGTTGGAATAATGCATGGGATTACATTAATTAAGCTTGGGATAGCTCGTATAATGATGTGAGTCAATTACAATAGATGGTTGTGCATAGCATTTTCATAAGGACCCACATAGGACTGTAGGGGCTTGTGATGCTGGCCCGGATAGGAGGTGGCCTTTGGATAGACACAGACCCTGTGGTGGTTTCTTCAGTTTCCACGGATGCCTTTGAGTGGGACTCAAGATCAGCCCGTAACACCGTTGTTGATTTATCGCTGGTGTTGCAAGTGGATAAGCAATTTGGTACCTGTAAAATGATCAAATAAGCTGAGAAAGTTTTTACATACTGTAGTATTAATCCCACCATTAGAATCGGATCCGTATGCATTTACATTAGCGCTGCAAGGCAGCCATTGTGATATTGAGAAGCAGTGGGATAACTATTGATAATGATTCGATGGTTGTTGACTATATCTATGATGATGAATATATATATATATATATGTACATTGGTTTATGTTGAATGACAAATTAGTGATGTGATAATAATTTATTATGATTAATGAATAACGTGGTGATTGTTAGAACTGGATAGGGAATTGTACATGTTAAGGTTGAATCCAACTCAGTATTTGTCATTTAACATATATATGCTTACCCTTGCACCAATTTTTATAATGTAGTGAATCTAGACCGCGAAGAGGATTGGTAAACATTTAGGAAGCTTGGTGGATGAATCATATGATGGATTCATATGTATATGTGGATATATTGTATAGCTTTTGATGTCATAACCTTGGATGGCTCTTTTTGGATACTATAAATATAGTTGTATAGTTGATTTAGGTATCTGATAACCTAACTAGAGGTTTAGAATTTGTTTTGATATCTATATATGTGTATTATATTGAGGTATGAAGTATATAATGAGATATATGTAATTATGCCTAGGAATTGTATGACATGTGGATATGCTATTGAATTGCATTATGGCAAGTTTTTTTATGATGGCATTAAGCCTCTAAGTTGAATTCTAACAAGCTAATGATAAGTATATGATTGTGGATACATTCTAATGTTGATGCTAGGTGATGTTGTTTGTTGAAATTTAGAGAATTGTGCATAATTAAGGAACTAAAGAGGCTAGATTAAGACCTGTGAGGTTTTAGAGCCTCCATATAGGTTTGATAGACCCTATATGGTATTTAAAATATGTGAGATTTGGTTTGGTCCTATTTGGATAGGATTTGAGTGGTATAGTTGTTAGTAGTGGCCTAAATGCATTTATGCACATATCTTTTTCATTTTTGAGGTATGGTTAGTGGCCACAAGTCATAATTAGTAGGAAATAACTTGTGTCAAAATTTGGTAGCATACAAAGGTCGAATGAATAAGATAAAGTATATGGAAGTTGGCCCAAGGGCCAAACTACTACAAATTTTGCTCAAGCGAGATGAGGCTCGCTTGAGCGAGACTCTAAGTGAAATGCAAGTTAGTTTCTAGGTAAGTTTCTCTTAAACGAGGATAATCTCGCTTGAGTGAAATTCAAAAGGGAGGATTTTGGTGGATTTTCGCTCGAGCGAGACATTTTTTGTAACATCCCTCATTTTTCTGTGACTTGTCTGTGGACAAAGAAGTTTTGATGTTGATTTGTGTGCTGTTATGATTGAGGCTTAGGCTTCGACCATGCAATTTCTACTAATAATGTCCTTGCCCAATTAGGGAATAAATGTATAAATAAAGATTTATTAGATTAAGTAACTAGAAGGTTAATAATTGAATATTATGTTTGATAAAATGGATATATATACATAAATGTAATATGTTTCTGTATTTTGGTCAATGTGGTAAAATATGTTGCCTGTGATGTCTCTGTTTCCTATAATTGGTCTAAGGACCAAAAAGTGATGGTTTGATATTGGGCTCTGGCCCATTTAGTTGTGTGCAATGTGTGCTTGCCCATTTCAGGGATTTGATTAGTGAACATATTTAATTTGAATGAATTTTTGTTCAAATAAAAATAATAATAATAATAATAATAATAATAATAATAATAATAATAATAATAATAAATTCTATTAGCTTAGATCAATGATATAATGTGTGTTATCGGCTGAGAAAGAGTTGCTAAATCAAACATAGGATCTAGAAGTCAGTGACGGACCCTAGTGGTTGGTGAGTAAATGGTGGTGAAACCTAGTCGGTCTAAATGAAAATTTATTTTCTCAGTGAATTGAAAAAACATTTTAGTCATCGCCTGATAACCCTTTTATGGATGCTTCACCATTTCGGACCAAGCAAATGTCTTAGGTATCTGATCTGAGTCATTCTAGTTCCAAAGTATCCGTATCGAAATATACAACACTTCTCGTGAAGGACTCAAGATCTGATTCCTAATGTTTTGATCCCTAAATTTAATTTTAAGAGCCTAAGTTCGATAACTCGTATTGCTTTTGCGCACCCCTTAGCGTTTTTAGCATATCTCTCTTTATAGTTATCGAAATCAAAAGATTCTTATCCTTAATTCTTTGTATCAACATTTTCTACAACTCTTATGTTGATCACAAAACCCAGTTCTCACTTCTTTGATCCTAGTTTTCAAAACAATGCACTGATTCATAAGTTCCCTAATTCAGCTTGACCCTCTTTCAGTATTTTTGGCATTTCTCCTTCATACGACATCAAAATTGAATGATTCTTTTTTTGAGAATTCCTAGACACAAATATCTATAATTTTTATGGAGACCATGCAAGCTAATTCCTAGCCAAAATGTCCCAGTTTTATTTCTAAGTTCTGACTTGCAAATTCATCACCATCCTGAACGACTTTTAGTGCTCGGGACATATCTCCCACTCCTGATGCCAAAAAATTTTATGCTCTAGCTCATTTTAAAGAGGAAAAAGAGACCTAAAATTATTGTTTTGAGTACTTTTTCTAATTCCTAATACATCAATATGATTGCTAGTTTTGCCTGAATAATCTACCTTCATGATGCTATGTTTTCTCTGATTTGGCTAGTTACCATTCCATTGTGAGCTTTTGAGCCAAAAAGGGTGTTCATTTCAAAAATTTTATTGAATTAATTGCTCGTGTTTCCTTCTTTGAGTGAATCACACATCTTTAGGCACTCTAGAACTTGGCTCTTAACCAATTTAAAACGGTTTGTGAATGCATGCTTGGAATGAAAAAGGCATATTAGGTCTTATTACTTTCAGCCTCAGAATTTGTCAATTGCATAATCCATTAGTTGCCCCTTTTGAGCCATGAAATGTTATGATTTTCTTTCAAAAGCCTAAACATATAATGGTTTCTGATTTATATGTAGAAGAGGCAAAAAGGTAAGGCTAACTAAATAAGGTATGAGAAATATTTGAAAAACAAAATCATGATAGTTTGGGGTCGGTGATTCAAAGAAAAGAAAGAAAAAAAAGGTATTAGTGAGTGTAAAATAAGGAGTTGATTTCAAGTTAAAAATAAAAATTAGTGAATGAAATCAATGATGAAATAAATGAATCATATTCCTTATAGCTTCTATATGTATAAGAGTTATTTGATTAAGGTTTGCCTTGTGATATTGCTCTTCTCAAAGAAGTAAGCCCTTTGTATTCACTTTTTCTTGGTTTCCATTCCCATTTTGTGAATCCCCGGCCATGTTACAACCATTTGAAAGACCTTTAGACTAATGCATGTTTTCTTGATAACTGTGGAGACTGCAGTCAAAATCCAAGCTTATGGTAGTGTCTAGGATGTTGTGACATGAGTAGATTGAAACACAAGCACATACATTAAGTGAGAGTAAGAGTGAGTACCCGTAGTCTAATCTTAGTGAGCATAGTCTGATTGTTGGCTAGGTTCCCTTCTGGTATTCTAGGTAATCATTCAAAAACACAAAAACAAAATAAATAAACAAAAGATTCCTCAAGTTTGTTTGGACCTGTCGCTCTTCATTATTTATTTGTATGAATACAGTGATTGCTTGAGGACAAGCAATGTTTTAGTTGGGGGTATTTTGATAAGTGTGTATGTTGTCTTGTTTTTGAGTGTTTTTAGATGTAGTTTTTATTTATTTTTACCCTTATTCCTCCTGATTTCCTTAATTTTGCATTTAGTTCCACATAGACTACTCGATTGTCTCTATTTTTGTAGGATTATTGAGATTTCAGGTTCATTTCAATGAGAAATTACAACTTGGATGCAAGAAGAAGCCTTGGGGAACCTTAGCTATGTAATTGGGCAAAGTTGGAACAAACCACTGGCAGTGGTTGTCACTGGAATGAAGAAAATAAAGAGAACCAAGTGGCAGAGACCACCATTGGCCGTGGTTTCCCACCACTGGCCGTGGTTGGTGCTGGTTGTGCAAAGATCCATCAAATAGAGACAACCACTGGCCGTGGTTTCCCACCATTGGCCGTGGTTGTCACTGTAGTTCCATGTTACATTGAATTTTGGGAGATTTGGATCATCAGACCCCGAACCACTGCCAGTGGTTTACCACCACTGGCCGTGGTTGCTCCCACGAAGCCTTGTTTCTTGATTTTTAGGATGCATATTGGGGGTAGTTGAAGGGGGTTCTGGTACACACCTTGGAAGGAAAGAAAAAAAGAAGAAAAAAGAGAGCTTTCTCAAGGGATTTTGTGGAGGAGATTCAAGGACCAACACGAAGAACACTCAGATTTACAGATTGGGAGAAAGATTAAGAAGAGTTAGTGAGAGCTTGTCTTCTATTTTCTAAACCCTATTTTCTATATTTGGGTTTTCTTGTATGTTGGGAATGGGTTTCTTAGTTTTTGGTTGTGTAACTAATTCTATGTTGAACTAAACCCCTTATCTTGGGATTAAGGGGGTAGTATGCATATGTATTGAAAGGATTGTTTTTCATTTTCTCCATTCATGAAATTTATGTTTATTATTTGATTTCATGAATACTTAATGCCTCTACAAGACTTCGAGAGAAACGTAGTTGATTCCAAACGATGTAGGCTCTGAGAGTAGGTATATTGTTTGAAAGCATGAAATTGAACCTATGGTTCTGAGTTATGAGAGTAAGAGAAACCATTTGAGGGCTAATGGGTTTTCACAAAACATAATGGACTTAATTAACAAATTGAATGTGGTTCTTTGGGAATTAGGTACATTAGTAAGGCTTCGAGAGAAGGTTGCTAATTACTTTAGGAAAATCTACCTTAGAAACTAAATTTCATAATTGGGGAAATAAATTACATGAAATTTAATACTAGCATATGAACCTTTTTTTTTAACTCCCAAGAGTTTTCCTTTGATTGATTCTTAGAAAGCATTTGATTTCCATTCCAAAAGAATTAAGTTTTTCTGTCATGCTATTGCTATCATTTAATTTACTATACTTTTTCCATCGTTAAAGGGTTTTTCTAGATAATTGAACTACCGTTAAAACCAGTACTTGGGCACAACCTTTGTGGGAACAATATTTTTATTACTGTGATACCCTATGCGCTTGCGGTTGGCTATCAATTTCCCTTCCTCATTTCACCACCATTCTGGTCTAGCTCCCCTCAGCCCTCTAAAAAGCCTTTATTTCCCTCTCTAGGGAGCTTAGAGCAAGGAAGAAGAAGGAGACTTGGAGGCACCAACAACCCATCTTGACCATGAGCTCTCCTTGGTGGTAAGGGGGAGTTTTCTCATTTCCTTATTCTTGGATCATGCATGCGTGTCTCTCCTTGGCCTTGACTTGTGATCTTAAACTTTAAAAATAAATTCTTGCATGCTGAATCTTGAGTTGTGATGCTGGCCAAGTGATACTTACAAAAATAAATGATTTGCATGTTGTTAAAATTTACTAAAAACCTTGTTCGTGTGAATCCTCTTGATTGAAACTTCTTGTATGCATTTCTTTTTAATTCATTGTGATTCTTAGCTTTAAAAATGAAATTTTAAATGATGGATAAGCTTCTTTTGGTGCTGGCCAAAATACCCATGTGTGTGTAGTGTTACATGATATTATTTTTAGTAGAAACTCTTATTTTGGGACCTCTTAAGTGTTAGGGAATCCCATCAGGGTAAGGCAGCGGAAACACAAAGGATTCCCAAAAAGGATTGCAAATACAAATGTCTCAAGGCATTATGCAAAATTAAATTTTTTGATTTAGGGTTTACCTCTTGTAAACGCAAAATGAGTTCCTCAATCGAAGCAATTGTAGCTGCGCCCTTAGGAGTCCACACGAGCACTCCCACCAGAAAAACAAAGTTCCGAATGCTAGTACGGAAATTTGACTGTAATCTAATTTCTGAGCAGCAGCCTATGAGCATCTCATGCTCTATATATAGGCTTAGGTCTTGACCTGAGCTCTCATTAAACATTGGGCTCCTGACTCATTCTAAATGAGTTAGGCCCAAATAGTTTTATTTTTAGTCCAACTAAAAAAAACTATCCTCTGGGGGGCTTATTCTATGTGTGTGACCTTATAGGTAAATATTCAGTTATATTAATAATAGACTATTTTATTATTAATATAAAATAAGAGCGGTATCTAGCAATACATCATTATGTCGAATATTATTTATCATCGACATGACCTATAAATGATAATTATTTTATATATTTATTCTTTTTGTCATGATATCTAATTTGGCCCAAGGCGTGGTCATCTTCATCCTTGTATGGCCCAATTCATTTTACTTGATACAAGGGTAGACTTTACAGAATAAATATCTAATATTTATTCGTCCTAGCATGGCCATGCATTTCGTTAGTCTCACTACATCAAGTGGCCCATAGATATCACTCCTGTCACATAGGAGAGACAAATTTCATCTACATTACTCACATCCCTCTGCATAATTTGTTTATTGCCTAATCATAATCTTTATGGCCATCTTATTACAGATAATGTTTGATTGTATTAAAACAACAAACTCCTTATGTAGGAATCGTAGTGACTTCAGGTCGAAGGACTATATACCATTATCACATTGAGAACCATTTATGACACTCATGTAATAATCCATGCAACGTTCTCATGGTGGGTCTGTCCAGTACAACATTACTCTTAATGTGTACACGTGTAAAGACTTGATATCATATATCCATGATTTGTGAGATCAAATCATCAGTACATTCACACACTAATCTTAATGTATTTACATGTCCCCATGTAAATACTTGATTAAGGACATAATTCTCATATAATCTATTATTCCAGGATAAATAGCATTAAAATTAGTCTTAAAACTGAACATACTAATTTTATTGAGAAGTTAAAATTGATACATTAATAGCTCGTAGTGCATACACCAACATTAAGGTCGTGGGTGGTGTAAGTGATTTTCCTTGCTCTTGATGATAATTTTAAGCCTTAGAAATAAAATTTTGAATGGTGATTTCTTGGACTATGATGCTGGCCAAATAACCCTTATGCCATAGATGCCTTGCATATTTTTTTTCTTCATTTAAAAATAGATTATATGTGTTATTTGTTGGTCGTATGTACCTATGCTTGCTTCCTTTAAGAAACGGATATAGTTGGGTTTAAGGCTGGCCAAATAGTGCTCAAGAAACGGATACATTGCATGTGGTGAATAATTGCCTTAGTTAACTTGTTTATGATCTTAGATGGTGTTAAAAATTAAACCTTTATTTGGACGAGTGAATCTTAAAATCTTTGGTAAATCTTGTATGCTTAACCATGGTTGTGTGTATGATATTAGAGAAGCTTTAATTTTTCCAAATGACTTGCAATGATGCTTGAAATTGTGACTTAAAAAATCATAACTCCTTGCATGAATTAAATCTCAATTTTTGAGCTTGTGAGTAAATTTGTATCATGGTTGTTTTGAGCTTGTTGGTGGCTGTTTGGTGATGAGAAATTTTGAGTTGAATTTCTGCTTGGAAGGAATTAAATAAAATCCTAAATGTCGACGTAAATCCTTAGCAAAAAGTGTATGAAAACAAGGATTTATGAAGGTATGGAAAAAGATGAACGTGCTGACCTTGACTTGTGATGTATTACCTATGACACCTTTGATTAACTAGGACTAATTTCCATACTGGAACGTCTTACTTAATTAAGGAGTCACAAGTTATTTAGAAAAATAGGAGTTTTTTTTGTGATCATCAACGTATAGTTCAAAATAAACATTATAATAAAGTAGGTCAATTCGTCATAATAGCAGTGTACTCATAAGGGTACAGGGCTCACAGGCTCCTAAAAAAACAACTATAGAATAATAGCATAATATAAAACTAAATGTCAGGAGCTATAACAGTCTCGACTTGAACAACTGATACTAGTAGTTTATGTCTACAACTTGACGTTCTCTACTACAGGTAGCCCAGGTCCTGCTCGCGCTCGTCCTGCCCTTCAGCTAATGATCACAATAAAAGAAAATTGACATACAACACAATAAGGGTGAGTATAAGCTCTCAACCTATATGACTCACATGCAAGGGTAGCCATAGATATTACATGTAATTAAACATATACAAAAATTTAGACAACATTTACCAATACACTCACATGATTTAGAACGTACACAAAGATGATACATAACAATAGAATTTATTACACAACTTTGAGATGCTATGCATGTGTTCAGTTCATTATCATTTATCTTGATCAGATTCCAGTATGCAATGGGGCCTAACTCCCACTCATCAACCTCACATATCAATAACCATGTGCACAACCATCCAACCTTATCCCCCGACCCAACTAGAGTAATCAGAGCTCTCCTCGTTTTGGTTTTCACAAATGGGTAAGGACCCGCAGTGTAACATCTCGGATATTTTAGTAAAATTATGATTGGCGGAAAATATTAATAAATGTTTTAGAGATTTATTTGATATTTTTATGAATTATTAGACAATTATGAATAATTAACTGTTATGGAAATAAATAAATTTATTTGGTTGATTAATTACAAAAAGGTTAAATGAGGTGAAATTAGAAGGAGGTAAAAGTTTAATTAAAACTTTCAAAGAAAATATAAAAGAAATGAGGAAGTGACCATTTTGCCCCTGAGCCTTAAATAATAAAGGTTTCCTTTCTCCTTCCTCATTATTCACGCGAGCCTACTTTTTCTTCTTCTTCTGTTTCTTCTTCTTCTCCTCCTCCCTCGCTGTCGAGCTGCATGCTCCAAGGAAAGGCTTCTTCCGTGTCAAAACTTCGAACAAACCCCATTTCCGTGACCATGGTTTCGAGGTGAGTCCAATGAACCGTTTAAATTGGGTTATCTTATCTCTTTCATTTTCTCCTTTGGACCGAATGGTCATGCATGGCGAGGTAAGGTTCTGTTTTCTACTCCTCTAGTGTGTGTGAGCTCGAAAATGGTCTTTAGAGCAGAGGGTGGTATGACATTAATGAGTTTTGCATTCCGACCCCCGTAGGTAGCAAAACGAACATCGGAGGACTAAGTGACGAAGCTGGTGTTGGATTGGAGGTGAAACCATGAACCCAGCACTTAGAGGACGTAATCGGCATCAAGAGCAAATCGTTGAAGCTTGGAATCGAGGTAAGGGGGGTGTTCGGGTTGTAATTAATTAGAATAGGAGCGTATTTTGGGTTTGGGTCGCCGAACTAAGTATTAAAACGGTAAGAAAGATTGTGGATAATAATTGCATGTGAATTGTGTATGGTTTATGATGAGTGTGAGATTAAAGTGTTTTGCATGGTGATGATTTGATGTGTATAGTGGCGTTGTGATGACGGGCTTGACAAGTATGTCGCCTAGGGGCAATGTGATGGCGGGTTTGACAAGTAGGTCACCTATTTGATGAGTATGTGCTGTTGTTGATGGCCACTTGTTATATAATATGATGAATGTGAATGATATATGTATGATTATATAGTGTGGGACGGCCGATGGTATGTATAGCCCCTCGTTTCCGGCTCCCGTGGTTTTTGTGCCCAGTTGAGCTACCCAGTGGTCAAGTAGGACCCAGTGGTTGAGGTGGAGAGTCAAGCAGGACTCGGTGAACCAAGCAGGGTTCACGGGGTGTCAAGTAGGACCCCCAGCTGAAGGCCAATCCTTTAGTATCCGGATACTAGGCGTCGATTTTGTGAGAGTCAGTGGTGATAATTGATGAATTATTAGTATTGTGTGATGATGTGTATGTACTTAATTATATTTACCGAGTGTAATTTGCTATATTCGCCGAGTTTGATTGGCTATGTTTGCCGAATGTGATTGACTATAATTGCCGAGTGTGATTGGCTATGTTTGCCGAGTGTGATTAACTATAATTGCCGAGTGTGATTGGCTATATTTACCGAGTGTGATTGACTATATTTGCCGAGTGTGATTTACAAATTGAGGAATAAGCAATCGGACGAAGTTTATATACATGTAATTTGTTAATTTTCATTCTAGATTAATTATGATGTCAAACACTCACCCTTGCTGTGGTTTTCAATTTAGTAACTAGTGACAGGGAAGAGGTCAGAGCCCTGGAGGTGCGCCAAGCGGAGGATTGATGCCAAGGAACCGAGTGATTATGAAATGAATGATGTGTGTAATATATAATGAGTTTTCCGTATATGTGATGCTATAACATGTTGTGTGTTGAGCTAAATTCGAATCGGTATGTTGATTAATATGGATATAAATTTATGATGCTAATGTGATCGGTGTTGAATTTTTATGAGTATGATATGTATATATATATTGGCACGGAGCCAATAATAGATGTATGTGATAAATTGCTATGGGCAGGTTAGTAAATAATTGTTTGTTGTAACATAGTTGATTACTGGGCGAATCTCTCCCGAGTGGATCCAGTCTTGTCCGAGCGAGGGCCGGGGAAATTTGATCCTGTGCCTATTTCGCTCAGGCGAGTATCCCTCGCCCCCTTCCAAGTGGTTAGAATGTTTTTCGAGTGAGGAATGCCCGTGAGATCCACTTCCGAGTGTAGACAAATTAGAATGTTTCTGAGTGAGGCATGACTAAGAGAATCACCTCCGAGTAGAGGTTAAGATGTTCCCGAGTGAGATACAACCGAGAGGACCATTTCCGAGTAAAAGACTTGTTAATTTTCCTTGTAGGTCCCGTCGTTCGCTCAGGTTTAAAGTGTAGAATTCGCCCAAGCGAGTTGGAACTCGCCTAAATGACCTTCACGGGTTTCGTTTAAGCGAATCGGGGTCTCGCTCAGGCGAATGATCCCTGTCTTCTTTTTCTTCTTCCGCTGATTGTAATTAATTTCATTTTTATTAATTGATTTATTCACTATTATCTATTATTTTGAGTATGCTTAAGAAAAATAAATATTATTTTATATTAGGACCTAATTAATTTTCATTAAACGTGAAAAATTTATGGTGAAAAATGATTAAACGGATGTAAATAAATGTGAAATTGACGTAGGACGTCACAGGTGGTATCAGAGCGGTTCTTTCTAGAGCCGGTACATGGGTGAACCCAATAATTTGTGTGAGTCCTATATTGGACTATTTTTGCATTCTATTGCATTGTGCTTGTGGTTGTTTGTGTTATTAACAAAATAGCTTGGCATCATTCCCTTGGCACTCCGGCGGCGTTGTGTTATATGTGTATGAGGTAAATATCCGACTCCCTAGTGGATCATTGGTTATTAATGGTGATGTGTTTGTTTATTGTAGAATTACCTTATGGCTGAGGGAACTAGTTCTGGTGGAGGAGATGACTTCTTCTTAAAATTTTCCCAATTGATGAGTAGGACTGAATCTGGTCCTACTCTTGACAAATTCCTGAAAAGGAATCCCCCTACTTATAAAGGAGGGCATGATTACGATGGGGCGCATGTTTGGATAAGGGAAATGGAACAAGCTTTTGAGTATTTCGAGTGCTCGGAGGAGCAGAAGGTGCAGTTTGCAACTTACCAATTGAAGGACGAGGCTAGGATATGGTGGTCTAGGACCAAGGTACAAATGAATGCGGCGAGTGAACCGCTAGTGTGGGTGAATTTCCGTAGGAGGTTTCTTGTCAAATACTTTCCTGATAATTACAAAATCCGTAAGAAGATAGAGTTTTTGAGATTGGAACAAGGCCGAATGTCAGTGGCCAAGTATACTACCAAGTTTGATGAGTTGTGTGACTTCTATCGCCCTTTCTCTTTGGAAGGAACCGAGGGTAGTAAATGTGCTAAGTATGAAGCGGGATTGCGAATTGAACTTCGCAGTGTGATTGTGCCGATGGAGATTCGGGATTATACAACTTTGGTGAATAAGGCTAGGCTAACTGAGGAAGTGCAATTACAGAGGACATTTCAGCCAAAAGATAAGAGGCAGTTGAAGGCAAGAGGATTCAACTTCAAGAAAATGGGTCAGTTCTTTCATGGCGGTAAGTCTTCCACTACGTCTTCTTCCTCTTTTGGTCGGGGTTCTACTGGCCGATCGAGTAGTCAGTTGGGTAGCCGCGCATGCTATAATTGTGGCCAGGAGGGCCATATTGCGAAACACTGTCCGGCTAGTCAAATCATTTGTTTTCAATGTGGACAACCGGGACACCTTAGGCCTGATTACCCACATAGGCAGCAACCGAGTGGACATGGTACCGAGCCAATACTTCTGGGACTCGTGGTGCTAATTTTTCGAGAGGAGGTAGAAGCGGTGGTGGTCATGGAGGCCAACACTCGGGAAGGTCTGATGCTCAATCCAGTGGCGCTCAGAATGTTATGGCCAGGCGAGTATTTACCTTTGATGCTTCGGAAGTTGCAAGGACCGATAACTTGGTGCAGGGTAAGTGCCTTATTCATGGCCATCTAGTAAATGTAATTTATGATTCGGGTGCAACCCATTCTTTTATCTCTGAGAGTTGTGTACGACGGCTTGGTTTGCCGGTTGTGTTAATGGAGAATGCTCTTAGTGTCTCCACTCCTACTGGCTTCACTTTCCGTGCAACCACTATGTGTGGGGAATTGTCGATGCAAGTTGAAGATCGTACCTTTCTGGTGAATCTGATTTGTATGCCATTGAAGAACCTAGATGTTATCTTTAGTCTCGATTGGTTAGCTGCTAACCATGTTATGGTGGACTGTTATCGGAAGACCATCATTTTCTCCCAAGAACTTAACACAAAGAACGTGGTGAGTGATATCTCCGCAACTTATGTTATTCTATTTACTTCGGAGGGCCGGTATAATCTTATGTCGAGTGATATTTCGGTAGTGTGCGATTTCCCTGATGTATTTCCGAAAGAAATTCTGGAGTTGCCTCCCAGTCGGGAGATTGATTTTTCCATTGATTTGATTCCCGGGGCCGAGCCTGTGTCCCGTGCGCCTTATAGGATGTCTTCTGTAGAATTGACCGAAGTGAAGAAACAAGTGAACGAGATGTTAGAGAAGGGATTTATTCGACCGAGTGCTTCACCGTGGGGCGCTCCTGTACTATTGGTGAAAAAGAAGGATGGTAGTATGCGGATGTGTATCGACTACCGACAGTTGAATAAGTTGACGGTTAAGAATAAATATCCGTTGCCACGGATCGATGATTTGTTGGATCAGTTGTGAGGCGCTGTAGTATTTTCCAAGATCGAATTGAGGTCGGGATATCACCAAATATGAGTGAAGTCGGAAGATATTCCAAAGACGGTGTTCTGGACTCGGTATGGACAATTCGAGTATGTTATAATGCCTTTTGGAGTAACAAATGCTCCTGCCATTTTTATGGACTACATGAACCAGATCTTTCAACCGTACTTGGATCAATTTGTGGGAGTGTTCATCGATGACATATTGGTGTATTCGAAGTCAGTTGAGGAGCATGCACAACATCTTCGAGTTGTTCTGCAGATATTACGTGAGAAAAGGTTGTACGCTAAGTTATCTAAATGTGATTTCTGGGAAGGAAGTGTACAATTCTTGGGGCATGTGATTTCCCGAGAGGGCGTATCTGTTGATCCATCTAAGATTGAAGCAGTTATGGCTTGGGAAAGGCCTAGGTCGGTGACTGAAATTAGGAGTTTCCTCAGATTGACTGGGTATTATCGTCGCTTCATTGAAGGATTTTCGCGTATTGCGCTTCCTTTGACTCGGTTGACGAGAAAGGAGAGTCCATTTGTATGGTTGGACAAGTGTGAATTGAGTTTCCAAACTCTTAAGCGGTGTTTGACTACTGCACCTGTGCTTACACTACCAGATGTGACGAAGGAATTTATAGTGTATTGTGATGCATCTAAGTTTGGTTTGGGATGTGTACTGATGCAGGATGACCGGGTGATTGCCTATGCTTCAAGGCAATTGAGACTGCATGAACAGAATTATCCAACTCATGACCTTGAGCTTGCGGCAGTGGTGTTTGCATTAAAGATCTGGCGCCATTATTTGTATGGGTCTCGTTTTGTGGTATTTAGTGACCACAAGAGCTTGAAGTACTTATTTGATCAGAAGGAACTAAACATGAGACAAAGGAGATGGGTGGAGTACCTAAAGGATTATGATTTTGATTTGAGGTACCATCTTGGTAAAGCAAATGTTGTTGCCGATGCTCTGAGTAGAAAAGTATTACATGCAGCTTTCTTGATGAGCAAGGATCAAGAATTGTTGGAAAGCTTTCGTGATATGAATATTGGGGTTGTTATGAACACTCCGAATCAAATGATAGTCGGGATGCTGAAGATCTCCAATGAATTTTTGGAATCTTTAGCTGTGGCCCAAAAGGACGATGAAGAGTGGCTGGAACTGCTTGACACTCAAGCAAGAGGTAAAGATATGGAATTAACCAAAGGTAACGATGGAATTTGGAGATTCCGAGACTGAGTGGTGGTGCCTGCAAAAGGTGATTTCAGGCAAGCCGTGTTAGCTGAAGCACATAGGAGTTCTTTAAGCATTCATCCCGGTGTTACAAAAATGTACCACGATTTAAAGAAAGAATTCTGGTGGTCGGGAATGAAGAAAGCAATAATTGAATATGTGAAGTCTTGTGTGATATGTCAGAAATGTAAGGTTGAACACCAGAGACCCCCTGGATTGCTCCAACCACCGGAGATTCCGATTTGGAAGTGGGAGAGTATTACTATAGATTTCGTATCCGGGTTACCTTATACCCAATCCGGGTGTAATGCAATCTGGGTGTTGTAGACCGATTGACCAAGAGTGCTCACTTCTTGGCTATGAACATGAAATGGTCATTGGACCGACTGGCTAGGTTGTACATTACTGAAATTGTACGGTTGCATGGTGTGCCTTCGAGTATTATTTTTGATCAGGATCCTCGATTTACTTCCAGATTTTGGGGAAGCCTGCAACAGGAATTGGGTACTGAACTAAGACTAAGTTCAGCTTATCATCCGCAGACTGATGGTCAGTCGGAACAGACTATACAGACCTTAGAGGATATGCTTAGAGCTTGTGTATTGGAGCAAGGTGGCTCATGGGAAAGATACTTGCCATTGGTGGAGTTTGCGTATAACAACAGCTATCATAGTAGCATCGGTATAGCTCCATATGAAGCTCTATATGGTCGGAGGTGTCGTACACCTTTGTGTTGGAATGAAAATGGCGATGCCATTCATTTGGGACCCGAGTTAATCTAGGAAATGAATGAACAGGTTTCCTTGATCCGAGAGAAAATGAAGATTACCCAAGACCGACAGAAAAGTTATTATGACAATCGGTATAGACCACTTGAGTTTCAGGCGGGAGATTAGGTATTTCTGAAGGTTTCACCGACCAAAGGTGTAGGTCAGATATTGAAGGGTCATAAGCTTAACCTGAGATACATCGGGCCATATCAGATTTTGGAGAGGATCGGTGATATAGCTTACCGACTGGGTCTTCCCCAGTCGTTGACTAATATCCATAATGTATTTCATGTGTCATAACTCCGAGCGTACATTCCTTGTGATTCCATGATTGTGCCGAGTGATTCTATCGAATTGAAGGAGGACCTGACGGTGGAAGTTACACCGATTGGTATTGAAGAATACCAGACTAAACGGTTAAGAAACAAAGAGGTACCATTGGTAAAGGTGAAGTGGCAAAATTTAAATGGGATAACCTATACGTGGGAGTTGGAGTCGGACATAAGACGGGTGTACCCCGATCTTTTTCAGTAAGGTGCGTTGATTTCGGGGACGAAATCCCTTTTTAGGGGGGGTGGATGTAACATCCCAGATATTTTAGTAAAATTATGATTGGCAGAAAATATTAATAAATGTTTTAGAGATTTATTTGATATTTTTATGAATTATTAGGCAATTATGAATAATTAACTGTTGTGGAAATAAATAAATTTATTTGGTTAATTAATTACAAAAAGGTTAAATGAGATGAAATTAGAAGGAGGTAAAAGTTTAATTAAAACTTTCAAAGAAAATATAAAAGAAATGGGGAAGTGACCATTTTTCCCCTGAGCCTTAAATAATAAAGGTTTCCTTTCTCCTTCCTCATTATTCACGCGAGCCTACTTCTTCTTCTTCTTCTGTTTCTTCTTCTTCTCCTCCTCCCTCGCTGTAGAGCTGCATGCTCCAAGGGAAGGCTTCTTCCGTGTCAAAACTTCGAACGAACCCCATTTCCGTGACCGTGGATTCGAGATGAGTCCAATGAACCGTTTAAATTGGGTTATCTCATCTCTTTCGTTTTCTCCTTTGGACCGAATGGTCATGCATGGCGGGGTAAGGTTCTGTTTTCCACTCCTCTAGTGTGTGTGAGCTCGAAAATGGTCTTTAGAGCAGAGGGTGGTATGACGTTAAGTTTTGCATTCCGACCCCCGTAGGTAGCAAAACGAACATCGACGGACTGAGTGACGAAGCTGGTATTGGATTCAGAGGTGAAACCGTGAACCCAGCGCTTAGAGGACGTAATCGGCATCAAGAGTAGATCGTTGAAGCTTGGAATCGAGGTAAGGGGGTGTTCGGGTTGTAATTAATTAGAATAGGAGCATATTTTGGGTTCGAGTCGCCGAACTAAGTATTAAAATGGTAAGAAAGATTGTGGATAATAATTGCATGTGAATTATTGTTAGTCCTCAAATTTTCAATAAAAACTTTAATAAAAATTTCATAAAAATTACAAAAATTAGTTTAATTTGTTAGAAAATTAGGCTTTGAATTCAATAAATGGATGTTGTTGGAAATAATCTGCCCTTGATCAATTTTCTCTAAGTTTTGCAGTGAAAAAGTTAAGAAATCAAGAGAAAATTACACTGGAGGAGCTGACGCGTAGCCTCACCCCACGCGTAGCATCAACAACTATTTTTGATGCTGACGCTACGCGTCACAGCCACGTGTAGCGTCAGTGCTGTGTGGACTCCACTTCCAACTTGGCCAAACACTCAGCTTTGACCCAATAATGGCCACCCCACTCAGCACCAAGGGCCACCCCACTCAACACAAATGGCCAAAACACAGTGGAGACACGTCCAAGTGGCCAAGCATGATCAATTTTAATAATTTGAAGTGGCCATTATCAGCTGTTTAATGGAAGCTGAGTCAGGGGCCTGACGCGTAGCGTCAGCACCCTTGCTCAGCCCTATAAATAGGGCCATCCAACACCATTCTAAATCATCCCATAGCATCTCATTCTCTTCTTTTCTCTCTTGTGCTCGACTTTGAGTACTTCTTTTGTGAGTTGTAGTTCTAGAATAGTTTTCTAGATACTTGAGTGTGTTTCGGTGTATTGTGATCGTTGTATCGTGAAGTTTCCATCGTCTTCGTAATGTCAAACTCTGTAAGTGTTGTTTTTACTTTCACCATGTGTAACTAATCTATTTATGTTGGAATTGGTGAACTAATCTATTGAGTATAATGTTGTGAATTCGACCTCTGCATGTTTATGATTCAAGTCCATGTTAGTATTTCAACCTTTTATTAATATGAACGTCAAACGGGAGAATGATTTTCATGTGTATTGAAACCTGTTTTATTAGTATGAATGTTAAACGGGAGAATGATTGTTCATGCCGTATTGAAACTTGTTTTGATGAAAGTAAAAAGTTGGAATACCCTTGGTATCTCAATTCTATAGGGGTTGTTAACCATTGTTGCCATAGGGCCAGGTCTTAACGCAAGTTTTTACTGAGAAAGCTCACGAGGGATCGGACTTTATGGTGAATTCTTAGAATTTATATCACGAGGGATCGGTTATAATGATTTTAAGCTGCAATGACATGAAACTTGATGATTAAATATGCATGTCTTGAGTTCCTCATTGTTATTCTAGATTAGGGATCCAATTTCCAACATAATTTGTTTATCTGTGTTTATCTCAAGTATCTTACCTATTCTAGATTGCAACTTGACTTTTTAGATAGATTTTATTTTCTTTTATCTTATGAACCACTCAATCATGCTATCTTGTGAATATTGTATAAATTGTATATAAATCATTCTTTGTTTATAACTTCCTTCACATTTACCATAATAAATAGAAAATTACTATTGTTATTGGACTTTCAATCCCAGTGGAACGATATCTAAATTTTGAAAACTACAAAGATTGGTGCGCTTGCCAATTAACAAACCCGGTGGTGGAAACGAACTGTTGAGACGCTATCGTCGGGTTAACAAGTTTTCTGGCGCCGTCACCGGGGATTGAATTGTTTTAGTAAAACAGTAAATTTTTAATTACCGTGGTAAATTTTTTTTTACCTTAGTTAAAATTTATTTATTTGTTTATATTTATTATTACACTAACTTTCTTTGTCTAGTTTGTGTATACAAACTCGATCTATCGCAGGTAAAATTTATTTTGATCCTGAGATAGAAAAGTTTGTAAAGAAAATCAAGTCTTTAAAATCTAAAACACAAACTAAATCTTCTTCTACTTCTCAAAACTTTGAAAATTCAAATATGGCTGCTGAAAGGAGAACATTTGGACAGTTTGCTGCTATTAATGGTCCACCCCGAGTTTCAGGAATGTTTCAAGGACCAGTTTTGCCAGTGGAAATTAAACCTGCCACTTTAAATATTATTCAAAACAACCAATTTGCTGGCTTAAATCATGAAGAACCATATGAACATTTAACTATTTTTTATGAGTTATGTAGCACAATTGGTTTTGAACTCAATCAAGAAGAGTCTGTTTATATGAGACTTTTTCCTTTTTCATTAATTGGTAAAGCAAAAGAATGGTTTAAATCTTGTCCACCGGGTAGTTTTGTAAACTGGTCCGATGTTGAAAGAAAATTTTTGGAAAGATTTTATTCTCCTTCAAAATATTTCGAAGCAATGACAGCCATACACTCTTTTTCTCAAAATAATGATGAATCATTAGGAGAGACATGGGAACGATTCAAGGCACTCTTGAGAAAGTGTCCAAACCACAACCTGAATGATGCCGAAAAGGTAAGAATCGTTTACCATGGTTTATTGCCTCAGTTCAAGATGATGTTAGATGCTTATGCAGGTGGTTCTTTAATGAACAAGACTGTGGAGGAAGCCATAGAAATATTGGAATCAATGGCTATCAGTGACTGCCAAGCAAAGCATGAAAGAGGTAATGTACAAAGGAAGCCAGGAATGCTCGAATTGGGAGTAAATGATGCGGTGTTGGCTCAGCAAAAATTACTGACCCAACAAATTGAAGTTATGAGCAAACAGTTGGAAAAACTCCAAAATGCTCAAGTAGCATCACCACCCCCTGCTCAACTTAAACAATGTATGCACTGCATGGGAGAACAACCATGTGGTTACTGTGGAAATGAGCAAGAGCAAGCCAATTTCATGAACCATCAAAGAGCACCCTTAGGTAATTTTCCTTTCAATCATGGAAATTCTTTTCCTAATAATTACCTACAGGGTTGGCAAAATCAAAATATTGGCTGGAGACAGGATACTGGACCTTCCAACCCACCTCCTAACAATCAATTTAAGCAATAACAAACTGACAATGCAAGATTGACAAGAATAGAGGAATCTATTCAACAGTTATTGCAGTTTGTAGAGACAAATGAAGCTGCCCGAAAAGCATCAGACATACAAATGGGTCAGCTTGCAAAAGAAATAGCCGAATTAAAGAGTTCTGGGTTTTTTGCAAATACTCAAAACCCAAAGGAACAATGTAATGCTATTTCTTCTGATGTTGTAAAAATTGATTGTAAAGAAAAGAGTGAGAAAAAGAAAGAAGAAGAAGAGAAAGAAAGTGAAAAAATAAAAAAAAATGAAAAAAATGAAAAAGAAAAAAATGTGCAAGTAAATACAGAGCAAGAAACAAACTGTATAACCCCAAAAAAATGTAAAGATCTGGGGAGTTTCACCATTCCTTTAACAATTGGAAATATCAACATCAGGAATGCGTTATTAGACTTAGGGGCTAACATCAACTTGATGCCCTTAGATTTAATAAAGCGCATTGGTGAATTTGAGCTAAAAGAGGCAAAAACAGAATTACAGTTTGCGGATCACTCTGTCAAGAAGACTTTTGGGATTGTGGAAGATGTGTTAGTAAAGGTTGATAAGTACCACTTCAGAGTTGATTTTGTGGTACTAGATATGAAGGAGGATACTGAGATCCCCCTGATCCTAGGAAGACCTTTCATGAAGACTGCAAGGATCAGAGTAGATATTGATCAAAGTATGGTTGCAGTCAAGGTTTATGAAGAAGAGGTAAACTTTAGTGCTCATGAACATCTAAGGACAAGTAATGAGAAAAAAATTTACCCTTCAATCGAACCAAGTATATCTCTTCCTAATCAATTAAATTGTTTTAAATTAACCGATGCCTTGAAAGATGAAAAATAGGTAATTAAGCATCGGAGAAGAAGAAAAAGGAAGAAGAAGACAGGTGATTCCTCAACGAATATTGGGAGACCACCTGATTAATCAAAGGTAATGTCTGGCTGGAGACATTAAACCTAGCGCTCAATGGGAGGCAACCCATTCTTTTCTTGTTATTTTCAAATTTTTTTAAACATAAAAAAAAACCAAAAACAAAAATTTTAAAATTTGTTTTTTTTAAAGAAAAGGGTTTTAAAACTCAAAAGAAAAGGTTTTTGAAAATCAAAATTTTGAAAAATCAAAAATAGAAGCCCACGCGTAGCGCTACTGTGACGCGTAGCATGGACTCTGAATTTTGGACCTGACGCATAGCGTCCCATCCACGCGTAGCGTCAGAGCCCACGTTCAGTTTTTAAAACTGAACCAGAGAGGCCCATCTTAGGGTTTAAAACCTAAGATCTCCTCTCTGCCTCACTTAAGTTTTCAAAACCTAATTTTCGAAACCTCCTTTTCTCTTCCAAACCTTCTCAATCCTATTTGCTCAAGGAATCACATGTAAGTGTTCTAATCCTTTATCTTTAGTTTTGTTTTTAATTTTCGATTTTTAGAAATAAATATGGTTAGGATTAGGATTAGAAGACCATTGGAATTGATTGCTGTTAGGAATTAGGAATTGAATGGATATAATGTGGTTTGGAAAGGGGTTGCTGCTGTGCAACCCCTGTTTTTTTTCTGTTCTGCGCAGCTCACGCGTAGCGTCCCACTGACGCGTAGCGTGAGGATGAACTGCAGGCCCACGCGTAGCGTGGGAGTAACAGGCTGACGCGTAGCGTCCCAAACACACGTAGCGTCAGCCTCTGTTTTGAATTTTGTTAAAATTTTGAGTGATGTTACTGTTTCATGTATGTATTTATTTTTGTTTTTAATAAATCAGTCCAGTATGCCTATTTTTGAAGTTTGTTTGTATTTTCTTTAATTTAATAAATTTTCTTATTTAGTATTTGTTATACTTTCTTGCATTAATAAAAATTAAAAATATAAAAATTTATTGATGTATATTATTTTATGTGAATTTTTGTTTTTATTAAAAATACAAAAATATGCATATTAACTTTCTTTATAAATCACAAAAATACAAAAATATATTGTTTTGAATTGTGTGAATTACATGTGTAAATATTTATATTTGTAAATATTTGGTTGATTATATATAATGTGTGATTTATTAAGTGTGTGCTTAATTTTGAAAATTTTTACTTTTTGTAGATGGCACCAAGGAAATCCATTCCTACTGCTGGTCCCTCTAAAAGACAGAGGAAGACCACGGATACTGACACCACCTCTGAGGATCCTGATCTTCAGGGACAGGAGGTGTTAGGACTGAGGGATCCTATGAGATTTCGTACTGATGTGAAATGGGCCCGCTTTCATCAGATTAAAGGTCAAAAGCTAATGTGGGAGAGAGTATTGGATCTCAGTGCTGGAGATTATCCTGAGCTGTAGGATGGAATCCAGAGGAGGAGATGGGGACCTCTATTCTCCCTACCTACTGAGGGGGATCCCATCTTAGTGATGGAGTTTTATGCAAATGCCTTCAGGACTCGCCAGGACGCACCAAGTATCGGACAGCAGCGGACGAGTTGGGTGAGGGGCCGACATATTTCATATGACCGGGATACTATCAGTACCCTATTGGGTAATCCTTGGGAGCCTACTCCCGAGAATGACACTTGTTTCTGGAAGGAAAGCAGAAACAAGATTATTACCGAGGGAGAGTTAGTGTAACATCCCAATTTTAATAAAAAGGAACCGGGCAAAATAAAAGCCATTTAAAATGACAAGTCAGAAGAGGAAATCTGTCCACTAATTACCCTTAACTTAATTAACTAAAAAGGTGTGAGGTGATTAGCGTTAGAGGATGCTGATGGGACAGGGTGGCGTGGGCAGGACTGCTGCTTCACGTTTCCCCACCCCACCATCCTGTTCTTCGTGCGTGTGTTTAAATTGGGTGATGGCCCCTTGCCCTTCATTCTCGAGAACTCTCTCTGCGAACTCCCTCTTCTCTTTTCTTCTTATTCTCTTATTCCCCTTTTTCTTCTCCTTCTCTGCTCTCTACTCCATTCCCTGTTCGAAAGCCAAGTGACGGTGCGGCAGAGAAGTCAAGCTCCCTCATACGGGTGGAGGACGAGCGTCGAAGCAGAAGAATCTCTCGGAGTCTCGCAGTTGGTAGGGGGAGTACCTTACATGTTAAATGCATGGGTTACGAACGGGTTTGGAAGACATTGATAATTGTGGAACTGTATTCTGTTGTATAATATGCTTGCATGTAGAATATCCAAGTGCATGACAAGTGAGAGTGAGTGTTGCATGTTATCATCGTCCTTGAGGATGCATATGTTACCATAGAACCCGATTGCATGATTGTGTTGTGTTGATGAGAATGCTTTATTGAATCTGTTCGTGTTTATAGGAATGTATGCATTGATTGAGTCCCGACACTGTCATATACCGTTTGCATGTTGTGTTACGATTGATTAGAATGCTTGTGTGAACCTGTTAATCTTCATGTAAATGCATGTGTTGATTAAGTTCTGATACTGCTGTGAACAGAGTGCATGTTAAACTTGAGTTGATGAAAATGCTCATGGAAGCTTGATATTGATTGACACTGACTGCATTAGACTCATATGCTGCTATGATGATGATTGCATGGAAGTTTGTATGTGTTAAATTAACATGCAGAGTTCTGAGAATGTGTATTATCGACTGCATATGAAATATGTGTGATTGAATAAGAGGATGTGTGTATGAATTCAATGCTGTGTGTCGAATCTGCGTGTGGTGCATGGGATGCGTTTGTGCTGAGAGCACGTAGTGTGGGACACTACCATCGGTTATTCAGCGTGGGACGCTGCAAAATCCTTGAGTGGGACTCAAGGTAGCCCTTGAGTGGGACTCAGGCTGCCTGTGAACACCTCCGTTGGCGCTGAGAGCGTTGGTGTCACCTGTGGGCAAACGGTTGGGTACCTGTAAAACGGCCAAGCAGCTGGGAGCTGAAATGATAGCTGAGAGCTATGTATAAAAGGCTAAGAGCCTACGTTGCAACGTTAGAACCGATTACACACGTATGCGGAACCGAGTGAATAATCTGTGCATATATGGCTACTGATGTTATGTGGAATTAATTATGCATGTGATGATGTTAGTGAAGTGGTGTTTACTTGTGAATCAGTGCGTTATTCCGTGTGCATGTGCTATAATTGCTGACTGAAACCTGCTCCGTGAATGTATAATATGTTGTTGAGGAGTTGTGAATACATTTATATCCGAGTGAGAATTGTGTATTCTGATTGATAAATGTTATGTAGAGATATCCTGACTCAAGGACCCTTAGCATTGTGTCACTGACTGTGGAATGTTAATATTATTGAGTTGATGTATGATTGTGTGAATGTATGGGTATATGTTGTTGTATGAATGTGAAGTAACTTGAATCGGTATCTATCATTTAAAATTTAAGATGCTCACCCCTGCAGTGGCAATTTTTCAGTGAATGTCTCTCGGGATGAGGATCAGAGGTAGAGTTGGAACGCCGGATGAAGTGCTGATGCACTATGGAGGCTTTATGACTGTGTACATGTCGCATAAAATGTTTTAAGTTAGGCCTTGGCCGGCTCATGTCTGATGTTAGTGTTTTGAACAAACAGAACCCTTATGGGACGGAAAGAGTATAATAACGTGTTTGTAAACATCAATATACACCCTTATATATACATATATATATAGCTACGTGTATGCCATGCTGCATGTTTATCTCATTCCGTGTGTGATGATTGAGTAGCATATACATATTCATGCTCTGTTGGGTGCGCAGGGATAGTATGACTTAGTATGAAGGAAGCCATGAAACTCTTAAAGAGAGGTTTAAGTTAGCAGGAGAGCTTGGGCCGAAAGGGCTATATCGCCGAGTGAGAAACGAACAAAATCCCCGAGTGATCATGAGAGCGGTCATTACCGAGTGGAAATTATAAGTAAAACCCGAGTGAGGAAGAGTTCATAATTCCGAGTGAAAACCCTGAGTGATCCTCTCCTGAGAAAGAAGTTAGTGTAATGGGTTAGAATGGAATGGATTCCGAGTGTAAGATATTTATAATCCGAGTGAGTTAGCTGTCATTTTCCGAGTGAATGAGTGAAGGATGACTCTGGGTCCGAGCGTCTGCTTAGCCGAGTGTGGCTCCTCGCTCCAGCGAGCAAGATACTCGCTCCAGCGAGTGCGGTTTTGGGAAGGCTTGTGATGGCCTCGCTTAGGCGGAGTCATACCTCGCCCGAGCGACTAGGACGGTTCGCCCAGGCGTGTGGGATCGCGCTGAAGCGAGTAGATGTTAATATGGAACTCCGCCCAATTACCCTCCTCTTCCGTTGTTGCATTATCATGTCTCGCTCGGCGGTGTTGGACCCCGCTTGAGCGAATGGACGTTGTGGTGGAATTCGCCCAGGCGTTGTCGTGCTTCGCTGAACTGGGCGGAGTTGGTTCAGGTTCCATTCCTTCCACAGGTAGCCATACATGTGTGTGTTCCTTAACTTTCCCTTGTCTTCCTCTTCTCTTCTATGCCAACTGACCCGTGGTTGTTTTTGTGAAAAAATTTTCTGTGTTTGGGTTAATTAATTATTAAAAATAAGGGTGTTACACTTTGGTATCAGAGCAGACCGAAAGGTCCAAGGCCAAGGTATGCTTACCGAGTGTAAGCAGTTGTGTGTTTTCTGACTAAATGGTCATAATTGTTGTGATGTTAGTTGAACCTGATTGATATTGGCTTGTGGATAGAAGGTTGTTTCCTCCTGGTCCGATTGAGTGTGTAACCTGGAGGAATGATATAAGGTGCTAAGCTATTGAATGTTAGACTGAAACCCGATCGGTAGTAAGTGGCTCGGTATACTTATCCTTGAATGTTGATTTCAGGATAAGGAATGACGCATCGCCAAAGCATGGAGGCTATAGCCACAGCATTCCAACGCTTTGCAGACGTATTTGAGAGGCAGGGCCAGCCTCGAGCTGAGGAGGGCCAAGTGTTGGACCGCTTCCTGAAGAGGAAGCCGAGTGAATTTCTAGGAGGACGGAACCCTGAGGCAGCGTTTAAGTGGACTCAGGAGCTGGAGAGAATTTTTGGGGGTCTTCATTGTACCGAGGCCCAAAAGGTGGAATGTGCAGTGTATATGCTGCGAGATGAAGCGGAGAACTGGTGGAAGATAGCCAGAAGCCGATTCCCTGACGATGATAATCAGCTGACGTGGAACGATTTCAAGACATGCTTCTTAGAGAAGTACTTTCCCGACACGGTGAGGAGTCGGAAAGAGTTGGAGTTTATGGAGTTGAAACAATGCTCCATGACTGTAGAAGAATACGCGACAAGATTCGAGGAATTGTGCCTATTCTACCCACCCTTCCAGCAACCTGGGACGGAGAGCTCCAAGTGCCTTAAGTTTGAGAATGGATTAAGATCTGATATTAAGAGGGCCTGCAGATACCATGAGATACGGAGTTTCCCTGTATTGGTGAATAAATGTAGGATATTCGAGGAGGATGACAAGGCCTATTCGGGCCAGAGCAGCAGAACCCACCATTCCCTGAGGCCCCAACAATCCCGCTTCAAAAGGCCAAGCAACGTTGGCAGGAACAAATCTTTTTCCAGATTTGGGGGTCGGAACCAACCTGAAAGATGACCAGTGGTAGGAGACGGAAGATGTTTCAAGCGTGGAGGAAGTCACTATGCCAGAGACTGCAAGGATGATGGTGAAGTGGTGTGCTTTCACTGTAATAAGAGAGGACACATTCGCCCCGATTGTCCCCAACTCCGCCAAGCAAACACTAGTGTACGTCAAGGAGGATTCCAAGAGAGAAACCGAGTGAATGATAACCAACGACTTGGTGGCAGAGGCAACAGAGCCAGAGGAAACATGATGCTTGCTCCAAATAACCGAGAGAGGAATACCGACCAACCAGCAGCGGGAAGAGTTTACACCATCAACGCAGAGGACGTTACATAAGCAAATGATCTAGTACAATGTAAGTGCTCACTCGGTAGTCATACACTTAATGTTGTTTTCGATTCGGGAGCTACCCATTCTTTTATAGCTGATGAGTGTGTAGAGCGTTTAAAGTTACCAACTGTGTTTATGGATTGGACTTTGGATGTAAGGTGTTGACATCGTCAATGTGCAAGGATGTAACGTTTGTGTTGTGTGGTCGGAGTTTCACTTTTGATTTGGTGTGCATACCTTTAAAGGACCTTGATGTTGTACTCGGAATCGATTGGCTTTCAGCCAACAAAGTGTTAGTGGATTGTAGAAACCGAAGGATAATCTTCCCGAGGCAGCACAATGAGGATGACACAACACCAGGTATAACCCAATTGTTTATGATGCTTTGTCTAACCAAAGGTGAGAGTAAAGTCTGAGTGAACGAAATTTCGATTGTCTGTGAATTCCCAGAAGTGTTCCCTGAAGATGTACCGAGTGTCCCTCCCAATAGAGAAGTCGAATTCTCTATAGACTTGATCCCTGGAGACGAGCCAGTCTCCAGTGCACCCTATAGAATGTCCCCAACTGAACTGGCTGAGCTAAAGAAGCAAGTGGACGAATTACTCGGAAAACAATTCATTAGACCGAGTGTATCACCATGGGGCGTACCTGTGCTGCTTGTTAAGAAGAAGGATGGCAGCATGAGACTTTGTATAGATTACCGACAACTGAACAAACTCACAATTAAGAATCGGTACCCGTTACCCAGAATTGATGATTTAATTGACCAACTGCGTGGAGCCTCAGTCTTCTCGAAAATCGACCTACGATCGGGATATCACCAAATCCGAGTGAAGGACTCGGATATCCCAAAAACTGCCTTTAAGACTCGGTATGGCCACTACGAGTATGTAGTGATGCCGTTCGGTGTGACAAACGCCCCTGCTGTCTTCATGAATTACATGAACAGCATTTTCCACTCCTATTTAGACCGGTTTGTAGTTGTCTTTATTGATGACATCCTAGTCTATTCTAAGACTTCCGAGGAGCATGAAGGACATCTCCGAGCGGTACTTCAAGTGTTGAAGGAGAAGCAGTTGTTTGCAAAGCTTTCAAAGTGTGAATTCTGGATGGATAAGATCCACTTCCTCAGGCATGTGATTTCCGAGCAGGGTGTCTTGGTGGACCCTTTGAAGGTGACAGCTGTAATGGCATGGGAGAAACCCAAGTCGGTCTCGGAGATAAGGAGTTTTATGGGCCTGGCAGGTTATTATAGAAGGTTCATTGAAGGTTTTTCTAAGCTGGCGTTACCACTAACTAAATTGACTCGGAAAAACATTCCCTTCGTGTGGAGTCCTGAGTGCGAGAGCAGCTTCCGAGAGCTGAAGAACAAGTTGACGACTGCTCCAGTGCTGGCATTACCCGACTTACAAGAGAGCTTTGTAGTTTATTGTGATGCATCAGGACTCGGATTAGGATGCGTGCTCATGCAGAAAGACCGAGTGATAGCGTATGCCTCTTGGCAATTGAGACCTCACGAGCAGTATTATCCGACCCACGATTTAGAGTTGGCAGCTGTGGTGTTCGCACTAAAAATTTAGAGGCATTATTTGTACAGGTCCAGATTTGAAGTATACAGTGATCACAAGAGCCTCAAATACCTATTCGACCAAAAAAAGCTGAACATGAGGCAGAGGAGATGGATAGAATTCTTAAAGGACTACGATTTCGAACTGAAATACCATCCAGCTAAGGCAAATGTCGTTGCCGACGCGTTGAATCGGAAATCCCTCCATATGGCAGCAATGATGGCAAGAGAAGTGGAGTTGTTGGAGCAGTTCCGAGACATGAACTTACATGTTGACACCCCCTCCTCTCAGAAAATAGCAATCGGTACATTAAGAATCGCCAATGAATTCCTGAAGTCCGTGTACGAGCAGCAGCAGTCAGACTCCTACTTGGCTGAGATGAAGGAGACGCAGGCCAAGGGAAAGGATTTGTCCTTGACCGAGGGATCAGATGGGATCTTCTGAGTGAAAAATAGAATATACGTGCCGAGTGAGAAAGGATTAAGGAGAATGGTGCTTGATGAAGCTCATAAGAGCCTCCTCGGTATTCACCCGGGTACCATGAAGATGTACCATGACCTGAGGAAACAGTTCTGGTGGCCCGGACTAAAGAGGAATGTGGCAGAATACGTGGCTCGGTGTATTACTTGTCAGAAATCAAAAGTGGAGCACCAGAAGCCGTACGATGCAATGCAGCCCCTGGAGATTCCCGTGTGGAAATAGGACTCGATTGCTGATGATGCATGATTTATCCTTAATTCCTCAATTTAAATGTGTATAATTTGCCATCACTTAGTGTGTAATATACTGCACTTTAACACATTTTCATCATTTGAGCTTTATTTAATATTTAATTTTAAAATGAATTAAGGATAAATTTTTAATAAAAGTTGGTTTTCTCTTGTTTTGTAGTGTGTGATTAAGCCTGTAATTAAAAAAATAATTACCACAGGTCAAACGAAAGAAGCCACGACTCAAGAAATGGTCAAAAATGCGAGAAAAGCACCAGAACAGGTCTGGGAATCGATTCACCAATGTGGGAATCGATTTCCACACAAAAGAACAGCAAGGAATCGATTCAAGCACCCTGGGAATCGATTCATACAGCTAGGAATCGATTCCCCACCCCTGTGAATCGATTCATATGCATTTTTAAGGCCTGGGAATCGATTCAAACAAGCATGAATCGATTCATGTGCTTGGGAATCGATTCCCACCCCTGAGGAATCGATTCCTATGTGTAAAATTGCCCAAAAATTGCCTAGATGAATCGATTCAGGCACAGATTTATCAGTGGAAACATCAGATAACGCATTATCAAAGTGGAAACAACACTGAAGCTGATAATGGAGCACTGAAGCTGATAATGGAGCACCATGGAATTGTAAATTGGAGAGTGCTCCTTCCATTAAAATTTTTTATTGCATTGGCTTTGCTTTTGAGTTCCTATAAATAGGAAGCAAGGCAAGGAGCAGAGACACCATTCATTCTTCATCAGAAGACATCAATTCCTCCTTCATACGTTCTTCCTCTTCTCTTCTCCGTTGGAATTTTTCCAGCAAGTTCTTCATTTCCGGGTTAGTTTCATTGTTTGTAGTTGTAATTATGGAGGGCTAAAACCCCTAGATTGATTTTCTTGGAGAATGTTGTAATGTAATTTTGAGGTCATTAATTTTAATATAGTATGCTTTTATTATTGTTATTTCTTCATAATCTTTCTCTACTTATTTAATTCCATTTTGTTTAATTAAATTTGTATGCTTAATCGGTTTAATTATTCAAATGGAATAAAATAAGGTTTTAAATTAGAATGGATTAAGGAAATATGCATGCTTAATGAATATTTTCATAATCACTTTAATAATTATGGTTTGCTTAATTCCATAATTTAAGAATAGATTATGTATATAGGCGATATTCTTATGTATGCTCAATAATTCCTAGATTTTACAATCTTGACTCCTTTTGCTTAATTAGGATGCTTGATTAAAATATTCATTTTTAAATAAAAGTAAAGGAATTGTGAATTGAAAAAGACGCTTAGTTGATCAATTCAAATTGAGCTAAGAAATTAACATTAATAAGTATACAAATTATCTTTAGTGAACCAAGGATAAATTTATTTACAATACTCCAAGAAAATCAATCGCTTGTTATTTATTGTTTTAAATCCTTTATTTACTTTGTTTTAATTTTAATTGTGACAACAAAAATCAATCAAACCCCCCCCCCCAATTGTATGTTAGTGAACTTATGTTTGTAAAAATTTTTAGTTGTTTAGTTTTTATTTTTAATTGTTAAAAATTAGTTTAAGACTTGATTTTTCCTAAATTTTTGTGTTGATCCTTGAGAGAACGACCTAGGTTGACACCCTAGTACTACGTTAATTAATTTTAATGTACTAATTTGACGGAATCACGACTGCAAAAATATTCACGTCAATTGCTATGGATTTTGTCATGGGATTTCCCAAAAACCGAGCGGGCCATGATGCGATTTGGGTCATTGTTGACCGACTGACGAAGAGTGCACACTTCCTGCCTGTGAACATGAAGTACCCGATGCCTAAGTTAGCTCGGATTTACATTCATGAGATTGTCCGACTGCATGGTATACCCACTTCTATCGTATCAGATAGGGATCCTAGGTTCACGTCCCGGTTTTGGAACAACCTGCACCAGGAAATGGGCACGAAGCTTTGGCTTAGTTCTGCCTACCACCCCCAATCGGATGGACAATCCGAGCGGACAATTCAAAGTTTAGAAGACTTGTTAAGAGCGTGTGTGTTAGAGCACGGTGGAGATTGGGAGCAGTACCTCCCCTTGATTGAGTTTACGTACAATAATAGCCATCATAACAGCATTGGCATGGAACCCTACGAAGCACTATATGGACGAAGATGCCGAACCCCACTTTGCTGGTCAGAAACGGGTGAGAGTCTGCTATTGGGACCAGACATTGTGAAGCAAACCACAGAGCAGATCCGAGTGATACAGGGAAAGATGAAGGCGTCTCAAGAAAAGCAGAAGAGTTACCATGACAAACGCACCAAACCATTGGAGTTTTCAGTCGGAGACAAAGTGTTTTTGAGGACTTCTCCGAGTAAAGGAGTCGGACGAGCCTTGAAAGGTGGAAAGTTAAGCCCTCGATACATTGGACCATATGAGGTGTTGGAACGAGTCGGCACCATGGCATACCGAATAACATTACCGACCCACTTATCCTGATTGCACAATGTATTTCATGTGTCTCAACTAAGGAAGTATTTACATGACCCCAGCCACACAATGCCTGATGATGAAGTGGAAATCAAGGAAGACCTGACCACTGTGACTACACCGATTAGAATCATGGACCGATCGGTAAATCGCTTGAGGAGCAAAAACGTAGGGTTGCTTAAAGGGGAATGGCAGCAAGGCAAGACTACCTCTTCTACCTGGGAACGCGAAGACGCCATGAGACAGCCGTACCCTGAGTTGTTTACTTAGGTGAGTAGCCGACTGAATTTCGCATGAGTTACCGACTGAATTTCAAGGACGAAATTCTTTTCGAGTGGGGGAGAACTGTAACATCCCAATTTTAATAAAAAGGAACCGGGCAAAATAAAAGCCATTTAAAATGACAAGTCAGAAGAGGAAATCTGTCCACTAATTACCCTTAACTTAATTAACTAAAAAGGTGTGAGGTGATTAGCGTTAGAGGATGCTGATGGGACAGGGTGGCGTGGGCAGGACTGCTGCTTCACGTTTCCCCACCCCACCATCCTGTTCTTCGTGCGTGTGTTTATATTGGGTGATGGCCCCTTGCCCTTCACTCTCGAGAACTCTCTCTGCGAACTCCCTCTTCTCTTTTCTTCTTATTCTCTTATTCCCCTTTTTCTTCTCCTTCTCTGCTCTCTACTCCATTCCCTGTTCGAAAGCCAAGTGACGGTGCGGCAGAGAAGTCAAGCTCCCTCATAGGGGTGGAGGACGAGCGTCGAAGCAGAAGAATCTCTCGGAGTCTCGCAGTTGGTAGGGGGAGTACCTTACATGTTAAATGCATGGGTTACGAACGGGTTTGGAAGACATTGATAATTGTGGAACTGTATTCTGTTGTATAATATGCTTGCATGTAGAATATCCGAGTGCATGACAAGTGAGAGTGAGTGTTGCATGTTATCATCGTCCTTGAGGATGCATATGTTACCATAGAACCCGATTGCATGATTGTGTTGTGTTGATGAGAATGCTTTATTGAATCTGTTCGTGTTTATAGGAATGTATGCGTTGATTGAGTCCCGACACTGTCATATACCGTTTGCATGTTGTGTTACGATTGATTAGAATGCTTGTGTGAACCTGTTAATCTTCATGTAAATGCATGCGTTGATTAAGTTTTGATACTGCTGTGAACAGAGTGCATGTTAAACTTGAGTTGATGAAAATGCTCATGGAAGCTTGATATTGATTGACACTGACTGCATTAGACTCATATGCTGCTATAATGATGATTGCATGGAAGTTTGTATATGTTAAATAAACATGCGGAGTTTTGAGAATGTGTATTATCGACTGCATGTGAAATATGTGTGATTGAATAAGAGGATGTGTGTATGAATTCAATGCTGTATGTCGAATCCACGTGTGGCGTATGGGATGCGTTTGTGCTGAGAGCACGTAGTGTGGGACACTACCATCGGTTATTCAGCATGGGACGCTGTAAAATCCTTGAGTGGGACTCAAGGTAGCCCTTGAGTGGGACTCGGGCTGCCTGTGAACACCTCCGTTGGCGCTGAGAGCGTTGGTGTCACCTGTGGGCAAACGGTTGGGTACCTGTAAAACGGCCAAGCAGCTGGGAGCTGAAACGGTAGTTGAGAGCTATGTATAAAAGGCTAAGAGCCTACGTTGCAACGTTAGAACCGATTACACACGTATGCGGAACCGAGTGAATAATCTGTGCATATATGGCTACTGATGTTATGTGGAATTAATTATGCATGTGATGATGTTAGTGAAGTGGTGTTTACTTGTGAATCAGTGCGTTATTCCGTGTGCATGTGCTATAATTGCTGACTGAAACCTGCTCTGTGAATGTATAATATGTTGTTGAGGAGTTGTGAATACATTTATATCCGAGTGAGAATTGTGTATTCTGATTGATAAATGTTATGTAGAGATATCCTGACTCAAGGACCCTTAGCATTGTGTCACTGACTGTGGAATGTTAATATTATTGAGTTGATGTATGATTGTGTGAATGTATGGGTATATGTTGTTGTATGAATGTGAAGTAACCTGAATCGGTATCTATCATTTAAAATTTAAGATGCTCACCCCTGCAGTGGCAATTTTTTAGTGAATGTCTCTCGGGATGAGGATCAGAGGTAGAGTTGGAACGCCGGATGAAGTGCTGATGCACTATGGAGGCTTTATGACTGTGTACATGTCGCATAAAATGTTTTAAGTTAGGCCTTGGCCGGCTCATGTCTGATGTTAGTGTTTTGAACAAACAGAACCCTTATGGGACGGAAAGAGTATAATAACGTGTTTGTAAACATCAATATACACCCTTATATATACATATATATATAGCTACGTGTATGCCATGCTGCATGTTTATCTCATTCCGTGTGTGATGATTGAGTAGCATATACATATTCATGCTCTGTTGGGTGCGCAGGGATAGTATGACTTAGTATGAAGGAAGCCATGAAACTCTTAAAGAGAGGTTTAAGTTAGCAGGAGAGCTTGGGCCGAAAGGGCTATATCGCCGAGTGAGAAACGAACAAAATCCCCGAGTGATCATGAGAGCGGTCATTACCGAGTGGAAATTATAAGTAAAACCCGAGTGAGGAAGAGTTCATAATTCCGAGTGAAAACCCTGAGTGATCCTCTCCTGAGAAAGAAGTTAGTGTAATGGGTTAGAATGGAATGGATTCCGAGTGTAAGATATTTATAATCCGAGTGAGTTAGCTGTCATTTTCCGAGTGAATGAGTGAAGGATGACTCTGGGTCCGAGCGTCTGCTTAGCCGAGTGTGGCTCCTCACTCCAGCGAGCAAGATACTCGCTCCAGCGAGTGCGGTTTTGGGAAGGCTTGTGATGGCCTCGCTTAGGCGGAGTCATACCTCGCCCGAGCGACTAGGACGGTTCGCCCAGGCGTGTGGGATCGCGCTGCAGCGAGTAGATGTTAATATGGAACTCCGCCCAATTACCCTCCTCTACCGTTGTTGCATTATCATGTCTCGCTCGGCGGTGTTGGACCCCGCTTGAGCGAATGGACATTGTGGTGGAATTCACCCAGGCGTTGTCGTGCTTCGCTGAACTGGGCGGAGTTGGTTCAGGTTCCATTCCTTCCACAGGTAGCCATACATGTGTGTGTTCCTTAACTTTCCCTTGCCTTCCTCTTCTCTTCTATGCCAACTGACCCGTGGTTGTTTTTGTGAAAAATTTTTCTATGTTTGGGTTAATTAATTATTAAAAATAAGGGTGTTACAGTTAGGATACTCCCTCGAGGAGGTTGCTCACTTCTTGAGCAAGGATGGGATCTTTTTCAACCTGAGTAGGGTTGGAAGGAGTCCATCTAACCTCCTAAAAACCCAGCTTACCCCTCTAGCCCAGGCGTGGTCCTACCTCATGCTTCATAATATCACTCCTGTCACCCATCTTTCATCTCTTCCAGTTGAGCGTTGTTTCCTTCTATTTTCTATCCTCCAGGGCCACACCATTGACATCGCTGAGCTTATATCTGAGCAGATTCACTTGTATGCCCTTGGGTATAAAGTGAACCGCCCCATTCCATTTCCTCTCATCATATCTGCCTTACTGAGGAGGCAGGGAGTCGTCGTACCTTCACCTGAGTTCACTAGTTCTTCGGGGAGAGTCCCCAAAGTTCTAGTGAACAGAGATTATTTCGTTCAGCAGTGCGAGCTTCCACCACTAGAGCAAGAGGCTCAGCCCAGACCGAGGAGGAGGAGACCACCAGTGCAGCCTCCACCTACTGATGCTGTCACACAGGGCTTTGCCCGGATATCACTTGAGCATCAGCATATGATGCAGATGATGGCTGCCACTCATAGAGCTTATATTCATCTTCACGATGAATTTTATCAGTACAGGTTACAGGGAGAGGGAGCACCTTATGTTACCCCGGCCGAGTTTGCAGCACATGTAGCTTGGCCCGGTGATTTAACTACCTACCCTGAGCCTGGTGGATCGTCTGGCGCACAGGCTGACTCTGACGGCGATGATGAGGAGGAGGAGCAAGATGATGATCAGATGGAGGATTGATGATGCCATCTTCTTATTTCTTTCATTTACTTTGAGTACAGTTGTTTTTAGTTTATATTTACATTTACATTTACATTTACACTTTATATTATGGTATTTTATTATTGTGTGGTGTGTTTTTACGTAATTATTTGTTTTTGCATATTTTATTCGAAAAATAATCCAAAAATAAAATTTATCTTTTAATAAATCAATCAAATTTTTATTAGTAAGTTAATTTATACACTTAGAGTTTTTACACAATGAAACTTAATTTTGTAAAATCAATTATTGGTTCTTTATAACTTAGGAATTTTGATAAATTTAAATACAATAGGTTTATTAAACATCAAGCAAATTTCGATATCCCGGTGAGCAGAGAGATATCTTTTTATATACTTGAGGGTTTAATCGACATTTTTTCAATTCGAATTGATTTTGCTTTAATATCTGATTTGTGTTGTTGTAAAGAAAATTCAGAAAAATGATCAAGGCACATTTTTGGTGAAAAAACCTTGGGCCAAACAGCTTACCTTGGTAAAAATTATTTTATCCTTTGCAAGCCAATTTGAGCCTAAAAATAAAATTCCTTGGTACCCTTAAACTTAAATCTGTTTTTACCATTCCCTATACTTGATTGATTAAAAGAGCAGTTGAAATAAATGAAAAATATTTTGAGTGTTCTCACAAAAAATGGGGAGTGAAAATAAGCAACTTGATTCTTTTCAGAAAAAAATAAAATATGGAAAAGAAAAGTCAAAAATAGTGAAAAGAATCAAGTTGGGGGTATTTATTTTTCATCAACAAAAGAAATGAGAGTTTGGGTCAAGAGAAAGCCTAAAAATTATAAAATGCTCTTTTATGATTTCAGGTTTTTGAATTCCAAGAAAAACCATTGATTCTTGTAAGCCAAGCCTCATTACAACCCGTGAAAAGACCTTGTGATTTCTGAACTAATTCTGTATAAATAACCATTGATTAGATGACAAACAAAGTTAAATTCGTTTGATCTTATGATTGATTGAGTGAAACAGGTTACCTAATATATAGAGATAAACACTTGTGAGGTAAGCCTGAAATTCTGCTTGATTGTTAATAGAATATTGTAAAAATTTTATCATTAAATCTTTGTTATACTTGATACCAACTTTTGATTAGTACAAAGTTAGTTAAATTGTGAAAATTACTTTTTGTTGTAAATTCTCGGACTAACTCAAAAAAATTTTGATTCCAAATTTTTATTTTTCTTATTTTTCTCTCTTGCTCGAGGACGAGCAATGTCTCAAGTTGGGGGTATTTGTTAGTCCTCAAATTTTCAATAAAAACTTTAATAAAAATTTCATAAAAATTACAAAAATTAGTTTAATTTGTTAGAAAATTAGGCTTTGAATTCAATAAATGGATGTTGTTGGAAATAATCTGCCCTTGATCAATTTTCTCTAAGTTTTACAGTGAAAAAGTTAAGAAATCAAGAGAAAATTACACTGGAGGAGCTGACGCGTAGCCTCACCCCACGCGTAGCATCAACAGCTATTTTTGATGCTGACGCTACGCGTCACAGCCACGCGTAGCGTCAGTGCTGCGTGGACTCCACTTCCAACTTGGCCAAGCACTCATCTTTGACCCAATAATGGCCACTCCACTCAGCACCAAGGGCCACCCCACTCAACACAAATGGCCAAAACACAGTAGAGACACGTCCAAGTGGCCAAGCATGATCAATTTTAATAATTTGAAGTGGCCATTATCAGCTGTTTAATGGAAGCTGAGTCAGGGGCCTGACGCGTAGCGTCACACTGACGCGTAGCGTCAGCACCCTTGCTAAGCCCTATAAATAGGGCCATCCAACACCATTCTAAATCATCCCATAGCATCTCATTCTCTTCTTTTCTCTCTTGTGCTCGACTTTGAGTACTTCTTTTGTGAGTTGTAGTTCTAGAATAGTTTTCTAGATACTTGAGTGTGTTTCGGTGTATTGTGATCATTGTATCGTGAAGTTTTCATCATCTTCGTAATGTCAAACTCTGTAAGTGTTGTTTTTACTTTCACCATGTGTAACTAATCTGTTTATGTTGGAATTGGTGAACTAATCTATTGAGTATAATGTTGTGAATTCGACCTCTGCATGTTTATGATTCAAGTCCATGTTAGTATTTCAACCTTTTATTAATATGAACGTCAAACGGGAGAATGATTTTCATGTGTATTGAAACTTGTTTTATTAGTATGAATGTCAAACGGGAGAATGATTGTTCATGCCATATTGAAACTTGTTTTGACGAAAGTAAAAAGTTGGAATACCCTTGGTATCTCAATTCTATAGGGGTTGTTAACCATTGTTGCCATAAGGCCAGGTCTTAACGCAAGAAAGCTCACGAGGGATCGGACTTTACGATGAATTCTTAGAATTTATATCACGAGGGATCGGTTATAATGATTTTAAGCTGCAATGACATGAAACTTGATGATTAAATATGCATGTCTTGAGTTCCTCATTGTTATTCTAGATTAGGGATCCAATTTCCAACATAATTTGTTTATCTGTGTTTATCTCAAGTATCTTACCTATTCTAGATTGCAACTCAACTTTTTAGATAGATTTTATTTTCTTTTATCTTATGAACCACTCAATCATGCTATCCTGTGAATATTGTATAAATTGTATATAAATCATTCTTTGTTTATAACTTCCTTCACATTTACCATAGTAAATAGAAAATTACTATTGTTATTGGACTTTCAATCCCAGTGGAACGATATCTAAATTTTGAAAACTACAAACGATTGGTGCGCTTGCCAATTAACAAACCCGGTGGTGGAAACGAACTGTTGAGACGCTATCGTCGGGTTAACAATTATGTATGGTTTATGATGAGTGTGAGATTAAAGTGTTTTGCATGGTGATAATTCGATGTGTATAGTGGCGTTGTGATGACAGGCTTGACAAGTAGGTCGCCCAGTGGCAATGTGATGGCGGGCTTGACAAGTAGGTCGCCCATTTGATGAGTATGTGCTGTTGTTGATGGCCACTTGTTATATAATATGATGAATGTGAATGATATATGTATGATTATGTGGTAGCCCCTTGTTTCCGGCTCCCATGGTTTTTGTGCCCAGTTGAGCTACCCAGTGGTCAAGTAGGACCCAGTGGTTGAGGTGGAGTGTCAAGCAGGACTCGGTGAACCAAGCAGGGTTCACAGGGTGTCAAGTAGGACCCCCAGCTGAAGGCCGATCCTTTAGTATCCGGGTACTAGGCGTCGATTTTGTGAGAGTCAGTGGTGATAATTGATGAATTATTAGTATTATGTGATGATGTGTATGTACTTAATTATATTTGCCGAGTATGATTTTCTATATTCGTCGAGTTTGATTTGCTATGTTTACCGAGTGTGATTGACTATAATTGCCGAGTGTGATTGGCTATGTTTGCCGAGTGTGATTGACTATAATTGCCGAGTGTGATTGGCTATGCTTGCCGAGTGTGATTAACTATAATTGCCGAGTGTGATTGGCTATATTTGCCGAGTGTGATTGACTATATTTGCCGAGTGTGATTTGTAAATTGAGGAATAAGCAATCGGACGGAGTTTATATACATGTAATTTGTTAATTTCCGTTCTAGATTAATTATGATGCCAAACACTCACCCTTGCTGTGGTTTTCAATTTAGTAACCAGTGACAGGGAAGAGGTCGGAGCCCTGGAGGTGCGCCAAGCGGAGGATTGATGTCAAGGAACCGAGTGATTATGAAATGAATGATGTGTATAATATATAATGAGTTTTCCGTATATGTGATGCTATAACATGTTGTGTGTTGAACTAAATTCGAATCGGTATGTTGATTAATATAGATATAAATTTATGATGCTAATGTGATCGGTGTTGAATTTTTATGAGTATGATATGTATATATATATTGGCACGGAGCCAATAATAGATGTATGTGATAAATTGCTATGGGCAGGTTAGTAAATAATTATTTGCTGTAGCATAGTTAATTACCGGGCGAATCTCTCCCGAGCGGATCCAGTCTTGTCCGAGCGAGGGCTGGGGAAATTTGATCCTGTGCCTATTTCTCTCAGGCGAGTATCCCTCGCCCCCTTCCGAGTGGTTAGAATGTTTTCCGAGTGAGGAATGCCTGAGAGATCTACTTCCGAGTGTAGACAAATTAGAATGTTTCCGAGTGAGGCATGACTGAGAGAATCACCTCCGAGTGGAGGTTAAGATGTTCTCGAGTGAGATACAACCGAGAGGACCATTTCCGAGTAAAAGACTTGTTAATTTTCCTTGTAGTTCCCGTCGTTCGCTCAAGTTTAAAGTGTAGAATTCGCCCAAGCGAGTCGAAACTCGCCTAAACGACCTTCACGGGTTTCGTTTAAGCGAATCGGGGTCTCGCTCAGGCGAATGACCCCTGTCTTCTTTTTCTTCTTCCACTGATTGTAATTAATTTCATTTTTATTAAGAAAAATAAATATTATTTTATATTAGGACCTAATTAATTTTCATTAAACGCGAAAAATTTATGGTGAAAAATGATTAAACGAATATAAATAAATGTGAAATTGACGTAGGACGTCACACGGAGTCCCATCATTAAAATGGCCAATCACATCTCTGCAGAATGGGCACTCCATGGTCCTCACAACACTCGCTCTTAGTCAAAGTATTCCAGATTTTCCATGGGCTATCTGGTCTCGGGCATGAATCTGAACCATTGGATGTCCATTCCAGTATACTCTTAAGACCACCCGCGGGGTTGGAACGTTGATTATTCCCCAATGCACCCATCACTATATGCTCTAGGGGATCACTCTACATCCCTCCTCATACTCCATATGCAATATGCAATCTACTTATTTCATCATAAGGGTGCCCGAGTACTAGACAGAACCTTGCTTACTTGATGTACTTATCCTTAAGGCGTTTAAAACCAATTATCATGACAGTTTCTAATACGTACCCTTACATGCTAGAGCCTAGGCATCCCCTAAAAATATTTCTTTAGGAGCATTGAGGCTAGGGCTAAAGCACAAGTTTTGTACGAAGAGTTTTCCAAGACCTTAGTTGTCTAATTCTTCCTAAGTTCTTTTTAAGGAAATATCGTAACAATATTTGTTTAATAATTCTTTGATCATTTTTGTTTTTCACTTCAAAATAAGTTATTTCATTGAAAAATATTAAGTTTCCTTAAAGAAAATAAACATAAAATACTTAGTATTCTTTATGACATCTCGGGCCATTTAATGATATTGTCCCATCATATTAATTTACGACAAAACTTGATATACTAGCCTTGAATTTTAGATTTATTAAAACCATTCAAAAAATATTTTGTTATAACTAGTAATAATTCATTCTAAACTTATTAGAGAAAGCAAATTTTCCTACAAGTCAATAAAAGTCATAAAATCGCTTATTTTTAGTCGTTTTATTGAAAACTTTGTTTTGTCGTATTTTATCTAGAAAACTCCAAATTGAGTGATTCCAAAGCCAAAAGTGCTTAAATTTTTAAATACTAATTAATTACAATAAAATTAAATATTTATTCTACCCAAAAGCCAGTTTTACATGAAAATGTACTAAGGTACTAAAATCCGTCGTTCTAGCTTTCGTAAAAACGCGTTTAAGGACAAGTAACATGTACAAATATTTCCGAACCAATTTTCTTCACTTGGGTAATTTTCCAATATTCAAAATTCACATCATATACCACAACTACTCACCCAACAGTTTGGCCATTTTCTCTCGTTTACTCGCGCAAATATGTTTTTAACCGTTTCTAACTATCGTTCGCGCCTATACTCGGGTCCCTTTCTAATTCTTTTCCCAACACAATATTTTATTTACATTTTTATCGTCATTCTCATAATGTTATACATGCCAAACAACAATCATATCATATCATTTAAAATTCATAAGTTGCCCATATATTTATAAGCCAAATTCACTAAATCAAGTATATAAGGTAGTTGCCAAAAATATAAATTTTTAAATCAATAAACAAATTCCAGAATTAAATTTTTATGTCTAAACTTATTAAATTTAAAGATCCAACTAAGCATGTCACTTATAGTCACTAAGCTACTAAAAGTAAAATTTTTCATACAAAACGTCAAAATTAACACTAATCAACAAGAATTAAAATTCCTAACAGCAACAATATACTTCTTACATACATTTCAAAACTGGATTTTTAGCATATGAAATTTCACAATTTCTTAAAGAAAACTTAGGTCCATTAATTACCTACCAAGATTTTAAGGAAAACTTAATCTTTTTAGCCTTAAGAAACCAATTACATGTAAATTCTTGGAATTATTCCAATCTGTCCAGAATTTTAATTTGGTCATTTTCCATGAAAGGTTTCATTTGTAAAGGCCTAGATCTTGCATCTAAGTGAAAGGAATCATGGCATTATTTTTGACAATAAACAAGCAAAGTTAAATCAAGCAATTTCCATCACAAATCTCATGCATGCATCCTTTACTTTAACAAGAAAATTCTTCACATCAAGGATGTTAGAAGACAACATTTTTAAACCAATAATTTTAACAAAACCAAGAAGAAGAATTTTAGTTTAGTGCAGCCATGGTCACTTCCAAAACAAGGGCTGTTTTTAGTGATTTAATGTGGTAAATAAGAGTACAATAAATTATGTGTTGAAAGTGATGCCAAGGTGTGGACCCTAGGGAGATCCACACTACACATGCATGCAAGATTATGGTAAAGAAAAAGAAGCTTACTCCCACTACCTTAGAGTAGGTTCGGTCAAGAGAAGGAGATACACCAAGAACTTTAAGGCTTGTCTTTTAGGTCACCACAAGTTGTAGCACTAAAAGAAAAAGGAAAAGATAGAGGCTTGGTGTGAGGAGGATGACGTGATGATGGTGAAAAGGGGTAGAAAATGTTGCTATTTTTTTAAAGACAACAAAAGTGGTGAAGTGTTTAGGGATTTATTCCATGCATAAGGTTTAAGGGAGATGGTGAAGTGTTTTTCTTAGCTTCATGTTGTTGGAAGATTGGTGATGATTAATGTGAAGAGGGAAAGAGAAGAAAAGGAAATTACTGTTGTTCTTAGGAAATGCCAAGAGAAAGTGAAGTGTTTGATTGAAAGGAAAATTTTGCATGCATTCCTTGATGACTAAGGTATCACGGCTGGAGGGAGAGTGAAAGAAAGGTGTCAAGCTCACTTCATGCATGGCTAGTTGTCAAGTGCAGTTGATGGAGTATGGAGGAATGAGTTCTCAAGAGCTAGGCAAGTGTCCAAGACTTGGTGTCTTGTGATTGGTCCATTTTCATGCAAAGTTGATGTGTTAATCAACAGGTTCAACAACTTGTTCCGGTTTTTAAGGGGTGTTTTAGGCTGAATTTGAAAAATAAAACATTAAAATTAGAGATCTTTGTCTTATATTTAAAACGATATATGGCACGTAAAAATTATCATCGGACGAAGGAGATATGGCTATTTTATGAAAACTATTCAGTGTTGTGACAGAAATGAAATTATGAACAAAATAAATTTTATGGGAAAAATGGTTAAGGATTTAGCTCCCGTGACCTTCATGAAGTTTGTATAGAAGTAAGTTTAGAAAATTTTGGTAAAAGAATCATTAGATTTCATGGTTGTATGAGTGAGAAAAGTGGAATATACTGAACATAGTGCAAGTTGTTACCAGGAAAACGCAAATCAGTATGGTATTTTAAATTCTAGGATTGAATGAGCAAGAATGGGCTTTCATGGTCAACATCAAAGTTATAGATAATTTTGATATAGAAATTTTGAGACAAGAATGACTTGATTCTAATAACAGGAGAAGAAATTATGTCCAAAATATGAACAGATACACAAATAGGCTTTTACGGTTAGCTTGGTTTTTATTGAAATAAACTTTCCAGGGGTTAAGAGATGGAAAATGGGACTCAAGCTCTTCACAAAAATCATAGGGTACGACATTAGGAACACATTGAGGTAAAAATTGGCTTAACTCAGACACTCTAAATATTCTCTTGGTCATAATCGGGGGATACACACAAAACCTTATAATTAAAACTATATAATTTGTATAATACTATTTAATTACTAAGTTTTCTCAACTTGCTTATTCTTTTTCATATAATTTCTTTCAAAATAATAATTACTTACCAAACAAACCAGTCGGTCGTAGCCCAATTATCATTGCACATAAAATTTAACACAGAAAATAACATACTTAACCCTAGGGACTAATCACACAAAATAAGGCCTGTTATATTACCCTATTCAGCATGTGGTTTTAATGTATGAGTATTACCTAAGAGAAAAGATAGATGGTAATAACAGTAAGTGGTACTTGTCCCTAATTGCGAAGTATAAGATTTTAAAACGAGGAAGATAGTGTAACTTTAATAATTCTGTGGAAATTTGGTTTCTGGATAGTATTGACGTAAAAAAATTTTTTATAAATGAAGTACTCAAAAAGTTAATAACTTTTGGCTTTGGTATCACTTGAATTGGAGTTTTCTAGTGGAAGAACAAACAAAATGAAGTTTTCCGATAAAAGAGAATTTTTACACCTATTTTTTTCATAAATTTGGACGAGAAATATTAATTAATTTAGTTAATGAGCATTTTCCTATTTTATCAAGTTAATACTCAAAATATATTTTAACTCTAAGGCCGGAAGGATAAAGTTCTATGACAGTCTAATGCGACGCGATGATGTTCATTTAACGACCAAATAATTTTACATGTTAAATTCAAGTTTTTCCTAAGTACTGTTCTAAAGGAATTTTGGTTTTAATAAGATAACTTAGTATTTCAAATCTTAAATACCGAAGGAAACGGAGTCCAAAATCGAATTGTATTATGAGATGACACTTCCATTAAATCAGTAAAATAAGTATATCCCTAAATTTTTCTAATACCCACTAAGTCTGGGGTGTATCTGTGTTAAGTAATAACTCTAATATAAATGGTCAATAAGTTTAGAAAATTCCTTAGGAATCTAATTCTTAGCAAAGCCTTAGTCTCAGTACTCTTAATATTAAATATTAGCCAGTAATTGAGACTCAATACATAAATTTGAAGTTTGAAATTCCTTAAAATCCTAGTATTTATTTCCTCAACGCATTAAGGACAAGGACTCTGGGTATAAGGATTCCGCCTGACACTTGGTTAGCAAAGGGACAAGAAATATAGGAAAAGGAATTACACATACATCATGATCATTTGGGATTATATTGGGAAACTCAATACTAGAGCATACTAAGCGAGGGGTACGCTAGGAGAACAAATCATCCCGATCCGCATAGCAGGATCTTAGGGGTATAACCGGGGGTGAATGCCTAGGAGGCTTAGAAGTGAATCCGGTGTTGGGTGTTCGTTGGCCAACCAAGTAAACCCTGACTAGGGCGAAAGTTACTATGGCTGTGTAGAGTCAAGTTCTTATTGATGGTGTTCACATTTATAATATGATATAATAGATCAGTTGTATCTTCTTCTTCTTTTACCCCATGGTTGTTGTAGGACTTGGTGAGCTTCGGTCTCTCTAATATAGAATCGTTGTGCTCAATGGGACTAAGGGATAACGACTTTAATGAGTACACTATTGTAAGGGCTCTCATTCGCTTTTATGAAATATTTAACAAAAAAATCAAAATACACCTAACTCATGCATAGCATCCTAAATGACTAACTACATTATGACTATGATTATGGATTGTGTGTTGTTGAATATGTTTGTGTTTGACTGGTATGGTGTTATGGGGTGATACTATTGTGATAGTGGTTGATTGTTATGTCATGACGATAATGGTCGATCTTTCCCAATGGATTATCCTACTTAACTGGGAGGTTACAAGTTTTGAGAAAAAGTTAAAAAAAATTTATAAGTAATATGATGGCATATTAGTGAAAGTAAAGCATTAAATTGTTTACATAACCATTCTCAAGCTTGGGCAGTGTACTCAACAAAGCGAGGCACACAGGCTCCCTTATATATAGTCATCCATTATTATTTAATTAACTATAATTAATCCCTACATTATTATTGGCTCCTTGGGATTAGGGTACTTGATCTGTCCAGCGTCCGAGGTAGAGAATTGACCTCTTAGAACCGGAGTCCAAAGTTACCTCACTAACTCTTTATTTTACATCGTCTCAGTGGAGTACGATATTATGCACCTAGGTCCAATGGAGACCTAAGCTCTTCACGTTTAGGAAATGAATTGATGTTCAATCTGAACTGTTATAAGAGAAATACACCGGAGGTGGACCTGCAAAAGATTTTCCAATGCTTAAGTCAGTACAGATTTTATAGAAAATAAAGAGATTACAGAGGCTCTTAAGAACGTCTTCAAAATCTATTTCAAGTTAATAAATGAGTTGCATTTATAGAACTTCCTTAGGTAGAAGAATTGATTTGACCTTTTTCCTAACATACTGTAGCAATAGTTGGTAGGGACATATTGTCCATACCTTATTTAACTTGTGCTCAGATGTCAGTTATCCGATCGGTATCATGGTTTAATATCCGTACTGATGCTTGTTTAGGACATCAGTTCTAAGGCATATAGTCCGGTAGTTAAGTAGTTTTAGCTGCTTTCTACGTGTAAGATAATGGGCACTCAGTCCATCGATTATGAGGTCCGATATGCACCCCGGATCATTTGCCCCCAACTTGTTATTATGATGGTGTCATAATAATGAGCTACTCCTTCTTAAGTAGGAATTACACCCTGGACTACCCAATAGTATTTTGGTCCAGAGTGCCTATTTGGTCCGGAGTGGATAGTGTTGTCTGGGCTGATTTGAGTTGGTAGGTTAGGTGAAACATTTAATGCGCATCATCTAAAATCCTCTAAAAAGCTACTTTTCACCTGGATTGTTGACATGGCAAGGCACGATTGATGTGTGTTTTTCATGCACCATCATTATGGTGTGATGACATCATTAAAATATGATGCGACGCTTGCTTTTGGGCCGCATCGTTTCATCTTCTACTTTGTCCATGGGCTACGACGGTTGAACTTTGACTTGTGAAAACCTCAACGCCTATATAAAGGGAAGTGTTTCAGCTGATCTCTCACTTTGCGTATTTTTATCCTTAAACTTTGTCTGTCTAGCATCCTTGCTTTTCTTGGCCTCGTCTTGGCTAGAGAAGAACCACCCAAACCATCCATACAGGTAGCCTTCTACTCCGACCTTTTACTTTATTTAAACATGTCTACTTTTGTTTACTAACAACGGCCAAGATCAGGATAGCTCAGTTGAAATAATTTTAAACCCCTCAGTTTCTTGGCCTACCGAGGTTCCTCGCCATGAACCTTGGTTAACTCAAATAGATATCTGTAGATGGGTGAGGACGGGAAATCGGGGCAGCCATGTTAGAGATTTGCCAACCTGGGCCGTTTTAACCTCAGATTCAAAATCACCCTCCTTTTAGTTCCCTGAACCCAAATCATCTTTACCGCCCTTGTCCCTAGACCAGGATGCGGATTCCAGCGTAGTGTACTACTATGCTGATGATACTAACTTTTATTCAACTGTTCCATTTGTAGAACATGTCGTTACTATAGACGCCGCTGGAACATCCATAGTGAGGAATGATTCCGATGACACCTTCATGATTACAGACAAGGTAAATTGGCTAGCCTGGAAGGCCGAAGATCTATACTTCTGGGTCGTCCAAGACATCTTAGTCGTCTAAAGCCATCATGCTAAAGCTACTAACGGTGTGGAACTTGAAGCCGAGAATTTTTGGCATTCAAAGTAATATGCTAATCCTTTAGTCTCATTGCCTCAACCTACGCAGATTGGATTTGTCACATGCCTGGTGACCATTTTCTATTTTTTCACAAGTATACTTTGGTAAAGGTAAGAGTAAGTTCCCTTTAAATAAGTTTGAAATGGAGGTGCTATGTTTTTTAGACATCGCCCCTAGTCATCTCAATCTTAATGGTTGGGTACTGATTCTTGCCCTCAAAGTTCTTGGCAAGCACCTAGGCTTCACCCCGACCATCGTCATCTTTTTTTGGTATGCTCGAGTGATGCACCGTGGTTTCTCTGGGATGGGCTTTGTCAATTTAAGGTGTCAGAGCGACATCATAAACTTCGAGGCGTTTACTGAATCCTGCAAGATGGCGAGGGCCTTTTTGAAGAACTCCTTTTCTAAACTTTTTGTCAAGGGGATAGATTCCCCTTTTTGGAAAGACAAGGAAGGCCAATTTTTGATCCATACCAGTTGGACTCACAAACATTTTCTTTTGGAGAGCTTGGCGTATGCAGTCGAAGGGCGTTTTCTCTCCAAATCTTCTAGGGATGTCGTTGACACCCTTCATACTATTTCTTAGGGTGCCCTCATCAAATGCCACTCTCTCCTTGGTACATCGGAGACGCGAAATGAGTATCTTGCTCATTTAGGTATTTACCCTTCACCTCTCTTTTTCTTCAATAATTTATTTTGTACACCGGTCATGACTGTTTCTTTTTCTTTGATACAGGGAATATGGGGTTTGATTCCTTGGACGCTCTGTGCCAACTTTTGGAGGGCTTTGAGGCTAATGTGGCCGTAGAGAATAGAGTCACCCCCAGTTGAAAAAGGCCCCCAACCTTCATATCCCGGGTCGCATGACAGGGCTTCGCAAGCGCACGGGTTATGTCGAGTAATATAAAAGATTATCGTATCCACAGGGACTGTTTTCAAAGTACCAGCATATTAAAATTTAATTATTCACACAATTGATTTTAAATGTTTTTGTAAAATAAAACACAGAATAAAAATAAATACAGGAACAAAATTTACTTGACACTTAAAAATCAGAGTTGAGAGTATCTTGGGATTTCGGGGGATCAAGACTCTATTTTATGTTAATGAATTGACTTTTCATAAATAAGAATCAAATTAAGTTTTCCAAGGCAGATTTTCCTCAAGCTAATTAATATGTTCCTCTCGGAATCTTATTAATGTACCTAACGTATGGAGAACCGCGTCAATCCCTAAGATAGGCCCTTTATTGTTTTATGAAAATCCCTTTTTATTCCTCAAAAGATTTTTGATTACTTTCACGGCTTTACCGAGGTCACAAAAAGTATTTCAAAACCTTAGGTTTAGTTTAAAAGCTTTCCAGTGACAATAAATCTCTCGATTCTATTAATTGCTTAAACTTACTAATATACCCACAAGTATACAGTTTTATCACTTAAGTTCTTGTTAAGAATCACTAAGAGCATTGAGCATAATTTGAACTAAATGGAAAACAGAAATTTATTTAATTCAAAGTCAAAATGACATTAACATAAAATATTATCACACCCCTTTCATCCCAAGATAATTAATTTAGTTACTCATGATGTGATTAAAATTTATATTCATAATAGAAGGGAAATAAAACATACAACTCATGGTAAAAATAAAGACTTACGGGTTTCTCCAAAAAGCACAATAAATTCACCACTGGGATTCCTTGTTGTATTTGCAGTATCCTTCCACAGTACACAAATTTAAACACTCAATTTCACCACTCTCTTGGTTCTTATACAAAATAAAAATAGAAGAAATAAAAGAAAATAAAGGAACAGAACGTAGTTTCTTGACTAATGGAATTTCTTCCAAAAGTTTTATGCCCAATGGCTTGCACTCCTCTCTGCTCTCTGTTCTGTCTGTTGTTCTCCCTGATCCGTGGCTCTCTGCTCTCCCTTTTATAAGCTTCAGCAGGTTCTCTTTATTAATTTTTTAAAAGCCAGCAATCTCATTTTTCCATTTTGCCTCTTGCATAGTGCCTCATTATTTGAACCCATTCTTCTCTGTTTCCCTCTATCTCCCATTAATTTGTATTTTAGCAACCCATTTTATATACCGAACATCCTTGATTTCACGTGAATTCCTCCATGAATTTACCCTTCAATTCACGTCATTTGCTAGTGCTTGCAAGCTAGTCCATTCATGTCAAATTGGCTCTTAATTTAGTGTCAATTTTCTTGTTGTTTTGTTGTCCCAAATTTATGTTGACTGCTTGTTGTTTTCTGTCCAAAATTCACATTAATTTCAAGGTGCAATGGATGGCTTGATTAATTAATCAAAGAGAGACGCATTGTGGGCCCTATAATTAATTAAAGAATGAATTTAACATTTTGCCTTGTTTCCCATCAGCTTTTACGTTAAGAATCATCATGGGCTTGTTAAATGAATAAAATATACAAACATGGTAGGAAGCATCTACCAAAGGACCACCAAGTGTTATTATATTAAAAAATTGAACAAGAAATGAAAGCCTAGCATTTGTTTTTCACGTTGGAAGCTTGTGGGATGCACTAATTAATGAATAAAATATACAATTATAGGAAACATGTGTTGTACCTTGAAGTGACCATTCAATGCTTCAAACAAATGAAAAATGGGTCCATTTCAAATTGCACAAAGACATCATTCAGCTTTGCATTTCACGTTAATTCCTTGTTGCAAGATTGAAATAAATTTGCTTATTTTATTCATGAAACAAGACGCTAATTCTTTGCCCAAGTTACGTGAAATGCTAAGGGGGACTGATTAAATTAATTTGACTTTGGATTGAGAGAAACAATCACTTCAATTAATTTAAATGGAATATTTAAAAATTAATTTTTATAGAAATGGAATTATGATTTAAGTTCTTGACATTTTGAAGTACTAAATTTTAGCACTAATCCATCATAATTTTCTAATTCTAAAAAAAATATTTTAAACGTTCCATTAAATTAAATTCATACAAAACACCACTAAAACAGAAACAGTGAAAAGAAAACAGAAATTATGAAATTTAGGAAAAAATGGTATGGTAAACATTTAATTTCAAGTAAATTAAATAGTGAAAAATAGTGTTCTCAAACACTTATCATCGCACCATCCTAATTTAGAATGCCCCACCAAGAAGAAAGGGAAAAACAAATTAGCGGCCCCGCCAAGAAGTAAAAGATTGACCTCGAGCGAGAGGTGAAAGAAAAAGGGAAGGTTGTTGTCATCAAGGGGGACTCCGACAAGGATACTCCTACTGATGATTCCAGCATGAACGCTCTTGAGAAGCTATTTGTCAAGACTATTCCCGACACTGAGTTTCTTCTCTTCTACCGGCTCAAGGATGGTCTTGGCCAAAATTACCTCAAATTTTCCCTACCGATGTGCCCTTCAAATTCACGCCTCTGGCTGCTGGAGAAGATGATACTCCTCAGTCTCTTTTGTAAAATACTAAACATTAAGAAAATCAGACCAGGGATAATGAAAAGTCTAGTGACAAGGAAGAAGAAACTACCCAGGAGGGAGGAGAAGACGGCTGCAACCTTGTGGATCCATAAATTTATTTCTTTTAGGTCTGTTGGCGAGATGAGCTCTACCCTTTTTGACAATATGTTCTTACTTCAGCCTTGGTGCCCTTATATTTTGTTAGGGTGTGGCCACCCATTTTTTGTGAATGACGATATTTTGCTTTCATATCGTGGTTTTTAATTATATTGATTGTTGCTTGCTATTACCTAGTACAACTTTCTTATCTTTATTACTTAGAACTTTATTTGCTTTTGTTTCTTGTAATGACATCTAAAATGTAAATAATTCATTCACGGAATGAACAATGTGTGCCACCTCGGTCATAAAACCCTTCGAATCTTAATCTTGGACTTTATGTTTTAATTAATAACTGTTCTTGGAATGCCTTAATCATCGAGGCTTTATTTTAATGACCATTCTGGGACATTTTCGCCACTCGGGTTTTATTTCAATAACCCCTTAGGGGTTTTTAACCACTCTAGGGTTCTAAAACCACTTTGGGGTTTTAAATAAATAACCACTCCAGGGTTTTAAATAAATAACCGTTGTAGAGTTTAAATAAGTTAGAAAAAAAGTATTTCTTGAAACTGATTTTATTTTTGAATAAACCTTCTGGTTGCATGCCTTATTAAAATCCTCCTAAGTAAAACGCAGTGGGAAAAAACCAGGTAGGAAAAAAGAGTGCATGACTTGTGATGCCAGTTAGCTGTAATACACTCGAAGGTTCTTTACATTCCACTTATTTTTAAATACCTCGCCTTGTAGCGTTTTGAGAAGGTAGGCTCTTCTTGGAGTTACTTCATTCACCTGGTATGGGCCTTCCCACATCAGTGCAAGCTTTTGTTGGTGTGCCAGATGATTTCCAACTAATGTTTTCCCTAAGACCAGATCTCCCACATTAAACATTCGTCTCTGAACCTTTATGTCATAGCGCACCGCGGCCTTGGCTTTGATTGCTTGATCCCGGATGAAGGCCGCCTCCCAAACTTCTTGCAACAGGTCTAATTCATTTCTCAACCTTAGACCATTTTCCTTGTCATTAAATTGTTGAACCCTGGGCGATATCTGATTGATTTACATCAGTATCACCGCATCTATGCCATATACTAACCGAAATGGCATTTCACCTATGGACAAATAGGGTGTATTGCGGTAGGCCCATGGAACATGGCATAGCTGATTGGCCCATTCCTCTTTTGCATTTCTGAGCCGCTTCTTTAATCCATTCAGGATTTCTCTATTTGCTACCTCGGCTTGTCTATTGGTCTGAAGATGTGCTACCGTTGCTTGATCTAGAGTCCTTCAAGGAGGCTTCTAAACTTGGCGTCTATGAATTGCATCCCGTTATCCATAATGACCCTTCCTGGTATGCCAAACCTGGTGATGACATTCTCATACATGAATCTCCAAGTCCGGGCCGATGTGATATGTACTACTACCTCCGCTTCTATCCATTTAGTGAAATAATCCCCCTAATAATTATATACTTAACCCTGCCTGGTGCTTTTGGGAAAGGTCCCAAAATATCCATGCCCCATTAGTAAAAGGGCCATGGGACAGCTGATGTAAATAACTTCTCTGCTGGGACGTGGTGCTCATTGCTATTTTTCTGGCAAGCATCACATTTTCAGATGTAGTCAATAGCATTTTTTGCTATAATGGGCCATTAGTAACCTGCTTGTAAGATTTTTCTAGCTAGGCTCCTTCCACCACAATGGTGACCACACGTCCCTTCATGCACCTCGGTCAACACTTCTTCAATTTCAGCTTTATTTAAACATTTCAGATATGGAGCCGATATTCCTCTCTGGAATAGATTTCCATCAACTAAGACAAAATTTGGCAGCTCCTTCTTCAGTTTCTTCTTCTCCAATGGGCCCTCAGGGAGTTATCCGCTCACCATGTATCGAATAATAGGGATTATCCATGAGTTCTTGGGATGGGCTTTAAATTGTATGGCATAAACTTTGACTGGGGCTAAAATACTCAGAGTGGCTAGAGTGCTCTAGATAACCGTTGTCGTGGACCCCGCTTTCTTAGTACTGGCTAATTGAGATAGGATATCAGACCTTATGTTATCCTCCCACGGGACGTGCTTGTATTCAATTCTGATAAACTTGCCCCCTAACTCCTTTACTTTGGCCAAATACTATTGTAATAACGGCTCCTTAGCCTGATAGCTTGTATTAATCTGAAAAATTACAAGTTATGAATCACTGCAAAGAACCACGGTCTAAGTTCCCATGTCTAAAGCTATCCTTAGTTCTACTAAGCACGCTTTATACTCTACCTGGTTATTTGACGTCTTAAAGTCAAACTTAGGGAGATTTCGACGCTTACCCTGTCTTTACTTTCAATGACCACTTCGGCTCCATATCCTTTCCCATTCAAAGAACCATCAACGAAAATGGTCTAGTGTACCCGTAGTGGTGTGGGAGCTTCTCCTTTCAATTTCGTCACAAAATCTGCCAACACCTGTGCTTTAATGGTCGTTCTGGGCTCATAGCAAATATCAAACTCTGGTAATTTAATGGCCTACTTCGTCATTCTTTCTGCCAAATCCGGTTTATGAAAAATTATCCGTAAAGGGAGATCAGTGTGGATAGTAATTGGGTGTTCATAAAAGTACTACCTCAAACATCAGGACATCCATACCAAGACATGTTGGCTACAGTCCATGCAAACAAGTGTTTTAACTCCTGCAAGAGTTTCACCAAATGTTCTTCTATTATGGCCTCCAAAGAGTCATTAATCTCAGTGCTCTAGGTGATGTCTTCTTCTAATGCAATCTTCTTCACTCCTCCCTTCAGCGTGGGTCTCTGGGGATTGTTTAGATCCGCCATTAATTCTTCTCTCGGGTCTAGATCGATCAAATTTAACGACTCTAGTACCGCTCTGCCATCATCCAACCTCTTTCTCTTGACTGACTCTTCTGTCTTAGTCATTTGAACATTGAGATTGTAATAGTACCTCGCCATCTATTGATCTCCTCTAACAGAAGACACCTGGTTATCTTTATCAATGAATTTTATTAACAGATGTAGTGTTAAGACAATGGCCTCTAAAGCATTGAGGGAAGGATGCCCAAGAATCCCATTGAATAGGGACTTCACATCTATCACCAACACATTCGTACGTATCATTCTCTACCCCGGCTCTCCTTCAAATGTCAGCCTCGTGTCTAAATAGCCTTTGGTGGGCTGTTTAACTCCATTGAACATCGTCAAGTCTTGGGTGTAGGGCTGCAAGTCAGAGTCTGAAAGCCCTATCTTCTTAAAGCTCTTGTAAAAAATGACATCACAAGAGCTTCCTTCATCAATTAACATTCTTCTAATTGTCTTATTCGCTATGACGGCCTCTATCACCATTGCATTATCACCTCCTAGAATAGTTGAGGAAGTCATCATTTGTAAAAATAACATGTGTGGTTTGGATTCCACCCTGAAATAGCCTATTTTCTACTTTCGTCTGCATAGATATGATCATTCTCAAATGATTCTTTCGGGCGGTATTTAATACCACACCTCTTGCAAACCCATCAACAATCATATTAATTATAACATCCCAAAATTATATAATTACTTAATTGAGAAGAAATAAATAGTAAATAATTATATATAGGTTAATTAATGTCCCAAAAATGTTGAAATAATTAAATTAGGATTTATTGTGATTATTCATAATATATTATGGCTTTAAAAGCTGAAATTAATACCCAATTAAAATATAGGTATCAGACCAAGTATCTCCCATTGAGGTACTGTTGGTCAGGGATGTTAAGAATATTATTGTGTATCCGAATATATCTTCAGAATAATTTTTGAATGGAGTATATTTAGCCCGAACAGTGATCCTGTTTATCATAAAACGAGGAAATATTAATGAGAGGAAAATTTTAAAACACAAAACTCTCTTTTCTCTCCTCTCACTCATGTTGCCTTCTCCCTTCCAAAGACAAAATCTATATGCTCTCATTTCCTCATTTCTTCTTCATTTTCTCCTTCTCTAAAACCTAAACAAAGTGGTGTGCTCCATTCCTTCTCTATTTTTGTTCTCCATTGAGCTTGAAGGAGAAGCTTGTGGTTTGGAACTCCTTCACCCTTCTCTTGTAAATTTTCGTCACCCTCTCCCTCTCTTGGAAACTCATTGTTGTTTGTTGGCTTGAGGTAAGTTCTTCATCATTTTTATTGAGCTTGGACCCTAGCTTTTGGGTTATTGTTGTTGGATGAGTAATTAAATGCATGAGGGTGGTTGTGTGAGCCTTTAATATGTAAATCCTAAGGTGGGGTGTATTAAATATAAGCTTTTATAGGGGTTCTTATGGGTACACAAAAATCATGGTGCATGTGATGAGAAATGGTGTATATAAATGATAGTTATTGGGTTTTTGATGAAACCCTAACCCTAAGAATTGGGAAATCATTAAATGTTGGTTAGAGAACTAACTTTGAGAGAAAATGTATGATATTGAGAGTGTGGGTATCATTAAATGTGTTGGGAGAATATTTAGTGATGATGAGAGATGACATTAATGATATTGGATGGTCATTAATAGTGGTTGATAACCATTGATGTGAGAACCCATTGATAGGTGTAGCTTTAAATGAATGATAATAAACTTGAACACCAAACCTATAGTGGTTGTAGTGAAACTAATGAAATGGAAAGTGGTTGGTAGTGATAATGTTATGAACACCAACAGTTAATTTAAAAATATATAAATCTTGGTAGATTAAAATAGAAAGTAATGGTATGGTGCATTATGTGATGTAGGATCTATTCCAAATGACAATGTAGGATAATCAAATCGCTCAGATTACTTCTCTTAAGGTTGAAGAGGAGTTTATATTCTAAATGCATGAGTTGAATATTAGTTGATTGTTGTATATGATATTGCACATGTTTGCCTTGCCTTTATTGTATTGTTGAATTGTGATGTTAAGAATTGCAATGGTATATGCTTGGTAAATGTGTGTTATGCATTTGGAATACTGGTAGTATGCTTTATGGTGATTGATAATTATCATGAGATATTGGGACAATTATTGTGTGCTAAGTCGTTGAAAATATATGTGTATTCACTATAAATATTGATTGTTAAGTATTGATTGTAACGCCCCAGCCGCTTTTCAAGAATAAACGACTCTCCCCACAGACCAACACGAGACCTTTCCAATGTGCTTTTGTCCTCACTCACACATTTCCTGAGAACTTCCCAGGAGGTCACCCATCCCAGAATTACTCCAAGTTAAGCACGCTTAACTTTGGAGTTCTTAAGTGATAGGCCACCGAAAAGGCTAATGCATTTGTTGGTATAGGTAGTACGAATTCATTCCTTTAAGCTATCCTAAACTGTATAGTCCCATACCTATACAGTCTTTGGATCCCTCTCATTCTGGTATGTATTCAGTTCGTTCATGTGTCCCTCCCACTGGAAGCCTGCCACGAGCCGCTCCTTGTCCGTGCCCATGCACCGGCGATCACTCCCCGCCCTCAATAGCGCCAGGATGTCACATGCCCACCAGCTTCCACCTGGTTCGTCCCCGAATCATACCGTACTGGGAGAGGCTAGGCTCTGATACCACTATGTAACACCTTAATTTTTAATTAAATAAACAAAATCAACAGGGAAAATTTTCCAAATTTTAAAGTTAATAAATCGTACATAATATACTCAAATTAACAAATCCGACCCATCGAGGAGAAGAAGGGGAAAGAGACAAGGGAAATGAACTCTCACACAGCGAAGGGAAGAAACGCTTAAGCGAAACTACACACGGTATCCTGCCACTCCACTCAGAATCTATGAGGACTTCTCACTCGGAAATACTTAGTCGCTCCTTACTCGGGAAACCATAACAGTCATCACTCTAAGGGTATCAGGATCGATTCTCGCTCGGTACCCGAAATCGTTCCTACTCTGATTTTCCCTCCAAGTCAGGACTCACTCGGATTTCTCTAGCTACTTAATAATTTATTACAATGGATCTACTTAGAGTCTTAGGTGTCATCTTCTAGTCGGTAAACTCTCACTCGGCATCACACTGCCTCATTCACTCGGGATTACCTAGACTTCCTTTCACTCGGATGGAGTCACTAACTCTCCTCTCACGCCATCACTCGACTCCATTTCGACTTACAGTTACACTAACCTCTCACCCACAACAAATACGCGTACATAGGTTACTCGGATTTTCATGCACAATATAGGGTTTCACGCAACATAGTAGATATAATTAATTACAGGCACCAAATCATGTCCTCTACTCCAAAGGGGTTCAGGTTCTAATAAAAGGAACTAAAGCTAAACATGAGCCGGCCAAGGCTTAACAAAACACATAAACAGTATATACATAACATCTGTCTCCATATTGCACCAGCGCTTCACTCGGCATTCAGCTCCTCATTCACTCCTCATTGCGAGAGATATTCACTGAAAGATTACCACAGTAGGGGGTGAGTATCTTAAATATTAAGTGATAGATACTGACTCGGATTATCATTAATCATGCAGCAATCTAATGCACACGGCTAGTATTAAACATGCACATAATCTTTCAATGACATCACAATCATGCATAGCACAGATTTCATTCGGCATAGTCAGTGCATGTACACAGAATAGTTTACTCGGTTCCACATTCGTGTGTAATCGGTTTTCGACGTTGCAGCGTAGGCTCCCAGCCTTTTTATACATAGCTCTCAGTTATTAATTTAGCTCCCAGCTTCTTGGCCATTTTACAGGTACCCAACCGTTTGCCCACAAGGTGACACCAACGCTTCCAGCGTCAACGGAGGTGTTCACGGGCAGCCCGAGTCCCACTCGGAAACTACCTTGAGTCCCACTCAAGGATTTCACAGCGTCCTACGCTTTTCAATTAACCGATAGTGGTGTCCCACACTACGTGCTCCCAGCACAAAGCATCCCATGCGCCACACGCGGATTCATCACACAATACAGAATTCATACACACAACTTTTCACTCAGTCATACATACTTCAGATGCAGTCGGTAATACGAATTCTCAGAACTTAATATATTGATTTAACACACATACTTCCATGCAATCAGTATCATCAGCAACATGTGCTTCCCATGCAATTGATATCAACCAATATCAGGATTCAATAAAGTATTCCACTCAACACAAGCATAACATGCAATCGGTATTTAGCAATATCAGGATTCAACTACGCATGCATCAATATGAATATTATCAAATTCACCACATCAACACTCGATCACATGCAGTCATCATTTTATATTTTTAACGATTCACAAGTCACGTAAACCACACAGTTATCATTATTAACAATACAACACACCCTTGCCATGCAATCATTCAACATTCTCTAAGCTATCGGCGTGCATCTCAGGGATAATACTAAACATGCAACACTCAACTCCTACTTATCATGCACCCGGGTATTGCACACTCCACATACAAGTATAACACACAAACAGAATACAGAACAATAATCATCAACACCCAGAACCCGTCCATAATCCATACGTTAACATATAAGGTACTCCCCCTACCAACTACGAGACTCCGAGAGACTCTTCTGCCTGGGTGTAGGTCCTCTGCCTTGCTGCTTCGCTCAATACTTCCACTCGTTCAGCCTCCACTTGAGCACTGTTGCCTCTCGCGATCGGCTCGGGTACAGGGGTTGTTTCTGCTTCTGCTTCGACGATCGTCTTTCACTCGTATAAGGAAGCTCCGACTCCTCTGCAGTACCGTCAACGTAACTTTCGTAAGCAGAAAATGTGAACAGAGGGTAGAGAAGGAGAAGAAGAAGAAGAAGAAGAATGAGAGAGAAAGAGAAGAAGGAAGAAGAGAGAAATCGCAGAGGGAATTCTGAAGAATGAATGGCAAGAGACCATCGACCAACTATATATATGCATGCACAAGGAATGGAAAGGTGAGGTGGGGAAAACGTGAAGCAGCAGTCTGCTCACGTCACCTAGTCCCATCAGCAACCACTAATGGCTAATCACACTTAATCAGCACTCATTTGATTAATTAAATTAATGGTAATTATTAAACAACTCCCCACTTCTAAAATTATTATTTTAATGGCTTTATTTCATCCGGTACTTTGTTTAAAATCGGGATGTTACATTGATGATGAATGAAAATAAGTGTTGTTGGTGAGCATACCCTTGAACAATTGATGATTGTTATTATTGATGATTGTTGTATGTGTGGGTTGAATTGCATTGGCAAAATGTTGTGAATGCAACGCTAAAATGTGAAACAATGGTAATAATCAATGAGATAAAAATCCACTAAGAATTGTATGATGATGTTGATGATGCTGATGATTGATGTGTGGCATGATAAGATGCATAATGTGAGAATACATATGATTTGTATTTGCATTACGTCTATAGCATATTACACAGCTGCCGGTAAGGGAATGTTAGGGGTTCCTCTGGTTGGCCCAGTGGAAGGGCGACTCTGTGCACGAGCATTATTGTTGTTACCTTACTGACTCAGTGGTGGAGTCACGAAGCTCCCTATGCTTAGCTACGGGGAGTTGCATGTAGCTGACCCTGTGGGGGTGGCTCTTTCAGAAGCAGGTGTCCTTGGTGGTCCCTTGGATCACATTTGCCATGGTACGATTCATGGTTAGTCTGTAACACCATTTTTGTTTATATTGTTTACCGTGGTCATGGTGAAAATAACCGGTGTTGCAAGATGGGCGATGTTGTTTAGTACCAGTAAAATATGATGTTATGCATGCAAACGATGAGATAAGTGTACACATTTTACTACTGTAGTAGGGACATAATTATATATCTATGCTTGAACCCATAAATTGGTGTTTTATATTTCCACAGTCAGATCCGTAATTTATAATGACTTCTTCTGCATATGCATTAGCCTAAAAGCATTTGCATGTAGCATGGAGATATGCCAAAGGAGGATAAGTTGTGATGATGGTTGAAATGGGTGAAAGACAACCTAATGACAACAAAGAAAATGTGAATACAAAGAAAAGACTGTGTATGGTGATGATATTGTGTTAGCCTAAAATGATGAGGGGCAATGATATATATGTGTATATACTTTGCTATAGATTATAGTTTATGAATATGATATATATATATATATATATATTGTTGAAATGATTTAACCATGTTGATAATTGATGTTGTTGATGCAAAGTATACATGTCGTTGTATGCATATACACATAATCACAAATGTATTCACATTCGTCACTTGGAATGTATAACTCACTCTCCCATGTTGTCCCTTTTTAGCATTGTGATGCAGGATATAAATGGGGTGAGATGCATCTTGTTTTAGGAACTAAATGTTTTGGTGGAAAAGGTAAAATAGCTGTATAGGAATGCCTTAGCCGGCAATCTTTTGTAAAGCATATGATATTTGTGAATGCTTATTTTGTATATGAATATTAAATAATTATGGATGTAGATTGTTGGTGGATCATGTGTGAAAATTAGGCCTTGTTGTTGGAAGGGTAATTTTTTGTTATGACCCCAACATTGATGAATGACTATTGTAGTACATTGGTTTTATGCCACATTGATGAATGAATGATGTTATCTCTAGATCCTGACCTATGATGATGCATAATGCATGATTTATAAGCAAGTGGAATGTTGAAATGTATGTATAATGGGAAGTGGATAGGTCATATTCCCATCGGATGATCAATACCTCATGAAGAGGCTACCTACAACCTATAATATATGTATGAAACTTATGTGCATGGTTGGTTGTGGCCAAATCGGTTTAGTTTGCAATTTAGCATGCTTGGTTTAGCTAAAAATGGGCATGATTTACCAGTAAAACATATCTTGATCTAGGATATAAGTTATTGGATGACACTAGTTGGAGCAAGTCATATTTACATATATGAATATAGGTCCATAGAGAGTTTAGACCAAAACTTAGCCAATTCTATTTTGGTATGTCATGTAAAATGCTCAAAATATGCATAAAACTACCCTGTAGCTTAAATTTTGATTGGGATGAAATTTAGGCTTGAAACTTGACCACATAATTAATATTATGGTAGGTAAGTTAAGTGTAAAATTTTATGTAAATTGGAGTTGAATAGCCTGGTGAAAAGGGGACCTAAAGTTGGCAAAAACTTAAGGGCCAAAAAGCTACAGAATGGTGTCTACAATAGTGCCCTCCACGGCCAGTGGATGGTGTTGCCTCAAAACATGGAAAAATTACAATTTTGGTGTTCAAAATAGTGTCATCCACAGCCAGTGGAGTGCATCCATGGCCAGTGGAATGGCCACTATCAAGATTTTTCAACTGCTACTTTTCCACTGCAAAAATTGTTCAATTCCAAGATCGTATGCCAAATTTGGGTCCAAAACGCCGAAGGTACTCAGGTCAGGTTTGAAAACTGTGAACACCTACATCGACCTGGCCATGTCCAAAGCCAAAGACGATGTCTTTAGTTAACACCGGCCCAAGCCACAAGGTGATACCGTCCCATGTCAAATCTGGTGTCAAGATATAAATAGCAATACGGGACACCGTCTCACATCAAATTGGTCCGGTGCCATAAAAAAGGACCCTTCGAAGGTAATTCGGTCAAGGCATTAACCGGTGTGGTATACTTTTGTCCGAAGTAGAGGTCTCATTATTCAGTGTCAAAACAATGATCCTTGGGACACCGTCTGCCTAGTCTAGCTGCCCATGCCATGACCTGGAAGCACACTACAAGATTCAATCCTGAAATCCAGGAAATGGCAGACAGGGAGTAAGACATAAAAACTATAAAAAAATTCCTCCACCCGCCACTGTTCCCCACAACTGCTAGTGGCTAGGCTGTCCCTCCACTACACGCATGGGCTGAGTGGAAGCCTGAGCTGTCCAAGCACTCAGCATGTAGGAGAGGCTCCAGGGAGCCTCTATAAATACCTCACTTGAAGAGGTCTAAGGGTCTGCACCTTGAATCCCTGAATCCTAAGAAATTACTTCGGTGTTTAAAATCCCAAGTCCTTTAGAGAATTACTCCAACTCTTGGTTCTTTGAGTCTCTCAAGGAAAAGAACTGGCCCCAAAGTTCTGAATCCAGTCACTAGGATACCGGCCCTTAACATGCTTGAAGTAAGTTCTCCCCTGCTGCCCAGACTCCGTCCAGAACCCCATAAAAGCTTATTTCAATCCCGCACCGGTTTCCCATTGCTTTACCCTGGTTCCCCACTGAACCCTATACCGTCTCTCCACTAAGCTCCACACCAGCTCTCGCAGCTGTTCAGTCCTCTTATCATTTCGGCTGCAACTATTCTAGCCCACACCGGCTCGTACCCAAGGATCGGTTCTTTTCAGCATCTACACCACACCGGTTACAATCCTCTCCACTTTTATCCCTCTTTTTTAGTTTATTTTATTAGTTAGTCTTACACTGTTTGTTCTTTTGCCAAGTCTGTCATTTTTGTTAAATCTATTCTCTTGGTTAAATTTGTTCTGTTATTAAAATCCTCTTTTATCTTGTCTCATAATAATAATAATAAAAATAAGTATTTTTTCATGTTCATTTTGATCAATGTAAAAGTCATTTTAGCCAGTGTCGTGCGGAAGTACTTCTTCTTACGCTATTCCTAAAGCCCATACACGTGCCCATTAGTGTTACAATGCCTATCATCACATTGGTGTTATAATGCCCATCATCACATCGGATCCGATCTAATCTCATCACATTATTTTCATAATTTATTCATCTCAGGATCCCTACCGAGATATTTCTTCATTCGTTCTTTTCTTATTTATTTCAACATATTTATTCAATGCATCATATAAGTACAACATCACAGTCCATACACATGTCATCATACCATACTTATCCTATATTTCATCATACATACTTATCACGTATAATTAACACATATTCATGCACATAGCAGTCGCCAAACCCAACATTTATCATACAAGTATTATACAACAACCATTGTACATATCATGAGAGGATCATGCGTACAGGTATGCTCATGGATATCTCTTTATAAGTGTTTTAGTCTTGGTTTCTTACTTGTATCTTATCAGAATATTTATCTCAATTTATTTAAGATGTCCAATTGCCCTTCCTTGTTTCATGCCTACTGCTATTGGTTTTATTCATCCTTGATTTATTTGTATGTCATTTAAGTCGGTGCTTAGGTCCTGTTGACGTTGGTGTTTCTACATTTGTTAAACTTCCTTAGCGTATATTTTTATTACCCTATTATCAATTTTTATTCTTCAATAATTCCTAATATTTGTAATGTATGTACTTGACTCATTCTTTTGTAGGTCATTAAGTCATTCATCTCTTATCTATTTAATCATGTGTGATTATTTCCTTGGTCACAAAATGGGTTACTAATCCTTTATATATATAATTAGTACTATTTTTTCTAAATTTCTAGTTACTAGCTTTTGTACTTTTCCTTTGCTCCCACTAGCTCTAATTATATTAATAGATTGGTTGCCTTAGTGATATCCTCTCTAGGTTTTCAATCATTAACCTTTAGTACCATATCTCTATTTCCATCATTACCAATCATACTAACTAATTTAATTTGTTTAGTTACCTTTATTTAATCAACTAAGATTGATTTTCTCTAAGATGACAATCTATTACTTTAGGATTTAGTCCCTATCTTAACTTTTATGCTTAAATACTTAATTAGAATATTCCTTCCTTAAAAGTCATCATTTAATTTATAAGTTAATCCTTTTAATTACTAGTCTAAAGTTGAAATCCAAAAATCTCTTCCATGTCCTTTACTATCATGAGTTACCAATGTTCTAAAATTCTAATGCTTGTTTCTTACTTAAACTTCTAAATTCATTCTTATGTTATTTAGTCATTTATACCATTTACTTCAAAATTCCTAAAGCCCCCTTTTTCTATACTTTTACTCTAAGTGGTCACTAAAATTGGTCACTAATTTTTCTAAAACCGAATATCCATTTCTTTATTACGCATCAAAATTTCTTTTATCTCCCATTTTCTTTTCTTAGCTTATAAAACTTATTAAAATCCTATCTTTAAAATTCATCTTAGTTGGTCACTAAAATTGGCCTCAAAATTTTCAAAGCTCTAATGTTCACTTGTTTATACTTCAAAAATTCATTTTGTTTCCATTTCTTTAGTTTAGTTTACAAAGTTTATTCGAGCCAAAACCGTGTCACTTATTGATAAAACTTTTCAAGTAAAATTTTCCACTTTTCAAACTCAAACCTATTTATCTAATTAACTTTTATAAAGTTTTGTAATAAAATAATGTTGCTTTTAGTAAAATAAACGTCGTAACCGTCCGGTTGGTAAATCTTTCTTAAAAACACGATGTTGTCAAGATACTCTTGGAAATATGTGATGATAAATTAATTCCTAAATTTTTTGTTACGACTCCAATCGCGATAAAACTTTCTTCCAAATATACCATTATCGAGATACACTTATTTAATTTATTAAAAATTCTTTTAGCGACATATTCCATTAAAGTTAACCGCCATCGACGAAAAAGCATGTAACTTGGAATCTAACCATTGGATCACGACGAAACTTAAGATAATGGTTTCTAATTACGTAAAGAATAATATAGTGGAATAAAAAACAAACCAAAATGAAGCGATACCCCATTTACCTTGCCGGACAGCCGCTGCCCAAAGGAAGAAAATAGCGAACTCACGAAAAAACCTGACGAATGCTCCGAAATGTTTACCGATCGCTTCCGGGTCACTAAAAACTAACATGCATGAAATTTTTAAGTCATTAAAGGTCATGGACAGCCAAGGAAAACACAAATAGGCATGAAAGTATCCAAAATTAAAAGGATCATTTACCAAAAATCCATCGTTTACTTTGTATTTTCCATCGTTCATCACCGACTGTCGCTGATCGTCCCCGATCCTAAAAAGAGAATAACATGCAACCCAAAATTGGAGAAAGATGTCACGGCCAGCAAGGGAAATATTAGGACAAACCATGGATTAAATAAAACCCAAGGAATTGAGCGTCGAAATTATACCATTTAGTTGAAACTTCTCGTTGTTCATCGCCGATTGTCGTCGATCGTTCACAAAGCTCAAGATAGCTAACATGCATGTGAAATCAAGGGAGGTGGTCACGATTTTTGGGTCCCCAAAATAGTAATGAAGTACAAAATTTTCAAGGATAAAAACTGATTTTGGTCCAAGAGGTTTCAAGAGCAAGATCAAGAAAAGAAAACACAAAATCTCACCTTGAAGTGGCTTGGATTGGCTCATGATTTTGGAAGCTTGAAACAAGAGAGATGGGGCTGATCTTTAGAGGTCTAAATCTTGTAGAAAAAATTAAGAGAAGATCGTCATTTGGTGGAGGAAGTGCCACAGGTTCAAGAGGAGAAGGGAGGAGGAGAAAAGATCATGGTGGTTGGTGGTGGTGTAGTGATGTGAGGCCATGAGGGAGAGGAGGTGTGGTGGCTGTTGGGGTGGCTTATGGTGGTTGAGAGAAAAAATTATTTTGCTGGAAGTGAAATAAAGGAGAAGAATAAGGTGGCTTAGCTGAATGGAGTTGCTTCTAGGAGAAGGAGTTAGGGTGATGAGATGTTAGTTTGTTGCATAAAATGTGATTGGTGGAGGTGGAAGGTGGGAGGCTGAATGGAGAAGAGTAGCTTAGTGGTGACACCTCTTAGGAAAGGTGGCAAGAGGTGGTGATGCATGGAGGGAGGAGTTTTCAGGGCTGGACAAATGACCCAAGGATGGTAGGAGGTGATTGGTTCATTTTGCATGAAGAGCTGATGTGTCTATCTTCTGAGCATCAACTTGTTTGGGCTTTTAAGGGTTGATATAGGAAGAATTAGAAAAAGGCCCAACATAATAATTGTAGGCCTTTTTCGTATCTTTAAATTGATATATGGTACAAAAAATTTCATTGAGAAATGAATGAGATATGGCCCATTTTCTAAAACAGTGTAAGGTTGTGACAAGATTGATGTTTCTTGCAAAGATTAATTTTTTGGACAACATTGGTGAAGAATTTGACTTTGTGCCCCTCATCAAAGTTGTAAGTCATTGAGTTAACAAAATTTTTGCTAAAGAATCATTCAATTTCATAGTCATACGAGGGAGAAGCATGAAAAATACTAAACATAGTGCAAGTTGCCACTAGAAAAACATAAATCAGTATGGTATTTTAAATTCTGGGATTTATGGAGCAAGAAATGGCTTTCAAGCCCTTCATGAAATTTGTATATCTTCCTTTTCTCTTTAATTTGATATATTATTTTTGATGATCCGAGATTGGTAACCTGAGATATACCCGATTTACGATAGGGTGCTCCGGGAGCTTCCCGGATCAGCTATGTCTTTGGAAATAAATTCACCATTAATTCTCCTTTGAGAATTGGGTTTTGTAGCCTTCATGAACATTGTAGAGGTCTACAATATGGATCCATAGCAAAAAGAACAGAGTGATTCAAGTACCGAACGAAGTAGATATGGGAATTTTAATGAAGACTGCCAACGTGATGATGAAACAACTAAAGGGTTGCAAAGATTTATTAAAATGTACCGATCTAGAAGGATTTGTGTCACACCCTGATTTTCTAGACCCAAATCCTGATGTAATCAAGATAATTAATTAATAAAAATATGAATAAATTTTTTGCGTTTAAAATAATTTTAGAACATCACAACGATTACATCAAGACTCGAACCACAAAACCGAAGAGTGAGATTTGATAATTTATAACTGGATCACAAGATAAATAGCCCATAATTGTATACAAAATAATAGGGTTTACAGCGGAAGAAGAATATGTATACAGGGCACGCGCCTAGTCCCATATATGAAGATATGAGAAAAGGCTCGGCAAAGCATACAAATACACAACATAAGCCATTTAGGCCATAACCAATCTTACACATAAGTCATAAACATGCATTGCCTAAAATATATATTTATATGGTCATGCAACATACATCTCCAATATCTATATTCCATAATTGACCACATTTAATTCAATCTCAAATCATGTATTGTCAACACTTCAACGCACCCAAAAGGATTACATAACCAACACATTTAATTCATCAAGTGGGTATAAATTCCAATGCCCGAAATATCAATACATCATCCATTTATATTATCATTTACAATACATCCACCAACATCAATGATTATTAACACTACCATGTACACTTTATTCACACTATAATAAATTACAATCGCTGCCGGCCAAGGCATTCCATTACTACTATTTACCTTCTCTAAAGCTTTACTTTAAAATATCTTCATCCTATGATATTCCTACATCAATGCTAAAAATGGACAACATGGGAGAGTGAGTTATACATTTCAAATGACGAATATGAATACAATTGAGATTATGTGCATATGCATATTAATATTATGTATGCTTTGCTGAAATCATCAATGTTCATCACAATTGCTAATTTCACCAACATATACATATAACATATTCATCAATCGATTCATAGCAAAACAACCACATATACACATCACTTCTCATTGCCACAATGGGCCATCACCATCATCATCAATCATACACAAGCACGCCATTCATCATATTGGGCCATCACATACAACATCATTATGTACAACATCTTTTTTTTTGTATACATATTTTATATGTTGTCTTTTAGGTATTCATTTACCCATCTCATCATCATCATATCTCACAACCATCGTCACATATCAACATCAAGCATCCTCATATCACAACACCTTTGGCATATATCCCTGCTATATGCAAATGCTCTTAGGCTAATGCATATGCATAATGGAATTATCAACAACAAATATGGATCCGACTGTGGGAATAAACACCAAATTATGGGTTCAAGCATGATCACATAGCCATGCCCCTACTATAGTAGTATAATGTGTACATATATCTTATAATGCATGCATAATCACCAATTTTACTAGTACCAAACCACATCTCCCATTTTGCATCACCGGTCATTTTCACCATGACCGCGGTAAACAATATATTCAACAATATAAGGTGTTGTGGGCCAACCATGACTCATATCATGGCAGCTGTGATCCAAAGGACCATCGGGGACACCTACTCCTCAAAAGCCACCCCCCACAAGGGTCAACCACATGCAGTTCCCTGTAGCTTAGCATGGGCAGCTTCGTGACTTATACACCGAGTCATAGGGGAACAACAAGAATGCTCGTGCATAGAGTCATCCTCCCACTAGGCCAACCGGGGGAACCCCCTAATATTCCTTACCGGCAGCGTATGATATGCCATGGATACAAATGTCAATCAATGCATTCTCGCACTATGTATCCTATCATGCCACTCATCAATCATCATCATCAACACCAACACCACCATACAATCTTTAGTGGATTTTATCATCGTTGGTTTTAGCCATTGTTTCAAGTTTTAAGTGTGGCATTTTATTTCAACATATTTTATATCATACATGCAAGTCAATACTTGTAACAATCATAATGGCATCACAAACATCAACAACATTCATCAATCTTTCATCAATATTAAAGGAATGCTTAGCATCCGTATTCATCCTTATTCATTAACATCACCACATAATTCTTAGTGAATTTTCATCTCATTTGATCATTACCATTGTTTCATATTTTTGTGTGGCACTCACAATAATTCACCAACATAATTCAACCACACATATATATGATCACACTTGTATTCATCACAATGACATTCAACAATCATCAATAATAACAATCATCTCTGATTCATCGATTTATCACAAACACATTGTCATGCAATCACCCCTCATTAGTTTCATCATCATACAAGGGTGTGTCTTACAACCCCATCAGTTAACTTTTCATCATCATTCATCATATCGTATTATTAGTGGTATACATTCATGTTTTCATAACATGTCTTAGGCATACACTCATATCATGCCAACATTCCAATTTAATATCAAACACCACTAAGGCGCACCACAATCATATACCCTTAATACATTCATATGGTTTTGTAAAATAAAACAAGTTTTAGGTAATATTAATCTCATGGCAACTTCAACATTAGGGTGTATGAGGGACATGACAATATCATCATGTTTCGATTGCTAAAATGTGTTTAAAATATATGCAATCGAATGCATAAAATGCCATGACTCAACCACATCAAACAACATCCAAACATAATGCAAATGGGCCAAAACTACACCATGAATCGATTCAGGAGGGTCCTTGAATCGATTCATGCGATTCTGGAACACCAAACATCATAACAGAGGCTTGTGAATCGATTAATGGCTCATATGAATCGATTCACATGAGTTAAAAAGCAATCCCACACAAACAGTGAACTCTAAATCGATTCAACCAATCGTGTGAATCAATTCATAGCCTTGGAAGTCACTTATTTTGGAAACAGAATGTCATTCAAGCCCTTGCATGAATCGATTCATGCAATTCCAATAGCCTTTGAATTGATTCTTGAGAGTATGGGAATTGATTCGTGAGTTGGGAAAGCCATCAATACCATTTTTAGCTTGGGAAATATCATTCTATACCCTCATTCATTAAGCCCAACATCAACCATGCTTAAAACATGCATTCTCATGGGATTTTAACTCAACAAACCATGCATCTACATACACACAAATACTCCATCTCATCATGGATTATTTACCAAGAATCATATCATTCCTTTCAAGGGATTCTAAAACTCCTATTGCCATCTCATATATATATATATATATATATATATATATATTCATATAATTTCCAAAGCCAATGAATTATCAATCATTTCATCCAATAAATATCATTCATCTCATCATCTTAACATAGTCAAGGCAAGGCAAGCATAAGTATAAATCATATACATCAATCACCAATCATTCAACTCATGCAATTGAAATGTAAACTCCTCTCCTACCTCGAGAGAAGAACCACAACTTGAATGCTCAGATTGTTCTGTTGCATTGCCCAAAATATAATCTACACACACATATATATACATCCATTCAATCAATGAGCCATCATAAGGCATCATCACAATTCTAATAAATTATTAACATCATATAGGGCTTGTATCAAGTCCTAGACTTGCCAAAACACTAATTCATACCCTTGTGTTAGGTTTCGGGAATTCCTTTCCTGAAATCAAGATTCTCTAGATCTTAAAGGGTCAACCATACCCAACAACCATAATATCACATCCTTCATCAATATGCAATCCAAATTATCTTATGAATTATCCAATTGTCATCACTATCATCCAAATTCATCATAAGCCACCTTGGCTTCATTTAGACCATCATCAATCAACAATTTCAAGTAGCACATATCATGGCCTAATAGCTCATCAACTCAAAATTTCCATTTCATTAATTCATCACTCATGGTCATCTACCATTATGATCATCATCATAATTAACACCATCCAAGTACAAACATCATATAACCATCCTCAAATTTAATTCCTCTATATCCCAAGATTGGAACCTCATCAAAATCTAATAACCTCAGTCATCATTACCAATCATTCCAATCATCTCTTCTACACACCAAAATCATTCTCATGACAACCAACTCATAAATTCTTAAGTTTTGCCAAAAAGTCCCAAATCATCAATTCTCAAAGGTTTCTCACAAAATTCCTAGGTAATCAATCACAATAACTTTCATACATTATTTTAAACACAACATCATTATCAATGTACCAACCAATTATAAATAACAATCAATGATCCCAATGGTCATCTAACCTAGGATTTGGGTTTCACATGCATAAACTATCATTCATAATACATTGGACTTAGTTCAAAATTTTATCAACATCAATAATCAATTCCAATGCTTCTAAAAATTCATTTCCTTATATGAAATCATTCCAAGGCACCAAAATTATCAAATCCACCAATTTGGCCAAAAGCCCCAAAATTCAACACTTAGGGTTTTCATCAAAATTACCCAATCAACAACTTCAACCCATTTCTTGAATCCATATGAACATCATAACCCTCATCCATTTATAACACGAAACCATAATAAAAAATCACATCTTAAGCCATTCAAGCCTAGGGTTTCACCATTTTCCATTAACACCCATAGTTTCTACAGCTACCATGTCAAGCTCAACATCATTAAAGCCATAAATAGAGCAAAGTGGGTTCAAAACCTTACATTATCATCCAAGCCAATGCTAAAACGAAAATGGGAAGAGGAAGATGGAGAACCACAAAATATTTGCCCCAAAAAGCCATACAAGCTTCATGAATCCAAGCTTTGATTTTAATTTTTACAAGAAAATAGAGGTGGAAGGGGCACACAATTTTGGAGAAGATAGAGGGGTGAAGAAGAAAAAAAATGGAGAAGGGTGGAGAGTGAAGAAGCCACACGGAAATGAGGAATAAGGAGAGAGGAAAGTGCCAAAATTTGGTCAATAACCAATGGGTAAAAGGGTGTCTCATTATGCTTTTACCATTGGTTACGAATTCCCCATTACACAATGGACAAAAGGAGGTAAAGGAGAGTGGAGAAAGTAGACGGTGGGAAAGAGGGGAGAAATTGAGATTTTTGGTTTTCTTTTAATTCTAATTGGTTCGTATTTTCCCTGTTTAATAACATATATTGTATCCGAATAGTTATCTCCTCTACACAAAAAATATTTTAACTATACCACCACAACCACAATAATTTTCTAAATATTCTTGACCCATCAAATATCCAATTTGACCAAGTGGGTTCCACACCATTCGTTAAATCATCCGGCTCCGGTAAATTAAGATTTACCGATAATTCATCTCTAATGTCTAATTAATTTTCCCACAATTATTGACGATAAATAATTAATTATCTTTATCCAATAAATTTATTTTCTCCAAAATTTGGGATGTTACAATTTGGCCTTCGATGTCTTCATAAAAAACATAGATAATTTTGTTATGAAGATTTTGACACCAAGTTTGTGGGAATCGAAGGTCGTATGAGAGAGTTATGATTTTTTTATGAACAATGCTCAGAGTAAAACGTCCAAACGTTGTAGTTTTGAGGCGGACATACTTAATCTTTGATTTTGAGGTTGACACAGTGAGAATCAGAGTTCAAGGCTAGAAACGAAGATTAAAGATCTTTTTAAAACGAAGAGATTGAGACCAAAATTATTCAATTCCAAGATTGTATGCCAACTTTGGGTCCAAAACACCGAAGGTACTCGGGTCGGGTTTGAAAATGATTTATGAAGAAACTGATTTATGGAAAAACGAGGGTGATAGAGTCTGAATCGGGCTTCGGCCCCTTCAGAAAAAGTTCCTAAAATGTCAACACGAGTCACTTGAGACTGACCGTGCCACCATTGGATATCTCAAGGTACATGAACAGTCAAACGTAGGAGACGTTAAAGGTTTTGATCGGGCCGGTTAGGCTAAATCAGACACCCTTGATCCTTTACAAAACGATCCTAACAGGACTAGTTTCCCTACTGGGTCACTAGTATCGGGTCAAACGGTCAGAGTCTGACCTCAGGCTGGGTCCCATAATTCAAATCTGAGGAACCTGACAATATTTTATTATTAAATATAATTATCAAATAAATAAACAATTTAAAATATATAATTTCAAAATTATTATAATTATTTATCTATTAAGTATTGTTGACAGGAAATAATTATAAACTAATATAATTATAAATTAATTAGTACTTAATTTAACAAAATACTCATCATTAACGTATTATCAAACAACACTGTCAGACGTTATTATTATTTTCTTATCGCTGCCTCTCTTATTCGTCATGCTCTATCTCTCTCAGTATTCTTGTATTTCATTTTAAATATCTTCACCAATTTCGCTTTTCTTTATTTTTCTTATGCTGAACTACTCGGGGAATAGGCCAAACCCTCAAGCTTCTTACCAAAAGCTCAACAGAGTATCCTTAGGAGTTCTGAGAGTCTGGTTTCCTATTCTAAAAAACAAAGGCTGTTACATCTATCACCACTGTATCATCACCTCTTAGAATAGTTGGGCCATAATCATCACCTGTAAAAACAATGGTGGGGTTTGGATTCCACCCTGGAATGACCTATTGTCTACTTTCATCTGCACAAACATGATCATTCTCAAATGCTTCTTCTGGGCGGTATTTGATACCTCGCCTCCTGTAAACCCACCAGCAATCATATCAATGACTTGTCGCTTTCCTGAACCTGAAGGCTTCAACCGTGATTTGTCATCCTCATCAATGTTATCCACCACATCCTTTCCTTTATCCAATGTAGGCCTCTTAGAACTCCTGGTTTTTTCCTTTTCGACCGGACTGGTCTCCTTCCTTCACGGTACCACTTTCTCTAGCTCTTGATAGGTTCACCGTCTAAACATATATTATTTTAGTTTTCCCTCTCTAATTAAAGTCTCGATCGCTTCCTTCAACTACCGGTATTCATCAGTACTGTGATGGTATGCTCATGGAACTCGCAGTACTTACTGGTGTTCCCTGCTCTCTTCATAGGTACTGGTTTCTTTATCCCATATACCATCAATCCCCTTAGACCGACTTCCCTTAGAATTTAGATAGGCCGGACAGCTAATGAGGTGTACTGTATAAAATTAATACTCCATCGTTCTCTTGGTTTTGGCAATATCTTCTTGCTTTGCCCTCTACGATCAAACTTCGGCGCCCTCTTATCATGCGCCTGAGTGCCTTCCAGGACCGTACTCCTTTAATCAGTAACTGTCAAGTGCATCTCTTTCCCAACATACTTTGTCGCTTTCTTTCTAAATTCCTTGAAGGTACAAGGTGGTCCTTTTGCGAAGGATAGGGCAAATGGGGACTGTGGCTGCAGGGCCTCCACCGCAATGTGCAATTGGATTTCTTCAGTTAACCCCGGCACCAGTGCTACCTCTTTGTAAAATCTCTTCAGGAACTCCCTTAAACTTTCCTCTGACCCCTGCTTAATCTGTGCCAAAGTATGAGACATTCTGGAGATATCTCTTGATACTACAAAGTGCTGCAAAAAGGCATGGGCCATATCGTCCCATGAATTAATGGATCCTGAAGGTAGACCCTTGATCTATCCCAATGCCTCTGCAGATGATGTCCTTGGAAACATGCTACACATAACGTGTTTCTCAGCTCCTAAGAATAAGGATTCGTTCACATAAGCATCCAAATGGCTTCCTGGGTCTGACTCCTTCGTGTATTTCTCTATAGACAACGGTTGAGGAGTTTACAGATGCCTGGGAATAGGGACACTCATCAACCTCCTGATAAATGGTATCTTGAACTGGTATTCTCCTACCCTATTCTTTTGCGTAGCCCTTCTCTCGCTATTCATTTCTTCAGTATGGTACATAGAATCTTGCTCATCATAGGCGTGAGTCTAGGACCAGTCTTGCTACTAGTGAAAATCATTTTGCCTTGGGTTTTTTGTCGACGTTCTCTCTTTCTTCTACTCTTCAAAGCTTTTAGAGTTCCTAGAGCAACTGTCTAATAATTTCATCCCGGGGATCTGGCTGTGCCACTGCTTAAGCTCTCAACTCCGATCCTGGGGTCTCTACTATATCCTCGTTGTAGTCCAAAGTCCTTGCTACATTCTGGACATGACCTTCCAGGGTTTCATTCCTTTTGTTATGATACATGACTCTTATTTCGTTGCGATGTGGGATTTCCAATTTACATGGTCCCATTGGGTGTGCCAATGATCTGTCCGGTGTTCGAGGTAGAGAATTGGCCTCTTAGAACTGGAGTCCAAAGTTACCTCACTAACTCTCTATTTTACGTTGTCTCAGTGGAGTAGGTATTATGCACCTAGGTCTAGTGGGGACCTAAGCTCTTCACGTTTAGGGAATGAATTAATGTTCAATCCGAACCGTTATGGGAGAAACACACAGGAGGTAGACCTGTAAAAGATTCTCCAATGCTTAAGTCAGTATGGATTTTATGGAAAATAAAGAGATTATAGAGGCTCTTAAGTACGTGTTCAAAATCCATTTCAAGTTAGTAAATAAGTTGCATTTATAGAACTTCCTTGGGTAGAAGAATTGATTTGACCCTTTTCCTAACATATTATAGCAATAGTGTTGGTAGGGACATGCTGCCTATACCTTATCTAACTTGTGTTCAGATGTTAGTTGTTCGACCAGTGTCATGGTGTCCTCCCTCGGGACGTGCTTGTATTCAATTCTGATGAACTTGCCCCCTAACTCCTTTACTTTGGCCAAATACTCTTGTAATTAATTTAAGAAATTACAAGTTGTGAATCACTACAAAGAGTCGCGCTCCGAGTTCCCACGTCTAAAGCTGTCCTTAGTTTTGCTAAGCATGCTTCACACTCCGCCTGGTTATTCGATGTCTTAAAGTCAAACCTTAGGGAGATTTCGACGCTCACCCCGTCTTTACTTTCAATGACCACGAGACTGAAAGAATTAACATATTTCTTTAAACACCAAAAATTTTCGGCTTCAAGTTCCACACCGTCAGTTAGTAGAAAAAGCAGACGTGTTTAAATAAAGTAAAAGGTCGGAGTAGAAGGCTACCTGTATAGATGGTTCGGGTGGTTCTTCTAGTACGGGCTTAGACGAGGTAAAGAAAAGTAAGGATGCCAGACAGAAAGAGTTTCAGGATTAAAATACGCAAAGTGAGAGATCAACTGAAACACATGGTTTAATATCTATACTGATGCTTGTTTAGGACATCGGTTCTAAGGCACATAGTCTCGTAGTTAAGTAGTTTTAGCTGTTTTCTACGTGTAAGATAATGTCTGACATCCCATTGCTGTTGAGGGCGGGGAGTGATCGCCGGTGCATGGGCACGAACAAGAAGCGACTTCTAGTAGGATTCCAGCGGGGAATGTGATATCTCGGGCACTATTGAGGGTGGGAAGTGATTGCTAGTGCATAGGCATGGACAAGGAGCGGCTCCTAGCAAGCTTCCAGTGGGAGAGACACTGAATGAACCGAATACATACCAGAATGAGAGGGATCTAAAAATTGTATAGGTATGAGACTATACAGTTGATGATGGCTTAAAGGAATGAATTCGTACTACCTATACCAACAAATGAATTTGCCTTTTCGGTGGCCCATCACTTAAGGACTCCAAGGTTAAGCGTGCGTAACTTGGAGAAATTCTAGGATGGGTGACCTACTGGAAGTTCTCAGGAAGTGTGTGATTGAGGACAAAGCACATTGGAAAGGTCTCATGTTGGTTTGTGAGGAGAGTCGTTCATTCCTGAAAAACGGCTGGGGCGTTACATAATGGACACTCTGTCCATCGATTATGGGGCCTGGTATGCACCCCAAATTAGTACTGTTGTCGCACAACGATTCGTTTGGCTCACTGTTGGTCCTCACGGTCCAATTCCTGATTCCCTTGTCCTTCTGCTATTTCTAAAAAGTTTATAAGTTTTTGTATTTTACTACTTAAGTCTTCTCTGTAGTTTTGCTTCTAGCAGACCTTGACTTATAGTAGTCTGTAGCTTAGTGTACCTGTCTTAACATTTCATATTCCCGTATGCTGAGTTATTTGTTGTAACATCAAAACTCTTTATCACTACTCTCTGTAAGATCTGGTGTGTTGTCAGAGTCTGTTAGTGTGGGAAACACTTGTGGCCTAAAGAGGCTTTTGAAAGAATACTTAGGTGTTTGTAGCCATGACTGGCTCTTTGAAACAATACTTGGGTTATAAGCCAGAAGTGACTGGAGTCAAGAATACTTGAGACACTGGGCTGGTGTAGATATTGTAAAGGTGCTTTTTACAATAGTAAAAATCCTTCTAATCTGAAGGGACTGGATGTAGTTTTTGCATTGGAAGTGAACCAGTATAAATCCACTGTGTGATTCTCTATCTCTTCCCTGGTCTGTTAAATTATTTAAGATGTTCAGCAGTCTGTACGTTTTGCGAAAAAGAGTTAAAGACTTATTCAACCCCCTTTTAAGTCTAACTCTGTACCATCAATAACTTATAGAGAAAATGTTCTACCTTTATTGCGTTGATGCATGGGTATTATACTTGGAGGTAGCGGAAGAGCCTTCGTGCTCATGAAGTTTCCCGTACACTATGTCAGTACGGTTCTGATCATTCGCAGAAAGGATGATACATGAAAGAAACGTTTCCAAACGACTCTACCTATCAATCAGTCACTTTACAAGTTACTTATTTAACACACTCATGCATTGGTCAACTTTGACTTTTCGGTGTTGAGGGAATAACTCATATCAGAGTCAGTTCAAGGATCTTGTACGTGATACCAGAATGCTAGTGTTATAACACCAAGCTATATGAGATACCGATCCTGAATAACGGATTATAGTCAAATTACTGTATTGCCCAAGAACCGGTATCAGCACCAGATAAGTAAATTCCCTAAATAGGTAAGTTAATTAATATTATAATTATAAGAATATTATTAGGATTATATAGGATGTCTCCATGACTAGGTACGACAAACTTTCGAGAGAATAAATATCATAAATTTCACCTTAAAAGTTATATTGTTTTTACTATAATATCCTTATTTAAAACTCATGTAAGAGACTGTCCGTTAAAAATATTTATGGTTATTTAAATTTGTTTATATTTAGTATTAGTTAGTTTCGGTCAACTTTAATTTTTTTTTTAAATAAAAAAAATAATGTGATGGAAACGGGCCCAAAAACTTCCCCAATAAACCTTCCTCAGGGTCAACAATGACGAGCATTTTCTCAGGTTCTGGATTTGCACTCAAATTCTGCTCGAAGTCAAAAGCTAACCTGAGGAGGAGTTTTGGCGTGCGTGGAATGGACGCAGCAGCAGCAACTAGGGTTTCCAGTGGTGGTGGCGGTGTCGTTCGTTTCCCCTTAACTGCATCCAACGCTTTGGTCATTCAGAAAGGGGACATTACAAAATGGTCCATCGATGGTTCCACCGATGCAATAGTATGCAACTCTTCCCTTTTTCCTTAATTGATCGCTCCATGGATTGTTAGATTCTTGACTTGCATGCTTTCCAGGTAAATCCTGCCAACGAGAGAATGCTCGGCGGTGGCGGCGCCGATGGAGGTAACTAAGTATCTGTTTGTTTTTCGTAACCAGTTGTGAAATTGGAATTATAGAAAAGTTGATTAACTGTTAATATTGTTTAATATTGATTTTGCATGTTTAATGGTGATCATCCCAACCGGAACAGAGAAGCCCTAACTCTTTTCTCTCGCACACTCTCTCGCTCCTTCTATATATTTTAATTTTGTGGATTTTTTTAAAGGAGAATGAAATGCATAAAAATGCTTTATACATTTGTAGTTTGGTGGAAACAAAAATGAAATCTATTTGTATTTCAGCTATACACAGGGCCGCAGGCCCAGAACTTGTTCAAGCTTGCCGCAATGTCCCTGAGGTTTGGCGCGGAGTTCGGTGTCCAACAGGGGAAGCAAGGATCACACCGTGAGTTCTACTGCTTTTATATTTCGATGAGCAATGTTTTCAACTTATTCAAGTGCCACAAGCACATTTGAATTGTTATAATCATTGTTTGGATGAGCTTATCAATATGCTCTGCCTTGGTGTTTTTTATAACAGATTTTCTAACCAGGTTGCATGGAATAAGAAATTAAAAAGTAGAAAGTTTTTTGACTTAAAATTAACGCTGATGTTATTCTCTGTGATTCTCAAGGCAAGTCCAGCACAATTTCTAATAAAATGTTTCCAACTTTTGATTTCCTATCCAATACTAATCTTGCACATGTTAGGAATTCTGTTTTTATTAATTATAAGGCACCTTTATCTAAATTACACAAACCAATGAAAGTAGTTAGTTACTTAGTTTTCTTTAGTTTTTAAAACAATTCTGTACCATGTCAAATTTATCCTCGGTTAATATTTGTGAATCGGCCAATTCTATTTATTAAGGGAAAATAGGAGAGAGATAATGATTGCTTGCTTCATGGGAATTATTAAAAGGATTGGTGAGCCTAGTTTTTGAATTGAAATTTGAAATCAGTGTTGTGAAACTCGGCTCGGACCGGCCAGTTGAACGGGTTGCACTGGAAACCGGAGGCTTGTCTGAGCCGATTCACCAATCGGATAGAATACGCTTTTAGACCAATGTAAATCGGGTTGAACCGGCTGGATCTCATCAAAACCGGCAACCTGGTGTGCGGTTAAAAAACCGGTAGAAGATATCAGGAAAAAATAGTGTTCATCACAGGTCAACTACATCCCTGCTTCTGCGTTTCGTTCTTCTCTGTCAGCCACACCTTGTGCTACCGTTCTGTCCCCTTAGATAAGAAAATCACCATACCAATCATCGTGTATGAGAGGGAAAGAAAGATGTTGTAACAATGAAGAAGGAACCTGTGAGATACCAAAGAAAATGTTGTAACAACATAGAAGAAAATGTTAGAAAATGAAATTGAGACAAGTGGCGGCACCTTCTACCTTTCTAATTGAAATAGGTTTTTTAGTTCTTTTGGGCCATGTATGTATTGTTGGGCTCGTGACCCTTTGCATGATGGACAAAGCCAAATAATAAAATAATTATAAATTTTTGGTGTTGCGCTTGTTTTTTTCCGTGTTGAATAAAATAATTATATATTTTACTTCAAATGAAAGTTTGTTGATAAAGAAAGTGAAATCTTCAATTATATATTTTTATATTCTATGATGATAATAATTTGATATATGCCGCCTTCTATTATTCTTTGAGTAATTGTTATCAAGGTTGACAAAATCGGGATTTTATGTGAAATCGTAAAGGGGTGGAAAGATCGTAAATCGAATCGTAAGATTTTACTTACTAAGTATATACATGTTTATATATTATATGCATATATATTCATATATATGCATATAAAACCATAATTCAAAGTCATAAATCTATTGAAAAAATATCATAAACTTTCATAAAAATCCATAACTCATAATTCATTAGATACACAAACAACAATGTTAATTTAAAGCATAATCCTAGCAGCATTTATATCTAATCTAACAACTTAAGCACATTATAATCATGAAGAAAGGGATCCATCATTTGCTCTTGAATATCATCTTCTCCTTCCTCTATATTCTCCACATAAGTATGCTCAACAACTACATTCTCCCCCACTTGGTCTCGAATCCTTTCTTCATTTGATTGTTCCAAATCCATGTCCAAATCCAACTCCATGTCTTCACCTTCTTCCCCTTCATCAGCATTGTCCATGATCCACTCATCATTAGATGCCATATCTTGAATATTCAATTCAAAACTTTTCCTTGCATTCTTCCTTTTTGGCCAATTTTGAATTAGCCATCACAAAGACAACATCATTCATTGTCTTTTGCTTCAAACGGTTTCTTCTTTTGGTGTGGACCTAAACATGTACACATGTAGATAAAGTTAATATAGGATGCTAAGAATTCCTTAAAATGTTAATATAAGTAGATTCATATTAGCATCTCAAATGAACTCCAGTTACGCTCACAACCAGAGGAACTACATGTCAAACTTAAACCACGAATGGCCCAGTTTTTGAGCTCTGGATGTTCATATCCATAAGCCTCCCACCAATCTGCTGGAGTCTTTTTGGAAACTGTTGCTTTAGCTAGAGGTAAATGCCTTTTCTATTTTTTCTAATATCATCCATCTGAACATCAATTATAGCTTGTTCTTTAAGACTAGGTACCATTCTTTGCAAACAATCATATAATCCAAGCTTCATTTCTACATCAATTTTGAAGTTGGGACCGTATTGTAATTGAGGATTCAAATAATAGCTAGCAGCATGCAAAGGCCTATGAAGCTGCTTATCCCATCTTTCATCAATGATATCCCATAATGGTAGATAACTAAATAATAGAAATTAAATAGATTGAATTAGTTTATGATTTATATTAAATAGCCAAATCAAGTAAAATATCAACAAGTAAAGATTTAGTTATTCACTTACATCTTCTTCACACCTTTGAAAGCCTCCCTAATCTTTTCCTTAGCTTGGTCCATTGCCTCATAAATATAACCCATTGCTGGCTTCTTTTCAGAATCCACCATTCGAAGGACCTTAATCAAGGGAAATGCAGCCTTCAAACAATTCAGAACATTCTTCCAAAACTCTCTATCCATAACCACGTCCTCCACAAAACTCCCATCCCTTGTGTTGCAAAACTTGCTTGATTTCCACTCCTTCGATGTAAACATCCTTATCAAGGCATCCTTATTATCAACAAGGCATCCCAAAATTAATATGACGTTGCAAATCGAGTAATGCCTGGTCTAATCAAGTCCTTCCCTTTTGTATGGAGCTTCAATAAAGAAATTAGTGAAGTCCTTGAATAGATATATGTTGTGATTTTCCTTCCCTTTGGAATTGTCTCCGCATGAATATCGACCTTCTTCTCAAATTCTTCCAACATGAGATCAATGCAATGTGCAGCACAAGGTGTCCAATATATCCTCTTCCTCTTCGTCATCAACATCTCCCCAGCTAGCTTGTAATTCGCAGCATTGTCAGTTACAACTTGAACTACATTATCTTCTCCAACTTCTTCCACAACTTCATAAATCATCTCAAAAATTTTTGTAGCAGTTTTCGAAATAGCTGATGCATCAATGGACTTTAGAAAGACTGTTCCTTTAGGGCTGTTCACCAAGAAACTGATTAGCGTCCTCCTCCGCCTATCCGTCCACCCATCGGTCATTATGGAACACCCAAATTCCTTCCAGGCAGCCCTATGTTCTTCAATAATTCCCATTGTATTATTCACTTCTTGCTTCAGATACTTCACTCTAATCTCATGATATGATGGTCGATCAAATCCCTTGCCATGCTGTGAAATTAATTCACACATCTCAGCAAATTCATCACTTCTCGCCACATTGAAAGGAATGGCATTGTTGTAAAAGAATCTAGCTATTGCTTGGCAGGAATCCTCTCAAAGATTTCTTGAACATTTTATTGATTGTGGCTTGGGCATTGGCTGTTTTTTTTTTTTTGAAAAAATGCTCCTAATGTCAGAATTTTCCCCATCAACTTCATTGGATTTTCTCTTTGAACTATCCCCAATAATGCTTTTTCCTTCTTCCAAATCAGCTCCTGATTTTCTCAAATTTTTGGCATGCAAACCAGCAACAATCTGCAGCATCTCCATTCTGACTTCAGCAGGAACAGCTTTGCAAGGCTGAACATTTTACCTTGTTTGACCCAAATGATGCTTCAGCCTATAAACACCCCCTGTAATTATTTTTTCACAGAATTTGCATTGCATTTTTGTGCTTCCTTCAACTGATACTGCATACTTCCAAGCCACATCACCCTTAGCACCACGAGAGTTGGCACACGGGGTGGACATTTCCGGAGCCAGCACCACCACCAGAACTGCCTCCTTCCCCTCCTGTTGATGCTGTTCCCGAGTTGCCTCCTGTGGTAGCCTTTGCTGCGAAGAAGAAGACAGAGAAGCACGAACAAGAGAACCCAAACAGGGAGCAACGAAAACAGAGCAGAGAGCGACCCAAACAGAGCAGAGAGCGACGCAAGAAAGTGAGAAGAAGGAACCCCAGACCAGATGCGAAGAAGAAACGAAGAAGAAGAGGAAGGAGGAAGTTGCGTCGCGTGCCTGGAAGCAGAGTGAGAAAAGAGAAGTCGCGTGCGAGTGAGAAAAGAGGAAGAAGCTGCGTGCGTGCCCTAATGCAATCGGGTTTTTTTCCGGGTCACCCAATTAAAATGGGTTTTTAATGAAAATCGTAAAATCTTGGGATTTTACTGATTTTGGGATCTTAATCCCGATTCCACTTCGATTTTGGCCATTCCTGATTTTCCTTGCGATCTTGATCGGAAGAGTGCCCAAAAGTTGTAAAATCATACGATTTTGGGATTCCACTCCCGATTTTGACTACCATGATTGTTAGTGTATTTTAGTTTTAAATGGAATTTTTTTAATGTATTTTATTTTGAGTGTGAATTAATTAAATTATGTAAGATATATTATATTTTTAATATTTATATATACCAAGTTAACCGGTTCAACCAGTTACTCAATGGTTTGACCTTGAAATCCTTAATCTTTATTTACATGGGTTAGAAACTGAAGATTGTTTGCAAAAGCTAAAAACACTACTACTAGTGTAATCTGTTATGCTTGTCTCTCTTAGTCTCATAGAGGACCTTGTACTTGTGATGTGCAGAGGTTTTATGCTGCCTGCTTCTCATGTTATTCATACTGTTGGTCCAATCTACAGTGTTGATAGTAATCCTGCTGCTTCTCTGGCAAGTGCGTACAGGTATCTCTGGGAACATTGGGCTTGTGCTGCTGTTCTTCATCATCTTTGAATTGGAAAATATGTTCTTGCATTTTGTTTTATTGTCGTTTCACTTGATTGAGAATTTGTGTTGTTAAACTGATTTACAGGAATACTTTAAGAGTTGCTAAAGAAAACAACATCCAGTATATAGCATTCCCTGCCATATCATGTGGGGTCTATGGGTAGGTTTATGCTAACAACACTCCCCTCTCCGCCATTCTGATTTACTCATTCTTTATTTGTCGGTCAACAATATTGGTTGCATTCAAAGAGTAGACTAGTGTGGATGTGAAAATTTAGGCCAGCAGCGTGGTTTGAGATTTAATGATCTTTCACAAAGGAATCCTATCAAAAGTTATTTCCATGATGGCTGTTCATTTAAAAAGTTTGATTATTGGAACAAAGCAAAACATACTAAAAAAATTCATAACCCATTTAAAAAGTTTGATTATTGGAACAAAGCTATTTGTTTTGATAACTAATCTACTCTATTCTCAACCCTAATAAATTGACTCTGTTGCTCTCACATCTAATTCTCGGTTTTTGTTAAATAACCCAAGCCTCTCATGACAATTATATAATACTGCCTTGTTTCAGATACCCTTATGGTGAAGCTGCTACAGTGGCAATTTCTACCATTAAAGAGTTTCGGAATGACTTTAAGGAGGTATTACATTCCATATTTGGTCTGAGTTATGATATGCATATATATAGATCTCCATTTTCACTTTTAATAAATATATTACCCAATTGCAGCTCTATGATTCTCAAATTGAACCAGATTTGAATAGATTTCTAGTATGTACCAAACTGAAATCAAAATAATTGTAAAAACAAATATTTGTTTTGAGGGGCTATACAAAGGATTTTTTATTTCAAAATGTAGTTGGTTCCTATTTTAGAACTTTACAAATGTATGATTTCATTTTAAGTCAAATCAATTCCTATTTTATAACTTTTCAGGAAAGGTTGCTTTTATTAAATCAATTCCCAGTTTTGTGTTTCTGTCATAAATGCCATATAGGATTGTGAGATGAGCCAAGCTGTTGCTCTATTTGAAAGTTTGGATTATGATTGATGAATAATATTGTATCTAATAAGATAAGATGATGTTTCAGTTAGTTGGAGTTTGTAGAATATGTAATCTATGATACAGGAACACCTCTTTTCTTTGAAGTGTCACGTGTTAGACACATTTCCGACACTGATGTCTCTGACATGCGTCAACATTCCTCAATTGGTGTCCCGATAAAAAAACATTTTTTTATCGGCTTGGACACCTGATCCGGCACTTCTATAGAGTTTAGACACTTGATCTGACACCTCTATACAGCTTAGACATTTAAGTCAACACCTCTATATAGATGGACACATACTAACCTTATTAAAAGTATATTATCTTCGTCCCTTAATATAAGAACCTTATCAAAAAGTCAACAATATTAATTAATTGTTCACCAAAATACCCTTATTAACCATTAATGAAATAAACATTAATTAAAAATAGAATAAAATTTTTGAATCCCAACAAATCTTAAAGGGTACTTTTGTCAAACTATTATAATTTATAGATGCATTAAATAACTTTAACTATGTTAACTAATTTTTCTTAAAAACTAGAATTATTTGAAAGATTTTTATATTAAGGGACAAAGGTAATATTTTGTAACTTTTTAATTTAACTTAATTATAATATAAAATATCAAAAATAAGGTTTCTCACTCAGGGTTTATTATCCGAATAAAAATGTAAAATTTTGAAAGCTTGATTTGAGAAGCTAAATATGCATATCTTATGCAAAAGTTGATCATCAATTTAGAATTTTTTTGTTATGTATATTTCATTTTACTTGAGTTTTTCTTTCTCTATTTATGTGGTGTCCCAGTGTCCTATATTTTAGAAATCAGTCATGTCGAAGTGTCCGTATCGGAGTCGGTACTTCATAGGTAATTACTTGTGAATATTCATTTCAGGTCCACTTTGTTCTGTTCTCCTCTGATATTTATGACATTTGATTAAATAAGATGGTGTTTTAGTTATTTGGAGTTTGTAGAATATGTAATTACTTGTAAATATTCGTTTCAGGTCCACTTTGTTCTGTTCTCCTCTGATATTTATGACATTTGGTTAAATAAGTCAAATGAGTTGTTGAAAGATTAGTGCGCTCCATCTGTATATCAGCCCACTGAACTGAACACAGAATCATCTAGTGCCCTGCAACAACAAATTCATTATCAACTTTTTTTGGTAATATGTATGGAATAGATTAGAGTGGTGGTGGATGCTATTATGTTATATTTATGTGATTGTGATTGTGACTGTAAATGAAATCTATCTGCAGCCTGCCTAAATTCTGGTGTTTATGATCTTTTTATTAAAATTCAGAACAGTTGACCTCTGGATTGATGTTGTGTTGTGTTCTTTGCTATCTGCAATTGCAAATATATTTCATTGTCCACAGTGCTAGTTTTCTTTTTTCCACACCAGCCTTTCTAGGATCAGAACAAATATCACTAAGCTATTTTTCTCATAGGTGAGTATCTGTTGTGTCGTATATCACTAAGCTATTTAAATAGTGCACAACAATGCTTTAGTAATGAGCAACTATGTTCTAGTAAGGTATAACAAAGCTTCCATAATGAACAACCATATTTCAATGTAAAACAACATCAATTCAATAAGGGAATTCACACTTCAATAATAATTAATTCTCAAAGATCCAACAATGACCGACCAATGCTTTAATAATGCATAACAAAACTTTAATATGCAATCCAACACATTTCAATGAGAGCAATCATAATTTAATAAAGAGCAACCACGCTTTGATACCACTTAACTTGAGGCTCTTAATCTGATAATTAATAATAATGATAATATCAAAATTAGGGTAAATTTTTCGCGATTAAACAACCATTGGAATTAGGATACCACGAGTAAAAGAGAATTATTTGGATTGTAAAGCAAAACCCTTATAATTGCACACAAAGAGTTTAAAGTCAATGGAAGAGAGTTGTGTGCAAGGGTATCCATCTCATCCTGTATATGAAGATATGAAAAGAGATTCTAAGAAAACATGAAGTATTTATCAAAGGTAATTGGATACGTATGCATTTGATTAAAGAAAGCATGTCAAAGAGGTGTAAAATAAGCATCCAAGGATAAATGATTGAAGTACTAGGTATAGAGAACCAAGGAGCACAAAACCATGGTAAGAGAATGCGTGAAAAACCCATCTGGGTATTCCACTAGTCGTGGGAAAATCCCACTGGCTGTGGGAAAATCCCACTGGCCGTGGAATGCACTACCTTTATGTCTTATTTTGCGAAATTTTATAGATAGTGATCCACTAGCCGTGGGAATTTCCTATAGGCCGTGGATCACCCTTGGTCCTCCAAATTCTATTTTCAAATCATGTCATGCCTTGGGACCTTAGATCATGCAATGTGAAACATCCTAAGTTCAATTTAAGGACAAACCGAGACAAGGAAAATTTTTCCAAAGATCAGGGGATTTGAAGGTAAGGGAATCGGTGGAGGATTAGGAAAAAGGAATTAAGTTAAGAAGGAACCATAAGTCGCATGCAAACGGTGGAAGAAGTTGAACGTGAACAAGCTCGACAACATCCACTCGCTTGGGCGATATTCCGCTTCGCATGAGCGGGACACCACAATGTGCTCGGGCGAACACGCGTCGCTTAAGCGGACTCGGCTAGGAACCTTTCTATTCACTCGTACTCGCTGGAGCGAGCGTTCATTCGCTGAGGCGAACAACTCCAATCCTCGGCTTCATTCACTCGGGTCACAGTTGCTGGCCACTCGGGAAATGATTCCCACGACAATTCCACTTGGGTTTATAAGGGACTCCTCACTCGGAAATACTCAGCCACTCTTCACTCGGGAAATACTTAGCCACTCCTCACTCGGGAAATACTTAGCCACTCCTCACTCGGGAAATACTTAGCCACTCCTCACTCGGGAAACCTCAACAGTTATCATTCTAAGGGTATCAGGATCGATTCTCGCTCGGTACCACCTGTCCTATTCGCTCGTTCTCACTCGGCATCACTCTGTCTCATTCACTCGGGATTACCTAGACTTCCCTTCACTCGGAGGGAGTCACTAACTCTCTTCCCACGCCAACACTCGACTCCATTTCGACTTACAGTTATACTAACCTCTCACCCACAACAAATACGCGTACTTAGGTTACCCGGATTTTCATGCACAATATAGGGTTTCACGCAACATAGTAGATGTAATTAATTACATGCACCAAAATCATATCCTCTACCCCAAAGGGTTCAGGTTCTAATAAAAGGAACTAAGGCTAAACATGAGCCGGCCAAGGCTTAACAAAACACATAAACAGAATATACATAACATCTATCCCCATAGTGCACCAACACTTTACTCGGCATTCGGCTCCTCCTTCACTCCTCATTTCGAGAGATATTCACCGAAAAATTGCCACAGTAGGGGGTGAGTATCTTAAATTTTAAATGATAGATACTGACTCGGATTATCTTTAATCATGCAACAATATAATGCACACGGCTAGTACTAAATATGCATATAACATTTCAATAACATCAACAATCATACATGGAACAGATTTCAGTCGGTACAGTCAGTGCATGTACACAGAATAGTTCACTCGGTTCCGTATTCGTGTGTAATCGGTTTTTCGATGTTGCAACGTAGGCTCCCAGCCTTTTTATACATAGCTCTCAGCTATCAATTCAGCTCCCAGCTGCTTGGCCATTTTACAGGTACCCAACCGTTTGCCCACAAGGTGACACCAACGCTCCCAGCGTCAACGGAGGTGTTCACGGGCAGCCCGAGTCCCACTCGGAAACTACCTTGAGTCCCACTCAAAGGATTTCACAGCGTCCCACGCTTTTCAATTAACCGATAGTAGTGTCCCACACTACGTGCTCCCAGCACAACGCATCCCATGCGCCACACGCGGATTCATCACACAATACAGAATTCATACACACAACTTTTCACTCAGTCATATATACTTCACATACAGTCGGTAACACGTATTCTCAGAACTCAATATATTGATTTAACACACATACTTCCATGCAATCAGTATCATTGCTCAAGTAGATGAATACAGCAACACGTGCTTCCCATGCAATTGATATCAACCAATATCAGGATTCAATAAAGTATTCCACTCAACACAAGCATAACATGCAATCGGTATTCAGCAATATCAGGATTCAACTACGCATGCATCAATATGAATATTATCAGATTCACTACACCAACACTCGATCACATGCAGTCATCATTTTATATTTATAACGACTCACAAGTCACATAAACCACACATTTATCGTCATCAACAATACAACACACCCTTGCCATGCAATCATTCAACATTCTCTAAGCTATCGGCGTGCATCTCAGGGATAATACTAAACATGCAACACTCAACTCCTACTTATCATGCACCCGGGTATTGCGCACTCCACATGCAAGTATAACACACAAACAGAATACAGAACAACAATCATCAACACCCGGAACCCGTCCATAATCCATGCGTTTAACATATAAGGTACTCCCCCTACCAACTACGAGACTCCGAGAGACTCTTCTGCTTGGGTGTTGGCCCTCTTCCTTGCTGCTTCGCTCGACACCTTCACTCGTTCAACCTCCACTCGAACACTGTTGTCTTCCGCGCTTGGCTCGGGTACAGGGGCTGTTTCTTCTTCCACTCCGACGATCGTCTTTCACTCGTATAAGGGCTCCGACTCCTCTGCAGCACCGTCGACGTGGCCTCCGTAAGCAGAAATGGGGACAAAGAGCAGAGAAGGAGAAGAAGAAGAAGAAGAACGAGGGAGAAAGAGAAGAAGGAAGAAGAAGGGAAATCGCAGAGGGAATTCTGAAGAATGAAAGGCAAGAGACCATCGACCAACTACATATATGCATGCACAAAGAATGGAAAGGTGGGGTGGGGAAAACGTGAAGCAGCAGTCTGCTCACGTCACCCAGTCCCATCAGCAACCATCAATAGCTAATCCCACTTAATCAGCACTCATTTGATTACTTAAATTAATGGTAATTAATAAACAATTCCCCACTTCTGAAATTATTATTTTAATGGCTTTATTTCACCCGGTACTTTGTTTAAAATCGGGATGTTACAGTTCTCCCCCTCTCAAAAGAATTTCGTCCTCGAAATTCACTCGGTGACTCACCTTAGTAAATAACTCGGGGTACTGTTGCCTCATGGCATCCTCGCGTTCCCAGGTATAAGAGGTATACCCGTTCTGTGGCCACTCGACCTCAACCAGTTGCACGTCCTTACTCCTTAAACGCTTTACCGATCGGTCAACGATTCTAGTTGGTACAGTCACAGTGGTCAGGTCTTCCTTGATTTCCACTTCGTCATCAGGCATTGTGTGAGTAGAATCGGGTAAGTACTTCTTTAGTTGGGACACATGAAACACGTTATGCAATCGGGATAAGTGAGTCGGTAGTGCTACTCGGTATGCCATGGAGCCGACTCGTTCCAACACCTCATAAGGCCCAATGTACTGGGGGCTCAACTTTCCACTCTTCAAGGCTCGCCCGACTCCTTTACTCGGTGAAGTCTTCAGAAACACCCGGTCCCCGACTGAAAACTCTAATGGTTTGGTTCGTTTATCATGGTAGCTCTTCTGCCTATCCTGAGACGCCTTCATCTTTTCCCTTATCGCTCGGATCTGTTCTGAGGTTTGCTTCACAATTTCTGGCCCCAATAGCAGACTCTCACCCGTTTCCGACCAGCAGAGTGGGGTTCGGTATCTTCGACCGTATAGTGCTTCGTAGGGTGCCATACCGATACTGTTGTGGTGGCTATTGTTGTATGTAAACTCGATCAGGGGAAGATACTGCTCCCAGTTTCCACCGTGCTCCAACACACACGCCCTTAGCAAGTCTTCCAAGCTCTGGATTGTTCGCTCAGATTGTCCATCCGATTGGGGGTGGTAAGCAGAACTTAGCCAAAGCTTCGTACCCATTTCTTGGTGCAGGCTGGTCCAAAGCCGAGACGTGAACCTAGGATCCCTATCCGATACGATGGAAGTCGGTATACCATGCAGTCGGACAATTTCGTGAATGTAAATCCGAGCTAACTTATGCAACGGGTACTTCATGTTCACAGGTAGGAAGTGTGCACTCTTCGTCAGTCGGTCAACAATGACCCAAATCGCATCCTGGCCCGCTCGGTTTTTTGGCAATCCCATGACAAAGTCCACGGCAATTGAGTCCCATTTCCACACGGGAATCTCCAGGGGTTGCAATGCGCCATACGACTTCTGGTGCTCGACTTTCGACTTTTGACAGGTGATACACCGAGCCACGTATTCTACCACATTCCTTTTTAATCCGGGCCACCAAAATTGTGCCCTTAGATCGTGGTACATCTTCGTGGTACCCGGGTGGATACTTAGCAAACTCTTGTGAGCTTCATCAAGCACCATTCTTCTCAATTCTCCTCCACCCGGCACGTATATTCTGTTTCTCACTCGGAAAATTCCATCCGATCCCTCGGTCAAGGACAAGTCCTTTCCTTTGGCTTGAGTCTCCTTCATCTCAGCCAAGTAGGAATCTGACTGCTGTTGTTCATACACGGATTTTAGAAATTCATTGGCAATCCTTAACATACCGATCGTCATTTTCCGAGAAGAGGGGAGGTCAACATGCAAGTTCATTGTCTCGGAACTGTTCCAATAACTCCACTTCCTTCACCATCATCACTGCTATATGAAGGGATTTCTGACTCAACGCGTCGGCAACAACGTTTGCCTTACCCGGATGGTACTTCAGCTCGAAGTCATAGTCCTTTAAAAATTCCATCCATCTCCTCTGCCTCATGTTCAGCTCCTTCTGGTCGAATAAATATTTGAGGCTCTTGTGGTCGCTATAAACTTCGAATTTAGAACCGTATAAATAATGCCTCCATATCTTCAATGCGAAAATCACAACTGCTAGTTCCAAGTCGTGGGTCGGGTAATGCTGTTCGTGAGGCCTCAATTGTCGAGAGGCATACGCCATCACTCGGTCTTTCTGCATTAGCACGCATCCCAATCCGAGTCCTGACGCATCACAATAAACCACGAAGCTCTCTTGCAAGTTAGGTAATGCCAATACTGGAGCGGTCGTCAACTTGTCCTTCAGCTCTCGGAAACTGCTCTCGCACTCAGAAATCCACACGAAGGGAACGTTTTTCCGGGTCAATTTAGTCAGTGGCGAAGCTAGCTTAGAAAAACCTTCAATAAACCTTCAATAATAACCGGCCAGGCCCATAAAGCTCCTTATCTCCGAGACCGACTTTGGTCTCTCCCATGCTATTATAGCTGCCACTTTCAAAGGGTCCACCGAGACACCTTCCTCGGAAATCACATGTCCGAGGAAGTGGATCTTATCCATCCAGAAATCGCATTTCGAAAGCTTTGCAAACAACTGTTTCTCCTTCAACACTTGAAGTACCGCTCGGAGGTGTTCTTCATGCTCCTCAGGGGTCTTAGAATAGACTAGGATGTCATCTATGAAAACTACTACGAATCGGTCTAGATATGGGTGGAATATGCTGTTCATGTAATTCATGAAGACAGCAGGGGCGTTTGTCACACCGAACAGCATCACTACATATTCGTAGTGACCATACCGAGTCCTAAAGGCAGTCTTAGGAATGTCTGAGTCCTTCACTCGGATTTGGTGGTATCCCGATCGTAAATCGATCTTCGAAAAGACTGAAGCGCCACATAGCTGGTCAATCAGATCATCAATTCTGGGCAATGGGTATCGGTTCTTAATTGTGAGTTTGTTTAGCTGTCGGTAGTCTATACATAGCCTCATGCTGCCATCCTTCTTCTTAACAAGCAGCACAGGTGCGCCCCATGGCGATACACTCGGCCTAATGAACTGCTTTCCGAGTAACTCATCCACCTGCTTCTTCAACTCGGCCAATTCTGTTGGGGACATTCTATAAGGTGCACTGGAGACTGGCTCGGCTCCAGGGATCAGGTCTATAGAGAATTCAACTTCTCTACTCGGAGGGACACCCGGTACGTCTTCCGGAAACACCTCGGGGAATTCACAGACAGTCGGAATATCGTTCACTCGGGCTCTACTCTCACCCTCGGTCAAACAAAGCATCATAAACAGTTGAGCTATACCTTGTACCGTGTAATCCTCATTGTTCTGCCTCGGAAAGATTATCCTCCGGTTTCTGCAATCCACTAACACCTTGTTGGCTGAAAGCCAATCTATACCGAGTACAATGTCAAGGTCCTTCAAAGGTACGCACACCAGATCGAAGGTAAAACTCCGATCACCCAATACGAACGATACGTCTTTACACATTGAGGATGTCAACACCTTAGGGCCAGTCGGGTTGGCCACTTCCAAAATCCGATCCATATCCACAGTCGGTAATCTCAAACGTCTTACACAATCATTAGTTATGAAGGAGTGGGTGGCTCCAGAATCAAAAACTACACTAAGCGTATATTTACCGAGTAGACACTTACTTTGCACTAATTCGTTCGCCTGCGTAACTTCCTCAGCACTGATGGCGTAGACTCTTCCAGCAGTGGGTTGGTCGGTGTTCCTCCTCTGGTTGTTTGGGGCAACCATCATATTTTCTCTAGCTCTGTTGCCTCCGCCCCCCGGTCTTTGACCATCGTGTCCACGGCTCCTCTCTTGGAAACCTCCCTGACGCACATTTGTATTTGCTTGACGGAGTTGGGGGCAGTCAGGGCGAATGTGTCCCCTCTTATTACAATGGAAGCACACCATCTCACCATCGTTGTTGCAGTCTCGAGCATAATGATTTCCTCCACACTTGAAACATTTTCCGTTTCCCATAACTGGTCGTCTCTCTGGCTGGTTCCGACCCCCAAATCTGGAAGAAGGTCTGTTCCTACCAGCGTTGTTCGGCCTCTTGAAGCGGGGTTGCTGGGGCCTCAAGTAATGGTTTGCTCTGCTGCTCTGGCCCGAGTGGGCCTTGTCATCCTCCTCAAATATCCTACACTTGTTCACCAATACGGGAAAGCTCCTAATCTCTTGGTATCTGCAGGCTCTCTTAATGTCTGACCTCAACCCGTTCTCAAATTTAAGGCATTTAGAACTCTCCGTTCCAGGTTGTTGGAAGGGCGGGTAGAATAAGCACAGTTCTTCAAATCTTGCCGCGTATTCTTCCACAGTCATGGATCCCTGCTTCAATTCCATGAATTCCAGTTCTTTCCGACTCCTGATGGTGTCGGGGAAATACTTTTCTAAGAAACATGTCTTGAAATTTTCCCAGGTCAGCTGGGTATCGTCGTCAGTTAGTCAGTTTCTGGCTATCTTCCACCAGTTTTCCGCCTCGTCTCGCAGCATATACACTGCACATTCTACCTTCTGGGCCTCGGTGCAGTGAAGGCCCCCAAAAATCCTTTCTAACTCCTGAGTCCATTTATAGGCTGCCTCGGGGTTACGTCCTCCCTGAAATTCACTCGGCCTCCTCTTCAGGAAACGGTCCAGCACTTGGCCATCCTCTGCTCGAGGCTGGCCCTGCCTCTCAAACACGTCCGCAAAGCGTTGGAATGCTGTGGCTATAGCCTCCATGCTCTGACGATTCGTCATGACCTATCCTGAAATTCACACCCCTTCAAGGATAAGTTTACAAGGTTACATCCTTCCGATCGGATCTCAGTCTAACGTTCAGTAACTTTAGCTCATTATACTACTTCTATATGTTATACAATCAGTCGGACCAGGAGGAAAACAACCTACCATCCATAAATCAATATTACAATATCAATCAGATTCAACAATTGCCACAATAATGATGACCACTCAGTCACAATGCACACAACCGCTTTCACTCGGTAAGCATACCTTGGCCTTGGACCTTTCGGTCTGCTCTGATACCAAAATGAAACATCCTAAGTTCAATTTAAGGACAAACCGAGACAAGGAAAATTTTTCCAAAGATCAGGGGATTTGAAGGTAAGGGAATCGGTGGAGGATTAGGAAAAAAGAGTTAAGTTAAGAAGGAACCATAAGTCGCATGCAAACGGTGGAAGAAGTTGAACGTGAACAAGCTCGACAACATCCACTCGCTCGGGCGATATTCCGCTTCGCATGAGCGGGACACCACAATGTGCTCGGGCGAACACGCGTCGCTTAAGCGGACTCGGCTAGGAACCTTTCTATTCACTCGTACTAGCTGGAGCGAGCGTTCATTCGCTGAGGCGAACAACTACAATCCTCGGCTTCATTCACTCGGGTCCCAGTTGCTGGCCACTCGGGAAATGATTCCCACGACAATTCCACTTGGGTTTATAAGGGACTCCTCACTCGGAAATACTCAGCCACTCTTCACTCGGGAAATACTTAGCCACTCCTCACTCGGGAAATACTTAGCCACTCCTCACTCGGGAAATACTTAGCCACTCCTCACTCGGGAAATACTTAGCCACTCCTCACTCGGGAAACCTCAACAGTTATCATTCTAAGGGTATCAGGATCAATTCTCGCTTGGTACCACCTGTCCTATTCGCTCGTTCTCACTCGACATCACTCTGTTTCATTCACTCGAGATTACCTAGACTTCCCTTCACTCGGAGGGAGTCACTAACTCTCTTCCCACGCCAACACTCGACTCTATTTCGACTTACAATTATACTAACCTCTCACCCACAACAAATACGCGTACATAGTTTACCCGGATTTTCATGCACAATATAGGGTTTCACGCAACATAGTAGATGTAATTAATTACAGGCACCAAAATCATGTCCTCTACCCCAAAGGGTTCAGGTTCTAATAAAAGGAACTAAGGCTAAACATGAGCCGGCCAAGGCTTAACAAAACACATAAACAGAATATACATAACATCTATCCCCATAGTGCACCAGCACTTCACTCGGTATTCGGCTCCTCCTTCACTCCTCATTTCGAGAGATATTCACTGAAAAATTGCCACAGTAGGGGGTGAGTATCTTAAATTTTAAATGATAGATACTGACTCAGATTATCTTTAATCATGCAACAATATAATGCACACGGCTAGTACTAAATACGCATATAACATTTCAATAACATCAACAATCATACATGGAACAGATTTCAGTCGGTACAGTCAGTGCATATACACAGAATAGTTCACTCGGTTCCGTATTCGTGTGTAATCGGTTTTTCGACGTTGCAACGTAGGCTCCCAGCCTTTTTATACATAGCTCTCAGCTATCAATTCAGCTCCCAGCTGCTTGGCCATTTTACAGGTACCCAACCATTTGCCCACAAGGTGACACCAACGCTCCCAGCGTCAACGGAGGTAATCACGGGCAGCCCGAGTCCCACTCGAAAACTACCTTGAGTCCCACTCAAAGGATTTCATAGCGTCCCACTCTTTTCAATTAACCGATAGTAGTGTCTCACACTACGTGCTCCCAGCACAACGCATCCCATGCGCCACACGCGGATTCATCACACAATACAGAATTCATACACACAACTTTTCCTCAGTCATATATACTTCACATACAGTCGGTAACACGTATTCTCAGAACTCAATATATTGATTTAATACACATACTTCCATGCAATTAGTATCATTGCTCAAGTAGATGAATACAGCAACACGTGCTTCCCATGCAATTGATATCAACCAATATCAGGATTCAATAAAGTATTCCACTCAACACAAGCATAACATGCAATCGGTATTCAGCAATATCAGGATTCAACTACGCATGCATCATTATGAATATTATCAGATTCACTACACCAACACTCGATCACATGCAGTCATCATTTTATATTTATAACGACTCACAAGTCACATAAACCACACAGTTATCGTCATCAACAATACAACACACCCTTGCCATGCAATCATTCAACATTCTCTAAGCTATCGGCGTGCATCTCAGGGATAATACTAAACATGCAACACTCAACTCCTACTTATCATGCACCCGGGTATTGCGCACTCCACATGCAAGTATAACACACAAACAGAATACAGAACAACAATCATCAACACCCGGAACCCGTCCATAATCCATGCGTTTAACATATAAGGTACTCCCCCTACCAACTACGAGACTCCGAGAGACTCTTCTGCTTGGGTGTTGGCCCTCTTCCTTGCTGCTTCGCTTGACACCTTCACTCGTTCAGCCTCCACTCGAACACTGTTGTCTTCCGCGCTTGGCTCGGGTACAGGGGCTGTTTCTTCTTCCGCTCCGACGATCGTCTTTCACTCGTATAAGGGCTCCGACTCCTCTGCAGCACCGTCGACGTGGCCTCCGTAAGCAGAAATAGGGACAGAGAGCAGAGAAGGAGAAGAAGAAGAAGAAGAACGAGGGAGAAAGAGAAGAAGGAAGAAGAAGGGAAATCGCAGAGGGAATTCTGAAGAATGAAAGGCAAGAGACCATCGACCAACTACATATATGCATGCACAAAGAATGGAAAGGTGGGGTGGGGAAAACGTGAAGCAGCAGTCTGCTCACGTCACCCAGTCCCATCAGCAACCATCAATAGCTAATCCCACTTAATCAGCACTCATTTGATTAATTAAATTAATGGTAATTAATAAACAATTCCCCACTTCTGAAATTATTATTTTAATGGCTTTATTTCACCCGGTACTTTGTTTAAAATCGGGATGTTACACAATGCCTAGACCTTTTGTGTATAAAATCATCAAGAATCACTCATATTATGACACAAGACATGAGAAGAATATCATTAATCCACTAAGCTTTATTTGTACCAAATTCAAACATCATTTAAATCATCAATACCGTATCTAAATCATGCATAAACATTATAATCACAATCTTACACTATGATATTTCATCCATTCAAGGATTTTCATCATCATAAACATCAATGCCAGCAAAAGGGCTATCAAACTTCCATTGTCAATATTCACATAGTTGTTTACAAAAGAATTGGCCTATTATATACACATGTATACATAAAAGAATATAAGATCAAATATTTATAGAATTAGGCCATCAACACTACATCCACATCAACATCATTGTCATTAAAGTACATACATCATCCAAAACTCAAACGTTTGTCGGCCAAGACATTCCATTACCACCAATTCACCTTTCACACCAAAATATACGTTTCCAAAATAAATTGCATCCTCACCCCATGCAAGTCCTGCATGACAATGCTAAAAAGACAACATGGAGAGTAGGTTATACATTCTATGTGACAAATATGAATACTTTGTGATCATGTGTATATGCATATAAACAACATGTAATCTTTGCATCAAAATCGTCACAACTTCATCATTCTATCAACATATACATATATCATAACCATCAAATAAAACTTCACATACATATACACACATCATTGCCCTTCATCATATTGGGCTAATACAGTATCATCACCAATACACAAAGTCTTTTCGTCACAAATGTTTTACTTGTTGTCTTTAAGTTTTCTTTCAACCATTTCAATCATCACCCGACGTTTTCATCATTCTAAACTCATCCTCATTTTGACATATCTCAAGGTTATATGCAAATGCTCTTAAACTAATGCATATGCACAAGAATTATATTCATCAAAACACTTACGGATCCGACTGTGGGAATAACAATCATCAATTGTAGGTATCAAGCATAGATATATAACCATGCCCATATTGTAGTAGTAAAATGTGTACATATATATTCACAAATATCAGTTTTACTGGTACCAAACCGCATCGCTTATCATGTAACACCTGTCATTTTCACCATGATAGCGGTAACAACATCAACAACAAATGGTGTTGCGAGCCAACCATGATCTTCACCATGGTAGCTATGATCCATTAGGACCACTGAGGACATATGCTCCTCAAAGAGTCACCCCCTATAAGGGTTAACCACATGTAATCCCCCGTGATTAAGCATGGGCAGCTTTGTGACTCTACCACTGAGTCATTAGAGTAAACAATAATGCTCGTGCACAGAGCCACCCTCCCACTGATCCAACCGGAGGAACCCCTAGCATCCCATAACGACTGCTATGCAATTTGCTATGTGATGGTTCAGAGTTAGACTTAGAAGGGGGGTTGAATAAGTCTTAGACTCTTTTTCTTCGTAAATTCTCAAATCAAAACAAATGTAAGTAATCAAATGATAAGGAAGTAAATTAGACACGCAGAGTTTATACTGGTTCACTTCCAACACAGAAGCTACGTCCAGTCCCTTCCAACTTGAAGGATTTCCACTATTGTAAAATCTCCTTTACAATGACAACACCAGACTTGTGCTTCGAGTATTCTTTCACCAAGCCACTTCTGGCTTAATTTAAGTATTCTTTCAACAAGCCACTTCTGGCTTAACCCAAGTATTCTTTTAACAAGCCACTCCTGGCTTAACTCAAGTATTCTTTCGAAAGTCTCTTCAGGCCAATGTGTTTTCCAACACTCAAACTAGTCCGAGTAACTTACCAGACTTATACAATTAGTCAGAAGAGAAATGTTCTAAGAACTTATTGTACAAAAAATGGTAGACAAATTTTTGAGATCAAACACTAAGTATTTTTGACACAAGACCAGAGTCTGCTGGAAGCAGAGCTACAGAATAATGAGGGTCTTTGTCTTTTTACAAGAAAGTGAACTAAGATTGAATAAAATTAAGGAGCTTTCTTCTTGAATATCTTTCTTTGCCTTTGAATGTTCAAACTTCCTTGATATTTATAGAGGCTTGAAGATAATAGCCGTTGACGCTTCTTGAAAGAAGATATATACGTTGGAAACTCTTTGAAGGTATTTTGCCATAGGCTTCTGGAGATCAGACCTCGAAGTTGAATCCAAGCTTGAGAGAAGTCTGAATCATATTTCGATATTTTCACGAGAATGGTTTCTCATGCATTTCCATGTACAAATCCCTTCATGAACTTATCCTTGATTAAGCGAGAAGTTGCTTTCAGAGATGTCCAGAAAAGTTTTCTGACTTGTGACCAGAGTTTGCAAAAGTAGGTACGCCGGTAGCTGCTACTCATGTTGATTTTGTTTTTTTTGTTCTTCGATGATAAGCAAGCAAATATGGTATGATCATTTTTCCCGAAGCATCACCAAAATAGATTTTTCAAACGTTGACGAGGAATTCTTTATTCAAGATGCTTCTATCAGACTTTTGTTGTTCTATCAGACTTTTGTTGTTCTACCAAACTTGTTAAATAATGCGTCCGCCCCCCTTAGTTTTTACAACTTGGTCTTCGTATTCTGAAATTGCTTTTGCACTTAAAAGAAAATGTTATGAGCAGTTCAAACCTTATTCTTTAAGTAAAAATACTTGATGATCAATATAAACAAATCATAAAGTTTAGAGTCTGGTCCAACAATACTTAGAACTTATATTGTTGTTCAGACTTTTTCTTAACACTATGGATGCAATGTAGATGCAAATCATATACGATCTCACACTATGCATCCTATCATGCCACTCATCAATCATCCATCATCATTCTCATCATTAGCACTACCCAACTCTTAGTGGATTTTAATCTCATTAATTCTTGCCATTTTTCAAATTTTAGTGTGGTATTCACAACATTTTTCATCAACACAAATTCATCTCAAATACAAGCTTACATTTGCCTCAATCACAATGACATCATCAATCATCAACAACAACATTTGTCAATCTTTCATTAACATTCAAGAGTAAGCCCAACAACAATATCCATTCTCATTTCATCGTCAATAATCATCATTCAATGTCTGTGGTGAACATATACATATTCGCAACAACACAAGGCATAACATTTGCCCTAAATTCTTATAACAATTGTCAACCACCGTAAAGCATACCACTATTATTCTAAATGCACATCACATATTTGCCAGACACAATAACATCATCATGTCCAACATCACAAGTCATCAATACAACAAAAACAAGGAAAACATATGTAATGTCACATATAACAATCAACCAATACTCTACTCATGCATTTAGAATATAAGCTCCTCTCCTACCTCAAGAGAAGTAATCCGAACGATTCGACGATCCTGCCTCATCGTTCGGAATAGATCTTATACTAACACATAAATTTTAATCAACTTGCCTATTAAGGCACTAATTTCAATTCTAAATATACCATTATATTTAAAATTCTTAACATGTCTTAAACACGTTATAAACACCAATTTTTCTCATTTTGTTAAGTTTTAGGAATTCCTTCTCATTAACCAAAATTCTCTATAATTAAATGGCTACAACAAACTGCTAAGTCACCCACACACACACACGATACCACTTCTACTAATTTCACCAACTTGGTGCCTTCCATATTTTCTTGATTTTTCAAATTTCCAACATCAATAATTAGTGTTAACCATTCCAAAAATTCATTTCCATATACAAAATCACTTAAATGGCAATTAATCACATTCTCTTCAAAGTTTTACCAAAAGCCCCAAATTCACCAATCTTAGGGTTTTCACTTAAATTAGCAAACATCAATGCCAACCATTTCTTTGCATCATTTAAGCATCTTCAAGACAACAATACCATATTCACCCTATCATCAACAACAATTCCTAATGGTCATCTACCCTAGGGTTTAAGTTTCACATGCATTCTTTCATCAAAACAACACTTAAACTTCCATTATAAAGCTTCAACAACATCAAAACCACAAAAATAAATCATTAAATACCAAAAATACATACCTCTTCACCAAGCCCCAATAGAAAATGAAAATGAGAGGGAAGAAGAGGAAGATGACTCAAGTTTGTCTCCAATGTCCAATATATGCTCCACAAATCCAAGCTTAAGTATTGATTTTATAAGAAAATGACGCAAGAGGGGTGTGGTCACAATTTTGCTTCTTAGAGAGGAAGAAAAAGAAGAAACAAAGGAAGTGGAGGAAGGAGAGAAGAAACTAACGAAAATGAGAAGGGAGGAGAGAGAAATGGTCAAAATTGGGTATTACTTAATGGTTATTGCATTGCCTCTTTTTGCTTTTAGCATTAGTCAATAAATCTCCATTACCCAATGGACAAAATGAGTAAATGAGTGGGAAAAATGGTGTACAGTGATGAAACGAGAAGAAAAGAGATTTTATATTTTCTTTTATTTCCATTCCGCTCGTATTTTCATCATTTATTAACATATGTCGCGTCCGTATAAATATCTCCTAAACACAAAAAATTATTTTGATCATACCACCATAACCACAACATTTTCCTCATTATTCTAGACCCATCAAATATCCAATTTGACTTAGTGGGTCCCACACCATCCGTCAAATTGTCTGGTTTCAGTAAATTTTAATTTACGGATAAATCACAATTAATGTATAATTAATTTTTCTATATATATTAGACAAAAAATAATTAATTATCATCTAATAATTTATTTCTCTAAATTTGGGATGTTACAAGAAAAATGATCAATATACACTAAACAAAAATAAATAAACACTAGCTTTCAAAAAGATGCAACCTTTGCATCATATCTCATAAAAGGATATAACCTTTGTTACCTTTTCATAAAAAGATACAACCTTGGAAAAAAATTCACAAAAAGATTCAATCTTTACAACTTTTTTGCAAAAGAGAATATATTTTTCACTTGTTCTTAATCAAACATTTGCCAAAAATACAATTTTTGAAACTTGACTCTGATACCATTGTTAGGAAATCCTATCAGGTCAAGCAATGAAATACAAAGATTCCCATAAGGTCTTGCAAATCACATGTTTTAAAGCAAACAATAAAAATATAATTTATTTATACTAACCTCTTGTAACGCAGTACAAGACAAAAGCAAGTAATAACAACTTTCACCAGATTCCACACTTCCAAATGCTAGATCGTTGGAGTACGACCTCTACAACTTTTAAGGAATTTTATTTGTGTGACAAGAGTACGACCCATGAGCATCTCATGCTCTATTTATAAGCTCAAGTTTAACCTTGTCATGCCTCGATTTCCATGACCGATGAAGAAGCTGCACAGGCCGAGGATCTTATCCAAAGTAAGTGCCAAATACATGGTAATTGTATTGATGTATTGTTTGATTCGGGTGCGACGCACTCCTTTATTTCGGAAGATTATGTAAGGCGATTAAAATTACCAATAAGTATGATGAAAGGTTTTATCATGGTGTCTACACCGATCGGTACTTGTTTACGGGCAGTCACTCAATGTAGTGATGTTGAGATGATTCTTGAAGATAGGAGATTTGTGGTGTCTCTTATTTGCTTGCCCATGAAGGACTTAGAAATTATTTTGGGAATGGATTGGTTGTCTGCTAACAAGGTCTTGGTGGATTGTCAGAATCGGAGCATTGTCCTTCCTTCTTCGAATATCGAGGGCTTTGATGTGCAAGGTATATCTCAAATTCTTGTTATGCTATGCATGGTGGATGGAGAAAATACTATTCAATCCCTTGATATTCCCATTGTGTCCGAATTTCTGGATGTATTTCCTGATGAGGTACCTGGTTTACCTCCTCCACGAGAGGTGGAGTTTTCTATTGATCTTGTTCCGGGTGCGGAACCTGTTTCTTGAGCACCGTATTGGATGTCTCCTATAGAATTAATCAAGTTGAAGAGAGAAGTTGAAGAGTTGTTAGAGCGAGAGTTTATTTGCCCAAGTGTGTCTCCTTGGGGTGCACCTGTTTTATTGATGAGAAAGAAGGATGGAAGTATGAGGTTATGTGTGGACAATCGACAACTTAACAAGTTGACCATTAAGAACCGATATCCCTTACCTCGTATTGATGATCTTTTGGATCAATTAAATAATGCAGTGGTGTTCTCAAAGATTGATTTGCGTTTCAGATATCACCAAATCTGGGTAAAGACAGAAGATATTCCTAAAACTGCTTTCTGAACGCGATATGGCCACTATGAATATGTGGTAATGCCATTTGGGGTGACAAATGCACCTGCAATTTTCATGGATTACATGAATCGCATCTTTCAAGAATATCTTGACAAGTTTGTGGTGGTGTTTATCGATGACATCCTTGTCTATTCCAAGAGCCATGAGGAACATGAAGAACATCTTCGTCTTGTTTTGAATATCCTTTGAGAGAAAGAGTTGTATGCGAAACTTTCAAAGTGTGAATTTTGGTTATCCGAGGTCTAATTTCTTGGACATGTTATCTCTAAAGATGGTGTTGCTGTTGATCTATCTAAGATTGAAGCCGTGATTGGCTTGGGAAAGACCGACGTCTGTGATTGAAATAAGAAGTTTTCTTGGTCTTGCCAGTTATTACCGGAGATTATTGAATGTTTCTCCCATTTGGCTTTGCTGTTGACGGAGCTAACCCGTAAAGATCAGCCGTTTGTGTGGAATCTCGATTGCGAGAGGAGTTTCCAAGAGTTGAAGGTTAGACTCACTTTTGCTCTAGTATTAGCCTTGCCTGATTTGTTGGATGATTTTGTGGTGTACTGTGACGCTTCTAAGCTTGGTCTTAGTTGCGTGCTGATGCAAAAAGAGCGTGTGATAGCCTATGCGTTGAGACAATTGCGACTGCATGAGGTTAACTACCCCATGCATGATCTTGAATTAGTGGCAGTGGTATTTGCCTTGAAGTTATGGCGACACTATTTGTATGGCTCAAAGTGTGTGGTCTTTAGTGATCTTAAAAGTCTCAAATATCTATTTGACCAAAAGGAGCTTAATATGCGTCAACGAAGATGGATGAAGTTTCTAAAGGATTATGAGTTCGAATTGAGATACCATCTCGGAAAGGTAAATGTGGTTGCCGATGCCTTGAGTCAGAAATCGTTGTATTTTTCTGCTATGATGGTGAAAGAAATGGAGCTAATTGAGCAATTCAGAAACTTGAACGTGGGTGTAGAAATATATACCCCGAAGAAGATGTCTCTTGAGGTGTTGACGGTAGAAAATGTATTCCTTGAAACCGTGAAATTGCAACAACCAAAGGATGGGTACTTGACTGAGATGAAGGAAGCTCAAGCTAATGGGAAAAATTTGTTTTTGACAGAAGGTCATGATGGAATTTGGCGTGTGAGGGCCGAATTTATGTCTCATCTGGTGGTGATTTAAGAAGGTTGGTACTTGAAGAAGCCCACAAGAGTGTGTTGAGCATACACCTTGGTTCCACAAAAATGTATCAAGATCTGAAGAAGAATTTCTGGTGGCCCAGTATGAAGCGGGATGTGGCTAATTGTGTAGCCTCTTGCATTATTTGTCAAAAGGTTAAGGTTGAGCATCAGAAACCATCTGGTTACTTGAGACCTCTTGATATCCCTGTTTGGAAGTGGGATAGCATTGCTATGGACTTTGTTTCTGGATTGCCCAGAACACATACTGGAAATAATGCTACATGGGTGATTGTTAATCGATTGACGAAGTGTGCTCACTTCTTGCCCATGAACAAGAAGAGTTCTTTGGAGAAATTGGCACAATTGTACATTAAAGAGATCGTTAGGCTACATGGTGTACCTTTGAGTATTGTGTCAGATCGCGACCCGCGGTTCACTTCCCGATTTTGGGCAAGCTTGCAGGAGGCAATGGGTTCCAAGTTAAAGCTTAGTTCGACGTATCATCCATAAACGGACGGACAATCCGAATGAACAATTCAAAGCCTTGAAGATTTGTTGCGGGCTTATGTATTGGAGCATGGTGGTTGTTGGCAAAGATTCCTACCACTAATTGAATTTACATACAACAATAGTTATCATAGTTCTATTGGTATGACTCCATATGAAGCATTGTATAGTTGGAAATATAGAACTTCGTTGTGTTGGCTTGAAACTAGTGAGAATTTGGCTTTGGGGCCGGAATTGATTGCGGGGATAAATGAACAGATTAAGATGATACAAGAAAAGACGAAAATTGCCCAAGATCTTCAGAAGTGTTATTATGATAAAAAGCAGAAGCCACTTGAGTTTCAATTTGGCGATCACGTGTTTTTGAGGGTGTCAAGAGATAAGGGTATTGGAAGAGCCTTGAAGAGCAAGAAATTAAGTCCTAACTTTATTGGACCTTATGAGATTCTTGGACGAATCGGTGATGTGGCTTATCGGATTGCACTTCCTCCGCACCTTGCGAATCTGCACAATGTGTTTCATGTGTCGCAGTTGAGGAAGTATATTCCTGATCCCTCGCATGTAATCCTGATTGATGATGTTGATGTGCGAGATGACTTGACTATCCCTCCTGTTTCCGTTCGTATTGTTGAACACTCTGTGAAGAAACTACGGAACAAATTGGTACCTTTGGTGAAAGTTGCATGGAAGCATGGAAATGTGGAAACTTTCACATGTGAAGATGATATAAAGGAACGATACCCTGATGCGTTTAACTCCAGTATGTTAAATTTCGGGGACAAAATTTCTTTTTATGTGGGGTGGATTGTAACATCCCAAATTTTATATAAATGATTAAAGGAGGAGAGTAAATGTTGAATACTTATATGTGGGATTAATAAATGTTCCAAAATATTAAAAATAATTAAATTTAGATCTTGAGGATTATTTATAAGTTATTGGAACCGAATAAGCTGAAATTAAGCCCGATTAAAATATGGGTGTCGGACCAAGTATCTCCGAGTGAGGTGATATTGGTTAGGGCTATTAAGAATATTATTGGGAGTCCGAGTATGTATTCGGAATAATTTTTAGATAAAGTATTGAGCCCGAACAGAGATCCTGTTAGACTTAAAACAGAGAATTTTAAGTGAAGGGACTAAAATGAAATGCCAAAAAAATCCTTTCACTTCTCCTATTCACGTTACCTCTTCTTCTCCCTTCACACTCTCTTTTCTCTTCACCACTTCATCATCTTCTTCTTCTAAAAAGAAAACCCTAGCAAGTATAGGTGCCCTTCCTCCTTCATCCATTTTAGTTGCTTCAAGCTTGGTAGGGATAACATTGGTGCTTTGAAGCTCCCCCTCTCCCACTCTATTTTCGTGTTCTTTCTTCCCCATTCTTGGAGCTCATTTCTTTTAGCTTGAGGTAAGGTTTCCTCATCACTTTTCTTGAGCTCTAGCCCTAGGTTTTGGGTAATAGTTGTTGGGAGAGAGTTTAATGCATGTGGGTTATGAATGGGAAGCATTTATGATGAGAAACCCTAAGGTAGGGTGTGTTAATATGAGTTTTATGAGGGCATAATGTTGTACATGAAAATGGGATAAAGATGATGGGAAATGATGAACATTTATGATGGTTGTTGGGTTTTTAATGAAACCCTAACCCTATAAATTGGGGAAAATGAGAAATGTAGGTAATGTGTATTTCTTATTGATGGGAGACGCTATTTAGGGTGAGCAATGACCATTAATGATGGTGAATAATTGATAATGATTGTTGGGAACCATTAGTGTGGGAACCTAATAATGGGTTTGATATTAATAATGCATAATAATGAGTTTGGACACCTAACCCATGGTGGTTGTGGTGGAATAAATGAAATAAATAAGGTTTGGGAATTTAAAGTGATATAAACACCAAGTAAATGAATATGAACATTTAGTCTTGGTGATTGAATAGAAAATGATTGTGTGGTATATTGTACAATGTAGGAAACAACCCCATCGACGAGGCGGAACCATCGGACTGCGTTGATTACTACTTCTCTTGAAATGGATGATTTGATGATATAATTGTGTATTGATAGTTTGGCTTGAATGGATGATTTGATGATTATATGATTGAAATGCATTTAGAGTAATTGATGCTATGTGGCATGTGTTTTGGGATGTTGTTTATGATGAAACTTGACTCATGTTGATGAGAATTGTTGTGAATGGCTTGATGACCATGGTTGTATTGATTGATATGTTGTTGAACATCCGATGATGTGTGAATTGATAAAGAATGATTGCCACTAACTACTGAGGTATATGAAATCCAATAAGAATTGGTGATGGTTGAAAATGATGAGTATACAAAATCCACTAAGTGGTTGTGATGAATTGTTGAATGTGGAGTGACATGATAGGATGCATAGAGTGAGAATGCATTGATTGACATTTGCATCCATGGCATATCATACACTGTCTATGTGGAATGTTAGGGGTTCCACTAGGCGGGCCTAGTAGGAGGGCGACCCAGTGCACGAGTATATTGTTGTATTTTCCCTAGTGATTCTGGAAATCACGAAGTTGTCCATAGTTTGGTGATGAGGCACCCTATATGGCGGGCCCAGTGGGCGGGCGGCTCTGTGATGAGCAAGTTACCTCGGTGTCCGACGAGACACGACTCTCTCGATGTGTGTTCAGGAAGGGCCCGTAGCACTTGTGGCAAGTAAGGCCATGATTATAGATCCGCAAGTCACGGGGTAACCAGTGCTACAAATGGGCGAGAGCGGTTTGGTACCAGTAAAAGTATGATTTTGAGCATGCATGGATTGAGGTATATGTGTACATAATTTTTCTACTGCAGTAGAGGCATAGTAGCACACCTATGCTTGTCCCACATTTAGTATGTTGTTGTTTCCCACAGTCGGATCCGCATTTGATAAAATTCCTTTGTGCATATGCATTAGCTATAAGAGCATTTGCATATAGCCGGGGATATGCCTAGTCGAGAGCCTGTGGTGGCGACGGATGATTGAGATATAAAGAGGGAAGAAATATGGTACTAACATTATATGTATGATGATGTTATTGGGAATACCAATGATTTGAATATATGTGTTGTGGATGTATTTCTTGAGTATGTAATATGTTACTATGAATGATATAGTAAGTGAATGAAACTATGATGTTTCTTGTGAAGTGTATCATATGTGAGCATGTTTGGGTGTCATCATAATGTATGACTTTGATACATTTGGATTATGTTACTCACCTCTTAGTTGCCATTTTTAAGTTTGATGTAGGTGTGATGTGAATCCTACTCTTTTGGAGGTCGAGTGTCGATGAAGGTAAATGTGGAAGGAAAGTGGGTGAGCCTTGGCCGACATATGATCATTTTGTAGCGTATATGGTGTACATATGCTCAATTTTGCAATTAGATATAATGAATGATGATTTTGGAGGTCATGTAGGAAAATGAGACCTTGTGTGTATGGCTTATTTTCATTAGTGACCTTGTCAATGTATGAATGATAAATATAATGTGAATTACTTCTAATTTTGATGAATGAATGAAGGATTATATGAGAATCTTAGTTTTATAAAGTATATAAGGTGATAGGCTTAATTATGATACGATTTATGAGTTAGAATAGAGATCATTGAGTATGATTACTTGGAATAAGTTTTAAATGCCTAATATAATGTATGTGATGTGTTGAATTTGATCAGTTTTTCTTAGTATGGGTTTTGGTATGTGGAATTGTGAGATTTTACCTATTTCTGCGCATGGTCTGGTAATCTTGCTCAAGCGAGAATCCCCTGTGTCAGTTATATGGCCTCTGGCCTAATCTCGCTCAAGCGAGAGTGGTTCTCACTCAGGCGAGACGACCCTGCACTTGGTGTATGCATTCTGGACGTTTCTCGCTCGAGCGGGCTTGCCTTCGCTTAAGCGAGAGTTGTGTAAAATCGTTTCTGGCCGAGATTCGCTCAGGCAAACTGGTATCTCACCCTAGCGAGATGATTATGTATCAGGTATGTGCTTCTGGAGGCAATTCGCTCAGGCGAGCTTCGCCTCGCTCGAGCGAAATTAAGGCAGAATGGTTTCTGGACCATTTTCGCTCAAGCGAATGGTCTTTGGAGTAGCACTCGCTCAAGCGAGTGAGCGTGATTTTGGTTCTGGAGCGTTTTCGCTCACGCTTGCTTGCCTCGCCCAAGCGACCCTTATGAATCTCGCTCAAGCGAGATGGAGACTCGCTCAAGCGAGTTCCCCTGATCCCAGTTTTCTTATTTTTGGCTTCTTTGTTCTATTTTCTTGCTTGTTTTGGAACCCTTAAATCATGGAAATGATATTATTATTATGAAATCATATTTCTAATGTTTAACAAATTGATAAGGCATCTTTCATCTTTTTTTGTATATATTTTAATAACTCTTAAATTTAACTACATCTTTCGCTTTTCCCTTGTGACGGTCTCGAGTCCGATCGTCCAAGGAGCACTCTGATACCTAATCATATCTTCATATATGAGATAGGTCATTTAATGATCCAGGATAATTACTTGGTACTATATATATATATATATATATTGATTTTCTTCTACTTATAATTATTTTTAAAATTGTGAAAAATTTACCCCTATTTTCGGGGTGTTACAATCACCATCACCAATATCACCATACAATTCTTAGTGGATTTTATTATCATTGGTTATTGTCATTGTTTCAAGTTTTAGTGTGACATTTTCAACAATTTTTCATCATCACAATTCAATACTTTCATCATTCACAATGACATCAAAATCATCAACTACATTCATCAATCTTTCATCAATATTCAAGGTATGCTAATCATCCATATTCATTCTCATTCATCATCAACAATGATCATTCCATATTTATGGTGAATATAAGTACAACCTTATCACATCAAGGCATAAGACTTTCCAAGCAAACAACATCACCATATAGCATACCATAAATATTCCAAATGCACAATACATATTGCCAAGCACAATTATCATCATGTTTAACATCTCAATTTGTCATCACAACACAGGAAAGGCAAACATGTATATTGTCACATATGACAATCAACCATTACTCAATTCATGCATTTAGAATATAAAACTCCTCTCCTACCTCAAGAGAAGAATTCTGAGCGATACGACATTCCAGCCTCGTCGTTCGGAATAGGTCCTACATTTCATAAGGCACCACATAATTATTTTTCAACTCAACATCACCAAGATTCACATATTCTAATCTAACACTTGGTGTTTACAACATTATCATTATCAAGTCATTTTCTATTTCAGTAATCTCACCACAACCACCATGGGTTTGGTGTTCATATTTATTATCATGCATTTATAGTCATACCCATCAATGGGTTTACATACCAATGGTCATAAACCACCATTAATGGCCACCCACCATTTTTAATATCACCTCTTATCATCATTAAATATTCTTCCACACATTTACTCATACCCATCATTCAAATATCATACATTTCCTCTCAAAATATATTCTCTAATCAACATTTATCATTTTCCCTAATTTCTAGGGTTAGGGTTTCACCAAAAACCCAATAACCATCATAAATAATCATCATCTTCCATCACCACACTCATTAATTTCGTGTACTACCTTAAATGCATATAAAAGCTTACATTTAAATAACCCCACCTTAGGTTTCCCACATTTAATGATTCCTCTAACATAATCATATGCATTAAACACTCACCCAATCACCAAAAACCCAAAACCTAGGGTACAAACTTTTGAAAAGTGATGAGGAACTTACCTTAAGTCAAGAGAAGAGTGAGTTTCCAAGAGAGTGAAGAAGGGTGACGAATTTGAGGGAGAAGAAGGAGAAGAGGGCTTCAAGCCTCAAGCTCCTCCTTAGCTTCAAGTAAAAATGAAAATGGGGGAAGATGAATTCCACCCCTTAGGGTTTTTAGAGAAGGACGATGAAAAGGAAATGAGGAAGAAGAAAAAAGTGTATTGCCCTTGGAGAAGGTTTCCAACGTGAAATGAATAAAGGAGAATGGGTTTTGCATTTTAATTCTTAACCCTTTTGTAACATCCTAAATTTTAGGGGGAAAAATTTTCGCAAATTAATTGGGAAATAACCTGGATCCTTAATAAAACACTCCCATATATGAAGATATGAGAGCTGGTCCCATGGCCAAGAAGAAAGAGAAAAGGAAGGCAAGGGAATTAAAAACCATTCACACGGAAACACAGACAGCGCCTGAGCGGACCACCACATAGCGTACACTTGCTCAAGCGAAGCACGAATCCGCCTGGGCGAGACGCCCAACTCACCCGAGCGATACCGCAACGACGCCTTCCAGCGACCCACATTCGCTGGAGCGAATCCTCCATTCGCTGAAGCGAGGAGTCTCACTCAGCTAATCCTTTACTCGGCATCGACACATCCATACATTCGGTAAACGACTAAGTCCACTCGGGATTCACTCCTAAGGAAACTCGGTATGAGGGGTTCCAACACTCGGGGATTGACTCCCACGCCTACCTTCTATAACATAGTCTCTTATATTTATCCACCAAGGTACATACTAGATTCGCCTGGTAAGTAGGGGACTTTCCACTCGGATTCTATAGACTCTCACTCGGAATATTTCCCGCTCAGAGCTTATACACGTTTTCACTCGGAATCAGTTAAGCCTATGCGCTCGAGATTCTTTCCACTAAGTTACTCACCAGGATGTCATTGGAGGAAACTTCCCTAAGAATCCGTCTAAGTGTTTCTCTCTCAGGGAACTCATGTGAATGAATCTGACTCGAATTTCATACTTATATTTACTCGGAAATCCTCAGGCCTATATTCATTCGGGGAATACCAGCTAACTCACTCGGCATACTACAATTTGATCACTCGGATTATAATTATCCTACGCTTAGAGTACATTCCATTCCAAACCACTCCATTAACTCCTCCTTCAGACGGGGGATCACTTAGGATCTTTTTACTCGGGAGTATAAGCTCTTCCTCACTCGGCTTACATATAATCTTTCACTCGGAATCACTCAGATTCATAACCACCCATAAACACACTAACCTCCTACGCTCGTAAGACATACTCATGCATCCATATTCACCGCTCGGACATCACTCACAGTATAGAAGAATACACAACATATATATATATATATATATATGAAAGCATTCAAATAATTACAAGAGTTTCATCATGACTTCTGTTACCCGAAGCTGTTCAAGTTCTAACGTAAAGACTAAAACCAAAACATGAGCCGGCCAAGGCTTAACAGGACCTTACACACGGTATATACATATACACATATATTCAAAAGCACTCGGCTGTTTTGTTCTACACTCAGCTCCTCCTTCATCCTTCATTCCGAGAGATGTTCATTGAAAATGTAGCCACTGCAGGGGTGAGCTTTCACAGGTAAAATGACAATCAAGGACTCGGTATCAATGTCAATACACATACTCACTTCATTCAATTGTTTTCAAGTCAATTAAGGTTAGGGAAGCAGAATATTATCTATGGCACACATACAACACATACAAATGTCCACACACTCGGAAATCATTCATAACACTTAACACATGCTATGCGTACTGTTCTAATCAACCTCATATCTACATGCATGCCTGCGAATCCGACTCGAGTGATGACTTTCAGTTACAGTTTCCCTTCTACTGGCCCCTCGTCCCTCAACTCTTCCCGTGTGGTACCGGCCTCCCATAGGCGTCTCGAGACTCCTCTCTAGCTCCTACGGCTACCACGAGCTCTCTCGGGATCTAGCCAAGGTCTGTAGCTGGAAGTCATTCCCTCGGGCTCATGACCTTCCACGGGTCACCCCACTCTTACACATGCAGCTAATGCATTTTCCAGTAAGCACCACCACACAACCGATACCTCCTTCGTAACCATAAGTAGAATAGATTCAACATAACCTTTACATTTGCTTTATCAGTTATACCAATATGCACAACAATCGGGCAATCAAGTAATAGCATTTGACAAATCAACTAACGAGCACACATTCATATTTCACAGTGTTAACAAAGATGGAACCATGCATTTCATACGTCATTATCAAAGGCTAACAGTCCACATTACCACCATCTTGATTGCATGCAACTACTATATAACCACTGTAAAACACACAGAATCCAAAACCAACAATCATGCACAAGATCCTGTCGTCATTGTGAACACCTCTTTTGGTCCGGTCCAAGTGGAATGATTCTTTTTATACTTCAGAATGGTCAGATTTGAATAGAATAACTCAAAAATGGTCAGATCCGAGCAAGATGACTATGAGGGAAGCATTTCTGAGTGGAATATAGACCTGTTAGAGGCAAATCCGAGTGAAATGACTCAAAAAGGATCAAATCCGAGTAGAAAATGCCCCTGTTGAACAAAAATCCGAGTGGAATGGCCCAAAAACTAGCAAGTCCGAGTGAAAATACTCAGAACGGATCAAATCCGAATGAGATTACTCAAAAAGGATCAAATCCGAGTAGAAAATGCCCCTGTTGAAGAGAAATCCGAGTAAGATGACTCAGAAATGGTCAAAACCGAGTAGAACTACTCAGAAATGATCAAAACCGAGTGAAACTACTCAGAATGGAGAAAATCCGAGTAAATCTACTCAGAAATGATCAAAACTGAGTGAAAATGAACCATTTCCGAGTGGAATGAGTCAAAATCAAGAATTTCCGAGTGGAATGAGCCAAAATCAAGAATTTCCGAGTGGAATGACTCGAAAATAGTCAAATCTGAGTGGGATCACTCAAAATGGGTCGGTTCCGAGTGAAATACTTCACTGTCAATGCTATTCCGAGTGAAAATAAACAAAAATCCAACTTCCGAGCCATTTTAGTCGGTTCCGTGTCGTTGGTCACTCGGTTTCGAGTCCTCCTTTACACTCAACCTCCGAGTCCTCCTTCAAACCTTTCCCGAGCCCATTTCCATCAACTTCCAGTCGGAATTGACTGGCAATGCAGTCAGTTTACTTCTTCAAACAAGATCCGAGCCATTCCAACTTCCGTGTCTTTTTCTTTGATTTTTCAATCGGCTCCGTGTCCTGTTTCCCGAGTCAATTTTTACCAACACCAAATCCCCCCGTGTCATATTTCACACCTTTCCCGAGCCAATTTCCAGTCGGTACCGAGTGAGTCATTTCTCACTCGGTTCTGACTGAATGTTCCAGTTGGAATTTCTTTGATTAACATGATTGTTCCAGTCTGAATGTTTCGAGTCACACATCAACATGATTTCACTCGGTCTTTTGCAAAATGAACCATTTCCACTCGGATCCAGGAGGCAACCCATTTTCTCACTCGGAATTGATTCCAACCGTGGTTGAACACTGAATGAGGGATTGATCCGAGCCATTTTCACTCGGATTTACACCATTTTAAACCCTCCTCACTCGGATTTGACTCCCAATGTGGAGGAATGCCTACTGAGAGGATGATCCGAGTGAGAGTCACTCGGATTTCATAATTTTACACTCGGAATTCCACCATTTTACTCGGATTTCCACTCTCCTCACTCGGATTTGACTGCCAGTGTTAATGAATACTGATTGGAAGGTGGATCCGATCCATTCTCACTCGGATTACACCATTTTCTCTCGGATTTCCACTCTCTTCACTCGGATTCACATGCTGACTTGGATTCCACCCCAAAGTGGATCCAGGAATCCCGGAGGTGGCTGGCAGACAGCGGCGGAAGTGGAGGGAATTAAAAATTCCCACCAGCCGTTGTCCCCCACTACCCAAACCGAGTGGAGGCCTGAGCTGGCATTCCACTCGGAAGTGGAGGCCTGAGCTGGCATTCCACTCGGAAGTGGAAGCCTGAGCTGGCATTCCACTGTTCTCTCTCTCTCACGCCTATAAATACGATGGGCAGAGGGCAGCAGGGGAGGCAATCTTCAGACGAGGAAACTCTGGCCAAACCTCTGTTCTCTCTCTCTCTCACGCCAAGTCTTCTCTCCCTCTCACTTCACTCACCCCTCACCTTTCACACTTTCTTTACCCCAACATCCTCTACACTCTCACTCAACAGCACTTCTTCCAGCTCCCTTTTCCCTCTCGGACTTGCAATTCTTGTCCCAATCGTTCTTCTCTGCTCAAATTTCACCCGGTAAGCCTCTTTCCACTCGGATTCTTACTGTTTCACTCGGTTTCCACTCGGATTTTACTATTCCACTCAGATTCTCACTGTTTCACTAGGATTTACTATTTTGCACTCGGTTTTCTCTTATTTTCACTCAGATCCTTACGGTTTCACTTGGATTTACTATTTTTGCACTCAGATTCTCACTGTTTCACTAGGATTTACTATTTTGCACTCGGTTTTCCCTGTTTTCACTCGGATTTTTCATAGTTTCACTCGGTTTCCCTTATTTTCACTCAGCTTTTCACTACTTCGACTCATATTTTCACTATTTCACTCAGATTTTCACTGTTTCACTCGGTTTTCTCTGTTTTCACTCGGATTTTCTTATTTTTCACTCGGTTTTCTTATTTTTCACTCGGTTTTCTTATTCTTCACTCGGTTTTCTTCATTTTTTTATATATTCATTTTTCTTAATCAGTGTCGTACAGAAAATACTTCCGTCTACACAGCCTTTATAGGATCCGTGCACGTGCGAAGCACTTCGCCTTGTATGGATTCTTCGCTAGAATGATGCCCATCAATATCTTCCTAATCTATTCCTAAAAAAAAAACATTTTTTAAGAACTACGTGACCCTGATTTCTCGAAAGCTCGAGAATACGTAGGAGCGGGAAACAGTTCCTGTCGGGCCCATCTTTCTTTATTTAATTTTTTAGAGTTTTCATTTTTGTCTTGTTATCAAAAGGAGGAGTGAGGTTAATTTGGACGAGACGTCCTGTTAATCTCATTTTTTTTAATATCTCTTTAAAAAGGCGGAGCGAGATTAATTTGGACGAGACGTCCTGTTAATCTCATGTAAATATTTTGTCTTGATCTTTGTTTATTTTTTTTGTTTATTTTGTCGTTCCATACATTTTTCTTTTTATGAAGAAGTTAAAATAATTATTGGGTTAATTATAATGCGCGCTATCAAATTGAGGTAACCATTTTTATAACGGACAGTCGTGAGGTGCTGATACCTTCCTCACCTGTAATCAGACTCCCGAATCATGGAATTTCATTTTTATAACCAGTGCTTTAACAAAAGGTTTTTCCAGTATTTTATCCTAAAAAATATTGGTGGCGACTCCCTGTTTATTATTTAAATTCTGTTCGAGGGTCAGCCGCGCCGCCGCGATCCCGGTCGCGACAGATGGCGACTCCGCTGGGGAATTAGAGAGTCAAGCCAGTCAATTTGATAGCGCATGTTTTAATTTGCATATTAATTATTTAACTTCTTCCTTTATTTTATTCCCTTGTCAATGTGTAGTTTCTGTTTTGTTTGTATTCAATTATTTATGTTCTGTAAATATCTGTGTGATCATTGAACCCTAGGGTAGTCGACTTTATTTTGTTGCTATGTGTTTGTTCTATGTATAGGGTAAGTAAGGTACACGTATTGAATGCCTCTTTCACACACTACACTCACAATTTGCACACACTTTTGAGTGGGACCCTATACCCGGGCCCAAATAAAACTTAAGATTAGGGGAGGTTGATAGCGGAGCCATTTGGGATGTACTTCCTGTCTGGTTACCGTGAGAATCTCAGCTAGAGTTCGACTTATTCATGGTGCCCACACTTAGTATACTTCCTACTATTTGTGGTCAACATCATGAGTAGGATCTTGGCTCTAGTGACCTTTAGAAGTTTTAGAACAAGCCACCTAATGCGAGATATCACTGTTAGACAAACCTTAGAGCCATTAGGAGACCTCCAGAAAAAAAAACCCACTTTAAGGCACAAAGGGGCAAACTTTACTTCTACCTTTTCTCATTCTCACTTTTCCTTCTAATCCAAAATAGAGGATTACTTGCCCATTTAGTGGATTACTTTTTTCAAAAAATGACATACTTTTAACTAGTGATCCTTTAATGGGCAAATAGTTCTTTCTCTTTATGCGCAAGTCTTTGGGCCTTGAGTTACAGATCTTTTGAATCATAGAAAATACATATAAAAAGAAAAGAAATCAAAAGAAAAATCAATTTTCTTTGTATTGTCGATGATCAGAAAATCCGTAGCTCACATAACCCTTGATTTGACATAAGTTTTAGCAAGTTGTATCCCCCCTAAATACAAAAATGTTTTCAAGAAATCACTAGGGGAGTATCGATTTGCAAAGCACGTCATTTCCCAATGGCTCTTTCGCTCCTTTCTTTTTATTCTCACCGGAGGCTATTCAGAGTTTAACGAATACCCTTGACCAAGATATGGAAATTAATGTGGGATCAAACCTTTAAGAGACGGATCATGGTTCCCCGAGCTAGAAATAGCTAAACTTGAGGCTCTTATTGCATGTCAGAATGAAGGATTTTTCTGTCTTCACAACTATCCCGTATTAATTTCCATGTTTACCGTACCTAGTACTTTTGAACGATACGTTCTAAGGAATGGTTAAAGGATGTTTGTCAAGGTCTGTGATTGCTTCCCACGATATCCTCTTTCCTTTTGTTTCCACCTGACATTTCTTTTTCTTCTTTCACTCGACACCGAAAGACACCTTTGTTAGACTTTCAAAGGAGACTCATGGCTGAAAGAGAGCAAGAAATTGAAAACCTCTGAAACGAAGTTAACCAGCTAAGGAAGCAAATGGCAGAGATGGCTAGACTTTTAGAGAAGAAGATCATAGAAGAGGAACCTTCTGCGGGTGTCAAGAATGATCAACATTTGCCAACCACCCCACTCCACCTTCCTGGATTGACAAAAGACCAAATTCCCCCATTCCATAATCAACAAAAGGATCATGATGTACAAATGATGAATCCCCATATTTCACAGTCCTCCCAGTCGCCTGGGGCTCCTATCACAAGAATGTCTGCATCGGGAGATAAGGGGAAGAGAAAAGGGGATGCTAATTCCACTGCCCGTAACCAAAAAAGGGCCCAACCTAGATCAATAACACATACTCCCTTTCAACCTGCCAATCTCCCTGTACCTTACATGGCCACCACCACCCCTAACCAGGGTTCTAATTTTTTCCCATTCCAACTCTACTTTCGTCCGTATATCTCTCAAATACCTTCCTATTCTCATTTGCCTGCTATTAGGTCTACCCTTCCACAACCCTATCATCCCCCACTAGTACAAACTCAATCACCTAATCCAGACCAAAGCACAATAAAACCCATCAATAATCGAACACCAGCCCGGTTCGACCCCATTCCCATAACCTACACAGAACTTCTACCTCACCTTTTTTGTAATTCCCTTGCAGTACCCGGCCCACTGAAACCAGTGGTTCCTCCTTACCCCAAAGGCTATAATCCCAATGCCCGATGTGAATACCATGCTGGAGCCTCGGGGCATTCTACAGAGGACTGTCATACCTTGAAATTCAAAGTAAGGGATTTGATTAAAGCTAAGTGGCTAGATTTCCAGGAAGGGAGTCCCAATATAATTATAAACCCCAGGTCTAACCATGAGACCTTTGGGGTCAGTGTGATAAAGAGGGACTAGGGGTGTAAAGAGGATGCATGCAAGATTTTGTGAATCACACGCCAACGGGAGAGGTTCATGACCAGGAGACCACTCAGTTCCTTATGACTTTAAACTTCTGTTTCAACCCAAACGCTATGCCTAAGGCTTTGGGATATTGTTATGTAATAAGGGCAAAAACATGTTTTTATCATTTTAAGTTTCTCTCAATAAATATGTGTCAAATTTCAAAATGCCTTTTCTTGCTTTCCTTATTGCCACCTTGAATCCTTTTCCCTTTATCTGCTTCTTTTTCTCATTTTTACCATGAAAAAACCAAAAAATACGGGACTAAAAACGATCCTTTTGAGAACAATGAGATCATGATTCCATTTCATAACTTTGACCACCCAGTTGATTACGCTGACGAAAAGGGTAGCAAAAATGAAAGTTCCTTGGCCGAATTGTGTAGGATGTTTGGATAAAAGTCACCTAGTTCTACCCAAGGGCAAGGTGAGCACACAAAATGAAGAAGATTCACAAACAACTGAAGACGTTACAAACTCAAAATGAAGATAGTGCCAGATTCCATAAATGTCGTATCTACCCTTCAAAGAAATGTTAGCATTGATCAACGTGGATGGTCAAGAAATACTCTCAAAAAAAAAATGATATAAAAAAAAAAGGGTCAAGGTTGGTGCCTTACGTAAATACCAATTAAGGCGAGCTGATTCATAGATCAAATTATCATTTTTCCATATGGGGGCATAAATGTTATCAAGCTAAGAACATGGCAGAAACAATGTTTCATCTGTGTCGCAATCAACACCCCAACTTTAATGGAGTATAACTATTCCCACACCAGTGTAACCAAGGGATTGGTCTACTGTGATACCATTAATATCATATTCTCTTTACCACATTGGTTAGGGGATAAAATAGCTAGACCATAACTAAGGTACCAAAGGGGTCATTCAAAAAAAACAATAGAAAAAAAAAGAAAAAAAAAGAAAAAAAAAAGGAAAAAATGCAAAAAGAAAAAGATAACAAAAAATAGATGAAAAATGAACAAGGAAATAAAGACTCAAAACGAGCCCCCTCATTGGTACTGAAAAGGGCACGCCTTTGTTTCTTTGGATACATGGTGTTAGGGGCAAATTTTTTTCATCTGAAATAACATCTACTCCCCCACAAGATGAGATCAAATTGAGAAAGATCAAATAAGCTCATTGGCAATCAGTTTAAACCTTTGTCGTGAGGGACACAACCTTAAAAAAAAAAAAGAAAAAGAAAAAGAAAAAAGAGAGACGTCACATGGAGAGAGAAGCTCGCTAGGCTGAAAACCTGGAAGGGCAGCCTAGGCAAAAGTTAGAGCGACCTGGTAAGCTGAAAACCTGAATAGGTGGCTCAGGCAATCAATTGGGATCAAGATTTTGGCCAAGTAATCATAGTCCGACTACCTTTTCAGAAGCAGAGTCAAGGGGTGAATTCAGAGTCATGATGTGGGATTAAGATATGCTTTGTTCTCAACAGTTCACTGGAAGATCTGTAAAATCATTCCTACTCTACCCAATTATTAATATTTGCCATACATCTTCACTTGCTTTTGGTTTCCCTTTTTCCACACTTACTCGACTTGTAAATACAATCTCACCTATTTTTGACACGTATTTATTGTGATTTTCCATGATTTGATAAGACATATGTTTTCCCTTAATATATAAAAATGAGAAGGTAATGAAAATTTAAAGTCATGAGAACAAGATGTTCCTGTTACTTGATTTCGCCTCAAGCAATCATTATGAAGACTGGGCCTGACATGTTTCCAAAGCTAGGGTTGCTTCATCTGCTCTGTTTCAGTCATGAGTCACTTCGGATCTCTAAGGATTGTGTTTTTGCGGTAAGTCTTTTCAAGTTCCAATTTGTTTTGCACCGTTAACCTTTCTTGCAGGATGTTGTAATAAGTAGATGTGTCAAGCTTCAACCGCCAAAACTGGCACTTTCCAGGTGTATGTCCATCAGTCTCCAAAGCTCACTCTTGCCTTTACTCATTAAAGTAGGTCATCCACGAGTTTCTTCTCGTAACCCACCCAAATCATTGGACAAAACACCCTTCTATGGCCAAACATGACACCTTTCTGAGTTTCCATTTTGCTTTGAGATTTCCATGAAGTCCATCAATACCTTGTAGTCGAAGCCGGCATCCTCTCAAGGTTTCTGTCTTGTTCATGAGGCATATTAGGGGTCACATCTCCAAGAGATCAACTTGGTATATTCTAGAACCTGGTTAATTTGGACGGGATGCCCTATTAACCCCCGAATCTTTCAAACCTGGGACTTTACCTCCCAAGTCTGTCATTCCTCACCTCCGAATCTTTTGTTGGCCACGGGGTAGTGTCCTGAAGGTTTGAACTAAGGCATCCCCCTAGATTTCATCTGTCCTGGCCAAGGAGTAGTTTTCCCTAGGACTCTTTCAATCTTATCAAACTGGGACATACCCCAGGACTTCTCTCTTTCAGATCAGGGGTAGTACACCTGAAAACTTCCAATCTTTCCAAAATTGGGGCATCTCCCCACGTCTCTATTCTCTTTCTGTCAAGGAGAAGCACCCCTAATTCCTTCAGGCAAATTTTCTGAACATGGGCATTACCCTAGGTCTCCCTTCTTTCAGCCAAAGGGTAGTTCTCCAAAAATCCTTTCAATCATACTTTAACCGGGGCATCTCCCCAGGTTTCTCTTCCCTAAAGAGACAATACTCTGAACTCCCAAGCGACTCAAATTGGGGTATCCCCCAGATTTCTCTCCTCTGGTGGACCTACCATTCATCCCCAAAAGGAACACATACTGAGAATTCTTCTTAAAAAAAAACACCAAATGGGCTCCTAGTCAGATTTAGGAAAATCTGTTTATACCCAACAGAATTACCTTTCCGACAGAACCACAGAGATCAAAGGCCACGCATTCCTTTCCCAAGAGGAAAACACTTTCCCCAATGAAGTTACCCTCATTAAAATATCCTAAACTGGGACATCCATCAGATTTTTTCCTCCGACGGGCCTGCCATCCATTCCTCAATGGAACCATAATCGCCAAAGCCAGCGCCTTTCAAGGTTTCTTCTTCCATCAGGTGCCTTCAAAGTCTCATCCCTAACTGTTAAAGTCGCTATCTCTCAATTTCTTCCCCAAGTAGAACTACACTTCCCAGACAAATTAAACTGAGGCATCTCCCTAGATTTCCCCAAAGCTCTTTTAGGTCATGTCAAACTGGGGCATCTTCCCCAGGTGGTTATCTTTTGTCAACCCAAGGGCGGTACCCCATGCTCCTGGGAAGTTTGAACTGGGACATCACCTCGGGTCTCACTCCGTCAAAAGGGAACGTACCCCCAAGCTTCTTCAACCGCCCTAAGTGGGGCGTCACCCCATATCCTTCCCCCAACCTTGAGGTAGTATCCCTAAATCTTCTAATCTTTCCAAAATTTGGGGTATCACCCCAAATCTTCCCTCCGTTCGAGGGACAGTATCCCTAGCTCCTTCAGCTAGATTTTCCCCCATTCCTTTTCCTTCCGATCAAGGAGCAGTTCCCCGAATCATCCAAGACAGCTTGAATTGGATCATCCCCAGATTTCTTTCTTTTAGTAAGCCCACTATACATCCCCAGTGGACCCCAGATTTTTCCTTCCAGTCAAGAAGCAGTTTCCTGAGATCCCTTCAATCTTCCTAACTGGGGCATATCCCCCAGATTTCTTCTATTTCAGTCAAGAGGCAATTCCCCAAGATTCCTTCAATCATGTCGAACTGGGGCATCACCCCAGGATCACCCTCTTTCATTTAGAAAGTAATTCCCCAAGATTCCTTCAATCATGTCAAATTAGGGCATCTCCCCAGGATCACTCTCTTTCAGTCAAAGAGTAATTCTTTCAGTCATGTCAAACTGGGGCATCACCCTGAGCCTTTAGGACCAGTGAGTTAATTTGGACGAGACGTCCTGTTAGCTCCCCCCAATCTTTGTATTTTCTGTCAATTGAGGGTTAACCCCATCCTTTATCTTCCAGCCGCCTATCAAGGCATCCTTTACCTTTCCAGCCGCCTATCAAGGCATCCTTTATTTTCCAGCCGCCTATCAAGGCATCCTTTATCTTTCCAGCCGCCTATCAAGGCATCCTTTACCTTTCCAGCCGCCTATCGAGGCATCCTTTATCTTTCAGCCGCCTATCGAGGCATCCTTTATCTTTCAGCCGCCTATCAAGGCATCCTTTATCTTTCAGCCGCCTATCGAGGCATCCTTTATCTTTCAGCCGTCTATCGAGGCATCCTTTATCTTTCAGCCGCCTATCGAGGCATCCTTTATCTTTCCAGCCGCCTATCAAGGCATCCGTTATCTTCCAGCCACCTATCAAGGCATCCTTTATCTTTCCAGCCGCCTATCGAGGCATCCTTTATCTTCCAGCCGCCTATCAAGGCATCCTTTACCTTTCCAGCCGCCTATCGAGGCATCCTTTATCTTCCAGTCGCCTATCAAGGCATCCTTTATCTTTTCAGTCGCCTATCAAAGCATCCTTTATTTTCCAGCCGCCTATCAAGGCATCCTTTATCTTTCCAGCCGCCTATCAAGGCATCCTTTACCTTTCCAGCCGCCTATCGAGGCATCCTTTATCTTTCAGCCGCCTATCGAGGCATCCTTTATCTTTCAACCGCCTATCGAGGCATCCTTTATCTTTCAGCCGCCTATCGAGGCATCCTTTATCTTTCCAGCCGCCTATCAAGGCATCCTTTATCTTTCAGCCGCCTTTCAAGGCATCCTTTATCTTTCAGCCGCCTATCGAGGCATCCTTTATCTTTCAGCCGCCTATCGAGGCATCCTTTATCTTTCAGCCGCCTATCGAGGCATCCTTTATCTTTTAGCCGCCTATCAAGGCATCCTTTATCTTTCAGCCGCCTATCAAGGCATCCTTTATCTTTCCAGCCGCCTATCAAGGCATCCTTTATCTTTCAGCCGCCTATCGAGGCATCCTTTAACTTTCAGCCGCCTATCGAGGCATCCTTTATCTTTCAGCCACCTATCGCGGCATCCTTTATCTTCCAACCGCCTATCAAGGCATCCTTTATCTTCCAGCCGCCTATCAAGGCATCCTTTATCTTTCCAGCCGCCTATCAAGGCATCCGTTATTTTCCAGCCTATCGAGGCATCCTTTATCTTTCAGCCACCTATCGAGGCATCCTTTATCTTTCAGCCGCCTATCAAGGCATCCTTTATCTTTCAGCCGCCTATCAAGGCATCCTTTATCTTTCCAGCCGCCTATCAAGGCATCCTTTATCTTTCAGCCGCCTATCGAGGCATCCTTTAACTTTCAGCTGCCTATCGAGGCATCCTTTATCTTTCAGCCACCTATCGAGGCATCCTTTATCTTCCAACCGCCTATCAAGGCATCCTTTATCTTCCAGCCGCCTATCAAGGCATCCTTTATCTTTCCAGCCGCCTATCAAGGCATCCGTTATTTTCCAACCTCTTATCAAGGCATCCTTTTTCTTCCAGCCGCCTATCAAGGCATCCTTTACCTTTCCAGCCGCCTATCAAGGCATCTTTTACCTTTTCAGCCGCCTATCGAGGCATCCTTTATCTTTCAGCTGCCTATCGAGGCATCCTTTATCTTTCAGCCGCCTATCGAGGCATCCTTTATCTTCCAACCGCCTATCGAGGCATCCTTTATCTTCCAACCGCCTATCATGGCATCCTTTACTTTCCAGCCGCCTATCAAGGCACCCTTTATTTCCCAGCCACCTATCGAGGTACCCTTTACTTTTCAGTCGCCCACGAGGGCAACCTTTACTTTTCAGTCGCCCACGAGGGCAACCTTTACTTTCCAGTCTACTGGGAGTCAATCCTGATCTCATTACCTCCTGTTAACTAAAAGACAATTTTTCCCTATCCATTCAAAAAAAAAAATAAAAAAAAAAGAAGAAGAAGAGAAGAAGAGAAACAGAAGTGGAGAATGCTCATTTTAAGAATCAAAGGTCACACAGACTCGTGATTGCCCATACCATCAGTTGCCATACCAATCAAGAGGTCCCACTTGGCCCCCCTACGTCGGTGTTCATATCTTTACTTCCTTTTCACTTCAAAAACACAGAAGCTTCGTGTTTCTTTTGTGAAAAAGAAGTAAAGAGGGGCATCTGTGAACACCTCTTTTGGTCCGGTCCAAGTGGAATGATTCTTTTTATACTTCAGAATGGTCAGATTTGAATAGAATAACTCAAAAATGGTTAGATCCGAGCAAGATGACTATGAGGGAAGCATTTCTGAGTGGAATATAGACCTGTTAGAGGCAAATCCGAGTGAAATGACTCAAAAAGGATCAAATCCGAGTAGAAAATGCCCCTGTTGAACAAAAATCCGAGTGGAATGGCCCAAAAACTAGCAAGTCCGAGTAAAAATACTCAGAACGGATCAAATCCGAGTGAGATTACTCAAAAAGGATCAAATCCGAGTAGAAAATGCCCCTGTTGAAGAGAAATCCGAGTAAGATGACTCAGAAATGGTCAAAACCGAGTAGAACTACTCAGAAATGATCAAAACCGAGTGAAACTACTCAGAATGGAGAAAATCCGAGTAAATCTACTCAGAAATGATCAAAACTGAGTGAAAATGAACCATTTCCGAGTGGAATGAGTCAAAATCAAGAATTTCCGAGTGGAATGAGCCAAAATCAAGAATTTCCGAGTGGAATGACTCGAAAATAGTCAAATCTGAGTGGGATCACTCAAAATGGGTCGGTTCCGAGTGAAATACTTCACTGTCAATGCTATTCCGAGTGAAAATAAACAAAAATCCAACTTCCGAGCCATTTTAGTCGGTTCCGTGTCGTTGGTCACTCGGTTTCGAGTCCTCCTTTACACTCAACCTCCGAGTCCTCCTTCAAACCTTTCCCGAGCCCATTTCCATCAACTTCCAGTCGGAATTGACTGGCAATGCAGTCAGTTTACTTCTTCAAACAAGATCCGAGCCATTCCAACTTCCGTGTCTTTTTCTTTGATTTTTCAATCGGCTCCGTGTCCTGTTTCCCGAGTCAATTTTTACCAACACCAAATCCCCTCCGTGTCATATTTCACACCTTTCCCGAGCCAATTTCCAGTCGGTACCGAGTGAGTCATTTCTCACTCGGTTCTGACTGAATGTTCCAGTTGGAATTTCTTTGATTAACATGATTGTTCCAGTCTGAATGTTCCGAGTCACACATCAACATGATTTCACTCGGTCTTTTGCAAAATGAACCATTTCCACTCGGATCCAGGAGGCAACCCGTTTTCTCACTCGGAATTGATTCCAACCGTGGTTGAACACTGAATGAGGGATTGATCCGAGCCATTTTCACTCGGATTTACACCATTTTAAACCCTCCTCACTCGGATTTGACTCCCAATGTGGAGGAATGCCTACTGAGAGGATGATCCGAGTGAGAGTCACTCGGATTTCACAATTTTACACTCGGAATTCCACCATTTTACTCGGATTTCCACTCTCCTCACTCGGATTTGACTGCCAGTGTTAATGAATACTGATTGGAAGGTGGATCCGATCCATTCTCACTCGGATTACACCATTTTCTCTCGGATTTCCACTCTCTTCACTCGGATTCACATGCTGACTTGGATTCCACCCCAAAGTGGATCCAGGAATCCCGGAGGTGGCTGGCAGACAGCGGCGGAAGTGGAGGGAATTAAAAATTCCCACCAGCCGTTGTCCCCCACTACCCAAACCGAGTGGAGGCCTGAGCTGGCATTCCACTCGGAAGTGGAGGCCTGAGCTGGCATTCCACTCGGAAGTGGAAGCCTGAGCTGGCATTCCACTGTTCTCTCTCTCTCACGCCTATAAATACGATGGGCAGAGGGCAGCAGGGGAGGCAATCTTCAGACGAGGAAACTCTGGCCAAACCTCTGTTCTCTCTCTCTCTCACGCCAAGTCTTCTCTCCCTCTCACTTCACTCACCCCTCACCTTTCACACTTTCTTTACCCCAACATCCTCTACACTCTCACTCAACAGCACTTCTTCCAGCTCCCTTTTCCCTCTCGGACTTGCAATTCTTGTCCCAATCGTTCTTCTCTGCTCAAATTTCACCCGGTAAGCCTCTTTCCACTCGGATTCTTACTGTTTCACTCGGTTTCCACTCGGATTTTACTATTCCACTCAGATTCTCACTGTTTCACTAGGATTTACTATTTTGCACTCGGTTTTCTCTTATTTTCACTCAGATCCTTACGGTTTCACTCGGATTTACTATTTTTGCACTCAGATTCTCACTGTTTCACTAGGATTTACTATTTTGCACTCGGTTTTCCCTGTTTTCACTCGGATTTTTCATAGTTTCACTCGGTTTCCCTTATTTTCACTCAGCTTTTCACTACTTCGACTCATATTTTCACTATTTCACTCAGATTTTCACTGTTTCACTCGGTTTTCTCTGTTTTCACTCGGATTTTCTTATTTTTCACTCGGTTTTCTTATTTTTCACTCGGTTTTCTTATTCTTCACTCGGTTTTCTTCATTTTTTTATATATTCATTTTTCTTAATCAGTGTCGTACGGAAAATACTTCCGTCTACACAGCCTTTATAGGATCCGTGCACGTGCGAAGCACTTCGCCTTGTATGGATTCTTCGCTAGAATGATGCCCATCAATATCTTCCTAATCTATTCCTAAAAAAAAAACATTTTTTAAGAACTACGTGACCCTGATTTCTCGAAAGCTCAAGAATACGTAGGAGCGGGAAACAGTTCCTGTCGGGCCCATCTTTCTTTATTTAATTTTTTAGAGTTTTCATTTTTGTCTTGTTATCAAAAGGAGGAGCGAGGTTAATTTGGACGAGACGTCCTGTTAATCTCATATTTTTAATATCTCTTTAAAAAGGAGGAGCGAGGTTAATTTGGACGAGACGTCCTGTTAATCTCATTTTTTTTTAATATCTCTTTAAAAAGGCGGAGCGAGATTAATTTGGACGAGACGTCCTGTTAATCTCATGTAAATATTTTGTGTTGATCTTTGTTTATTTTTTTTGTTTATTTTGTCGTTCCGTACATTTTTCTTTTTATGAAGAAGTTAAAATAATTATTGGGTTAATTATAATGCGCGCTATCAAATTGAGGTAACCGTTTTTATAACGGACAGTCGTGAGGTGCTAATACCTTCCTCACCTGTAATCAGACTCCCGAATCATGGAATTTCATTTTTATAACCAGTGCTTTAACAAAAGGTTTTTCCAGTATTTTATCCTAAAAAATATTGGTGGCGACTCCCTGTTTATTATTTAAATTCGTTTCGAGGGTCGGCCGCGCCGCCGCGATCCCGGTCACGACAGTCATAAACACATGCACACACTCAAGCAGTACATTCATCCGGTACCGTTCGTGGACCATGCATTTGACATGCAAGCGCCCCCTACCTTCGGAGGGAACCTCAAGAAGCTTTTCTGCTCTCGTCGTTGGATCCGACGCCCTTCTTCCGATTCGTTCAGCCTTCCTTCGCCCCGTCGTACTCTATACTCGGTTCTGGAATGAAGCGTTGTTCTTCCTCTGCCTCAACGATCGTCCTTCACCAGTTGGAGGGCTCTGACCTTCTTCCCGCACTGTCATCCTGAAGAACAAAAACAGGGGAGGAAAAGAAGATAGAGACGAAGAAGAAAAGAGAGAATGAAGTAGTGGGAGAAGTTTTTGCACACACGGTAATACAGGGTACACATATATATATATACGCATGCGAGGGGAAGGAGTGGGATGGGAAAGCGTGAGTCGCAGTCCACTCACACCTTCCGCCACTCACAAACAGCCATATTCCGCCAACTAAGTCCAATCAACTTGTCACTAACTCACAAGCTATATTGATTATGATTAACAATTAATTCTTTACTTTGCATTCAGGTTTTTATCGTTTAATTTTCATTCGGTAATTAACTTCGGAATTGGGATGTTACACCTTTCATTAAACTCTATCGTTTTATAACATACAAGATCTCCATTCGAGCTTAATACTTTATCCAAAAATTATTCCGAATATATGTTCAGATTCCCAATAATATTCTTAACAACCCTGACCAACAGTACCTCAATTAGAGTTACTTGGTCCGACACCCATATTTTAACCGGGTATAATTTTAGCTCTTAAAACCTCAATAAATTATGAATAATCTTCATAAATTCCAATTTAATTATTTCAACCTTTTAGGAAATTTATTTACCCACATGTAATTATTTAATATTTATTCCACTCAATTAATCATGTTTATAAAATTTGGGATGTTACAAACCTAATGAACACTCTCGTGAATAAGCTCTTTACTCATTTTAAATGAGTTTGACCCAAAGTTTTATTTTTAGTCAGACTAAAATAAAAACTATCCTCCGGTGGGCTTACTCTATGCATGTGACCCTTTAGAGATATATTTTGTTTATATTAAATAAATATTTTCTATGTTTAATATAATATAATGAGCGACATCTAGCAATACATCATTATTCAAATATAAATATCAAAATAACCTATAAGTAATATGTTTGGTCCTTTTGTCATGATATCTAATTGAGGCCAAGGCATGGTCTTCGTCATCCTTGTATGACCAATTCATTTTACTTGATACTAGAGTAGACTTTTCTTAAATAAATATCTAATATTTATTTTGCTAGCATGACCATGCATTTTTCTTAAGTCTCACTTCATTAAGTAGCTCATATATATCACTCATGTCACGTAGGAAAGATAAATCTCCTCTACATCACTCACATCCCTCTACATGATTTGTTCACTGCCTAATTATAAACTTTATAATGACCTTGTTATAAATGATGTTTGATTGCATTAAAACAACAAACTCCTCATGTAGGAAGTGGCTTCAGGTTGAAGGACTACATATACCATTATCACATTAAGAACTGTTTATGACATTTATGTAAAGATCCATGCAATGTTCTCATGGTGTGTACCTGTGTGAAGACTTGATATCGTCCATATCTATAATCTATGAGATTAGATCATCAGTACACTCATGCACTAGTCTTAACGTATTTATATGTCCCATATAAATACTTGACTAGGGACAATTTAGGAATATTTCTCATATTGACTTACTATTCCAAGGACTAATAAAGGTTGCTAAACTATTTAACATAAATGCCTTATTCAAAGTGATGTATCCTATGTAGGTTCTTAATACATATTTCCAACATTAACAACCCTGTATTGCTACATACCTTACACTTCCATCCTAACCACCCCTATTTTTCCTATTATGGTTGGAAATAGAGCATATATTTTCTACTTTGGGTTATGTTCTTACTCACTTATTGAAATTCAAGGACACCAATCCGTTATCCCTTTTTACTTGTTACCCATTGAGGGAGCTGATGTAGTTTTGTGAATTGAATGACTATATACTTTGGGGCTTATTATTGCTAACTTCTTTATCCCAAGCGTGTCCTTTAACCATCACAACTCTCACATTACTCTCTCAGGAGAGTCTCCACCTAATGTTTCTCCTCTATATTTACTCAAATTTTCCATATACTTTGCTCTAATGCTATATCTTCCTTTAACCTATTTACTTTCTTTCTTCCCTTTTTCCCCTTACACCTTTGATACATTTGACCATTACTTTAGGTGGTGTTTGGTATGGGGGATCTTTTTAAGTGAGATTCCTGGTAATGGGTTTCCTGGGTAACTGATACGATATTTTTGTAGATCATACAAAGAAATGAAGTGTTCAAGGAAAGAGAATCAAGTTTGTATAAAATGAACTCAATGGAATGTTTGTGCCAAGTTTAAACACAGTAATTGTAGTATAGTATAGATGTCGTTCCACTGAGGAGGTGTTGGTTTGAAGATCTTAGTTCTTGATTCGATATTGACAAAAGATTTGGTTTGATTTTGTTGTGCAAAAGATTGAATACAAAAGAAACAACAAGTGTTGAGTGAAAATAATGACAGTAAAGTGTTTGGGTAAAAATTAGATTTGGAAAACTGGGATTGGTTTCATCGTATCTCACCTTTCATAAGCTGAATAAATTGCATGTATATAATTTGAAATGATAATTTCTACGTCACAATCAAAGTCATTTGGATCGATCCCTCGATTACAAAATTCATAAGAATGATTTCAAACCGTTGATCCCTCAGTCACTTTGAAATCATTCCAGCATTAGCGATCGATTATTTTGATGTTCATTGCATTAGATGCCATCCCTGGTCAGCTACTCACAATGAGTATTTCATTCAGATTTGCTTTCAAAAGTTACTTCCTAGTATACTTAAGAAAACTTAAAACAAGAAAATAGTGATCAAGTACCTTCAGGCATTAATGACAGAATAAAATACAGAAAGTATCAAATCTCATTAACATATATAAAAACTTATAGTAGCATTACTTTAGGTTTGAATTGATTACAACCAATCCCAATAAAGGAAAATTAGTTACTCATGCTTTACATTTTCACTTCAAGAAAATTTGGAAATGAATACAAAAGGTAAAAGGAATAATGGAGAGGTTGGATTTTACAGGAGATGCAAGGGATGATTCATGATTTGATGGTCTGTTTTCTGCTTGATTTATAGGGGTTATGCTTCAGCTTCCTTTGCCCACTTGCATAGAGCCCATGAAGGAATATTCCGAGACATGTAGAAACACCTCAAAGTGGTTGAGTTGGCATCGCACCATTGGTAAATATTAAATTAAAAACTCCATACTGCATGAGTCATGCTTGAGCTTAATGGTCACGCTTAAGCATGGAAGGTCCTGATGCTCACTGTTTGTTTTTCGCTCAGACCAGGCTTAACCTCGCTCAAGCGTCCTTCATGTCAAGCCATGCTTTGTCCTCGCTCAGGCCACGCTCAAGCGAGCTTGGGCTCACACTTGAGCGTCTCCTTCTCTTGCTCAAGCATGAGGAGGGACCTGTTACTGATTCAAGGTTCTTCCAATCCTCGCTCAAGTGTCTTCTAATCCATGCTCAAGCGTGGGGTTTTCTCGCCCAAGCACTCTCGGGCTCACGCTCAAGCGTGAAGACTGTTTTACTCTCTTCGCTTAGGACACACTCAAGTGTGAGGAGGGGGTCTAATGTTGTGCCTTTTGTGCTTGGTCACGCTCAAGCGTGGCATTCTTTTCTTCCACTGCGCTCAATGTAACATCTCGATTTAATAATTAATTGCCGAATGAAAATAAATCATTGAAATAATAATTGCAAGGTGGGAAAATTATTTATTAATTATAATTAACTTAATTAACTCAACTTAAGAAATAATGATTGGTTAAGAGTGGTTAATTAATAATTGCTGGCTGATTGTGATTGGTGTACTGCTTCACGCTTTCCCACCCCACTCTTCCCTTCTCTCTCTTCGTGCATGCATATATGTGTACACTATCACTCACTCTTCCCCTTCAGACTTCTCTTCCTTCTGTTTTCTCTCCTGTCTTCTTCGCTCTTCACTCCCCTTCTCTTCTTCTTTCTTCTCTGCTTGCTGTTTCCGTGAGTCCGTAACAATGGTGGCTGAGGATCGGAGTCCTCCTTCCTTACTCGACGAGCCAGTAAGGGTGAGGGTGTGCATTCCCTCTGCATGCAACCCGTCTCCTTCCTTGTTCCTTCATTCCTTCGTCGGCTTCCCTCCTTCTTCCTCTCCTTGCTCGAAGCTGCCAAGTCTAAGTGGAGATCTGCGCTTCGAGGAGCTTCAAGGTGGTTGGAGTGTTCACAGCGTTGTGATGGAGCCATTCCAGGGAGCGAGCCGAGAGCTGGGCGTCTTGGGCCTCCCCTGCTCTTGCATGCAGATGTGCTAAGAGTGACTCAGTGTTCCTCTGGAACTGAGCGTCGTGTTGACCGACTGAAAGCTTCAGTCCAGGTAGGGGGGTATCTTCTATCTTAAATGCATGGGTTATGAACGGGTTACGGAAGTCAATGGTTTGCTGACTTTATGTCCGATTCTATGTCTGCTTGCATGGTGAGTATATGATACCGAATGCATGGTGACTTGGTGTGGAGTAATGCATGTTTGATTTCATATGTGAAATGCATGTTAATAGCCTTGAGAATATTGCATGATTATATGAAATGAATATGTTGCAGTGCAGTTGATGATTAGTGTGTGGTTTATGGGATGTGCAAGTTACTGTGAGCTTGAAATACTGACTGCATGTGTGAGGATGTGAAATTAGTAAATCTGATAGTGTCCAATACCGACTGCATGAGATGCATGTGCTGTTGAGTTTTGGTGATGTGCTATACCGATTGCATGAGATGCATGTACTGTTGGGTTTTGGTGATGTGCTATACCGATTGCATGAGATGCATGTGTTGTTGAGTTCTGTTAATGCCTGGCACCGATTGCATGAGATGCATGTATGGCTGTGTATATGAACTCTGTGTTGTGTGATGAATCCGCGTGTGGCGCATGGGATGCGTTTGTGCTGGAAGCACGTAGTGTGGGACACTACCATCAGTTATTAAAGCATGGGACGCTATGAAATCCTTGAGTGGGACTCAAGGTAGCCCTTGAGTGGGACTCGGGCTGCCTGTGAACACCTCCGTTGGCGCTGAGAGCGTTGGTGTCACCTGTGGGCAAACGGTTGGGTACCTGTAAAACGGCCAAGCAGCTGGGAGCTGATTTGATAGCTGAGAGCTATGTATAAAAAGGCTGAGAGCCTACGTTGCAACGTCTAAACCGATACACACGAATGCGGAACCGAGTGAAATACTATGTGCCTATTAACTGTTGATATTGTTTGGAATTGGTTATGCATGCGAAGGTGTTAATGAGATGATGAATGTTTATAACCGAGTGAAATACTCTATGTGTATTAACTGATTGATATTGTTTGGAATTGATTATGCATGTGATGATGTTAATTAAAGGATGAATGTGTATAACCGAGTGAATACTCTGTGTATATGTATTGCTGATGCTGACTGGAATTTGATTATGCGTGTGATGATGTTAAGGAGATGACGAATGGATATAACCAAAAGAGTATTCTGTGTGTATACGCAGTTGATGCTAATTGAAGTTTGCTCCATGAATATGTGTTGATGTTATTGAAATGTTATGTGTATATAGCCGAGTGAGAACTGTTAGATTTTGATCGAAAAATGTTGAATATGTGTGTTCTGATTCGTTGGTATTATCATGTTGCTGATTGTTGTTATATTAATGTTATTGGCTGTATATGTGCACCTGGCCGAGTGGTGACTGATGAATTCCGATCGGTAAGAGTCTGATGTGTGTCCAGGTTGATTGGTATTGCCTTGACTTTAATCGTTGCCATGTATGATTGAGTGTATATAAATACTGCTGTATAATTGTGGGACAATCCGAGTCAGTATCTATCATTTAATATCTAAGATGCTCACCCCTACACCATTTTTTCAGTGTGTGCAGGTCATGCTCGGAAATGATGATAGGGTCTCAAGTCCGAGTGTAGTGCACTCCGACTGTTGAGTACTTGTATTGCATTATTATGTTCTGTCCGTGTAGCCTTGGCCGGCTCTCATGTAAAATGACGATTAAATATATTCATTTATAAAGATAGAATAGTCATGGTGTCACATGTATGGTATCGTAAGTATTGGTAAATGCATAATATCAAGATAATGAGTATTCCGAGTATATGGTTACATGTTTATGGGTCGGTAGATTGGAATTGTGGGTATATCTATGTTTCTGGGAACATATATTCGTACATATGTACTCTATGTTGATTTGATGCGTCTTCCGACTGGAATGTGTTGTTAAATAATTCGAAGGTTGTTGATGAATGAATTGTGCTGAGTTGATGATTCCGAGCGAGACTATAGTATTTGGGTATTTCCGAATGAATACGCTGAGTGATCCCAAGTGAAAAATATAGGTAAACCCGAGTGAGGTAGAGTTCGTATTTCCGAGTAAAAACCTTGAGGGATCCTCTTCTGAGAGAGGAGTTAGTGTAGTGGTTTAAAATGGAATGGGTTCTGAGTGTAAGATGTTTATAATCCGAGTGAATGATGTAAAATCCGAGTGAGTGAGGATCTGTAGACCGAGTGGTTTATACTTGTGACCTATATGAATGAAATAAGGAGTTGTGAGGACCCCCGAGTGAAGTACGAGCGTGATGATTTACCGGGTGAACCTATGTCCTAAATCCGAGTGAGAAATTACCTTGTACCTGTGTCCGCCCCAGCGAATTAGACTTAGCTCCAGCGAGTGTGTGTTTGGGAAGGCTTTCGTGTTGGCATCGCTTAAGCGAATCGTGCCTCGCCCGAGCGACCAGAGCTGTTTCGCCCAAGCGTATGGGATCGCGCTGAAGCGAGTGGATGCTGGTGTTGGGCTTCGCTTGAGTATCTCCTTCTTCCGCTGTTGCATTGTCATATCTCGCTCAGGCGGTGTTGGACCTCGCTTGAGCGAGTGGGCGCTGTTCGTGGGATTCGCCCAGGCGCTGATGTATTTCGCTGAACTGATTGAACCGGTTTAAGCTACTGTGCTCCGCTGATTACCGACAGCCTTGTTCCTCCCGCTGATTGCTATACGTATGAATATTCTTTTATCTCCCTTGCCTTCCTTTTCTTTCTATGCCCACTGTCCAGTCGCTGTTTTTGTGGGAAAAAATTTTTTTTCCCTGTTTTTAGGTTTATTACTTATTAAAATTAGGGTGTTACATTTTGGTATCAGAGCAGACCAAAAGGTCCATGGCCAAGGTTTGCCTACTGTTAGTGGGCGGTTGAGTGCATTAAGCCAGATTGTCACAATTGCTTATGATATTCTATTGTATATTGATACCTGTTCAATCATGACTCGTGTGATGATATGTGCTTATGATCTTCTATTGGATTTGGTGTATGTTGACTATGAATGGTGTGGTTGTATGCCTGTGCCTTGTTGAGGAATTTGAATGTGTGATGAATGAATGGTATATGATGTATATGATTTGTAGTATAAGGGATGGGTTGTAGTTCCTAAGTTGAAAATCTGGGTGTGTAATAAGTGAGCAAAGGTGAGATCGGATATATGTTAAAATTGGGGTTGTGTCTCGGTGGCGATTGAAGAAACCAAGTGAGTGATGGACTAGATGTTGGACCAATAAGTGTAGTGACCTAGTTGATTAGGCATGACCATGAACGAATGAATGTGAAATAGAGCATCTGTTTGACTTGGATACCATCTTGGTTTGGTGTGTGAAAAACCGAGTGAATGGTACTAGACCTTATAACAATATTTGAATATTGTGAGGTACCCATCGTGGGATACTGGATAAATAGTGACCCCTTAGGGATTCTAAGTCTAATAATTTATTAACCTTGTGATTTGTTGAGCCGAGTAGAACAATTGCGTAGTAACTCATTGAGGCTTAAATGATTATCATGTGATGTGTTATGTGTGAGATGTGTTGGTAGCTGTACTAAGATTGAGTAGTTGTGCATGCAACTCCTGGATTGTGGTATTTGTGAACTGTTTAGTGATGGTGTGACTCTGTCCGTGAATGCATGTTAATAATTCTGCGAATACTGACCGAATACTTGTAAATAGGAGTGTTACCATTACTGCCGAGTGCTATTTGTGACGGATGTTTTGTAACCTAGCACATGAACCCAGCGTAATATATATATATATGATATAGGTGATTGAGGGTGAACCCTGATTGAATAATTAGATTATGATAGAGTCTTGGTTCCTGGTTTGTGATAACTGAGTGAATGATTGATGGATATATTTATATGCTGATCTATATGAGTTGAAACGATGTAATTTGGACGGGTTCCGGGTGAACTGCTTTTATGTATTGCTCTATAATTGAAACATGACAGTTGTTTGATGATTGAAATACGTGATTTGTGTGTGATTAATTATTGATGCATGCAACACCCGGATATTGTGATAGATATTAATTGTGAATCGTTGTGATGATACCCCATCTGAAAGATGTGTATATATATATATATGCTAATGAGAATGTCGAGTGGCTTATGCTGTGAGTCAGCAAATAAGTGTTGTGTGTGATTTATAATGAAATGCATCAGCGTTGAACGTTTTTCTGAGTGGGCAATCAGATGAATGCGTGGGGTATTGAGGATTCTGAGATTAATCCTAAAAGACCTCCGAGTTGGACTCGAGGCCATGCTTGGAGCATGAGCATTGGATGCTTAATGAAAGTCCTTGGGTTGGACTCAAGGCAAATGCCGAGTGCATTGGAGTTGGACTCCTGGTGAATAAATCGTATGCATCTGATTCGCTGACTGCATGAATACATGTGTATAAGAGCATTATTATTGAGGCTGACATGATCTGCATGGATTTGAATGATTTGAGTAGTTTCCGACTTGATGATGTTGTATGAATGAGGTCTGACTGAGTGAATGTACATGTATTGATGTTGTTGCCAAGTGTGATGCAATGTTATAATTGAGAATGTATGTTATGGTACAATTTCTGATTGAATGACTGTGTGTACACTTATGATGATAAATGAGCTCAGTGTGAATTATATGAATATGTGGATATGATATTGTGAATGAAACCCTTAATGTAGTTTGGAATTGATTTGGGTAAATCTGATTGGATGAGTATATGTATATATCGATGCTATTACCAAGTGCAATATGATGTTGTGGTTATGGTGCATGATGTAGTGAACAATAATATAGCCATGAATAATTGGTATGAAATCCGACTAAGTGTCTGTATGTACATTAGTGCCGTTGCTGAGTTCATGATGTGTTATAAAGCATATGTGATTATGAATTGCTTAATCCTGAGTGAATTGCGTGAACCCGAGGGAGTGATGTTATTATATAGCTGGGAATTAAGAATTTAATCTGAGCCATGGTTTTGTGAGGAATAAGGTTTAGAGGAAATATTTACTCGATGTTGGCTAGAAGCCGATTGTTGTATTGCCATCATACTGTTTTACAGAAGTGATAAATAATTTTCATGATTATTGACGCGTGATGTACCCTATGTGATGCATGATGTTGATGTAGGTGTATTACTTATGTGTGTGAACTACCATTAACTACCGTATGAATTAGTATTAGTTGGGTGAGTCTGGTCCGTGTGAGGCATGCTGCTCTGAGATGACTCTTCCTGCCATAGGTAATGTGGCAGCGTACACGTTGCAGTGACTATGTAATTGTTGTAACCCTATAGGAATAAGACGTCATCCTATAAGTTGGATGCAGCAATTCATGAGTCGGGCAGGTGAAGCTGTAACTGCTTATGGTAATGGTGAGTCTTTTAGACGATTCCGAGTGATGATGAGAGTTATATTAAATGAGTATTATGCGATTGTTTACCAAAATGAAGGTAGAGGGTTTGTTTGACCTTGACATGTCTGCTTCTGAGAGGATTGGAGGTTGCTGGGTACGGATTGGCTACTAAAAGGATGATTGGTATTGGAACAAGAAGGGTGATCAAACTGTCACTGAAATTGGAGTTTTGAAAGGTTAACCGAGTGATACTGTAAGCCTAATGAGGAAACCAGGATTGGAGCCAAACTAAATTGTAAGGTTAGGAATTGCTCGGGAAAGGTTAGTATATTCCGAGTGTGTAAGAGTGGAGACAATTCCAAGTGAAGACCTTGTGGGAAAGAACTGCTAAGTGAAAATTATGGTGTTCCGAGTAGAACCTTATTGAGAGGATCATTACTAAGTTAAGGGAATAGTGCTTGAGCGTAACCTTCTGGGTAAGGTAAGATTCGAGTGACGTGACTCGGAGTGTATCACTTCCAAGTGGAATGGCACCGTGTGGAACGATTCTGAATAGTAAGATAGCGAGTGTAGAATTCCTAACACCCTTGGGATGTCCAACCGAGTGATCTTCCAGGAGAGAAGTCCTTCTGGTCAGAAAATGGAACTTAGAGTGTGCAAGTTTTCGAGTGAAGGGGGCTCCGAGAGGAAGTAGATATCCGAGTGAAGGATTTAATTGAATTCGTACTCAAGTCAGTGATTGGGACTGTTGAGCTTGAACTCAGGTTTGGTTTCGAGCTAGGCTCGAGTTACGAGTGAATTTCTGGTAAGTGGAAGGATTTCCGGGTGAGAATTACCCTCGAACCCCGAGTGATGTTTTGTGTAAGAGGACCGAGTGAAACTCTCAGGATGAAAGCATGGAATTAGCCGGAAGCATGGGTAGGAAGCTAAGATTTCAGAATTTAGTGTAGTGCATATACGAAGCAAATCCGGGTAAATTGTGTTAATTGAAACACATGGAAATTCCTTGAGTGTTCCCTTTGGTGTAAGAGAGAGATTTTGTGGTCAGGTTTTGAAAACCCGAGGGTTTGGTCCGAGAGAAATCGGTCGGGAGTGAGTATTTTGGGAGTCGGTGGTGTTGTTTATCTACTGAATTTTTCCCAACTGGTTGAATAACCTCTAAGGATGTGTTCCCCACGACACAATGTCGAGCCTATGCTTTATGTGATTTCATTATTGTGCCGAATAACTCGTTCGAGTCAGGAAACCGATGGTGTGAATATGCCGAATGGTGTTGAGAGTATATGGCCGAGCGGCCAAGAAATTAGGAAGTGCCACTGCTTATGATGAAATTGGCTAAGTTAAATGAGGGACATGGTACGTTTTAGAAATTGAATCCCCAAATATATATTAAATTCTGCGATGAGGTTGTAATCAGGTGGGACCTGACTTTTGTGTCTTGCCGATTGGAATTATGGTGCGGTCAGTAAACCACTTGAGTGGTGAATCCTTGCCGAGTGAAATTGTGGTCCGGTCGGTGAATGCTTGTGGAAGCACAGTCGTGTGAGTGATTGAGACAGCAATTTTCTGAGTTATGTATGTAAGGTAAGTTACCGATTGAATTTCGAGGACGAAATTCCTTTGAGAGGGGGAGAACTGTAACATCCCGATTTAATAATTAATTGCCGAATGAAAATAAATCATTGAAATAATAATTGCAAGGTGGGAAAATTATTTATTAATTATAATTAACTTAATTATAATTAATACGCTGAATGAATACGCTGAGTGATCCCAAGTGAAAAATATAGGTAAACCCGAGTGAGGTAGAGTTCGTATTTCCGAGTGAAAACCTTAAGGGATCCTCTTCTGAGAGAGGAGTTAGTGTAGTGGTTTAAAATGGAATGGGTTCTGAGTGTAAGATGTTTATAATCCGAGTGAATGATGTAAAATCCGAGTGAGTGAGGATCTGTAGACCGAGTGGTTTATACTTGTGACCTATATGAATGAAATAAGGAGTTGTGAGGACCCCCGAGTGAAGTACGAGCGTGATGATTTACCGGGTGAACCTATGTCCTAAATCCGAGTGAGAAATTACCTTGTACCTGTGTCCGCCCCAGCGAATTAGACTTAGCTCCAGCGAGTGTGTGTTTGGGAAGGCTTTCGTGTTGGCATCGCTTAAGCGAATCGTGCCTCGCCCGAGCGACCAGAGCTGTTTCGCCCAAGCGTATGGGATCGCGCTGAAGCGAGTGGATGCTGGTGTTGGGCTTCGCTTGAGTATCTCCTTCTTCCGCTGTTGCATTGTCATATCTCGCTCAGGCGGTGTTGGACCTCGCTTGAGCGAGTGGGCGCTGTTCGTGGGATTCGCCCAGGCGCTGATGTATTTCGCTGAACTGATTGAACCGGTTTAAGCTACTGTGCTCCGCTGATTACCGACAGCCTTGTTCCTCCCGCTGATTGCTATACGTATGAATATTCTTTTATCTCCCTTGCCTTCCTCTTCTTTCTATGCCGACTGTCCAGTGGCTGTTTTTGTGGAAAAAAATTTTTTTCCCTGTTTTTAGGTTTATTACTTATTAAAATTAGGGTGTTACACTCAAGCGTCTTCAGGTCGTGCTCAAGCGTGGGATGCTTTACTTGAATTTGGTCTTCCTGTAACTTGCCAAAAGATTTTTACAGCAGTTTTTTTTTCTTTAAGAGTTTGAAAAGTTAATCTTTTTACACAAAGTATTTTTTATAAAAGAATTCATGTTTAATTGTGTACAAATTTAGTTGAATTCTTTTCAAACTGGGTTAAATTAAAGCGTGAAATCGATGCATAATAAATAATTATCAAACTCTCCCCAACCTAGAGTTTTGCTTGTCCTCAAGCAAAATATTTTAATGAAGACAAGAAGATAGTCATGCTCAAATTCTCAGTATGAACATAATTAAAAGACAACAATTATTCAATGTCAATTGGTATTCTCAATATCCATTAATTTGAAATACAGTGCTCTGTTCACAAAACAAGTAACCCAATGCTGTAAGAATAAAGGACTTCTCATTATTTCTCACCAGTGACTGTTTCATTCTTTCATTATTAGAATTGCTCAGTTGACATTATCAGTCATTTCTTTTTAAACCTAATCAAAAGATCAGCAAGGATCAAAAAGTTCTTTTAATAAGGTTGTAACGAGGTTGGGCTAATAAGAATTACTAGTTTTTCTAGGATTTCAAATTGCATGTATGGAGAAGAGCATAAATATTCATTAAAACTTAGAGGCTTCTTCCTTGCTTTTCAAGCTTTAGAATTCATTTTCTTCCTTTTTCTGTTTTTTTTGTTCAAAGATTCTTGTTTGGAGAATCTATGAATTTTCTTTAGCATTTTTCAACCTCTCTTTCTTTCATCACCATTATTTGAAAAAGTATTTTATGCTATTTTCTTATTAAGCATGCTGAGAAGGTAGGAATTTTATTTCTCATGCTCAGGTTAGGGTGTTTTTTAGAAAAAAATTTGGCTTAATTGGGCTACTAAAAAAAATTGGGATAATTTGTTAAGGATAGCTTTTTGGCTCTTGGCTTAAAATGTGTTTTCAAACAAAATGCCTTGATCATTTCCTTGCTTATTTCTTAAGAAAAAGGTTAATCAAAAAATTAGACAATGCCGTCTTAATAATTTACAATAAGACTCTCGGTGTTTAATTACTCACTTCTCACCTGGTTTAAAGGCATATTCCTTTGTTCTAACAGAAAAAGGTTCAAGCATGTAAGAAGTTTTCACAAGTTTATGTATTTCATTTTTCTGGTTTTTAATTTAACCAATTGTCCTCTTTAATTGTTACTATCTTATCATTTGTTATGCCTAAAGAATTTGTACATGCATTCTAATTTCTTGCTTATGGTTAGGAAACAAATCTACTGCAAGCATATTCATGTGAAACCATTCAAGCAGTTTATGCAAAATTATGAGAAGCTTTAAACCAAAACCAAAGTACCTTGAACGAGTTATCTGTAGTAAGTAAAATAAAAGAAGCAAAATGAAAATTGTTTATCAGAAGTAAAAATAGCAACCATAGATCAGAAAGGGAAATTAGGAGAAAAGTCACTTATCATCCTCCGTGTCTGTCTCTTCTTCCCTCTCTAGAGGACCTTGTGAGGAGGGTCCTGCTCCCGCCTGTGATGTCTCACCCCCTCCAAAGAAAGGAGGCCTGTCCCCAGGCCAAGCAATATAGGCTTCAAAATGGATTGGGTCCATCCAGGGGTTAGGTTGTCCTGCAGGAATTCCATGATATAATCCATGATCTATGTGCATAAGACCTTGATGATTGGCATTCTATTGTGCCAAGAGATGACTGTTCTGGAGCTGAAGGTGGTGGATTCCCTGTAGGATCATCAATGACTCTTGGCTGAAAGGAGGAGGGGCAAGTTCTAATCCTGCTGGTGGTTGTGCTTGCTGTGTATCTAAGGCAGGTGGTGGAGATACTTATGGTGCAGTTTGAGTGCTACAATACCGCTCAATGAAGCATTTGTCAATGGATGGCCTGATAGGTTTGAGGTCCTGTACCTCAATCCCATGTGCTTCATAAAAATCAGTAATAAAAGCAGGGAAACCTAAACTTCCTTTAACCTTTTGCCCTGCCTGGGAGTACTTTTGATCAGCCTTTACAAATTTGTGAATTTCATCAGAGATTATCTGTGCTAGATCAATGGAGATGTCATTTCATAAAATGCAATATAGTAAATAACACCTGCTGAAAATAAGATTAGAAACATGTGTATTAGGTGCGATGTTGGCAAGCATGAAAGAAGTCCATACTTACAAAATGGTGGTCATGTCTTTTCTTAGAACTCACAGTGGGTTCTCCTTTTGCCCAATCTAAAAGTGACGACCTGGAATGCACGGCCTCAAGGTCATTGGTGGCAATGAATTGGTTTCTTGAAACCATAGCAGCATATTCACAAATTTCTCCCTCTCTTAGTTCCATGATGCTGCCTAGGTAGAAGTTAATCTTATCCCTGCCATATGAGAGCCAATGACCCCTGACATATGTCCTTTGATCACCTTTCCCCTCCTTAGGCCAGGCATTGGCATAGAATTCTCTAACTATCTCTGGGTCGTATTTCTCCCTTGGATAGCAGATCTTGAGCTAGTTTCACCTTTTCATAACCTGCAAAAATGTATCACATTCTCCCAAAGCCAAATCAACCTTTCTTTTGGGGATGAACGTCCAGTTGGAGATATCCTCATAACACTTACTTTTATCTTTATTCCTTAATTTTGGGGCGTTATCTTGGTCATCAGTTCATGGCCTTTTTCCTTTATTTCTTCTCGAACTTCTTGGTGGGGAAGTGGTTGCAGGGGAACTTGGTGTGACTTGCTTGGTTTTGGCCATCTGTGTAAAATATAATGATGGTAAAATAATAATGGCAAAGGGACATCATAAGTACAGTATCCTGTGTCAAATGGTAGACCATACAAATGCGATTGTTCTTTATGTGTGATGGAGATCATAACCATTATGCAAAGTAAGTTCTTAGAGGACTTTTGACAAACATTTAACATTCATCTTAATGGATTTGACAAGTAATAACACCAATCCCTTCCAAAACAACCCAAAAAATAGTCAAAAATGGTACATTTATGCATCACCATTGATTTATAGTAAAATGAATATAAAGTGTTTTTCAAGGCTTCAACACATGCATTCCTAGAATTGATTCGCATTTCTTCTTAACAAGGTAACAGTGTAATGAAAATCAAAAGAGAAAAGTTCAGTGGTTACCTTGAAGAATCTGAAGTTGATGTAGAGAAGAGAAACTAAAATGATCCCTAGTGAATTTTCAATGAAATGTAGTAAAAATCTTTAGTGTAAATTATGATGAAGGAGGGGAGGGGATGAGTGGTGAAAGTGGGGGGTTACGTTTTCAAAAATTAGAAGTAATGGGATGGTGGACGGTTAAGGTTTTGCATTTAATGAATCAGGGGACAGTTTTTAAACCTCATGCTTAAGCGTGTAGGTTTCACACTTGGGCGTGAAGAACTTTGCCTCCAAAGGTCACGCTTGAGTCCTTTGCTTTAGGCGTGGATTGCAAAGAGTGATAATACACTTGAGAGTGAGTTCCCTGCACTTGAGCGCAGTTGGGATGCCTTGAAGAAGTATGTCACACTTGAACGCTCTGTTGCCACGCTTGAGCATGGCATCCACTTGATGCTTATTTTTCCTCACTTAAGTGAGTCTTGACCACGCTTGAGCATGATCGTGTGGAATGGTATTGGGACTCTGTTGTTCCGTTTAGTGCGCTTGAGCTTGGGTGAGTTATGCTTGAGCAAGACTTTTGTTCAGGAGCTGTGCTTAAGCGCTCTTAGTACACGCTTGAGCATGTATGAAAAGTTTGGACCTGATGCAGTAGTTATTTTCTCGCTTAAGCGAGAGTTTCTTCGCTTTAGGCATGGCACTTGTTATTTTTGAAAAAGTCCTTCTCACTTAAGCGTAGCGAGTTACGCTTAAGCGTGATCGGGTTTGAGAGTTGAAGTAGCTCCTTGATAGTGATGCCACCCTTCAAGCTTGATTCTTGCGCTTTAAGTGTGAATGTGGATAGTAATGAGTTACCTTACCTCGCGTGAGCGAGCTTATCCACGCTTGAGCGTGGTGATCCCCCTGATACTTTATTTTCTTGTCTCACTTGTTTCCACATTGTCCTTCCCTTTCCCTTTGAATCTTTGCACTTAACAAGTAAGTGGGATGAATTTGATGATTTGCCTGAAAACTAAACAGAAACTTCAATCATGAGATGAGACTTATTAAATTTTAAAATAGTAGAATGAAAATTAAAAACATAAAAGAATGGGTTGCCTCCCAAAAGTGCTTGTTTATCGTCATTAGCTTGACGCCTGATTTGTTTGATCATGGGTCCTTCAGTTGAATGATGTTGGTGACCTTCTCCACCTCTCCTCCCAAATAAGGGTTGAGTCTTTGACCATTTACAACCCAAGTTCTTTTAGATTTAGGGTCTTGTAATTCAATGGCCCCATAAGACCTTACTTCTTTCACAATGAATGGCCCTGACCATTTGGATTTTAGTTTTCCTGGGAACAATTTTATCCTTGAATTAAGCAGGAGCACAAACTGTCCTGGATAAAAACTTTTTTTCACAATGTGCTTGTCATGGTAAGCCTTCATCTTTTCCTTATAGATTTTTGATGATTCATAGGCTTCCTTCCTCTATTCTTCTGGCTTGTGCATCTGAATTTTTCTTTCTTGAATTGATGCTTTTGGGTCATAGTTTAGTATTTTTATTGCCCAGAATGCCTTGTGTTCAAGCTCTACAGGAAGGTGGCAATTTTTTCCATACACCAAATGGTAAGGTAAAAATCCAGTTGGTGCTTAGTAAGCTGTTCTATATGCCCATAAAGCGTCATCGAGCTTTAAGGACCAATCCTTCCTGTTGTGGCCAATTGTCTTTTCTAATATCCTCTTGATCTCTTTGTTGGATACTTCTACTTGGCCATTGGCTTAAGGGTGGTATGGGGAGGTTACCTTATGCTTTACTCCATAGTGTTCTAGACACTTTTAAAGTTGAGTGTTATAGAAATGAGAACCTCCGTTACTTATCAGTACCCTTGGAGTACCAAACCTGCTGAAAATATTTTTCTTGAGAAATTTGATCACGGTTTTGGCATCAGCTTTAACACAGGCCAAGGCTTCAACCCACTTTGACATATAGTCTACTACTACAACAATGTACTCATTTGAAAATGAAGTAGGTAGAGGTCCAACAAAGTCTATGCCCCAGCAATCAAAGACTTCTATTTCAAGAATGGTAGTTAATGGCATCTCGTTCCTTTTTGATATACTACCTGTTTTCTGACATACATCACAATGCTACACAAAAACATTAGCTTCTTTAAACAATGATGGCCAATAAAAACCTGATTGAAGGACCTTAGCTGCAGTCCTTTCCCCATTGAAGTGTCCTCCATATGGGGAGCTGTGACAGTGCCATAAAATGTTGTTGGCTTCTTATTAAGACATACATCTCCTCAAAATATAGTCTAAAGTATGGATCATCCCATATAAACTGCTTTTCATCTTTCAGAAACTTTTTCTTTTGTTGCCATGAAAGATCTTCAGGCAACACTCCTACAGCTTTAAAGTTTGCCATGTCTGCAAACCATGGCCTTTCTTGTATCATCAATAGCTTCTCATCCGAAAATTCTTCATTTACTTCCGATTATAGTAGTGTGACTTCCCTGTTGACAAGGCGAGACAAATGATCTACAATAAAATTTTCACTGCCCTTTTGTCTTTGATTACTAGATTGAATTCTTGCAACAACAAGATCCATCTAATTAACCTGGGCTTAGAGTCAGGTTTGTTCAGCAGATATTTAATAGCAGCATGGTCAGTAAAAATAGTGACTTGGGAACCAATCAGATAAGGTCTAAACTTTTCCAGGCCATACACTATTGCTAACAGCTCTTTTTCTATTGTTGCATAATTTGTTTGGGCAGGGTTTAAAACTTTGCTAGCATAGTGAATGACATGAAAAGTTTTAGCCTTTCTTTGTCCTAATACGGCCTCAACAACATAGTCACTCGCGTCACACATTATTTCAAAATCTAACTCCCAATCAGGAGCAATTATCACAGGTGCACAAGTTAATTTATGTTTCAAAGTTTTGAATGCATGTAAACAAGAATCATCAAAAATAAAGGGAGTGTCTTTGTTTAAGAGATTACTCAAGGGCTTTGCAATTTTGGAGAAGTCTTTGATGAATCTTCTATAAAATCCTGCATGGCCCAAGAAGCTTCTAACACCTTTCACATTCCCTGGTGGTGGCAGCTTCTCAATTACTTCCACTTTGGCTTTGTCCACCTCGATGCCTCTTTTGGATATTTGATGTCCAAGCATAATTCCTTCAGTAACCATGAAGTGGCACTTTTCCCAATTTAAAACTAAATTGGTTTCCACACATCTTTTCAATACTACACTTAAACTTTCCAAACATTAATCAAATGATAGCCCAAAAATAGAAAAATTGTCCATGAAGACTTCAATACATTTCTCCACCAAATCTGAGAAAATAGCTAACATACACCTTTAGAATGTTGCAGGAGCATTACATAACCCAAAAGGCATTTTTTTGTATGCAAATACCCCAAAGGGACATGTGAATACTGTTTTCTCCTGATCTTCTAGTGAAACAACTATTTGGTTGTATCCTGAGTATCCATCCAAAAAGCAATAATAGGCTTGTCCTACGAGCCTTTCCAACATTTGGTCCATGAAGGGTAGAGGAAAATGGTCTTTCCTAGTTGCTGTGTTTAGTTTCCTGTAGTCAATGCACATTCTCCATCCTGTGACTGTTCTTCTGGGATTAATTCATTCTTGTCATTTTGTATGACAATTACTCCTCCCTTCTTTGGAACAACCTGCACAGGACTAACCCAAGAACTATCAGAGATTGGATAAATTATACCAGCTTCTAGTAACTTAATTACCTCCCCTTTGACAACCTCCTTCATGGTTGGATTCAAGCGTCTCTGCGGCTGAGCAACTGGTTTAAATTCTTGTTCCATGTAAATGTGGTGCATGCAATAGGCTGGACTTATACCTTTCAAGTCTTCTAGTTTCCAACCGATTGCCGTTGAGTTTTCCTTCAACACTTGAATCAATTGTTTTCCCTTGGATTCTGACAAGTGCCCATTAATAATAACAGGTTTTTGTCCTTCTTTGTCAAGAAAAACGTATTTTAAGTGTGAAGGCAGAAACTTTAGCTCCACTTTTGATGTCGTGACTTCTCTTTCTTTTTTTGGTAGCTTTTCATAATGTTTTTCTTCTTGGGTGTCACACTTTTCATCTTCTAAGTCCTTCACATCTATGTCAGCATCCTCCATCACTTTTCCATTTGGTTCAACTTCTGCCATTAACTCCTTCAGTGAATCTTTGTTGAGCCATTCATTGGATTTTTCTTTGATAGCTTTTTCTTCAATGTCAATTTTGAAGCACTGTTACTTCTCCGCTGGGTACTTCATTGCATCAAACACATTTAAGTTCACCTCCTTATCTTGCACTCTTACCTTGAGCTTCCATCATCCACATCAATAATTACCTTTGCTATTTTCATGAAGGGTCTGCCCAAAATGAGAGGCACCTCTGTATCTTCTTCAATGTCCATGATGACAAAATCTATAGGGAACACGAACTTGTCAACTCGCACCAGCACGTCCTCCACTATGCCGTATGGAAACTTCATAAATCGATCAGCGAGTTGGAGAGTCATTCGTGTTGGTTTCACCTCAAGATCTCTGATTCTTTTTACCATTGAGAGAGGCATTAAGTTAATGCTAGCTCCTAAGTCTAAGAGTGCCTTTCCTACTGGTAAAGTACCAATAGTTACTGGAATTGTGAAACTCCCTGGATCTTTTGTTTTCTGAGGCAATGCTTTTTGAATAATAGCACTGCATCCTGCTACGAGCTCCACTCTCTCTTCAGAGAATCTTTCCTTCTTTGTTAATAGCTCTTTCATGAACTTTGCGTATGTTGGAATTTGCTCCATAGCTTCCACAAAAGGTATGTTTATCTGCAACCTTTTGAAAATGTCCATGAATCTTGCAAACTGCCTCTCCTTGTCTATCTTTGAAGGATTCTTTGGATACGGTAAACTTTTCAGCTGTGGTGCTGGGTCGTCTACCGTTTTCTTTCCTTCTTTTATTTCTCTCTTTTTATTTTTTTCAACTACATCCACCTCCATATGTACATCCTCATTTTTTTTTATTTTTTTCTTCTGTAACTTCCTCCCTTGATTCCTTTTCACAACTTTTTTCTTCCACCTTTTCACCTTTCTTCTCTTCTTGTCTAGTGACTTTTCTGCTTCTTGTGGTGATTGCTTTGCATTGCTCCTTTGGGTTCGGGTGGGTATTAGCCCCAAATTGCGAATTATGATGTTCTACAATTTGACGAGCCAATTACCCCACTTGGGTCTCCAGATTTCTGATTGAGGCATCTGTATTTTTTGGTTGGTTATTGAAACTTGCATGAACTTTTCTAGAGTGTCCTCTAGTTTGGATGTCCTTTCCATCAAAGAAGAACCTTGTTGGTAAGGTTGTTGTCTGTTGGAAGTGCTTGCCTCCTGTTTCCATCCACCATTCTGATTACTTTTCCATCCCTGTGAAAAATTGTTAGGGTAAGCATTGTTATTGAAATTACCCTGCTTACCTTGGTTACTCATGTAGAGTATGGATTGGTCAGATTTCTTTCCTTGGCAATGTCCATTCTAATGTTCTTCTCCACAAAAATCACATTTCAATTATAATTGCTGATTGTTTGTAGAGGTTTGCACTGCATGTAACTGCTGAGGGAGTTTTGCCATTTGCTGTGTTAAAGCTTCAATTTATTGAGTCAAAATTTTATTTTGTGCTAAAATGGCATCTATTGTATTTAGTTCTAATACTCCTTTCTTTTGGACTTGTATTCTATTATGCTGGGCTTGGTAATTTGTGGATGATAATGCTTCAATGATTCTTATGGCTTGTTCTACATCCACTGTCATCATGGTGCCTCTAGCTGCTGCGTCCAAGATCATTTTGGTATCAGCTTTGAGTCCACTGTAGAAGATATTAAGTTGTGCAATATCTTCAAGTCTATGGTTTGGGCATTTTCTCAGGAGAGATTTGAAACGTTCCCATGCCTCACAAAAAGGTTCATCTTGGATTTGTTTAAATGTTGTAATATCTGACTTGGCCTTGATGAATCTAGATGGAGGAAAGAATCTGTGTAGGAATTTTTCTTCCACAGTGTCCTAACTATTCAGGCTTTGATTTGGGTGGGACTGGAGCCATTCTTTAGCTTTACTTGCTAGAGAAAAAGGAAATAGTCTTAGATATGCAGCTTCAATTATTTCCTGTTCAAAACCCATAGTTCCAACTAATTCATAGAATGTGGCCAAGTGAGTATATGGATCTTCACTTGTCATTCCATGGAATTGGTGGGAACTAATTAAACTAAGAAAAATAGGTTTCATTTCTATAGCCCTTATTGTATTTGGAATAGCAATGCTTGAGTAATGTCTGGGTCCTTGTTGTAAAGTGTAATCTCCCAGTGTTCTTCTTGGTGGATTTTGATTGTTGCTATTGACATCCGCCATTCTGTTAGAGGAAGTTTCTCCTGTGTGGAAGTTATGCTTTTGCTTAGCTTTCTTGATCTTCTTGAGGAGCCTATCTATCTCTAGATCAAATGCGAGTTGTTCTTTTGGTCCCTGTCCTCTCAAGATCATAAATCAAGCACTCACTCTAGCAATGTTACCACACAAAAATGAAAAATGCAAACAAATGAAATTTGTTTACAGAGTCTTGTCAATTCAATGCTAAAATATTCAAACTTGAATCACCTCACCAGCTGCGGCGCCAAAACTTGATACGATATTTTTATAGATCATACAAAGAAATAAAGTTTTCAAGGAAAGAGAATCAAGTTTGTATAATATGAACTCAATGGAATGTTTGTGCCAAGTTTAAACACAGTAATTGTAGTATAGTATAGATGTCATTCCACTGAGGAGGTGTTGGTTTGAAGATCTTAGTTCTTGATTCGATATTGACAAAAGATTTGGTTTGATTTTGTTGTGCAAAAGATTGAATACAAAAGAAATAGCAAGTGTTAAGTAAAAATAATGACAGTAAAGTGTTTGGGTAAAAATCAGATTTGGAAAACTGGGATTGGTTTCATCGCGTCTCGCCTTTCATAAGCTGAATAAATTGCATGTATGTAATTTGAAATGATAATTTCTACGTCACAATCAAAGTCATTTGTATCGATCCCTCGACTATAAAATTCATAAGAATGATTTCAAACCGCTGATCACTTAGTCAGTTTGAAATCATTCCAGCATTAGCGATCGATTGTTTTGACGTTCATTGCGTTAGATGCCATCCCTGGTTAGCTACTCACAACGAGTATTTCATTCAGATCTACTTTCAAAAGTTAATTCCCAGTATACTTAAGAAAACTTAAAACAAGAAAATAGTGATCATGTACCTTCAGGCATTAATGACAGAATGAAATACATAAAGTATCAAATCTCATTAACATGCATAAAAGCTTATAGCAGCATTACTTCAGGTTTGAATTGATTACAACCAATCCTAATAAAGGAAAATTAGTTACTCATGCTTTGCATTTTAACTTCAAGAAAATTTGGAAATGAATACAGAAGGTAAAAGGAATAATGGAGAGGTTGGATTTTGCAGGAGATGCAGGGGATGATTCATGATTTGATGGTCTATTTTCTGCTTGATTTATAGGGGTTATGCTTCAGCTTCCTTTGCCCACTTTCATAGAGCCCATGAAGGAATATTCCGAGACATGCAGAAACACCTCAAAGTGGTTGAGTTGGCATCGCACCATTGGTTAATATTAAATTAAAAACTCCATACTGCATGAGTCACGCTTGAGCTTAATGGTCACGCTTAAGCGTGGAAGGTCCTGATGCTCACTGTTTGTTTTTCGCTCAGACCAAGCTTAACCTTGCTCAAGCGTCCTTCATGTCAAGCCATGCTTTGTCCTCGCTCAAGCCACGCTCAAGCGAGCTCGGGCTCATGCTTGAGCATCTCTTTTTGTTGCTCAAGCATGAGGAGGGACCTGTTACTGATTCAAGCTTCTTCCAATCCTCGCTCAAGCGTCTTCCAATCCACGCTCAAGCGTGGGGTCTTCTCGCCCAAGCGCTTTCGGGCTCACGCTCAAGCGTGAAGACTGTTTTACTCTCTTCGCTTAGGACACGCTCAAGCGTGGGGAGGGAGTCTGATGCTGTGCCTTTTGTGCTTGGTCACGCTCAAGTGTGGCATTCTTTTCTTCCACTACGCTCAAGCGTCTTCAGGTCGCGCTCAAGCGTGGGATGCTTTACTTGAATTCGGTCTTCCTGTAACTTGCCAAAATATTTTTACAGTAGTTTTTTTTTCTTTAAGAGTTTGAAAAGGTAATCTTTTTACACAAAGTATTTTTTTTATAAAAGAATTTATGTTTAGTTGTGTACAAATTTAGTTGAATTCTTTTCAAACTGGGTTAAATTAAAGCATGAAATCGATGCATAATAAATACTTATCAGTAACTTATTTCCTATGTTTGGTATCAAAACAATTTACCTGAGTATCTTTTTAGTTTCTCTCATTCCTATGTTTGTTTTTAAAAAAACTTACCAGGGAATCTTTTTGTTGTATGAGGATATGGGAAGAAAATAGGGGCATTTTTGTCCTAAAATTTTTTATTCTCAGGAATGCATAGGATACCCACCTGCTAAAATAGGAAAGTGAAATTTTTAATTCCTTCATAATTAAGTTTCCTGGGAATCTCACATTCCTGGGAATATTTTTTTTTATCTCATACCAAACATGGGTAAGAAAATGTTTTAAGTAGCATTTTCAGGAAAGTTCAAAGATCCCTCATACCAAACACCACCTTACTTCTTTTCCCCAAGTCATTCAAACCTTACTCTATACCTACTCTACCATTTTCACTAAACCTCAGGGCTTACCCCCTTCTACACCCTATGATAGTTACATCATATTTTTGCCTAATGCCCCACCCATTTGCATCAAACAATATGTATATCCCAATTCTCATAAATAAACCATGACAACCTATATACAAGAGATGCTTAAAGATGAAATTATTAAACCTAGTACCAACTTATTTTCATCACTAGTCCTCCTAGTAAAGAAAAAGATAGGTCTTGGCATTTTTGTGCCAATTATAGGGCCTTAAATGCTATCACCATTAAAGACATGTTTCCAATTCCTACTATTGATAAGTTATTGGATGAGCTAGGTTCGACTTCAATTTTTTCTATGATTGACCTATGCTCTGGATATCATCAAAAGACTCATTAGGCCCCCTAAATGGCTTAAAGACTTAATTTGACCCAAGTTGTATTTCTTATTTTGTTTCATCCTTAATTTTTAAAGTGTTTTAGGGTTTGTTTGTATTTAAGGGCTAGGTCTTGAACCTGATTGGTGATGAATGAAAGAATTATTAGCCTATTTTTCTTCTGTTAGCTTAGAAACCCTAGTTGTTCTATTTCCCCTAATAACTCATTAATTTTGGATGAAAGAATCCTATCAGTAGAGATCATTTTACTTGGCCTTTACTAAACATTGAACCAATGAAATTTTAAGTTTCAATATTTTCATGGTTAAAAATCTTAAATTCATCTATGACGTACGCACGATTGCTAAAGTCTAACATATGCACGATCGCTAAAGTCTAACATATACACGACCGATCAAGCTAGTCCCTAACCTATCAAAATAATTTTATAACCCTTAATGTATGCTTTTGTTTATCAAATTGGTCTTTGTGGCTAACAATCATTGGACAATGTCAGCTAAAGTCCCATATATGCTGTCACGTGGCCAACTATGTGGCCACATTTTATGATAACACAGAAATCTTCAAACTTTTACTGATGAAATACATTAATTTGGTTCATAATGAATAAAATATTATATCAATTTGATTCTTAGCATATAAAATATCTTAGTAAGTTGGTCCTTGCACTATGATAATTATAATTTTCATTTTTTTAGTTGCATTTAAGGTTTATATTCTTATCCCTTTATGTATGAGTTCTTGCATGCTTGTCTTTATCAGTGACAACAGAACAGACATTTGAAATAGGGTGGAGTTCAATGGTCATAGATAGTTCATTAAGGAGTAGAGGAGACAACTCTAGCTTTGTCACATCCCAATACAGATGCCATCTTTCAATCTCAAAGTTGTAGAAATTCTATCTTTCTATAGATGTAATTGCCAACATTTTGTCTAATTTCAAGGAAAACTAAAAATCTTAGGAGATTGTTCTATAGGTATTCAAGACCAAGAGATACAGACTGATGTGATTTTTGTAGGTGGTTTAATAATGATCAGTTGAAATCTAGGTTAATGTATTTAATGTTTATAAAATTAAGGTTGTTTGTATTCAATTTGTTTTTTTAAAATCGGTTGAGTTTTAGATTGTGTAGAACATATGTTGTTTTAAAGAAAGAATTTCATCGTATTAGTCTCTAGTCGATCGTGATTTGTATCAAAGAAATTTCTAACATTATTTTTATTCCTAAAATGACAAACTACAAATTGCTAAGAAAGTTTTCATTTTTACTACTCCTTTAGTTAGGCCTTCTAGAAGTGGCATAACAATAGCTGTAGCACCTACTATCACATTAGTTTGTTTCTAAGTCTTGAAATTTTTTCACTTTTTACAAAAGCATTAAAATTTTTTCTTTTAAATGACTCTTAAAAGGATTAAAAGATATTTAACAAAATATTGAGAAGATAAGAATAAATAAATATGATAAAGAAAGAGTATATGAATAAATAAATATACAATTTAAAAGAGTAGGGAAGAGAACAAACAAACCGTGATGAATTATCAATGTTGTGATCTAGTTTAGTTTCCCAACCAAAAGACCTAAAAGTTTTCACTATAATTTGAAACAGTTACAAGGGTATTTGTTTACAACTCTTAGACTATGTGTCAAAAGTCTAAAGATTCCTCATAACCCATTTCCAATCCCAAAAAGGATTCATTAGTCTTAAGGGTATCTTAGGGAAGACTTTCTCTCACCCCATACCCAAAACACACTTAGTCTAAGAGCATAACTTAAAAGAGAGATTACAAAAAAAATTATAAAAGAAAATACTTAAAGTGAACAAGAAAGGAAAACTGACTTGTATAAGAACAACAAAGTAGTGGAGTGTGTATTTCTAAAGCCTGGGCCCTTAATTTTTAGGAAAAAGTGTCACCCCAAATGGTAACAAAATATGCTGGGTTTCAGAAATAAGACAAAAACCATAAAATAAGGCCTAGATTCCGAGGTTGGTTCAAACTAACTACCTCAAACCCTGCTGGCCTTATTTGGCCCAACATGTTCTGAAATGGCCCAATTGTTCATTTTTTGAACTTGTCCCATCTTTAGTCCTAAAAAAGATTTTTTAAACGCGGATCAATTTTCTTTTTGTTCACTTTTGGGTCTTTAGCATCTCAGCGTGGACTTCTTGTATGTAGGTGCATCTTAGAATTTTCCCTTACCTTTTAGATTTATTTCTTTGCCTTATTCCACTTTGTCTTAGGATATCCTTTGGTTTGTCATTATCAAAATTTGCCTACACACACAAGAACTATAATTTATTATATCATGTCAACAATAATTTTGAAGTAACATGTTTTTGTTTTTGTGTATAATAGAAGTATCAATGTTTAAATTTAAGACTCGATTAAAATCACCTAAACCTCAACTACAAGATTGAACCTAGCAGATTAAAATAATATATCCAAATACATATAATGTTTCTAGGTAGAGAGATTATATTAACACCACTATTTATGTTACTTTTCACCCAATTGGATTTTTATTTGAAATGTCTAAAATAACCGTGTATTTTAAATTGTATAGTATTCTCCCCTTCCTAAATTAATGTTTAGGTTTTATTTTTCATTCTACTTATTCATACAAATATTCTTCCCCACAATGAGATAAAATCTAATGATGTAATGTTCATGCTTGAGTAAAGATTGTTGATTGGGTACTGATGGTTTAGAGTCAGACTTAGAAAGAAGGGTTGAATAAGTCTTAGACTCTTTTTCGCCTAAATTTTGAATCAAATAAAATGTACAAGTAATCAAATGATAATGAGTAGAAGAAAATAAACACACAGAGTTTATACTGGTTCACTTCCAACCCAGAAGCTATGTCCAGTCCCTTCCAACTTGAAGGATTTTCACTATTGTAAAATCTCCTTTACAATATCAGCACCAGACCCGTGCTACAAGTATTCTTTCAACAAGCCACTTCTAGCTCAGCCCAAGTATTCTTTCAACAAGCCACTCCTGGCTTAACCCAAGTATTCTTTTGAAAGCTTTTTCAAGCCAAAGTGTTTCCCAAAACACAAACTAGCCCTGGTAACTCACCAGACTTATACAGATAGTAAGAATGAAAATGTTTTCATAACTTGGTGTATAAAATGATAGACAAATTTTGAGATCGAACACTAAGTATCTTTGACACATGACCTGAGTCTGTTAAAAGTAGAGCTAGAGAGTAGTGAGGGCCTTTGTCTTTATACAAGAAAGTGAACTAAAATTGAATGATGACTTGAAAAGCTTTCTTCTCAGATATTTCTCTATGTCTTGAATGTTCAAACTTCCTTGATATTTATAGTGACTTGAGAGATATATCCGTTATTACATCTTGAAAGAAGATATAGACGTTGGAAATCCTTTGAAGGTATTTTGCCATAGGCTCCTTGAGATCAGACCTTAAGTTGATTTTAGGCTTGATAGAGGTCTGAATCGTATTTCAGTATTTTCATGAGAATAGTTTCTCATGCATTTCCATGCACAAGACCTTTGGTGAACTTATCCTTGATTAAGCGAGAGGTTGCTTTTAGAGATATCCTAATGAGCTACTACTTATGTTGATTTTGTTCTTTTTATTCTTTGATGATAAGTACGCAAATATGGTATGGTCATTTCTCCTGAAGCATCACCAAAATAGTTTTTTTGAACATTGACAAAGATTTCTTTATTCAAGATGCTCCTATCAGACTTTTATTGTTCTACCAGACTTTTAGAACACACATACGCTTCCCCTTAGTTTTTACAACTTAATCTCCTTATCCCAAAATTAGTTTTACACTAAAGAAAATGTTATGAGCAGTTCAGATATTATTCTTTTAGCAAAAATACTTAATGAGTGGTATAAACAAATTCAGAGATTATAAGATCTGGGGTCTGGTCCAACCGAACTTGAAACTTATATTTTTGACCAAACTTTTTCTCAATAATCTCCCCCTATTTGTTGATAACAAACATCAAGTCTTTTCGTGGATGAAGTCTGTCATCAAAATATCATAGAATTGTAATTAAGATGATAGGATTTGAATAAAATAAACGGATTCTTCATTGATCAAAATAGTGTGTACAATATGTATCATTCCATGTCATTACATTCCATAAAGACTTCTACACAAACTCCTCCTTTTCTAATCAACAAAAGAGAGACCATCAGCAAGAGTGGAAAAGTAAATCACGAGTAACACTTAAAATGAAAAGAGAGAAAGCAGCAGATGAAATAAAAGTGAAGAAATGAGTTTGAAACACAAAGATATAAGGAGAAGTAAAGGTGACCAAAGAGGGGAGATAGAGAAAAATAGGATTATAGGAGGAAGAGGAATAAGAGCAGGAAGGTTCTTCCTGGAAAGTTGACAGATAATGGCACCATAATGCATCAACATGAGCTTTAGTTGGATTAGGCGCGGTCTAGAGACTCTTAAGTGTTACGACGGGTAGACGCTTGGGCTGAAGAGGACCTTTGTAGTGAGGCTTAGGCTTGGGAAGCATGGGCTTCTTGAGCCTGCCCATGGAGATCCATGTAGCTGGCAGAGGAGGACAACGAACTTCAAATAAAATCTTCTTCCATGGAGTGGCAACAGGGCAATTCTTGATAGAGGCATCATCAAGGGTGATGAAGCCATGCTTAAGCTCACGGGCTACAGAGGCGTGTTTGGCTTGAAGTACATGAAACATCCCGAGGTCATCATTTGAAAATAGGCCAGGGAAGCCAAGAAGCCTTTCAATGGGAAGAAGAGGGTAGCATTTGGGGGGCAAATGGTTGAAGACTAAGGATTCAACAATGTTTGGATGCCTTGAATGCCATTTCTTTGGTGAGAAGAGAATAGGTTTTTAGAAGAGTGAAGAAGTTTTTTGAAAGAGAAGTTGAAGAGGGAAGAGAAAAGTATGATGAAAAACGGTGGGAAAGAGTGAAAGTGAGGAGACATTAATAAAAAATTTTGCTACACAAAATAGAGAGAGAGAGAGAGAGAGAGAGAGAGAAAACACGTTTAGAGAGTGGTTACACTAAAAAATGATAATTACTGCCATGTTTTAAAAAGTAAAAACTAAAAATGATTTAAAAGAGTAAGTCTCTCAGAGTGTGAAGTCAAACAATGCAAGTTATACTGGACTGACACATGGAGTAGACTATTTAGATAATAATTTTTAAATTTAAATTATGCTTAATAAAATTAAACCTGGCCTCTGCCAGAGGCTTAGTAAAGATGTCTACCCATTGATGATCTGTGTCCATGATTTTTAGATCGAGGATCCTCTTTTGGGCATAGTCACGAATGAAGTGATATTTGACTTCAATATGCTTAGCTTTAGAGTACTGAATAGGATTCTTGGATAGGTTGATTGCACTTGTATGATCATAAAATACTGGATTTATCCTTCTTTGGTTGAATAATCTTCAAGTTGATATTTGATCTAAAGAAGTTGAGAGCAACAACCAGCTACAAATATATATTCTGCTTCAATAGTTAAGAGTACAATGAGTTTTGCTTTTTACTACTCCATGAAACTAAGTTGCTTCCCAAGAAGTGACATCCACCACTGGTACTTTTTCTATCAACTTTATCTCCAGCAAAGTCTGTATCACAGAATCCAGAAAGAGAGAAAGAGTTTGTTCGTTTGTAGAACAACCCAAGATTAGTTATTCCAACAAGGTATCTTAGAATCCTCTTCACTGCAGACAAATGTGATTCCTTGGGATCTGATTGATATCTTGCACATACGCAAACACTAAACATTATGTTAGGTCTGCAGGATGTAAGATATAAGAGTGAACCAATCATTCCTCGATATAAGGTTTGATCCACTGATGTACCAAACTCATCTTTATTAATAGTACAATTGGGATGCATGGTAGTTCTCATGGCCTTAGCGTCAGCCATTTTAAACTTTTGAGTAGTTCCTTGGTGTACTTTTGTTGATGAATATAAATTCCATCACTAGTCTGTTGAATTTGCAAGCCTAAGAAGAATTTAAGTTCACCCATTATACTCATTTCAAATTCCGCTTGCATCATTTTTTAAAACTCTTTTCACAGACTATCATCAGTAGCACCAAAAATAATATCATCCATATAAATTTGTATAATAGTAAAGTGTTTCTTAGAGCTTTTTCTGAAGAGAGTTGTGTCAACTTGGCCTCTTGTAAAGCCTTTTGAAATAAGAAATGTACCGAGTCTGTCGTACCAAGCTCTGGGAGCCTGTTTCAGACTATACAACGCTTTACTTAATTTAAAAACATGATTGGGAAGAGACACATCTTCAAAACCAGGAGGTTGTTTTACATAAACTTCTTCTTCAATAAAACCATTTAGAAAAGCACTCTTTACATCAATTTGATATAATGTAATACCTTTAAAGGCCTCAAATGCAAGAAGTATCCTGATAGCCTCAAGTATGGCTACAGGAGCAAAGGTTTCAGTAAAATGTATACCTTCTTGTTGATTATATCGCTAAGCTACCAACCTTGCTTTATTTCAAATTACCTTTCTATCTTTATCTAACTTGTTTTTGAATACCCACTTAGTATTAATTATACTTTTATCTTAGGGTTTGGAAACAAGTGTCCATACTTTGCTTCTTTCGAATTGGTTTAGTTCTTCTTGCATAGCAAGAATCCAATCTGTATCCTTTAGTGCATCCTGAACATTTTTTGGTTCTATTTCTGAAATAAGTGCAATTGTTGATTGATTATGAAGACTGGATCTGGTTCTTACTCCAGCAGCTTGATCTCCAATGATAAGGTCTGAAGGATGATGAATTTTGAATTTCCAATCTTTTGGTTTTTCAGGTTCAGGAAGTTGATCTTGTTTAGAATTTTCAAGATTTGTTGATTTTGGTTGACCATTTTCAGTTGGTTGGTCTGTTGATTTCTCTTCTTCTTGTTGTATCCCTGCATCATCAAAGTCTATATCTGCCAGTCTCTTATTAGTCTTTTGAAGGTCATCAAATCTTACATGCATAGATTCTTCTATGGTTTGAGTTCGAGTATTGAACACTCTATAAGATTTTGATGTGGTAGGGTATCCCATGAATATACCTTTGTGACATTTTGAATTAAATTTTCTGAGATAATCCTTGGTATTCAAAATGTAAAAAGTGCACCCAAAAGGATGAAAATATAAGATGTTGGGTTTTCTACCTTTCTCCAATGTATTAATGATGCGTTTCTTGGGATGAGAGGATGAAAATATGAGATGTTGGGTTTTCTACCTTTCTCCAATGCATTAATGATGCGTTTCTTGGGATGGGGGCGTCATTTGGTCTTAATGGAGGTGCAACTATAATTAAAGGATCGTATCTAATGGATTCTTCACTGTTGGATCTTCCTGACTCTTTGTGTGATCTTTATTGGTGGCCTTTCAATCACAATCATGTTGAATGGAACCCTATCCTTTGGATCTCCACGACCCTTCGCTTGACCTTTCACTGCGACTTCTTGATTACACCCGCTTCAGATGTCCCCCTAACTATTGGATCTCTTTAGTGACAAGTGGCCATTTCCACTATTTTGTGAAGTATAAATATCCCCCTATTCACGTTCCACTTAGGCTCTCGATCGTTGCTTGCTTTATCTTTGCTTCTGCTTCATGTTCTTGCTTTGTTTCTGCTCTTTTTTGTTACACTCTTGTTAGGGTCTTTCTTCGTTCCTTTGTCAAGTAGGTTAGTGTCCTTTTTCTCCTTCGTTGTTTCTTTCGTACTGGGGTGCCATGGCCTTGGCTGTGGAGGTTTCTTACAGTTGGGTGAGGGATGAGGTTTTGTCCATTCCTTCTGTCTTTCAAGACGAGGAGTCCATAGTGAGGTTATGGGAGGGGGAGAGTTTTAGCCACTCTGAATTAGCCTTCAATGTGGAATGTGTGAGTTTTTCTGAGTTTGATCAGGTTTGTCATCGTTGTACTGACCCGAGCGAGGTGGATTTTACTTACGTGTATGACACATTGTTTTCTCACCTTCATTTGTCATTGCCCTTTTCTGATTTTGAGATTGGTGTCCTAAACGCCCTCAATATTGCACCTACCCAGCTGCATCCCAACGAATGGACCTTAGTTAAAGCTTTTGAGATCATTTGTGATTATTTTGGTCGAGATGCTTCTGTTCCTCTCTTCTTCTACTTTTTCCAAGCCAAGGTTCCTAAAACGGTGGTTGCCCTAGGGTAGATTTCTCTGAGTGGGGTGGCTCACCACAACCTGATTAGGGCATTCGACTAGTTATATAAAAATTTCAAGACTTGGTTCCTTAAACTCTGAGTGGGTCTGAATATTCCCAGGGAGGACTTTCTACACGGCGCCGGTTCCCACCCTTGGTTCCCCTTGTACTGGACTCAGAATCCAGTTCACTTTTGGGTATTGTGGGATGATTTAACCGTGCTCGAGTAATCAGACGCAAAGTTTTTAACTGAAGATGTGGATATTTACTTCAGTTCACAGGCATTGATTGCCCTAGCCCCGTATCCAGATGCCATGGCCGTCTAGATTCGTAAGTAGTATATTAGTGTTGTCCTTCGGCTTTTTGTTTAACACTAGCTTCTTTTTTGTTGTTGACCTATTTCTTCTTTTCATTTTTGGCAGACGACATGGCTCCCCACTCTCAGACGGTGAGAAAATTAAGGAAACGTTACCAAGAGATGGATCCCAAAGGTGTTGGGAAGAAGATTGGGGGAAAGAAAGCTAGTTCCTCTTCAACCGTCGTTCCTGCATCCTCCTGAGCCGTTGTCTCCACCGTTCCCACCACTACAACTCTTACTACCATTGTTCTGGCTCAGTCGCAGCTGGAGAGGGAAGCGAGTCGCGTTACGAAGAAGTCTCGCCAGGGAGGGCCAACTGTGTAAGTTCCCGAGAGCTCCCGTTGCCTCTCTCCCCCCTTCTACTCAAAATGAGGACATGAGGTGGGCTACCGGAGTTATTCATGTCTCTAAAAGTGAAGATGTCGAGGAGGAAATTCCCTCCTTAGAGACGCGTGGAAGGTCTTCTGGGAGGACTAAAGGCGTTCCTGTGGGATCTGGGGGCCTACTTCTGCAGAGGAGATAGCCGCTTCTTTACCCAGTGTTATGGAGACTTCTAAGCACCTCTGGGAGGCTTTTGCTGATAGGTCTCTAAGAACTGAGAGGAATCCTGCTCATTCTCTATGGGATGTATATTTTCCTGTGCCCTAATTTATGGACCGTGCAGTCCTTTTTAAAGAAGATGAAGAGAAGTACACTTCTTCAACCCCCATTGCCATGTGCCGGACAGTTGAAATGTTTGGTCTTCGGGTGACATCTATGACTCGGTCCTTAGAGAAACAATTGGCCACCCGAGGAAGGGCCCTAGCCTTACTATCCCAAGCAAACGACGACTCAAGAAAGAGAATAAGCTGTTGCAGGAGGGAAAAAAAGTGAAGGATGTCACGAAGCTGGTGATGAAGCTGAAGAATAACCTTGACCGATTAGAGAGGGAGTTAGAGGTAGCGCAGGCTGGGCGGACCCTAGCGGAGTTGAAGCTGTCAGCCGTGGAGGGTAGGTGTTCCTTTTGGGATAGGAGGGTTGAAGAGGTTGAGGAGACATACAACAACTTGTCTCTCAAAAAACAGGAGCTGGAGAAGGATCTCTAGAAGGCCCGAGTGGATCTGAAGGCTCTGAGGGAGGAGTCAAAGGTGGATCTTATGGCGGCAGAGCGGGACATCGCCGTGAAGTATGTAGCTGCTTTCAAACTTTGCCAGGAGTAGATTGGTGTCTTGAACCCCTCCTCCGTGTTGGACTTCGAAGGGCTTGACCCATTCAAGATTGTTGTGGATGGCCAGATTGTGCCATACACGAATTTAGATGAAGAAGGGAAGGGGATCAATGCGGATGAGAAAGGCGGTATCCCCAAGGCCGAGGCCGCTGATGGCATTCCTAACTCAGAATCCCTTAATGTCAGGTCTTCTGGGGCTGCTCCTTAGGGAAATAGTTTTATGAATTTGTTACTTTCTTTTTGGTATACGAATCAAACCGAATTAATGTATCTTTGCTTTACTCCTCTTTCTGGGTCTTTTAATGCTGTTTTTTCTTTCATTTCGTGCACTTTTACAACTGCATTGCCGAGAGGATCGAGTCCTCATTCAGACTTTCAAAAACTAGGACGAATTTTAAGTTTCGTAACATATTTGCTGAGAAGATTAGTTCCTTGCTCGGACTTTAGGTACTTAAACGAATTTTAAGTTTCACAATGTATTTGCCGAGGAATCGATTCCTCGCTCAGACTTTGAGTACTTAAACGAATTTTAAGTTTCACAACATATCTATCGAGAGGATCGATTCCTCGCTCGGGCTTTGAGTACTTAAACAAATTTTAAGTTTCATAACATATTTGCTGAGAGGATTGATTCCTCGCTCAGACTTTGAGTACTTAAACGAATTTTAAGTTTCACAACGTATCTACCGAGAGGATTGATTCCTCGCTCGGAATTTGAGTACTTAAACGAATTTTAGGTTTCACAACGTATTTTCCAAGGGAATTGATTCCTCGCTTGGACTTTGAGTACTTAAACGAATTTTAAGTTTCACAACATATTTGCCGAGGGAATCGATTCCTCGCTCGGACTTTGAGTATTTAAACAAATTTTAAGTTTCACAACGTATTTGTTGAGGGAATCGATTCCTTGCTTGGACTTTGAGTACTTAAACAAATTTTAAGTTTCAAACTGTATTTGCCGAGGGAATCGATTCCTCGCTCGGACTTTACGTGTGTTACTTTCCTTGACTGAATAGTCTCCCGAGAGAAAAACCCTATGGGAAAAACCTCTCAGTTAGGAAAAAGAGTGCCATAGTGTACAAAGATCAACTGTAATAAACTTTTAAGTGAGTGGCGTTCCACGTCCTTGGTATCTCCTTTCTAGACAATTCCTCTAAGCGGTAGGCGCCTTTTCCCATGGCTTCTTTGACTTGGTACAGGCCTTCCCAGGTAGTAGCGAATTTGTCTTCCTTCCTTGGCCTTCGATTATTGTCAGCGTTTCACAACACAAGGTCTCCCTTATGAAAAGGTCAGGGTCGGAGAAGAGAGTTCCAATATTGACTGGATTTCTATTTGGCTGCCTGTATCTTTACATACGCGACATCGCGCTCTTTGAGGCTGAGGTCTAGGCCTTCTCGTTTTCCTTTGCTATTTAGGTCCTCGTCATAGGCGAGACATCGAAAAATGGGCCCCCTAACTCCACTAGTATCATGGCATCGGCCCCATATGTGAGTCAGAATAGAGTCTCATGGGTCGACGAGTGTGGGGTCGTGTGATATGCCCATAGGGCTCCGGGTAATTCTTCATCCCATCTTCTCTTGGCTTCTCTGAGTCGCTTTTTAAGTTCTTGAAGGATTACCTTGTTTGTCGCTTTAGCCTGGTCGTTGGTTTATGGATGTTCTACGAAAGAGAATTTCTGCTTGATACCCAGGTTCTCACAGAATTCAACAAAAACTTTGTCCATGAACTGACAGCCATTATCCGAGATAATTGCGTGGGGTAGACCGTGTCCACAGATGATATGTTTCCAAGTGAAAGTTTGAACTTTGGCTACAATGATAGTTACAAGGGGTTCCTCCTCAATCCATTTGGTGAAGAAATCGACTGCCACTAGAAGAAATTCGACTTGTCCTTTTCCTGGTGGAAATGGACCCAGGATGTCCATCCCCCAAGTGTTGAAGGGCCAGGGGGCTAAGATTCCATGTAAAGGCTCAGGGTGACTATGGATCCAGTTGGCGTTGCGCTGGCTTGGGTCATGTTTCTTGTCAAACTTGAAGCAATCAGTCTGTAGGGTTTCCTAAAAATATCGTGCTTAGAGGACCCGAGGAACCAGGGGGCGGACTCCCCCGTGAAGGCCACAACTTCCCAAGTGGAGCTCTCGTATTACATAGTCAGCCTGCTTTTCATTCAGGCATTTTAGGAGTGGCATGGTGAAGCCCCTTTTGTAGAGTTGTCTGTCTAGCAGGGTGTAGTTGGCTGCTTGTACTTGCAGCCTTTTAGCCTGTTGATGGTCTTCTGGAAGGGCTCCCTCCCTGAGAAAATTAACAATTGGGGTCATCCAAGTATTTTCAGTCGGTATTTTATTTACCTGGTTTGTATGTTGAGTCTCTTGGATTGTGCATTCCTCCAAGATGATTTGGATGATTGTCTTGACGTTCCCTGCTTTGACTGTGCTAGCCAGCTTAGAGAGCGGGTCGGTGCACTCGTTCATCGCCTAGGGAACATGAACTATGTAGAAATGTTTAAGGTCCCTCGTCAATTCATTCACTTGAGCCAAGTACTTCATCAGAATTAGGTCTTTGGCTTGGTACGACCCTTCCACCTATCGGGCCACCAACTAAGAGTCAGTTTTTGCCTGAACGCACTGGGCCCCTAAGTCTATAGTGGTTCGTAGTCTAGCAATGAGAGTCTCATACTCTGCCTAGTTATTGCTGGTTTTGAACTAGAACCTAAGTAACTCTTCGACCACTAATCCGGTCAAAGATTCCAGTATGACACTTACTCTGCTGCCTTTCGTATTGGAGGATCCATCTACAGAAAGAGTCCATAGGCTGTGTGTGGCCTTATAATCGTCTTTATCCTCTCCCAGCTCCACTAGGAAGTCTGCCAGCATCTGGGATTTAATAGGACCTCTAGGTTCATACCAAATGCCATATTCAGACAACTCAACGGCCCAAGCAACTACTCTACCTATGAGCTCTGGCTTCTGAAGGATATTTCTAAGTGGTTGGTCGGTCCTTACTACTATTTGGTGGCTGTGAAAGTAAGGTCAGAGTCAGCGCGCTACTACTACAAGGTTGTATACAAATTTTTCAACTCTTTGATACCGCACTTTAGCCCCCTGTAATTTCTTGCTGGTGAAATAGACTGGCCTCTGAACTTGGCCATCCTCCTGGACTAAGACTGAGCTTACTGGCTCAGTACTTATGAAAAGATAAAGTACCAGTTCTAATCCCGCGTCTGGTCATGTTAGAATTTGTGGGGACACAAGGTAGACCTTTAGGTCCTGAAACGCCTTTTCACACTCTAGTGTCCATTCGAACGAGTCTGTCTTCTTCAACACTTTGTAGAATGGCATGGACTTTTCAAAAAATTTTGAGAGGAAACGGGAAAGGGCCACGATTCGACCGGTGAGGCGCTGGACCTATTTGATATTCTGGGGCTTCACATCTCAAGTATGGCACTGCATAGGTCCAGGTTGGCCTCAATGCCTCGATAGGTGAGCATGTATCCTAGAAACTTTCCCCTTAGACCCCGAAGGAGCACTTCTTAGGGTTCATCCGCATATTATGCTTACACAGCTCGAAAAACGTCTTTTCTAAATCCTGCAGTGTGAATCCGCCTGTTTGGTTTTGACCACCATGTTGTTTACATAGACCTTCATGTTTCTCCCAATTTGTCTGGCAAAGATTTTATCAACTAGCCTTTGATAAGTAGTTCCCGTATTCTTTAGACCGAAAGGTATCACCCGGTAATAGTAATTCACCCCCTTGTGATGAATGCTATCTTTTCCTCGTCTTTGGGGTCCATTTGGATCTGATTGTACTCCGAGTATCCATCCATGAAGCTTAAAATCCTGTATCCTAAAGTTCCATGCACCAGATGATTAATATTAGGCAAAGGATAGAGATCTTTGGGACATACCTTATTCAGATCGGTGAAGTCGACACACATTCACCACTTGCCATTTGACTTTTTTACCATGACCACATTAGACAACCAGGTCAGATACTTGACCTCCTTGATAAAGTTAGTGGATACAAGCTTGTCTGTCTCTTTCTTAACTATATTCTTCTGATCGAGGCCCATTTTTTAGGGCTTCTGGGATATGGGCTTAGCTTCCAGCTTGATGTTGAGTGAGTGACAAATTATACTGGGATCGATGCCTAGCATGCCGGTGGGGCTCCAGGCAAATAGATCCGCATTCACTTTCAGTAGGTTGACTAGAGCTTCTTTAAGGACCGGGTTGAGTATTTCACTAATACGTGTGAACTAGTTTAGGGAGGGCCCAACTTAGACGAGCTTAAGAGACTCTACCGGTTAGGTTCTCTTGTATTTTTTGTCATCACGAGGGTCAAACCCTGTCTCTATGTCTTCATCGATTATAAACGTCTGTTTGGGGCGGAGACTCTCATAGTAATATTCTTGAGTAACTTCTAGGTCTGCCCTGACAACCCCCACTCTTCCATCCCTGAGTGGGAACTTCATGGTTAGGTGCATGGTAGAAACTACAACACCCAGGGTGTTGAGGGAAGGTCGCGCTAGCAACCTGTTGTAAGAGCTAGGGAAGTCAATGACAAAAAACTTGACTTTGACTCCGTGGTTATCTCTTATGTTCCTGAAAGTGGTCCTTAGGTCGATAAACCCTAAAACATGCATAGAGTTACCAGAAAAATTGAGTAAAGTCCCGTCATAACTTTTTAACCATCAGGTGGGGAAACCCATCTTCCGATACGCCTTCTAGTGTAGAATATTTGTTGAGCTTCCCTAGTCTACGAGCACTCGTTCCACAATAAAGTCTTTAACTCCCATGGTGACTACCATTGGCTCGTCTCTATTAGGGCCGCCTTCGGGGAAGTACGACCTATCGAAAGTGATGGTTACTATGTCTGAGTCTGTTTACAATAAATTTACCTTACCCGATCGGTGTGATCAACGCGCACGAGTGCTTAGGAATCCACCTAAAATAGGGTGAATGATCCTTCTTCTGTCTTTTCTCCTCTCTGTAGGTCTCAAGGATCGAGAGTGTGGGGCTCGTAATCTATCCCGGGTCTAGAGCTCAACCTGATCGGTGTATTCTCTTCCTCTCTTCTGGTTTCCCTCTTTTGGTCTATCATTCTTCTGGGCGACGTACCTCGCCAAGTGTCCCTGGTGAATTAGATGCTCTATCTGATTGCGGAGGGAGTGACATTCCTTTGTCGCATGGCCAGGGGCTCAGTGGTACTCATAATAGTTAGACGTGTCTGACCCTTTTGGCCTTTCTCCTAAGGGGGAGGGAAGCGTAAAAAGTACAATATTATAGACTTCGTGCATGATCCGATCACGACGATCCCTTAGCGGCGTGAAGTTAGTATACCTAGGAGCATTGTAAGCATCAACATGCTTGCCTCGACCCTGCCTTGGGCTTCTCTTTTTCGGGTCAGGCCGATAAACAACCCGATCAGAGGAGACTAACCCATCGGCCTCTCGCTCATCAATAGCGATATATCGGGAGACCCTTGCCTGAAAATTATCCATGTACTAAGGAGGTTTCTTGGCCAAGGAATCAGAGAACTTACTCAGTCGTAGGCCAGTTTGTATGGTGTGTAATGCCACTTCAGGGCTAAGGTCCCAGATCTGAATGACCTGCTTGAAAAAGTGAGCCATGTACTGCTTCAAGGTTTTGTTTAGGAGCTGGTGTATATTCACCAGGCTATGTGAAGTCTGCTGCACGACCCTACTGGTGGAGAATTGGTTAAGGAACTTCTTATCGAGCTCGGAAAAATTGGTGATGCTCTAGGGAAGGTGGGAGAACCAGCGGAAGGCTGACTTCATCAACGTAATGGGGAAAGTTCAGCAAAAGAGGGAGTCCGACACCCTGGTAACCAGCACAGTGGTGGTGTACATGGTGAGATGCTTTTCGGGGTGCCCTCTACTGTTGTATTTTTCCATGAAAGGGGGCTTGTAGTTTGGAGGGGTAGGAGTATTCATGATCTGATCGGACCATGGGTGAGCAACGTAAGAGAGCTTAGGTTCATATTTCATGGTCTCTTGCATTTAGTAGGAAACATGGCTAATGACTTTTCACTGGGCAGATTGACCTCTATTGTTATTAGAGGCCTCTCGTTCACCATCTCTTTGTCCCTGGAGTTTTGTGTTCTCTTTCTGCAGGTTGGCCACCATTCTCTACAGGGTTTCCACCATGTTCGTGAATTGCTGTATCTGGTTGCCGTGATTGGATGACTCTGGGCAGCGTCTGCCGTCTTTCTCTCGACAGGTGTTTCGAGTGTCGACCATGGCTGCCTTCAGAATTATGATTAGGGTTGGAGAAAAGTGGTGTAGGATCCGTTTTACTAGGCCCCACGATGGGCAACAAAATGTTCACACACAAAAAATAGGTATAAAACCCTAGAGAATTCACCTAGGGATTAGGTTTATTATCTCTCTATAATGTGTCACTTAGCCTACATCATGCGTACATAAGTTACATTTATACCTAGGTTACAATATGGGCTTGGCCCGTTAGACTGTAATCGAGCTAATCTACTCTCTGCCAACGTGGAGGGAATAATGGGGGATCATGGGGACTCACCCCCGATCCCGTAGGGGAACATTTACTATTATTATTTAACTAGTGTTTTTATAGGACTTGAGTCATGCTCTATTCATTGAGATCATTATAGTTCATTTAACTCTTTTTATAAGACTCTATTACATCATTTTAATTTGTTAGAATACTAAAAGGAACAAGTTGTGCCGTGGATGAATCACTGCTTTGAAAGTGAAATTCTGACAGACTAGAGGTGCAATCTGTTGTTGAAGACACTCCTTAAGGTTCACACAACGACTCATGATTGAGACAGTGCACTCCAAACCATTCGTGTTGGAGTCCTTGCAATAATGCTAAAAAATAAAGAATAAGATTAAGATTAAGAAGAGTGGATGAGGATAAGGACAAGTTGTGATTTAAGATGTGTAGAAAAGCAAGATAGAGACCTTTATTTTTAGGCTTTAGGATCTGAGATAGCTAAGAAATAATTTGCTATTAAGAAGAATTATTTCCTTATCTCCCAACAACTAGAAATCTAATAGAAGCAATAAATTCTTGTCTCATAATGATTAGAAATTCATTTAATGAAAATAATTATTTTTTATGACTGTTTAGGGTTTAGGGTTTAGAATAATTATTTTCCTGTGACTATTACACAAGGAAAGAGAGAAGAAAGAAAAATTTGAGACATCTTAAAAGTAAATATATTGTTAGAATACTAAAGGAATAAGCTATGGCATGGACAAACCAATACATTGAAAGAAAAATTTGAGTAGACTAGATGTGTTATATGTTGTGAGAGATGCTCTTTAAGGTTAACATAGCCACCAATAGTTGGGACAGTGCTTATTTTTTGGAGCTCTTGAAATAATGTTAAAAAAAGAATAAGAATAAGATGAAAAAGAGAAAAGGATGAGAGGAAAGAGTTGTGCTACAAGATGAAGTAGAAAGCAAGAGAGATGTCTTTCGAAAGGCTTTGAAAAAGGCAATAAACAATGAGAAATTCTTGAGTGCCCTTAGCTAAGTGAGAGTTTTAATACCCTCACCTACATGGCATGCCACATAGGATTTTTTTTATAAATTAGATTTTATAATTTTAAAAAATTAAGATTTTCTTTCTTCCATTGTGATCCCTGTAACTGGTTCCTCTAATGTGTCAAAACCTCATCTGCAACAACCTCCATCTTTGTCTTCCTCATCTTGTTACCCCTGTCCTTAGAATTTCATCCCAAAATAAATTCATATATCTAATGAGGACACACTAAGGGAGGACCCTCACACCATCTTAGAAAAAGGACTTGAAGCATACAAAGGTCCTCTCACAAGGGCCAAGACCAAAAGGGCCAAAGAAAGCATCCATCGGGCCTTATCTTCTTTCCTCTCCTTGAGTGGGCCCAAGCCCAATGAAGACTTCTTGAGGATCTATTCATACTCTACTTCTACTATACTCCTTAGTTAGATTCTCTAGGCTTATAGGTTTCATTTGGGCCTTGCAAGGTCATTTGGGCCACTTTTGGGCCATGTACACTCACTTTGGGCCATGTATAGGCCATACTCTTGTCCATTTGCATTATTGGGCCTAGGCATCTTAGAGAGGCCCATAAGGGAACCACTTGGCCAAATTCTTTGAAGCACTATATAAGGTGCTCTCCTTTTGTAAATTCACACACTTGAATGCCACTTGAGAAATTACACACTTTTGAGTGAGTTTTTAGTGAGAGAAGCTCTCCTTTCTCTCTAGGTTAGAGTGAGCTCTAGCAAGCTCTCATCCAAGGGGAATTCCTCCTTCTTGGTGGCGAGTTCCAAGGGAATTATCTCCTCTTGGAGTGGCTTCCCCTTCCTTTCCACAATTCCATCCTCCTTCCTTCTCCTTCCTTCCATCTATTTCCACTTTCTTCTTCTCTTTTCCTTCTTTAATTTTCGAATATTGAGTCTTTCCCTTTAAGTTCCCTTTTCATTTTTCTCATCATCAAGGAGATATCTCAAGGTTTGAAGAGGCAAGAAGAGGAAGAGTTCCCTAGATCCATCCTTCTTCAAGAAACTAGAAGAAGTGCCTACATCATTTGGTATCTTAGAGCTTGGGAGGTTCTTTTCCTACTCTTCTTCCTCTTTTAGTTTTGGTTTTAAGCTTGTTTTGCTGGATGGAATTTGTTGTTCATATCATCTTCTTGCCTTATTGTTGCCATGTTATAGTAGAAAAGTCATAAAAAGTTGATGTTCTTTTGAGCTTTTGTGGTAGTTGTGTCATTTCTTTAATTTCTTGCATATTGATTGTTGAGTTTCGGTTTCTTGTTGTTTGTGTTGTGAAAATTCAGATTTGGAACTGAGGTATTTTGGTTATAGTTTATTGATTAGTTGTTAGAAGTTGTTTAATTGTTAGTTAGTAGTTAGAGCCAAATAGGAGTTAGTTGTTGTATGCCTTGTGGAACCTTGTCTAGTGTTCTAGGTCTTGTATTGTTTTCTCCTTTTTAGCAAATGCATAACCATGTGTTCTAGGAGTTAGTTCAAGCATCTTGACTAAACTCCCAAGGTTCCATTTTAATCTTGTTAGGAGGTCTCACTTGAAGACACTCCAAAAGTCATCTCATTGTTAGGATTGTTAGTTTCCATTCTTAGTTTCTTTCTAGGTTAATTTTGTTTGTGAATGCACATTAGGAATACATTTCATACTCGGTTTTCATTTTGTTGCATTAAAAAAAACTTGTCAAAAAGAATTGAACAAAGTCCTTCCAGTCCTTTTGGAAGAAGGATGCAAATATTTTCCCTTAAGCAAGAAGAGACACTTGAACTTGTTTTGGCATTGTTAATTTTGGTTTTAGGGTTTCATTTTGAGTGGTGTTGTGACTTTAAAAACAAAATTACAAGAGGCATTAAAAAGAAAAAAAATCTACAAAAGAGAAAAGAAAAACAAAAGCCCTATACTTCTAAAAATTGAAAAGGGTGTGAAAAAGAAGAAGAAGCCTCATTGAGAAAAAAGTGTGAAGTAAGCCACCAAGTTTAATAACATTTTCAAAATTCCTTTATACTTGAAATGAATTGTTTGCCTAAGTCTCAAAATAGTTTCATTTGAACCTTACTTGCTTGATAGTGATTGCAACTTTAGAGTCTTTAGGTTTAGATTGTCCTTTCCTTTTATTGTTGCATTTGGTTTATTGTTTGTCTAGTTGTGTCTTCAATTTTTGAAATTCTTATCTTAGTATAGCCTTTATTCTTTGAACATTTATTGCTTTAGTGTCTTGTCATTTAAAAATCCAAAAACATTTTCCACTTTGAGTATCCTTTTCTTCTTAAACATTTTTAGTTTGTCATTTTTCCTTCTCAAGTTTTGTCTTTAAAGTTGTCTTTTCTTCAAACTCTTGATAATTCCCTTCTCAAAACCTTGAGGGTAGTATATTGGAACACTTGAGGTGAGAGTGTAAATTGCTTGGGTGAACTTGACACCAAAAGAAAGGGTAAGAGTTGTGAGGAGCTTCTTGAGAGATACACTTGTGAGGTTTCATCTTTTTCCTTGAATTCATTAACAATTTCGTTTGGAGTGTTTTGGTTTGTCTCGTTTTGCTAGGTAAGGTGGAGCTTTCACATCAAGGAAAAGCTTGAAGAAAAGTGTAAAGGAAGCAAAGCCTTGTAACTAGTAGAATTTAGGCAAATTTTCAAATTCTTAGGCTTGGTGTACTAGGTTTTTTGTCTTGTATTTTGGACAAACCTTTTGGACATTGGACTTTGGACACTATTAACTTTCATTTACTCTTGGTAATTTCAGCTAGGCTAGAGCATTTGCATTTGTTTGTTATTTGTTAGTTAGTTAGTTGTTGGTTATAACTAATAGTTGTTAGTTAGTTGCTTGTCTTAACTAATTAGGTTAGTTAGTTGGTGGTTGGAACTAATTCTAGTTATTTCAACTAATCATAACCGAAATTAGTTTTAGGTCTTAACTAGATCATAACTGAATTAGTTAATTGGTTAGGGTTGTTAGACTTTGTTACAACTTTCATAACTAAATAACTACTTCTAGTTAGGGTTTGTTAGGTGTTGGTTAGTTAGTTGAACTAATTTTGTTAGGTTAACTACTTGGTAAACCGAATTGGTTAGCTTGTCTAGGGTTAGTTAATTGTTAGAAACAACCTAGGACAATCATAATCAACTTAGGTTAAAGCCAACCTAGGCCTTTCATAAGCAACATAGGATTAACATAGTAAAAGACAACCTAGGATCTTGTTGTTCCCTTAGGATAGAAACCTAGTATTCATATTTTAGGATTGTTGTGTGTTTTGTTTCAATTCTTTTGCATTCATCATCCTTGACTAGCTTGTCTACACATCCTTTGTTTGTGTCTTGAATTTCTCTGACAACATTAAAAGATGTCTTCTAGTGATAGGGAGAATAAAACTATGCTTCATAACATAATGGATAGCTTGAATAACATCAATGCTAGTCTAACAAATCTTGAGCATAATGAAAACCCAAGAGCTAGACATAGAAATCAAAGAAATCATAGACACAACAATAGTGATAATAAAGAGGAGCCTAGACAAAGAAGACACCATGAGCATAAAAGAGAAGACATAGGCTTAAGAGAAGTAAAATTAGAAATTCCCCTATTTAATGGAAAGAGTGACATAGAGGCTTATCTAGAGTGGGAAATGAGAGTAGAACAAATATTCAACTCTCATCAAATAAAAGATGAAAAGAAAGTTAGGATAGCCACCCTCTCATTTCAAAACTATGCCTTAGTTTGATGGTCTCAAGTGTGTAAGGAAAGAAAGAAAGATAATTTTCCATCAATAGATGATTGGTTAGACTTAAAAGCTCTATTAAGAAAATGTTATGTTCCTAGTTACTATAGAGGAGATCTATTAGCAAAGCTAAATAGACTCACCCAAGGGTCAAAAAGTGTAGAAGACTACTACAAATCATTAGAGATAGCTATAATTAGGGCAAACCTAGAAGAAGATGAGGAAACCCTAATGCATAGGTTCTTACATGGCCTAAATAAGAACATTAAAAATAGAGTATAACTCCTTCCACATGGAGACATTGAAGAATTACTTCACCAATTCACTAAGGTAGAGAGCCAATTCAAAGAGAGAGAAGCCTATAGTGGGGAAAATAAAGCCTATAAATCTAAATGGGTAGGACAAGATAACAAGGGTAAGTTTGATAGAAACCCTAGGGAGAGGGAAGTGGGCACTTCATCTTCCAAACCTCAAAGTGAGTTGCATAAAAATGGAAAAGTTTTTAGGAATCAAAGAGAAAAACATGAATCCACATCTAAACCACAATCCTCTAGATCATCTATCATTAAATGTTTTAAATGCCTTGGTAAAGGTCACATTGCTTCTGACTATCCAACTAAAAGAATCATGATTTTGAAAACCAATGGAACCTACTCAAGTCAATCAGAGTCTAATTCTGATTCTCACTCTTCAAGTGATGACTTAAGTAGTGATTCCTATGACAGTGAGCATATCTTAGGGGATGATGGTGAGCTTTACGTGATTAGAAGATTTCTTAGTAGTCATGTTAAGCTAAATGATACTACACAAAGAGAGAACATCTTTTATACAAGATGTTACATAAATGACAAATTATGTTCTCTCATTGTTGATAGTGGGAGTTGTGCTAATGTAGTGAGCCAAAGATTAGTCAATAAGATGGGCTTAGAACTAATAGATCACCCTAGACTTTATAATTTGCAATGGTTAAATGAAAAGGGAGAGATGTTAGTTAATAAGCAAGTCTTAGTAAATTTCACCATAGGCACATATAAAGATGAAGTTAATTGTGATGTAGTACCTATGGAGGCAACTCATATACTTCTAGGAAGACCTTGGCAATTTGATAGGAAGGTCATCCATGAGGGGTTCACTAACACCCTCACCTTCAAACTAGATGGTAAGAAGATAGTTTTACACCCCCTAACTACACAACAAGTAGCTAAAGATCAACTACAAATGAAGCTTAAAAAAGATAGAGAGTTAGGATCTTCTTCAAATCATCTAGGAAAAACTAAGAAAAATAAAAAAGAAGATAAAGGAAAAGGAGTTGTTATCTATAATGACTCTAGTGCCAACCTTTTGGCCACCAAATATGATGTGAAACATGCTATGCTTTCACATAAACCATGCTTGATCATGTATTCAAAAGACATCCCTAGCACTTCATTATGCTCAATGGGCAAAGGGATTCAAAGTATTTTAAATGAATTCAAAGACCTCTTTCCAAAAGACATCCCAAAAGGCTTACCTCCTATTAGGGGCATTGAACATCAAATAGATTTAATTCCTGGTGCTAGTTTACCTAATAGGCCTGCATATAGATGTAATCCTAAGTAAAGCCTTGAAATTGAAAATCAAGTGAATGAACTACTTTCTAAGGGTTGGATTAGAGAGAGCTTAAGCCCATGTGCTTTACCTGTTTTACTTGTTCCCAAAAAGGATGGTTCATGGAGAATGTGCACCGATTGTAGGGCCATCAATAACATCACCATCAAGTATAGGCATCCTATACCTAGACTTGATGATATGGTTGATGAGCTTAGTGGTTCTACAATATTTTCTAAGATTGATCTTAAAAGTGGCTATCACCAAATAAGAATCAAAGAAGGAGATGAATGGAAAGCCGTTTTTAAAACCAAACTTAGACTATATGAGTGGTTAGTTATGCCTTTTGGCTTGACTAATGCACCAAGCACATTCATGAGACTCATGAATCATGTTTTAAGGGAATTCATTGGGCATTTTGTTATGGTCTATTTTGATGACATTTTAATATACTCAAAGACCATTACCTCTCATCTAAATCACCTTAGACAAGTTATGCTTGCCCTAAGAACAAACAATCTTTATGCAAACCTCGAAAAATGTTCTTTTGGCATGGATAACATTGTCTTTCTTGGATTTGTAGTTAGTTCAAAAGGTGTAGAGGTAGATCACTCAAAGGTTAAGGCCATCCAAGATTGGCCCACACCCAAAAATGTAAGTGACGTAAGAAGTTTCCATGGTCTTGCAAGTTTTTATCGGAGATTTGTGAAATATTTTTCTACTTTAGCCTCCCCTTTGAATGAATTGGTGAAAAAGAATGTTCCTTTTATTTGGGGGCCAAGGCAAGAAAAATCTTTTCTAGATCTCAAAGATCGCCTCACTCATGCTCCAATTTTATCACTTCCAAATTTTTCAAAAACATTTGAGCTTGAGTGTGATGCATCTAATGTGGGTATAGGAGCTGTGCTTTTACAAGAAGGTCACCCCATTGCTTTCTTTAGTGAAAAGATTAATAGGGCAGCCATCAATTATTCCACATATGATAAAGAGTTTTATGCCTTAATTAGAGCCCTACAAACTTGGGAACACTACTTGATTCCCAAAGAGTTTGTCATACATAGTGATCATCAATCCCTCAAATTCATTAAAGGGCAACATAAGCTAAATAAGAGGCATGCTAAGTGGGTTGAGTATTTGGAACAATTTCCCCATGCCATCAAGTATAAAAATGGAAAATCCAATACTGTGGCTGATGCTTTATCTAGGAGGCACTCTTTTCTTACCTCCCTAGGAGCCAAAGTTATTGGACTTGATGAGATTAGGTCTTTGTATCCAAATGACCTTGATTTTTCTAACATCTTCAACTCATCTTCCACATCTTTATCTCATAAAGGCTTCTACATTTTAGATGGCTACCTTTTCCAAACCAATAGACTTTGCATTCCTAGAAGTTCTTTAAGAGATCTTTTACTTAGAGAAAGCCATGAGGGAGGCTTAATAGGCCATTTTGGAAGAGATAAAACATTATCCATATTACATGAACACTTCTATTGGCCAAAAATGAAAAAAGATGTCCAAAAACATTGTGCTAGGTGTATAATGTGTAGAAAAGCAAAATCAAAACTTTCGCCTAGTGGTTTATGTACTGCTTTACCAACCCCTACTGCACCTTGGATTGATATATCTATGGATTTTGTGTTTGGATTGCCTAAGACCCAAAGGGGAATGGATTCTATCTTTGTGGTTGTGGATAGGTTTAGTAAGATGGCTCACTTCATCCCTTGTCACAAGGTAGATGATGGTAGTCATATTGCTAAACTCTTTTTCAAAAAGATTGTAAGACTTCATGGTGTTCCTAAAACCATAATTTCTGATAGGGACACCAAATTCCTAAGCCATTTTTGGAAAACTCTTTGGTCAAGGCTAGGAACGAAGCTTCTCTTTTCCACTACTTGTCATCCTCAAACGGATGGATAAACAAAGGTAGTAAATAGGACCCTCTCTCAACTTCTTAGGGTCTTAGTGCTTAAAAATGTTAAATCTTGGGATGAGTGTTTGCCCCACATTGAATTTGCATATAATAGGGTACAACACTCCACAACCAAGCATAGTCCATTTGAAGTTGTTTATGGTTTTAACCCTCTCACTACTTTGGACCTTTTGCCTATTGAGGTTTCTGATTCCATCCTTCATATGGATGGAGAGGCAAAGGCCAAATTTATCAAAGATTTTCATGAGAAGGTTAAAGACCAAATTCAAGCTAAGAATGAACACTATGCTCATTGTACCAACAAGAAGAGAAAAGATATCACATTTGAGGTTGGAGATTGGGTTTGGTTACACCTTTGAAAGGAGATATTTCCAAACTTATGCAAATCCAAACTTGATCCTAGGGGTGATGGGCCTTTCCAAATCATTAAGAAAATGAATAATAATGCTTATGTCCTTGATTTGCCAAGAGATTATGGAGTGAGTGCTTCCTTCAACATTTCTGATTTATCTCCCTTTGACTTAGATAAAGAGGATGATGCCTTAGATTTGAGGACAAATCCTTTCAAAGAGGGGGAGCATAATGAGGACACACTAAGGGAGGACCCTCACACCATCTTAGAAAAAGGACTTGAAGCATACAAAGGTCCTCTCACAAGGGCCAAGACCAAAAGGGCCAAAGAAAGCATCCATCGAGCCTTATCTTCTTTCCTCTCCTTGAGTGGGCCCAAGCCCAATGAAGACTTCTTGAGGATCTATTCATACTCTACTTGTACTATACTCCTTAGTTAGATTCTTTAGGCTTATAGGTTTCATTTGGGCCTTGAAAGGTCATTTGGGCCACTTTTGGGCCATGTACACTCACTTTTGGGCCACTTCCTTTCCACAATTCCATCCTCTTTCCTTCTCCTTCCTTTCATCTACTTCCACTTTCTTCTTCTCTTTTCCTTCTTTAATTTTTGAATATTGAGTCTTTCCCTTTAAGTTCCCTTTTCGGTTTTCTCATCATCAAGGAGATAGCTCAAGGTTTGAAGAGGAAAGAAGAGGAAGAGTTCCCTAGATCCATCCTTCTTCAAGAAACTAGAAGAAGTGCCTACATCAATATCCTACCACCACAGAAACCTGCCTCCGTGTGAGCCAGAACCATAACCATTGCGTGATCGCACCTCTATATTAGCGATGTAGAGCCATCACAAGTCCTTTACATGGATTACGCACCTCGAAACCCTACCGATGACCACCGCCTCTCCTCGCGAAACTCTGGCACCGCGACCCACTCCATAACACAACCATCATCTCTGAAATCTGTGAGTGACTAAATGGTTGCTTATTTAATCATTTCTTCAAATTTTCAAATCATACTCCCTATTTCCCCAATTCATCTTTTCTCATTATTTTCAGTTTCCTTAATGACATTGCATGCAGTTAATGTTAGGGTACCATAAAAGTAAAATTTTCATATTATTTCTCTTTGTCTAGCTTATGCACATTATTTGTTTGAAGTAATTCTTGAACTAGTGCTAGTGTTTGTTACTTTAATTTTTTCTTATATTAAAAGCTTGTTGATGATATATTTTTGTATGCTTCTAGAAATCTATAAATAAATGTTTTCACACAAGATTCCAATAACCAAGCATTAAAAATCATCAATTAATTTCTAAACCACTCTTGAGCTCATACTTCTATTCTTTGAGTTTTTCTATAGGCTTCAACTTGTTTGTTCAGTTCTAATGAAATATGCTAATTTATAGCATCTACAATTCACATATCAAAAGGCACATAATTAGGGGGTGTTAAAGTTCATTACATCCTTGACAAGAACAATATAATACACCTATAATATATATAATAGCGGAATAATATAAGCACCAATCACCTATTATGTCATTGGATTCTTCTGAAGGTGTTCTTATATGAACAAATGTGAGATAAGTTCAACAACCAACTATACATTGTTGATATTAGAGAATCATTTAAAAGGATAACAAATTGAGGTGTTTTATCTTAAACTAGCTTAGAAGAAACTATAAATTATTGTTTATCATAATAGAAATATAACAACACATAAACCTATGTTGCAACTAGATTAACTTCACCATTCTCAAATGCTAACATCCCCCTAAAACAAAAAAAGTTTAAAGAGTTTATAGATAAAAAGTACTTCTAAGGAAGAAAATTAATTAAGACCTGTAAACAAAAGTCTCAATGTTTGTGCTTATTCCAACTAGCATATAAAAATAGCATGCATGAAGCCTTTCCATCTAAGGGTTCTTGTGAGGCTTAGGTATAAATCATGGCTTTCTTGGTGCAATCAAGGTGAAAAGAGGATGAAATATTTTATTTCATTTCCCCCACCTGCAACCAATTCAGAAAGTTAAATAAGTATAGATTATACTATATTTATGCACCTTCTAAAGCATGCATCAAACAAATTAAAAAACTTAAATAAGTATATGACTATACAGAAAGAGTGAACAAAGCAAAAAACTTAAGTTTATTTTCCCAAGATGATGTGCCTGAGATTTAATAAAAAGAAAGCTTCTTACAAAGCTTAAGTTTATTTTCCCCCCATGAAATAGACCAATAAATAAGATTGTTTGTTTTGTATAGTTATAATTTCTTATAAAAATGAAAAATAAAAAGTTCATAAACAAGCTTGATTCAAACATACAAGTAGCATCTTTTGGTATGATGATGATGATGATGATGATGATTTTAAGTATTTTAAGTACAAATATCTTTATTGGCTAAAACTGCCAACTAATTTGGTGTATACTTTTTTCATTAAATTCTCATTCATATAGCAACATGGGTAACAAAAAAGTAGCCACAATAATAAAACTTTGTTATATATCTTGCATCAAAGAATATACAACAAGGAATATCGTATTTTCAACTATTTAAGTGCTTGAAACTGCATTTGTATTCTAAGTCCTAGTTTTTAATGAAATGCTAGGTACTATAAAGAGAACTTACAAGTGCCCATTACTCGATCTATGTTTGCTTGGTGTTGGCCTCTTTGAAATGCTCTTGCTAATCCAAAATTGGTTATTTTGGGATTCATCTCATTATCTAATAGAACACTTGCAGTTTTAAGGTCTCTATGAATTACTATCGAGAGTCCTTATGAAGGTATAAAAGACCCTTTGATATTCCATTGATAATGGTTAACCTTAATTTGCAATCAAGTTACTTTCTCTTTTCAATATCTGGGAACATAAATGAAAATAATGGATCTAAAAAAAATGTAGTATGTGATGCAAAAAATATGCACTTTGTTTTAGATAAGCCTATTTACCTAAAAACATCTTATGACTTGATTGTTGATTGCATAAGATGACTTTAATTTAGTTTCACATTATGAGCATATAGCATAGGGGCCATACTTATATTTTGGGTATTATGATCAAGATCTGTTGGTATCAACATCATACATACAAGATAACTAGTGTGACCATACCAGCCAACATGTAATGATATCTACAATAAAATTCCATCTTATTCCCAACTACTTTAAAGCCTACAGATATATCTCCAAAGACATGACTAATTTAAAGTAGAACTCAAAAACAAAATTGTAGCAAAAGACAAAAGCCACCATGAATTCATTGAAGTTATCTAAAAACATACCAAATGGGTGAAAGTTGAGGCTTGCATTTGGCATATACTAGTACCCAAGTATGTTTTTGTTTTCCTCCAAGCATCATGCCAAAATTCTTACAAGGTTCTAGTGTGGCAGTTTAGCTATAAACATTACTTCATTCTTAAAGTCCTCTAAGCCTTGACTTGAAGCTTTTAAAAGCCTTTTGGCAGCAGCTTGCTTTCCATTTGGTAGAATTCCTGATAGTGGATTGAAAGAAATAAAAACATAGAAAAATGGTAAAAGTAAAGAATCTATATCTAAAATTCCAAATAATTACCTTGTAAACAAGGCCAAATCCACTTATCCAAATTTAGATGCTTCTGAAAAGTTGTCAGTACTCTCTAGAATTATGATAATGGGATTATAGGCTGGTCTGAATTCAGTGTTTCTCTAATTGAACATTGTGATATGTAGATACATGAACAAAATGAGGTTTCACCAAATATGCAAAAACAAGTTTCCCACTTCATATTTGAATTAAAAGGGCCATATTTGAGTATAAGAACTAACTATAAACGCTTTTAAACAAATTATAGAATGTGTTGTATTATTGATGAGAACTACCTTTTCTAACTCTATTCCTTCCCCAAAAGCAGTAGAAACTCAAACACAACAGGGCTATTGAGCCTGGTACATTAAAGCCAAGGATTAAGTTTCTTAAGCTACTAATAGAGTTTTTATTAATATATATGGTACATGTATATTTGATTATTGTTATGAAATTGTTTGTGTTTGTGGTATAGACATATATTAAATATTTATTACATAGATATACATTATTTTAGTCTGATAACTCATGTGATACATAGTTTATTAATTTTGAAACAAATGAATAATTTTTAATTAAATTAATAATACTTTTAATTTTAAATTAAAAACTAAAAAAATAAGAGAACTATTAAATCATAATAAAAAAGATGAGAAAATAAATAAATTCTTAGATGATTCATAATGAAAGACTGATTAATTAGAGGAGACACTTAATTATAATAAGTAATAAATTATTTGAGAAAATAATTAGTTAAATCAACCAATTAAAAGTTATTTTTGAGGCCACCCGCGTAGCTTAGAGGTTTCATTTTGTCATTTCACCCTAGTTACTCTTTCTTTTGTTTAATCGAAAGCAATATTCAGTAATTCAAGTTTATTGCATTCTTAGTACTCTTAGCTTTGTCAAATTGATTTTTCCTTTAGTTTGTGGATTTAGTTGATTATCTTGGCCTTTTTATTTTTATCGAACAAAATAATGGTCTGATATTTTTCTTGGAATCCTTGAAATAAATTCTCTAACGTTATCTAAAAGTGTACTTTGAATGAATTTCTTTTGGATGAAAAAATTCAGAGTCTCTACTTATGGTCTATTCCCAATTTAATTTATGTATCTAGTTCCATTTGTTGTTTCTCATTTGATATGATATTTGCACAATAACTGCCATCCTTAGCCTAGACTGCCTAATTATATTAAAATAGTTGATAGTGATATGGTGAGATATACTTATGGATTGACTCTAATTTGTTTAAAACAAGGAAGGTTCCTCTAGTTTAATAGTAAGGGGCTGCCACTGATTTAAATGAGAAGCCAACCCTTCTCACGAAGATAAAAAAGCTTTAGATCACAGGTATAGGTATAAATTTGAACTAGGGAATTTAGGTGAGAATAGGAGTGCAAGTTAGCAAATTTGTCACTAGGAAAATAAAGTAGATATTTTTAACGGAAATGTTACTTGCATATAACACACTCTTAGCATTTGTAAGTCAAGCTCCACTCCACCTGTTTTAATGATCTAAATTAAGCACTTAACTCTTATAATACATTAATTTTTTTCTTAATGTCTGAATTAGCTAGTAAATTGCATTTAGGTTGGTAGTAAATCTAAATCTAATAGATTGTCTTCAAAACATATCTATTCAAATTCAAGTATATATTATTATAATGTGCTAAGATGTCCCTTACTGCTTAAAAATATGATCTTTATACTCTTTGTAAGACTTATGGTAACCTTCAACTCATAGGCTAACTGTTGAGGTGAGTTAGACCTACCAATTTGCACCTTTCAAAGGAAGTACAACTTCTTTGGAGTCCATATAGAGGCTTCTATTAACACTATCCCTTGAAAAATTACATATCAACAAGATGTTCTCCATGGTGGTCTGAAGCATAACGTTTGATTTCCAACCAATTACGCAACAAAAAGTTGTTCTCAGCCTTTTTTGTTCAATTTTTTCACTGACTTAATAATACTATAGGTTTTGTGTAAGGACCGGAGGCCTCACATATTAATATTAATAAAGATCTCATTAATTAGATAATGAAAACATGTGTAAATTTTTTTTCATAATTTAAAAGTAATTAAAGAATGAAGACAAAATCGTGAGATAAAACTCCAACAAGTAACCCTGGACCATTTAAAAGACCTATCCCATATATGAAGATATGAGAAGGTACGTAAGTTAAATCAAGAGTACTCCTTGGACAACGAATCATATGATCATCAACAAGGAATAGCGAAAACGTAAGTTATTTCAAGGAATATAGAGGGGTATGAAAAGAGGTTCAAAGATACCCTAATTAATTGCCAAATGTGGTAAATATACATACATGTTGTTGTATAAACATGCCATGACTCAATAGTACCCAAACATACATCAAAACTCATGAATTTTTGGGAAAACAGGGCCATGAATCGATTCAAGCAGTTGAGAATTGATTCCCACTTGTTTGGAATACAAAACAGTGAAAATAATAGCTCATGAATCGATTCCCACATTGTGTGAATTGATTCTCATGATTCTGGAAGTCAAAATAGTGAAAACAGCACTTAGGAATTGATTCCCACCTTGTGTGAATCGATTCCCACAATTCTGGAATTCAAAATAGTGAAAACAGCATCTTGGGAATCGATTCCCTGATTGTGTGAATCGATTCCCATCAACAATTATGCAGAAAAGGCATAATTTTCAACTTCCAACCACCCTAACTTTTTCATACGAAATCCATTGGCCACCGAATTTTAACACCAACTAAAATACACCATTTATGACATGTAGCCACTGGCTGCACTCAAAAATTCCCAAAGACGAGAGACTTATGTGTGTAAATACGTTTAGCCCATCTTAAAGCATTTTTATGCAACTCAAGGGTCAATTCTTAATGGAATTGGCCCATTCTAGTTTCTACTAGTCCTAAATCATGTTTAAGCGCTATTGGAACTAGTATGTGGCATTCAAACACACTAAAACTCAATATAGCCCTATTGGTTCCTTAATTATGCATAAATATCATATACACCACTTCACAATCTAAACAATTCATCCATCCATGGATTCCATCAACATAAGTATCACAATCCATGCATCAATATAACATGTAAATCATTGTTTCACAATTAACCACAACCATTATGGAGGTCACTACCAAAAATTAGCCTTCCAAAACATATAAGGCCTAATTTTCACAAGTGACCCACAAAATAAATGCCTAAACATCATACAATGTCCATATACAAAATAGGCATGTACACATATCAATTACTTTACAAAAGGATGCTGGCCAAGGCTTACAAGCTTTCCATTTCCATATTTACCTTCACCATGCTCAACCTCCAAATGAGTAGGATGTCCAACATACCTACATCAACCTTTAAAAATGGCAACTAGGAGGTGAGTAACATATACCAAATGAATCAAAATCATACATTATGATGATACATATATATACATGTGAACAACGCATATTTCTCAAAGAGCATCATAAGCTCCATTCACATGCCTTATTATTTTATCTCAACATAACACATATTCTAATTAATACATTCACAACACATATATCAAGTCATTGGTAATGTCATCATATACCATCACACACTTAAGGTTAGTACCATATTCATTTTCTCTTTACTTATCAATCATCCATCGCCACCACGGGCTACCAACTTGACATATCTGTGGCTATATGCAAATGCTCTTATGGCTAATGCATATGCACAAGGAATCAATAACAGTCGCGGATTCGACTGTGGGAAATAACATCATATCAAATGTGGGTCAAGCATAGATATGCTACTATACCCTTACTGTAGTAGTAAATGTGTACACTTATATCATTAATTGCATGCATAATATTACTCTTTTACTGGTACCAAACCGCTATCGCCCTTATGTAGCACTAGTCACCCCGTGACTTACGGACTCACAACATGGCCTTTCTTGCCAAAAGTGCTATGGGCTCCTCCCGAACACATATCGAGATAGCCATGCCCCATAGGGACACCAAGGTCACTTGCTCACCACAAAGCTACCTACCCACTGGGCCCGCCATATAGGGTGCCTCGTCACCAGACTATGGGCAGCTTCGTGATTCCAAGAATCACTAGGGAACAACATATAAATTTTACCTGTGCACTGGGCCGCCCTCCCACTGGGCCCGCCTATTGGAACCCTTAACATTCCACATAGACAGCAAAATGATATGCCATGGATGCAAATGCCAATCAATGCATTTCTCACACTATGCATCCTATAATGCCACTCCACAATCAACAACTCACCACTATCACTTAGTGGAATTCAATATTCTCATCATTCTCAACCATCACCAATTATCATTGGGCTTCATACACATCAATAGTCATTGGTAATCATATTTTATCAAATCACATATCATGGGATGTTCAACATCATTGCAATCAACACAATTATGGCCTCAAGGCCACTTACAACAAGTCTCATTAGCAAGAGTCAAATTCAACGTCACAATTATCACCCCAACAACATAAGTCACATAACACCAATCACTCTAAATGCATTCAAATTCACATGAACATAAAAAATATCCATCCAAGCCAAATTATGATCACACAATCATACATACACATCAATAATGGATGAAATCATGCATTTAGAGATGTTACCCCCTCCTACCTCAAGAGAAGTAGAAATCAACGCGAGGTCCTGCCTTGTCGATGGGGTTGTTTCCTACATCACACAATGTTCCATACACTTATTTTCTATTCAAACCACCAAGAGTCAAGTGCTCTTATTTAATTACCTGGTGTTTTATACCATTTCGATCTCAAACCTTATTTATTTCATTTTATCCACCACAAGCACCATGGGTTTGGTGCTCCCATTCATTATTATGCAATTAAGGACCACACCCACTTAGGGGTTTCCATATTAATGGTCTCCAACTATCATTATTAACCATTTAATCTCATTAATGGCCATCCACCATCAATGTTACCATCTCACCTCATTAAATACATTCTCCCAACATCATTAAACATTCATCCACTCACATTTCACATTTCCCCTAAATTATAGGGTTAGGGTTTTATTAAAACCCAACAACCATCATCAATGTCCATCATTACCTATCACATTTAATGCCATTTTCGTGTACCCCTCAATGCCCACTTAAAACTCACATTAAATGCACCCCACCTTAAGGTTTTGCATCATAAATGGCTTCCATTAATAACCCATATGCATTAAACTCTCTCCCAACTACCATTACTAAAAACCTAGGGCTAGAGACCAAGAAAAATGGTGAGGAAACCTTACCTCAAGCCAAGAAGGGGAGAAGAAGAACATGAAAATTGAGAGGGAGAGGGAGAGCTTCCAAGCACCTTAAGTTCTCCTTGCTTGATGAAAAAAAATGAAGATGAAATGGGAGCAAATAGGCACACACCAATTTATGGGTTTTAGAGAATAGAAGAAGAAGATGAAGAGGATGAAAGGATAATGAAGAGAAAAGAAAGCAAATGCAAAAGGGAGAGGGAGCCAACGTGAGAGTAAGATAGGAAATAGAGTTTTTGCATTTAAAATTTTGCCTTTCATTAAAAACTTTCCGTTTTATAATAAACAGAATCTCTGTTTGGGCTCAATACTTTATCCAAAAATTATTCTGAATATATATTCGGATTCCCAATAATATTCTTAACAGCCCTGACCACCGGTACCTCAATCAAAGATACTTGGTCTGACACTCATATTTCAATCGAGTATTACTTTCAGCTCCTTAAGCCACAATAAATTATGAATAATCATAAAAATTTCCAATTTAATTATTTCTAAATTTTAGGACATTAAATCACTCATATGTAATTATTCACTAATTATTCCTCTCAATTAGGCATTTATATAAATTTTGGGATGTTACATTTTACACCTTGCACATTAGAAATGTCATTTTTATCCCTTTATTCCTATTGATTAAGATCAACAAAGAACTACCAATTCATTATTGTTTGATATTAGTTATAGTTATATTTTAATTTTTATATTCAATTACACAAGATATAATACAATTGCCAAAGATATTTAGTTTTCTTTTAAAACCCATTGGCCCAGTTTGATATGTCATAAGGGCTCCAAAGAGCAAGGAAGGCTACGCTTCAATTGGTGGTGGCTCTCCTCTTAGACGTATGACTGATGCATAGGTATGTCACTTCCTGTTAATTTTTTAGTTTTTCAATATGACATATCTTTTACTCTCAAATTAGTATTGAAGATTTAAATTTTCAATTTTTAGAAATGTAACTAATGACACTTGAAAGGGAGTTTTTTTTGAACTCTGTATATGTACCTGATGTATGAAATTCATTTTGTAAACTTCTTCTACTTTAGATTATTTTTTAGAGAAAAAATAGCACAAGGGTATAGCAATAAATTACGAAGAGCTTTTGAGAAGTCAACATCATGTGTATTTTAATTCTCCCAGTAATAGTAGTTATAACTATTTTACTATTACAATAGAAATATTTTTCCTGTAAGGAGCTTTAGTTACTATCTTTCATAATTTTATAATGTCATGTCATCCTTGATAATGATATTTTCCTAACCATTTGAATCAAACATTTGAATTTTCATCCATTAACATTTTGTAATCAACCTATGTTATCTTTTGGCTGATCATTCTAAAGCTTTATAATGCTATGGGACACATATCATATTCATTCCATTAAATAGGTAATTTTGTTTGATTCCATTATTCTCCCGCTCATAGCTCATCTAATGAACTCTTGCATAGGCTGAAGAGTTAAGGAGATCTCTTTCGGCAAAGAATGTCCGAGCTAAAGTGTATGTGGGCATGCGTTACTGGCATCCATTGATTGAAGAAGCTATTGAGCAAGTATTTCATCACTTCATTATGTGAACTTCAGTAGTATTTGATTAAGATTATGCCATCAGTGGATTCTTTTCCCTGTCCTACAATTTGAGTTAAAGAATATAGCTCTGTGCTTCATATTCTTGAAGAAAGCTTGCAAAATTTTCAAAACTTGAAGCAATTAACTTTGATCTATATTATTGGATAACTTTGATGCAGCCGTCATCAACCTTATGAAGATACTTCTTGGTGAAAACCACTTATATTTGAGTTTTATACTTATCAAGATTGTTAGTGGTTAGCTTCAATTTTTGTTGTTGTTCTTTATACTGGACTTTAGTGAGCACACATTGACATGTTCATGTGAAAAAATTATATATATATATATATATATATATATATATATATATATATATATATAATTGTTGCCAATTTAAAGGTATAAAATCGGTACTTGTTGGGACTGTTGAAGATTGATGTGTTTTAGATTCAAAGTTATGCAGTATAATAGTTTAGCAACTATATTTATCATTTATCTTTTTGTGATTCCTTGCAAACCTGATTGTAATTAATTTATTCGTTAAAATATATTGCGAAGATTAAGAGATGAAATTACAAAGCTTGTAGTTGTTCTACTTTATCCTCAATTTTCAATATCAACCAACAGCTCAAGCCTAGGTCTAATGGAGAGAATATCCTAGTTATTACTAAATACTTGTTATCACATTTATTATACTATAAATTATCTAATGTTCTGTTATGTTTTGAATTGTTATTGATTCTCTAGAGAGGATGAATATCTAGTCAACATGCAGCACACAATAATACCTTTATGGTATCAATGTGAAGGATACATAAAAGTAGTGACAAATTTAATTTAAAATAAACTGAAGAGTTTTGACTGTATTGAGAAAACAACATTTTTTTTCAATGAAGAAAAAACATGGTTCATTTATTGAGATTTTCCTATTATCATTGTCAAATTTTATAATTGAAGTCTTGACAACATGGTAAGTAACAGATTAATAACAGTAGGTACAACTATATTTTAACATATTAGACTTTTTAATTTTTCTCTTCAGAAATTATAGAACCCAATTAAACTCTGTTTTGTGCCTGTTTGCTTCAATGTTGTCCTTCATTTAAGTCCTAAAAAAACAAAACTTCCGTAACGATGGTTTTACACGTTGCATTTGGCTCTGAGGCGGTTCTCCGTCGCATTTTGTTTTCTCCATTGGTGGGTGCTAGAACTCCGTTTGCTTCTGGGTCAGTCATACCTCCCCCATGCCAGCTCCGTTTCCATCTCCGTAGTTACGATGCCACTTGTTACCATTTTGCCCTGACCTCACCTCTCCTCTAAAACTCAAGTTCTGAAGGTTCCAATATCTTGCTCTTGTGTTGGAATTGTTTGGTGGGCATAGAGTTCTGTCGTTTTCCACTCTACACCATTGTAAACCCCTTAACTCTCCTCGTCGATGATTGCCACAATGATTGCAATTCGTCTTCCTTTGTAATCGACAATGAGGATTGCGTCCTCACCTCTTCCTTCCGAATACCCCTCATCTTCGATCTCAACCTACCTCCTCCGCCGGTGGCGGCAATGAAGGCAACATCACCACCACCTTAGGCCTCTGATGACGGATCTATCGCTTATCAGATCTCTATCTGTATTTGTTATAATCACCAACTCTTTAATATCTCTAAAAATTAAAAAAATGTTTTATGTTAGATTAATATTATGATGGGGATGATTATGATGATGATGGCAATGGTGATGTCGTATAGTAATTAATAGGGCATGGCCATCTGTAATGTTGTGGTAACAATGGAGGGAATGGTTCTTTCTATGGAATTTTGATGGTTGTGTCTTTATTGTTGTAACTTATTTGAACCTGATCTCATGAGAGTTCCTTTTACTCTTTCTATCTCTGGATATTGCCTTTTACTCCTTAGAAACTTACTCCTTTTCTTTCTTTTTTTCTATACAAAAATGATGGGAATTAGATTATAGAATAAATTACATTCGAATTGCACGTGTTGCTTTTTGATCTTAATCTGTGTTGTTGCATTAGGATTTTTGTTTGGGTTTGATTCGGGAATATATGCAAAATCTTCATGTATTTCTTTTCAGTTTGAGTAGGTCACCTCTGTATCTATATGATTGTGTAATAAATTATAAATATTTTTGTGCTTTTGTGCAATTCGAAAAATAATTAATAAAGGATAAGAACTTTCAGAGTTTGTCAATGTGAGGATCTTTTAGAAATTGAAGATGATTAAATATGCTGTCATTGCTGAAGCTGTATGTCTATAACTCTCTTATTCATCTTATATTATCTTATCTCCTAGGAATATGCTTTTTCACCTCCAACCCAGGCATTAGAGCTTGGAGCATAGGAGTTCAGAGAAGTTATTTTTGAGGCCACCCACGTAGCTTACAGGTTTCTATTGTCATTTCAACCTAATTGCTCTTTCATTGTGTAATATTGTTTTTTCCTGAAAGACATTATAGTCACATTACTATTTTTATTAAGGAATAACGTTGACAGAACTTTGGTAGTCTATTAATTCAAGGCATGGAATACTTTTGTGTAGTTTTAGTCAAAGGCTACGTTGGTGGAAATTTATGCTTAAAGCAATGATACAAATGATTTGTTATAGGTCATTGTGAACCAGTCTATCTTGTAGGCAACTCACTAGGAGGACTTGTTGCATTGTATTTTGTAGCATGCAATCCTCATTTAGTGAAAGGTGTCACATTGCTTAATCAACACCTTTTCGGGGGGTTTCTGCCTAATCCAGTAATAAATCCAAGACTAGCTAAAATATTTCCATGGGCTGGAACATTATTCCTTCAAGCATAAAGAGACTTACAGAGTTGTTGTAAGTATGGGCTTATTTTTATTTTTTAATACCTTCATTTATGTAGTTTGTGCTTACATCTTTTCTATATTTTAGTCATGAAGTTCTAAACTAGTACATTTCATGTATGCTCTTAGTATGTTACCTACTTGTCCATTTGTATGTGATGTGAGTGATAATATCAGAATAAACTCTGTTAAATGAACCTAATCTTGTTTGCTGGAGGAAAGTTTACAACTTTATTGACAAGAACAATTTTTCTCTTGAAAATTTTGTTATACAGTTATAAATTTTTTAGAGGAAGCCCTTGCAGTTTCCTTCTATTTTAATAAAGTTTTTTATGCATCCTGAAATATGTGCAAGAAGTGTGTCTCATACATTCCATTGTAGTCTTAATTGTTGAGTACAATAATAGGAGCACTCAACCATAGCTCTTCCGTTAACTTGATATTTTGTTAACTTTTTGTTCCTTCAGGTGGGAGAAACTTAGTGATCCTAAAAGTATTGTTGAGGTACTTGGTTAGGTTTATGCAGATCATTCCACAAATGTAGACAATGTTTTTTCATGCATTGTTGAAACCATAAGGCATCCTGCTTCTGCTGCATCATTTGCTTCAATAAGATTTGCTCCTCAAAGGGAATTATCCTTTAGTGAAACACTATCCAGGTAGACATTACTAGATCTTTAACTGGTATTAGATATACTTCCATCAATACACTAGTTAACAATTTTTGGGGTATTTTGATATCAGATGCCAAGCGAACAACGTGCCAATCTGTCTTATGTATGGAGAAGAAGATCCCTGGGTGACACCCTTGTGGGGATTTCAGGTTAAGAAGCAGGTTCCTGAAGCTCCATATTATCAAATCAGCCCTGCTGGTCACTGCCCTCATGATGAAGTTCCTAAGGTATATATACGCAATTCCTCACTAACAGGCTTGAAAGTTTTTCTTTCTACTCCTTTTCACCGCCATGAGAAACTAAACTTTTAATCTACTTTATGTGAAAAAAAGCATACCATAAAATTTTAGTATATATGTATCATATTTAATTAAAAAATGGGGTTTTAATCTCTTATAGACTATCTTTGATATATATTTTTAGAACTAGTTACTTATTTACATAAAAAAACACCGATGACTAATACATGATTATTTTTGTTATGAATTAAGGATGTGGGGATAATATAAAAAAATAGTTCATAATATGGAAAAGACTTCAAGCTTAAGTAACATGTCAAACTTCATATTCCGTTTAATGTAGGACTAATAACATTTTGAGAATTTCTTGAGTGCCCTCCTCTAAGTGAGGGCTTTAATGCCCTTACCTAGGTGGCATGCCATGTAAGCTATATTTTAACATATTAGACTTTTTAATTTTTCTTTTTAAAAATTAAATAAATCAACTAGACTCTTTTTTATCATATAATTTAATATCAAGTCTTTATTAAGTGTGTTTTGGCTAATTCATCACCATAGAAACCTTAAAATCTCTTTTCCTCTCTCATCAATGGTAATGACTTTGTTGTCTCCTCTCTTATGAGTGGCAAACCATGTCAAAGGGTCATGTGTGTGGCAACACTATCACCCAACTGCAAAAAGTAATTTTGTTCCTCACCTCAAATCAAAGCAAAGGGTTGTAACGGTCAATCTTGGAGAAACATCAAAAGCCTTTTTTGGCCTACGTTCTTGTGTTCTGTCCCATGCCCAATCAGTCTTTAAGATTATAAAAATGAATTCATTTCAATCTTTTTGTACTATAATTTTTGTTATCATTTTATACTAAAAATGACTAAATTGAATGTCATTGTCTAGAATAAGAGACTAAATCAAGGTTCTGTAATATAATTTCATGGACTAAAAATACTTGACCTATACAATCTTAGACTAACTTGGAGGTTTACTCTAATTAAGATATATAGCGAGGGAGGCAAATACTATTTGCTAGAACCAACAATCATGAGTTCTTTGACATATATGGGAAAACCCCTTCATGTCACCTAAAACATTTCTAGTATTAACATTTTCAAATATGAATTATTTTTTGCCAGCAAATTAAACGTTTCTGGACCCTTTAATGTGTTGTAGGAACAAATAAGATAAAAAATCTGGATATTAATATCGGTTCATTGGAAGTGAAGCTCTACAAAGATGATTTGAGAGAGATTACAAATGCCATACTAGAATCTGAGGTGGTGGGGATCGGACAACTAATGCATTTGTTAGATGTTAATGGAAGTTTACTAACACTCCACCAAAACCATAGTTGAATACCAGTTACGCACTTTAGAGGCAGCTTAGATGGTTACCTAGTTTTGGTTCTCTTTTCATGCCTTTCAAATGTAATCGCATCTAAATAAAAATAGTTGCTATTGGTGTTATCCAATAACAAGCAAAACATGTTATAGAGAAATAATATTTTTATATCATGTAAGATTGCTGAAAAAGGGAAAGTTGAGAGAAGAAAAAAGAGAAATATGAGATAAGAGTGGTGATATAATAAAAGTGATGGGAGAGGTAGAGAGAAAAATATGTTGTATGTTGGTTTTTGTATAAGTGTTTGTTATACAAATAATAGATCTCTGTTTGGCACGTTATGTTAAATGATGAGATAAAGACAGTGATATCCTCCATTTATGGAGTCACGATTCATTTTCAATAAATGTTCAACTGATTATTTCTGAGAGTTCCAAACCTCAAACTCATTTTTTCTATCAGTGAATATTTGTTTTCAGTTGTACAAAATATTGTCGGTGCTGTCTGTTGTGTGTGAGTAGAATGCTAGAGGGCAGGGAACTTCAGTTGTCAGATGAAAATTTAATGTCATTACAATTGAATCTTCAACACACATCATTCTGGGACTTTTGTTTTTGTCAAAAACGTCAACCAAACCAACTACTAACAAGCATCAATCTTAATTTGTAGAGGATTATTCATTCTTTCTAGCCAAGGTAGTTTCGAAGTCGAGTATTTGAGAATATAATTATGTTAAGATCTGATTGAAAAATTTATATTTATAGTAGTTTTATCTGATTTAAATCTGAATATGATACATGCTTAAACACTTTCTAATTTATTAAGATCTTGAAAATTAGTTCATATATAATTAATTTTCCTTAACACCACACATTTTAAAATTTATCATCATGTATAATTTTTTTTAATTAATCACAGTCAATCTTGCTAAGTGCTTAGTTATAATTAAATTATAGTGACTAATTTGGATATATATCTCAATTATTTCAAATGGTTGAAAATTAATTTTACTGAAAATTATTTTAGTAAACTTCTTGAAACAAGTGGACCCCTAATCTTTGTGCTTAGTAGGAAACTACTATAGGAATTGAAGTAAAATGATTTTATTTACTAAAAAATGAATAAATAAACTAGGTATCTCATATCACAAGGTATGTACTCACATGGGCTCTTGGGAATTAAGAGTTAATATCACACATCACCCATATATTAATTATCTAACATTTACACACCACAAATTGGAGCTTGTCTTACCCCAACCTCATACATAAACTTTCTAATCCTTCCAGATATTACTTTCCTGAGAAGAATGTTAAAAGGTTTATTATCTATATCTATAGTCCTAAAAGTCAAGCAGTAACGACCGCCATGCATCCATAGACAAATAGCTTAACATTAATTTCAATAACACAATATCAATCAATGGTCCACCACCACACAACCAGCAAGAACCACAGTTGTCTCCAATTGCAATATAGCGTCATCCTTGGTTAGTTCAACAAGTTCTTCCTCTACCAACATCACCAACACATTCCTTGCAACAGCTCCTTCATTTGAAGGCATCAAACCTTTGTTAGTGAATCCCTACTGCATGAGCAGCGAAAATGTAACATCCCAAAATTTATAAAAATGATTAATTGAGGAGAATAAATAATAAATAATTATATATGAGTTGATTTATGTCCCAAAAATTTAGAAATAATTAAACTGAGATTTATTATGGAAATTTATAATTTATTGAGATTTAAGGAGCTAAAATTATCCCAATTAAAATATGGGTGTCGGATCAAGTATCTCTGATTGAGATACCATTGGTCAGGGCTATTAAGAATATTATTGGAAATCCGAATCTATGTTTGGAATAATTTTTGGATATAGTATTGAGCCCGAATGGAGATCCTGTATGTTGTAAAATGGTAAAATTTTAATGAATGGATTAAGTTAAAAACAAAAACTCCTTCCTTTCTTTCTCTTTTTCGTTGGCTTCTCTCCCTCTCTCCCATCCACTTTGACTTCTCCTTTCTTCTTCACCAAAACCGTCCATCTCCTCCTCCCCTCCATAAATCATTTTTCCACCCAAAAGCTTGGGTTTTCATGGGTCCATGAAGCATGGATGGCACATTGGAGCGAGGACTTGGTTGTCTCCTCTTCTTGCACACCCATTTTCATTTTTAGAGGAGCATGGATTTAAGGTAAAGATTTCTTGCCTCTTTGATGATCCATTTATGGTTTTAATAAGGTTGAGTTTGAAATGGTAGTGTTAGAGATTGTGGGTATTGATAAAAATAGAAACCCTAGGTTAGAAAACCATTGGGGATTGTTATTGATGTTGATGATGATTGGAATATAATATTGTTAGTCTAAGGATGTTTGAAATGAGGCATAAATGTAGTTGGAATTGATGATAGTGAGTTCTTGATGAAAACCCTAGAAATTAGGATTTTAGGGCTTTGGGAAATTGATGAGAAAATTATGAATTATTGATAATGATTATATATATATATATATATATATATATATATATATGAGAATGAGTTTTTGAATGGGTAATATTGATTATTGATGTTGAGGGATTGTGAAATCAAGAAAATAAAGTAAAGGCTCCAAGATGTTAGTGTGTTAAAAGTTGAGATATTGTTAGGAGTGACTTGAATAATGAGGATGATGATTATTGAATTTTAAAGAATCCTAATCTTAAGAGTTAGGAATGTATATATTGTGACTAGAAGAATTGGTTTTGGGAAATGAATATGAGGTACTCAATGTTGGATGATGATTTGTATGATGAAAAATGATAGCGAAAATGGTAAAGGACCATTGATGGTGAAGTGTTGTTATGAAATATGTAAGAATGAATGTGAACATTAAGATTATAATGATTGTGATGGCATTTGAATGATCGAGGTAATATGGAAGGCATTTTAGATGAGGGATGAATGTGATGTTGTTGTAATTGAGTATGGTTAACCCTTTTAGATTTAGAGAATCTTGGTTTTGGGAAAGGAATTTCCGAAGCCTAACACAAGTATGTAAATTGGTCTTTAACAAGTCTAGGACTTGACATTAAGCCTTAAGATATATTTACATTGCTTGAAATTATGATGATGCCTTGCGATGACTCATTAATTTAGTGTATGTATGTATATGTGGGATGTGTAGGTTTTAATTCGGGCAATATGGCGAAACGATTGGAGCATTGGATTGCGGTTCATCCCTCGAGGTAGGAGAAGAGTTTTACATTCCAAATGCATGAGTAGGATAATTAGTGATGAATGTATATCATGATACTCATGCTTGCCTTGCCATGTTTATAGTGAAATGTTGTGAATGACAAATTGTTGGCTATTGATGATAATATATGTGTATATGTGTTGATGAATAACCCATGAGGGGTTGAAATATGTACATGTTAATGCACCATCCTTGAGGGGATGAAGTGTATGTTTTGTGAATTGAGAATTTATATGGATGCCTGGCATTGAATGTGATAACCATTATGATGGTATTAATGATAAGATTGAAAGATAATGCATGATTGAGGAACTCACAAAGTCAAATTGAGTTTTATGTGATTTTGATGGCCTGTGATAGTTCCATTAGCCCATATATGTAGTTTATGACTCGTAGGAATTGGAATGGGCCAATTCCATTGAGAATAGGCCCTTGAGTTGCACAAAAGTGCCTCAAAACGGGTAAAACGCATTTATGCGCATAAGTCCCTCATTTTTTAGAATTTTTGAGTGCGGCTGGTGGCCACATGTCACAAATAATGTATATAAGTTGGTGTTAAAATTTGGTGGGCATTGGAATTCATATGAAAAAATTAGGGGGATTATAAGTTGAAAAATTAAATGTTTTCTGCATAATTACTGATGTGAATCAATTCACAATAGTGTGTGAATCAATTCAATACTCACTGTTTTTACTGTACCTAATTCCAGTAACGTGTGAATTGATTCACATGAGGGGATGAATCGATTCAAAGGACTTTGTTTACACTGTTCATGGCATGATTTCATGTGTGAATCGATTCACACCAAGGGTTGAATCGATTCATACTTCTCTCTTTCACTGTTTTTGGGCATTGGCAAGGGTGAATCGATTCATACCAAGGGGGGAATCGATTCAAAGGCCCTGTTTTCACTAAATATTGAGATTTTCATGCATGAATCGATTCACCACATACGGGAATCGATTCATGGCCCTGTTATGGCCATTGTCATGCTGTTTTTCCAATTGCTGTAATTCCTTTGCCGTTTTTGGCCCGTTTGGACATCTTAATGACATTTTTGGCCTCTGACTTCTTCATGAAAGTTGTAGATAATAATGTTACGAAGGTGTCAAAATTAGTCTTACCTCAATTGGATTTTTCTAACTTTCATGAGGTGTAAAATACCGAACCTACAGCATTGTAAAACTCAAGTTTAAGAGGGTTTTGAACCCAACATTTTATAATTGCCAACATGGGACCAATAGGTGATATTTATGGCATGTACCTTTATTTTTGAGACTAAGAATGAGCCTTTTGACATGTCTCAATATTGAAATTTGTCATGGGCTCATTATTGCCCAAAACCCCTTTTTATTATGTAAAAATAGGAGATTGTATTAGGGGTATATGATTTATGGTGTGTCTTGGTGGTGTTGATGTTGATCTCATATATTGAGAAAATATGTATATGACCTAAATCATGTTATGAAAACATGAATGTCCACCGTTATCGATGTGATATAATAATTGATGATGGAAAGTAAATGATATGATTATATGACACACCTTGTATGATAATGAAATTAATGAGGGGACAATTGAATGACAATGGGTTGTGTAAAGCAATGAATTTGATATGATGTTGATGATGATTAAGAGTGGGTGATACCATATATATTAAATGATAAATGACAATGTTGAATGAAAAGGGACGTTGTTGTTGAACATGTCCTTGAATGCTATTATTGATGGGCGTGGTGCCATTATGATTAATGCAAGTATTGACTTGTATGTATGAGATGCAATGATGATTGCTGAATTTATGTTTTGAAATATCTTGTTGGTTTCCATGCATGGATTAATGTTATGATGATTGATATGCTATGATTTCCATGTGTGGATTGGTGAAAATATGAATGTTGTGCCTTAAGGGGCCTTGTGATTAATTGTATGCCAATGATAACAAAACTAAAAATATAATATACCCCTAAATGGGAGGGTGAGGAATCCTTGTGAGGTAATGATTTGGCATATGCATTATTGCATTCATGGCATGGCATAACATTAATTATGTGGTTACGATCATAATGATGAAAGTCTTGCGGGACTATATGAGAGGGAGTACCCCATGCGTGGTGGGAAACCAATATGTGAATGAATGAAGGTGGTTGCGATCACCAATATGTTGGGAATGATGAACGTGGTTATGATCACGAGTATATTGAAAAGAGAAAGATCCTGCGGGATTCTATGAGGGGAGTACCCCATGCGTGGCGGGAAACCGATATGATATGATGAAGGTGGTTGCAATCACCACTATGTGGAAATGAAAAACCTTGCGGGGTTCCATGAAGGAAGTACCCCTTGTGAGGCAGGAAACCGACGTGATGATGACATGAATTGATATACGTGGTTGCGATCATGAGAAAAACACCTTGCGAGGCTGCTAAAAAGGAGTACCCCATGTGTGGAGGGAAACCAATATGAGATTGATTATAAGTGGTTGCGATCACTTGAGATACCATGTGTGCATGGGTGATTGAAATGGATCCATTGCATATATATTAAACAATTGACATATGCATTAGCCATAGGTACATGGCATTTGAGATGGAGATGACCAAACAAAGATAAGAACCTCTTGAGAGAGTGTTAATTGATTAAAGATTTAATGACTTAATTGATGATAATTGTGAATGCACGTAATGATGTAGGGCTATGTGAATATGTATGTGCTTGTGCTTATGCTTGGCATCAATTGTGAACAATGAGGCTTGTATGCCTAAGATAATATCTTGACGATAGTTTAATAATGAATTGATGATTTATAGCAAAGCACACATGTTAGTTGTATGCATGTACACATAATCACAATGTACTTATATTCGTCATTTTGAATGTATAGCTCACTCTCCTATGTTGTCTCCTTTTTAGCATTGTGATGCAGGTTTGCCATGGGATGAGTTTAAGTTTTTGAATTAAAGCTCCTGAAGAAGGTAAATAGTGGTAATGGAATGCCTTGGCCGGCAACATTTGTTAAACATAATGTAATCATTGATTTATGTATATTGACATTGATAGATAGTGGCTCTTAAATATGTAAATATACTAATGTATATTTATGTTAGTGGTATTTGAAATGATACCAATTGATGATGTATGATTATGATTTATATGTGTGGTCGATTGTGGTTTAATAGGCTGATTGCTTGGGCCTTTTTCCATATCTTCATATATGGAACTAGGCGGGTGCCCCGTATACATATTTTTCTTCCGCTGTAAACTCAAATTATTTTGTATACATATGTGGGCGTTTTGATTAGCGATCCATTTTATATGTTATTGAATCTCACTCTTCGGTTTTGAGGTTTGAGTCTTGATGTAATCATTGTGGTGCTTTGAAATTATTTTAAACACAAAAAATTTACTAACATTTTTATCAATTATTATTTCGATTACATCGGGATTTGGGTCTAGAAAATCGAGGTGTGACAGTAAATACAAGGATTCCCATAGGATTCGCAAAGCGCCGTGTTTCAAAGCATAAGACAAATATAAAAAAATTTTGCGTTTTAGGATTACCTCTTGAAGAAAATCGAATCAAAGCAGTCATAGCCTCGTCCTTTAGGTGTCCATATGAGTACTCCCACCAGAAATGCTGCACCTTTCAAATGCTAGTTTGACGGTGTAGCTTTTGCAATTTTTGCATTTTGTGTCTTTTTTGGTTAGTCGCCTATGAGCATCTTATGCTCTATTTATAGGCTTAGGTTTGATCTAATTTGCTCTCTAAAGAATGAGCTTCTTACTCATTCTAAATAAGTTAGGCCCAATAGTTTTATTTTAGTCCAACTAAAATAAAAAGCTATTTTCTGATGAGCTTACTCTATGTGTGTGACCCTATAGGTAAAATACTCGGTTATATTAATAATAAACTATTTTATTATTAATATAAAATAAGAGCGACATCTAGCAATGCATCATTATGTCCGAATATTATTTAATATCAACATAACCTATAAGTGATAATTATTTTATATGTTTGTTCCTTTTGTCATGATGTCCTAATTGGGCCCAAGGCATGGTCGTGCCATCCTTGTACAACCCAATTTATTTTATTTGATACCAGAGTAGACTTTATCTAAATAAATATCCAATATTTATTCTTTCTAGCATGGCCATGCATTTCCTTAGTCTCACTCCATCAAGTGGCCTATAGATATCACTCCTGTCACATAGGAGAGACAAATCCCATCTACATCACTCATATCCCTCTGTATAATTTATTCATTGCCTAATCACAACCTTTATAGTCCTCTTGTTAAAGAAGACATTTGATTGTATTAAAACATCAAACTCCTTATGTAGGAATTGTAGTGACTTCAGATCGAAGGACTACATATACCATTATCACATTGAGAATCATTTATGACATTCATGTAACGATCCATGCAACGTTCTCATGGTGGGTCTGTCCACTACATCATTACTCCTAATGTGTACCCTATGAAGACTTGATATCATCTATATCCATGATCTGTGAGATCAGATCATTAGTACACTCACACACTAGTCTTAATGTATTTACATGTCCCCACGTAAATACTTGACTAGAGACATTTTAGGAATAACTCTCATATGACCTATTACTCCAAGGATAAATAAAGGCTGTGAAACTATTTAACAAAAAATGCCTTATACAAGATGATGCGTCCTATATAGTCTCTTAGTGTATATTTCCAACAACCTTCACCCCTCATATTCCCTACTTGACAAGTAACATGAGTTGGCCTTTCATTATTCCTGAACTTTGCTATATACAGCAATGACTCATCATTCGCCTAATCCATCACTTTCCCCGTAGGTTGCTTCTTTGCCATATGACTGCAAACTCACCCCAATGTCTTCATCATATTCTATTCCAAGCTCTTCCTGCAAAGTGAAAACATGTATCAATATGGCAACAAAAGCATTAAAAATAAATAAAATATCTGGTTGTCACTGGCCAAAAAGAAACCTTAAATTCTTTTGGATCCTTAGGTGAATTCTCAGTGAGAGTATCCCATACTATTAAAAAAATTAATAGAGTGAGACTTCCAATACTAAATATATGATTAGGGTAACTCACGAAATTGTCTTAACCAGATGTGCATATAGGTCGTCTAGGAGGAAGTTGTTAATGTGGAGTTCTCTGTTAAAATAAATTTAATATAGAAGAAATTTTGGTTAAATATTATTTGAAGCAAAGGATTTAATTAAAACGTTAACAAAGTCAATGATTAATGTTATGTTTTATGAGTAATGATTTAGGTTATTTTATTGTTTATTTAGTGGATTAACTATTTATTTGACAAAATAATCATGTTTGGTAAATTAGCTTATAGAGATTCATAAATACAGATTTTGACAGTTTTACTCCATAAGATTTTAGAAAAGGATGGCCTCAAGCTTGTTCCTCCCAATAGTTACTCAAGTGTAGTGCCAAGATCTTAATCAAGTTTCTTTGATTTCCACTAAAAAAAATAAAAAACATCATGACACAACCAATAGTAATAACATTATTCAGTTGTCACCTAATGTTTACAATAATTCACTAATTCAAAATGTTTTAATTAAAATTATGAACCATAGCTAGATTACAATTAGCCAGTGGTTCAACATGGTGCAGATTAACTTCACCAAAAGGAAAAGCCAAGTTTTAAAATTCAAAATAAAAAAGATTTAAGCTGAAAAGATAATAAACACTAGGGGAAATGAGGATGCAGATAATAAAGAAAGGATTTATAAATAGCTTCAAATAAACCAAAAAAGGAATTATAACAAAGCAGCTCTAGTTATCTATAATATGTTGGCTTGAACACATGATAAAGGAAAAGAACTACATCTTTTCCATTTCTAGCCAAATCACTGAAATATATTGTTTAATTAACTAAAACTAAAGCATATATAAATACAATACAAATCACCTTGAGATGGATTATTTAGCCCAGGTAAATCCAGCCAATCATATAATGTTACATGAAATGAACCTTAACGTTTCTTGGTCCAACTCTTTCAATTAACTAACAAAGCTAATTAATCTTACCCTTTTCACTCCCCCATGAAAAAAAGAAGCTAATTTCTCTTCCACCAATGCTTTAAACTATAGATAGAGAGAGAAGCACAAATGTGCTGACATTAATGTTTCTTAGGATATAATTGAACAAAAGTAGTCACTACATTTGGCCCCTTGGAGGTAAGTTCATTCTTAAATCAACACACATAAACATCAACAATATGTTCTAGAATATATAACAAATGATCTTAAATAAATGGAGATCTGTTTAGAATTCAACAAATATAAGCAAATGAATCCTTTTCTAAAAAAAATATTCAACTGGGAGAATGACTTACCCTAGTGCTAAAGCACCATACCACTGAAGCAAGAATCCAAGAATAGCCGAAGCAAAAATTGTGGCGCCCTTAATTCAATAAATAAAGTTAAAAATATTAATATTTAGGTAATAAAAATGAGGATAAATTTTTCATGATTTCAAAATGATCAATGGAAGAAGAACACCACAATTAAAGACTTTAAAAATTTACCCCGGACCTTTTTAAAGACCTATCCCATATATGAAGATATGAGAAGGTATGCAATTTAAACCAATGTCATCTTTAGACAATCGATTGCATAATCACCATTCAAGGGTTTGCGGAATATGTAAGTTAATTCGAGTATGAGTGGATACGAGAAGAAATTCAAGAGTACCTAAATTGATTACTAAAGTTTAGTGAAAACATGTCAAAGAGGTGTACAATAAGTAATCATGGATGAAGGATTGAAGTACTAGGCATAGAGAACCAAGAGGTACAAGACCATGGCAAGAAAACACACGAAAAACCACTCTAGGCATTTCCCCTGGCTGTGGGAAATTTCCATTGGCCGTGGGAAATTCCCTAGGCGGTGAGAAATTCTCCTGGCCGTGGAACTCATTGCCCCAATGCCCAGAATTTTGAATTTTTCAAAACAGGAAAAACCACAGGCCGTGGAACACTCTAGTTCCATAACCAACTTGGTGCAATTTTAAAACAGTGTGATCCACTGGCCGTGGGAATTTCCCCTGGCTGTGGATCACTCCTTGATGCTCAAAAATCCATTTTTTAACCATGCCATGCCATGGGACCTTAGATCATGCAATGCCTAGACCTTCTTATGCACAAAACCGTCAAGAATTAATCCTATTATGGCACAAGACGTCGAAGGACATAACATCAATCCACTAAGCCCTTATTATACCAACTCCAAGCATCATTAAATCGTCAAACATACTTCCAAATCATGCATGAACATTATGATCATAATCTTATACTTTAATAATTTATCCATCCATGGATTTTCATCAACAAAATATCAATGCCATCAAAATGACTAACAAATTCGATGTCAAGCATCATCATGGTGATATAAAATGATCATAAGCTCATTCAAATGATCCTAGTATATCAATTACCATTCTAGAATATCAAGTCATCAATATCCAATCATCATTATACATATAAGGCATTAACCATAGTATGACTATACAAAACAATGCCATATACAACATTTCCAAAAAGGGATGTACAAACACTATTAGTCTAAAAACATGCCAACCAAGGCATCTATGTCAATTCTTCCTTCACACCATACCATATCTCTTGAAGAGATCTACTCCATGGTCATGCCCTACAACACAAGAGCTAAAAAGTAGACAACATGGTCATGCCCTATAATGCAAGGGTGCTTTTCACAACCCGTAAGACCTCTATTATCTCAATACATTAAGTGATCATAACCATTTATAATCCATTAAATACATGTTCCCCACACAAGGGTCCATTTCTCATAAGATCCCACAAGACCTTTACCATCTTAATTTACCAAGTGAACGCAACCACTTATAATCATTCTCATATCAGTTTTCTTCACACAAGGGTACTCCTTTTTATAGTCCGACAAGACCTTTATTGTTTCAAATTATCATATGATCGCAACTGTAACATCCCGAATTTCATAAAAATGATTAATTAAGAGGAATAAATAGTAAATAATTATAAATGAGTTGATTCATGTCCCAAAAAAATTAAAAATAGTTAAATTGGGATTTATCATGGATATTCATAATTTATTGGGACTAAATGAGACAAAATTATACCCGATTAAAATATGGGTGTCAGACCAAGTATCTCCGATTGAGATGCCGTGGGTTAGGGCTGTTAAGAATATTATTGGGGATCCGAATATATATTCGAAATAATTTTTAGATAAAGTATTAAGGTGGAACTAAGATCCTGTATGTTATAAAATGACAAAGTTTAATGAAAGGATTAAAATTTAAAGCAAAACCCTCATTTCTCTTCTCCTTTTCACGTTGGCCCTTTCTCCCTCTCCACTTTATTTTTTATTTCTTCTTCTCTTCCCCTCCTTCATGAGAAAACCGTCCACCTCTTCTCCTCCACTATTTCTTACAAAAATCAACTTCTAACCCAGGATTCATGAAGGATTAATGGACATAGGAGCAAGCTTGGCTCTCCTCTTCTTCCCTTTCCCTTATTTCTGAGTTTGGCATTGGGCTTGGAAGAGAGGTATGATTTTTGAACACCCATGGCTTTTTTTATGGTTTTTGAGTTATTGAGGTATTGTAATAGAAGGTTAAATCTTGTTTTGATGAATGGAGGTATGTAGAACCAAGCCCTAGGTTGGATAATCCCTGGGAATTCATTATTGTTGTTGATAATGAATGGGATACAGTGTTGCTAGCCTACGGATGTTTGAAATGAGGCATAAATGCAGTTGGAATTGATGATAGTGAATTCTTATGAAAACCCTAGAAATTAGGATTTTGGGGCTTTGGGTAAATTCATGAGAAAATTATGAGCTATTGATGTTGGAATGGTTTCACATATAAGAATGAGTTTTTGAATGGGTAATATTGATTGTTGATGTTAAGGAATTGTGAAATCAAGAGAATAGAGTAATGACTCCAAATTGTCTAGTGTGTTAAAGAGTTAAGATAATGTTAGGAGAGACTTGAACAATGAGGATGATGATCATTGATAGTGGGGTTAATGAGTTATTGGGCCATGATAAATGACATATGAAATGGTTGATTGATAATGGTTTGAAAGGTGTTAAGAGGCTCATGATGAATTTGAATGGCAAATGGATAGTTTAAGTAATGATGAATGCATTATGAATGATGAAAGAGATGTTGTTGTTGTTGGGTATGATTAGCCCTTTGAGACTTAAAAAATCTTGGTTGGGAAAGGAATTCTCGAAGCCTAACACAAGTATGTGAATAGGTGTTTTAAGAAGTCTAAGATTTGATATTGGACTTTAAGAGATGTTGTCAATTGTTTAGATTTATGATGGTGCCTTGGGATGGCTCATAAATTGAATACATGTATATTTATGTGTGTTGATAGGAGATTATATTCCGGATAATGTGGTAAAACTTTTGGAGTGTGTGAATCATTACGGTTCTTCTCTTGAGGTAGGAGAGAAGTTTACATTTCAATTTCATGAGTGAATAATTGATGGTTGATGTATATGATTGTACTCATGCTTGCCTTGCCATGATTATCTTGAATGGTGATTGATAATGTGATGGATGATAGGCTTGGCCATTTGTTGAATGTTTGGGAATTGCATATATATGAGATAATGATGAATGTTTAGGGGTCTTTGGATGAATATGATTTATTTGTTCATAGAAACCCATGAAAGGGTGAATTACTCAAAGATACGAGGTTGTATTTTATGATTTTCATGCACAATTGAGGGAACTAATAGGGCCATATTGAATTTTAGTATGTTTGGATGCCATGGAATGGTTCCAATAGTGCTTATGCATGATTTAAAACTTGTAGAAACTGGAATGGGCCAATTCCATTGAGAAATAACACCTGAGTTGCACAAAAATGCCTTAAAATGGGCTAAACACATTTATGTACGTAAGTCCCTCATTTTTGGGAATTTTAAGTGCGGATGGTGGCCACACGTCATAAATGATGTATATAAGTTGGTGTTAAAATTTGGTAGAGTTTGGAGTTGATATGAAAGAGTTAGGATGCTTAGAAGTTGAAAAATTGAGCAAAATATGCATAATTACCGTCTTGAATTGATTTAGAATAGTCTTGAATTGATTCAAGGGCCACTGGAAGTGTTTGAATAAATTCACACGAGTTTTGAATCGATTCAAAGCCCTGTTATGGCCACTATTATGCAGTTTTTTTGACTGCTGTGATTTCTTTGCTATTTTTGGCCTGTTTGGGCATCTTAATGACGTTTTTGGCCTCCGACTTCTTCATGAAAGTTGTAGATAATTATGTTACAGAGGTGTGAGAATTGGTATCACTTTAATTGGAGTTTTCTAACTCTCATTAGGTGTAAACACTGGACCCACTGCATGGTAAAATTTAAATTTAAGAGGGTTTTGAACCCAACTTTTTATGATTGTCAAATTGGGACTAATAGGTGATATTTGTGACATGTCCTACTATTTTTAAGACTAAAAATAAAATTTTCTCATGTTTTAATTTTGAAACTTGTGATGAGCTTATTATTACCCAAAACCCCTTTATTATGTAAAAATGAAAGATTTTATTAGGGGTATGTGATGATGGTGTGTCTTAGTGGTGTTGATATTCATTAAGACATGTTATGAAGACATAAATGTTCACCACTAATGATATGATATGATGATTGATAATGAAAAGCAAATGTTGTGATTGTGTGACACTCTTAAATGATGATGAAACTAACAAAGGTATATTTGAATTACAATGCGTTTGTTATAAATTGATGAATCAGAGATGATATCGATAATGAATAATGATGGATGATTGTTATTATTGATGATTTGTTGAATGCCATTGTGATGAATACAAGTGTGATCTTGTGTATGTATGGTGTGAATTATATTGATGAATTGTTGTAATGCCACACTAATATATAAAACAATGGTAACGATCAATGAGATGAAAATCCACTAAGAAATTATGTGGTGATATTGATGAATGTTATTGACGATATTAGTGCCATTGTGATTATTGCGAGTATTGACTTGTATGTATGATGTAAAATATGTTGAAATGAAATGCCACACCTAAAGTTTGAGAACAATGGCTAAAACCAACAATGTTAAAATCCACTAAAAGATTATATGGTGGTGTTAGTGTTGATGATGATAATTGATGAGTGGCATGATAGGATACATAGTGTGAGAATGCATTAATTGGCATTTGCATCCATGGCATATCATACATTGTCTATGTGGAATGTTAGGGGTTCTACTAGGCAGGCCCAGTGGGAGGGCGACCTAGTGCACGGGTAAATTGTTGTTGTTTCCCTAGTGATTCTGGGAATCACGAAGCTGCCTTTAGATTGGTGGCGAGGCACCCTATGTGGTAGGCCAGTGGGTGGGCGGCTCTATGATGAGTAAGTTACCTCAGTGTCTGATGGGACACGGCTCTCTCAATGTGTGTTTGGGAGAGGCCCGTAGCACTTATGGCAAGTAAGGCCATGTTATTAATCCGCCAGTCACGGCGTGACTAGTGCTACATATGGGCGATAGCGGTTTGGTACAAGTAAAATATAATGTTGAGCATGCATGAATTAAGAGATATGTGTACACATTATACTACTGTAGTAGGGACATAGTAGCACGCCTATGCTCGACCCATAATTTGATGTTTATTCCCATAGTCGGATCCACATTTGTTGATGTTTATTTCATTGTGCATATGCATTAGCCTAAGAGCATTTGCATATAGCATGGGATATGCCAAAAGGTGATGATGATTGATGATGGTTAAGATTGAGATGTGATGATGATAAGATGGGTAAATGAATACCTAAAAGACAACATGAAAATATAAATGACGTGAATACAATGAAAAGACATTGTATATGATGATGCTGTTGTGATGGCCCAATGTGATGAACTACATGCTTATGTAATTGATAATGATGGTATTGGCCCATTGTGGCAATGAGAAAATATGTGTGTATGTGATTGCTTTGCTATGAATGGATGGATGAATACATGATATGTATATTGTTGAGATGAATAGATTATGAAGATTGTTGATGATTTTTGTAACACCCTGGATTTTAAAGAAAATAAATTTATTGGATGATTATAATTAATTATTTGTGGCCTAATAATTAAAGGAAGATTAATTAGACATTAGAGGTGAATTATCAGAATCGATTGATGTGACAAATGGTGTGGGACCCAATTAGTCAAATTAAATATTTAATGGGTCTAGAATACTTAGAAAATTATTGTGGTTACAGTGATATAATTGAAATGATTTTTGGTGTTGAGAAGATAATTATTTGGACACGACGTATGATATTAAACGGGAAAAATACGAACCAATTAGAATTAAAAGAAAACCAAAATCCTATTTCTCCTCTCATTTCCACCTTGACCTTTTTTCTCTTTCTGACTTGACTATTTTACCCATTGGCTAATGGGGTATCATTAACCATTGGAAAAAGTAACATAATGCACCCTTTTACCTAATGTGTAATGCCCAATTTTCACTATAATTTCCCTCTCTTTCTCTATCACTGTGGGCTTCTTTCTCTTCTCCTCCCATCTTCACTTTTCTTTCTCTCTTCCTCCCTCCATGGCAAAACCAAACCCCACCTCTTCCACCTCTATTTCTTGCCCAAAAATTAAATCAAAGCTTGGATTTGTGAAGCATTTATGAAGCATGGGAGCTTAACATTGGTCATCTCCCTTTTCTTCACTCTCATTTTCGTTTTGGTGGAGCATGGATGTGAGGTAAGGGTCTTTTGCCTTTTTATTGTTTCATTAATGGTAATAATGACGCCTAAGCTTGAAAATATTGATATTGGGTTTTATGGGTATTAGTAGAAATGGAAAAACCCTAGGCTTGATGGCTTAAGAAATGATTTTGATTATGGTTTTGTGAGTATATGAGAATGAGGGTTATGATATTCATATGGATTTAAGAAATAGGTTAAAATTATTGATTGGTTGATTTTGATGAAAAACCCTCAGTGTGGTGATTTGAGGGTTTTGGCTAAATTGATGATTTTGAATACTCTAGAATGATTTATATGAAGGGAATGAATTTTTAGAAGCATTAAGATTATTAATAAGGTTGGTGGAATTTTGAACTAAGTTTATGAGGTTGCGTATGATGATATATGCATGTGTATAGGAATAATGATTTGAGGAGTTGGGTTGAGAATGAATATGAGATATTGTTATTGTGATAATAATAGTTAAAAAAACATTGATAATGGATACTTGAGTTAATGAGTAATTAGGCCATGATAAATATCATAAGAGATTGTTGATTGCTGATGGTCTTAAATGGAGCCAAGAGGCTTAAAATGAATTTGAATGAATTGTGATGGTAGTTGAGCTATTCATATGATGATTTGGAAGACTTATTAAGTTGCTTAGCCCTTTAAGATGTAGAGAATCATGGTTTTGGGAAAGGAATTGCCGAAACCTAATATAAGCATGAGAATTGGCGTTTTGACAAGTTAGGACTTGTTACTAAGCTTAATGATTTATAAGCAAATATTTAAGTGTTGTAATAATGCCTTAAAATTGGCTTGATGACTGAGTGTAAGTATGCATATGCATGATTTGTAGATTGTGTTCTGGACGATGATGTAGAATAATCAGAGCGTTTGGATTGCGGTTCTTCTCTCGAGGTAGGAGAGGAGTTTACATTTCAATTGCATGAGTTGAATGATTGATGATGGATGTATATGATTATACTCATGCTTGCCTTGCCATGATTATATTGAAATAGTGTGATGAATGATATGTTTGGCAAATTATTGGTTTTTGGAATCCATATATGTATATATATGAGATGATGATGAATGACTAGTGGTCCCTTGATGGAATAATGTGTTGTTGATGTATAACCCAGGAGGAGTTGAAATATGTATGTATATAATTAGGAATTTCATGTGGATGCATGGCTTAATTTGTAATTTAGCAGGCTTGATTTAGCCAAAAAGGGCTTGAAGTCCTAGTACCCTATACCTTGATCTAGGAAATGAATTATGGGATGAGACTTGTTGGAGCAAGTCATATTTATATATATCAATATAGATCCATAGAGAGTTTAGACCAAAACTTAGCTAATTGTATTTTGGTATGTCATGTAAAATGCCCAAAATATACATAAAACTACCTTATAGCTTAGATTTTGATTGAGAAGGAATTTGGGCTTGAAACTTTGCCACATAATTGATATTAGGGTAGGTAAGTTATGTATAAAATTTCATGCAAATTGGAGTTGAATAGCTTAGTGAAACGTGGTCCCAAAGTTGGCAAAAACATAAGGGCCAAAAAGCTGCAGAATGGTACCTACAGCAGCGAGATCCACGGCTAGTGGGAATTTCCCACTGCCAGTGGATCATTCTGCCTCAAAACGTGGAAAAAATGGCCATTTTGGGTGGTGGAAATAGTGGATTCCACGACCAGTGGAATTGCCACTGTCAAAAATTTCCAATTGCTGCTTTTCCCTTATTGTTTTTGGCCTGTTTGGGTATCTTAATTACATTTTTAGCCTCCGTCTTTTTCATGAAAGTTGTAGATAATAATGTTGTGGAGGTGTGAAAATTGGTCTTACCTTAATTGGAGTTTTCAAACTCTCATTAGGCGTAAAACGCTGGACCCACTACATTGTAAAATTCTAATTTAAGAGGGTTTTGAACCCAACGTTTTATGGTTATTAAATTGGGACTAATAGGTGATATTTATGACATGTCCCACAATTTTTAAGACTAAAAATAAGATTTTCTCATGTCTTAATGTTGAAAATTTTCATGAGCTTAATAGTATCCAAAACCCCTTTATTATGTAAAAATAAGATATTGTCTTAGGGGTATATGATGATGGTGTGTCTTGGTGGTATTTGATATTGATTTGGTATGTTATGAAAACATGAAGATATACCACTAATGATATGTTATGATGTTTGATAATGAAAAGTTAAATGATGTGGTTGTATGACACACCCTTATATGATGATGAAACTAACGAGGGATGATTACATGACAATGTATTTATTATAAATCAATGAATTGGAGATGATATTGATAATGGATAATGATGGGTGATTTGTTGAATATCATTGTGTTTGATACAAGTGTGATCTTGTATGCGTGGTTAAAATTTTACTGATGAATTGTTGTGATGCCACACTAATATATGAAACAATGGTAATGATAAATAAGATGAAAATCCACTAAGAGATTATGTGGTGTTATTGATGAACGATTGATGGATGTTGTTGATGTTTATGATGCCATTGTGATTGTTGCAAGTATTGACTTACATGTATGATATAAAGTATATTGAAATGAAATGCCATATTTAAGACTTGAAAACAATGGCTAAAACCAACAATGATAAAATCCAGTAAAGGTTGTATGGTGGTGTTGGTGTTGATGATAATGATTGATGAGTGGCATGATAGGATGCATAGTGTGAGAATGCATTGATTGGAATTTGCATCCATGGCATATCATACGTTGTCTATATAGAATGTTAGGGGTTCCAATAGGCGGGCCCAGTAGGAGGGCGACCCAGTGCACGGGTAAATTGTTGTTCCCTAGTGATTCTGGGAATCACAAAGCTGTCCATAGTTTGGTGATGAGGCACCCTATATGGTGGGCCCAGTGGGTAGGCGGCTCTGTGATGAGCAAGTTATCTCGGTGTCTGACGCGGCACGACTCTCTCGATGTGTGTTCGGGAGGGGCCCGTAGCACTTTTGGGAAGTGAGGCCATGTTGTTGATCCGTAAGTCACAGGGTGACTAGTGCTACATATGGGCGATAGCGGTTTGGTACTAGTAAAATTGGTGATTATGCCTGCATTATGAGATATATGTACACATGATACTACTGCAGTAGGGGTATAGTAGTACACATATACTTTACCCATATTTGGTGTTTATTCCCATAGTCAGATCCGCATTTGTTGTTGACTATTCCATTGTGCATATGCATTAGCCTAAGAGCATTTTCATATAGCATAGAGATATGCCAAAAGGTGGTGATGATTGATGATGATCGAGATTGAGATATGACGATGATGAGAGGGGTAAATGAATAACTAAAAGACAACATGTAAAATATGAATACAACGAAAAGATATTGAATATGATGATGTTGTATGTGATGGCCCAATGTGATAAAGGGTTGTTTGTCTATAGTTGATGACAATGATGTTGGCCCATTATGGCATTGAGCAATGATGTGTATATATGTTGCTTTGCTATGAATTGATTAATGAATATGTTATATGTATATTGTTGGGATGAATGAATTATGATGATTATTGATGATTTTAGCAAAGCATACATGATGTTGATATACATATGCCCATAATCTCAATAGTATTCATATTCGTCATTTGGAATGTATAACTCACTCTCTCATGTTGTCCATTTTTAGCATTGATGCAGGAATATGATGGGATGAGGATATTTTTAAAGTAAAGCTTTTGTGAAGGCAAAATAGTGGTAATGGAATGCCTTGGCCGGCAGCTGTTGTAATTACTATATTGTGAATAAAATGTACATTATAGCCTTAATAATCATTGATATCGATGGATGTTATAACACCCTAAATTTTAAAGAAAACAATTGATGGAATAATGGTAATTAATTATGTGTGGTCCAGTAATTGTGGAAGAATTAATTTGACATTAGAGGTGAATTATCGGTGAGTTAAGATTTACCGCAGTTGGATGATTTAATAAATGATGTGGGACCCACTTGGTCAAATTAAATAATTGACGGGTCTAGAATGTTTAGAAAATTATTGTGGTTAAGGTGGTATAGCTGAAATAATTTTTAGTGCTAAGGAAATAATTAATCGGACTCGATATATGTTGCTAAACGAGGAAAATACGAGCCAAAATGTAATTAAAAGAAAATGAAAACTCCTATTTTCCTTTCCCTCTCAGCTGTGATCTCTTTTCTCCCTCCCATTTTTCTTTTCATGCTATTACACAATGGTTAATGGGGTTTTATGACCTAATGGACAAACGACAAAATACATGGTTTTACCCATTGGACAATGTCCAATTTTTACTCAAACTTCCTCTCTTTTTCTCTTATTTTTCGGTGGCTCCCTTCCTCCCACCATTCTTCATATTTTCTTCTTCATCTTCTCCTCCCTCCAACTCCATGACCGTGGCACCTCTTCTTCTTTCTTTCTCTTGCCAAAATTTAAGCTAAGCTTGGAATTGTGAAACATTTATGGAGCTTGGAAGCTTTGTAGGATCATCTTCCTTCTTTCTCTCCTTCATTTTCATTTTTGCTTGGCTTGGGTGGTGAGGTAAGACTTTGAACCTCTCTTCCTTCATTTGTAATTTTCATGATTATTTAAACTTAGAAATGGTAGTGTTAGAGGTTTTGGGTGTGATGGAAAATGATGAAAAACCCTAGGCTTGGACAATGGAGGTGTGATTCTTGATTATGATTTAATGTTATGTAATGAGGAGGTTATGATGTTCATGTTAATTTAAGGAAATTGATTGAGGGTGTTGTTGGGTGATTTTAGAGAAAACCCTAAGTGTTGATAAATTGGGAATTTTTGCCAAATCGATGGTTTTAGTGATTTTGATGCCTTTGGAATGATTTTATATGAGGAAATGAATATTTAGAAGCATTGGGGTTGATTATTGATGTTGATGAATTTTGAGCTAAGTTGATGTTATTTGAATGATGATTTATGCATGTGAAACCCAAATCCTAGGGTAGATGACCATTGGGGCCATTGATTCCTGTTTACAAATGATTGGCACTTTGATGATGATATTATGTTTGTGATGATGTATGAGAATTAATGGTTGTCAATTTGTGTGGAATCCTTAAGAATTGATAAAATTGAGGCTTTTGGCATAGATGGGGAGATTGATGATTTTGTTGTCATGAGAGTGAACTTTAGGTTTAGAAAAGATGATTTGAATCATTGGTGTTGATATTTAAGGTTGTTGGATTTTGATAAGGATTTGATGAGGCTTTAGGCCATGATATGTGCCATTTAGAAATTGTTGATTGATGATGGTCTTAAATGGAGCTAAGATGGCTTATAATGAATTTGAGTGATAGTGATGGCAATTGGATGATTCACATGATGAGTTGGATGCCTTAAGGATAAGGGATATAATATTGTGGTTGTTAGGTTTGGTTAGTCTTTTGAGACCTAGACAGTCTTGGTTTTGGGAAAGGAATTCCCAAAGCCTAATATAAGCGTGCGAATTAGGGTTTAGTCAAGTCTAGGATTTGATAATGAGTTTCAAGAGAATGATGCCTTACGATGGCTTGTTGATGGCATGTATATATGTGTTGCTGATAGGATTGTATCCCAGACGATGTGTAACATCCCGATTTTAAACAAAGTACCGGATGAAATAAAGCCATTAAAATAATAATTTTAGAAGTGGGGAGTTGTTTGATAATTACCATTAATTTAATTAATCAAATGAGTGCTGATTAAGTGTGATTAGCCATTAGTGGTTGCTGATGGGACTGGGTGACGTGAGCAGACTGCTGCTTCACATTTTCCCCACCCCACCTTTCCATTTTTTGTGCATGCATATATGTAGTTGGTCGATGGTCTCTCGCCATTCATTCTTCAGAATTCGTTCTACGATTTCTCTCTTCTTCCTTCTTCTCTTTCTCTCTCATTCTTCTTCTTCTTCTTCTTCTACTTCTCTGCCCTCTGTTCACATTTTCTGCTTACAGAAGTCACGTTGACGGTACTGCAGAGGAGTCAGAGCTTCCTTATACGAGTGAAAGACGATCGTCGAAGCAAAAGCAGGAACAGCCCCTGTACCCGAGCCGATCGTGAGAGGCAACAGTGCTTAAGTGAAGGCTGAACTAGTGGAAGTATTGAGCGAAGCAGCAAGGCAGAGGACCTACACCCAGGCAGAAGAGTCTCTCGGAGTCTCGTAGTTGGTAGGGGGAGTACCTTATATGTTAAACGTATGGATTATGAACGGGTTTCGGGTGTTGATAATTGTTGTTCTGTATTCTGTTTTTGTGTTATGCTTGCATGTGGAGTGTGCAATACCCGGGTGCATGACAAGTAGGAGTTGAGTGTTGCATGTTTAGTATTATCCCTGAGATGCACGCCGATAGCTTAGAGAATGTTGAATGATTGCATGGCAAGGGTGTGCTGTATTGTTAATGATGATAACTGTGTGGTTTACGTGATTTGTGAGTTGTTAAAAATATAAAATGATGACTGCATGTGATCGAGTGTTGGTGTAGTGGATCTGATAATATTCATATTGATGCATGCGTAGTTGAGTCCTGATATTGATGAATACCGATTGCATGTTATGCTTGTGTTGAGTGGAATACTTTATTGAATCCTGATATTGGTTGATATCAATTGCATAGGAAGCACGTGTTGCTGTATTCATCTACTTGAGCAATGATACAGATTGCATGGAAGTATACGTGTTAAATCAATATATTGAGTTCTGAGAATTCGTATTACCGACTACATGTGAAGTATATATGACTGAGTGAAAAGTTGTGTGTATGAATTCTGTATTGTGTAATGAATCCGCGTGTGGCGCATGGGATGCGTTGTGCTGGGAGCATGTAGTGTGGGACACTACTATCGGTTAAATGAAAAGCGTGGGACGCTGTGAAATCCTTGAGTGGGACTCAAGGTAGTTTCCGAGTGGGACTCGGGCTGCCTGTGAACACCTCTGTTGGCGCTGAGAGCGTTGGTGTCACCTGTGGGCAAACAGTTGGGTACCTGTAAAATGGCCAAGCAGCTGGGAGCTGAATGGATAGCTGAGAGCTATGTATAAAAAGGCTGGGAGCCTACGTTGCAACGTCAAAACCGATTACACACGAATACGGAACCGAGTGAAATACTCTGTGTATATTGATTACCGATGCTTTTTGAAATGGATTATGCAAGTGATGATGTTAATGAGATGATGAATATATATAACCGAGCAAACTATTCTGTGTGCACATGCTGTTGATGCTGATTGAGATATGTTCTATGAATGCATGTTAATATTATTGAAAAGTTGTGTACGTATAGCCGAGTGAGAATTGTTGAATCCTGACTGAGAAATGTTCAATATGTGCATTCTGATTCGTAGGCATTATTATGTCACTGATTGTTGTATGTTAATGTTATTAAATTGATACGTGCATAAGGCCGAGTGATAACTGGTGGATTCCGATCGGTAAGAGTCTGATGTGGGTCCTGGTTGATTGGTATTGCTTTGACTTTGATCGTTTCCATGTATGGTTGTGTATATATATATATATAAAGTTGTATAATTGTGGACAACCTGAGTCAGTATCTATCACTTAATATTTAAGATACTCACCCCCCTACTGTGGCAATCTTTCAGTGAATATCTCTCGCAATGAGGAGTGAATGAGGAGTTGAATACCGAATGAGTGCTGGTACACTATGGAGACAGATGTTATGTATATTCTGTTTATGTGTTTTGTTAAGCCTTGGCCGGCTCATGTTAGTCTTAGTTCCTTTTATTAGAACCTGAACCCTTTGGAGTAGAGGACATGATTTGGTGCCTGTAATTAATTATATCTACTATATTGCGTGAAACCCTATATTGTGCATGAAAATCCGAGTGACCTATGTACGCGTATTTGTTGTGGGTGAGAGGTTAGTATAATTGTAAGCCGAAATGGAGTCGAGTGATGGCGTAGGAAGAGAGTTAGTGTCTTCATCCGAGTGAAAAGAAGGCCAGGTAATCCCGAGTGAACGAGGCAGTGTGATGCCGAGTGAGAGTTTACCGACCAGAAGACGACACCTAAGACTCTAAGTGGATCCATTGTAATAAATTAGTAAATAGCTGGGAAAGTCTGAGTGAGTCCTGACTTAGAGGGAAAATCAGAGTAGGAGAGATTACGGATACCGAGCGAGAATCGACCCTGATACCTTGGAGTGATAACTGTTAAGGTTCCCGAGTGAGGAATGACTAAGTATTTCCCGAGTGAGGAGCGACTGAGTATTTCTGAGTGAGAGGTCTTCATAGATCCCGAGTGAGCGGCCTTGGGAATCATTTGCGGGTTGCCAATATATATACCTATATATAAACTAATTGAGTGGAATTGTGGAGTGTGATATACTGCCTGAGGGAAACTAGGGTGCCTTAGGGTTAATCCGAATGAACTAAGAAGTGGACCTTCCCGAGCAAACCATACCCTAAAATCCGAGTGGAGTGACAGATGCCGGGTGTAGTTTCACTTAAGCGTTTCTTCCCTTCGCTGCGCGAGAGTTCATTTCCCTTGTCTTTTTCCCCTTCTTCTCCTCGGTGGGTCGGATTTGTTAATTTGAGTAGATTTTGTACGGTTATTAACTTTAAAATTTGGAAAATTTTCCCTGTTGATTTTGTTTATTTAATTAAAAATTAGGGTGTTACACGATGATGCAGAATGATCGACGCAATGGTGTTGCGGTTCTTCTGTCGAGGTAGGAGAGGAGTTTACATTTCAAATTGCATGAGTGAATAGTTGTTAATTATGTATATGTATGAACTCATGCAATGCCATGGCATGAATATGTTAAATGTTAAATTGATGAAGTGATGAATGATGGCTTGGCCTTTGTTGAATATTAAGAAATTGTATATGTGTATATAGTTGTGAAATAAAGATGTGTGCTTGGTTGTCCCTTGGTTGGACATGAATGAATTGTTGATGAAAATTTATAAATAGATATATCACATGAGGTGTAAAGTGTTGTTGTTGTGATGATTATGCATAAAGATGAGTGGGGTAGTGATGAGAAGTGTTTTGAAGCCTCCCTTATGTAATAGATGAATTGAACCTAAATTGAGAGGTATAACTTATTGGATTAAGCCCACATGAATGATTACAATGGATGAAAATTGTTAACTTAGGCACATTTTTATTATGATGAGGGTGGCATGTGTAAGGGGAGAAAAACTAGAGTTTTTAAGCGTATGATGGCAATCTTGCTCAAGCGAGATGGGATCTTGCTTAAGCGAGAGTCCCCTGTATCAGATGGATGGCCTCTAGCCAAATCTCGCTCAGGCGAGAAGGAGTGTCGCTCAAGCGAGACGTGTGTGGAACAGGAGGGATGCTTACTGGAGGAATCTCGCTCAAGTGGGTGTGGCCGCGCTTGAGCGAGCGAGAGGAAAAATGGTTTTGGAGAGATCTCGCTTAAGCAAGTGGCATGGCAAATGGATTCCCGCTCAAGCGAGCCAGCCTTAAATGAGGCACTGGATGTTTTTCACCCAAGCGAGCAGGAGTCGCTTGAGCGTGCACGAAGGTCTGATGCTGAGACTCCACTCACTCAAGCGAGTAGCCAGATGAAGGAGTTTTCACTCAAGCGAGCGAGCATGAAAACGTACTGGAGGAATTTCGTTTACGCGAGAAGGTTCGCCCAGGCGAGCTTTGCTGATCTCGCTCAAGCGAAGGTGAATCTCGCTTGAGCGAGTTTCCCCAAAATTGAATTTATCCCATTTTCTTTATTTTGGGCTTATGTTAGACCTTTTCCCTTATACTATGACATGCTTGAAGAAATATATAAGGGGTATATAGTGATGATATAACATGGTGGTGATTGGAATTGATTGATATATTTGGGATGCTTTATTTATGATATCTCCACCACTAAGAATGGAATATGGTAGAGTGATAAAGAGGACTTGATGATGGGGTTATGAGATACAGAGTAATTATGAAACCAATGAGAGAATTGGTAAAGCGATATAGCATGAAATGACATTGATATTGAATAATGATGGATGATGAGGTGGATCACTTCCTTGCATAAAGGATCATCGATATTGAGGATGATTGTTATTATTGATGGATTATAAAATGCCATTGTATTTTATCCGATTGTGATCTTGTATGTGTGGTTTGAAATATAATAATCAAATGTTATGAATGCCACACCAATATATGTATACATGAGACAATGGTAATGAATAATGAGATGAAAACCTACTAAATGAAAGTGTGGTAATATTGATGAATAGTATGTAATGTTGTAATGCCATTATGATTGATTGCAAGTATTGACTTGCGTGAATGATATGAAATATATGTGAAATATGTTAAGATGAAAATACCACATATAAAACTTGAAAACAATGGCTAAGAAACCAACAATGATAAAATCCACTAAGGTGTGTATGGTGGTGTTGGTGATTATGATGATTATGTTTGATGAGTGGCATTTAGGATGCACAGTGTGAGAGATGCATTTGATTTTGCATTGCATTGCATCCATGGCATATCATACGCTGTCGGTAAGGAATATTAGGGGGTTCCCCCGGTTAGCCCAGTGGGAGGGCGGCTCAGTGCACAAACATTCTTGTTGTTTCCCCTATGACTCGGTGTGTGAGTCACGAAGCTGCCCATAGTTTGGTGACGAGGGACCCTATGTGGCTGGCCCAGTGGGCGGGAGGCTCTATGATGAGCAAGTACCTCGGTGTCTGACGGGGCGCGGCTCTCTTGATGTGTGTTCGGGAGGGGCCCGTAGCACTTTTGGCAGTTGAGGCCATGCTATTGATCCGCAAGTCACAGGGTGACTAGTGCTATAGATGGGCGATAATGGTTTGGTACCAGTAAAAATATGTTGTTGATATGCATGCATGCTTTGAGATATGTGTACATATTTTTCTACTGCAGTAGGGGCATTGTAGCACACCTATGCTCATCCCATAATTTGGTGTTTATTCCTACAGTCAGATCCGTATTTGTTGTCTATTCCATTATGCATATGCATTAGCTATAAGTGCATTTGCATATAGCATGGAGATATGCCAGATGATGATGATGATTGATGATGATTGAGATTATGGTATGGTGTTGGTGAGATGTGTAATTGAGTACCTAAAAGACCATATAAAATTGATAAAAGATATGATTACACTAAAATGATATTGAATATGATGATATATGTGTTATGGCCCATTATAATGTAGGGTATAATTGATTATAATTGATGATAATGATGATAGCCCATGGTGGCTTTGTGAAAAGACCTAAATAGTCATTATTGATGATGTTGGCCCATTATGGCATTGTGATAGATGTGTATATGCTTGCTTTGCTATGATATGATGGTGAATACATGATATATATATATATATTATGAAATGAATAGATTATGATGACTTTTGATGTGTTTGGCAAAGTATACATGATGTTGATATACATATGTACATAATTTCAATTGTATTCATATCGTCATTTGAAATGTATAACTCACTCTCCTATGTGGTCTACTTTTTAGTATTGATGCAGGAATATCATAGGGTGAGGATGATTTTTAAAGTAAGCTTTGGTGAAGGTAAAATAGTGGTAATGGAATGCCTTGGCTGGTAGTATTTGTGAATTATTTCATTATGGATAAATGTATACAAGATTGTTGATAATTACTGTTATTGGTGGATGTAATGTGAATAATGTATAAGTGTTAATAATGTATGACCTTAAGGATGAATTGAATATAGTCAATTATGAATATAAATATTGGAGATGTATGTTGCATGACCATATAGATGTGTATATATATATTAGGCATTGCATGATTATCATTTTTATTATGGCCTAATGGGCTAGTGTTGTATGGTTGCATGCTTTGCCGAGCCTTTTCTCATATCTTCATATAAGGGACTAGGCGTGTGCCCAGTATACACATTCTTCTTTCATTGTAAACTTTGTTATTTTGTATACCGTTATGGGTAAACTATTTAGCGATCCAGTTATAGTTAATCAAACCTCACCTTTTGGTTTTCTGTGGTTCGAGTCTTGATGGAGTTGTGGTGGTGTTTTGAAATCATTTCGAATGTGAAAAATTTATTCGTATTTTTATTGCTTAATTATTTAGATTACATTGGGATTCGAGTCTAGAAAATCGGGGTGTTACAGATGTATTGTAAATGATAATATAATTGGATGAGGTATTGATATTTGGGGTATTGGAATTCATACCCATTTGATGAATATAATGATGTTAGTTATGTAATTATTTTGGGAATGTATAAGTGTTGATGATACATGATTTTAAGATTGAATTGAATATGGTCAAGTATGGAATATGGATATTGGAGATGTATGTTGCATGACCATATAAATATATACATTTTAGGCAATGCATGTGTATTACTTATTGGTGAGATGGATTGTGGTTCAATAGGCTTATGTTGTATGCATGCATGCTTTACCGAGCCTTTTCTCATATCTTCATATATGGGACTAGGCGTGTGCCCTGTATACATATTCTTCTTCCGCTGTAAACTCTATTATTGTGTATACACTTGTAGGTGATTTATTTTATGATCTAATTATAAATTATCAAATCTCACTCTTCTGTTTTATGTGGTTCGAGTCTTGATGTAATCGTTGAGGTGTTTTGGAAATATTTTAAACGTGAAAAATTTATTCAAATTTTTATTAATCAATTATCTTGATTACATCAGGATTCGGGTCTGGAGAACTAGGGGGTGACAAGCTGGTATCAGAGCATATTTTGCTTTGAATTAGGTTTATTAATTATTGATAGAGTATGGTTACTCTTCATTGAAATTGATATCATGGATGATTGGAGCATGATTGCTCAATAGTGAGACATTTTTGGTGATCCTTGGAGCGTGATGCTCATTGTCGAAATGTGGACGCTCTATATAGATTTAAGAGTGGTAATTATCTAGAGGATGATGATATGTTGAAGTATTGATTTCCCTATATGGACTTATGAATGACTAGTTGTCTAAGAATGGTGAAATGCTTATCAGGGCATTGTTTTCTCAATGGTGGTTTCTGGTGAATTATGATTCATAAGTTATAATTGTGATTTATGGAAGTATGAGATTATAATTGAGGTCTGTGATACACATATGGAACATAGTTGCTCATTGTTGATTATGGTTGATTCAAGGAATTAAATACATATGGATAAATTATCCGATGTGATTGATATGCTTGATTGTATAAGTCCGGCCAAGTTCCTTACACTATTTCCTTCTAATGACAAATACATTGATATTATGTATTTGATATTGATATATTGAGTATGACTTGAATTGATGATGAATTTGTACCATGTGTGATCATGGATATGATATGTTGAATATATATTGATTTGATGATGGACCTATGCCGTATGTTGATCATGGATAGGAGATATTAAACATGAATTGATACGGTGATAGACCATGAATGTTGAGGCCTGGGTATCTATATGATTGATATTGAATTATGTGATTAGGTCTCTTATATAAGTTGTGCTCATGGTTTATAGTCGAAGCGTGTTTATTGACTGTGAGAATTTCGTATGCTAGAGTTGATTGAATAAATGATAGTGAAAGAACTCCCTAATATGGGTATACAGGGAATTAAATGATTGATTATGTTATTGTGGAAAGATGAATTGAGATAATTGATTGTGCTAATTTGAATGAAGGATTTTATATCCTTAGGCACAACACTATATGTGTATGCGATTTACAATGTCTCCTTAGATTGAGAGCATAAATAAGTGATAAGATGATTGGATATGAAATTGTGTTGGCACATGATTGGGGTTATGACTCAGTTTTATGTTTGTGAACCAAGTGAACGATTGATTTAATTGTGACCCACTGGATGTGGTAATCCCAGTGTGACTTAGTATGATCTTGTGTGATCAAAACTTATGATATTAGACCCTAGAGTGGTCTTGGCTCTATGTCATTTTTATGAGCCATGATTAATGATGTTATGTGTTGTGCGAGTATTTCACGATGGGTATTATGTAACCCTTAGACTTTCTAAGTATAGTGATTGATCGAACATTATGAATAGTTGAGCCATAGCAAAATTAATTATGAAGTAAGTTATTGAGGCTAAAGCTGGTATGTGGTGGAATAAGAATAGTTAATGTAAACCCCTATATAGTTGGTGAATAATGATGTTGAATTCGGGGTATGATTTGGAATTAGATGTGATATGAGATTTTGTGGTATGACTTTGGGCTAAATTGTGTGCCCTTGACATTATGATCATGAGGATAATTATGGATTATGATATGTTGTAGAGATGACATGCGTGATTATGGGTTAGTAAAAGGGAATTTGATCCTGTTATTACCCTTTCTTTTATTCCAAAAGGAATACATTAATGATAGAAACTATGTAGTGATGTGATATAGTATGGGTTGCGCATCCAATTGATGGACTTTAGTTGTGATCTATGAGAAGATTCACTAATGTGAAAGCTTATTATACGATTGAGAACCCTATTATAACCTAGAGGTTGTGTACTTAATATGAGTTTAGTGACTCGATTAGGCTTAAATTGACTTAAAGCCAGCAATATGTGAACGAGACAAATGGTTATTAGGCTATTTAATTATGGCTTCTAGATGGATGAAGCCCGATGATAGGGTATTTACCCTGCAATGATTAGAGATCTATGGTTACTACACAAATTTATGGTGATGATAATCAATATTTAATGATTGGTATGGCATAATTTATGTCAAATTATTCGTGTAATGACGAGGTAATATGAATATGTTGGTTATGGACTTGTGAGAATTGTCACTAAGTCACATGTGGATTACTATTGTTTGAGTAAGTATGAATAATATGAGTGATAGGAATTGAAGGTACTTGTCCCGATATGCCTTTACATGTCATAGGCATTATGGAAACGTGCACTTATGCGCCGACCTCATGTATTTGTGGTAACCACGACAGGATTGGGACACCTTCCTGTATGTCGGATGCAGCAACACTTAGGCCGGGCAGGTGTAGGGTTGTAGCTACTTATGGTGAATGTTTGAGTCTATCTGGTGGTACTGGATATGAATGTGTGAGTTAAATCGAAAGAATTGAGAACTGATGAGTGCGACTCGCTTTGGATATGAATGATTATGTGTTAAGAAAAAAGAATGATGATGATCGTGTCCTGGTGGACTGTGGGAAGTCCAATGTTATTTTATGGTGTCATTGAACTCTGTTGGTGTACAGCCTGAAGTATGGCCTTACGATATATATGTCGAGGTTAAATTTCGAGGACGAAATTTCTTTTTAGGTGAGGTGGATTGTAACACCCCAGATTTTAAAAAAAATAAATTTATTGGATGATTATAATTAATTATTTATGGCCCAATAATTGAGGGAAGATTAATTAGACACTAGAGGTGAATTATCGGTAAATTAAGATTTACCGGAATCGATTGATGTAACCAATGGTGTAGGACCCAATTGGTCAAATTAAATATTTAATGGGTCTAGAATACTTAGAAAATTATTGTGGTTACGGTGATATAGTTGAAATGATTTTTGGTGTTGAGAAGATAATTATTTGGACACGACGTATGATATTAAACGTGTGAATAACTTAGTGAAAAGAGGTCCCAAAGTTGGCAAAAACATAAGGGCCAAAAAGTTACAGAATGGTACCTACAGTAGCGAGATCCACGGTTAGTGGGAATTTCCCAGTGCCAGTGGATCGTTCTGCCTCAAAACGTGGAAAAAATGGCCATTTTGGGTGGTGGAAATAGTGGATTCCACGGCCAGTGGGAATTTCCCGCGGCCAGTGGAATTGCCATTGTTAGAAATTTCCAACTGCTGCTTTTCCCTTGCTGTTTTTGACCTGTTTGGGTATCTTAATGACACTTTTAGCCTCCAACCTATGCATTAAAGTTGTAGATAATAATGTTATGGAGGTGTGAAAATTGGTCTTACCTTAATTGGAGTGTTCTAACTCTCATTAGGCGTAAAACACCAGACCCACTACATTGTAAAATTCCAATTTAAGAGGGTTTTGAACCTAACTTTTTATGGTTATCAAATTGGGACTAATAGGTGATACTTATGACATGGCCCACTATTTTTAAGACTAAGAATGAGATTTTCTCATGTCTTAATATTGAAATTGTTCATGAGCTTAATAGTATCCAAAACCCCTTTATTATGTAAAAATAAGACATTGTATTAGGGGTATATGATGATGATGTGTCTTGGTGGTATTTGATATTGATTTGGTATGTTATGAAAACATGAAGGTATACCACTAATGATATGTTATGATGTTTGATAATGAAAAGTTAAATGATGTGGTTGTATGACACACCCTTATATGATGTTGAAACTAACGAGGGATGATTGCATGACAATGTATTTATTATAAATCGATGAATCAGAGATGATATTGATAATGGATAATGATGGGTGATTTGTTGAATATCATTGTGTTTGATACAAGTGCGATCTTGTATGTGTGGTTAAATTTTTACTGATGAATTTTGTGATGCCACACTAATATATGAAACAATGTTAATGATCAATAAGATGAAAATTGACTAAGAGATTATGTGGTGTTATTGATGAATGATTGATGGATGTTGTTGATGTTTGTGATGCCATTGTGATTGTTGCAAGTGTTGACTTGCATGTATGATATAAAGTATATTGAAATGAACTGCTACATTTAAGACTTGAAAATAATGGCTAAAACCAACAATGATAAAATCCATTAAAGGTTGTATGGTAGTGTTAGTGTTGATGATGATGATTGATGAGTGGCATGATAGGATGCATAGTGTGAGAATGCATTGATTGACATTTGCATCCATGGTATATCATACGTTGTCTAGGTGGAATGTTAGGGGTTCCAATAGGCGGGCCCAGTGGGAGGGCGACCCAGTGTACGAGTAAATTATTTTTGTTACCAAGTGATTCTGGAAATCATGAAGCTGTCCATAGTTTGGTAACGAGGCACCCTATGTGGCGGGCCCAGTGGGCGGGCGGCTCTGTGATGAGCAAGTTACCTCGATGTCCGATGGGGCACGACTCTTTCGATGTGTGTTCGGGAGGCGCCTATAGCACTTTTGGCATGTGAGGCCATGTTGTTGATCTACAAGTCACGGGGTGACTAGGGCTACATATGGCCGATAGCAGTTTGGTACTAGTAAAATTGGTGATTATGCATGCATTATGAGATATGTGTACACATTATACTACTGCAGTAGGGGTATAGTAGCACACCTATGCTTGACCCACATTTGGTGTTTATTCTCACAGTCAGATCCGCATTTGTTGTTGACTATTCCATTGTGCATATGCATTAGCCTAAGAGCATTTGCATATAGCATGGAGATATGCCAAAAGGTGATGATGATTGATGATGATCGAGATTGAGATATGACAATGATGAGTGGGGTAAATGAATACCAAAAAGACAACATGTAAAATATGAATACAATGAAAAGATATTGAATATGATGATGTCGTTTATGATGGCCTAATGTGATAAAGGGTTTGTTTGTCTATAGTTGATGATAATGATGTTGGCCCATTGTGGCATTGAGAAATGATGTGTATATGTGTTGCTTTGCTATGAATTGATTGATAAATATGTTATATGTATATTGTTGGGATGAATGAATTATGATGATTATTGATGATTTTAGCAAAGCATACATGATGTTGATATACATATGCCTATAATCTCAATTGTATTCATGTTCGTCATTTGAAATGTATAACTCGCTCTCTCATGTTGTCTATTTTTAGCATTGATGCAGGAATATCATGGGATGATGATATTTTTAAAGTAAAGCTTTTGTGAAGGTAAAATAGTGGTAATGGAATGCCTTTGCCGGTAGCTATTGTAATTATTGTATTGTGAATAAAATGTACATTATAGCCTTGATAATCATTGATATTGATGGATGTATTGTAAATGATAATATAAGTGGATGAGGCATTGATATTTAGGGTATTGGAATTCATACCCATTTGATGAATATAATGATGTTGGTTATGTAATCATTTTAGGAATGTATAAGTGTTGATGATACATGATTTTAAGGTTGAATTGAATATGGTCAAGTATGGAATATGGATATTGGAGATGTATGTTGCATGACCATATAAATGTATACATGTTAGGCAATGCATGTGTATTACTTATGTGTAAGATGGATTGTGGTTCAATAGGCTTGTGTTGTATGCTTGCATACTTTGCCGAGCCTTTTCTCATATCTTCATATATGGGACTAGGCGTGTGCCCTGTATACATATTCTTCTTCCGCTGTAAACTCTATTATTTTGTATACACTTGTGGGTGATTTATTTTACGATCCAGTTATAAATTATCAAATCTCACTCTTCGATTTTCTGTGGTTCGAGTCTTGATGTAATCGTTGAGGTGTTTTGGAAATATTTCAAACTTGAAAAATTTATTCACATTTTTATTAATTAATTATCTTGATTACATCAGGATTCAGGTCTGGAGAACCAGGGGGTGACAATTTTAGCAAAGCATACATGATGTTAATATGCATATGCACATAATCTCAATTGTATTCATAGTCGTCATTTGAAATGTATAACTCACTCTTCCATGTTGTCCATTTTTAGCATTGATGCAGGAATATCATGGGATGAGGATATTTTAAAAGTAAAGTTTTAGTGAAGGTAAACAGTGGTAATGGAATGCCTTGGCTGGCAGCAGATGTGAATTATTTCATTCTGAATAACATGTATATAATGATGTGATGACTATTGATATTTGTGGATGTATTGTGAATAATGATATAAGTGGATGATGTATCGATATTTGGGGTATTTGAATTTATACCCACTTGATGAATAAAATGATGTTGGATATGTATCCCATTTTGGGAATGTATAAGTGTTAATAATATATGACTTTGAGGTTTAATTGAATGTGGTCAATTATGGAATGTGAATATTGGAGATGTATACTGCATGGCCATATATATATATACATATTCTAGGCATTACATGTTTATGACTTATGTGTAAGGTTGATTGTGGCCTATATGGTTTATGTTGTGTATTTGCATGCTTTGCCGAGCCTTTTCCATATCTTCATATATGGGACTAGGCGTGTGCCCTGTATACATATTCTTCTTCCGCTGTAAACTCTATTATTTTTGTATACACTTATATGCGATTTATTTAACGATCCAGTTATAAATTCTAATATCTCACTCTTCGGTTTTCTGGGGTTCGGGTTTTGATGTAATTGTGGAGGTGTTTTGAAACTATTTTAAACGCAAAAAATTTACTCATATTTTTATTAATTGTTTATCTTGATTACATCGGGATTCGGGTCTGGAGAATCAGGGGGTGACAGCAACCACATATAAAATGCTATGTCATGCATGCTATGAATGTAATAATGCACATGCTAGCCTTGGCTTCACAAGAATTCCTCACCCTCTCGTTTAAGGGTATAGTTTGCACTTAACATCATAGTTAGTGGCACACAATCATACATAACATTATTCAAGGCATCAAATAATTAATTAATATGATACTAATAATTTATTTTTCTAAAATTTGGGTTGTTACAAAAATTACCAGACTATTGCTAAAGTTCCAATCAAAGGAAAGTGTACCTAGGGGATCTAAGCAGGGGAACATAGCAGCCAGGAAAATCACACTGATATGTGTGGTTTTCTGCATTATCTTGTTGATGAATCCATAAATTAACAAGACAGAGAAAGAAACTTTCTTACGTAAACAAAATAGTACCAAGGAAGATGTAGGCGAAAAATTATAAAAATGTAATCAATTACTCTTGACAAAGTTGTCTCGTTCTCTTGTTGCTGTAGTCTAGTTCACAAGATTTTATATACAGCACTAGGAACAATCCATGTCAATACTACACAAGCACCAAAGACATGAAACTGCAGGTCAGTTAGAGTTGCCATAACAACACCAATCAATACAACTATTAATGCTAATGCTTGTAAAGTTGCAAAATTTCTGGTAAGTATCAAAAGCTAAAATGAGTTAATCACAAAAAATTAAAGGACAGTGGCAAGAGTCAATTCATGTAGCTACCTTTTCCCATTAGGGAAATATCTCCTTAAGAAGATTTACATCTTCTAATTAAAGTAACATCCCTGATGTTTTTCATATTAAATGATAAATAAAAGATAAATTGGTCTAAAATAATAATAAAAAGGAGAAATAAGAGTTTAAAATGGAATTTTAAGGAAGATGGAATCAGGCCCCTGACGCGTAGCATGGCTGGGACGCGTAGCGTCAGGTATGAATTAATGAGCTCACGCGTAGCGCCAGTGGGACGCGTAGCGTCAGTGTCGCGATCAGTTTTAAATGAAGGCATGCAAAAACAGAATGGCAGAACATCACTTCGTTTTCCTTTCTTATCTCTTGCGATTTTCACTCTGGGCTTGGTGAAATCATTGGTTTTTGGTGGTTTTATGCATAAAGGGCTAAGGTAATGTCAACAGAACTTCCAATTTCAATTCTTTCCTTCTCCTCCTTTTTTCCCTCTCTTTAAACCGTGAATGCATGTGGTAACAAGAGTGTTGATTCTGAATTTGAATGAGTTTAGAATCTTAAATGGTGAGTTTGGAAGTGTGAGGAAGGAAATGTACTAATTGGTTCTTTGTTTCGGTAACCGTAGATGCCGGAACGAGCATTGGTCGAATGAACAGTGAAGCAGGCGTCGAATTTGAAAGAGGGGTAGCGAATCAAGTACCCGAAGGACGCAAGCGACGGGTCGTAATTAATTAGAATTTGAATATATGATAACTTCGGGAGGCTTAGAAATATTTAGAAAAATATTATAGATGATGTAGAGTAGTTAAAAATGATCAATGTAACACCCTAAATTTTAAAATAAAGGATTAATTAAGGAGATAAATATTAAATAATTATATTTGGGTTATTTAATGTTCCAAAATATTAGAAATAATTAAATTAAGATTTTTGGGGACTACTCATAATTTATTGGAGCTGAACAGGCTGAATTTATGCCCGATTAAAATATAGGTGTTGGACCAAGTATCTCCGATTGGGGTGATATTGGTCAGGGCTCTTAAGGATATTATTGGGAATCCGAATATGTATTCCAAAATTTTTTTAGATAAAGTATTGAGGCCGAACAAAGATCCTGTTTGTTTTAAAACGAAGAAGCTTTAAGTGACGGGATAAAAATTAAAAAAACCCCCATTTTTCCTTCTTATTTCACGTTGGCACCCTCTTGAGAGTAGAACACTCTCATATTCTTCTACTTCCTCTTCTCCTCTCCTTAAACCCTAGCAAAAGGTGGTACCCATTTCCCCTCTCTCATTTTCGTTTTCTTAGAGCAAGAAGGAGGAGCTTGGAGTTTGAACTCCCTTTCTTTCCCTCTCTCATTTTCGTGGTCTCCATCCTCCATTCTTGAAACTCACCTTTCTTGGCTTGAGGTAAGATGCTCTCATCATTTTTCATGAGCTTAAAACCATGGCTATGGGTTCTTAAGGTTTTGAGAGGGCAATGTGTATGGGGATGATAGTGGAATGCATTTAATATGTAAAGCCATTAGGTGGGGTGACATTAATCAGAGATATAAAAGGATATTTATGGGTGGATGCATATGGCAAGGGAGATGATAGAAAAATGATGAGCATTTGTTTGGTTGTTGGGTTATTTAATGAAAACCCTAACCCTAGGATTTGGGGGAATATGAAATAAGAGTGGAGAAGCATTTATTTGTTAGATGAATGCTATTAATGAGGTGAAGTGATGTTATTGATGGTAGATGGCCATTAATAAAGCTTAATGGTTGTTGGGAACCGTTAATGTGGGAATCCATTAATGGGTTGACATTAAAAATGCATAATAATGAGTTTGGGCACCTAACCCATGGTGGTTATGGTGGATTGAATGAAATAAATGGGATTTGAGAGTTAAAATGTTATAGACACCAAGTAAATGAATATGAATTTGAATCTTGGTGGTTTGAATAGAAAATTAATTGTGTGATATATTGTAATGTAGGAAACAACCCCATTGACAAGGCGGGACCATCAGACCACATTGATTACTACTTCCCTTGAGGTAGGAGGGGGTAACTATTCCAAATGCATGATTTCATCCATTGATGATGTGAAAATATGTATATATGATTGTGTTTGATGATTGCTTGGGTGGATGATGTGATGATTTCATGATTTGAGTGCATTCAGAATGATTGATGTTATGTGGCATGTGTTTGGGATGATGAATATGATATTATGTTGAACATGTTGATGAAATATGTCATGATGGTTTGAGACCATGTTTTGAATTGAAATCAATGATGTGAAATATCTCAAATATGTATATATGAATTGATAAATGCGATTGCCATTAACTATTATTGCGTATAAGTCCAACAAGGGTTAGTAAACATTAAGGATATTGAGAATATTGAAATCCACTAAGTGGTAGTGGTGTATGGTTGATTGTGGAGTGGCATTAGGATACATAGTGTGAGAATGCACTTGATTTGCATTGCCTTGCATCCATGGCATATCATACGCTGTCTATGTGGAATGTTAGGGGTTTCACTAGGCAGGTCCAATGGGAGGGAGACCTAGTGCGCAGGTATATTATTGTATTTCCCTAGTGATTCTGGGAATCACGAAACTGTCCATAGTTTGGTGACAAGGCATCCTATGTGGCAGGCCTAGTGGGCGGGCGACTCTGTGATGAGCAAGTTACCTCGGTGTCCGACGGGACACGGCTCTCTTGATGTGTGTTCGGGAGGGGCCTGTAGCACTTATGGCAAGTGAGGCCACGATTATAGATACGCAAGTCACGGGGTGACTAGTGCTACAGATTGGCGAAAGCGGTTTGGTACCAGTAAAAGTATGATGTTGAGCATGCATGAATTGAGGTATATGTGTACATAATTTTTCTACTATAGTAGGGGCATAGTAGCATACCTATGCTTGTCCCACATTTAGTATGTTGTTATTTCCCACAGTCAGATCCGCATTTGATAATAATTCCATTATGCATATGTATTAGCTATAAGAGCATTTGCATATAGCCGGAGATATGCCTAGTTGATAGCCCGTGGTGGCGATGGATGATTGATAAATAGAGGGAAAGTAAGTTGTGGTACTAATACTATGTGTATGATGATGATATTGAGAATACCAATGATTTGAATATGTGTGTTGTGGATGTATTTCTTAAGTATGTAACATGTTGCTATGAATGATATAGTATATGAATGAAACTATGATGTTCTTGTGAAGTGTATCATATGTAAGTATGCATGGATATCATCATGATGTATGACTTTGATACATTTGGATTATGTTACTTACCTCCTAGTTGCCATTTTTAAGTTTGATGTAGGTGTGATGTAAAATCTTACTCTTTTAGAGGTCGAGGATTGATAAAGGTAAATGTGGAAGGAATGTGGGTGAGCCTTGGCCGGCATATATATATATATATTCATTTTGTATAGCAGATAGTGTGTATATGTTTATTTTGTAACTACTTTGATGATTGTTGATTTTGGAGGTCATGTAGGAAAATTAGACCTTATGTGTATGGCTAATTTTCATTAATGACCTTGATAATGTATGGATGATAAATATGATGTGGATTTTTGCTAAAGTTGATGAATGAATGAAGGTTTATATGAAAAATTGTGTTTTATAGAGCATATATAGTAATAAGCTTAATTAGAATATGATTCATGAGTTGGAATGAGAATTTATGAGTATGATTGTTTGGAGCAAGTTTTATATGCCTAATATGATATGTTGGATTTGATCAAATTGGCTTGGAATGAGATTTTGTATGTTAGGTTATGAGGATTTATGTTTTCTACATAAGACCTGATAATCTCGCTTAAGCGACATAGATTCTCACTCAAGCGAGAATCCCCTGTATCAGTTATATGGCCTCTGGCCTATTCTCACTCAAGCGAGAATGGTCTTCGCTCAGGCGAGATGGCCCTGCACTTGGTGTGTGCATTCTGGACGCTTCTCACTTGAGCGGGCTCGCCTTCGCTCCAACGAGAGCTGTGTGGAATCGGTTCTGGGTGAGATTCGCTCAGGCGACTGGTATCTCGCCCAAGCGAGATTACTTATGTATCAGGTAGGAGCTACTGGATGAATCTAGCTCAGACTGGCGAAATAAGGGCATTGAGGTTCTGTTCCTTTTTTGCTCAAGCGACCGTGCCTCGCTCAAGCGAGTGAGCGTGATTTCGATTCTGGAGCATTTTCGCTCACCCTCGCTTGTCTCTCCCAAGCGACCCCTGTGGATCTCGCTTAAACGAGATGGGGACTTGCTCAAGCGAGTTCCCCTGATCTCAGTTTTTCTCATTTTCGCTTCCTTGCTCCATTCTCTTGCTTGTTTTGGAACCCTTAAATCATGAAAATGATATTTTTATTATTAAATTATATTTCTAATGTTTATAAATTGATGAGGCATCTTTTATCCTCTTTTTGTACATATTTCATTAACTCTTAAAATTTTATCCAATCTTTCACCTTTCCCTTGTGACGGTCTCAAGACCGATCGTGCAAGGAGCACTCTGGTACCTCCTTATATCTTCATATATAAGATAGGTTATTTAATGATCCGGGGTAACCACTCAAAATTTTATATATCGCATTTCTTCCACTTATAATTATTCTAAAATCATGAAAAATTTACCCCTATTTTTGGGGTGTTACAATTAATATAATTTTTACAAGCATATGGATTATGATTTAGTTGTTGTTTGATAAGAAAGTAACTAATTTAAATAAGTATGAGTGAAAAAGTAAGGAAATAAATATGTAAAATTTTATGAATAAGTACGATTTGATAGATTGTGAAGTTAATGATGTTAGCGATGTGTGGCATGATAATTAGCGATGTTGTTGCATATGATTTGATAAAAGTGTTATGAATAAATGAGATGATGAGCATATAATTGTAGAACATTGCTTATGATGATGGGTTTGACAAGTAGGTCGCCTGAAAGATGATACATGTCAGCTTCTGACATTGTTACATATGTTGTATATTGATGATATGCCATGATGATGTGATTTCCTATGTGATTATGTGGTGTGGGACGGTCGACGGTATGTGTAGCCCCTCGTTTCTGGCTCCCTGGTCTTTGTGCCCAGTTGAGCTACCCAATGGTCAAGTAGGACCCAGCGGTTGAGGTGGAGAGTCAAGTAGGATTCGGTGGACCAAGTAGGGTTCACGGGGTGTCAAGTAGGACCCCCAGCTGAAGATCGATCCTTAGATATCCAAATACTAGAGAGTCTGATACATGTGAACTATGTGAATTAATGATTCATGTATGATGATGGAATGTGAATCGATAATGAATGTTGATGTTTATATGAATTGGATGATATATGATAAATCATTTGTGTGATGGATTTGAGTGTGATTGTATGTAACTTGAGTTTAGAAAGAAAAGATAAAAAGGCCGAGATAGATGCATATGTATTTGTATCCTCAAATGTGTAAAAGTGTAGGAAGGTGGAAGTTAATTAACTATACAAATTGTAGGTATTATTAGATTTATTATTCTGTCCTAGATTAATTATGTTATGCCAAACACTCACCCTTGCTGTTGTTTCATTTTAGTGACGAGTGACAGGGATGATGCTAATACCGTGGAGTTGCGCCAAGCGGAAGATTGATGCCAAGGATGAATGAGTTGATGTAATACATAAGTATATGTGTAGTAAATAGTGAACCATGTGTGGTGGAGTAATAGATTATTAGTTATGTATGATGAGTTGATTATGTTATGCGTGTGGAAGTGTTAAATTAATATGGTGTGATGATGATGGATATGATGGAAATTGTGATGGTTAGTTGTATGATGTATGATTTGATGAACTATAGCATGGAGCCAACTTGTGTGAATGTTGAATGATATGGGTAGGTTCTGTCATATGCATGATTGATGTGTATGTGTGATATGATTGATGTTTGATTAATGATTTGATTAAATTAGGAAGTTGTGCATATAGTGAAGAACTAGGGGATTTAAGGAAGTGAAGGTGATTTGGAGATCCGGTGGGTTTCGGGACCCCCAGAGGTACCAATAGGTCCTCTAGGACATTTAGGACTTGTGTGCATTGGCTGTTGGTCAATTGGCACCCATTTAGGGTGTTGGGTGCAAAGGTTTTGCACATAAATGGTTTAAACTACAAACTGCGCATAACTTGTGCATACGGTGGTATTTTGGCAAATGGACGGCGCCAACAGTTCTGAAATGGGGAAAACATATGGCCCGTGAAGTTTCATGGCAATCAGATGTAAAACGGGCCAATTGGGTAGGTTAGAAGTTGGCCATTTGGTCTAAATCATGTAACAGCATCAGGTACTGTTACTGTCTTACCCATGCTACACGTGAGGCTGACACATAGCGTGAGGTGCGCAGAGCAGGGCTGATGCTATGCGTGGGGCTGGTGCGCAGCATCAGACCCTTGTCTCAGGCTTTCAATTGAATTCAACTTAAACGATTTCATGGTTTATAATTTGATCATTTAATCTATATTTTGGTACTTTTATTGAAAATCTATATTTTTCTAATTACGGATTAATTTAATTCTTTAAAAGTCAAAAATTTATTGTGAAATTAATTAAATGGGTAAAAATGAATATAAATTGACACAGGACATCGTAAGTGGTATCAGAGTGGTTCTTTCTAGAGCTGGGGAAATGGGTAGAGTTAGTGGATTGTTTGAGTCCTATACCAGACTATTTTTTCACCTTACTGCAATTGTATGTGTGTTTAAATTATAACAAGTTAACTTGGCAATTCTCTTGGAACTCCGGGTAGCATCTTATTATATGTATATGTATGAGGTAAATATTTTACTCCCTGGTCAATTATTGGTTATTAATGGTGATGTGTTTGGATATTGTAGAATTGAGTTATGGCCGAAGGAACTAGTTCGGGTGGTGGTGATGACTTCTTTACAAGGTTCTCACAAATGATGAGTAGGGCTGAATCTGGTCCGACTCTTGATAAATTCCTGAAGAGGAATCCACCTACCTATAAAGGAGGACATGACTATAATGGTGCGCATATATGGGTCCGTGATATCGAGCAAGCCTTTGAATACTATGAATGCTCTGAAGAACAGAAGGTGCAGTTTGCTACTTATCAATTGAAAGATGAAGCTCGTGTATGGTGGTCAAAGACTAAGGTTCAAATGAATACTGCAAGTGAACCCTTTGTATGGATGAATTTTTGGCGGAGGTTTCTTGCTAAATATTTTCCTGATAATTATAAAATCTGCAAGGTGATGGAATTCTTGAAACTTGAGCAAGGCAGAATGTCAGTAGATGAATACACAATGAAGTTTGATGAGTTGTGTGATTTTTACCATCCTTTCTCTCTTGAAGGAACTGAAGGCAGTAAATGTGCAAAATATGAAGCTGGTCTTAGGATTGAACTCCAAAGTGCAATTGTTCCCCTTGAAATTCATGATTATCCTACTCTGGTAAACAAAGCCAGACTTGCTGAAGAGGTACAGTTACAGAGAGTATCCCATTCAAGGGACAAGAAACCATTGAAGGCTAAAGGTTTCAGTTTTAAGAAGATATGTCAGTTCTTCTGTGGTGGCAAGTCTTCTACTTCATCATCTTCTTCCTCTAGGCATGGACCTACTGGCCGTTCTAGCAGTCGTGCATGTTATAACTGTGGTCAGGAAGGCCATATTGCTAAACATTATTCTGCTAACCAAACTGTTTACTTCCAATATGGACAACCTGGGCACCTTAGGCTTGATTGCCCGCAGAGGCAGCAACAAGGTGGGCATGGTAATCGGGCTAATGCTTCTATGGTTCGTGGTGGTAATCTTTAGCGTAGAGGCCGAGGTGGCGGTGGCTGTGGAGGCCAACACATTAGGCGGTCTGATGCTCAGTCCAGTGGTGTTCAGAATGTTATAGTTGGACGTGTGTTTGCTTTTGATGCCTCTGAAGTTGCAAGAAATGATAATTTGGTGTAGGGTAAGTGTCTTATTCATGGATATCTTATAAATGTAATTTATGACTCTGGCACAACGCATTCTTTTATTTCTGAAAGTTGTGTTTGGCGGCTTAGCTTACCGGTGGTGTTAATGGAGAATGCCTTTAATTTCTCCACTCTTACTAGTTCTACATTCCATGCAACCACCATGTGTGGAGAATTGCCAATGAAAATTGAAGATCGTTCCTTTCTGGTGAATTTAATATGTATTCCATTGAAGAACTTGGATGTTATTTTGGGTCTTGATTGCTTAGCTGCTAACCACATTATGGTGGACTGTTACCGCAAGACCATAATCTTCTCCCAGGAACTCGATAGTAAGAATGTGGTGAGTGATGTCTCCACAGCTTATGCTATTTTGTTTGTTGTTGAAGGGCGATATAATCTTAAACCTTGTGATATTCCGGTGGTATGTGATTTCCCTGATGTGTTCCCAGAAGATATCCCGAAATTGCCTCCTAATAGGGAGATTGATTTTGCTATTGACTTGATTCCTGGGGCAGGACCTGTGTCTCGTACACCCTATCGAATGTCTTCTGTAGAGTTGGCTGAAGTAAAGAAGCAAGTAAATGAGTTATTAGACAAGGGGTTTATTCGACCGAGTGCTTCACCTTGGGGCGCTCTGGCATTGTTGGTGAAAAAGAAGGATGGCAGCATGCAGATGTGTATTGATTACTGGCAGTTGAATAAATTGACGGTTAAGAATAAATATCCGTTACCATGAATTGATGATTTGTTGGATCAATTGAAAGGTGTTGTGGCATTTCCAAGATTGACTTGAGGTCTGGATTCCATCAGATAAGGGTGAAGTCGAGGATATTTTGAAGACGGCGTTTAGGACACGATATGGACATTTTGAATATGTTGTGATGCCTTTTGGAGTGACCAATGCGCCAGCTATCTTTATGGATTACATGAATCGGATTTTCTAACCTTACTTAGATCAGTTTGTTGTGGTGTTCATTGATGACATTCTGGTATATTCAAAATCTATTGAGGAGAATGCACAACACCTTCAAATTATTTTGCAGGTGCTACGTGAGAAGAAATTGTATGCTAAGTTATCAAAGTGTGATTTCTGGGAAGCAAGTGTGTAATTTTTGGGGCATGTGATTTCTCATGATAGTGTATCTGTTGATCCCTCTAAGATTGAAGCGGTTATGGCTTAGGAGAGGCCTAGATCGGTGACTGAAATTAGAAGTTTCTTAGGATTGGCGGGTTATTATCGCCGCTTTATTGAAGGATTTTCTCGCATTGCGCTACCTTTGACTTGATTGACGAGAAAGAAGAATCCATTTGTGTGGACGGAAAAGTGTGAACTAAGTTTCTAGACTTTGAAGCAATGCTTGACTTTGGCGCCGGTACTTGCACTACCTGATGTGACTGTAACATCCCGAATTTTAAAATAGAAGATTAATTAAGGAAAATAAATATTGACAAGTTGAATATGAATTGTTTAATGTCCCAATAAATCGAAATTAATTAAATTAAGAATTTTGGGAATTGTTGGTAATTTATGGAGATCGGTTAAGCTAAAAATGAGCCCGGTTGAAATGTGGGTGTCGGACCAAGTGTCTCGGAATGAGATGATATTGGTCAGGGCTGTAGAGAATAATATTGGGAATCCGAATGTATATTCGGAATAATTTTAGGATGAAGTATTGAGCCCAAACGAAGAACCTATTTGTAGAAAAACGATGAATTCTAATAGATGGAATTAAAATAAACCCAAAGCCCAAACTTTCCTTCTTCTATTCACGTGTAAACCGCTGAAGCTTTGAGCAAATACACTTTACTTCTTCTTCTCTTCATCTTCCTCCATTCTTCTCTCTTCTTCTCCCAAAAACCTTGAGTTTGCGTGGTGACTCCTTTCCTCTCTATTCTTCGTTGAAGAGGACTTGGAAGCTTGGGGTTCTTCTTTTTCCTTCCTCTTATTTTCGTGCTGCCTCCCTTCCTTTCTTGAACCCACTCTGTTGTTGGGTGTGACGTAAGCCCTTTCACCATTTTTAGAATGGGTTAATGATGATATTATGAGTACTATGATTTTGGGAAGGAGATGCATGTGCATGGGTGTTTATTGGAGCATTTAATGCTTATGTCCTAGAAGGGGTTACCATAAATACAAGTGTTTATGAAGAGAAAATGGTGGTGGGTGCATTAATGATGGTGAGAAGTGAAGGTTTATGATGTATTAATGAAGGTGGATGGGTTTTGGAGGAAACCCTAACCTAAGAGTTTGGGGAAAATAGTTAAAGTTAGTTTGAGAATGTGTTTTATGGAGAAATGTATGATATTAGAAGATATGAATGATGGTGGAAGGAGTTTGGTGAAGCTTGGGGGGTATAGGGTTGTCTTGTAATCCTTAAATTTAATGATGGTGGCTTAATGGGAAGGAATTCCCGAAGCCTAATAGAGAATAAAATGATATCCACAACATGTTTAACACATGTTGTGACATTATAAATATGAATATGACTAAATAGAATTGAATTGATGACTTGAGTAGTTGATTGATTAAGGTTTTACATGAATGTAAATGTAGGACTTATTCCGAACGATAAGGCGAGACCGTCTTATCAACCGGAATTCTTCTCTTGAGGTAGGAGAGGAGTCTAAATTCTAAATGCATGAATTTAAATGTTAGTTGATTGTGGTATATGGTGTTATGCATGTTAGCCTTGCTTGAATGCTGTAAGAAATGATGACTTGTGGTGTGATGTAGACAATATGCTTGGCAACATGCTTTTGTGCATTTAGAATATTCATGGTGTGTTATGTTAAGTTGTATTACCATGAATGTGATATGATTGTTGATGTTGTTTGTTGAGATTGAGAATAAAAAGAATGCCGCCTAAAGATTGAAACTATTGTGAACAATCAATGTTAATAAAAGCTTGTGGTGTTGTTGATAATGGTGTGATGATGTTGGATGATGAGTGGCATGTGTAGGATGCATAGAGTAAGAAATTCATATGATCTGCATTTGCATCCATGGCATACTGCATAGCCGCCATTGTGGAACATTAGGGGAGTTCCCTCGGCCGACCCAGTGGGAGGGTGGCTCGGTGCACGAGCAAGTTGTATTTTTCCCCTGTGACTTAGTGTAAAGTCACGAAGCCGCCCATGTAGTGCTTCGGGGAGCTGCATGTGGCCGACCGTTGTGGGGGGTGGCTCTTGATGAGCAGGTGACCCCGGTGGTCTTTATGATCACAGCCGCCATGATTTAATATCTGGCCGGCCCGCAACACCATACGTTGATATATTTTGTACCGCGGTCATGGTGAAAATGGCCAGGTGTTGCAAGATGGGCGATGCGGTTTGGTACCAGTAAAACAATTGGTGAATGCATGCAATTTAAAGAATATGTGTACATATTTTACTACTGCAGTAGGGGTGTGGTTAAAAGATCACACTTGAATCCCACAGTTGATGTTGAAATTCCCACAGTCAGATCTGCAATTGTTAAAATAATCCTTTGTGCATATGCATTAGTTAAGAGCATTTGCATATAGAAGGTAGTATGCCAAGGTGGTGATGGTGATTGTGAGAGGTGGTACAAATATATTTAAGACAACATAAAAGTATGAATACCATTTGAAAGTTGTTGTGATAACTCAATGGTTGAGTATTGTGATTATGTATATGCTTGTATGCTTTGTGTGAAATGGTGTTGGTATATGTCATGATGAATATTATTGATGTGCAAAGTATACATGTGTGGAAGCCTATATGCATAATCACTTGGTATTCATGTTTATTCCTTTAGAATATAGACTCACTCTCCCATGTTGTCAATTTTAGACTTATGATGCAGGGCAATTATGGGAAGAGTAAGCATTTTGAAGTATATTTTGGCCGTGGAGGTAATTAGTGTATAGGAAGTGCCTTGGCCGGCGATGTATGTAATCATATATATTTTGTGTAGTAGGATATGTAATGAATATGTATTTTGGAAGTCTACTTGATAGATGATTTTGGAGGGTCATGGGAGAAAATGAGAAATTATATGTATATCTCATTTTCATTAGTGACCCTAAGTATGTATGAAGGTTTAAATTATAATTGAGATTTCCTATGTGTTGATGAATGGATGAAGAATTATATTTTAGTATTTCTTTTATAAAGCTGATGAGATGAAGAATTAATTTACATATATGATTTTGAAGAGTTGAATGGAATTTAAGAGTATGCTGATGCAGAACCAGTTTTAAATGCTCTGAATGATGTTTGATATATAATGCATGTCTATAGAATGAGTGAAGTTCAATTTCTAGTATGCTGTGTTGTGTGAATTTCGAGTCCTGCAGGATGTCTGGTAGTTTCACTTGAGCGAGGTGGATTCTCGCCCGAGCGAGAGCCACACCTGATAGGAAATTGGTCTCTGGACAATTTCGCTTAGGCGAGATTGAATCTCGCTCAAGCAAAATTGCCCCCGTATCAGTGTTTGCTCTCTGGAGGAATTTTGCAGTATCAGTGTTTGCTCTCTGGAGGAATTTCGCCCAGGCGAATGGAGTCTCGCCCGAGCGAGGGCGAAGGGATTAGCTACTGGCCTGACTCCGCTCAGGCGAATGGCCAATTCGCTCAAGCATAAATGCTAGGAGAATCAGGGGGTTGGCTACTGGAAGAAATCCGCTCAAGCGAAGGGCCTAAGGAATGGCATTCGCCCAAGCGAGACCATTAGATGGTGAGTGGGTGAGTTCATGAATGAATTCTGTCTAAGTGAGGATTTTGGAAATAAACTAAGAGGTGGTGGAATTTCCGAGTGAATTCCGAGTGACTTAAGCCCGAGCCATAGTTTTCCGAGTGAGGAAGGGTACATAATCTGAGTGAGAAGGCCCTTGAGTGTGATGATCTGGGCAGTGGAGTTCCGAAGGGGAATTTCCGAGTCCAGTGTACTTATTCCGAGTTGTGTGTTCTGACCTTGTATTCTCCGAGTGGGAGAACACCGATTGGTGATACTCAGTGTGAGTTGCCCAGGAATTTCTCAAGAATAACTCTCCTCGAGTGAAAAAGAGAGGAGGTCAGCTTTGTAATGAAATGCCGAGTGAACGCTAGTCAGGTAATGAGTCGGCCTTCAATGAGATTCTGAGTGAATGACCAAACAGAGGTAAGTCGGTTTCTGGGAAGTTTCCCGAGTGAACCACCGAGTGGGTGAAGTCTCGGACTTGGAGTGAATTTACCGAGTGGATGTTATGTGAGGGAGGACCCGGTCTGGACTGCTGTTGCTGAGTAGGGATTGAGTGAATGATGGCTCAGTCAGGGGATCTTGCTGAGTGGTGAATCTATGTACTTTGAGTCAGTTTCAGGAAGACTCTACCGAGTGAGAACCCGAGTGCTTTGAGTCGGTTTTTGGAGAAGCATACTGAGTGACAACCCGTGTAATGGGAGTCGGATTTGGAGGGGTTTGCTGAGTGAAAATTTAAGTCTTGAAGATTCTGATTATGCGAGTGGGTATAGGCTTGACCCCGAGAGCGTTTCGCTTAAGCGAGTAAGTCTCGCCCAAGCGAGTCAATCATAAATTCGAGTCTAGACGCATTTCGCTCAAGACTTGCTGGCTTCGCCCAAACGAGGCATGTGTGTCTCGACCAAGCGAAGTCCGACTCGCTTGAGCGAGATGACGCCCATGTTACTCCCTTTTTCTTTTTCGTCCTGCTACTCCTGTAATGCCAAGAAATGCACTATCCCAATTAATTTCTTTCCTTTCTGAAAACAGAGACTTGAACCCACATTATTTTATGGATACCTTAAGTGCAAAATTGGCTTTTATTAATTTCCAGTGGTCGATTTCTTAAAACAGAATCACATTTATTCATGTGCTCAATTTTCCTTCCGCTGTTTTAATTGAGGAACTTTCTTAAAGTTAATCCTTTTAAATTTACCCTCTCATATCTTCATATATGGGAGTGGCTTATTATAGATCCAGGTATTTTCTAAAAACGTGAAAAATTTATTCTGATATTTAGGGTGTCCTAGTGACGTAAGACTTTGTGGTATATTGTGACGCATCTAAGTTGGGTTTGGGATGTGTACTGATGCAAGATGATCGAGTGATTGCTTATGTTTCTAGGAAATTGAGGCCGCATGAGCAGAATTATCCCACTCATGATCTGGAACTTGCTACTGTGGTATTTGCATTGAAGATTTGGCGGTATTACTTGTATGGATCTCGTTTTATGGTGTTCAGTGACCACAAGAGTTTAAAGTATCTGTTTGATCAGAAGGAACTGAATATGAGGTAGAGGCGATGGGTGGAATACTTGAAGGATTATGATTTTGATTTAAGGTACCATCCTGGTAAAGCGAATGTTGTGGCTGATGCCTTAAGCAGAAAAGTATTACATGCAGCCTTCTTGATGGGAAAAAAATAAGAATTGTTGGAGGACTTTCGTGACATGAATATTGGGGTTGTGGTCCAAGCCCCAAATCAGATGGTAATTGGGATGCTAAAGATCTCTAATGAATTTTTGGAATCTTTAGCTATGGCTCAAGAGGATGATGAAGAGTTGTTGGAATTACTTGACACTTAAGCAAGAGGAAAAGATATGGGATTAACCAGAGGCAATGATGGAATTTGGCGGTTCAGAAACCGTGTTGTTGTACCCGCAGAAGGTGATTTCAGGCAAGTTGTATTAGCTGAAGCACCTAAAAGTTCTTTAAGCACATCAAAGTTGTATTAGCTGAATCAATCAACTAAGCGTTTTTTTCAATTCACAATTCCTTTACTTTCATTTTAAAAAAATGAATATTTTAATCAAGCATCCTAATTAAGCAAAAGGAGTCAAGATCGTAAAATCTAGAAATTATTAAGCATATGTAAGAACATCGCCTACATATGTAATCAAACCATAATTATTAAAAGTGATTATGAAAATATTCATTAAGCATGCATATTTCCTTAATCCATTTTAATTTAAACCTTATTTTATTCCATTTGTATAATTAAATCGATTAAACATACAAATTTAATTAAACAGAGTGGAATTAAATAAGCAGAGTAAGATTATGAAGAAATAAACAATAATAAAAGCATACTATATTAAAAACAAGAATCTCAAAATTTTATTACAATATTCTCCAAGAAAATCAATCTAAGGGTTTTAGCCCTCCATAATTAAAACAAACTAAAATAAAAGAACCTAACCCGAAATGAAGCACGGAGGGGGAGAAGAAGAAGAGGCAGAGAAGAAGAACAAAAGAAGAATGAAGAGAATGGTGTGTAGGAATGGTTGGAGACCATGCTATTTATAGGAGAGGAAAAGAAAGCAGCGTGCCATTTTTTAAGAACTGGGTAGAGAATGTCTGCCAATAATTCAATTTAATACTTCAGTGTCGTTTCCACTTCGTAATTGCGTTTTCTGTTGTTTTCCACTTGATGAATCGTTTACTCAAAATACATGAATCGATTCATCTAGGCAAATACTGGGCAAATTCCTCACATGAATCAATTCCTAAGGGGTGGGAATCGTTTCCCAAGGCAAATGAATCGATTCCCAGCTGTATGAATCGATTCCCAAGAAGCATGAATCGATTCTTGGCTATGATTTCACATAGGAATCGATTCCCAAGTTGGTGAATCGATTCGCAAACCTGTTCTGGTGCTTTTCTTGTATTTTTGACCATTTCTTGAGGCGTGCCTTCTTCCGCTTGACCTGTGGTAATTATTTTTCAATTGCAGGCTTAATCATACACTACAAAATAAGAGAAACCAAGATTTCATTATTTTCATTAAAATTTAATCCTTAATTCATTTTAAAATCAAATATTAAATAAGGCTTAAATTATGAAAATGTGTTAAAATGCAATAAATCACACAATAAGTAATGGTAAATTATACACATTTAAACTAAGGAATTAAGGATAAATCATGCATCATCATATAACTTAAAGATATGAAGTTAAAATTAGTTGACGTTACTTTCTTACAACTATTATTGATAATTTTTTAAAGTAATAAAGTATTATTGTTGTGTGCAAACTTTTCAACTGGTCTTAGTTTTATGCAGTAGCAATATCCTCAGTGTATCATTCTTTTTATTTTTCAACATATAAACTATGAAACAGCTTCAGGGATATGAATTAAAGGTAATTTGAAGATTTTAAGAGTTGCAATAGATAACATTTGAAACAGGAGAAGTTATATTTATAAAGGGAGCCTAACAGGGATTAGCATTGGCAACCTACCTTGCAATTGTGCTTGTTTTATATTTGTCTAGTTATATCACAATGAGCTAATAAGATTTTAACAAATTAGTAACATATACATTGTCAAAAAAAGAAATTAATATAGATATATTTATTTATATTTTTATATATGTGCTACTGCAAACAATTACGCTCAAGAACATAATTTAAAGAAACAGATAGAAGCGATTGAGGTGGAAAGGAAGATATTGGAAACAGAGAGTGAATGAGCTGGAGGATAGGCAAGACACTACAGCTGAACTAGAGGGGAAATTGGGATCTCAGGCTAATTCACTAGCTACCAAAGGCCAAGGTGGGCTTGTGTGATTTCTTGTGTCTTTTTTAGAAGTGAATTTGTTATATTTCTTTATAAATGAATTCTTACAAATTTCTAGAACTTGAATGTTTATTGCAAAAATTGAGGAACTAATGCATGCACTTGATGAGGAAGAGATGCAAATGGAAAAGGTAACAAAGAAGATTATGGAAGATTTTAACAAATTAGTAGTATATATATTGTCAAAAAAAGAAAAATAGAGATATTTATTTATAGTTTTATATATGTGATGCTGTAAACAGTTATGCTCAAGAACTATAAGCTTTTGGGATTCAAGAACATAATTTAAAGAAACATACAAAAGCGGTTGAGGAAGAAAGGAAGATATTAGAAAAGAGAGTTAATAAGTTGAAGGATAGGCAATACACTACAGCCGAATTAGGGTCCGTTTGGTTTCCAGTTGGCGAAACAGAGTTAGGGAAATGGAAAAATTTAAGGGTTGATATTGATCCTTCACGCCGTTCAAGACAATCAAAACTCTGTTTGACCGTAGGATCTATTTTTGAGGTTAGTCAAATCGAGGTTTGACCAACCAGGTTGGGGAAACAGAAGGATCCAAACGGACCCTTCGAGGGGAAGTTGAATATGTGTTTATAACAATGGAATCACAATATTACCAAATATAAGATATAAAGACAAAGTATTTGTGAATGAATATGTGTTTATAACAATAATTTTGCCTTACTGCATTAACTCATACCTCAAATGGATTAGAGATTATTCGATAGAATCATGGCTGAAAAGAAATTGTCACGCTTTCAGCAAAGAAGCTTAATGATGACAACCTATTCTACTGTTAAGAGCTTATGCATTTGAGTTGAAGAATTTCCACTGAACAACATAGTGTTTGGGTTCAAATGTTGGAGAATGATACCCACAATATTTCACCTCCATACCCAAACCTTGACATTAACGAACATTGGTTTTGAATTCCATTTTATCATTTGCATTAACATCATTTACAGTACAAATGAATTGTCATACATGGTTTGTGTAATCTGTAATTAAGAAGGGAAAAGGCAGTACGACTTAACTTTGTTGGAGTCATTTAGTTAAAAAATTTCTAGCACAAATTAAAAAAAATCCAAATATATCATGTCTACATGATAAAACAATATTAAATACTATTTCTTCAACTATGTTTAACAAAATAATAAAAATAAAACTTACCAACTATATCAAATTTACATGATTTCAAAACATTAAATAATTGTCGTTTAAAAACAAGTAACAAATGTTTAAATAAATATAGCCAACTAATAACATATTTGTATAATATAAAAATATTAAACCATAATCATTCAAAAATATATAATAAAATTTTAAATAAACTAACCAACTATATCATATCTATATGTTATAAAAATATTATATAATATTTATTAAAAATGTGTAACATCCCAGTTTTGAAGTTGAATACCGAATGAAAATAACCATTAAGACCTTGATTTCAAAGTAGGAAAAAATTGACTGTTAACTTAATCTATGAAATAGTGGCAAATTAATTAAGCTTAGTTGGTATGAGGTGGCTGTTTCCGATTGGGAGTCACGTGAGTGGGACTGCAATTCACGTTTTCCCATCCCACTCTCCTTTCCTTCCTCGTGCACGCATATGCTTATATATGTGCCTTTGATCATTGGAGTTATGCATCTTCGTTAGACTTCTTCTCTTCTCTTCTTTCTATCCTCGTACACTCTCTCTTCCCTTTTGTTCTTCGTCTTCCCCCTGTTTATTATTCTGTTCCTGAGAACGCGCGATGACGATACCGTAAAAGACTTGGAGTTCGTTCGGCCAGAAGACGAACAGCCCCTGTTTCATAGTGTAACTTCGACCAAGGAAGCCAGAACGAGTGTGAGCCTAGGTGAGGCAATCAGACCAGCGTCAGGAAAACAGAGGAACCCCTCGAACTTTCTTCAGTAGGTAGGGGGCGCTTGCATTTCGAATGCATAGCTTGTGAATGGGTACCGAGTGGTTTCTTATGCATGCAGATGTGCTTAAGGGTATTTGTGATAAAATGTATATCTGATAGATAACTTTGTATATCGAGGCATGCTATGACTGAATCCGTTGGTAGATAGCTTGTAATTGATGTATGTGCTTATGAGATACACCGTTGGATGTGGATGCATGCGTGTGTTATGAGACCGTGTGTGAATACAGTACATACTCTCAAATTGTCATACTAAGTCTAGTTAAATATTTACATGTACATGCGTGAAGTGGAAACATATTGTGTGACTTCTGAGTGCTCTGTTTATGGAATAATGAGTAGATCCTGATTGCTATCCTATGTTGCCTTGCATGCGAGTGTTGAAAACGAGTCTGTGTTGTTATGAGATGACGACTGAATTGCATGCAGAGTGTGGTTATGATAAATGAAAGGAGAAGTAATATTGTATTGACAGACACACACAAAAGAATGTAATTAAAAGACCTTGAGTTGGACTTGAGGCAGTGCCGAGTGCACTAGCGTTGGACGCTTAAAGTCTTGAGTTGGACTCAAGCAAGCCACCGGGTTGGACTCAGGGCTGCCCGTAACACTGCCGTGGTCGCTTGGAGCGATTGTGTTACATGTGAAGGCAAACGGTTTGGTACCAGTAAAACGGCCAAACCAGCTTGGAGCTGGAGGAAAAAGGCTTGGAGCCTTTGTTGCAACGTAAAATTACTCGAGTGGGGGTCGGATCCGACTGTAGTAGACTGGTGTGTATTGAATGTATATGTATACTCTTGTGCTATGATGAATTTATTGTATTGCATGTGTACAGTGTAAGTCGGAAACGATATAATTTGTACAATGGAATGTTGCATGAATGAATTCTGATTGCATGGCACTGTTACGAGTAGATAAACTAGAGAATAGTTAACGTTATGATTGCTTGAAATGTGATGTGGTATGGTGGGGAGCGTACGGGTTCCCAAGTCATTAACTGTCATTTTAAATGTAAAAGCTCACCCCTGCTCTGGCAATATTTCAGTGAACGTTCCTCGGAATTACGAGTGAAGTGGAGCTACATACTGATAAATCAATTTTAATACACTTATTATAGTTTTACACTTGGGGTTTATTATATAATTACTATGTTTAATAATAGTATTTTAATTAAGTTTTATGTTGTTTAGTTAAATTGAAGTATTATGTATATATGTTTCAATTTTCGTTTTTTGTATGTATCTTGAGTATCTTGCCTTATTTTGGCCATAACTTGGGCTTTTGTGATCCAAATGGGCTAATCTTGGAGCCCATGGAAAGCTAAGACAGAGGGCTACATCATGATGATCAAATTTGGTTATTTTGCATCTGGAAAAAATAAAGAAATGGAGCTTGAATCAATCAGCCCTCATATGTCCCACCAGCATTGACATAGTTCACCAAAATACACATATCTGGAGCTCTAGGTGTCCAAATGACCTCATTCTTGCGCCAAATTCTCAATAATACATAGATCTACAACTTTCATGTTGAAGGTTTTTCACAATTCGGTCATCTAGAAGGTCATATTGGACTCGCAAGGTGGAGAAGATAAAGAGGAGAATGCATTTCAACACCTACCATTATCTTCTTTTGAATTATTGTAATTTCAAGCCCACCAATGTTGAAAAAATGCATTAATAATCAGAAAATGAATGTATAGTATCATCATATCTTGCCTATAAATAGATGCTTGAAGTTGTAAGGAAGATACACAAGAAATACATAAGAAATACATGCTTTAGTTTCCATTATAATTCTATATCTTTGTTTTAGCTTCTTAAGTTTTAGTTCTTTCTTTTGCTTTATCTCCTTGCTCTATATTCCATCCTTCAAGTTATGGTTTTCATTTCCCTTCCTCAATATCAAGTAAGTTAATTTTATTATTTGTTATTTACTTTTATAATCAAAGTTTTAGTAAATTTAATATTAGCTTTCATTGTTAAAAATTATCATGGAAGCTTAATCTTTTAAAATCAACTCAAGGAATTTAATTTTTCTTTATGTTAACTTTGAGTTCTTGCTCTTAATATTTTGATTAAAGATAATTACTTTTCTTTGTTTCTCAAGCACTTATAATGGTAGATTATTTAAGTGTATAACCGATTGGTATATAATTAAACAATCTATAATCTAAACTGATGTTGGTTGGTTAATCAATAATCAATTTGAGAACAAAGATTAAGTTACTAAATAAGAGATTTCTATTTAGTTTCTTAACTCAATCAAATTATGGTCTTAAAGTTATTTTAGTAATTAATAAGAATATATCGATTGATTATTCTTATTAGTTCATTAATTCAATTCTAGAAGATTTTCTAGAATATAATCATTTAGGGATTCCAAATGATTCAAGATTGAGAAATTAATTATATTTAATCATATTTGTGAACAATGATTAGTTAACTAAAGATTTATTAATTCCTTGGGTTGGTTGTTTCTAAATTTGATTATTCCTACTCATAAATTTACTTTTTCCACTATCATATAATCACTTAATTTTCCTTTCAAGCTCAACACAAACCCCCCCTTTATTATAACTAAATTGAGTGTAACTAATTGAACTAAGGTCTAAGGTTGTTCACCTTATACTATATTAATTTAACTTTTTATTTGACCTGACAACGACAGCGTGTCAAATTTGGCGCCGTTGCCGGGGACCTTTGGTCCTAATTATTTACATTCAATTATCTAATATATTTTACATTTTTTTTTGTAGGTGTATTGAAGATATTAAGGTTTGGTTGAATGTGAGCATATAAAAAATAAAAAAAAAATCCACTTTATTATATTCTTATTCATTTTCTAGTAATCTCATTTTCAACCATTGAAAAAAAATATAAATATAAAAAAAATCTTTAAATTTTTAAATATATGTTCTAAGCATTTCATAATTAAAATGATAACTTTTTCCTTTTATTACATAGTTGTAGTATTTTGTTACAATATATGTAGATGTATTGTGCATGACTAGATCTAATCCCGAGACACTATATTCTTTTGATCCTGAAATAGATAGAACATTTCATCAATTAGTTAGATCATCTAAAAAACTATTAGACAATAATAATAATAATAATAATAATAATAATAATAATAATAATAATAATAATAATAATATTCTAGCTAATAGCATAAATAGTGAAACTAAACCTTCAACTTCTGAATATTTGCATAACATGGCTGAAAAGACATTAAAAGAACTAGCTACACCAGATGTCACTAATCAAACATCATGCATCTTATATCCTGAGGAAGATGTTCCTTTTGTGCTTAAAACTGGTTTAGTTCATTTGTTACCAAAGTTTCATGGTCGTGTAGGTGAAGATCCTCATAAACACTTAAAAGCATTTCATATCCTTTGCTCTACCATGAAACCTGAAGGGGTTTCAGAAGAACATGTAAAACTTAAAGCTTTTCCTTTCTCCCTAGCAGATATCGCTGAGGATTGGTTATTTTACCTTCCTCCTGGCTCTATTACAAGTTGGGATGACTTAAAGAAAATGTTTCCTGAAAAATTTTTCCCCGCTTCAAGAACTTCCTCAATTAGAAAAGAAATATGTGGCATCCGGCAACATGACCGGGAAAATCTTTATGAATACTGGGAAAAATTTAAAAGATTGTGTGCTAGTTGTCCCCATCACCAAATTACGGATCAACTTCTCATACAATATTTCTATGAAGGTCTTAATCCAATGGATAGAACTTTGGTTGATGCAGCTAGTGGTGGTGCTTTGCAAAATAAAACTACAAATGCAGCAAAAACTTTAATTGAGAACATGGCTGCTAATGCTCAACAACATGCCACTAGAAATAATTCTGTAGTAATTAGAGGAGTCCATGAAATTGAAACTACTAATGATGGAGATAAAAAATGGGAAAGTAAATTTGCTGAACTAGCAACACTTATGAAAAATATTATTGTGTCTCAAAAACAACAACCTGTAACCCCTGCTAAGGTATGTTCTATCTGTACTTCATCAGATCATTATACCGATTGTTGTCCTTCACTGCAGGAAGCTAAAATTCCAGATGAAAATCCTCAAGTATGTGCTGCCAACTTATACAATAACAGACCGCCACAACAACAAAATAATTATGATCTTTCTTCTAACAGATATAATCCTGGTTGGAGGAATCACCCTAATTTGAGATGGGGTAATTCCTCACAACAACCTCATACACCTTTTCAGGCAAATACTGGACCAAGCAGACCATATCAACCTCCTCATGTACAACAACAAGCTACACAAATAGCTGTACCTTCCACTGAGAAATCAAATTTGGAGGAATTGATAAAGCAAATGTCAGTAGATAATCTGAACTTCCAAAAAAGAACTGAGGCTACAATTCAGACTCTTGAAAATCAGATTAGTCAATTGGCTACATCTTTAAACCATTTGCAGTCTCAAGGTTCAGATAAGTTGCCCGCTCAGACAATTGTCAATCCTAAAAATGTAAGTGCAATTACTTTAAGATCTGGTAAAGCTATCCATGGACCAGAAAAACAACAACAAACTGAAAATACTATTGTCACAGAAAAACATGCAGAAGAAGTTTTAGATAGTTCAAGTAATAATAGTAATGATATATCTCTTACAAATCCTCCTTCTGCAGCTGGTCCTGATAAGCAACATATCCCTCTTCCATTTCCACAAAGACAAAAATCTATACAAAATAAGAAAATGGATGAGGAGATCTTGGAAACATTTAGAAAAGTAGAGGTAAATATACCTTTATTAGAAGCCATCAAGCAAATCCCAAGATATGCCAAATTCCTTAAAGAACTATGCACTAATAAAAGAAGACTAAAAGGCAATGAAAGGATTAATATAAGTAGAAATGTGTCTGCATTAATTGAAAAACCTTTGTCATATATACCAGAAAAATGTAAAGACCCTGGGACGTTTACCATTCCATGCATAATAGGCAATAACAAATTTGAAAATGCCATGCTAGACTTAGGTGCATCTATTAATGTTATGCCTATGACTGTATTTACTTCACTTTCCCTTGGACCTTTGCAAACTACAGGTGTGGTTATACAATTAGTAAATCGAAGCTCTGCACATCCTGCAGGAATTATTGAAGATGTCCTTGTTAAAGTTAATGATTTAATTTTTCCTGCAGATTTTTATGTTCTAGATATGGAAAGTGAGAATTCCACCAATAAAGCTCCAATAATTTTAGGTAGACCATTCTTAAAAACAGCTAGAACAAAGATAGATGTGCATGCAGGAACACTTTCTATGGAATTTGGAGATAGTGTGGTTAGATTCAACATTTTAGATGCTATGAAGCATCCTACTGAGGATCATTCTGTTTTTCAAATTGACTTAATAACTGATTTAGTTGAGGATAATATTATTAAGTTGTCTGATGATGTTAATTTTCCTGTATTATCTGATTTTTATGATTCATTTGTTTGTGATTCATGCATGGATTCTCATCAATGCAATGTGTGTGCTGAAATTGAGAAATATTTACTTAATGATAATAATGATCCAAACTTCCTTAAAACAGAAAATATAGTTCTAGATGTTGTTTCAAAAGAATCAGAGTGTGATAATTTGATTAAAGTAGTTACAAATACATCTGATTATGTTGAAGTACAAGTTGCTGAGACAAATTGAACCAAGTTGATTCCTTCAATAATGCAGCCTCCTATGTTAGAGTTAAAACTTCTTCCTGAACATTTAAAGTATGCATATTTAGAGGAAGATAAGAATCTTCCAGTGATTATTTCTAACAAATTAAATGTTGATCAAGAAACAAGGTTGTTGCAGATTATTAAGAAGCATAAGAAAGCAATTGGTTGGACTTTGGCAGATATCCCAGGTATTAGCCCTTCCATGTGTATGCATAGAATTCTATTAGAGGAAGAAGTTAAACCAGTAAGGCAACCACAAAGAAGACTTAATCCTCAGATCCTTGATGTAGTTAAAAAAGAGGTAACAAAATTATTACAAGCTGGCATTATTTACCCTATATCAGATAGCACTTGGGTCAGCCCTGTACAAGTGGTTCCCAAGAAGTCTGGAATCACAGTGGTTAAAAATGAAAATGATGAAGTAATTCCTACCAGAATCCAAAATAGTTGGCGAGTATGCATTGATTACAGGAAACTTAACAAAGCAACTCGAAAGGATCACTTTCCTTTACCTTTCATTGATCAAATGTTGGAACGACTGGTAGGTAAGTCACATTACTGCTTTCTAGATGGATTTTCAGGTTACTTCCAAATTTATATTGCACCAGAAGATCAAGAAAAAACAACATTTACATGTCCTTTTGGCACTTTTGCTTATAGGAGGATGCCTTTTGGCTTATGCAATGCCCCTGGTACCTTTCAACGATGCATGATTAGTATCTTTGCTGATTTTCTTGAAAATTGCATGGAAGTATTTATGGATGATTTCACAGTATATGGTTCATCATTTGATGCTTGCTTAAATAGTCTAGATAAAGTATTACATAGATGCATTGAAACTAACCTTGTTCTTAATTATGAGAAATGTCACTTCATGGTAGAAGAAGGAATAGTTTTAGGCCATGTGATATCTAAAAAAGGCATAAAAGTAGATCCTGTAAAAATTACTGTAATTTCTCAATTACCTTATCCCTCTTGTGTGCGAGATATTCGTTCTTTTCTTGGTCATGCAGGTTTTTATAGAAGGTTTATAAAAAACTTCAGTAAGATAGCCCTTCCGTTGTCTAACTTACTACAAAAAAATATAACATTTGACTTTAATGACAAATGTAAAGAGGCTTTTAATTGCTTAAAGAAAGCTTTAACTACCACTTCTATCATTCAGGCACCAGATTGGTCACTTCCATTTGAACTTATGTGTGATGCATCAAATTATGCATTAGGAGCTGTTCTTGCTCAAAGAGTAGGTAAAGTACAACATGTTATTTACTATGCCTCACGAACTTTGGATATTGCACAAATAAACTATACTACCACAGAAAAAGAACTACTTGCTATTGTGTTTGCACTTGACAAATTTAGATCTTATTTGCTCGGTTCAAAAGTAGTTGTATTTTCAGATCATGCAGCATTAAAGTTCCTTTTAAAGAAACCAGATGCAAAACCAAGATTGATCAGGTGGATGTTGTTGCTCCAAGAATTTGACATTGAAATTAGGGATAAAATTAGAGCAGAAAATTTGGTGGCTGATCACTTAAGCAGAATTGAAAAAGAACTTGACCCAATTTCCATTAAAGATGATTTTCCTGATGAACAACTTATGGGAATACATGATTCCACTCCATGGTTTGCTGATTTGGTAAACTACTTAGTTGCTTCTGTTACTCCCATACATGCATCTAAACAACAAATAATAAAACTAAAAAGTGATTCTAAATACTATGTTTGGGATGATCCTTACTTATGGAAACTTTGTAGTGATCAAATGATTAGAAGGTGTGTACCTGAAAATGAAATTCATTCTATTCTTACATTTTGTCATACATATGCATGTGGAGGACATTTTGGACCTCAACGTACAACAAGGAAAGTATTAGAATCTGGTTTGTATTGGCCAACAATTTTTCGTGATGCATATACGTTTTGTAAATCTTGTGAACGATGTCAAAGAATGGGAAACATATCTCGTAGAAATGAGATGCCTCAACAACCCATGTTATTTTGTGAAATTTTTGATGTTTGGGGCATAGATTTCATGGGACCTTTTCCTGTATCTTTTGGTTTTGTTTATATACTACTTGCGGTCGATTATGTGTCTAAATGGGTTGAAGCTAAAGCTACTCGAACTGATGATTCTAAAGTTGTTGCAGATTTTGTTAAATCACACATATTTTGCAGGTTTGGTGTTCCTAAAGCCATCATTAGTGATCAAGGATCACATTTTTGCAACTGTAAAATGGAGTCCCTTCTTAAAAAATATGGAGTTATGCATAAGGTTTCAACACCTTATCACCCCCAAACAAATGGGCAGGCTGAAGTGTCTAATCGAGAATTAAAAATGATCCTTCAAAAAACAGTACAACCAAATAGGAAAGATTGGAGCAAAAGGTTAGAAGATGCTCTTTGGGCTTATAGAACAGCTTATAAAACACCTATTGGAATGTCCCCCTATAGGATTGTTTTTGGAAAATCATGTCACTTACCTGTAGAAATTGAGCACAAAGCTTATTGGGCAGTAAAACAATGTAACCTGGACTTAAATGAGGCCGGTAAAGAAAGGAAACTCCAACTACAGGAACTGGAAGAAATTCATTTGGAAGCTTATGAAAGTTCTAAAACCTATAAAGAAAAAGCCAAATCCTTTCATGACAAACAGATCTTGAGAAAAAACATTTTCATTGGACAAAAAGTTTTGTTGTACAATTCACGTCTAAAGCTCATATCTGGTAAGCTTCGCTCGAAATGGGCTGGCCCATTTGAAATAACTAATATCTTTCCTTATGGTGTGATTGAAATTTCAGATAAAGCGACAAACAAGGTTTTCAAGGTAAATGGGCACCGACTTAAACCTTTCTTTCAAGGGTTCCAAGAGCACATAGATACGGAGGTGTATTTGTGTGATGCCAAATATTTTGACTAATTTTTCCTAATAACAATATTTATAAAAAAAATAAAAAAAAAATAAATAAAAAATAAATATCAATTAATTACATCGTCATTCTTTTCGGTGGTAACACTTGTCTTAATCATTATTACTATTATTGTTTTGGCATTATTAACATTTTCTTGCAGTAGTTAAAAGGTCATTGTCAGGCTCGTGACGTTAAACAAGCGCTTGATAGAAGGCAACCTATCACCTTTTCACCTTCTTCATCTCTACTATTCTCTATAACCTCGTTTTCTATTCTCTCTTTTCTAAACAGCCACAACTTCAAAGTAATCTGACAATGGAACAAACCCTTGCAAAACTTAAGGAAAGATTCCCTACACTTCCACGCGATGTGATTGTAAAAATTTACAAAGCTCGAGTTCAAAGGTTAAAACTACTCACATATTTTGGCATTCCAGAGGATGTTCGTTGGCTTATTGAAGCAAAGGTACGTCTCTCTGGTGAATTACATAAGTCCTATATAAAACATTTGCCAGGTATGGGACGTAGTTCTTATTCTAAAAAACGAAGAGCTAAAAGGATGGGAGTTTGCCATAAGTGTGCAAGATGGAATTGTGTGATACACATTGTAGGAACCCTGGAATGGTATCTATAAATCGGGAGGACAAAATTAAATTTATAAAGGATGGACTGAGTAAAGAGAACTTGGATAACTTAATCCAAACTCTTGAGACGCATCCATGTGGAACGGTTCAAGGAGTCCTTCTGAAATTATATGATCTATTCATTCAACAAAAAGAAAACTATAGCCTTGGGAATCTGGCGTTAAACGACCCTGTTTGCCAGTTTATAAGAAAACTGGATAGGTAGCAAAAACCTCGACTCATAGAAGGCGTTTAAGCCGTTACTGGACGTAAAACCAGAGGAAGATGTGAGCCATAATCACAACTACTGTACATATTTACTGTTGTTTTCAATGTTTTACTTTTCTGAATTCACTTTGACTTTTAAAATTACCTATTTTTATTTTCTTCAATCATGTCTTTTCAAATTTCTTCATTACCGTCATTTATTTTTATATAATAATAATTATGTAAACTTTTTATCTTTCATCAATTATTTCATCTCAGTTTTTATCTATATAAGGGCGCATAACTCTATATGGAAAACACAAAAAAAAGAGATGAAAAAAATCAAATCCATTTGTGTGCTTGGTGGATCCAACAATGGTAATTGTAAGGAGTACCTAATAGCAGCTACTAAGTTGGGAAAACTATTGGCTGCGAAAGAAATAAAGGTCTTGTATAGAGGAGGAGTACAGGGTTTGAGAGGCTCCATGGCACTATCTGTACTAGTTGAAGGAAGCAACGTTTCTAGTATCATCCTACATCATGTTGGTATTACACCAGATATTGTTGTAGGAACTGAGGTAAAAGTTACAAGCCTCTATCAACGAATGGCTCGTATGGTTATAGGTGCTGAAGCCTTTATCGCACTTCCTGGAGGTTTTGGTACTTTTGAGGAAATATTTTGCATTTTATCATGGTGTAGCATGAACTTTCATAAAAAGCCATTAGGATTATTAAATATTAATGGTTTTTATGACAGTTTGTTAATGTTTTTAGATAAAGCTGTGGAACAGGGCCTTATAACTCAAGATGATCGATCATTCATTCATGCTTCATCAGATGCAGATGAATTGATTGATATTTTGCAGAGCTTTTTACCCCAACCTCAACCCCTCTTGAAGCAAGATAAGGATCACACACACAAGCGAAAGAATCCAGAACCAGACACCACCCTTCGGTTATAACTTCTTTTTTACCTTTATCTATATTTTAAAAAAAAATCATAAAAAAAAGAGAAAAAGAAAAAGAAAAAAAAATAGACTGTGGAAATCATATAAGACACTGAGGACAATGTCTTGAATAAGTGTGGGGGGGTCTGAGTTATATATATGGTCTGAGTTATATATATATATATATATTTTTAATTTTTTTTGTGAGGGATAGACAGAGAAAAGATTAATTTGGGAAAGTTGTATCTAAAGTCATAAAGATGCATCTTTGAGAACCAAAGTCTTGAGACGTATCCTTCACTATATAGTGTCAGTATCACTTTTGTTTAATTTTTTTTAAAATAAAAAAATAAATAATTTTTTTTCTTTTCTTTCATGAGTACTTTTGTTGGGATGGGCTGAGTAAAGAGTCCAAACTCTTGAGACGCATCCTCATAACAAATCTTACTCGGATTACCACAATCGTTTCACCTTCCTTATCAAAACCATTTTTCATAAAAAAATAAAAAATAAAAAAATAAAAAATAAAAATAAAAAAATAAAAACACACACACACACACATAGCCACTATATTTACTTTAGTGCCGCGCCTTTGCCTTTACCTTCACCCGAATCATTTCTATTCGACATCAACCATTCTGCAACCATAAACATCATCTTCATCATTCTTCAGCCGCCACACTTTGCCTTCATCCTTTTCTTTCAGATCGGAGCCATACCTCACCACTAGTCAATCATCAGGTTCTTTATTTTCTCTTAATGGATGATATAGCAGAGTCTTTCTATAGGCATACGAATGAATTAAGATGTATGTTATTGCTCTTGATACTACTCATGGTTGTGTTGATGATATTTCTCTTATGGGTTCTAACACAAGGCCTATGAAACTGGGTTGTATGACACAATCAAATTGTTCAGTTATACTAATCATTTCACATGCAATTGAACTGACCAATTTGTTGTAGGTATCTTTGTTACTAAGCGCCTTTAAAAAAAAAGTACAGAGCAAGAAGCATAAGGAACCGGATCTTGACACCAATATTTGGTTATGATTTATTTTTCCTTTTTTGTTTCTTGTTCACAAAAAAAAATCATCATTTCCAGTTTTTTATTTTAAATTCTACATGCTTTTCACTAAATTTGTTTTTTAAATTTGTCTAAGTAATGAGTAATTGCATCACCCTTGTCCAATATTTCATGACATGTTATGAATAATTTCCTTGCATATTAATTTAATAAGTTGTTTGTGAAGATCAAATTGTATATGAATTGTGATAGATTGACCACCCTCGGTGAGATTTTGAGCTTAATTGGATGGATCATATTATGCCATCTTTCCTTTTTCTTGATTAACCCTTATTTATTAGTACTCTAGAACTTGACTTGTTTCTTTTTGATGTATTATGTTCCATGTGCATGCTTTGATGTGATTAAGGCCATTTTTTTTAACTAACCACTAGCCATATGCCTTACCTTACATACTTTCCATTATTACCCACGTTGAGCCTATATCCATTTCTTGATTCAGCCACATAATTTGCCAATAGCCAAAAAAAAAAGAACATGATCACCTTTGCTTAGGAATTGATTAGGAGTTTTGGAATTACTATGAATAAAGATTCTTGATGATTGTGGAAATGTACCCAAGATATATATGTTGTTGTTTCATTGTTCAAAAAGAAAGTAAAAAAAAATAAATAATAAAGAAAAAGAGAAAAAGAAGAAAAAGAAGAAGTGGTGAATATATGTATGAAAATAATCAGGAGGATTTATTCTCATGTTTTATCCTCCATCATGTTTCATTTTGCTAAGTATTGAGTTTCAAAATGTACTTCCACAATCACTAAATCACTTACTCCATTGCTCTTTTTCAACCCTAAGTTTAGCCATACTATTTCATTTTATCCACCCTATATCACCTTGGCCCCATTACAACCTTAATAAAGTCCTTTTGATCTCTGCATGCATATGTGTTCAAATATAGAAATTAGAAATTTGTCAAGCCTATGGTAGTGCTAATTTATTTGGGTGATTTCTGAGAGTATACACAAACCCAAGCAATTGAGATATAAAGAGCATAAAGAGAACATCTATCACATTTTCATCCACTCTTTGATTTGATCACTCAATTTGTGAAACTAGTATGTAATGCTTCTTATTCACACTTATCATGACCTCTTGATATAAGGGATGATGTGTATTACTTATTATTTTAGACTTCAAAAAAAAAATCAATTTGGAAAAAAAAAAACTTTTTTCTGTTGTTTCTCATTTTAGTTTTTGGTTTGGTTTTGCCCTGGAGTGCAAAAGCTTAAGTGTGGGGGAATTTGATAAATCAATTTTAATACACTTATTATAGTTTTACACTTGGGGTTTATTATATAATTACTATGTTTAATAATAGTATTTTAATTAAGTTTTATGTTGTTTAGTTAAATTGAAGTATTATGTATATATGTTTCAATTTTCGTTTTTTGTATGTATCTTGAGTATCTTGCCTTATTTTGGCCATAACTTGGGCTTTTGTGATCCAAATGGGCTAATCTTGGAGCCCATGGAAAGCTAAGACAGAGGGCTACATCATGATGATTAAATTTGGTTATTTTGCATCTGGAAAAAATAAAGAAATGGAGCTTGAATCAATCAGCCCTCATATGTCCCACCAGCATTGACATAGTTCACCAAAATACACATATCTTGAGCTCTAGGTGTCCAAATGACCTCATTCTTGCGCCAAATTCTCAATAAGACAGAGATCTACAACTTTCATGTTGAAGGTTTTTCAAAATTCGGCCATCTAGAAGGTCATATTGGACTCGCAAGGTGGAGAAGATAAAGAGGAGAATGCATTTCAACACCTACCATTATCTTCTTTTGAATTATTGTAATTTCAAGCCCACCAATGTTGAAAAAATGCATTAATAATCAGAAAATGAATGTATAGTATCATCATATCTTGCCTATAAATAGATGCTTGAAGTTGTAAGGAAGATACACAAGAAATACATAAGAAATACATGCTTTAGTTTCCATTATAATTCTATATCTTTGTTTTAGCTTCTTAAGTTTTAGTTCTTTCTTTTGCTTTATCTCCTTGCTCTATATTCCATCCTTCAAGTTATGGTTTTCATTTCCCTTCCTCAATATCAAGTAAGTTAATTTTATTATTTGTTATTTACTTTTATAATCAAAGTTTTAGTAAATTTAATATTAGCTTTCATTGTTAAAAATTATCATGGAAGCTTAATCTTTTAAAATCAACTCAAGGAATTTAATTTTTCTTTATGTTAACTTTGAGTTCTTGCTCTTAATATTTTGATTAAAGATAATTACTTTTCTTTGTTTCTCAAGCACTTATAATGGTAGATTATTTAAGTGTATAACCGATTGGTATATAATTAAACAATCTATAATCTAAACTGATGTTGGTTGGTTAATCAATAATCAATTTGAGAACAAAGATTAAGTTACTAAATAAGAGATTTCTATTTAGTTTCTTAACTCAATCAAATTATGGTCTTAAAGTTATTTTAGTAATTAATAAGAATATATCGATTGATTATTCTTATTAGTTCATTAATTCAATTCTAGAAGATTTTCTAGAATATAATCATTTAGGGATTCCAAATGATTCAAGATTGAGAAATTAATTATATTTAATCATATTTGTGAACAATGATTAGTTAACTAAAGATTTATTAATTCCTTGGGTTGGTTGTTTCTAAATTTGATTATTCTTACTCATAAATTTACTTTTTGCACTATCATATAATCACTTAATTTTCCTTTTAAGCTCAACACAAACCCCCCTTTATTATAACTAAATTGAGTGTAACTAATTGAACTAAGGTCCTCGAGAGACGACTAAGGTTGTTCACCTTATACTATATTAATTTAACTTTTTATTTGACCCGACAATGACAGCGTGTCACATACCGAGCGGGTTAGCTGTGCATCAAGGAACTATATGTATATGTAGATACTGTGTATAATGTTTTGATTATGCCTTGGCCGGCTCTTGTCTGATGTTAATCCTTTAGAATAGAACAGAATCCCTTGGGGCTGGGAAACATGGCAATATGTTTGTAAATATTGATATACACTCTTATATATATATGGTTATGTTTATGCTGTATTGCATGTTATACCATCCTGTGCGTGATGTTTGATTGGTATACGTGTTCATGTTCATCCGAGTATGTAGGAATGGAAAGACTTAGTATGAAGGGAGTCAAGATATGATCTAGAGAGTGAATTCATGATCCTACTGCCGAGTGGGGAAAGCTTTAGGTGTCCCGAGGGGATGAGGGTATACCATTCCGAATGGGGATTAACGCGGTAGATTCCCAATTGATAAAATGTTACGATTCAGAGTAGAATAGTCTAATCATGCTTTCGAGTAAGGACTAGCCGAGAGAGTGTTCCCGACTAGAGAGTAATCCACCCGATTCCGAGTATAAACTGTATAGAGAAATAGTAGAAGACTATGGAGCCCTTGAAGGGAGGTTAAGTTAGCGCGAGCACTGGGGTAGAATGGACTATACTTGCCGAGCGAGAGATGAGTGAAATACCGAGGGGTAGATGATTGAGGAGCTGTCTGAGTGAAGATACCCCTGGTTTCCGAATGGAACAGCCTACGCTTCCCGAGCAAACTATTGTGTGTCATGAGGGACAAATAGAGAACTAAGTTATGGGGGTGCGAGTTTGGGGTCGAGAGGAGAGAGTCCCTTTACCGAGCGGATTTAGGAATGAAATCCGAGTAGACTTAGGAATGAAATCCGAGAGAATTAGGCCTTTACCGAGTGAACGATTGTATTGTTACCGAGCGGGTGTACGTTATTCCTTGGGCCCGCCCGAGTGTTGCTGGGCTCCACTGGAGGGCTTTTGTTTGGCTCTTGTCTCCCCTTGCCTTCCGTCCCCTCCTCCTTCTTGTTGTATCGGGTTATTCAATTTGGGGCGGATTTTACAGGCCTTGTTAGCTCGAAAATTCGAAAAATTTTTCCCTACAGGTTTTAATTACTTAATTAGAATTAGGGTGTTATATTTTGGTATCAGAGCAGACCGAAAGGTCCAAGGCCAAGGTATGCTTACCGAGTGTAAGCGGTTGCGTGTATTGTGACCGAGTGGTCATCATTATTGTGATATTTGTGAAACTTGATTGATATTGTAGTATTGAATTGCGGATAGGAGGTTGCCTCCCTCCTGGTCCGACTGATTGTATGGCATATAGAAATGGTATAATGTGTTAAAGTTACTGAATGTTAGGCTGTGATCCGATCGGTAGTAAGTAGCTTCGTAAACTTATCCTTGAAAGGGTTGTGAATTTCAGGATAAGAGATGACGAGTCGTCAAAGTATGGAGGCCATAGCCACAGCCTTTCAACGCTTTGCAGACGTATTTGAGAGGCAGGGCCAGCCTCGAACTGAGGATGGTCAAGTGCTAGACCGCTTCCTGAAGAGGAAGCCGAGAGAATTTCTGGGAGGACGTAACCCTGAGGTCAGATATTAAGAGAGCTTGTAGATACCATGAGATTAGGAGTTTCCTGCGTTGGTGAATAAGTGTAGGATATTTGAAGAAGATGACAAGGCCCACTCGGGCCAGAGCAGCAGAGCCAATCCCTCCTTGAGACCCCAACAATCACACTTCAAGAGGACAGGCAACGCTAGGAGTATTGGACCTTCCTCTAATTTCAGAGGACGAGGGAACCGTAGGGGTCGTTTCGGGGGTCACTCCGGAAATGGTAGATGTTTCAGATGCGGAGGTAACCACTTTGCTTGGGAATGTGATACTGGAAACGATGTTGTATGCTTCACTGTAACGAAAGGGGGCATGTTCGCCCAGACTGCCCGCAACTGCAACCAGAGGGTGGCCATGCACGTCGTGGGGGTTTTCGTGTAGGGGGACGCGGAACCACCAGTGGAGGAAATAGTGGTAGAGGCAACGGAGCAAGGAGCAACATGATGGCTACTACAAGTAACCGAGGGAGAAATACCGACCAACCGGCAGTGGGAAGAGTCTACGCCATCAACGCGGAGGATGCTGTGCAAGCGAATGACTTGGTACAATGTAAGTGTTCACTCGGTAAATATACACTTAATGTAGTTTTCGATTCGGGAGCCACCCATTCTTTTATAGCTGATGAGTGTGTGAGACATTTAAAGTTACCGACTGTGTGTATGGATCGGACCTTGGAAGTGGCCAATCTGACTGGCACTAAGGTGTTGACATCATCAATGTGCAAAGATGTAACGTTTGGGTTGTACGATCGGAGTTTTACCTTCGACCTGGTGTGCGTGCCTCTGAAGGACCTCGACATTGTACTCGGTATAGACTGGCTTTCAGCCAATAAGGTGTTAGTGGATTGCAGGAACTAGAGGATAATCCTCCCGAGGCAGAACAATGAAGATTACACGGCACAAGGTACAGCCCAACTGTTTATGATGCTTTGTTTAACCGAGGGCGAGAGTAGAGTCCGAGTGAGCGAGATTCCGACTGTCTGTGAATTCCCCGAGGTGATTCTGGGGGACGTGTCGGGCGTTCCTCTGAGTAGAGAAGTCGAATTCTCTATAGACCTGATCCCTGGAGCCGAGCCAGTCTCTAATGCACCTTATAGAATGTCCCCAACCGAATTGGCCGAGTTGAAGAAGCAGGTAGATGAGTTGCTCGGAAAACAATTCATTAGGCCGAGTGTGTCACCTTGGGGTGCACCGGTGCTACTTGTTAAGAAGAAGGACGACAGCATGAGACTTTGTATAGATTACCGACAGCTAAACAGACTCACGATTAAGAATCGGTACCCGTTGCCCAGGATTGATGACTTGATTAACCAACTGCGTGGAGCATCAGTTTTCTCGAAAATCAACCTACGATCGGGATACCACCAAATCCGGGTGAAGGACTCGGATATTCTAAAGACTGCCTTTAGGAATCGGTATGGTCACTACGAGTATGTAGTGATGTCGTTCGGTGTGACAAACGCCCCTACTGTTTTCATGAATTACATGAACAACATATTTCACCCATATCTTGACCAATTCGTAGTAGTTTTCATTGATGATATCCTAATCTATTCCAAGACCCCTGAGGAGCATGACGAACACCTCCGAGCGGTACTTCAAGTGTTGAAGGAGAAACAGTTGTTTGCAAAGCTTTCAAAATGCGATTTCTGGATGGATGAGATCCACTTCCTCGGGCATGTGATTTCAGAGGAAGGTGTCTCGGTGGACCCTTCGAAGGTGGCAGCTATAATGGCATGGGAGAGGCCCAAGTCGGTCTCGGAGGTAAGAAGCTTTATGGGCCTGGCCGGTTATTATAGAAGATTCATTGAGGGTTTTTCTAAGATGGCCTTGCCACTGACCAAATTGACCCGGAAAAATGTTCCCTTCGTATGGAGTCCCAAGTGCGAGAGCAGCTTCCGAGAGCTGAAGGACAAGTTGACGACTGCTCCAGTGTTAAAATTACCTAATTTGCAAGAGAGCTTTGTGGTTTATTGTGATGCGTCAGGACTCGGATTGGGATGTGTGCTAATGCAGAATGACCGAGTGATAGTATATGCCTCTCGGCAATTAAGAGCTCACAAACAGCATTACCCGACCCATGATTTAGAGCTGGCAGCTGTGGTTTTCGCATTGAAAATATGGAGGCATTACCTGTATGGTTCTAAATTTGAAGTTTACAGCGACCATAAGAGCCTCAAATATTTATTTGACCAGAGGGAGCTGAACATGAGGCAGAGGAGATGGATGGAATTTTTAAAAGATTATGATTTCGAGCTAAAATACCATCCGGGTAAGGCAAACGTTGTTGCCGACACGTTGAGTCGGAAATCCCTTCATGTAGCAGTGATGATGGTGAGGGAGGTGGAGTTATTGGAACAGTTTCGAGACATGAACTTGCATGTTGACATCCCCTCTTCTCGGAAAATGGCAATCGGTACACTAAGGATTGCTAGTGAATTCCTAAAATCTGTATATGAACAACAGCAGTCAGACTCCTACTTGGCTGAGATGAAGGAAACTCAGGCCGAAGGAAAGGACTTGTCCTTGACCGAGGGATCGGACGGAATTTTCCGAGTGAAAAACCGAATATACGTACCGGGTGGAGGAGAATTTAGAAAAATGGTACTTGATGAGGCTCACAAGAGTCTGCTTAGTATCCACCCGGGTACCACGAAGATGTACCACGACCTAAGAACACAATTCTGGTGGCCCGGATTAAAGAGGAATGTAGCAGAATACGTGGCTCGGTGTATTACCTGTCAGAAATCGAAAGTGGAGCACCAGAAGCCGCATGGTGCATTACAACCCCTGGAGATTCCCGTGTGGAAATGGGACTCAATTGCCATGGACTTTGTCATGGGATTGCCAAAAAACCGAGCGGGCCACGATGCGATTTGGGTCATTGTTGACTGACTGACGAAGAGTGCACACTTCCTACCTGTGAATATGAAGTACCCGTTACATAAATTAGCTCGGATGTATATCCACAAAGTTGTCCGACTGCATGGCATACCGACTTCTATCGTGTCGGACAGGGATCCTAGATTCACGTCTCGATTTTGGACCAGTCTGCACCAAGAATTGGGTACGAAACTTTGGCTAAGTTCTGCCTACCACCCCCAATCGGATGGACAATCCGAGCGAACGATTCAAAGCCTGGAGGACTTGCTAAGGGCGTGTGTGTTGGAGCACGGTGGGGATTGGGAGCGGTACCTTCCCCTGATCGAATTTACGTACAACAATAGCCACCACAACAGTATCGGTATGGCACCCTACGAAGCACTATATGGTCGAAGATGCCGAACCCCACTCTGCAGTCGGAAACGGGTGAAAATTTACTGCTAGGACCGGAAATTGTGAGGCAAACATTAGAACAGATTCGAATGATAAGGGAAAAGATGAAGGCGTCTCAGGATAGACAGAAGAGCTACCATGACAAACGAACCAAGCCATTAGAGTTTTCAGTCAGAGACAGAGTGTTTTTGAAGACTTCACCGAGTAAAGGAGTCGGCCAAGCCTTGAAGAGTGGAAAGTTGAGCCCCCAATACATTAGGCCTTATGAAGTGTTGGAACGAGTCGGCTCCATGGCGTACCGGATAGCACTACCGACTCACTTATCCTGATTGCATAACGTGTTTCATGTGTCGCAACTAAGGAAATGTCTACATGACCCCGCCCATTCGATGCCAGATGATGAAGTGGAGATTAAGGAGGACCTGACCACTGTGACTATACCGATTAGAATCGTGGACCGATCGGTAAAGCGTTTGAGGAGCAAGAATGTACAACTGGTTGAAGTGGAGTGGCAACAAGGCGGGACTACCTCTTGTACCTGGGAGCGCAAAGACGCCATGAGGCAGCAGTACCCTGAGTTGTTTACCAAGGTGAGTCACCGAGTGAATTTCAGGATGAAATTCTTTTGAGAGGGGGAGAACTGTAACATCCCAGTTTTGAAGTTGAATACCGAATGAAAATAACCATTAAGACCTTGATTTCAAAGCAAGAAAAAATTGACTGTTAACTTAATCTATGAAATAGTGGCAAATTAATTAAGCTTAGTTGGTATGAGGTGGCTGTTTCCGATTGGGAGTCACGTGAGTGGGACTACAATTCACGTTTTCCCATCCCACTCTCCTTTCCTTCCTCGTGCACGCATATGCTTATATATGTGCCTTTGATCATTGGAGTTATGCATCTTTGTTAGACTTCTTCTCTTCTCTTCTTTCTCTCCTCGTACACTCTCTCTTCCCTTTTGTTCTTTGTCTTCCCCCTGTTTACTGTTCTGTTCCTGAGAACGCGCGACGACGATACCGTAAAAGACTTGGAGTTCGTTCGGCCAGAAGACGAACAGCCCCTGTTTCACAATGTAACTTCAACCAAGGAAGCCAGAATGAGTGTGAGCCTGGGTGAGGCAATCAGACCAGCGTCAGGAAAACAGAGGAACCTCTCAAACTTTCTTCAGTAGGTAGGGGGCGCTTGCATTTCGAATGCATAGCTTGTGAATGGGTTCCGAGTGGTTTCTTATGCATGTATATGTGCTTAAGGGTATTTGTGATGAAATGTATATCTGATAGATAACTTTGTATACCGAGGCATGCTATGACTAAATCCGTTGGTAGATAGCTTGTAATTGATGTATGTGCTTATGAGATACACCGTTGGATGTGGATGCATGCGTGTGTTATGAGACCGTGTGTGAATACAGTACATACTCTCAAATTTTCATACTAAGTCTAGTTAAATATTTACATGTACATGCGTGAAGTGGAAACATATTGTGTGACTTCTGAGTGCTCTGTTTATGGAATAATGAGTAGATCCTGATTGCTATCCTATGTTGCCTTGCATGCGAGTGTTGAAAATGAGTCTGTGTTGTTATGAGATGACGACTGAATTGCATGCAGAGTGTGGTTATGATAAATGAAAGGAGAAGTAATATTGTATTGACAGACACACACAAAAGAATGTAATTAAAAGACCTTGAGTTGGACTTGAGGCAGTGCCGAGTGCACTAGCGTTGGACGCTTAAAGTCTTGAGTTGGACTCAAGCAAGCCACCGGGTTGGACTCGGGGCTGCCCATAACACTGCCGTGGTCGCTTGGAGCGATTGTGTTACATGTGAAGGCAAACGGTTTGGTACCAGTAAAATGGCCGAACCAGCTTAGAGCTGGAGGAAAAAGGCTTGGAGCCTTTGTTGCAACGTAAAACTACTCGAGTGGGGGTCGGATCCGACTCTAGTAGACTGGTGTGTATTGAATGTATATGTATACTCTTGTGCTATGATGAATTTATTGTATTGTATGTGTATAGTGTAAGTCGGAAATGATATAATTTGTACAATGGAATGTTGCATGAATGAATTCTGATTGCATGGCACTGTTACGAGTAGATAAACTAGAGAACAGTTAACGTTATGATTGCTTGAAATGTGATGTGGTATGGTGGGGAGCGTACGGGTTCCCAAGTCATTAACTGTCATTTTAAATGTAAAAGCTCACCCCTGCTCTGGCAATATTTCAGTGAACGTTCCTCGAAATTACGAGTGAAGTGGAGCTACATACCGAGCGGGTTAGTTGTGCATCAAGGAACTATATGTATATGTAGATACTGTGTATAATGTTTTGATTATGCCTTGGCCGGCTCTTGTCTGATGTTAATCCTTTAGAATAGAACAGAATCCCTTGGGGCTAGGAAACATGGTAATATGTTTGTAAATATTGATATACACTCTTATATATATATGGTTATGTTTATGCTGTATTGCATGTTATACCATCCTGTGCGTGATGTTTGATTGGTATACGTGTTCATGTTCATCCGAGTATGTAGGAATGGAAAGACTTAGTATGAAGGGAGTCAAGATATGATCTAGAGAGTGAATTCGTGATCCTGTTGCCGAGTGGGGAAAGCTTTAGGTGTCCCGAGGGGATGTGTAACACCCTGAATTTTTAAAATAGGAAGATAAATTAGGAAAATAAATGTTGGATAATTAAGTATGGGCTAATAAATATCCCAAAATTCTTGAAACGATCAAAATAAGACTTTTCGAAACTGTTGGTGAATTTTAGTGGTCGGATGAGTTGAAAATTTACCCGGATAAAATATAGGTGTCGGACCAAGTATCTCCGATTGAGATGCCGTTGGTCAGGGCCGTAGATAATGTTATTGGGATTCCGAATTTATATTCGGAATAATTTTTAGAATATGTTTTGAGCCCGAACGGGGAACCTGTTTGTTAAAAAAAAAACGAAAGAGTTTAATGAAGCTTAACAACTTTAAAGCCAAACTCATATTTTTCACTCTCACTTCCGTAGCACTCTCTTCTTTCCCACGCCAACACACTTCTTCACTCCTTCTTTCTCCTTCTTCTTCATTATTTCCTCTTCACCTTCCCCCTTGAACCCTAAGTTAAAAAGTGAAATACATCTCTTTCCTCCTTTGTTATTTTCAAGAAGCTTAAGGAGAACTTGGAGCTTAGAGTATCCTCTCCTTTCCTTCTCCTTAAATTCGTGTGGATTTTCTCCTCTTTTGCAAACTCACTCTTTACTCCTCTTGAGGTAAAATTATTACCATTTTTCCATGTATATAAGCATATAGTTGAAGTTTAATGGTAGTTTTAAGGTTAGGGCACAACAAATGTATGAGAATTGTTGAGGAGGGTTCCAAAATGAGAACTCTAAGGAGGATTGACATAAATACAAGTTTTTGAGAGATAAGTGAGGTAGTTGTAATTATAGTGGGAAAAGAAGGAGGTATATGAGCATTTATGAAGGTTGGTGGGTTGGTGAAAACCTAAAACCTGAATTTTTGGAGAAAGAGTAAAATATTGAAGATAATAACATTTATTGAAGAAGTTGGCAATTGTTGATAGGAAGAGTAATATAAATGATGTGGTGGACACATTAAATAAGGATAAAGTTGATTTGAAGTCATTATGGGTAGGAAACTCACCAAGGTGTTGGTGGGGACTTAATAGATGGAATAACTTATCCATTAGGTTGTAACTTTTAATACTAATGGATTGTAATTTAAGGGAAGGAATTCCCGAAGCCTAAGTAAACAAATGAATGAAATTGATAAATAATTTCCACATGATAAGAATCATGTGTACACCTATGTATATGTATATTAAATTGGTATTTGAATGAAAAATTGATGTGGCCCTATAATTGATTGGTGTAGGGCTTGGCAATACTGGTGAAGCGGGAACATCAACCCTAGAGGTCTACTTCTCCTGAGGTAGGAGAGGGGTGTATTTTCTAAATGCATGAGAATTTTGATGATAATGTATGTATTAATGTAGTATGACATGTTTGCTTAGATAAAGGTGATATTATATGTATGTGAAGTGAATTGTGTATGATTTGGTGGGAAATTGTGTGGTTGAGAATGAATGTACCCTAGATGAGAGGGTAAGATAAGTTAATGAGCTTGAGGCATATATAAGCATTGTTGTATACATGGCATAACATGCATATCATGATGATGTTGATAAGTGGTTGCGATCACTTGATGATGGAAATGAAAAAGGGCTTGCGAGTTCCTATGATTGTTAGACCGGTGGTTGCGATCACCTGGAATTGAAATGAAAGGCCCTGCGGGACCAATGAGATGAAATGCCCATGGTTGCGATCATGAGGCGGGAGTACCCCTTGCGAGGCGGGAAACCTATGTGAATTGTTGAACGTGGTTGCGATCACGAGAAAATCTATTGATATGATGAAAGGGCTTGCGAGCACCTATAATGCCCATGGTTGCGATCATGAGGCGGGAGTACCCCTTACGAGGCGGGAAACCATTGAGAATGAGTATATGATATGGTGGTTGCGATCACCCGAGGAAATGAAATCGGATCCGTGCATATGCATTCCATGACATTAGCATGAGCATTAATTTGAAAGCATGGTATAGTATGATACTTTGCTGTTGAGATATGAATGGAAATTCTCTTTCACTTACTAAATTGTAATGGTGAAATTGATAGACGTGATTCTAAGAGAATTAAGGGATAAGTGTGTTAGAATAAGATTTATTGATTGTATGTTTGATATTAAATGAACTCTTCTTGAGAAGGAGATAGTTGTATTGCATTCATGCATATATTATTATATTTGTTGGATTTTCGTCATTGAGAAAGTATACTCACTCTCCCTGTGGTATATTTTTTTAGCTCTTGTGTTGTAGGTATGGCTTTGGAGCTATTGGAGGAGGAGAAGTGTGAAGAAAGTTCCATTTTGGTAAAAGAATGCCTTGGCCGGCAATGTTTTGATATGGTGATTATGTAGAATGGATGTAAGGTGTATAACACCATCTATGTTTTGCATAATTTGGATTAGAATAAATAATGGTATGATTGACGAATATGTATGTGTATAAACGATAGTGATTTTGGGAGGTCATGAGGGAAAATGAGATCATATGTTTATGACGCATTTTTAATTATGACCCTATGAATGAATGGATGAAGTTGATATTTGAAATATTAGTTTTGAGAAGTATAATGATGATTGGGTTGATCTTTGTAACTTAAATTAGTTGTAATGGAAATTTACAGATATGATTGATTCGAACAAGTTTTAAATATGTAGTAGGATATGTACCAAGTATTAAATTTGAATAGAATTGATTAGAATGAGTTTTGGTATAGTAAGTTGTGTGATTTCTGCATTTCCCCTGTTTTTCTGTTAAACTCGCTCAAGCGAGAGGTCTTTTCACTCAAGCGAAAATGCCCTGTGTCTAATTTTCGGTCTCTGGATGATTCTCGCTTAGGCGAGAGAGGGACTCGCTCAAGCGAGATTGTCCCAGTATCAGAGTTAGGCCATTATTCCATTTTCGCTCGAGCGGGTGTGTAATTCGCCCAAGCGAAATCGCATTAGAATCAGAGTTTGGACCTTGGTTGGTGTTCGCTCAGGCGAGTTGAGGATTCGCCCAAGCGAGGGGGGTCTTGGTCTCAGGTTTGCTCTCGGGTTTATCAGGAAATTGCTCTCGGGAGTAATTTCGCTCAGGCGGAATTGGTTCCGCTCAAGCGAGTGAGCGTGGGTAGAATTCTGGTCGTTTTTCGCCTTACGCTCGCTGGCTCTGCCCAAGCGAGGATTTCAATACTCGCTCAAGCGAGTTGGGGTTCGCTTGAGCGAAGTGACCCCTAAATCTTTATTTTCTTCTTTCGCTCAGCATTTTATGTTTCGCCTAAGCGTGCTATGCTAAGCTCGCTCAAGCGAATTGGGATGTCGCTTGAGCGAGGAGGACCTGATTCTCCCAAAATGCTTAAAACATGTTAATTTCCTTTTTCTTATTAATAATCCATGATCCTATCCTACTATATGAACGCTTTGGAATAACCTTGGTTTATTAATTTCAAAATAAATGATCTCTTAAAAATTTAATTCCATAATACTATTCTACTAATTATACTTCCGCTATTATTAAATATGGAATTCTTAAAAGTTAATCCTTTAGTTTACCTTCTCATATCTTCATATATGAGATAGGTCTCTGATAGATCCAGGGTAATTGATAAATGGTTTCACCACTCATAAGTTTTATAGATTAATAAATATAAAATCGCGAAAAATTTACCCCTATTTTTGGGGTGTCACAGGATGAGGGTATACCATTCCGAATGGGGATTGACACGGTAGATTCCCAATTGATAAACTATTACGATTCAGAGTAGAATAGTCTAATCATGCTTTCGAGTAAGGACTAGCCGAGAGAGTGTTTCCGACTAGAGAGCAATCCACCCGATTCCGAGTGTAAACCGTATAGAGAAATAGTAGAAGACTATGGAGCCCTTGAAGGGAGGTTAAGTTAGCGCGAGCACTGGGGTAGAATAGACTATACTTGCCGAGCGAGAGATGAGTGAAATACCGAGGGGTAGATGATTGAGGAGCTATCCGAGTGAAGATACCCCTGGTTTCAGAATGGAACACCCTACGCTTCCCGAGCGAACTGTTGTGTGTCATGAGGGACAAATAGAGAACTAAGTTATGGGGGTACGAGTTTGGGGTCGAGAGGAGAGAGTCCCTTTACCGAGCGGATTTAGGAATGAAATTCGAGTAGACTTAGGAATGAAATCCGAGTGAATTAGGCCTTTACCGAGTGAACGATTGTATTGTTACCGAGCGGGTGTATGTTATTCCTTGGGCCCACCCGAGTGTTGCTGGGCTCCACTAGAGGGCTTTTGTTTGGCTCTTGTCTCCCCTTGCCTTCCGTCCCCTCCTCCTTCTTGTTGTATCGAGTTATTCGATTTGAGGCGGATTTTACAGGCCTTGTTAGCTCGAAAATTCGGAAAATTTTTCCCTGCAGGTTTTAATTACTTAATTAGAATTAGGGTGTTACAAAATGTGTGACAAATATTTAAATAACCAAATCCAAATAATAACATATCTACATAATATACAAACCTTATCTATTATTTGTTTAAAATTGTCTAACAAAATTTCAAATAAATTACCCAACTATAATATCTATATATTAGGTACATATTGAATAATATTTATTAAAAAATGTATAACAAAATTTTAGATAACTAAATTTAAATAATAACATATCTACATAATACAAAAACATTATCTATTTGTTCAAAAATGTCTAACAAAATATTTGAACAATTCTAGCCAAATATATTAGCTATAAAATAAAATATTGTATTTTTATGTTATCTCTTAATATTAATTATCAAATATTGATTTACTCACCCACAACTTAGTTTCTTCATAGTTTAATACCATAACTATTATAAATAGGGAACAATATTCTAGCTTTGACTAAACACTTATACATAAACTTTATTCTAGCCATAGTTTCCTTGTTTTTATCTCTCATGGCTAGTTAACAAGGTGGTCACTTGAAAAAGATGCTGACAAAACCGGTGCCACACCAATAGATACGAAATCTACACTTAACAGAATGAAATGTGCATCAATCAAAGTAAAAAAAGGAAGACGTCTCCTGACATTATCAACATCTCTTCAACGTAAGTCCTTTTATTCCCGCCAAGCCTATACACCATTTATGTCTTTTTTTATTTAATTGAATTTTATATTGTTGTTTTTCTACTTTATGCTATATATGTCACGCCCGGGTTTCCATAATTCAATCAAATACAATTCATACGATCTAGTTATAAGTAACAATTGCTTGTATAATATTAATCAAGTCTTTATAAAAGAGCAATTAATGCACTGATACCAGGTTGTCACGCCTCGGTCTCCATAACCCGAATCCAATGTAATTAACATAACTTAATTAATAAAAATGTGAGTAAATTTTTCACGTTTGAAGAAAGGTTCATCACCTAATAATTACATCAAGATCAAAATCATAAAAAACGAAGAGTGAGAGTTTAAGATTTTTAACAATCCGATCGATAAAGCAAAGCCCCATTGTGCATACGAAAATAATTTTGAGTTTACAGTGAAAGGAATATGTATGTAGGGCAATACGTCTAGTTCCATATATGGAGATATGAGAAAAGGCCCAAAATCGAAAAGGAAATTAAGAAAATGAAAGAAAATCACAAGGTTGTCACTAGACCAACCAGCGTAGGTACGCTGGTTTCTAACGTTCCCATGCCTAGAGACCAGCCAAAACAGAATGCCAACGTACCAACGTTGAAGCCCAGCATTCCAGCGAACAGACCACCAGTGTGCTTATGCTGAATCCCAATGTAAGTATGTTAAGCCACTGTCCTGACTCCATCCAATCCCCCAGTAAGGCAGTGTGCCCACGCTGATAATCGGCATGCTTACGCTGAAATGCATGCCATCAGACCCTAAGTCCAGAACCTTACCGTGCCAGCGTCCAAGACTGGCGTGACCACGGCTAGAGCTACGCCATGAAACAGAAAGCTAGCGTGCCTACACCCATGACCAGCGTAGGTACGCCTAGCCACTGGACCTCAGACCCTGTTCTACAGCTTTTGGTCCACTGCACTTGCCAACTTTGGATCGTCATTTCACTAAGCTAATCAACATCAAATCTCATGAAATTTTATATTCAACATACATACCCTAATATCAATCATGTGGCAAAATGTTACACCCAAACTCTACCCCAATCAAATTCTAAGCTACCAGGTAGATTTACGCATATATGGGCATTCTACATGACATACCAAAATGAAACTTAGACCCATTTGGATATCCTATAACATCCCAAAATTTATAAAAATGATTAATTGAAAGGGATAAATGGTAAATAATTATATATGAGTTGATTCATGTTTCAAAAACTTGGAAATAATTAAATGGGGATTTATCATGGATATTCATAATTTATTGAGACTTACCTAGATAAAATTATACCCAATTGAAATATGGGTGTCGGACCAAGAATCTGCGTCTGAGGTGCCATTGGTCAGGGCTGTTAAGGATATTATGGGGAATCCAAATATATATTTGGAACAATTTTGGATGAAGTATTGAGCCCGAACGGAGGTCCTGTTTATTATGAAATGGTAAAATTTTAATAAAGGGATTAAAATTTAAAACCAAAAACCCTATTCTCCCTTCTCTTTTCACGTTGGTTTTGCTTCCTCTTGGCAAACACTCTCTTCTTCTCTTTTACTCATTCCTTCTTCATCTTCTTCATCATCATCATCTTCTTCTCAAAACCTAGAAAAAGAATATGGTGTGCCCTCCTTCCCTCTCCATTTTCTTTGCACCATGGACCATGAAGCAAACATGATGGCTTGAAGCTCTCCTCCATCTTTTCTTGCATTTTTGTCACAATCTCTCCCTCTCTTGGCACCCACTTTTTTTCTTGGTTGAGGTAAGTTTGTCACCATTTTTAATGAGCTTATGCCCTAGGTTATGGGTTATTATGATTTTTGAGAGGGTCATGTGTATGGGTTATGGATTGGGATTCATTTTTATGTAAAACCCTAAGGTGGGGTATGATAAATGTGTGGTTTTGTGAGAGTGTACATGGTACACTAAAATGGCATTATAGATGGTGGAAGATGATGAGTGATAACGGTGATTGTTGAGTTTTAATGGAACCCTAACCTTAGAAATTGGGGGAAATGAGTAATGATGTTATGAGAAATGGTTTTAAGTGTAAACCCATGATATTTTGTATATGGATGTTGTCAATGATGATGGTTGATGATTATTAGTAATGGTTGTTAGATTTCTTATGAAAAGCCCTAGCCCTAAGAATTTGGGGAAAATGTATATATTGTTACTTGGAGGGTTAAATTGAAATTGAATAGATGATATTTAATGTGAGAGTTGCTATTTATGATGGTGGATAATGATAGTAATAGTGAATCATAGAGGATGAAACTCATGGATGAGTGTTGTTATGAAATGTGTAAGAATAAATATGAATACCAAATCATAGTGGTTATAATGGATTAATGAAATAGAATTGTAGTTGATGAGGTCTTAGACCATGGTGAATGCCATTTGGGTTTGTTGATTGATGATGGTTAAAAGAGGCTAAGTTAGTTTATGTTGAATTTTAAATGGAAATGATGACATTTAGATGGTTTATGCAATGTTGGATGCCTTTTGATAAATGATGTGATATTGTTGATGTAAGGTGTGGCTTACCCTTAAGATTTAGAAAATCTTCATTTTAGGAAAAGAATTTCTTAAACCTAACACAATTGTGTAAATTGGTGCTTTGACAAGCTTAGGACTTGTTAATTAAGCTTTATGATATGTTGATAAATGTTTAGAATTGTGATGATGCCTTGAGATGGCTTGGTGATTATATGTATGTATATGTATGTATGTTGGTGTAGATGATATTTTGGGTAATGAGGCGGAATGATCAGAGCATGCAATCGTCATTGTTCTTCCCTCGAGGTAAGAAAGGAGTTTACATTCCAAATACATGAGTTAAATGTTTAAGCGATTGATGTATATGATAGTACTCATGCTTGCCTTGCCATGTTTATATTGAAACAAAATGAGTGGCAAATTGTTGGCTATTGAGAATGATATATATATATATGTGATGATGATGAATGTTTAGTGGTCCCTTTTGATGGGCATGATTTAATTGTTGATGGAAATCCATGAATGGATGAATTACTCAAAATATGAAGTTATGTTTTGATGATTCATGCATAATTAAGGAACTGATAGGGTCAAATAGAGTTTTATGAGAATTGGGTAGCATGTGATAGTTCCAATAGCCTCTTGTCGCAACCTGGGTCGCGACGGCGCGGCGAACAAGAGAGAAAAGATGAAACAGGGAGTCGCCACCAACGTTTTTATCCATAGGAAAAACATTGGGAAAAAAACTAAGTTCGGTAAAGCACTGGTTTAAAAAATTGAAATCCAAGTTCGGGAGTCGGTTACGAGTAGGGAAGGTATTAGCACCCTACATCGCCTGTCAAAGACAGTACCAAGATTGAAAGCACAACATAAATAGCCTTAAATAAAACATGATTTCTTCCCTTTTATTCTGAAAATGATAGAATGGAGTAAAGAACTGTACAGACATAGAATGTCAAAGCGAGGTTAATAGGGACGCTTTGTCCGAATTAAGCTCGACTTTGATATGAGACAGAGGGGGATGAGAAAATGCCAATAAGACGTCACGCCTAAATTAAACATTCTCGGATAAAAGGATAGGGATAGGAAAGGGATAAGCGGGACGTCTTGTCCTAAGTATCCCTTCCCTATGAAATTATGGCGAGGCTTGGGCAGAAACTGTGGGGAAACCAACAAGACGTCACGTCTAAATTGATTTTCATGGAAGTGACCAAAAAAGGACATTTGTGAAAGAAACATAAAAAGTAAAGCAGTAAATCAGCCAAAAAAGGAAATGAGAAAGATGGGCCCGATAGGAGTTAAAATCCTGCTCCTACGTATTCTTGAATTATCAAGAAATCAGGGTTACGTAGTTCTGAATATTGCTATTTTAGGGAGGAATCTGAAAGATGTTGATGGATATCATTAAAGAGGAGAATTCATGCAAGGTGAAGTTCTTCGCACGTGCACGAATCCTAAGAGGGTTGTGTAGACAGGAGTACTCCCGTACGACACTATTTTTTACAAAATCGCCCTTTTTATTATGTCTGTTTGTTATGGAAAAGGATAAAAATATTAACAAAGTAAACTAATGGTACGCAGGCAATTACAGTCAACAAAACAGCAAACTCATAGAAAAGTAAAAAAAGGGGAACTAAAAGCAAAAGAAATAAGGAAAGGAGTGGAACCGGTGTGACGAGCTAAGAACCGATGTGGGAGGTTGAGCGCAGTGACGGTGTCAGACTGATTTCGAACTCACACGCTGACCGGGACAATAGACCGGAGTTAGACCCGATCTGGGAATCTGAAGGTCACGACCGGTGTTGTGGGAAGTTAATCCGAGGCGAAACGCTGTTGAGCAGTAACGGAGATGGACGAGGTAATGATGCGGGAAATGGGACAGGGTTGGTTTTGAGATGACGAGGTGTGTTCGAGGTATGGACGGCGTGAGAGTAGTGGCTTTGTGTTAGTGAGAAAGACTCAAAAAACTTTTCGAACTAAGGGATCTTTTGTGGTGACTAAGGCAAGTCACTGGTTTCAAGTGGGGAGGTCAGTTAAGAATCTTGAGGAATCGGAGAGAATTTCCAGAGTTTTCTCGCGTAGAGGGAGAATCTGAAGACCAACCCCTTGAGCTTCCTTGGTTGGGGCATTTATAGGGCCTTCGAGTCATGGGCTGAGGGTTTTGGGACAACCAGAAATCCCACTCACCCATCCGTGTAGTGGTGTGCAGCTCTGGCCATTATCATTGGTGGGGAGCAGGGTTTTCAGTGGGGGTTTTTTAATTGCCCACTTCCGCCTCTCTGTCTGCCATTTTCCAGGAAGTGCGATTCCAGGTCACCGCGCATAAGCTTCCGATCTCGTCCCTCCGTTGTCGAATTTGTGACACCAGTTAGCAAAGCCAATGGTTGGACGGAGTCTCCACTGATCCGATGTGGGGCCTTAAGAACCATTGCCTGTGTCTTGACACCGGCTGAATCTTTCAATGAATCACACGGGCCGGTGTGCCTATCTTAATCTGTCCACTTTCATCAGGGCCGGACTGGCCTGTCATTCTGCCTCGGCCTGTCACTCGTCTTTTTGTTAGATCTGCGACATCGGTCATTAAGGGACTCCTGGGGTGAGGAAGGTTGGGCGGAGTTGATTTGAGGACGGTAGGGCGGAGTGTGAGGTGAGGACGGTTGGGCGGAGTTAAGGTGAGGCTTAGGTTGGGCGAAGTTAAGGCGAGGTGTAGGTTGGGCGGAGTGTTGAGGTTTAGGTTGGGCAGAGTTAAGGCGAGGTTTAGGTTGGGCGGAGTGATTTTGGTACCGGTGTCACTTGGGACCGAAATCGGTGTTCACAGATGCCTGTCATTCTGCTCTGGCGCATGACATTGGTCCGGTGTTAACTTAGGCCTTGTCCGGTGTTACCAACTTCAAGGCCTGGTCCGGTGTTATAACAATTTGGGCCGGACCGAAAGAGGTGTTCACAGATGCCCCTCTTTACTCTCTTTCACAAGAGAAATGTAAATTTCCGAGGTGAAAGGGGAGTAAAGATACGAACACCGATGTAGGGACTAAGTAGGAACAAAATCCGGTGTGGGGCTTAATGATGTGGCATTTTGAACAGCCGACGTGTCTCAAATGTGGTCCACGTCACTGGGTGACTGAGCATTCCACGTGTCATCAGCTAACTGGCTCTTTTTTAAAATTTAAAATTCGCGCCATTGGGCCGGAATGCCAAAAGTCGGCCCTTTTTAATGGGCCATGGGCCGGAATGCGGAAGGTTCTGGATCTCCGCTCCTCCCTCTATAAAAGCAAATTCGGGGATCCATCATTTTCACTCCTTTCTTGATATTGAAGTGCTGTCTCTCCGACGTTCAACCTCTCCGGTGTCCGAAGTTCTCCTCCAGCGTTAAAGCTTTTTCTCCGGTGTTACGTCCTGGCTCGTACTAAAAGAACTGCACGCATCGCCTCAGCAGGTAGCCATCCCACCCTTCATTTTAATTTCGTAGATAGGTCATGGGGGACACCGGTTCGAGTAATGACTCCATTGAGGTCCTGTCTGGTCCTCCTTCAATTACATCCCGGCGTCAGCTGGGTGGAGTTTCGAGCCGAGGTCCGAGTCACCAAAGTGGGGCAACTTCGGAAGCTTCACATCGGTTCGTCTCATCAGGGCACCGTTTCTCCGCATTGCCTTTGTGGGAAACAGAGGGGTTTGACACATCGTCAGGCTCCTCGTTTAACTTTGGCACTGCTAGTGAAGGGGGAAGCAGTGCCGATTTATATCTTACTGACGATGTGGCCTTTTACAATTGTATTCCCTTTCTTCGCCATACCGTCCGAATGGCTTCTGAAAATTCCTCCACCGGTGTTGCTGTGATTACTGACCCTATTGAGACGAATGTCTTGGCACACCGGATCAACTGGCTAGCTGAGAAGGCCAGGGATCCTTACTTTTGGGTTCGTGAAGACCCAAAGACGATTGTCTCCCGGTATGCCGAAGATGCTGCCGATGTCACCATCGAAGATGTCGTTGTTCATGCCGATGTTGAGCATGAAAACGACTTTACTGTATTCTGCCCTCAAACCTCGGACAGGATCTGCCATCAACCGGGGTCAAGGAACCTCTTTATGTATGAGATGGTCTTTTCTAAGATCGGCGTCCGATTCCCATTGACGGAGTTTGAGATGGGGGTACTCCGGTTTCTTGACTGCGCTCCTAGCCAACTTCATCCCAATGGCTGGGGCTTGGTAAGGTCCTTGGAAGTGCTTGGGGAGTACTTCCACTTCGTCCCCACAGTGGCCCTCTTTTTTACTTATTGCAGGGTGATGCGCCGGGGTAACTCTGGAGGGGGTCTAGGCTTCATCAACCTCCACTGCGACTCAAAGGTGGTTAACTTCGAAAGTTACACCGAATCGGCCAAGACAGACGGGGTCAGTTTCAAACACTCCTATGTCAAAGTCGAGGTCAATGCTGGCAGGCCGGTGTTCTGGGAGAATTCTGATTTTTCCAGAAAATTTTACACCGGTTGGACTCATGAACACTTTCTCCTGACAAGCAATGCCTACATCGTCAGTGAGAGTACCTTATCGACTGAGTCCAAGAAGGTCTTGGACGCTCTGAAGGGTTATTCTGTCATCGCCAAATTTTCCTGCAAGAGGCTTTTGGGGATGGAGTCGGGCCGGGATGCTTACCTTGGTAGATATTGTTTAACCTCACCCCCTTCTATTATATATTCACACCGGTACTAACATCGTTTCTTTTTCTTTTCAGGTGAGATGGCTCGGATAGACATCCTCAGGAAACTGAGGGAAGCTGCCGAAGCCCGGAACGCTGCTGCTGCTGCACAGGAGAATAGGGTGACTCCTCGTCGCACCCCGGCCAAGATGGTGAGCATTCCGGCCGAAAATGTTGGGGCGATGGATCTGGGGCCAGCTGAGAGAGTCCCAGTAAAAAGGAAGTCCCACCCCGGCACAACCTCCAGGTCGAAAAAGCACAAGGCTCCAACGGTTGTGGCCGAGGTAGAGGTACCAAGGGAGGAGGAGGCCGGTCCTGTAAATATTTCTCCAGTCCGGTCTCAACCTGAGGACATCGTTGTCAACTCCCGCCTCTCGGATTTTCTAGAGTATGTTGGAGGGACACCGGCTCGGGTCCATATCCCCTTTAAGCTCAAAGCCGATCTCCCTGCTTCTGAAGCTCAGTCTGCTGCCGAAGCAGCTATTTTTAATTTGGTTGAGGCAGCTGAGGTCCTCAGCTCTTTAGGCCGCTCTTACTACTCCGGAGTCGAGGCTAAGGAATGCCTAGACCGAATGAAGAAAGCTGAGGCCTTGAGAGTCGAGGCTCAGACTGCTTTGACCCAGAAGGAGCAGGAGCTGACCAAGAGCAAGGAGGACCTGTCCGAACTCACTGCTGCTTACACATCGGCTGCCAAGAGGGCAGATGCTGCTGAGGCTAAGGCTAAGGCTTCAGAGGACGCTCTCAAAGCTTTCCAGACCGAACTGGATGAAGCCAAGGCTGCAAAGGCCGAGTTGGATGAGAAAAACAAAGAACTATCTGGGAAGCTTGCCGATGTGCAGGAAGAGCAAGCGAAGGAGCGGATGGAAGCCGAGGAGCAGATGGCTGAATTTTTGGTACTGGCCGATGTCGCCTTCAGTTCTGCCGTTCGCCAGGTTGTACACCGGAACTCCGCTGTTCAACTTAACCTGAACGGTATAGGTGTCTACTATGAATTTCATGGTGGCCACCTATATGCTATGGACCGGGGTCAGGCTTCGGAACCTGAGGATATTCCTTATGAACTGATGCCCCTCCCCGAAGGCCAAAGCATGGAACTGAGGACGGTGTCGGAGGAATCCGAGAGGACAGCCTCCGCTAGACCGGACTCTCCAGCACCCAACTCTTAGGATTTTTTTTCTTAGCCTTGTTCCGGGATGGGCTCTGGAGTTTTAATTTTTGTAATGGCCTCAGTGCCCTCTATTAATACAATGCAATTTTCATCCATCTGCTTGTCTTCTCTTTTCTTTCAAAATGTTTCCAAGTATCTCTCTCTTGTGACCGGTATGAGGTAACGACTTGAAGTAACACCGTCTAATCATCAACTTAGAATTAGGACTTCATCATGGACAATGTCTTTTGTGAAGCATAGAACCTCGGATTAGCGTATCATGGCCACCCCGTCCACAACTTCGATTAACCTTCGAACCTCCGGTGTAATTGGCCTGACATCGGTCTTGGCAACCCCTTAACCCAATTCTATCCGAGGTAGGTTTCATGACACCGTTTGTTACGCCCCGAAGTAGTAAGCGGTGTAACCATCGGGACACCGTTCCCCGCAACTTGACAGGGTCTACTTCATTTGACCTTGAGGGTCATGACACCGTCCTTTGGATCACCACTTGTCTTGGAATAGAGTGGACCTCCTCTACCTATATCGGATCAACACTGTTTTTTTTTTTTTTTTGACATACGGTGGGTGATAGGAAGGTAAGAGTGGGGAATCGCCCCTTGACCGAAGATAAAATACGGGGTGTGGCCCTTGATTTATGGAAGAGTAAAAAAAAAAAAAAACTGGGGTTGTCTTTTGACTGACAGGAAAATAAATATGGGGTGTGGCCCTTGATTTGCAGAAAGATAAAGGTGGGGGATTGCCCCTTGGCTGACAGGAAAATAAATGTGGGGTGCGGCCCTTGGTTTGCAGAATGGTAAACGTGGGGGATTGCCCCTTGATTGATGGGAAAATAAGTGGGGTGTGGCCCTTTGTTTGCAGAAAGGTAAAGGTGGGGGATTGCCCCTTGATTGACAGGAAAATAAGTGTGGGGTGTGGCCCTTGGTTTGCAGAAAGGTAAAGGTGGGGGATTGCCCCTTGACTGACATGAAAAATAAATATGGGGTGTGGCCCTTGGTTTGCAGAAAGGTAAAAGGTGGGGGATTGCCCCTTGGCTGACAGGAAAAATAAATGTGGGGTGTGGCCCTTGGTTTTTGGAAAGGTAAAGGTGGGGAATTGCCCCTTGACTGATAGGAAAAACCCGGGGGGATGCCCCAGTTTGACATGATTGGATGAAATCTTGGGGAACTGCCCCTTGACTAAGAGAATAAACCCGAGGAGATGCCCCAGTTTGACATGATTGGATGAAATCTTGGGGAACTGCCCCTTGAATGAAAGAACAAACCCAGGGAGATGCCCCAGTTTGGGTTGACCGGGAAGTGTAGTCCCACTGGGGAAGGATTTGGGAAGTGTAGTTTTTTGGTGATTATGGTTCCGCTGGGGAATGAGAACTTGGGAAGTGCTAGCTTTGGCGATTGTGATTTCACTGGGGATGCCAATCTACTGATTTCTCTTGGGGAAAACTTCTGGTCCGGATCCTTGGTGTCAGGTTCTTCATTTCTGTGTGACGTAGTTCCATCACCCTTCAAAACAGATGGTTAGAAGCACGAGTAATCAAAAGAATTGACATTTCGAGCGACCTTTCCTAAGAGATAGGCTTTCAAGATAACTCATGGATGAGATAGAGACAAATTCTGTCTTCCAGGAACATGATTAACAGAATTGGTTATGCTTTCTCACGGGCCGGGTCTGACGCCAGGATACATTTCGTTTCACCACGACTTTTCATTTCATCACTTTTTCATTTCAAAAATTTCCTCTTAAGAAAAACTTGTTAGTTTATAAGATTCAGCCGTAGACTCAGGGGAAGGAAAGGGAAAGCTTATTTTATTATTGAATATAAGTATGTACATTGGTAATGAAGGTAAAGGTAACAAAAACATATGTATAAACAATTAAGAGGTGGGAGAGAAAGAAGGCCTTTTGAACCCTCCAGCGACTCCCCGCGAGTGATAAGAATCCGGATCTTTCCTCACGACTTCGAGACCATCCTCTGATTTTACTTCTGGGAAATGATTTTGACAAAGATGCGCATGCCTGATCAGTTTTCCTTCTCTGAAGAGTTCTCATCCTTACGCCTGAACTTGTGGCTTTTTATTCTACCTGAGCCGCCCTCCCGGGTTTTCGACTCATCAAGCAGCTCTAATTTTTGCCTAGGCTGCCCCAAGGGTTTTCAGCCTAGCGAGCACCCTTTTTTTTTTTTTTTTTTTTAGGCAAAATATTTCTTCACCGCGTCGGCGTTCACAGGCATTGGTAGATCCTCTCCATCCATGTTGGTGAGGATTAGAGCTCCTCCAGAGAAAGCCTTCTTCACGACGTATGGTCCTTCGTAATTAGGTGTCCATTTCCCTCGGATGTCCTTTTGGATTGGCAAGATTTTCTTGAGGACTAGGTCTCCTTCTTGGAATCGTCGAGGTCGTACCTTCTTTTCAAACGCTCGTTTCATACGCTTTTGATACAGCTGACCATGACAAAGGGCGGTTAATCTCTTTCCATCAATCAGATTTAACTGGTCATGTCGAGCTTGGACCCACTCAGCTTCCTTTAATTCCGCTTCCATTATCACTCGAAGAGAAGGGATCTCTACTTCGAAAGGTAGGACTGCCTCCATTCCATAAACCAGGGAGAATGGAGTGGCCCCAGTTGAGGTTCGGACTGAGGTGCGATACCCATGTAAAGCAAAGGGGAGCATTTCGCTCCAATCTCTGTAGGTCAACCATTTTCTGTACAATCTTCTTGATGTTTTTATTGGCTGCCTCGACTGCCCCATTCATTTTAGGGCGATACGGGGAGGAATTATGATGGTGGATTTTGAAGTCTTCACAGAGTTCCTTCATCATTTTGTTATTCAAATTCATGCCATTATCAGTGATGATCTGACTCGGCAGACCGTACCGGCATATCAGTTCGCGCTTGACAAATTTAACCACAACACTCCTTGTCACATTGGCGTACGAAGCAGCTTCTACCCATTTTGTGAAATAGTCGATAGCGACTAAAATGAAACGATGACCGTTAGAGGCTTTTGGCTCGATGGGTCCAATGACGTCCATACCCCACATTGAAAAGGGCCAGGGAGCTGACAAGACATTCAGGGAAGACGGGGAAGCGTGAATATGGTCCGCGTATATCTGACATTTGTGACACTTACGAACATAGGCAAAACAGTCTGACTCCATGGTCATCCAGTAGTAACCAGCCCTCAAGATCTTTCTCGACATGGCGTGCCCGTTGGTGTGAGTTCCAAAACATCCCTCGTGGACATCCCTCATGATTTTACTTGCCTCGTCGGTGTCGATGCAACGAAGAAGGACAGAGTCGTAACTTCTCTTATAAAGCAAATCACCGTTTAAAAAGAAACCCATGGCGAGCCGTCGCAGGGTTCTCTTATCATTCTCTGTAGCGCCTTCGGGATATTCTTGATTTCGGACATACCTTTTGATATCGTGGTACCAAGGCTTCCCATCTGACTCCTTTTCAATCATCTGGCAATATGCGGGTTCGTGGTGCCGCACTATTTCAATGAGAGGCATGTCGTAATCATTGCTCACCTTGAACATTGATGCTAGGGTAGCCAAAGCATCAGCCATTTGGTTGTCCTCCCGGGGAACATGGTGAAAAGAAACATCATCAAATTCCTTAATCAACTCTTTGATGCGAGTTTGATAGGGAATTAATTTACTGTCTCTAGTTTCCCACTCTCCTTTTAGTTGGTGAATGACCAGGGCAGAATCCCCGTATACTTCCAATTTCCTCACTTTGGCATCCAATGCTGCTTGGATTCCCAGAGAACACGCCTCGTACTCAGCGATGTTATTGGTACAATCAAAACATAATCGAGCACAAACGGGGATAAGTTCTCTGTCAGGTGAAATGAGGATTGCTCTGATTTCGTGTCCTAATGCGTTAGAAGCACCATCAAACCTTAGGGTCCATTTATCCTTTTGGGCTCCTTCTTCATCAATGAGGGCCATGATATCTTCGGCTGGGAAGTCAAACTGCATGGGCTGATAATCTCTTATGGGTTGATGAGCTAGGTAGTCAGCCAGAATACTTCCTTTTATAGCCTTTTGAGTGACATAGACTATATCGTACTCAGTTAGCAGGACGTGCCATCGAGCAATCCTCCCGGTTAAGGCAGGTTTTTCGAAGATATATTTGACGGGGTCCATTTTGGAAACTAGCCAAGTAGTGTGGCTTATCATGTATTGTCTCAAACGTCGGGCTGCCCACGCTAACGCACAACAGGTCCTTTCCAGAGCAGAATACCTCATCTCGCAGTCAGTGAACTTCTTGCTTAGATAATAAATGGCATGTTCTTTCTTCCCAGTCTCATCATGTTGCCCCAACACACAACCCATGGATTCATCTAACACTGTAAGGTATAAAATGAGTGGTCTTCCCGGGGTAGGTGGGATCAAAATTGGCGGGTTCTGCAAGTACTGCTTTATCTTTTCAAAAGCCTTTTGACAATCCTCGTTCCACTGAACTGGTTGGTTCTTACGGAGCAACTTGAAAATTGGCTCGCACGTTGCCGTCAACTGTGAGATGAAGCGTGCGATGTAATTTAATCTCCCCAAGAAACCTTTAACTTCCTTTTCTGTACGGGGAGGAGACATTTCAAGAATGGCTTTAACTTTGTCAGGGTCGACCTCTATGCCTCTCTTGCTTACTATGAATCCCAGTAATTTCCCGGATCTTGCGCCGAAGGTGCACTTGGCTGGGTTCAGCCTAAGCTTGAATTTCCTCAACCTTTCGAAGAGTTTCCTTAGGTCTTCCATATGCCCTTCATCTGTTTTAGACTTGGCAATAATATCATCGACGTAAACCTCTACCTCCTTGTGCATCATGTTATGGAAAAGGGTTACCATGGCCCTTTGGTAAGTTGCTCCGGTATTCTTTAGACCAAAAGACATCACCTTATAACAGAAGGTTCCCCACAAAGTGACAAATGTGGTTTTTTCCATATCCTTGGGCGCCATCTTAATTTGATTGTATCCGGAGAAACCGTCCATGAATGAAAAGATCGTATGTTGCGCGGTATTGTCGACCAGAACATCAATCTGAGGCAGGGGAAAATCATCCTTGGGGCTAGCCCTGTTCAAATCGCGATAGTCCACGCACATTCGTACTTTGCCATCTTTTTTCGGGACCGGGACGATATTTGCCACCCACTGTGGATATTTTGCCACGGCTAAGAACCCGGCATCAAATTGCTTCTTGACTTCTTCCTTGATTTTCAAAAGCATCTCAGGTTTCATACGTCGCAGCTTCTGCTTTACTGGCGGACATTCGGGTTTTAATGGTAACCTATGTTCGACAATGCTATTGTCCAGTCCCGGCATATCTTGGTAAGACCAGGCAAAAACATCGCTGAACTCTCTCAACAACCCAATCAGTTCCTGCCTCTGTTCTTTACTTAACGAGGTACCAATTTTGACTTCCTTTTTAACTCCTCCAATTCCCAAATCGATAACCTCGGCTATCTCTAAGTAGGGCAGAATTTCCCTATCCTCTTGTTCCAATAACCGGGTTAACTCAGGCGAGGGATCGCAGTCTTCATCATATTCCTCATTGGCGCAATCAGTTTGACAGTCAAAATCGTGAAATAAGACCGAATTCTCACTATTCTCAGATGAATCGCTTTCGGATCTGCATTTTCAGTGTATCATAGCAAATGAAAAGGAAAACAAGCAAGAGAAAGGTTTAAATAATAGGTTACTAAACAGATCAAGCTATTTGGAAACTGACGGCATTTATTATTCAAACAAACAAACAAGTTTTTATTGTTACAAAATGAGATCCCGAAGCATAGCTAAAGGATCGAACAGAAAACATGATTACTTTGATGAAATGGTACAAATCATGGGGAATTCTATGACCTCCCAGTTGTTCAGTTCCTGACCAGGTGAGCCAGCATACACAAATCCGGGGCCTTCATCAAGATCACTTTGGATCACGGCCACTTGATCTGGAAACATTACTCCGGCGCTCCTGAAGCTCTGGTAGAGGTCACAGATGGGGATTTTCGCAGTGTTGAATGCATGCCTGGTATGACGAGTAATCCTCTTCCCTCTCCTCTCTTCTTCTACCTTTTTTTGGTCTTCAGTGGTAGGTCGGTATCCCAGGCCATACCTGTTTTTGTTCTCAGGGAGACAGACAGGTTGAGTCCTTCCTTCCAGTTCTCTTCCGAGTCCTTTTCCCGGCTTATATCCTCCTCGTAGCATGGTCTTCGCTACTGCTAGCGGTACCTTTGGGAAAGACATACTTGTGGCGTTGGCTATCTCCAAAGCCTGGAATGATGTCTCGAGGGCTTCCTCGGCTGCCTCTACATAGGGGGTAGTAACTGGCTTACTGACCAGAAGATCCTCCTCTCCAGAAATGATTACCAGTCTGTTATCAACGATGAACTTTAGTTTCTGGTGTAAAGTGGAAGGAACTCCCCCTGCTGAATGGATCCATGGCCTCCCTAACAAGCAACTATAGGCGGGCATGATATCCATTACTTGGAAGAGAACTTGAAAGATATGGGGTCCAACTTGTATGGGTAGCTCAACTTCACCTATGACCTCCCGTCGGGTCCCATCAAAAGCTCTTACTATCATGGAGCTGGGTCTCATGCATGCCCCGTCTATGGGTAGTTTAGCTAATGTAGACTTAGGCATCACATTCAAGGATGATCCATTATCGACAAGCACTTTTGCCATAATATGGTCTTGACACTTCACAGAGATGTAGAGAGCTTTGTTATGTCCTTTCCCTTCCACCGGCACCTCGTCATCCGTGAAAGTCAGATAGTTACTGGCCACTATATGTCCGACAATACCTTGGAATTTATCAATAGGCAAGTCATGTTTCACGTGGGCCTCACTTAGCACCTTCATCAGCGCGTTCCGATGTGATTCAAAACTTGTCAGCAGAGATAATAAGGAGATCTTGGCGGGGGTATAGTTCAACTGATCCAATACCTGGTAATCGCTGTGGCGGATAAATTTTAAGAACTCCTTAGTCTCTTCTTCTGGCACAACCTTCTTTGCTTCGCCAGTGATCCCAACCTTCCCGGTTTTGCCTTCCGCGGCAGTCTTGTCTTGCTTTGGCTCTGAAGGTGCATATACTCTCCCACTTCGGGTCATTCCGCCTACACCGGCGATGTTGGTAACCAACAAAACGGGCGCCGGATCAACTATTACGGGGTTGGAAACAACTATGTCCGTGTTATACTTCCAAGGCACGGCGTGGGAGTTATCATACGGGAATGGAGCAGGTGGCCGTGCCGTAATAGTAGTTTTGGCAGGGGTCTGCGTTAGCGATGCATTTTTACTATAAAATATGACCAGGGGTTTTGGGGCCCGAAGCCCGGTTTGTCCCTGTATCATATTTACCTCATCGCCAAGGCGCTTGCAGACTCGTATAGTGTGACTGTCCATAAACCTTTGGAGAGTTTTTCGAAACTCCTGCTGCTTTGTCGATTGGGCATCATCGAAGTCTTCATCCCATTTGTCCTTCACTAACCCTACCTCAAACATAAGGGAGTGAATTTCTTTTAGAGGCATCTGAATGTCCTCAACATTGGACGTATACTCCACATCTTCCCCGATAGCATTGACCCCGGGCCCTTCATGATTAGGCAGAGGGTTTGTTGTCACATTTGGACTTCCTTCTCGGAAGCTTATCCAATCTGCCTGAATCAGGTCCCTTACTTTATATTTCAAAGCCAGACAATTTTCAGTAGAATGGCCTGGTGCACCCGCATGATAATCGCATCGGGCATTAGGGTCATACCCCCTAGGATAAGGTGGCTGTAGTGGCCTCAAGGGACAGGGTACTACTAGAGTTTTTTCAATGAGGTGAGGCAAGAGTTCGGTATAGGACATTGGGATGGGATCGAACTGGGGTGGAGCACGGTCATTGTTCCTTCTTTGGATATTTGGCGGTGGGTTGGCTTGTGGTGCTTGATGTGGTATCTGTGGTGGCGCAGGCGGCCGTACAATGGTTGGTCTGAATTGTGGTGGATTAAGGTTTGGAATAGCTGCCACATACGGGTGCGACACGCCGGGATATACTGGTGAAAGGCTAACTGGGGTAGGTGGCCCTGCCAGATTCCTTCTCTGGTTGTGAGAGACCAAGTTAGTCTCCCCTTCTCTTCTCCTGTTTTTGCCAAGTGTAGGTCTCCTTGCAGCTCCCATCCCAGATGGACTTCGGACTATCCTGCCGGTCCTTAGCCCATTTTCTATCCTTTCTCCAATAGTGACAATATCAGAGAAATGGGACGAGACACTTCCAATCATCTTCTCATAGAAAGGAGTTTGAAGTGTATCTATGAACATAGTGATCACCTCCTTTTCAGATAGAGGTGGGTCAACCTGTGCCGCCACTTCGCGCCACCTTTGGGCGTACTCCTTGAACATCTCGTTTTCTTTCTTAGTCATGTTCTGCAATTGTCCCCTATCCGGGGCCATGTCCAGGTTATATTTGTATTGTTGCATGAACGAGTCTGCTAGGTCTTTCCAGCAGCGTATACGAGAGCGCTCTAGATGATTGTACCATGTCAGGGGAGCCCCAACCAGGCTGTCCTGAAAACAATGAATCAGCAGAGGGTCATTTGATGCATGCGAAGCCATCTTACGGCAGTACATGGTTAGATGATTCTTTGGGCATGTCAACCCTCTGTATTTGTCAAAATCGGGCGTCTTGAATTTAGGAGGTATGACGACATCAGGGATTAGGCAAAGTTCAGCAGCAGTGCCTGTCCCAAATTTACTTGTTCCTTCCATCTCCCTTAAACGCCTTTCCAAGAATTCCAACCTCTCTTCCTGGGTGGTAGCCACAGCACTCGGACCGGCAGCAGTGTGTTGACCAAACTTCCCATATTGCTGGTAGGAATGAAACAGGTCGGTGTTTGGTATGAAGGTGTCCGGTTTGGCAGTGGTTCGGGGTATATGAATGGTATGAGCAGGCTGCGCTTGGGCGGCTTGTGTTTGGGCGGCTTGAGTATGAGTGGGTGGCATCTGGGTGGCTTGTGCTTGGGTAAGTGGGTTGTTTGGTTGATTAGTGTTAGGCTGGGCAGTGAGGGGAACTTGGTCTTGGTGGCAAGGTTCTTCCTGGAGTGGTGGGAAATATCCGTGCGGTAAACCATACGGGGGAAAGGGAATAACATTGCCTTCCTCATCCACAAAGGTATGTTGTTGTGTGTTTGCAGGATTTGGTCTCCTTATACGAACAACGAGGGGAGGTGCGGTGGTCCTGGGGTCAGATCCTGTAGCCGGATCTTGACCGTGATGAGAGGTGGGTGGTTGTTGCCGGGCGTCTTCAACCCCTGCAGAAGATCCCCCTTCTGTGACTCTCCTTTCCAGGAGCTTGGCCATCTCGGCCATCTGTTCCTTGACCTGGGCGAGCTCAGCCTTCAAATTCTCATTTTCTTGTTCTATGTCAGCCATGAGTTTCTTCTTGAGCCTGGTCCCGTAAGAATGTTTACCTGTAATGTCTTTAGAAAGAAACACAAAAGAAAATTTAGAAAAGATAAGCGAATTAAAGAAAAAATTAAGTGAAACGAGATTACGCGGGAAGCAATATTGGAACTTGACGGATCCTTTGACTGTTCCTCAGAACATCACGTTCAAGAGTACTAAGTAAAGCATTGATTGGAAATTAACATGAGATAGTTGTGAAGACAAAGGAATCCATTATTTCGAAAAGAGTACTTTATTGCCATAAAGTGCCAAGTTACAAAGCGGGAAAATAAATCAGCCATCCCTAGCTCGGGCAATCATTTCCCTCATTTTACAAATTCGTCCTCTGCAGTAATCTAAGAACGTTGCAATTTCCTTAGGAGTGTTGACAGGGTTAGCAATTCCTTCCGCTTGTTTGAGTAAAAACGGGAGATCTTCTAGAGCTCCGTTGGCTAGGTGTGCCAGCTTAGCAAAGCGATCCATCCACAAGTGAATAGTTTCATTTTGTTCAGCTTCTAAGAGTCGTATGGTCTCTTGACAATCTTGCTCAATGTTTATGGCGCGTTGTCGTTCCCTACTTATCTCTTGCTCGCAAGCCTTTACCACTTCATTGAGCTGTTGTTCCAATTTGTGGACTTGTGTCTGTAGGAGCTCTTTTTGTACCATGATATTCTGCTCATTTTCTTTTGATTGTGCCAGCATATCCTTCAGAAGATGTTTCTCAGCCAGGATGGTATCACTTTGCTTGTTCTTCATCTTTAGTTGAGAATTGGCCGCTTGAAGACATTGGTCTTGTTTCATCATGTAGCTCTCATCAATCTTTCGTTTCTTCCTAATCTCTTCAACAGCTTGCTTGTTCTCCAGGTTCTCCCTTTTCTGAAGGGTGTATTCTTGCTGACATCTCAATAGGTCTTCCTCTAGCTTCTTGTTTCTGGCAGTTAACTCTTCTATTTTGGTCTTTAGCGCCTTGGTTGCTTCATCCTCCGCAACAAGTGATGGAGCAGGAGGAGTTTCCTGGAGATGAGGGGGACTCCTGAAGGGTAATTTAACAATAGAGACCCTATTCAAGATCCACTCATAATATTCTCCTTTGACAGCATGGCTTCGGGCCCCCAGCTCTCTTCCCTTTCGGTGGACTTTCTTCCATGCATTGGCTATATCCCGAATGACAAGGACACAACTTCCTTTCGAGTAATATGAGATGAAAGGAATGAGAGACTCTTCATCAGGTGGTCCAAGCAAAGGATAAGCTAACTGACGCTTGGTTATGACGGGATTATAGTTGATACATCCTTGCGTACCAATAAAGGGAACATTTGGGTAATTTCCACAGTGATGCACAATCGATTCAACTTCCAACCATTGGGGATACCACCTAACTTTCTCAGCTGTGAGCCTTATGAGGTGATTGGCCCACTCGCGCCCACTTTTCACTGTTAACTGACATAGCTTCAGATCAGAAACCGGACATTCGGCCCTACAAACTTGGTGGAAAACGTGTGATGTGAGCCATACATACAAAACAGGTAGACAACAAACCACCCTTTTTCCACCTTGTGTGTGACAGAAATCCATGGTGCAGTATACATTTGCCAACACAGCCGTGACAGGATTCTCAAGCCTGTGCTTGCGAGCTAGGAATACGGCGATAGCATCATAATCCACATAGTTATCAATGTTGGGGAACAAAATAACACCATAGATGGTAATAGCTAAAGCATCCATAAAGGCTTCCCAATCTTCTCTTTCTGCCAGGACCTGCATATGTTTCTCGAGAAATTCTCGAGTGAATCCGGGGATCTGATTTCTATTTAGTTGTGCATCCCTTAAGGTGTCGGGACGGATCTTCAGGACACGGGCGATGGAAGCAATAGTTGCATGATGGTCAAGATGACGATAAGGTATCTGTCCTTCCAAAGGCATCCCCAAGATTTGTTCAAATTCTTCAATGGATGGGGCCAACTGAAAGTCTCTAAATGTGAAACACCTGAGAGGTGGGTCATAGAATTGTGCTAAGGCAGTGATCGCCTCAGTTTGCACTTCCACTTCTAACAACTTCAGAATCCTTCCATACTTTCTTGTAAAAGCCATTTTCTGTGTCAGGTTTAATTTTCTCCCCATTGTTTGCAGACTACCCATGTCAATCTTCTTGGCCTTAAGGTGCAATACTTTCCTCAACTCGGTCACATTTGTGTCACAACTATCAGATCTCATGTTAATTTCCATATTGCTCAAAGGTACCCGCTAAATTCCAAACAGCTTCCTGCAAGAGCAAAGAGAGAGAAAAAGAAGTCAGTTACTGCTAATGTTTTGTGAACCACTACTTCTTCATTAATTTATTGGAAAACATTTTCAGTTTGAGAAGTAGCGGTCGGCAAAACTCATGTGAAACTAAAGTCGCATGGGTTATGGATCTTCCCAACGTCATCAATATCTGCTTGAATAGAATTTTGTTTTCATTTTGACGATTGGGAAGATCTATAACCCAGGACTCATAAGTACACAAAAAGTGAGGGAACTGCTTATTTGTTAAAGGATTACTATTTTTTCAAAAAGAAAAATGATTCACCCTTTGTTTGGAATAAAGTAACCCTTTGAACACGTAAGCAGTTCATCAATTTTGGATTTAAAGGGAAAGCGAGAATGAGATAAGGTATAGTAAAGTCCGCCCTTTTGTGCCTTAAGCCAGGTTTTTTTCTGAAAGTCTTTTCTGGGACCTATAGCTTATCTAACAGTGGATTTCTCACATTGGGTGGCTTCCGCTAGACATCTAGAAGGTCACCAGAGCCAAGATCCTAATCATGACAGGGACGCAAACAGTGAGGAATTCACTAAGTGCGTATATCATGAGAGGTCGAACTCTGGTTGAGGTTCTCACGAATACCGGATAGGAAGTACATCCCATACGATTCCGTTACCAACCCCTCCTAACTTAAGCTTCATTTGGGGCCCGGGTATAGGGCGCCACTCATAAGTGTGTGCAAATAATTGTGAGTGTAGTGTGTGGAAGGGCAGTCCATACCTTATACCTTACCCATTCTGCACAAAGAACAAACACAGAGCAGATATACAAAGTCGTCTACCCTAGGGTTCAATGTTTACAGAAAAGTAACATGGTCTTCTACCCTAGGGTTCAACAAGCTAGCGAACATAGATAATGAAACAAATAACAAAATACAATTAAAACAAGAACAAACTTCCACAACAATTAACAGAAAATAAAACAAAGGGAGAGGAAATCCAGCTAACATAGGCTATATAAAAAGAACATGCGCTTTCAATCAAACTGGCTTGACTCTCTTAAGTATCCCCAGTGGAGTCGCCATCTGTCGCAACCTGGGTCACGACGGCGCGGCGAACAAGAGAGAAAAGATGAAACAGGGAGTCGCCACCAACGTTTTTATCCATAGGAAAAACATTGGGAAAAAAACTAAGTTCGGTAAAGCACTGGTTTAAAAAATTGAAATCCAACTTCGGGAGTCGGTTACGAGTAGGGAAGGTAGTAGCACCCTACATCGCCTGTCAAAGACAGTACCAAGATTGAAAGCACAACATAAATAGCCTTAAATAAAACATGATTTCTTCCCTTTTATTCTGAAAATGATAGAATGGAGTAAAGAACTGTACAGACATAGAATGTCAAAGCGAGGTTAATGGGGACGCTTTGTCCGAATTAAGCTCGACTTCGATATGAGACAGAGGGGGATGAGAAAATGCCAATAAGACGTCACGCCTAAATTAAACATTCTCGGATAAAAGGATAGGGATAGGAAAGGGATAAGTGGGACGTCTTGTCCTAAGTATCCCTTCCCTATGAAATTATGGCGAGGCTTGGGCAGAAACTGTGGGGAAACCAACAAGACGTCACGTCTAAATTGATTTTCATGGAAGTGACCAAAAAAGGACATTTGTGAAAGAAACATAAAAAGTAAAGCAGTAAATCAGCCAAAAAAGGAAATGAGAAAGATGGGCCCGACAGGAGTTAAAATCCTGCTCCTACGTATTCTTGAATTATCAAGAAATCAGGGTTACGTAGTTCTGAATATTGCTATTTTAGGGAGGAATCTGAAAGATGTTGATGGATATCATTAAAGAGGAGAATTCATGCAAGGTGAAGTTCTTCGCACGTGCACGAATCCTAAGAGGGTTGTGTAGACAGGAGTACTCCCGTACGACACTATTTTTTACAAAATCGCCCTTTTTATTATGTCTGTTTGTTATGGAAAAGGATAAAAATATTAACAAAGTAAACTAATGGTACGCAGGCAATTACAGTCAACAAAACAGCAAACTCATAGAAAAGTAAAAAAAGGGGAACTAAAAGCAAAAGAAATAAGGAAAGGAGTGGAACCGGTGTGACGAGCTAAGAACCGATGTGGGAGGTTGAGCGCAGTGACGGTGTCAGACTGATTTCGAACTCACACGCTGACCGGGACAATAGACCGGAGTTAGACCCGATCTGGGAATCTGAAGGTCACGACCGGTGTTGTGGGAAGTTAATCCGAGGCGAAACGCTGTTGAGCAGTAACGGAGATGGACGAGGTAATGATGCGGGAAATGGGACAGGGTTGGTTTTGAGATGACGAGGTGTGTTCGAGGTATGGACGGCGTGAGAGTAGTGGCTTTGTGTTAGTGAGAAAGACTCAAAAAACTTTTCGAACTAAGGGATCTTTTGTGGTGACTAAGGCAAGTCACTGGTTTCAAGTGGGGAGGTCAGTTAAGAATCTTGAGGAATCGGAGAGAATTTCCAGAGTTTTCTCGCGTAGAGGGAGAATCTGAAGACCAACCCCTTGAGCTTCCTTGGTTGGGGCATTTATAGGGCCTTCGAGTCATGGGCTGAGGGTTTTGGGACAACCAGAAATCCCACTCACCCATCCGTGTAGTGGTGTGCAGCTCTGGCCATTATCATTGGTGGGGAGCAGGGTTTTCAGTGGGGGTTTTTTAATTGCCCACTTCCGCCTCTCTGTCTGCCATTTTCCAGGAAGTGCGATTCCAGGTCACCGCGCATAAGCTTCCGATCTCGTCCCTCCGTTGTCGAATTTGTGACACCGGTTAGCAAAGCCAATAGTTGGACGGAGTCTCCACTGATCCGATGTGGGGCCTTAAGAACCATTGCCTGTGTCTTGACACCGGCTGAATCTTTCAATGAATCACACGGGCCGGTGTGCCTATCTTAATCTGTCCACTTTCATCAGGGCCGGACTGGCCTGTCATTCTGCCTCGGCCTGTCACTCGTCTTTTTGTCAGATCCGCGACATCGGTCATTAAGGGACTCCTGGGGTGAGGAAGGTTGGGCGGAGTTGATTTGAGGACGGTAGGGCGGAGTGTGAGGTGAGGACGGTTGGGCGGAGTTAAGGTGAGGCTTAGGTTGGGCGAAGTTAAGGCGAGGTGTAGGTTGGGCGGAGTGTTGAGGTTTAGGTTGGGCGGAGTTAAGGCGAGGGCAGAGTGTTGAGGTTTAGGTTGGGCGGAGTTAAGGCGAGGGCGGAGTGTTGAGGTTTAGGTTGGGCGGAGTTAAGGCGAGGTTTAGGTTGGGCAGAGTGATTTTGGTACCGGTGTCACTTGGGACCGAAATCGGTGTTCACAGATGCCTGTCATTCTGCTCTGGCACATGACATTGGTCCGGTGTTAACTTAGGCCTTGTCCGGTGTTACCAACTTCAAGGCCTGGTCCGGTGTTATAACAATTTGGGCCGGACCGAAAGAGGTGTTCACACCTCTATATATGGTTTATGACTTGTAGAAACTGGAATGGGGCAATTCCATTGAGAATTGACCCTTGTGTTGCATAAAAATGCCTAAAAATGGGCTAAACGCATTTATATGTGTAAGTCTATTACTTTTAGGAATGTTTGAGTGTGGTCAGTGGCTACACATCATAAATGGTGTATTTTAGTTGCTGTTAAAATTTGGTGGCCATTGTATTTGATATGAAAAAGTTAGGTTGGTTGGAAGTTTGAAAATTGGGTATTTTTTTCTACATTATGCAGCAATGATGCTGTCAGGAATCGATTCCCAAGCCTCTAGGAATCGATTCATGAGCTCCTGTTTGCCCCTTGGTGTGTTCTAAAACTGTAGAAATTGATTCCCAGGATGTGGGAATTGATTCATAGTCCCCTAGAATCATGGGAATCGATTCACACAATGTGGGAATCGATTCCTGAGTTGTTGTTTTCATTATTTTGAATTCCAAACATGTGGGAATCAATTCCCAAGCTGATTGAATCAATTGATGGTCATGTTTTCATAAAAATTCATAAGTTTTGATGCATGTTTGGTCTTGTTGAGTAATGACACATATATGAAATCGATTGTACATATTTTTAATACATTTTAGCAAATCGATGCATGATGATATTATTATGTCCCTTAGATACCTTGGTTTTTGAAAGTTAGCAAGTGCTTATTAATATCTAAAACCCTTTTATTATACGAAAAATAAGAGATTGTATTAAGGGTATATGTCCTAGTGGTGATTGATAATGGTTTAAGGCTTTGGCAAAATATGTATGTGCCTATGTCATGTTATGAAAACATGCATGTTTCACCACTATCGTTATGTTATGACGAGTGATGGTAGAAGTTGAATGATGTGGATGTATGAACACCCTTGATTAATGATGAGACTAATAAGGGGACAGTTGAATGATAATGTGTTATTATAAGTGATGAATTGAGATGATATCGATAATGAATAAAGATGAATATTGTTGACAATTGTGATTGATGCAAGATGAACTTGAAATTGTGAGTTGAAATTATACTTGATGGAAAATATTGATGATGAAATAATATAAGTGGTGTTGTGGGTGTATGTATGTTACCACATATTCTGAATAATGAATATTAAAGCTAAATGAAAAGGGATATTGTTGTTGAGCATACCCTTGAATATCGACGAGATATTAATAATGATAGTTGTTGTTGATGGTTGTCATGTCATTACGATTGATGTAAACATTGACTTGTAGGTATGAGACAAGATGGTGATTTATAAATATATATTGTGAAATGCCTTGTGGGTTTCCATGTGTGGACTAATGCTATAATGATTGAAAGGCTTTTGATTACCATGCGTGGTTTGATGTAACTATGAATGTTGTGCCTTGAGGGGCCTTATGATTAATTATATGCCACTAATGACAATGCTAAATGGAAAATATACCCCTAAGTGAGGGGGTGAGAGAATCCTTGCGGGGTTAAGATTTGACATATGCATTGTTGCATTTATGGCATGCATAGCATAGCATTGAATATGTGGTTGCGATCACAACAAAAGGTCCTATAGGACTATATGAGAAAGAGTACCCTTGCGTGGGGGAAATGATTATACGTGGTTGCGATCACCAGTATAATGAAATGATAAAAGATCCTACGGGATTCTATGAGAATGAGTACCCTATGCGTGAGGGAATGAGTCTGTGGTTGCGATCACATGACAGATTGAAATGATAAAGGTGGTTATGATCACCAATAAATTGAATGATCAAAGTCTTGCAGGACTAGATGAGAATGAGTACCCTATGCATGAGGGAATGAGTCTGTGGTTGTGATCACATAACAGACTAAAATGATGAAGTGGTTGCGATCACCCGTGTATTGAAATAACAATGGTCTTGTGGGACTATGATGGGAGTACCCTATGCGTAGGGGAAACCAATATGTGAATGAGTGAAGGTGGTTACGATCACTAATATATTGAATGATGAAAGTCTTGCAGGACTATATGAGAAGGAGTACCCTATACGTGGGGAAACCAATATGAGAATGATGAATGTGGTTGCGATCACGATGATAAAGATCCTGTGGAATTTTATGAAATGGACCCTTGCATGGGGGACATATGCTTGAATGATTATAAGTGGTTGTGATCACTTGAGAAACCATATGCCCATTGGTTATATGAATTATTTCGAAACGGATCCATTGCATATGCATTAAACAGTGTGACATATGCATTAGCCATAGGTACATGGCATTTGAGATGGAGATGACCCTAAGAGAGATTATAACCTCTTGAGAGTAATAAGTGATCAAAGATGTAAAGAATTAATAATGAACAATTATGATAGCCCATAATGATGAGGGCAATGTGAATGTGTATATGCTTGTGTATGTGCTTGCTATGAGTGTTGAATAATGAGGCTTGTATGCCTAAGATGTTATCTTGATGATAGTTGTTCGATAAATTGATGATTTTATTACAAAGCACACATGTTGTTTGTATGCATGTACATATGATCACAATGTATTTAAATTCGTCATTTTGAATGTATAACTCACTCTCTTATGTTGTCTCCTTCTTAGTATTGTGATGCAGGATTATCATGGGATGGGAGTGGGTGTCTTTGAGCTAAAGCTTTTGAGGAAGGTAAATAGTTGTAATGGAAAGTCTTGGCTGACAACAATTATTAATATGATGTAATGAATGATTTGTGCATATTGATGTTGATAAATAATGAATTGTGGATATGTATATAACCATCTTTTGTAACGCATATGCTAGATGTATGCTTGATATGTGAGTGAATGCTTAGTTAAAATACTTGTGGACTTGACCTTGGTAATGTTTACATGTTGGTGATGGTGATATTTGGATTGATACCAAATTGGTGAATGAATGAGGTCAATTATGGAATATGATTATCAACAATGTGTATTGTATAGATGCATATAAATTTGAGGCATAAAAGGTGTATGAACATTAGAAAGTGGATAGTCCATAATCGCAATTGATGATTAGTACCTCATATAGAGGTCACTTACAGCTTGGAATGCATGCATATGATTTACATATGAGGCTGGTTATGCCCTAATAGGCACATGTTACGTATTTGCATGCTTTGTCGAGCTTTTTCTCATATCTTCATATTTGGGACTAGGCGGGTGCCTTATATACATATTCTTCTTCTGCTATAAATTCTAATATTTTTGTATACATATATGGGCAGTGTATCTTGTGATCCAGTTATAAATTATTAAATCCCACTCTTCGGTTTTCTGTGGTTTGGGTCTTGATGTAATTGTTAAGGTGTTTTGGAAATATTCTAATCGTGAAACATTTACTCGCATTTTTATTAATTATTTATCTTGATTACATTAGGATTCAGGCCCGGGAAATCGGGGTGTGACACATCTAACCATACATACTGTATTTTTATGTAGATGTAGGTTTTGATAATGACACAACAAATGAAGAATGTTATCAAGCGAATTAATTATGTTTGATGATGAAAATGATTCAAGACATTTAAAGAAGCTTAAAACAAGTGAGAATTAATCATCAAAGTGCCTAAGGTTCCAAAAGAACAAAGCCATACGCATTTATTTAGCAAAGGAACAAAAAGCACATGGAAAATGAAGGAACAACTTGATAAATCGATTCAGCCATAAGCATGAATCGATTCATGCGTTTATATTGGCCCAGGATGTGCAAAATTCATACTTGAATCGATTCCCATAAACCCTGAATCGATTCCTACGTTATTTTGGTGAAGCAAAGTGAAAATTCAATTAATGAATCGATTCCCACTGAGGATGAATCGATTCACACGAAGAAATTGCACCCAGGATTTCATTTTACAAGAATGAATCGATTCCTCCCTACCTTGAATCGATTCATGTGCTAAAAATTGAACAGAAACACTAAATGAATCGATTTTTTTGTGAAATGAATTGATTCATTCAGTTCAAATGGTTCTGGAACATTCAGTTAAAACGTGTTACAACCTGGAATCGCAAATTGGGAGCCTCAGATCGCATTTCATGAATAATGCTCCATTAAGCAGACAAAAGCAAGTCCCATTACGCAATTTATAGATCGAAGGGAATTCTTTAATTGCAAAGAAGCAATGCCTTGACACTATAAATAGGAGAAGAGTTGAAGGCATTAAGTACACCAAGCATTTGAAGCATTTCCATTTGCTTTCTTCCCCCTCCATTTTCTTGCTCTTCTTCTTGCTCTCTTTATTCTTGATTGGCATATTTCTTGAAGTTATTTTTGAGAGTTAATTTGTGGGGAAATTATATTGTGTACTTAATTTGCATATCCTCTCATTGAGAGTTATTACTTTGTGAAAACTTTAACTTGTATATCCACTCTATTGAGAGAGTTTCCTTGTACACTCAAACACCAAACATACTAGAATCTTTGGGTTGGGGTTTTCAACCTTGTAATTGTGAGATTGAGAGATTAGGTGGGGTGCCCTTGTACTTGTGAGGATTGGATTCTTGAGTGTGGGACACTAGGAAGTTGCAATTGCTCAAAGTTGTATCTCTAATCTACAATAGTGGAAATTCTCTAAGTGGGTTGCTTAGAGGCAAGACGTACACCGGCGTGGTGGAACTCGTATATATCGGTTTGCAAATCTCTCTTCCCTAAACTCATTTAATTTGTGCACTTAAGTTGCTTGCTTGATTTATTGTTTCATTAACTTGGACTAAGTGCATGTTATACTAAGTTGCAAACTATTTTGATTAACATTGTAGAACTTGACTTTTAGTAACTCTCTTTTATTAATCCTTCTAAAAGTCTCATAAATTGCTTTGTGGTTAATTTGATTCTATATCTTGATTATTACTTAGACCTTTTATGTACTTACTATCTTTATTTGTGCATAATTTGTTATCACTTGCTATTAAGCTTATCATCTTCAATAAACATAGTAACTAAAGAATCAATTTCAAAAGCATTCAAAGTAAATTTTTTAATACTCAATTCACCCCCATCTTGAGTAATTGAGGCCACTTGGTTAACAAGTGGTATCAGAGCTTGACTCTTGGTAGATCAAGGTTAACGGCTTCAAGAGAGCAAATGGCCTCAACCTCATATAACATGTTTCCCGAGGATGGTGCTACAAATCGACCTCCCGCTTTTAATGGTGAGGGTTACGCTTTTTGGAAAGCAAGAATGAATATTTTTGTGCAATCAATCGACTTGAAAGTATGGAATGCTATTGAAAATGGTCCTTTTGTACCTATGCATACTGTTTATGATAAACAAATTGAAAAACCTATGGATGAGTGGACTAGTGAGGAAGAAAAGAAAGTGCAATATAATTATAAAGCAAAAAATCTTATCACTTTAGCCCTAGGTCCCGATGAGTTCTTTAGAATAATTACATGTAATTCTGCTAAGGAAATGTGGGACACCCTTCAAGTAACTCATGAAGGAACTAATGATGTTAAGGATTCAAAAATTAGCACTTTAACTAGCCAATATGAAAGTTTTAGAATGAATCCAAATGAATCTATTCTAGAACTTCAAAAGAGATTTACTTTGATCATTAATCATCCTATTACTCTTGGCAAATCTTATACTAACAAGGAGCTTATCCACAAAGTTCTAAAAAGTCTTACTAGGGAATGGCAACCTCTTGTTACGGCCATTAAGCAATCTCCCAACATAAATGAAATGTCTCTTGCCACTTTGTTTGGGAAACTACAAGAACAAGAGCTGAAAGACTTAAAACAAGCGGAGGAAGAAGAAAAAGTCTCAAAAAAGAAAGGGCTAGCTCTCAAAGCTACCTCAATCATTGAAGAAGATTCAGAGAGTGAAGTTGATGAGGATGAAGAGCTAGGACTATTTATGAAGCGTTTTGGAAGGCTCATGAGAAACAAAAAATTCCAAAAGAGCTTCTCTTCTAAAGGTAAGAAATTCATTCCTAAAGAAAATTCTACTTCACCTACTTATTTTGAATGTGGTAAGGAAGGACACTTCAAGATGGATTGTCCAAACCTAAAGAAGAAAAACAAAGACAAAATAACTAAGAGAAGAGCATATATAGCATGGGATGAAAATGAGATAAGTAGCTCGGATGAATCAGAGAATGAAGAAGCAAACCTTTGTCTCATGGCCAATCACCAAGATGAAGAAAATGAGGTAAACTTTCATGACTTAGATAAGGAAGAATTACTTGATGCCCTTGAAGATTTGTATGATAAATTTACAAAAGTCTCTAATAAGCTTAAATTGTCTAGAAAAACAAGTGATACTCTAGAAATGCATCTCATGGAAGTATGCAAAGAAAATGAATGTTTAAAAGAAGAGCTAGAAAATATCCAAGCATGCTCTAAGAATAAACCTTGTGAATTTTCTAAAAAATGCATTGATCTAGAAACCAAGGTCTTAGACTTGAATAGAACATTAGAAAAATTTACAAATGGTAGAGACAATTTAAATGCACTTCTTGGAAAACAACGTTGCATGTTTAACAAAACGGGACTAGGTTATAATCAAGGATCACATGCTCACAAGAAGGATAAACATTACAAAAATTTCTTTGTGCCACCTAGTAAATCATCTACACCATTTGTGAAATGTAATTATTGTGGTCTTAAAGGCCATAACTCTTATAATTGCAATGTTAGAAAATTAGGAACAAAAGTAGTGAGAAAAGTATGGGTTCCTAAGGGAACATTTTCACAAACTAACCTACAAGGACCCAACATAAAATGGGTACCAAGCTCTCTAACTTGAATTGTTTTGTAGGTATGTTTTAAGGCAAGTAACACCCATGGGTACTTGGATAGTGGGTGTTCTAAACATATGACGGGAGATAAAAGTAAGTTTATATCACTTACTCCACGAAACAAAGGATTTGTTACTTATGGAGATAACACAAAGGGAAGAATACTTGGAATCGGAAATGTTGGTAAAAATTCTTCAACCTCCATAAATGATGTATTATATGTTGAAGGACTAAAACACAACTTGCTTAGTATTAGTCAATTATGTGATAAGGGCTATAAAATTGTTTTTGAATCAAATGGTTGCATAATTGAAAATAAGCTAAACAAGGAGATAAAGTTCATTAGTCAAAGAGTAGATAACATTTACATGATTAATCTAGATTGTCTTGCTTCAAATGATGTGCAATGCTTCATAACTAAAGAGGATGAATCATGGCTATGGCATAGAAGAATTGCTCACATTCATGTAGACCATTTAAATAAACTTGTTTCAAAAGATTTAGTTATTAGTTTACCAAAATTGAAATTTGAAAATAAATTTTGTGACGCTTGTCAAAAAGGAAAACAAGTAAAGGCTTCTTTTCAAGCAAAAAACATTGTTTCAACAACTAGACCTTTACAACTTTTACATATGGATTTATTTAGACCTTCAAAAATCAAAAGTTTTGGTGGAAACTATTATGGTCTTGTGATTGTAGATGATTACTCTAGATATACATGGACATTATTTCTTACTCATAAACATGAAGCATATCATGCATTTAAGAAACTTGCCAAGATCATCCAAAATGAACAAAATTTGAAAATAGCATCCATTCGAATGGATCATGGGGGAGAATTTGAAAACCAATCTTTTGAAAAGTTTTGTGAAAAGTTTGGCATTGAACATAATTTTTCGGCTCCAATAACTCCACAAAAAAATGTAGTAGTTGAAAGGAAAAATCGATCTTTAACGGAGCTCACAAGAACTATGTTGAATGAAAATAATATTTCAAAACACTTTTGGGCCGATGCGGTAAATATCGCTTGCCATGTGATGAATCATTGCTTAATAAGGCCTATATTAAAGAAAACCCCCTATGAACTTTATAAAGGACGAAAACCAAATATTTCTTACTTTCACATTTTTGGATGCAAATGCTTTGTCTTAAATAATAGAAAGGAAAATCTTGGCAAATTTGATGCAAAATCTGATGAAGCAATTTTCTTAGGTTATTCATCTACAAGTAAAGCATATAGACTCTTTAACAAATGAACTTATACAATTGAAGAGTCCATACATGTTAAATTTGATGAACTTAACCAAAATCCTCCGAGAAAGGAAGATGATGATCTTGTAGGTACCTTCCAAGAAATGAACTTGGAAGACAAAGAAGAAGCCAACAATGAAGGAGCTACAACACAACTTGATAAACAACAAGATTGGGTAACCTTAAGGGACCATCCTTTGGACAAAATCATTGGAGAAATAACCAAAGGGGTAAGTACTCAAAATGCCATTAGAAATGCATGCAATCACTTAGCTTTTGTATCTCAAATTGAACCCAAAAATATTGATGAAGCCATTATTGATGAACATTGGATGTTGGCTATGCAAGAAGAATTAAACCAATTTGAAAGAAATGAAGTTTGGGAACTTGTGCCAAGACCCAATGACCATCTAATAATAGGCACCAAATGGATTTTTAGAAATACGTTAGATGAAAATGGCATAATAACAAGAAATAAAGCTAGACTAGTTGCAAAGGGATATAATCAAGAAGAGGGAATAGATTATGAAGAAACATATGCTCCCGTAGCTAGGTTAGAAGCCATTAGATTATTGTTAGCTTTTGCATGTTGTATGGATTTCAAACTTTATCAAATGGATGTCAAAAGCGCTTTTCTAAACGGCTTTATTCAAGAAGAAGTGTATGTAGATCAACCTCCTGGTTTTGAAAATCATAAATTTCCAAACTATATCTTTAAATTGAGAAAAGCTTTATATGGTTTAAAACAAGCTCCAAGAGCTTGGTACGAAAGACTTAGTAAATTCCTTCTAGAAAATAATTTTGAAAGAGGAAAGGTTGATACTACACTATTTATAAAACACAAAAATGATGACATTCTTTTGGTACAAGTTTATGTTGATGATATAGTATTTGGTGCTACTAATGAAAATCTTTGTCAAGAGTTTGCCAAGATTATGCAAGATGAGTTTGAAATGTCCATGATGGGAGAACTCACCTTCTTCCTTGGATTACAAATAAAACAAACAAGTGAAGGAACGTTCATTAGTCAAACAAAGTATTGTAAAGAACTACTCAAAAGGTTTGAAATGGACAAGGCAAACGAAATAGCAACACCCATGAGTACATCTTGCTATTTAGACAAAGATGAGAAGGGTAAGGACGTTGAAATAACTAAATACCGAGGTATGATTAGTTCCTTACTCTATTTGACAGCTAGTAGGCCTGATATTATGTTTGCGGTATGCATGTGTGCTAGATATCAAGCATGTCCTAAAGAATCACATCTCACTGCCGTAAAAAGAATTTTGAAATATCTTGTGGGTACTCAAAATGTTGGTTTATGGTATCCCAAAGGCGTTGAATGTAATCTTTTAGGATATTCCGATTCTGACTTTGCGGGTTGTAAACTTGATAGAAAAAGTACTAGTGGCACATGTCATTTACTTGGTAGTTCCCTTGTTTCTTGGCATAACAAGAAGCAAGCAAGTGTTGCATTATCGACGGCTGAGGCAGAATATGTAGCAGCCGGTAGTTGTTGTGCTCAAATTCTTTGGATGAGACAACAACTTCTTGACTTTGGTGTTGTTTTAATCAAAGTACCTATTAAATGTGACAACACTAATGCTATAAATATCTCTAAGAATCCGGTCATGCATTCTAGGACCAAACACATTGAAATAAGACATTACTTCATTAGAGACCATGTTTTGAAAGGAGATTGTGTACTTGAATATGTTGAAACTTCAAAACAATTGGCGGACATTTTTACAAAACCCCTTCCAAAGGACTAATTTATAAATATTAGAAGGGAATTAGGAATTCTGGAAATTGCCTAATTGACTTATTTTATCACACTTTCTTACTCTTTGAACATATTTTTGCAAATCTTTAACTCATCTTTTCCATAAAATTTTCATTTCCTTGAACATAATGCCTTACTTTGTAATATAAATACATTTTTTGAAGAAAATTTATAATCACATTTTCAATAATCATATCAATACTCCATAAATCACTTATCTTATTTGAGACCCCATGAAGTCCCCATTTATTTAAACATATTTTAACACAAAGATAATCTCCTATATACCACATGGATCTCAAAAATAAATGGAAAATGACCTTTGATTTTCTTGACTCTCTTGTGCAACAAAATCATTGGCAACTTGCAAAATCTAAATCCTTGTATAAATCCCTCACAAAATACCCATCTAGTAACATGACTCTTTAAACTTACGTAAAAAGAGCTAGATGAATTAATTCATACTTAGATGAAACAATTCCCATGAAACCTTGTGTACCTACATGCTTTGAATGATTTCGTGATATATGTTGCATGTGTTAGGAGGAACAATTGACATCTTACTTCAAAATGTATGCATCTATCTTTAAGTGGTATATAATTATATTTGATAATATCTAAGGAAGTCTTTTTGATGATGCCAAAGGGGGAGAGAAATACATACATTTAAAGGGGGAGAGACCTTATTAAGGGGGAGAGACCTTTTATATATAAGAAAGGGGGAGTCCTTAATATATTGCTTCTTACATGATCCTTGACCTTAAATACTCTATTGATTTCTTGTGCCTATGATTTCATAAACATGTGGTATCAAATTATATGTGAAAGGGGGAGTCTTTCTTACAATATATTTGAATTGTTGTAAACTAACACCCCAAGAGACAAGCATTTGTTGTCATCATCAAAAAGGGGGAGAATGTATTTTTATGTTGATGTAGGTGTTGATAATGACACAACAAATGAAGAATGTTATCAAGCGAATTAATTATGTTTGATGATGAAAATGATTCAAGACATTTAAAGAAGCTTAAAACAAGTGAGAATTAATCATCAAAGTGCCTAAGGTTCCAAAAGAACAAAGCCATACGCATTTATTTAGCAAAGGAACAAAAAGCACATGGAAAATGAAGGAACAGCTTGATAAATCGATTCAGCCATAAGCATGAATCGATTCATGCGTTTATATTGGCCCAGGATGTGCAAAATTCATAGTTGAATTGATTCCCACAAACCCTGAATTGATTCCTACGTTATTTTGGTGAAGCAAAGTGAAAATTCAATCAATGAATCGATTCCCACTTAGGATGAATCGATTCACATGAAGAAATTGCACCCAGGATTTCATTTTACAAGAATGAATTGATTCCTCCCTACCTTGAATCGATTCATGCGCTAGAAATTGAACAGAAACACTAAATGAATCGATTCTTTTGTGAAATGAATTGATTCATTCAGTTCAAATGGTTCTAGAACATTCAGTTAAAATGTGTTACAACCTGGAATCGTAAATTGGGAGCCTCAGATCGCATTTCATGAATAATGCTCCATTAAGCAGACAAAAGCAAGTCCCATTACGCAATTTATGGATCAAAGGGAATTCTTTAATTGCAAAGAAGCAATGCCTTGACACTATAAATAGGAGAAGAGTTGAAGGCATTAAGTACACCAAGCATTTGAAGCATTTCCATTTGCTTTCTTCCTCCTCCATTTTCTTGCTCTTCTTCTTGCTCTCTTTATTCTTGATTGGCATATTTCTTGAAGTTATTTTTGAGAGTTAATTTGTGGGGAAATTATATTGTGCACTTAATTTGTATATCCTCTCCTTGAGAGTTATTACTTTGTGAAAACTTTAACTTGTATATCCACTCTATTGAGAGAGTTTCCTTGTACACTCAAACACCAAACATACTAGAATCTTTGGGTTGGGGTTTTCAACCTTGTAATTATGAGATTGGGAGATTGGGTAGGGTGCCCTTGTACTTGTGAGGATTGGATTCTTGAGTGTGGGACACTAGGAAGTTGCAATTGCTCAAAGTTGTATCTCTAATCTACAATAGTGGAAATCCTCTAAGTGGGTTGCTTAGAGGCGAGACGTACACCGGCGTGGTGGAACTCGTATATATCGGTTTGCAAATCTCTCTTCCCTAAACTCATTTAATTTGTGCACTTAAGTTGCTTGCTTGATTTATTGTTTCATTAACTTGGACTAAGTGCATGTTATACTAAGTTGCAAACTATTTTGATTAACATTGTTGAACTTGACTTTTAGTAACTCTCTTTTATTAATCCTTCTAAAAGTCTCATAAATTGCTTTGTGGTTGATAAGTGTTTTAGAACACTGTTTTTCACTGTTTAAATTGTTTACATTTTCTGTTGTTACTGTATTATTTCCTCTGATTTTAATGATTTCCGCTTTAAATTCACTATCATTGTCCAAGTATCATATTTTCCTAAATTTCATGATTTCTGTAATCATTTCACTGCTTCTGCTCAAGTGTTGTATTTTGTTTGAATTAATTTAAAATGGAATAAAATAAAATAAAATATTTTTTTAGAATTGGAATAATTTAGTACTAAATATTTAGTACTTCAAAATTGTCAAAGAACTTAAATTCCATTTCTATTAAAATAATTTTATTTTAATATTCCATTTAAATTAATTCAAATTGTTTATTTCTCTAAAAATGCAAGCTTTGTCCAAATAATTATGCATGAATTTAATGAAGAAAATGAACCCTTATTTTTGCTATGCCTTTCACGTAAAAACTATGATTGAATGGCAACATTAAATAAGCTTGAATTTGATCAAATTTTCTTCCTACTGCAGCTATACATTTCACGTTGGAAAGGGTCCCTTTAAGGCAACAATACATCACCTTTCACTCTTTATTTTCACGTAAGAAGCCATTAAGGAAGGGCCCATGTGCAGAATTTTTTGCCAACCATTATCTCATGTGCATTTCCATGTACCCATTATTTTAATAATTCCACTCTCTTTGTCCAAATGAACTCACGGCTGCATATAAACCAAAAGAGAAGGCAAAGCAAATGTTTCCATTGTTTAATAATTCTTTGACCAAATTCATGTGCCTAGTTTTAATTAAAAAAAAAATTCTCTTCCAAACTCCAATTCCATTCACGGAAATACAATGACCAATGCACCAAATATTTTTTGTCCTCTTCTTTTCACATGGTCCACAAACATTATTTTATTCAATGACCATTGCCTCTTGTCATTTCATGTAACCAAAGCCATCCTTCACTCCAATTTCTAACGTGAAAATTGGGACAGTAAACAGCAATGATTTTAAGTGAAATCTGACAGCAAACAGCAAGTGAAATTTGACAGCAAACAGCAAGGAATTTTTGAACAGCAACAGCATGAAACAAACAGCAAGAAGACAACAATAAATGGGACACTGAACAGCAGAATAATGAAGGTAAATGAAGACAGCATTTAACGTGAATGGGTCTCCATTTCTTGCTCCATATTGCCAAGGAAAAGTGAGGGGACAAGGTGGAAGAATAGGCTGGATAGATTGAAAGGAAATAAAAATAAAAATCAGCTGAAACCAGTATAAATATGGGACAGCAAATGCAGAGAGGAGTCAGTTTTAATACCGGACAGTAGCAGTGAAAATTTGGAGGCAGAGAATATTGAGTCAGAAAATTAAACAAAATAAAAACAGTGTGTGTAGTGTGGAATTTTATTTCTTTGTATTGTATTTTTATTTTGTGAAATAAGAATTGAGAGGACAGTGAAATTGAGCGGTTAAATTTGTATACGGTGGAGGGATCCGGAACAAAGATTTACGGTGGAAAATTTACTGGGCTTTTGGAGAAACCCGTAAGTTTTATTTACCATGAATTGTACGTTGTATTTCCTTTTCATTATATGTATGAATTTATACCGTATCATGTGTAACTAAATTTTTATCTTGGGAAAACGGGGGTACGATAATATTTTACGTTGATATTATTTTGACTTAAAAGTAAATAAATTTCTGTTTTCCATTTAGTTCAAATTTTACTTAATGCTTTTAGTGATTCCTAACAAGAGCCTAAATGGTAAAACTATGTACTTACGGGTATATTAGTAAGTTTAGGTAATTAATAAAATCGAGAGATTTATTTTTACCGGAAAGCTTTGAACTAAACCTAAGATTTTTGAGATGCTTTTTGTGACCTCGGTAAAACCGTGAAAGTAATCAAAATTCTTTTGAGGAAATTAAAAAGGGATTTTCATAAAACGATAATGGGCCTTTCTGAGGATTAAGCAGCGCTTTCCATAGGTTAGGTACATTAATAGGATTCCGAGAGGAACATATTAATTGGCTTTTGGAAAATTCGCCTTGGAAAACTTAATTTGATTTTTGTTTATGAAAAGTTAAAATTGTTAACGTAAAATAGTATCTCAAACCCCCGGAATCCCAAGATACTCTCAACTCTGTTTTTCACCCACGGTAAATTTTTATTTATACTGTAAGGTAAAAAAATTTTACTGTTAATTTTTATTTTTCATAAATACCAAAAATTGAAAGAGAATTGTGTGGATAATCAAATTTTGATATGCCGGTACTTTGAAAACAGTCCCTGTGGAGAACGATAATCTTTTATATTACGCGACATAACCCGTGCGCTTGCGGGCCCTGTCAAGTTTTTGGCGCCGTTGCCGGGGACTGTTGTCCCTCAAATATCGGCAGTATTGAAATTCGATTAGATCATACTTGTTAATATTTCTTTTTAATTTTTATTTTGTTTTGTTTGTTTGATTTATTTCTTTTTGTATATTTGTTTGTTTTTAGTGTTTATTTTATTTTATTATTTTGTATTTTGTATTTTGTTCTTTTTTTATTGTTACTATTTTTGAATTTCTAATTAATTGTTCTGTTATTTTATTTTGTTCTTAAAATTTTGTTATTCTATTTTATTTTACTGTTGGATATTTAGTGTGATATTTTTCTTGATATTATTCCGTTCTTTGTATTTGTTTATTGTTGTTGTTTTCTTTTATGTTATTTGTTTCATTTATTTCTTTTTCTGTATTTTTATTTTAATATTTTATTTTTATTGTTTATTTTATTTTGTTTGTAATCTTGTATTTTGTTTATTATTTTACGTATCTGTTGCTGTTTTATTTTTTATTTTTTTGTGATTATTTGTTTTATTTGTCATTTATTTTCTTTTTATGCGACGAAGCCGTAGTGTCGATCTAAACTTAGGATTTGACCCTGAGATAGAACGTACCCTTAGAGCTTTAAGAAAACAACAAAAACAACAAAAACAAGAAAAAGAAAAACAAATGGCAGACCAAAACAGAGCCTTAAGAGATTTTGCTGCTCCAAGTACAAACGGAAGAGGATCTAGCATCCTTAGACCCACAGTGGAGGCTAACAATTTTGAATTGAAGCCTTCACTACTCTCTATGGTTCAGCAGAACCAATTCGGAGGATTACCCTCCGAAGATCCAAATCTTCATCTTCAAATCTTTCTTGAATACTGTGACACCTTGAAAATGAATGGAGCCACCAATGATGGCATTCGCTTGAGACTCTTCCCTTTCTCCTTAAGAGATAAAGCGAGGGCATGGTTATACTCTCTTCCTGAAGGATCCATCACAACTTGGGAACAACTATCCAGTGCTTTCATCAATAAGTGGTACCCAAGAAATAAAACTGATTTGTTAAGGAAACAAATAATTAATTTTGCACAAAAAGATGATGAATCCTTGTATGAAGCCTGGGAGAGATACAAGGAGATGCTGAGAGAATGTCCTCACCATGGGATAGAGAGGTGGTTGACAGTCCATATTTTCTATAATGGACTAACTTCCACGCAAAAGATCTCTTTGGATGCTGCAGCTGGAGGAGCCTTCATGAGCAAAAACGTGGATGAAGCCCAGAACCTGATTGAGGAGATAGCCCAAAACACCCACCAGTGGAATTCTGAGAGAGGATTACCTGCTAAAACACCAGGTAAGTACTCTGTTGATGCTCTTTCCCTACTTTCTGCTAAAGTAGAAGCATTAACATTAAAACTGGATAAAATCGGGTCAATAAGTGCTACTAATGTTGTTTGTGAAGTCTGCGGTATTTCAGGGCATGGAGCTACAAACTGCCATTTAATGACCCTTAATCAAGAAACTTAAATGCATCAGGTGGATGCTATAGGAAACTATGGTGGAAATTATCAAGGTAACTACAGACCTCCACAAGGTCCACCTGGCTTCCAAAATAGGCCACCTCAATTCCAAGGTAATCAAAGTAACTACAACCCTCAACAAGGACCCTACATTCCACAGAAATCAAAACTAGAGTCCTTAATGGAGACATTTGTAGCTACTCAACAGAAGCAGAATGATGAGTTCTCCAATGCAATAAAGACCTTAGCTTCAAAAGTGGACTCTCTTGCCACTCATAACAAAATACTGGAGAATCAAATTGCCCAACAAGCCTCCTACTCTCAAAGAGCGCCAGGAACATTTCCTGGGAAACCTGAGGCTGGACCTTCCAACCATGCAATGGCTATCACTCTTAGGAGTGGTACTCAATATGATGGTCCAGTTGGTAAGGCTGAAGAGAAAAAGAAATTGGATGAGTCTCCATCTCATCCAGTGATTAAAGAAGAGAAACCACAAGAAAAGAAAGAAGAGGTTAAGCCATATCAACCTCCTATTCCATTTCCTCAGCGCCTGGCTAGAGCAAAGTTGGACAAACAATTTGGTAAGTTTCTTGATGTTTTAAAGAAATTATATGTCAATATTCCCTTCATAGATGTTTTGCAGCAAATGCCTATCTATGCGAAGTTCTTGAAGGATATTTTGTCCAACAAAAGAAAGCTGGAAGAAGACGGTACAGTTGCACTTACTGAAGAGTGCAGTGCTCTAATTCAAAAGAAACTTCCACCCAAGCTCCAGGATCCAGGTAGTTTCTCTATCCCATGTATGATTGGTAACATGACAATAGATAGGGCATTATGTGATTTAGGAGCCAGTGTTAGTTTAATGCCTTTATCTATTTTTGAAAAATTAGATTTGGGTAAATTGAAACCTACTAGGATATCTTTGCAATTGGCTGATAGATCTATCAAATATCCTGTAGGAATTTTAGAGGATGTTCCTATTAAGATAGGAAAATTTTTTATACCTGCTGACTTTGTTGTGCTAGAAATGGATGAGGATTCTTTGATACCTATTATTTTAGGTCGACCATTTTTAGCAACTGCAGGTGCTGTGATCGATGTCAGGAATGGTAAGTTGTCTCTGACTGTTGGAGACCAAAAAGTTGAATTTAATTTGCAAGATGTCATGAAAAAACCATTAAGTGATGATAAATGCTATAAAGTGAATTTTGTTGACCAAGTGGTGAAGAAAGAGGAAGTTCAAAACCTCCTTCATGATCCACTTGAATCTCCTTTATCTGATGATTTTTCAGGCACTTCGCAAATGGACACTGTTGATTCCTTAGCTGAAAAGGAACTGGTTCCCAAGGTAGAACTCAAACCATCACTTGTGTTCAGGTATGAGTTGTACAGCTGAAGCAGGTTCAGAAAAGTCTGGCTGAAGACTTAAAACTTAGCACTGATAGGGAGGTAACCCTATAAAAATTTGTTGTTTTATTTTGAATTTGAAGTAAAAAAAAGAAAAAAAAAAGAAAACAAAACAAAAACTAAGCCAAATCCCGGTTTGGGGTTACTCCAGGTAAGTTTTCTTTACCTTTTATCATCCATTTTAACATTGAGGACAATGTCAAATTCTGGTTTGGGGTGGTAGGTAAGAAAACTTAACTGTTTTATTTACATTGTGTGATTGTTATTTTATTTTGCATGTGTGTTTTCCTTATTTTGTTTGTAATCTTGTAATTTACCATGATTGCATGATAAATTAACTTTAAACACAAAGCTAAAGTATCTAAGGACCCCAAAATTTTAAGTAAAATTTTTCAAAATTTGATTGTTTAAATGCCAAATCAATGTCTAAATGAACCTTATGTGATTAAAATTTTCTTTGAAAGGACTTTCCATGGTGAGACTTGAGCCAAATTGGGTTATCTATCAAACAAATTTTTAAAACCCATATTTTCTTGATTGAGTGAATCTCATAGTCACTAATATTCTAGAACTTGTTTTTCAACCGATTCAAAATGGTTTTTGATTGTATGTCTTAGGATGATAAAGGCACAATTAGGTCTCATTCTTAAGCCTCAGAATGTTTGCATAATTTGACCCCTAGTTGCCTCTTTTGAGCCTGAAAGTGAAAAATTTTTCTTTGAAACCTTTCATTGACTGATATTCTCTTAATGGTGAAAAAGTTGGAAATTTAGTGGAGTAAAGAAATAAAAAGGACTTAAGAAAAATATGTATAGAATGTAAACAAAAGCAAGAAAAAGAAAATCAAAAGGATGATATTGAATGAATTACAAAAAGTCCATAAAAGCTCAAAAATTTGCTCTACTAGTTTTTCAATTCGAATCATTCATGACTGTTTAAGCCCTTCTGTATTCCATATTTTTCTTGAAATTCCTACCTTAAAAATACAACCCATAGCCCCATTACAACCTTTGAAAGACCTTTAGACTTTGACATACTTTCTATTTAAACTGTGGAGTTTCTGGTTTATTAACAAGCTTATGGTAATATTTTTGACTATAATGATTTGAGTGATACACAAACCATGAGACACTTAGAGTGAAATTGTGAGAAGAGTGTCTCAAGTCCTGACATTGAAAATTGACTCACATAAGAAAATTAATCTTGGCATTTGAATAAATCTATTTCTCTGTTTCGGATTCCTTAGTTTACTGAGCTTAGTGCTTTTTGTATCTTATCTTGTGAATATGGTGATTGCTTGAGGACAAGCAATGTTCTGGTTTAGGGTATTTTGATAAGTGTTTTAGAACACTGTTTTTCACTGTTTAAATTGTTTACATTTTCTGTTGTTACTGTATTATTTCCTCTGATTTTCATGATTTCCGCTTTAAATTCACTATCATTGTCCAAGTATCATATTTTCCTAAATTTCATGATTTCTGTAATCATTTCACTGCTTCTGCTCAAGTGTTGTATTTTGTTTGAATTAATTTAAAATGGAATAAAATAAAATAAAATATTTTTTTAGAATTGGAATAATTTAGTACTAAATATTTAGTACTTCAAAATTGTCAAAGAACTTAAATTCCATTTCTATTAAAATAATTTTATTTTAATATTCCATTTAAATTAATTCAAATTGTTTATTTCTCTAAAAATGCAAGCTTTGTCCAAATAATTATGCATGAATTTAATGAAGAAAATGAACCCTTATTTTTGCTATGCCTTTCACATAAAAACTATGATTGAATGGCAACATTAAATAAGCTTGAATTTGATCAAATTTTCTTCCTACTGCAGCTATACATTTCACGTTGGAAAGGGTCCCTTTAAGGCAACAATACATCACCTTTCACTCTTTATTTTCACGTAAGAAGCCATTAAGGAAGGGCCCATGTGCAGAATTTTTTGCCAACCATTATCTCATGTGCATTTCCATGTACCCATTATTTTAATAATTCCACTCTCTTTGTCCAAATGAACTCACGGCTGCATATAAACCAAAAGAGAAGGCAAAGCAAATGTTTCCATTGTTTAATAATTCTTTGACCAAATTCATGTGCCTAGTTTTAATTAAAAAAAAAAATTCTCTTCCAAACTCCAATTCCATTCATGGAAATACAATGACCAATGCACCAAATATTTTTTGTCCTCTTCTTTTCACATGGTCCACAAACATTATTTTATTCAATGACCATTGCCTCTTGTCATTTCATGTAACCAAAGCCATCCTTCACTCCAATTTCTAACGTGAAAATTGGGACAGTAAACAGCAATGATTTTAAGTGAAATCTGACAGCAAACAGCAAGTGAAATTTGACAGCAAACAGCAAGGAATTTTTGAACAGCAAAAGCATGAAACAAACAGCAAGAAGACAACAATAAATGGGACACTGAACAGCAGAATAATGAAGGTAAATGAAGACAGCATTTAACGTGAATGGGTCTCCATTTCTTGCTCCATATTGCCAAGGAAAAGTGAGGGGACAAGGTGGAAGAATAGGCTGGACAGATTGAAAGGAAATAAAAATAAAAATCAGCTGAAACCAGTATAAATATGGGACAGCAAATGCAGAGAGGAGTCAGTTTTAATACCGGACAGTAGCAGTGAAAATTTGGAGGCAGAGAATATTGAGTCAGAAAATTAAACAAAATAAAAACAGTGTGTGTAGTGTGGAATTTTATTTCTTTGTATTGTATTTTTATTTTGTGAAATAAGAATTGAGAGGACAGTGAAATTGAGCGGTTAAATTTGTATACGGTGGAGGGATCCGGAACAAAGATTTACGGTGGAAAATTTACTGGGCTTTTGGAGAAACCCGTAAGTTTTATTTACCATGAATTGTACGTTGTATTTCCTTTTCATTATATGTATGAATTTATACCGTATCATGTGTAACTAAATTTTTATCTTGGGAAAACGGGGGTACGATAATATTTTATGTTGATATTATTTTGACTTAAAAGTAAATAAATTTCTGTTTTCCATTTAGTTCAAATTTTACTTAATGCTTTTAGTGATTCCTAACAAGAGCCTAAATGGTAAAACTATGTACTTACGGGTATATTAGTAAGTTTAGGTAATTAATAAAATCGAGAGATTTATTTTTACCGGAAAGCTTTGAACTAAACCTAAGATTTTTGAGATGCTTTTTGTGACCTCGGTAAAATCGTGAAAGTAATCAAAATTCTTTTGAGGAAATTAAAAAGGGATTTTCATAAAACGATAATGGGCCTTTCTGAGGATTAAGCAGCGCTTTCCATAGGTTAGGTACATTAATAGGATTCCGAGAGGAACATATTAATTGGCTTTTGGAAAATTCGCCTTGGAAAACTTAATTTGATTTTTGTTTATGAAAAGTTAAAATTGTTAACGTAAAATAGTATCTCAAACCCCCGGAATCCCAAGATACTCTCAACTCTGTTTTTCACCCACGGTAAATTTTTATTTTTACTGTAAGGTAAAAAATTTTACTGTTAATTTTAATTTTTCATAAATACCAAAAATTGAAAGAGAATTGTATGGATAATCAAATTTTGATATGCCGGTACTTTGAAAACAGTCCCTGTGGAGAACGATAATCTTTTATATTACGCGACATAACCCGTGCGCTTGCGGGCCCTGTCAGTGGTTAATTTGATTCTATATCTTGATTATTACTTAGACCTTTTATGTACTTACTATCTTGATTTGTGCATAATTTGTTATCACTTGCTATTAAGCTTATCATCTTCAATAAACATAGTAACTAAAGAATCAATTTCAAAAGCATTCAAAGTAAATTTTTTAATACTCAATTCACCCCCCTCTTGAGTAATTGAGGCCACTTGGTTAACACATACAAGTCATATACATACAACGTGAGTTATGAGTCATAGCCATTCCATAGGAATACGACCTATCCACTTCTTAACATTCATGCACATTAGCTTCATAAAAGGTTATGTTTCAAGAATAACATCATTCATTCAGTACATTAGCATACATCAAGTATTACAATTGTCAATATATCTTGTTAAGGTCATAATCGAAAATTAGCCATACAACCCAAGGGTCTAATTTTCACAAATAACCTACAGAATGAATATCCACCATTCAAATACATAAAGAGCATATATCAACACCATATGCTATACAAAACCAATGGTTCCCAGCCAAGGCACTTCCTATATAACTAATTTACCTTTATCCTCAAAACATACACTTCAAAAATAGAGGTAATCTCACCCATGCATACCCTGCATCACAAGGCTAAAAATAGACAACATGGGAGAGTAAGTTATACATTCCAAAGGACGAATTTGAATACATTTGTGATTATGTGTATATGCATTCAATGACATGTATACGTTGCATCAATATATTAGTCATCACCATAATTACATCATCTCATCAACATACACATATCTTAATCATCTTTGTGATTTATTGCAAAGTATAATCATACACACATTCATGCCCCTCATCATATTGGGCTATCACACATATCATCACCATACACAAAGTTATTTCCTTATATTCATATTTTATATGTTGTCTTTAGGTATTCTTTCACCTAATTAGAACCATCATCATATCTCATCACCTTTGGCATATCTTCTTGCTATATGCAAATGCTCTTAGGCTAATGCACATGCATAACGAAGTTAACAACAATTACGGATCCGACTGTGGGAATATAAACACCAATTTATGGGTTCAAGCATGAATATAAAACCATGCCCCTACTACAGTAGTAAAATGTGTATACTTATCATAAATTTGCATGCATATCACCATATTTCACTAGTACCAAACTACATCGCCCATCTTGCAACACCAGTCATTTTCACCATGACCGCGGTAAACAACCCTAAACAACATAAAGGTGTTGCGTGTAACATCCCAAAATTTATAAAGATAATTAATTAAGGGGAATAAATAATAAATAGTAAATAATTATATATGAGTTGATTCATGTCCTGAAAATTTTGAAATTATTAAATTAAGATTTATTATGGATAATGATAATTTATTGAGACCTAATAAGACAAAATTATACCCGATTAAAATATGGGTGTCGGACCAAGTATCTCTGATTGAGATGCCGTTGGTCAGGGCTATAAAGAATATTATTGGGAATCTGAATATATATTCGGAATAATTCTTGGATATTGTATTGAGCACGAACAGAGATCTTGTTTATTATAAAATAGAGAAATTATTAATAAGGGTTAAAAGTAAAACCTAAACTCTCTTCTCCTCCCTCTCATTTTCACATTGCCTTCTCCCACTCCAAAGGCAAACCACTTCTTCTCTTTTCTTCTCTCATTCTCTTCATCTTCTTTCTCTCTAAAACCTAGCAAAATGATGGTGTTCCCTTTCTCACTTCTCCTCCATTTTGTTTTTCTCCATGAAGCTTGAAGGAGATGATGTTAGGTGAAAGCTCCTCGTTCTTCTCCCTCAAATTTCGTCACCCATTCTCCCTCTCTTGGATGCTCACTTATTTCTTGGCTTGAGGTAATTCCTCATGATTTTTATTGAGTCTATGCCATTGGTTATGATTTTATTTGTTGGGAAAGTGTTAAATCTGTATGGGTAGATGATCGGGAGGCATTAATGATGTGAAGCCCTAAGGTGGGGTTCAATTAATGTGAGTTTTATGAGGGTGTACATGGGTACATGAAAATGGCAACTATTAGGGTAGAAGATGATGAGTGATAATGGTGATTGTTGGGTTTTAAATGGAACCCTAACTCTAGGAATTAGGGGAAATGAGTGATGATGATATGAGAAATGATTTTAAGTGTAAACCCATGATAAACTGTGTTTGGATGTTGTTAATGATAATGGTTGTTGAGTTTTGATGAAAACCCTACAAATTGGGATTTTGGGGCTTTAGGAAATTCTTGTGAAAATTATGAGTTACTGATATTGGAGTGGTTTTATATATGAGAATGAGTTTCTGAATGAGTAATATTGATTTTTGATGTTAAGGAATTGGGAAATCAAGAAAATATAGTAATGACTCCAAGTTGTTTAATGTGTTAAAAGTTAAGATATTGTTAGGAAAGGCTTGAACAATAAGAATAATGGTTATTGAAATTTTAAAGAATCCTAATTGTAAGATTTAGGCATGTGTATATTGTGACTAGAAGAATTAGTTTTGAGAAATGGATATGAGGTACTCAATGTTAGGTGATGATTTGTATGATGATAAATGATAGTGAAAATGGTAGAGGACTGTTGATGGTGAAACCTATAAATAGGTGTTGATATGAATATGAAATGAGGAATGTGAGAACTAAACCATGATGGTTGTGAAGGGGTAAACAAATGAAATAAGATTATGATTTGATGAGGTCTTAGACCATTTTGTGTGCCATTGAAATTGTTGATTGATGATGGTTTCAATAGGCTAAAATGGCTCATGTTGAATTTGAGATGGCATTTGAATGATTGAGGTAATATGGAATACATTTTAGATGAGGGAAGAATGTGATGTTGTTGTTGTTGGGTATAGCTAGCCCTTGGAGACTTAGGATATCTTGATTTTGGGAAAGGAATTCCTGAAACCTAATACAAGTGTGTGAATTGGTGTTTAGACAAGTCTAGGACTTGATACTAAGCCTTAAAATAAGCTTATAAATATATAATTGTGATGATGCCTTGAGATGGCTTGTTGATTGAATGAATATATATATATATATATATGTGTGTGTGTGTGTGTTGATAGGAGATTGTATTCCGGGCAATGCAACGAAACAATCAGAGCCTTCAAGTTATGATTCTTCTCTCGAGGTAGGAGATGAGTTTTACATTTCAAATGCATTAGTTAAATAATTGATGATTATTGTATATGATAGTACTCATGCTTGCTTTGCCATGTTTATATTGAAATGATGTGACGAATAAAGTTTGATGAATAAAATAATCGGTATTGGTTGAAACGTGATTGATGTGGTTTGAATGGTTTCGGTCATATTATAGCTCACAAAGTGCATTTTTATGCATAATCATGGAAGTGAAGGGGTCAAATAAAGTTTTGTGGTATTGATGGGATAGGAAAGTCATAATAGCACCTATGCATGATTTATAACTTGTAGAAACTAGAACAGGTCGAATCCGTTAAGAAATGACCCTTGAGTTGCACAAAAATGCCTTGAGATGGGCTAAACACATATATGCGCATAAGTCCCTCATTTTTAGGAATTTTTTAGTGTGGCCAGTGGCCACACGTCATAAATAGTGTATATTTGGTTGTGTCAAAATTTGGTAGTGTTTGGAATTCATATGAGTGAGTTAGGGTACTTAGAAGTTGGAAAAACCAGCTTTTTGGGCATTTTCTGCATAAATGTTATCTTGAATCGATTCAAGACAGTCTTGAATCGATTCAAGGGCTGTTGGAAGTGCTTGAATCGATTCATACAACCCTTGAATCGATTCAAAGCCCCCTGGAATTGCTTGAATCGATTCATACGACCCTGAATCGATTCAAGGCCCCTTGTTTTGCTGTTTGGAGTTCCAAAATCGCATGAATCGATTCATGGACCCTCCTGAATCGATTCATGGTGTATTTTTGGCCAATTTTCAATATGTTTTTATTTTTTTTATGTGGTTGAGTCATGACATGTTTATGCATTCGATTGCACACATTTTAAACACATTTTAGCGATCGAAACATGATGATATTGTCATGTCCCTTATACACCCTAATGTTGAAGTTGCCATGAGATTAATATTACCTTAAACTTGTTTTATTTTACAAAACCATGTAAATGTATTAAGGGTATATGATTGTGGTGCACCTTAGTGGTGTTTGATATTGAATTAGAATGTTGGCATGATGTGAGTGTGTGCCTAAGACATGTTATAAAAACATGAATGTACACCACTAATAATACGATATGATGAATGATGATGAAAAGCTAAATGATAGGGTTGTAAGACACACCTTTGTATGATGATGAAACTAATGAGGGGTGATTGCATGGTAATGTGTTTGTGATAAATCGATGAATCAAAGATGACTATTATTATTGATGATTGTTGAATGCCATTGTGATGAATACAAGTGTGATCTTGTGTATATGTGGTTTGAATTATGTTAGTGAATTATCGTGAGTGCCATACTAAAATATGAAACAATGGTAATGATCAAATGAGATGAAAACCCACTAAGAATTATGTGGTGATGTTGATGAATAAAGATGAATACGGATGCTAGGCATTCCTCTAATATTGATGAAAGATTGATGAATGTTGTTGATGTTTGTGATGCCATTGTGATTGTTGTAAGTATTGGCTTGCATGTATGATATAAAATATGTTGAAATGAAATGCCACACTTAAAACTTGAGACAATGGCTAAAACCAACGATGATAAAATCCATTAAAGATTGTATGGTGGTGTTGGTGTTGATAATGATGATTGATGAGTGGCATGATAGGATGCATAGTGTGAGAATGCATTGATTGGCATTCGTATCCATGGCATATCATACACTGCTGGTAAGGAATATTAGGGTATTCCCCCGGTTGGCATAGTGGGAGGGCGACTCTGTGCATAAGCATTCTTGTTGTTCCCCTGTGACTTGGTGTGTAAGTCACGAAGCTGCCCATGCAAAGCTACGGGGAGCTGTATGTGGTTGACCCTTGTGAGGGGTGGCTCTTGGGGAACAGGTGTCCCCGATGGTCTTTTTGGATCACAGCTGCCATGATATGAGTCATGGTTGGCCCACAAGGGTCAACCATCTTATATTGTTGATTATGTTATTTACCGCGGTCATGGTGAAAATGACCGGTGTTGTAAAATGGGAAATACAGTTTGGTGCCAGTAAAATTCGTGATTATGCATGCATTATGAGATATGTGTACACATTATACTATTGTAGTAGGGGCATGACTATGTGTGTAACACCCTAATTTTAATAAATAGATAAACCCAAAAACAGGGAAATTTTTTCCAAATTTTAGAGTTTGCAAAACATTCATAATCTGCCCAAAATAATGCTTAGAATAAGATAGAAACAATGAGAGGGCAGAGAGGGTAAAAACCGACCAGAAGAAGGCCCACCAATGGAACCGGGTCCAAAAGAGGAGGAAAGGAAGGCAAGAAATATAAAAACCGACCAAAGAAAAGGCATACAACGGAAGAATGATCAGCGCCTGAGCGAACCCACAAGACAGCGCCCACTCGCTCAAGCGAGGTTCGACTCGGCTTGAGCGAGGCAACCAAACTCGCTCGGGCGAGCACACATTCGCCTAAGCTAAACCACCAAAAGCCTTCCCTCAGAACCACACTCGCTGGAGCGAATCCCGCATTCGCTGAAATGAGAGGCCACACTCGGCATTCGGTCACTCGGTACTAGGGTTCCATTCACTCAGAAACAACCTCATCACACATACTTCCCATAACTTAGCTGCTTACATCTTTCCACCCAGATCATACACCCAGATCATCTAAAGGATTTTCTCTCAGAATCCCTTTAAGTATTCTTTACTCGGAAAGGGAAAACCAAACATCATAGCCTCACACGGAATCATTAATCGTAACACTATTTCATCCCTCAACACTTCTCAAATAATTCAACAACACATTCCAGTCGGAAAGACGCATCAAATCAACATAACAACTTATACGTATATATATATATATGTTCATACACTCTTAATACTTAGCATCTTAACATTATTCGTTCACCAACATCCATTATCCGATACAAGTACTTGATATCAATGTAAACCACATATATATATATATGTAAACACGCACTCGGACTCCATATATACTCGCATTCATTATACAGCGTTGTTATATGAGCCGACCAAGGCTTAACACTGACTAAATATAATATAAATATACAAGGCATGCACCCAACAGTCGGAGTGCATAACACTCAGACTTGAGTCCTTCACATCGTTTCCTGACCGACCTGCACATACTGAAAAATGGTGTAGGGGTGAGCTTTTACATATAAAATGACGGTTACTGACTCAGATTAAATCCCCAATTCTTAGTTATATAGTAACATCACTCATTCGGATTCATGCAGTTTAGTCAGAATTAAGTAATTCACATCATTCACAATAACATAGACTCACAGTCATAACATCGCCTCACACTCGGCCACAGTACCAACGCACATATATTAACCTAGTCGGAATTCACCCCACTTAATCATGGTTATATCAATCATGCTATTCACAACAGCACTTACACATACAAATATATACACACAATCACATTGAACTTATCAACAATATAAATATATGCATTTACATTCAGTCGGAATTCATTTAGCCATCCAAGCTATACCAACCATGTCAATCTCGATAACAATGCTCCTACATACATGCATGCGGATCCGACTTAAATAGTGATTTCAGTTACAGATTCCTTCCCTGCCTCTTGTTCATTAGCCCTTCCCGTGTGGTACCGGTCTTCCAAAGATGTCTTGAGACTTAACTCTAGCTCCCTTGGCTACCACGGGTCCTCACGGATCTAGCCAGGAATCTGTAATTGAAAGTCACCTCATAGGGCTCTTGACCTTCCACGGGTCACCCTTTTCTCATATATGCAATTTCATGCAATTCCACACAGCATTCAGATTCACTCGGAATTCCACAGTTTCATCACAGCATCACAAGCGTTTATCATAGTAACTCATAACAAGTAAACCAGGGTAACAATATTACAGTACACCACTCGACATTTTAATGAAATCAGCATGCATTTCAACACAGCATTCCCAAATGGAAATCAAGGATCAACTCACATCTCATGCATTCAGAAATTATCATGGCATTCTCATTCATATACCTTTAAACATAAAACTGCAACAGAACCCAGCAATAATGGTAACGCACACATGCATTCATTCTGCATTCTCCTATTCAACAACATGCATCACAGAAATATTCACAAGCGCTCAAGGACGGAATCACGCAACACCAAACAGTTCACAGATATCTTAAGTCTGGGCGTTGCATGCATCATCACTCGATCACAACACATCAACAACACATTTCAAAACACAACACATTAAAGCGATCCACCCGGGAACCCGTCCATAAACTATGCATTTGGCATTCAAAGCGCCCCCTACCTCAAGAAGACGTAAGAGACTCCACTGTTTTCAGTGTTAACCCGTGCTCTGTTTCTCCAACACCGGTTCCGTAGCTTCTTCACTTCCACAGTCACTCCTTCTTGTTTAGTAACCGTCGAGTCTAGTCGAATACTCACCCGTAGCTCAGAAGGCTGGAAGCTGTTCCCCCTTCTACTCGAACATTCGTCCCTTACAACTTCACACCACAACCTCCACCGAACTCTGACAGCTTTGAACGGAAGAAGAGGTGAAGGAAAGCGACGGAGGGGAATAAGAAGGAGAAGAGAACAAAGAAGGAGGTGGGCAGGAGAAGAGGATCAGGCAATGCCTTTATTTTCTCCTTCGAAGGAAAGCTCTCAACTCTCCCTCTGTTCTTCAAAGCAGGCGATGCGAATGAGGATGAACCGAGGGGAGAAGAGAAGAGCCGAAGTTTATATATACCCAGGGGCATATGCATCCTTTCACCTGGCATTATTTTTATTATTATTTATTCACTCATTTCTAACCAATCAACAATTAGCCTAATTAATCTTAATTAACCAGCCATCATTGTCTTAAGTTAAATTAATTAATTCAATTATAATTAACAAGTAATTTTCCACTTGTAATTATTATTTTAATGGCTTAATTTCATTCGGTAGTCAATTTTTAAATCGGGATGTTACAATGTGATCATGCTTGAACCCATAATTTAGTGTTTATTCCCACAGTCGAATCCGTATTTGTTGTTGATAATTCCATTGTGCATATGCATTAGCCTAAGAGCATTTGCATATAGCATGGAGATATGCCAAAGGTGTTGTGATATGATGATGATTGATGATGATATATGATGATGGTTGAGATTGAGATATGATGATGATGAGATAGGTAAATGAATACCTAAAAGACAACATGTAAAATATAAATACAAAGAAAAGATGTTGTACATAATGATGTTGTATGTGATGGCCTAATATGATGAAGGGCATGCTTGTGTATGATTGATGATGATGGTGATGGCCCATTGTGGCATTGAGAAAAGATGTGTATATGTGTTTGCTTTGCTATGAATTGATTGATAAATATGTTATATGTATATGTCGGTGAAATGAGCAATTATAATGAATATTGATGATTCTAGCAAAGTCCACATGATGTTAATATGTATATGCATATACTCTCAATTGTATTTATATTCGTCATTTTGAATGTATAACTCACTCTCCCATGTTGTCTCCTTTTTAGCATTATGGTGTAGGTTTTCCATAGGATGAGTTTGGTTTTTAGAATTAAAGCTCTTGAAGAAGGTAAATAGTGGTAAGGGAATGCCTTGGCCGATAACATTTATTAAACATAATGTAATGAATGATTTGTGTATATTGAGGTTGATAAATAGTGATTTATAAACATGTATATATCAATGTATATTAATGATGGTGATATTTAAAATGATACCAATTTGGTGATGTATAAGGTCAATTATTGAATGTGATTGGTGAGTTTGAGTATTGTACAATCATATATATATTTGAGGCATAGGGGATATAAAGATGCTAGGAATTGAATAGCTCATATTCTGATTCAATGATTAATACCTTATGTTGAGGCTACTTACAATTGATGATGTATGATTATGATTCATGTGCGTAGTCGGTCATGGCCTAATAGGCTTATATTATGTAATTGCATGATTACTTGAGCCTTATCTCATATCTTCATATATAGGACTAGGCATGTGCCCTGTATACATATTTTCCTTCCACTGTAAACTCCAATGTTTTGCATACACTTATGGGTGATTCACTAGCAATCCAGTTTATAAATCTTTAAATCTCACTCTTTTGGTCATCTGTGAATCGGGTCTTGATGTAATCGAAGTAATGCTTCAAAATCATTTTAAACATGAAAAATTTATTCTTATTTTTAGAAATTATTTATCTTGGTTACATCGGGATTTGGGTCCAGAAAATCGGGGTGTGACATTGCAGGCCAACCATGATTCATACCATGGCAGTTGTTGTAACATCCAAATTTTATATAAATGATTAAATATAAAGAATAAATATAAATAATTATATACGGGTAAATTAATATCCCAAAATGTTGAAAATAATTAAATTAATATTTTTAGGCATTATTCATATTTATTGGGGCTTTATGAGATGAAATTATACCCGATTAAAATATGGGTGTCGAACCAAGTATCTCCTATTGGGCTGCTATTGTCAAGGCTGTTAAGAATATTATTGGGAGTCTAAATATGTATTCAAAATAATTTTTAGATAAAGTATTGAGCCCAAACAGAGATCCTGTTTGTTGTAAAACGGTAAATTTTAATGAGAGGGATTAAAATTAAAACACTGACTCCTTTCTCCTTTGCAATTCATGTTGGTTTCATTTCCCAAAGGCAGAACCTTCATTTTTCTTCTCCTTTCTCATTCTTCTATTCACCTTCTTCTTCTTCTAAAATCCACAAAGTTGTGGTGTGCCCTTTCTCCTCTATTTTTCGTTTTTCATTGGCTTGGTGGTAGAGCTTGTGGCTTGGAGCTCCTTCCTCTCCCTACTCTCTCATTTTCGTGCTCTTCTTCCTCCCCATTGGTACCCACTCATTTTCTTGGCTTGAGGTAAGTTCCTTTCCATTTTTAATGGTGTTATGCCCAAGGTTAAGGGTTATTATGGTTTTTGAGAGAATAATGCATATAGGTTATTAATGGGAAGCATTTATGATGGAAAACCCTTAGGTGGGGTGCTTTTAATGAGTTTTATGAGGGGATATCTGGGTATGCAAAAATAACACTAAAAGATGATGGAAAATGATGAACATTGATGATGGTTGTTGGGTTTGGATGAAACCCTTACTTTGTAAATTGGGGGAAATATGAAATGTGGGTAAGATAAAGTTTATTGATGTTAGAAGAGTGTATTTAACGATGAGGGATTGTAGCATTGATGGTGGATGACCATTAATGAGATTAAATGATTGAGAATGGTTGTTGGAAACAATTGATGATGCATGATTTATCCTTAATTCCTTGCTTTAAATGTGTATAATTTGCCATTGCTAATTGTGTAATATTATGCATTTTAACACATTTTCATAATTCAAGCTTTATTTAATATTTGATCTTAAAATGAATTAGGGGAGAATCTTTAAATGGAAATAATAAATCTTACTTGATTTCCCTTATATTGTAGTGAATAATTGAGGTTGCAATTGGGAAATTATGAAGTTGAGCATCAGGGCTAACGCGTAGCGCCAGTACCACGCGTAGCATGAGACCTCAAGAGCTGACGCGTAGCGTTAAGCCTACGCGTCGCGTCAACAGTGACGAGGATCCCATTAACAGGCTGTGTGCAACTTCAGAAGTGGGGGATTTATTTATATTAAACATATATTGGCCAATCCACTACAGACATACGACACTATCTCAGTGGGGAACATGCAGCACAAGTGTCTAAGCATTATTGAAGAATTATTGGAGAAAATAATGTATTCTGACTCAGAAAACCTCACGTGTAGCCTCACAACTACGCGTAGCGTAGAAGCAAATTTGCATCCCTGACGCGTAGCATCCTGCTGACACGCAGTGTCAGCAGGAGACCTTTACCTTTGCTTTCACTATAAATAGGACCAATGCCAAAGGCTTCAAACACACCATTCCTCCAGCATATTTATTCGGAGTAACAGAGGTACAAAGCCTCTAGGAGGAAATTCTTCTCTCCTATTCCGGGTTTGATCTTTCTTGTTTTTAGTTTGTTTTAGTTATGAAGGGCTAAAACCCTTAGATTGATTTTCTTGGAGGTTAATGTAATGTTATTTTTGAGGTTTTGATTTTTAATACATTTCCTTGTTATTAATCTCTTCATAATTCTAGCTCAATTATTTAATGTCTATATTGTTTAATTAAGTTGTATGCTTAATCAATTTAATTATAGAGTTAGAATTGAATAAGAATTATATTAAGATAGATTAAGAAATATACATGCTTAATGAATGTTTCAAAATCAATCTTGATAGTTGTGGTTTGCTTAATTCCATAACATTGAAGTTAGATTATGTATGTAGGCGATGTTCTATATATGTTCAATAATTCCTAGAATTTAAAATCTTGACTCCTTTTGCTTAATTAGGATGCTTGATTAAAATCTTCATTTTTTATTCGAATGAAAGTAAAGGAATTATGAATTAAAAGACACTTAGTTGATTAATTCAAATTAAACTAAGAGATCAATAATAAGGAAAATGTATAGAATTCTTTTCAAATCCAAGGATAAAATAAATTACAATACTCCAAGAAAATCAATCGTTTGTTAATTATTTGTTTTATATTTATTCTATATTCTAGTATTCTGTATTAAATCTTCTGTATTATCTGTCTGTAAAAATAAATTTTGTTTGTTAAATTTTAGTTTCTTAAAAATTAGTTAAAGACTTGATTTTCCTAAATTTTTGTGTTGATCTTCGAGAGAACGACCTAGGTTGACACCCTAGTACTACATTAATTAATTTTAATGTACTAATTTGACGGGGCCACGACAGCCCCAAATTTTGGCGCCGCAGCCGGGGATCGAGGATCTTTATGAAAATTGTTGTTTTAAATTAATTTCTTTTAAAAAATAAAATAAAAAAATAAAAAATTTTGTTTGTTTGTTTGTTTGTTTTATTTTATTTCTTTTGTATGATTTAGGATTCTTGTGATATGTTGCTCATTATCATAAAATATCTTGTTGTATGGTATGTATGACTAGAAGAACTTTTGGGCATTTATATTCATTTGATCCTGAAATTGATAGAACTTTTTATAGATTAATTAGAGAAGCTAGATTTAATAATAATTTTGTTGATATTGATAGTGATAGTATTTCATCTAAATCTGTAGAAAATAATTCTGAAAATTTTTCTGATATGGCTGGAACTCGTGAGAGAACTCTTAGAGAATTAGCTACACCCGAATTCACATACGAAAGTTTGTGTATTCAATATCCTGAAGAGGATGTCCCTTTTATTCTTAAGACCGGACTTATACACTTGTTGCCTAAGTTTCATGGTCTTGCGGGTGAAGATCCGCACAAACACCTCAAAGAATTCCACATTATGTGTTCCACAATGAAACCCCAAAATGTTCAAGAAGACCATGTCTATCTTAAAGCGTTTCCTCATTATTTAGAGGGTGTTGCTAAGGATTGGCTTTACTACCTTGCTCCAAGATCAATCACAATTTGGAATGACTTAAAGAAAATGTTCTTGGAAAAGTTCTTTCCTGCCTCTAGAACTACTGCAATCCAGAAGGACATATCTGGAATTAGGCAACTCTCTGGAGAAAGTATTTATGAGTATTGGGAAAGATTCAAGAAACTCTGTGCAAGTCGCCCTCACCATCAAATTTCTGAACAACTTCTTCTTCAGTACTTCTATGAAGGTCTGCACCACGTTGATCGCAACATGATAGACGCGGCAAGTGGAGGAGCTTTAGGAGATATGACTGCTGCTGAAGCAAGGAACTTGATTGAAAAGATGGCATCTAATTCTCAACAATTCAGTATGAGAAACGATGCTTTCAAAAGTTCATATGATTCAAATTCTAGTGCATTTGGCATTAAACTAGAGAGTAAACTTGACGCTCTCACCACTCTGGTCACACAATTGGTAGTAAACCAAAAATCCATGACTGCTAAAGTGTGTGGCATCTGTACTTCACAAGAGCACCCCACTGATTGTTGTCCTTCTCTACAAGAAAAGGGTAATGATAATCCCCAAGCCTATGCAACCAATATCTACCATGATAGACCTCCACAACAACAACAACAACATAACCATGACCTTTCCACCAATAGATACAATCCAGGTTGGAGAAACCATCCAAACTTGAGATGGGTTAACCAACAACAAAATCCCCAACCTCCATTTCAAAACAATGCAGCAACCTTCCAAAGACCTACACCTCAACCATCCACAAGTGGCCCTTCTTTGGAAGAACTGGTGAAACAAATGGCTGCACAAAACTTGGAGTATCAACATAGGAATGATGCCACCATCCAAAGTTTAAGCAACCAAATTAGGCAATTGGCTTCATCATTGAACCAATTACAGTCTTAAAACTCTGACAAGTTACCCTCTCAACCAGCTACAAATCCAAGAAACATGAGCGTAATTCAGTTAAGATCAGGTAAGAACCTCGAAGCACCTATACCCAAGGAACTTGAGAAACAAACAGATGTGCCCACAACAGTTGAGAATGATGTACCTTCTTCAAACACAAGCAAGTCTGAGATGCAACCGCCCCAAATCCCACCTCATGTCCTTCTTCCTTTCCCACCAAAAGCAATTCCAAGTAAGAAGATGGAAGAAGTGGACAAAGAAATTTTGGATACTTTTAGGAGAGTGGAAGTAAATATACCTCTTCTTGATGCAATCAAGCAAATTCCCAAGTATGCCTAATTTTTGAAGGAGTTGTGTACTCACAAGAGGAGACTCAAGGGAAATGAAAGAATAAGCATGGGAAGGAATGTTTCTACACTCCTTGGTAAGGAAGTTTCGAATATTCCTGAAAAATGCAAGGATTCAGGTATGTTCACTACACCCTATATCATAGGCAACAAATTTGAAAATTGCATGTTAGATTTAGGAGCTTTAATAAATATGATGCCTATGTCTGTTTTCAAATCTTTGTCTCTTGGGAATTACAACCTACTGGTGTAGTTATTCAACTAGCCAATAGAAGTACTGCTTACCCTGCTGGAGTCATAGAGGATGTTTTGGTTCAGGTAGAACAACTTGTTTTCCCTGCTGACTTTTTCGTACTTGATATGGAAGAAGGTATGTCTCAAATTCCTGTTCCTATCATTTTGGGAAGACTATTTTTGAAAACAGCCTAAACCAAAATAGATGTTCATTCTGGAACCCTCTCTATGGAATTTGGTGACACTAGAGTTCAGTTCAATATTCTTGATGCCATGAAATACCCATCTGAAGATCATTCTGTTTTTCATATTGACATAATGGATGAATTAATTTGTGAATATCTTTCTGATATCTCTCAAAATGTTGATTTGGAATGCATGGATGATTCAAATAATTGTTTTGCATGCAATGATTCTGGAAGCTGTGATATTTATGTTGAAATTGATAAATACATAACTTCTGATTCAGAATTGTTAAATATTCCTGTTAATCACAAAGAGCTGAAAGCAGGATTTCAAGACTCTAACAAAATTTTTGAGGTGCAAGCAGCGGAATCTAAATCTGCTTTGTTAGTTCCATCCATTTTGCAGGCACCTAAGTTAGAATTGAAACCCCTACCTGAGAACCTCAAGTATGTATACTTAGGGGATGATGAACAGCTCCCGGTGATAATTTCCACTTCTCTTGATGAAAATCAAGAAGAAAAATTGTTACAGGTATTGAAAAGACACAAGAAGGCTATAGGATGGACATTGGCAGACATACCTAGAATTAGCCCATCCATGTGCATGCATAGGATATTTTTGGAGGAAAATGCTAAAGCAGTGAGACAACCTCAAAGGAGACTCAACCCTGTAATCCTTGATGTGGTTAAAAAGGAGATTACCAAGCTTCTACAAGCAGGAATCATTTATCCTATCTCTGATAGCCGATGGATTCATATTGCAACTGAGGATCAAGAAAAGACCACATTCACCTGTCCCTTTGGCACATTTGCTTAAATGAGAATGCCATTTGGCCTATGCAATGCTCCTGGAACTTTTCAAAGATGCATGATAAGTATTTTTTATGATTTCATTGAAAATTGCATAGAGGTGTTTATGGATGATTTTGCTGTCTATGGATCTTCATTTAATGCATGCCTTGATAGTCTGGATAAAGTTTTAAACAGATGTATTGAAACTAACCTTGTCTTGAACTATGAAAAATGTCATTTTATGGTAAAACAAGGAATAGTTTTAGGGCATGTAATCTCTGAGAAAGGAATTGAGGTAGATCCTACCAAGGTAGAAGTTATATCACACTTGCCTTACCCCTCTTGTGTTCGAGAGGTTCGTTCTTTTCTTGGCCATACAGGATTCTACAGAAGATTCATAAATGATTTCAGCAAGAAGGCTAGGCCACTATCCAGTCTGCTTCAAAAGGATATGGTATTTGATTTTGATAAAAAGTGTAAAGAGGCTTTTAATTGCCTCAAGCAAGCATTGACCACTACCCCAATAATCCAAGCACCTGATTGGACAGCCCCATTTGAGTTAATGTGTGATGCCTCTAACTATGCATTGGGAGCTATCCTTGGTCAAAAGATTGACAAGCAGCCTAGGGTCATCTACTATGCATCTAAAACTTTAGATGCTGCCCGGGTAAATTACACCACCACTGAAAAAGAGCTCTTGGCCATTGTTTTTACATTAGATAAGTTCATATCTTACCTACTCGGTTCTCAAGTAGTTGTCTTTATTGACCATGCAGCTCTGAAGTACTTGTTGAAGAAAGGTGAGTCCAAGCCAAGATTAATTTGTTGGATGCTTTCGCTCCAAGAGTTTGACTTAGAAATTCGTGACAGAAGTGTAACACAAAACCTTGTGGCAGACCATTTAAGCAGAATTGAGAATGCTCTTGATTCGGCACCTATTCAGGATTATTTCCACGATGAACAACTCATGAGTATTTCTAACTCTCTTGGTACACCATGGTTCGCTAACATTGTAAATCATCTTGTTGCTTCTGTTTATCCACCATATGCATCTAAAAACCAAATTTTAAAAGTAAAAAGTGATGTAAAATATTATATATAGGATGACTCGTATTTGTGGAAATTGTGTAATGATCAGGTGATTCGAAGATGCATTCCTGATCATAAGATAGAATCAGTTCTTCGATTCTGCCATGCTTCACCAGTTGGTGGACATTTTGGTCCACAAAGAACAGTAAGGAAGGTGTTGGATTCTGGTTTATATTGGCCCACCATTTTTAAGGATGCATGGAGAACTTGCAACACCTGTGAGGAATGCCAAAGAACTGGTAATGCTATCACATGGAGACAACAGATGCCTCAGCAACCTATGTTGTTTTGTGAAGTATTTGATGTTTGGGGCATTGATTTTATGGGTCCATTTCCTCCATCCTTTGGTTTTACTTACATTTTATTGGCTGTAGATTATGTTTCTAAATGGGTGGAAGCTAAAGCCACCAGAACTAATGATGCTTGAGTTGTTGTGGATTTTGTTAGATCTTAAATTTTTTGCAAATTTGGCATCCCGAGAGCAATCATTAGTGATCAAGGAACACATTTCTGTAACAGGACCATGCAAGCTATGCTCAGGAAGTATGGGGATGTTCATAGAGTCTCTACTCCATATCACCCCCAAACCAATGGACAAGCAGAAGTTTCTAACAGAGAAATCAAAAGAATCCTGGAGAAAATAGTACAGCCTAACAGAAAAGATTGGAGCAGGAAACTGGATGACGCTCTTTGGGCACATAGAACAGCTTTTAAGGCACCTATAGGAATGTCTCCCTATAGAATTGTTTTTGGTAAAGCATGTCATCTTCCAGTGGAGATTGAGCATCGTGCTTACCGGGATGTAAAAGCTTGCAACTTAGCACTTGATCAAGCAGGTGAAGAAAGGAAATTACAACTGAATGAGCTTGATGAGATCCGTTGGCAGCTTATGAGAATTCAAAATTCTACAAGGAGAAAACAAGGAAATTCCATGATAGCTCAATAGCTAGGAAGGAATTTACTATCGGGCAGAAAGTGCTACTGTTTAATTCCCGGTTGAAACTGATGGATGGGAAATTGTACTCCAAATGGGAAGGACCTTTCATTGTCACTAATGTATTTCCCCATGGAGCTGTTGAAATAAAAAGTAAGAACTCCAACAAAAGCTTCAAGGTTAATGGACAACGCTTGAAGCCATTCCATGAAAATCCTTCACTTGTAGATGTCACAATGGAGGAACATGTTTTGGGGGAACCACTTCTTGATTCCCCTTGAGGGAGTTTTTCTTACCCATCTCTTTACTTTTTCATTCTATTATCTATTCTGTATGCTCTATCTTACATTGAGGACAATGTATGATTTAAGTGTGGGGGTTGGATCATTCATGTGTTATTGATTTTATTATGTGATTAATTTTGTGTGACTATTTTTCAAAAAAAAAGAATTAAAAATAAAAGATTGTTTGTGTTTTTGTTTTAAAATGGCATATTTTATTGGAATTTTAAGATATGCATGAGTAACAGGTAAATTCTTTCATGTCTCATATAAGCTTAATGATATGTTATAATTTGAACACAAGCATTTTTGGTATGTTGAGAATGACATGATAATTGAGAGATAATCATATATGATGGAATTATACCTTGTGAGATTTTTGAGCCTTAAAAATTTGATGGATCATTTTAAACCACCTTAATCCTTTCGTGTGTTATTAATTCCTGAATGCTTACATCCTAATTTTTGTCTTGTTTCTTGATGATACTTGAAACTCATAAGAATGTATTTGAAATGACACAGGCATTCAGTTCAATTGAGCCACTAAGCCATATAAGCCTACCATGAATAAATCATCCTTTGTTAGCCCCTTTGAGCCTATTTAACCATTTCTTTGTTGCAGCTCAAATAAGCCATGGATGAAAAACCAAAAATATACCTACCTTAAGGAATATATTGGAGCTTTGGAATCAAGTCAAAAACAGGCATTCAAATAAATGTGGGGGTGTGCGAAAAGGAGTCGCAACTCTTGTTCCAAGTGGTATGCAATCTCATAAATAAAAAAAATTTGAATGAAAAGAAATATATCTTGATGATTGCGACCAAATATCATACAATAAATGTTTTACCGGCACTATTTGCCAGTTAAATTAATTGCTCCATCATTCTTTTTGGTATTTAAAACTTATTTGTTAAAAAAAATAAAAATAAAAAATTTTACCATCCATTTTAACCTTGGCCACATTACAACCTTAGAAAGCCCTATTGATATATACATGCATTTGTGTCGATTATGGAATTGAGAAACTTGACAAATTTTTAGACTGTCTGTTTTTCAAGAAATGTTTTGAGAGTACACACAAACCTTAAACACTTGAGAGTTGAGAGTATATCTTGTGAGATTCTGTCACTTATGATTTTCCTTTCAATTTAATTTAATTCTCACATGCCTAAGTGTTTCGATGATTTTCATATATATCTTGATGCTCTGTATCTTGCATGTTGAATAACTCTTGTTTCTTTGTATATTCCTAAGATTTCATGACAAGTATGCCAATTCTGTGTGTTATTGTTTTCAACTTAATGTTTACAATAAATTATGATACTTGTTTTTATTCTGATTTTGCCCGGGAGTGCAAAAGAATAAGTGTGGGACTATCTGGTGATGCATGATTTATCCTTAATTCTTTGCTTTAAATGTGTATAATTTGCCATTGCTAATTGTGTAATATTATGCATTTTAACATATTTTCATAATTCAAGCTTTATTTAATATTTGATCTTAAAATGAATTAGGGGATAATCTTTAAATAGAAATAATAAATCTTACTTGATTTCCCTTATATTGTAGTGAATAATTGAGGTTGCAATTGGGAAATTATGAAGTTGAGCATCAGGGCTGACGCCTAGCGCCAGTACCACGTGTAGCATGAGACCTCAAGAGCTGGCGCGTAGCGTCAAGCCTACGCGTCGCGTCAACAGAGACGAGGATCCCATTAACAGGCTGTGTACAACTTCAGAAGTGGGGGATTTATTTATATTAAACACATATTGGCCAATCCACTACAGACATACGACACTATCTCAGTGGGGAACATGCAGCACAAGTGTCTAAGCATTATTGAAGAATTATTGGAGAAAATAATGTATTCTGAGTCAGAAAACCTCACGCGTAGCCTCAGAACTCCGCGTAGCGTGGAAGCAAATTTGTAACCCTGACGCGTAGCGTCCAGCTGACGTTGCGCAGCGTCAGCAGGAGACCTTTAACTTTGCTTTCACTATAAATAGGACCAATGCCAAAGGCTTCAAACACACCATTCCTCCAGTAAATTCATTCGGAGTAACAGAGGTACAAAGCCTCTAGGAGGAAATTTTTCTCTCCTATTCCGGGTTTGATCTTTCTTGTTTTTAGTTTGTTTTAGTTATGAAGGGCTAAAACCCTTAGATGTATTTTCTTGGAGGTTAATGTAATGTTATTTTTGAGGTTTTGATTTTTAATACATTTCCTTGTTATTAATCTCTTCATAATTCTAGCTCAATTATTTAATGTTTATATTGTTTAATTAAGTTGTATGCTTAATCAATTTAATTATACAGTTAGAATTGAATAAGAATTATATTAAGATAGATTAAGAAATATACATGCTTAATGAATGTTTCAAAATCAATCTTGATAGTTGTGGTTTGCTTAATTCCATAAAATTGAAGTTAGATTATGTATGTAGGCCATGTTCTATATATGTTCAGTAATTCCTAGAATTTAAAATCTTGACTCCTTTTGCCTAATTAGGATGCTTGATTAAAATATTCATTTTTTATTCAAATGAAAGTAAAGGAATTATGAATTAAAAGACGCTTAGTTGATTAATTCAAATTGAACTAAGAGATCAATAATAAGGAAAATGTATAGAATTCTTTTCAAATCCAAGGATAAAATAAATTGCAATACTCCAAGAAAATCAATCGTTTGTTAATTATTTGTTTCATATTTATTCTATATTCTAGTATTCTGTATTAAATCTTTTGTGACAATCAAACAAACCCCCCCCCATTGTATACTTGTTGAACTTCTATCTATAAAAATAAATTTTGTTTGTTAAATTTTAGTTTCTTAAAAATTAGTTAAAGACTTGATTTTCCTAAATTTTTGTGTTGATCTTCGAGAGAACGACCTAGGTTGACACCCTAGTACTACATTAATTAATTTTAATGTACTAATTTGACGGGGCCACGACAGCCTCACGTCAGGCACCTAACCCTTGATGGTTATGGAGAAGGAAATGAGATAAATGAGGTTTGAGGATTAAAGTGGCATAAAACAACAAGTAGTTAATTATGAGCACTTAAATCTTGGTAGTTGAATAAAAATTGATTATGTGGTATATTGTATAATATAGGAAACAACCCCATCGATGAGGCGGGATCTTTGGACTGCGTTGATTTCTACTTCTCTTAAGGTAGGAGGGGGTAACATCTCTAAATGCTTGATTTCATCCATTAATGATGTGTGTATATGGTTGTGTTATGCTATTTGGCTTGGATGAATGATTAAAGATTACTTGATTGAAATGCATTTAAAGAGAATGGTGTTATATGGCTTATGTTTGTGGGATGATGATTATGATGTTGAATTGACTCATGATTAATTAGAGTTGTTGTTAATGGCTTGGAACCATGATTGTATTGATTGCAATGTTATTGAACATGCCATGATATGTGAATTGATGAATTGTGATTGCCACTAACTAGTTATGTGTATGAAATCCAATGAATGTTGCTGATGGTTGATGTAACATCCCAAATTTTATAAAAATGATTAAATATGAGGAATAAATATTAAATAATTATAAATAAGTTGATTTATGTCCCAAAATTTGGGAAATAACTAAATTGGGAGTTATTATGGATATTTATAATTTATTGATATTTAAGGAGCTAAAATTTCACCTGGTTAAAATATGGGTGTCAGACCAAGTATCTCCGATTGAGGTATTGTTGGTCAGGGCTGTTAAGAATATTATTGGGGATCTGAATATGTCTCTGGAATAATTTTTGGATTTAGTATTGAGCCCAAACAGAGATCCTATTTGATTCAAAACGAAGCACTTTAAGTGATGGGCTAAAATAAAACACTAAAACCCCTATTCTCCCTTTTCACTTCACGTTACTTCTCCTTCTGTATTCCATTTCTCTTTATCTCTTCATCTCCCACTCTTCTTCTTGATTACGATGCGTGGTTTGATGCACTACTAAAAAAACTACTAATAGCTACTTAAGTTTAGTGACCGATTGACTTCGTCGCTAAATAGCGACCGAGTTAGCGACCGTCATATGAATGGGACCTCAAAAAGGAAATCAGTGACCAAACTAGCGACCAACAAAATCCCGTCGCTAAAAATTCTAAAAGTTTGTTGCTACCGCGGTCGTTAGTTTACGTCTCCTTCTTTTTTTGGTTTACCTCCAACGTTTTTGTTGGCGTATAATTGAGCGACCGCTAAAAGGCCGTTGCTAACTGCAAGAAAGCATAGCGACAGTCCCCAAAACCATCGCTAACTCTAGTTATGTTTGCTTCCCAGATTTAAAGTTGCTGAATATAGCAACGATAAATGGAATCCGTCGCTATGTTTGACCATACGTGTAGCGACGGTAGTGTCATCGTCACTAAACCAAAATAAAAGAGCATGGATTAGCGACGAAACCACGTGACCACCGCTGTTATTACGTAATGTAGCGACAGATTTATCCGTCGCAAATACAAAATTAAAGAGCCCTTCGCGGATGCTGTTGTAAAGTTTTTCTTTCCCTTCAACTATTTCAGTCACGTGGTTTGAACCAACTACGGCGTAGTGATGAGCTTGAGCCATCGCTAAGTCTTAAAATTTATTCGAGTGTAACGTCTCCTCCTCTATCAGTTTCTTACACTCTATTTCCCCCAAACCCTAAGCCCTCTTTCTTTGGCTCTCTTCCTCCCCAACTTCCTCGGCTTAGCCTCTCACTCCTTTCCTGACCCACATTGGCCAAGCTCACTACTCCCCTCACCCATATTGCCCTCCCCAAACCTTCTTCTCCCAATCCTTTACCCTAATTCAAACCTCCCTCCCTCATTCTCCCTCTATCCCCCTGTCCCTCTTTCTTCCTTTGTCTGTCAGTCCCTCTTTGTCCCTTCATCTGTCTCTATCTCTCCTCTGTGTGTAGCTCTACCATTCCCTCCCTTCCTTTGTCTTCTTCTCCGTGGATGTAAAGACGAAGCTATATCCGACTGGCAGCCACCCATTCCATCACGGGCAGCTACCACTCCCTCCTTGCTCAGGTACATTTTGTTTCTCTTTTCTCCTTTTCCTAAATGTTGTCATTTATCAGCGATGTCATTACTCAGCACTCTCTTGACTAACTAATTCATAAGAAACTAATAGCCTATTCCTTGTATTTATTTATCAATTGTATGTATACGTCCTGAGAAATGGATGAATGTTCCTTGTATTCTATTATGAAGTCACCTTTACCTTACAATTATATTATATAATCCATTGTGAATTCAAATTGTAGTTATGTTTCTTCAAAGTGAAATTTCCTTTTATAAATTATGACAACAGAAAAACCAATTAATCAAAGTTTGGGGGTTCAAGGACAGTATAGGCACCTTTGTTGTTATACCTCTAATCTATTATCTATAGGAAAAACTTTCTTGGGATAATAAGAACCTCTAACATTTAACAAAATTTCTTGGGATAATAAGAACCTTCAACATTTAACAAAAATTTATCAAGGGTTTTGGCAACCAATATTCTAAGAGTCCTGATTAAGAAATCAACTAATAATAAGTACTAATCTTGATTTTTGTATTTAGTTTCTCATTACTTGTTTATACGACAAAAATTTTAGAGACGTGGTATAAATGAGAAGGGTAAGTATGTATTTTCTGAATCAACATTAGAATAAAAGAAATTGTGCATTTCTGCAGCATCAAGGTAAGGGGCTATTTGATTTCAATAAACATTTTCTGTTTTCATAGTTATTACATTGTCTGTTGTTTTTTAAAATTTCTAAGAAATACTGCAAAAAACTTTTTACAATTTTGTAGGGTATGTTTGTTAATTTTGCATGTTTTTGATTAGTAAAGTAAAAAAGGAGTGGAGTTAGAATAGGGAATCCAGCTGATTGAGTAAATGTAACTATCCATTTGCTCTTACCACCCATGTCAAAGTATAGCTTTCATATACAATGTAGCTGTAGATTGGCCTGCTATAAGTAAATGCAACTAACCATTGTAGCATCTGGTTCTCTATGTTTGTTGTTATCTATTAATCACAAATGAATATAAAAGAGTCATTACTGAAGTTCTTCTAATTGAATACATATTAACCTAGATTGAATTGTTGACTTTTATTTGGCTTTGTTATTTTAAGAGTCCAACTTTAAAGGTTTGGTCATCAAATCAGCTACTTGGTTTTGTGTTCCATAATGAACAAGCTGAATTTCATGTTTTTTAGTAAGATCCCTAAGGAAGTGAAATCTCACATCTATATGCTTACTTCTCACATGCATAACTGGATTTTTGAAACCCCACTGTCAACATTTTAAAACCTCACATGCAACCATAAAAACACAATAGCAATTTAAAAACTTAGGATTCAACATTTTTCACTTTATAATTACTATCAAATGTAAAAGTAATCAAAATATTAATAATAAATTAACAAAAATAAATATTTAGAGCATAACTTAAGTTATCCTTCATTCAGTCATTCAACGTCATTGTTCTTATGACTTAAGTTTTCATTAGTTAAGAGTTTATAGGTTTTAAAAAGCTAAAAGCTTCTTTACTAGTTTTGTCGCACCAAAACATGTTATGGTTTGTTGATTGCATCTGACATGATTACTCCAATTCTCTATAAGTATAAAAGGAATTTAGTCTATTGTGTTTTTCTAGTTGATTATATACCTATCAGCTATTAATTAGGATGACAACATATAGATAAAGCATACTAATACCTTATATAGTTATTGAAATGGACATTAATCTAGTGGTTCACCTATGCCCTGTCTCTGTCTTCAGTCTTCATTGAAGACTATCCAAATCCATTGTGTTTTTATCATAATACCATTCCATAAAACAAAGAAACACTTATTGAACTATAACTCTATGATAGTCTCCAACCTATTTTCACCTCTGCATAACAAATCCCTTTACATTCACAATATAATAACATTTAAGAAAACATTACAGTTACAACAACAAAAGTAATGTGAAAGCTATTAACAAATTTATCCAATTCATAGTTGTTAAATGGCGGAAAAATCTTTATTTGAATAACTGAAAAAGATAATTACAAGATCTAGGTAAACAATAGAACATAAATATTTCAGAGTGGGGGATTAAAGGTTCTAGCTTGAGATATCTATCTCTATCTATAATATCTACATTAAATAAAGGAACAGATTTTGGTTAGAAAGGGTACTTTTTTTATAGAAAAATTCAAGAAAGGTGTAAAAAGGGGAGAGAAGAAAGGAAAGAAAGGTAAGGTTTTGCATAAACTACAACTCGATCTATGAGATGATGGATCTGATACAATAACCAAGAACCAATTGATTTAAATGACTAAAATTGCAAACAATTTTCATCTGAAAACAAATTTCAAATTCACCACAACTAACACTATCTAAGTCTTGATTTTGTAGCTAGTTTCTCCAAAAACATTGGGTGTAAGAATAAGAACTAGCATTATTTCATGAGGTGTAGTTAATTCCATTAATTTCACACTTTTTTCATATTATTCTTTTATGTATGTAAATGTTTTTATATTTTACTACAAACTTTTAATTATGAAATTATATTTTTAAAGGTAGGGAAGTTCAGAACGCTCTCTCTGTGTCGTCTCCACAGGCCACGAACCCTCTCTTTGCTCTCGTCTTTGGTGACTCACAGGTTATTCTCCCACTTATATTTTCATGCTTTCCCTTATGTTCGGTCTGGTCTATGTGTTAAAGAACTGTGTTACCCTCTGTGTTGTCCTTTGTCTATAGTTAGTCAAAAAATCAAAAGGGAATCAAATAGTTGGTCTTTGTGTGACTTTTTTGGTGTGTTCAGTGATGAAGGAGAGTTTTCTTTAATTTTTAAGAATGGTTTTATGTATTGTTGTTGGGTGGGAATTACGGAACGAGAGAGTTGTTTGGAGACAATATGTGGTGATAGAGCATGGCTACCTTGAAGCACTTGATAGCATCAACCAGTGTTGTGCGATCAAGTGATGGCATAAATTTGTTTAGTGTCAGCCCCTAAATCTTTAACAGAACGATTTAAATCAATTAACTCATTCAAGAAGAGTCTTTATAATCAACCCTTAGAATGTTTAATAATGTAAATGTAGTCTCTGTTGTGTCTCTCATGGACTCATTCTCACGTGGATCCCAAGTTTGTAGATCACTAACAAGTCGTTGCTGTGTAAATATTGCCACATGTCTACTATGTTGTTGTGCCTTTGAGATTGTGTAAATAATGTCAACCACTTCTTGGTTTTTCATGCAGACTAGCACATCTTACCCATTGTTGTTTGTTGGGCTGTATTCAGCTTTGTCTCCAGCATTTACTTTCTTTCCTAGGTAATCCCCTAACTATAACTTTTCTCGTAATGTGTGTTGTATCTTTTGAAGTGTATGCATGTTGATTGTTGTTTATTAGTGGAGAGCAGAGCTCATTAGGCATTACTTATGCATGCTGATAATATGTTTTAAAAGTATGCATGTGTATTATTGTTTGTTAGTGGAGAGCAATGCTCACTAGGTTGTTATGATTATCTCTTTTAATTTCATATACAATGCGTAGCATATATATTTAACTGTATTGGGAAGTTTTCTGTATGTAACAGGGCATTTCTAGATTTTGGAAATGTCTAGTTTACAGGGGAGACTCTGCCAAAATTTTGGCAAGCTCCATTTCTTAGGGAACTTAAAGAATGAAACTTAACTTTAATAATGTAGGGTTTAGTTGTATGTATACCCATTAGGTTCCCGTTCAAGATTCAAAACAACCGGCTGACGTATCGTGTTGTGTTGGATCTTGAATTGTCCCGGTTAGACAGTTTATTATGAATTTATAACTAGTAGGGCGTAACCCATCAATGTTGTATGTGGTCTATCTTGAGTCGTTGAATGTTCATTTGAAATTTCAGTTATGGTGTTTCATATTATCTTTAAGGTGCATGTCTGCGTGCAGTGTTTCATACCGTACGTATCTCTGTGTACTCGTGGACCAATGTGAAATACTGCCAAAATTCTAAATGAACATCAACAAATCAAGATAGACCGTAAGCAACATAGACGGGCTATGGATGGTTGCATATTCATCCCGAATGGGATAGGGAAAACCCACTTGCAACATGAAAGAGATATAGAGTGATTCACGAACGATAGTCACATAATGTTGAAACCAAAGTAACAAAAACTGTGCTTGTTAGATATTATGAATGGAGGTACCGGTAAATCGGCGATGGATGTACAACCGGCTAGATCGCAGTCGACGAGTGACTGAAGAGTTTATGATGGCACTGTTAGAGTTTATTTCGTTCGCTATGGCAAACACGCCTGGATTTGAAGTGACTTAGAAGATTCATTGTCTGTGCTCAAGGTGTAAATGCATGAGTTTTGAATACGCGGATGATGTCATGTGCCACCTAACTGAGAAGGGGTTCATGGAAACATACCACTGCTGGTACAACCATGGTGAGCAGTTACCGCCCAGGCCATCAGGCGTAACCATGCAACAATCTTACTACGAGGTTGAAGGAAACATGGATACGTACAACATGGAGCAGATGGTGATGGATCATGTTGGACCCTCCACCGGGTGTATGCTAGAACATGATGACCAGCCAGGGAATGAGGATGACAATATAGAGGAGGAACGCTACAAAATCGTTAAAAGGAGAGGGAAGGTAACTAGGATGGTTAGGAAGAAAATGTGGTACTTCCCCATAACACCGCGTCTTCAACGTCTATACGCCTCATTGTCCACGGCAAAACACATGCGTTGGTATGCTCTAAACCGAACACAAAAGGGGTTTCATTGCTATCCTTCCTGTAACATCCTGATTTTTTTTACCGATTGAGATTAAGCCATTAATTAAGGGTTAATTGCAGAATTAAGATTAATGGTTAATTAGACTAATTGCTGATTGGTTAGAAATGATTGAATAAATAATGATAATAATAATAATGCCAGGCGAAAGGACGCATGTGCCCTGATGGTATAAGATAACTTTAGCTCTCTTTTTCCCTCATTTTATTCACGCTGGACATCTTTCTTCGGGCATGCATCTGGTCTCTTCTTTTCTACTGATTCTCTTCTTCTTCACCCTCATTCGCGTCGTCCGCTTGGAAAGAACAGAGAGAGAGTTGAGAGTTTTTTGGGAGGAACAGAGACGCGGTTCTGTTTTCACTCCCTGTCCTCTTTTTCCTCTCCGTCACCTTTCCCCTTCTTCTTCTTCCACCTGGAGCTGTCAGTGTCCCAGTTGGAAGGCTGTGCTGGGAAGTGCCTTGGAGCTGTGGGGGAGACGAATCCGTTGGAGGAAGGAGTAACTCTGGTCCAGAATCGACGCTGAGTTCGAAGGCTGTTGAAGGAGGAGTAACAGAAGGAACGATCGGTCAACATTGTAACCCGAAGAGCTTCTGAACCCCGACAGCAGGTAGGGGGCGCCTTGCATGTCAAATGCATGGTTTATGGACGGGTTCCGGGTGTTTGTTTAAATGTGATGTGTTATGTGTGAAATGTGTTGATAATTGTGTTGTGATTAAGTAATAGTGCATGCAACTCCCGTATTTGTGGTATCTGTGAACTGTTTAGTGTTGTGTGACTTCGTCCATGAGTGCATGTTGATATTTCTGCGAATGCTGACTGAATGCTTGTAAATAAGAGTGTCACTATGATTGCTGAGTGCGTGAGATGTGAGATGATACGTGATTTCCATTTGGAATGTTGTGTTAAAATGCATGCTGATTTCATTAAAGATGTCGAGTGGATATGCTGTAGTATTGTTACCCTGATTTGCTTGTTATAAGTTACTATGACTAAACGCATTTGATGCTGTAATGGAACCGTGGAATTTCAAGTGAATCTAAATGCCGTGTTGAATCGGTTGTGATCTATTAATGGCTGCGTGAGACGCACTTGGTAAGCTTGGATGCTTGTTGTGAAATTGCATGAAATTGCATACATGAGAAGAGGATGACCCGTGGAAGGTCAGGAGCCCTATGAGATGATTTTCAGCCGCAGATTCCTGGCTAGATCCATGAGGACCCGTGGTAGCCAATGGAGCTAGAGTTAAGTCTCGAGACGTCACGAGGTGACCGGTACCACATGGAAAGGGCTAGTGGATGAGGGGCCGGGAAGGAATCTAGGACTGAAATCACTATGTAAGACAAATCCACGTGCTTGTGTGTAGGACAGATTCCTGGCTAGATCCATGAGGACCCGTGGTAGCCGATGGAGCTAGAGTTAAGTCTCGAGACGTCACGAGGTGACCGGTACCACACAGAAAAGGCTAGTGGATGGGGGGCCGGGAAGGAATCTATATCTGACATCATTGTTCGAGTCAGATCCGTATGCATGTATATAGAAGCATTATTATTGAGAATAACATGGTTTGCATGGATTTGAATGATTTGAGTAAATTCCGACTGGATGATGTCGTATGAGTGAATTTTGATTGAATGAATATGTATGTATTGATACTGTTGCCGAGTGCAATATGATGTTATGATTGAGAATGTATGTTATTGTGTAAATTCCGATCGGATGATGTTGTATGACTCTTATATTAAATAGCAGTGTATCTTATCGTGGATTGAGCCATGTAATTTGTATAATTGAGTAGTGAGGTATAATCCGAGTCAATAACTGTCATTTAATATGTGAAAGCTCACCCCTACACCATTTTTCAGTACGTGCAGGTCGGACTCGGAAGTCATGATATGGCCTCAAGTCCGAGTGAGGTGCACTCCGATTGTTGAGTGCTTATATTGTATTTATTATGTTTAGTCAGTGTAGCCTTGGCCGGCTCTCATGTAATAGGATAATTAACATATTGTTTATGAGAAATGCCTATCAGAATTGTAGACAAGTACACGTATACATATATATAAATATTTTACATGGGTATGGTGTTAATTATATCGAATAATAAGTGTTGGTGAATGAATAATGTTAGGATAATAAGTATCCGAGTGTATGTCTGCATATATATACGTGTGTGGTTATATTGGTAACATACACTGTATTGGTTATGAAGTGTTGTTGAATTATTTGAGAAGTGTTGATGGATGAAATAGTGTTAAGTTGAATATTCCGAGTGGAAATCCCGTGTGAACCTCCTCCCGGGGAAAGGTTGTTGTAATGGTTTAGATTGGGACGAATTCTAAGTGTATGATATTTATAATCCGAATGAATGTTATATATAATCCGAGTGAATGGGGATCTATACCCCGAGAGGTTAAGATTTGAATAAGTCCGAGTGGGACTTAACTTAATGATTTTCCCGAGTGAATAAGATGATATATTCCGAGTGATGAATGATTGTGGAGACCCCTTCTGAGTGAAGGAAGGTCTATGTGTTCTCCGAGTGAGAGAAGTGAAAATATACCGAGTGATGGATGTATGATACATTCCCGATTGGATTGAGGTTGAAACACACCGAGTGGTGTTTGATTGGAAGATATCCCGAGTGAGGAAGGTTTATAGATTCCGAGTGGAATTATTATTATTTTCTGGGTGTACCTTATATATGTGACCCTTGTGGATAGGAAATAAATGACTAAGTATGATATGTTGGGTTGTCCCCAAATGAATGGAACCCCTTGATCCCGAGTGTTTGGATAGCCGAGTGTAGCTTCTCGCTTCAGCGAATAAAGAATTCGCTCCAGCGAGTACGAATGGATAGGAAGGTTGTTTGGTTGACTTCGCTTAAGCGATGGGGTGTTCACCCGAGCGAGTTGGGCTGTCTCGCTCAAGCGGAGTCGGATCTCGCTTGAGCGAGTGCACATTGTACTGGTTTCGCTTGAATGCTCTTGTGTTTCCGCTGGGCTGATTGGTCTTCTTCTTTTATTCCCTTTCCTTCCCTTCTTTCGGTCGATTGTTTTATGGGCTGCCGGTTGCTTATGGTTTATTTTGGAAAGCTATCCCTTGCCCTTCCATTCGTTTTATCTTTCCCTCGGATTGCATATTATTTTTGGGAAAAATTTCCCTGCCTCAGTTTTGGTTTTAAAATTTTGTAGGATGTTTCATTTTGGTATCAGAGCAGACCAAAAGGTCCATGGCCAAGGTTTGCCTACTGTTAGTAGGCGGTTGTGTACATTATGGCTGGTAGTCATAGTTGCTTATAATACCTGATGGATGTGATGCATGCTTAAGCATAATTGTGTGGCCATGTGCCTAAGAATTTTATGGTGAACAGTAGTAAGAGATACTACTGTTGGGAGGTTGAATGGGGGTAGAAGATTATTCCTACCCTGGTCTGATTACTTATATAATACTGAGTATATATATGTATATATTTATGGGGATCGATTGAATGGTTAAAATTCTCGTATAAGTTACGTTAGTAATTCATGACTATGAGAGACTGCCTACATGCTATATGGATCGTATGATAATGTGTTATAAATGTAGAAGTGTGGAATTGAAGTCTGATTGGATGTGAATAATTCAGTATCCCTGTCCTATATTTCAGGACAAGGCGTGACAAATCGTCACGGTATGGAAGCCATAGCCGCGGTGTTTCAGCGTTTCGCTGATGTGTTTGAGAGCCAGAATCAGCCTCGAACTGGAGATAACCAAGGACTGGATCGTTTCCTGAAGAGGAAACCGAGTGAGTTTCAAGGGGGATTTAATCCCGAGGCAGCTTACAGGTGGATTCAAGATCTAGAGAGAATTTTTGGGGGCCTTCACTGTACCGAGGCCTAGAAAGTTAAGTGCACAGTGTACATTGTAACACCCTAATTTAACAAAATGAATTAAACCCAAGGACGGGAAAATTTTCCAAAATTAAGTAAACCAAATAGACTATAAGGCAACCGGATAACAAAAGGGGCAGAGTGCAAGGAAGGACAAGGGAAATGAGAGATCATCTACACGCATATGGCAAATAACAGAAGGCTAAGACTGGAACCGGTTCATTTGGTTTAACGTAACACACTAGCGCCAGGGCGGATTACATAATATCGTTGGCTCACTCAGGCGGGGTCTGATACCGCCTGGGCGGGGTATGGTAATGCAGCGGCGGATGGAGGAGAATTCATAAAGAAAGCTTTTCCACGAGTAACACTAGTCAAACAGTAGAAAGAAATAGGTAAGGGGAAGGAGAAGGGAGATGTACATGTGCAGTAGTGGATTGTGAAGGAAAGAGGGGCCCGATCTCATTCCGCCCAACTTGACTAGATATGACAACGCCTGGGCGGACTCAACCACAACGCCCAAGCCGGGGTCAACACCGTTGTTGGGGACGCATTAGCGTCACAACGGAGAGGAAGGGTAATTGGGCGGTATCCCACTCTGACAACTACTCGCTTCAGCGCGAGTCCTCACGCTTGGGCGAACTACTCTAGTACCTCGGGCGAGGTATGACTCCGCCCAAGCGTATCCGACATAAGTCTTCCTAGAGGCGATTTATAATTCACTCTGTCTTGGCCATGGTGTGTTAAATCATGTTGTCCCTGCGTATCCATTAAAGCACAAGTATGAAATAAGGTAGCACATAGCATGTCACACATGAAACCATACATATATATATATATAAGAGCGTATGTTAACATTTACAAACACAAAATCGGATTCCTCTTTGACCATAAGGTTCTATTTGTCCAAAACACTAACATCCGGCATGAACCGGTCAGAGCTTAATCTAACTTCGCATTAATTAAGTCTTCCTAATGCATCAACACTTCACTCAGCGTTCCAGCTCTGCTTCTGATCCTCATCTCGAGAGACATTCACTGAAAAAAATGGCCACTGCAGGGGTGAGCATCTTAGATTTTAAATGATAGATACCGACTCAGGTTATCTCCCAATCATACAACAATACATATACGTACAAACACGATTATAACAGAGCAACATCCATTAGCCAAGACATATATACATAACTCTTATCGTTCGATATTCACCAATCCTCACTCGGCTGTACTCATAACATTTTCAATGACACAGATACACTTGCATACATATATACATATATTCATGAAACAGTTTTCATTCAGCATCCAAGGCACGTACACACGGAATGGATCACTCGGCATATACATTCATTATCCTCATACACCATATCAAATGCATAATCAAATTTCAGTCAATAACACATACATGGAGCATTCACTCAGTCCTACGCATTCATCCATTCACTTACCACTCGGCATACCTAGCCAATTCCAAACAACATTAACAGTAGTAACAATATTAACAGTAATAAGCACATAAGGTTTCACTCGGTTCTGCATCGTGTGTATCGGTCAGACATTGCAACGTAGGCATCTCAGCCTTTTTATACATAGCTCTCAGCTATCAAATCAGCTCCCAGCTGCTTGGCCGTTTTACGGGTACCCAACCGTTTGCCCACAGGTGACACCAACGCTCTCAGCGCCAACGGGGGTGTTCACAGGCAGCCCGAGTCCCACTCAGGGCTACCCTGAGTCCCACTCAAGGATTTTGCAGCGTCTCACGCTGGATGACCGAAGGTAGTGTCCCACACTACGTGCTCCTAGCACAACGCATCTCATGCGCCACACGCGGATTCGACACACAACATTCGTTTCACGCATGCGTTCTCTTATTCAAGCACACATATCATGCAATCGGTAATACACATCATCAGGATTCAGCATGTCAGTTTAACACATATAGCCTTCATGCAATCCATTATCATTCCATTGTAACGTATGAGTCCCATGCAATCGGTATCAATCCATATCAAGCATCCATAAACATTTTCGTTCAATCAAGTGTGACATGCAATCGGTTTACAGCACCATTTAACCTTAAACAACGCATGCATCCTTATGAAAATCACAAGTTCACTCAAGCATTTCAAGTCATCATAACATAACATGCAATCGGTGTAGGACAGTATCAGAACCCAGTTAAAGCAGGCATTTCCTGTACGCAAACAAGTTCATTAAAGCATTCATATCAACACATGCATTTATAAGGAAGATGCTAACATGCAACACTCATCTTTCACTCGTCATGCAACTGGGCTGTACACACTCGCATGCAACACAACGCACAATCAGAGCACGGATATAGCAAGCATCAGCACTCGGAACCTGTTCATAACCCATGCATTTAAGATAGAAGATACTCCCCCTACCAATTACGAAACTCCGAGGGATTTTTCTACTTGAATGGTGGTTCTCTTCCTTGCTGCTTCACTTGGCGCCTTCTCTGAAGTGTTACAGTCTCCTGCGAGTGATGTAGGGGTATTTCTGCCTCCTCCTTGGCGATCGTCCCTTCCCGTGTGGGGAGTTCCACTCCACTGCAGCACCGTCACCTTGGCTCTCGGAGCAGGAAATGGACTGGAGGGCAGAGAAAGAGAGAGAGAAAGCAAGAGAAAAGAAGAACGAAGAAGGAAGTTCGCAGGGGGTTCTCCGCGTGAAGAGCATGGCCATCACCCGTATAAATACTCGCGCGGAGAACAGGATGGTGGGATGGGGAAATGTGAAAAGATAATCCTGCCCATGCCATCTTGTCTCCACGTTAATCACCCTATTCCTTCTAGTTAATTAAGTTAAGGGAAGTGTTAATTTGTTGACTTTTCATTTAATTCGGTTGCTTATAATTAAAATGGGGATGTTACATACATGCTGCGGGACGACGCAGAAAATTGGTGGAAGATCACCAAAGACCGACTGGCTGGTGCTGGCACCCAGTTGACCTGGGAGAATTTTAAAACGTGCTTCTTGGAGAAATATTTTCCCGACACAGTGAGGAGTCAGAAAGAACTGGAGTTTATGGAGCTGAAGCAAGGTTCCATGTCTGTGGAGGAATACGCTGCAAGGTTTGAGGAATTGTGCCTATTTTATCCACCCTTCCAGTAGCCCGGAACCGAGAGTTCCAAATGCATTAAGTTTGAGAGCGGGCTGAGGTCAGATATTAAGAGAGCGTTCAGGCACCAGGAAATTAGAAGCTTTCCTGTATTGGTGAATAAATGCAGAATTTTTGAGGAAGATGATAAGGCCCACTCGGGCCAGAGCAGCAAGGCCAACACCTCCTTGAAGCCTCAGCAATCTCGCTTCAAGAGACAGGATGACTCTGATAGAAGCGGACTCCCCTCTAGATTCAGAGGTCGGAGTAATCAAGGTTGTCGTGCTGGTAGTCACCCAAAGTACGACAAATGTTTTAAATGTGGTGGTGACCACTTTGCCCAGGATTGTGAAGGTGGAGATGATGTTGTGTGCTTCCATTACAATGGGAAAGGGCATATTCACCCTGACTGCCCTCTGCTGTGACGAGCAAATACTGACGCACACCGTGGGGGTTTCTGAGGAAGAGGCCGCAGAAATGATGGCCGAGGGAACGATGGCAGAGGAAATAGAACTGGAGGTAACATGAGGTTTGCCCTAAATAACCGTGGGAGGAATGCTGATCAACCGACTGCAGGCAGAGTTTATGCCATCAGTGCTGGGGAAGCTGCACAAGCAAACGACTTGGTGCAAAGTAAGTGCTCACTCGCTTAACATACTTTTGGGTATGGTTTTGATTCTGGGAGCTGGCTGTTATTATACCATTTAAAGGTAATGGTAACTGCTATTCGATGATTATCTTCAGGCGAGTTCTATTAGATTGTTTGCAATGACGAGATATATGCCCTGTGAGGTCGGAAACCTATTTCCATTATACTGTTTTACAGTAGTGATAACGACTATGTTGATGTAAAAGTATTGCTTATATAGATGTATGTGAATTACCATTAATTCTTGTGAGTTAATATTAGTTGAGTGAGTTGGTCGGTGTGTGTGTGAAGAGTGTAATGTATGCTATTCCGAGACTACTCTTCATACCAGAGGTACTATAGCAGTGTACACTCTTGCAGCGACTCTATGTAATTGTTGTAACCCTATAGGAGTGAGATGTCATCCTATAAGTCGGATATAGCAATTCAAAGGTCGGGCAGGTGAGACTGTAGCTACTCATGGTGATGGTTGAGTTTATCGGGCTGTCCTGAGTGAAGGTGAGAGTGTGTCGAGTGGATAGTAATTGGTAGTGTATTAAAATGAGGATAGAAGGCTTGTTTAACCTTGATGTGTTACCTCCGAGTGGATCAGAGGTTATTATGTATGAATTGGCTATTAAAATAATGATTGGTTATTAAGATTGATGGGTGATCAAGCCTGTCACTGGAATTGGAGGTTTTAAGAGTTTAGTCGAGTGGTATTGTGGGTTAGTGAGGAAGCCATGACCTCGAGCCAAGGTGATCGGTAAGGTGAGAATTTGATCGGAAAAGATAGTACATTCCGTGTGTGAGAAAGTAGAGATGATTCTGAATAAAATCTTCCTGGGAGAAAGAATTCCTGAGTGAAGTTATGGTGTTCCGAGTAAAATCTCATAAAGAGGATCATTACTAAGCTAAGGGAATTGTGTCTGAGCGTGATACTTCTGAGTAAGGTAGGATTCGAGTGATGTGACTCGGAGTGTGACATTTCCGAGTGCAATGGTACTATGTAGATTGTTCCCATCGTGTGAAATTTCTAAGTCTGTAGGATGTGCCCCTGACTAATCCTTTCCAGAGGAACTTTTGGTCGGAATGTGGGGCTATGAATAGGTCAGTTTCCGAGTGAATTATCCAGAGGGGGAGTAGATACCTGAGAGGTAAATTTATTTGAGTCTATACTCAGGACGATAGTTGGAGCTGTTGAATTTGAGCTTGGGTTTTTCCTTGGGATAGACTCGGATTCCGAGTGAGTTTTCGTAAGTGGAAAGATGTCTGGGTGTAAATTGCCTTCAAACCCCGAATAATTGTTTTGAATGAGAAGCTCCGAGTGACACTCACGAGGAGTAAGCATGGAATTAGCTGAAGGCATGGATAGAAATTTGAGACTTTAGGGCTGAGTGTAGTGCCTGTAAGAGGTAAATCCAGTCAAACTGTGCCCATTGAAGCACATTGGAACTCTTTAGAGTGTCCATCTCGGTAATGCTAGGATGTATTAAGATTTTGTGAAGAGATTTTAGTGGTCGGATGTTGAATACCCGAGGGATTAATCTGAGATAAGTCGGATAATAGTGTGTATTGGGGGAAACGGTAATGTTTCTTACCGACTGGACTTTCCCAACTCTATAATTGACACAACCTTACGCTTATACCCTGTGTAAGATACATAATTATTCTGAGTGGCTCCATTGGAACTGGAGGAACGGACGGTGGATGTACGCCGATTGGTGTTGAGAGTATAAGGCCGAGTGGCCAAGGAATTAGGAAGTGCCAATGGCTATAGTGAACTGGCAGAGTTGAATGGAAGTAACTGTACGTGGAAAATTGAATCCCGAATGTATTGAAGACTATGAGAAGTTGTTTTATTTATGCCGATTGGAAATTGCGAAGCAGTCGGAAACGTTGAGAAGCGAAGAGTTGCAGTCGGAGCATGACAGTGATGTTCCGAACTGTTTGTTGAGGTAAGTCTGTGTTTGAATTTCAAGGATGAAATTCTTTGAGAGGGAGAGAATTGTAACATCCTGATTTTTTTTTACCGATTAAGATTAAGCCATTAATTAAGGGTTAATTGCCGAATTAAGATTAATGGTTAATTAGACTAATTGCTGATTGGTTAGAAATGATTGAATAAATCATGATAATAATAATAATGCCAGGCGAAAGGACGCATGTGCCCTGATGGCATAAGATAACTTCAGCTCTCTTTTTCCTTCATTTTATTCACGCTGGACATATTTCTTCGGGCATGCATCTGGTCCCTTCTTTTCTACTGATTCTCTTCTTCTTCACCCTCATTCGCGTCGTCCGCTTGGAAAGAACAGAGAGAGAGTTGAGAGTTTTTTGGGAGGAACAGAGACGCGGTTCTGTTTTCACTCTCTGTCCTCTTCTTCCTCTCCGTCACCTTCTTTCCCCTTCTTCTTCATCCACCTGGAGCTGTCAATGTCCCAGTTGGAAGGCTGTGCTGGGAAGTGCCTTGGAGCTGTAGGGGAGACGAATCCGTAGGAGGAAGGAGCAACTCTGGTCCAGAATCGATGCTCAGTTCGAAGGCTGTTGGAGGAGGAGTAACAGAAGGAACGATTGGTTAACATTGTAACCCGAAGAGCTTCTGAACCCCGACAGCAGGTAGGGGGCGCCTTGCATGTCAAATGCATGGTTTATGGACGGGTTTCGGGTGTTTGTTTAAATGTGATGTGTTATGTGTGAAATGTGTTGATAGCTGTGTTGTGATTAAGTAATAGTGCATGCAACTCTCGGATTTGTGGTATCTGTGAACTGTTTAGTGTTGTGTGACTTCATCCATGAGTGCATGTTAATATTTCTGCGAATGCTGACTGAATGCTTGTAAATAAGAGTGTCACTATGATTGCTGAGTGCGTGAGATGTGAGATGATACGTGATTTCCATTTGGAATGTTGTGTTAAAATGCATGCTGATTTCATTAAAGATGTCGAGTGGATGTGCTGTAGTATTGTTACCCTGATTTGCTTGTTATAAGTTACTATGACTAAATGCATGTGATATGATGACATATCTTTTTACCTTTAATTACTTACTCTGTTTGTCTGTTTTATTTACTGTTAAAATCTAATAACTGTGTTTTAGCGTAATTTGTCAGTAATCTCCATTTTTTATTTTTATTCTATTATTTGTTAGTGATCACTATTTTCTATTTTTTTTACTGTTACTATTAAAGTGTTGTATTTTATGATTTCTGTTTTCTTTTACTATTACTGTTTGTTAGTGATTGTTGTTTCCAATTTCTATTGTTTCTGTTTAGTTTGTGTTAATTAGTATGTTTAAAATAAATTAAGCTTTCATCCTAAAATAAAATCTATTGAATTAACTAAGTTTAATTTGATTTTATTTTATTTTACAAGTTATCAAATTATTAGAAGCTTCCTGATTATTTTACAAATAAATTACCCTCCTCCAAGTACAAATTCACATTAATTTTTTTTTCTTGACAAGTATATTAATGTGAAATTGTTTAAGCCTTATCTATGCTTCTAAAAAAACAAAATAAACTCCTACTTTCTCCCAAGAGTGCCAACGTAAATTTCAAATGCTGATGGGAATTTATATTCACGTTGGAATGCTTCTAAATGCAAGGTCCATTTTACCAATAATTTTTACAAAAGCCTTCTTCTTTCTTTAACTAGCAATTCACGTTGAAGGATTTATTGCAAGGGATTCCATTACTTGTTATTTTAATAATACAAAAGCCTTTTCCTTTATTCCACTTTAACTTCACGTGAATGCTTAAGAAAAGAAAGAGTCATTGCCTAGTATTTTGTCTTCTTGCATGCACTAAGTCTTTTTTCTTTTTCACAAAGGGGTCCCACGTGCTTTAAGTTTTAATGCAAAACTTTCCATTCTTTTCTTCTCACGGTAATGTTTTGCCTAAGGACACTAAATGTTTTGTCTTTTTCCTCTTGCATTCATATGGTCAACAAAGTCCAAAGAGCCAATATTTAATGCAAATAATTTGGTAACAAGACCACATTCACGGCTACAGCTACACAAGGTTCCATGTGCTTAATATTTTAAGCAAAAGTAATGCTCCATTTCCCTACAAGGTCCACACGGTCAATGAGTCTCCATTTTGCCAATGTTAAAAGCTGCAGAAGACAAATGAAATTGGACAACATTTTGGAGCATTAATAACGTGAATTAGATAGCAATTTACGTTGTGAACAAGCTGGCTAGTTGGCAATGAAATTTGGACAGCACCTAACGTGAATGGGCTCCCTCCTTTTGCTCTATACTGCCAACGAAAAATCAAGGGACAAAGTGGAAAAATAAGCTGGACAGATTGAAAGAAAATAAAAATAAAAACCAGCTGAAACTACTATAAATAGGGGACAGCAGTAGAGAAGTGGGTATTGGGTCAGAGGGAATTTTGGAGCAGAGAAGCAGAGGAGTCAGTAGGAAACGGAAGAAGAATTTGGGAGAACGTCATTCCGGGTTCGGTTTTTATTTTGTTTTAATTATGGAGGGCTAAAACCCTTAGATTGATTTTCTTGGAGGTTAATGTAATGTTATTTTTGAGGTTTTGATTTTTAATATATTTCCTTGTTGTTAAACTCTTCATAATTTTAGCTCAATTATTTAATGTCTATTCGGTTTAATCAAGTTGTATGCTTAATCAATTTAATTATACAGTTAGAATTAAATAAAAATTATATTAAGATAGATTTAGAAATATACATGCTTAATGAATGTTTCAAAAATCAAGCTTAATAGTTGTGGTTTGCTTAATTCCATAACGTTGAAGCTAGTTTATGTATGTAGGCGATGTTCTATGTATGTTCAATAATTCCTAGTATTTAAAATCTTGACTCCTTTTGCTTAATTAGGATGCTTGATTAAAATCTTCATTTTATGAAAGTAAAGGAATTATGAATTAAAAGACGCTTAGTTGATTAATTCAAATTGAACTAAGGGATTGACAGTAAGGAAGTGTATAGAAACCTTTTCAAATCCAAGGATAAAATAAATTACAATACTCCAAGAAAATCAATCGTTCGTTATTTACTTGTTCTACACTCATTTTGTATTTTGTATTCTGTTTTAAATTTCTGTGACAATCAAACCCCCCCCCCCCAATTATATGCTTGTTGAACTTTTGTCTGTAAAAATTTAAATTTTAGTTGTTGAAATTTTAATTGTTAAAATTAGTTTAAGACTTGATTTTCCTAAATTTGTTTTGTTGATCCTTGAGAGAACGACCTAGGTTGACACCCTAGTACTACATTAATTAATTTTAATGTACTAATTTGACGGGGCCACGACAGCCAACGTCAAATTTTGGCGCCGCAGCCGGGGATCAACGATCTGTAGGAAAATTGTTGTTTTAAATTAATTTTTTTTTGTTTTAAAAAAAATATATATATAAAAATATATTTTATTTATTTATTTGTTTGTTTTATTTCTTTTGCATGATTTAGGATTCTTATGATATATTGCTCATTATCATGAAATATCTTGTTGTATGCTATGTATGACTAGAAGAACTTTTGAGCATTTATATTCATTTGATCCTGAAATTGATAGAACTTTTCATAGATTAATTAGAGAAGCTAGATTTAATAATAATTTTGTTGATATTGATAGTGATAGTATCTCATCTGAATCTGTTGAAAATAATTCTGAAAATTTTTCTGATATGGCTGGACCTCGTGAGAGAACTCTTAGAGAACTAGCTGCACCTGAATTCACATACGAAAGTTTGTGTATTCAATATCCTGAAGAGGATATCCCTTTCATGCTAAAGACCGGACTTATACACTTGTTGCCTTAGTTTCATGGTCTTGCGGGTGAGGATCCGCACAAACACCTCAAAGAATTCCACATTGTGTGTAACATCCTAATTTTTAATTGAATAAATAAAATCAACAAGGGAAAAATTTCCAAATTTTAAGGTTAACAATCCGTGCATAACCTGACTAAATTGATAAAACCGAGTACAACGGAAGAGATAACCCCCTAAGCGAGCCCTTCAGCATTGCACACGCACTCGCTCACACGAGACTCCATGTCGCTTGGGCGAGGCAGCCCACTCGTTCGGGCAAAGTACCATTCGCTTGGACGATGCCACGACAAAAGCCTTCCAGTAGTACACCTTCGCTGGAGCGGATTCCTCATTCGCTAAAGCGAGAAGCCTCACACGGCAATTTCATCACTCGGCATTCGAACATCCATGCACTCGGTAAACTACTAAGTCCACTCGGAGGTCTTTCCTAAGTCCATTCGGTATTCCATAACTTAGCCTCTCAGATTCATCCATACGGCCACACCTATACTCTACTCGGACACTGGGAGCTATCCCACTCGGATTCCAGAATTCCTTTTCACCGGGAATATACATTCTTCACTCGGATTATCAATGTTTCACACTTAGAACCCATTCCATTCTAAACCACTACACTAAATCCTCTCTCAGGAGAGAATTGCTCAGGGTTTTCACTCGGAAATACGAACTCCTCCTCACTCGGGTTTTACTTATATTTTCACTCAGTAATGACCGCTCTCATTATCACTCGGAGATTCTCTCATTAGATCTCACTCAGTATAGGTTCATCCAAGTATTTTACTCAGAGTCCATTGAAGTATCATCATTCGAACATGAAGGCATAGCCATTTGCAGCCCCACTCGGAGTTGACTCCCCAATTACTTCTACTCGGAAATCATTAACTGAGCAATATTCTAACCATCCACACCCCTCAGTCTACCCAGACACAAACCACCCGTATACAACGTATAGGTACGTACATAATTATACACTCAGAATACCCAATACCTTAACATCATTCATTCCTCAGCACCTGCTATCAATGTGAACTATATACGTATAAAAACATACACTCGGGTCACAATAGCTTAAATTTCTTATATATATATATATATTCGTGTTCATTACACCACACTGATATTATGAGCCGACCAAGGCTACAACTGACGAAACATGACAATTTACAAAAATAAGCACTCTTCGGTCGGAGTGCACCCTACTCGGACCTGAGACCTTATCATCACTTCAGAGTCCAACCTGCACACACTGAAAAATGGTGTAGGGGTGAGCTTTTGCATATAAGGTGACGACTATTGACTCGGACTTTACCTCCATTCTCAATTATATAATTTACCGGGTTCAATCCATAATGATATATATATTGCCAATTAATTTAAAGGTCAGACCACATCATTCAATCGGAAGTTGTACAATAACATATATTCTCAATCATAGCATCACACTGCACTCAGCATCGGTATCAATACCCGTACATTCGTTCAGTCGGAATTCGCTCATACTACATCGTCTAGTCGGAGTTCACTCAATTCATTTAATCCATGCAATTCACAATAATCTCACTAACAATGCTCATAGACTCATGCATGCGGATCCGACTTAAACAGTGAGTTTAGTGCAGATTCCTTCCCGGTCCCTCGTCCACTAGCCCTTTCCGTGTGGCACCGGTCACCCCGTGACGTCTCGAGACCCAGCTCTAGCTCCATCGGCTGCCACGGGTCCTCATGGATCTAACCAGGAATCTGACTGGAACTCGTTTTACATGACTCTAGATGCCTTTCCGACCCCCCATCCTCATGGAACTGGTCAGGAATCTGGGAATCATCCCACATATGCAATCTCATACAAATCCACAACAACATCCAAGCTTACCAGACGCGTCTCACACAGCCATCAATGGGTCACAACCGATCCCCCACACAGCAATTAGATTCATTCGGAATCCCACATTCCATTACAACAATCACATGCCTCTATCATAATAACTCATAACAGCAAGCATAGGGAACCACATTATAGTACATCCACTCAACATTTTTACAGAGTCAGCATACCTTTCCACACGGCATTCAAAATGGAAATCACGCATCAATTCACATCTCATGCATTCAGGGATAATGGTAACACACACACACATTCACTCAGCAAACTCAGATTTCAACAACATGCATCACAGAAGTATTAACTGGCACTCAAAGACGAGGTCACACATCCCTCAACCTTTCACAGATGTCCTAATTCGGAAGTTGCATGCACAATCAGTCAATCACCACACATCGATCTACACATTTCACACACATATTACATTAAAGCAAGCACCAGGGACCCGGTCATAAACCATACGCTTGACATGCAAAGCGCCCTCTACCTGCTGTCGGGGTTCAGAGACTCTTCAAGTTGTAGTGCTGACCGATCGTCCCTCCGTTACTCCTCCAACAGCCTTCGAGTTCAGCGTTGATCCTGGGCCAGAGTTGCTCCTTTCCTCCAACGGGTCCGTCTCCTCCACAGCTCTAAAGCACTTCCAGCACAGCCTTCCAACTGGAATACCACAGCTCCAGGTAGAAGAAGAAGGAGAGGAAAAAGGCAATAGGGAGGAAGGAGAGAACAGGGAGTGGAGTCAGAGCTGTGTTGATGTTCCTCCAGGAGCTCTCGACTCTCTCACTGTTCGAGTGGCGACGTGAATGAGAGTGAAGAAGAAGAGAAACAGGGAAGGAGAGACCATATACACGCACAAGGAGAGCTGCCAGCGTGAATAATGAGAGAAAGAGAGAGCTGAAGTTGTCTTATACTCCTAGGGACACATGCGTCCTTTCGCCTGGCACTATTATTATTATTATTTATTCAATCATTTATACCCAAATCAGTAGTTACTCTAATTAACCATTACTCCTAATTCTGTAATTAACCTTTAATTCATAGCTTAACTTGAATCGGTAATTAAGTTTGAAATCGGGATGTTACAGTTCTCTCCCTCTTAAAAGAATTTCGTCCTCGAAATTCAAACACATGCTTAGCCTTAATAAACCACTCGGAAATCACTGACATACCACAATAAGCAGTTACACATCTATGTTCCTTAAGTATTCATCCATTGCTTAAATCCCAGTCGGCACAATTGGCCTACAAAGTAATTCACCGATCGCTCCACCCGGAAAATCGGGACATTATGCTTAACACATTTCCACTCGGAAGTGGCACCACTGACTCGGAATAACATTCTTCTCTTTCACTCAGACTTACCTCAACAAACAGATCGGAATACCACAGCCATGTTCCGACTGAAACTCTTTGTCCATCCACGTTTTCGACTGCTTCGTAATTTCTAATCAGTATAAAACAACTCTTCATAGCCTTCATTACATTCGGGACTCTATTTCCCACGTAGTTACCCCCATTCAGCTCTGCCAGTTCACCCTAGCCATTGGCACTTTCTAGTTCTTTGGCCGCTCGGCCTTACATTCTCAACACCGATCGGCGTATTCACACCATCGGGTCTCCCGACTCAATATGTCACTCGGCACGACCATGCGCTCACACAAAACATAGGCTTGACATTGGGTCACATGGGACACATTCTAGACGTTATTCGACCATTTGGGAAGAATCCAGTCGGTAAACAACATTACCGATTCCCTAGGATACCCACTACTGACCGATTCATTTCGGATTTAGCTCTCGAATTTCTAAATTTTCGGCCACGAGATTCCTTTCTTAACCAAAATAAACACTCAACGAGTTCCCATAAGCTTCAATTAGCACACTTGTCTGGATTTGCCTCGTACAGGTACCACACTCGGTCCATACATCTCAGCTTCTTAACCATTCCTTTGGCTAACTGCATGCCTATAACCCACGAATGTCACTCGGCCCTCTCACTCGAAAATTTCAATCGGGGTTTTAAGGACAGTTCTCATCCGGGAATCCTTCCACTTGCAGAATTTACTCATAATTCAAGCCTTCCGCAAAACCAACTCGAGTCCAAGCCGAGCAGTCCCAAACGCTGACCTAAGTACGATTTCAAATAAATCCTTCTCTTGGATATCTACTCCTCTTGGAGATCCTTCACTCGGAGACTTCCTATTCACCAAATTTCCACTCGGAATCCAGGCTTACTCCAAATATAAATCTGAGTTCAATTCAGCAGCTTCACATCACCAGAACACAGCTATGAATAAGTTTACCGCTCGGTATTTTCTCTCCCTTGGGTAATTCACTTGAAAACTTGCACACTCGAAGTTCCATTTTTCGACGAGAAGTACTTTTCTCCTGGAAGATCACTCGGTTGGACATCCCAAGGGTATTAGGAATTCTACACTCGCTGTCTTACTATTCGGAATCGTTCCACACGGTGCCATTCCACTCGGAAGTGATACACTCCGAGTCACGTCACTCGCATCTTGCCTCACCCAGAAGGTTACGCTCAGACACCATTCCCTTAACTTAGTAATGATCCTCTCAATAAGGTTCTACTCGGAACCCCTAAAATTTTCACTCAGCAGTTCTTTCCCACAAGGACTTCACTCGGAATTGTCTCCACCCTCACACACTCGGAATTTACTAACCTTTCCCGAGCAATTCCTAACCTTACAATTTAGTTTGGCTCCCATCCTGGTTTCCTCATTAGGCTTACAGTATCACTCGGTTAACTTTTCAAAAACTCCAACTTCAGTGACAGTTGATCACCCTTCATATTCCATTACCAATCATCCTTTTAGTAGCCAATCCATACCCAGCAACCTCTAATCCTCTTGGAAGCAGACACGTCAAAGTCAACAAACCCTCTACCTTCATTTTGGTACACAATCACATAACACTCATTTAAGATAACTCTCATCATCACTCGAAATCGTCTAAAAGACTCACCATCACCATAAGCAGTTACAGCTTCACCTGCCCGACTCATGAATTGCTGCCCCAACTTATAGGATGACGTCTCATCCCTATAGGGTTACAACAATCACATGGTCACTACAACGTGTACGCTGCCACATTACCTATGGCAGGAAGAGTCATCTCAGAGCAGCATGCCTGACACGGACCAGACTTCACCCAACTAATACTAATTCACATGGTGGTTAATGGCAGTTCACACACATAAATAATACACCTGCATCAACATCATGCAGCACATAGGGTACATCACGCATCAATAATCATGAAAATCATTTATCACCTCTGTAAAACAGAATTAAGGCAATACAACAATTGGCTTCTAGCCAGCACCGAGTAAATATTTCCTCTAAATCTTATTCCTCACAAACCATGGCTCGGACTAAATTCTCAGTTCTCAGTTATATAATGGCATCACTCATTCGGCTTCATGCAATTCAGTCAGGATTAAGTAATTCACATTCACATATGTTGTCATAACACACCATAGACTCGGCAACGACACTAATACACATACAACCACTCAGTCGAATTTTATAACAATTATTCACGGCTATATTATTGTTCACTACAGCATGCACCATAACCATAACCACACATTGCACTCAACAATAGCATCAATATATATATATATATATGTGTGTTCATCCGAGCGAATTTACTTAAATAAATTCTCAACTACATTAAGGATTTCATTCACAACATCATATCCAATCGGGAGTTGCACAATAACGTACATTCTCAATTATGACACCACATTACACTCGGTAACAGTATCGGTACATACATATTCATTCAGTCAGAATTCACTTATACGTCATCATCTAGTTGGGGTTCATTCAAGTCCATGCAACCCATGTTAGTCTCCCTAACAACGTTCTCACACGCACCGATCAACTCACTCAGCTAATACTAACTCACAAGAATTAATGGTAATTCACATGCATATATATAAGCACATATTCTCATCAACATTATCATGATGCATCACATAGGGCACGTCGCACAGCAACAATCATGTAATATAATTTACCCCTACGGTAAAACAGTATAATGGCTACAGGCTTCCGACTTGTACAAAAAAAAATCATACACCTCTTCATTACTCATAAGTTAGCGCAACTCTCCTGATGACAATCATCAAGTAGCAGTTACTATCATCCCAAAATGGTGTAATAACAGTCGGTTTCTGACCATTACCGTGTAATTGCTTCTTCCTTAGATCTTATCCACCATAAACCATACAGTATCATATACACATATATATGTAACGTGTGTACCAACATTCAATACATACACGCTATCATTCAATCAGAATCTATCCAGCCAGCTCTCGGCTATATCACTTACATTATTTACAATCCCATATAATCACAGCCATAGGCTCACCTTGCACTTAGCGACAGCATCAACTCATATATATTCAATCATCCAATCGGAATATCAAATTCACATTCGGCCATACAATTCATATCTTTCACCACAGCATGCATTACAGCCACAACATTAATATACATATATTCATTTAATCAGATTCCATTCAATCATGTTATTCTAAATAACATTCCACATATTCATGTAATTCATATTGAGCTCAACAGCCATTATAGTGTGCACACATTCCTTTCACCCGGATTTAAAAGGGACTCCTCACTCTGAATTATTTAGTCACTTTTCACTCGGGAAACCTCAACAGTTATCACTCGAAGGGTATCCGAATCGATTCCCACTCGGTGTCACCCGTCCTCTTCACTCATTCTTACTCAGCAACTATAATCTCTCCTACTCTGGTTTTCCCACTAAGTCAAGACTCGCTCGGATTTTCTATCTACTTAATGATTTATTATAATGGATCCACTCAGAGTCGTAGGTGTCATCTTCTGATCGGTAAACTCTTGCTCGGCATCACACTGTCTTATTCACTCGGGATTACCTAGGTTTCCTTTCACTCGGAGGGAGTCACTAACTCTCTTCCCACGTCAACACTCGTCTCCATTTTTGACTTATAGTTAAACTAATCTCTCGTACACAACAAATACGCATACGTATATTACTCGGATCTTCATGCACAGTATAGGAGTTCACGCAACATGGAGGGTGTAATTAATTACAGGCACTAATTTATGTCTTCTACTCCAAGGGTTCAGGTTCAAGTAAAAGGAACTAAGGCTAAGACATTACTTGTATCTCAAATCATATACTATTCATTCATCACACGTTTAAATTCCTCAGCAAGGCACAGGCATACAACCACACCATTCATATACCAAATCATCAAACACATACAATACCGATTAAGTCAGGGCATACAATCAATTGGACCAGGAGGGAAATGACCTCCTATTCACAAATCAATATCACAATAATGATGACCACTCGGTCATACTGCATACAACCGCTTACACTCGGTAAGCATACCTTGGCCTTGGACCTTTCGGTCTGCTCTGATACCAAAATGTAACATCCTAATTTTTAATTGAATAAATAAAATCAACAAGGGAAAAATTTCCAAATTTTAAGGTTAACAATCCGTGCATAACCTGCCTGAATTGATAAAACCGAGTACAACGGAAGAGATAACCCCCTGAGCGAGCCCTTCAGCATTGCACACGCACTCGCTCACAGGAGACTCCACGTCGCTTGGGCGAGGCAGCCCACTCGTTCGGGTAAAGTACTATTCGCTTGGACGATGCCACGACAAAAGCCTTCCAGCAGTACACCTTCGCTGGAGCGGATTCCTCATTCGCTAAAGCGAGAAGCCTCACACGGCAATTTCATCACTCGGCATTCGAACATCCATGCACTCGGTAAACTACTAAGTCCACTCGGAGGTCTTTCCTAAGTCCATTCGGTATTCCATAACTTAGCCTCTCAGATTCATCCATACGACCACACCTATACTCTACTCGGACACTGGGAGCTATCCCACTCGGATTCCAGAATTCCTTTTCACCCGGAATATACATTCTTCACTCGGATTATCAATGTTTCACACTTAGAACCCATTCCATTCTAAACTACTACACTAAATCCTCTCTCAGGAGAGAATTGCTTAGGGTTTTCACTCGGAAATACGAACTCCTCCTCACTCGGGTTTTACTTATATTTTTACTCGGTAATGACCGCTCTCATTATCACTCGGAGATTCTCTCATTAGATCTCACTCAGTATAGGTTCATCCAAGTATTTTACTCAGAGTCCATTGAAGTATCATCATTCGAACATGAAGGCATAGCCATTTGCAGCCCCACTCGGAGTTGACTCCCCAATTACTTCTACTCGGAAATCATTAACTGAGCAATATTCTAACCATCCACACCCCTCAGTCTACCCAGACACAAACCACCCGTATACAACGTATAGGTACGTACATAATTATACACTCAGAATACCCAATACCTTAACATCATTCATTCCTCAGCACCTGCTATCAATGTGAACTATATACGTATAAAAACATGCACTCGGGTCACAATAGCTTAAATTTCTTATATATATATATATATTCGTGTTCATTACACCACACTGATATTATGAGCCGACCAAGGCTACAACTGACGAAACATGACAATTTATAAAAATAAGCACTCTTCGGTCTGAGTGCACCCCACTCGGACCTGAGACCTTATCATCACTTCAGAGTCCAACCTGCACACACTGAAAAATGATGTAGGGGTGAGCTTTTGCATATAAGGTGACAGCTATTGTGTCGGACTTTACCTCCATTCTCAATTATATAATTTACCAGGTTCAATCCATAACGATATATATATTGCCAATTAATTTAAGGGTCAGACCACATCATTCAATCGGAAGTTGTACAATAACATATATTCTCAATCATAGCATCACACTGCACTCAGCATCGGTATCAATACCCGTACATTCGTTCAGTTGGAATTCGCTCATACTACATCGTCTAGTCGGAGTTCACTCAATTCATTTAATCCATGCAATTCACAATAATCTCACTAACAATGCTCATAGACTCATGCATGCGGATCCGACTTAAACAGTGAGTTCAGTGCAGATTCCTTCCCGGTCCCTTGTCCACTAGCCCTTTCCGTGTGGCACCGGTCACCCCGTGACGTCTCGAGACCCAGCTCTAGCTCCATCGGCTACCACGGGTCCTCATGGATCTAACCAGGAATCTGACTGGAACTCGTTTTACATGACTCTAGATGCCTTTCCGACCCCCCGTCCTCATGGAACTGGTCAGGAATCTGGGAATCATCCCACATATGCAATCTCATGCAAATCCACAACAACATCCAAGCTTACCAGACGCGTCTCACACAGCCATCAATGGGTCACAACTGATCCCCCACACAGCAATCAGATTCATTCGGAATCCCACATTCCATTACAACAATCACATGCCTCTATCATAATAACTCATAACAGCAAGCATAGGGAACCACATTACAGTACATCCACTCAACATTTTTACAGAGTCAGCATACCTTTCCACATGGCATTCAAAATGGAAATCACGCATCAATTCACATCTCATGCATTCGGGGATAATGGTAACACACACACACATTCACTCAGTAAACTCAGATTTCAACAACATGTATCACAGAAGTATTAACTGGCACTCAAAGACGAGGTCACACAACCCTCAACCTTTCATAGATGTCCCAATTCGGAAGTTGCATGCACAATCAGTCAATCACCACACATCGATCTACACATTTCACACACATATTACATTAAAGCAAGCACCAGGGACCCGGTCATAAACCATACGCTTGACATGCAAAGCGCCCCCTACCTGTTGTCGGGGTTCAGAGACTCTTCAAGTTGCAGTGCTGACCGATCGTCCCTCCGTTACTCCTCCAACAGCCTTCGAGTTTAGCGTTGATCCTGGGCCAGAGTTGCTCCTTTCCTCCAACGGGTCCGTCTCCTCTACAGCTCCAAAGCACTTCCAGCACAGCCTTCCAACTGGAATACCACAGCTCCAGGTAGAAGAAGAAGGAGAGGAAAAAGGCAATAGGGAGAAAGGAGAGAACAGGGAGTGGAGTCAGAGCTATGTTGATGTTCCTCCAGGAGCTCTCGACTCTCTCACTGTTCGAGTGGCGACGTGAATGAGAGTGAAGAAGAAGAGAAACAGGGAAGGAGAGACCATATACACGCACAAGGAGAGCTGCCAGCGTGAATAATGAGAGAAAGAGAGAGCTGAAGTTGTCTTATACTCCTAGGGACACATGCGTCCTTTCGCCTGGCACTATTATTATTATTTATTCAATTATTTCTACCCAAATCAGTAGTTACTCTAATTAACCATTAATCCTAATTCTGTAATTAACCTTTAATTCATAGCTTAACTTCAATCGGTAATTAAGTTAGAAATCGGGATGTTACATTGTGTGCTCCACAATGAAACCCCAAAACGTTCAAGAAGACCATGTCTATCTTAAAGCGTTTCCTCATTCTTTAGAGGGTGTTTCTAAGGATTGGCTCTACTACCTTGCTCCAAGATCAATCACAAGTTGGAATGACTTAAAGAAAATGTTCTTGGAAAAGTTCTTTCCTGCCTCTAGAACAACTGCAATCCGTAAAGACATATCTGGCATTAGGCAACTCTCTGGAGAAAGTCTTTATGAGTATTGGGAGAGATTCAAGAAACTCTGTGCAAGTTGCCCTCACCACCAAATTTCTGAAAAACTTCTTCTTCAGTACTTTTATGAAGGCCTGCAACATGTTGATCGTAACATGATAGATGCAGCAAGTGGAAGAGCTTTAGGAGATATGACTGCTGCTGAAGCAAGGAACTTGATTGAAAAGATGGCATCTAATTCTCAACAATTCGGTATGAGAAATGATGCTTTCAAAAGTTCATATGATTCAAATTCTAGTACATCTGGCATTAAACTAGAGAGTAAACTTGACGCTCTCACCACTCTAGTCACACAATTGGTAGTTAATCAAAAATCCATGACTGCTAAAGTGTGTGGCATCTGTACTTCACAAGAGCACCCCACTGATTGTTGTCCTTCTCTACAAGAAAAGGGTAATGATAATCCCCAAGCCTATGCAGCCAATATCTACCATAATAGACCTCCACCACAACAGCAACAAAACCATGACCTTTCTACCAATAGATACAACCCAGGTTGGAGGAACCATCCAAACTTGAGATAGGGTAACCAACAACAAAATCCCCAACCTCCATTTCAAAGCAATGCACCAACCTTCCAAAGACCTACACCTCAATCATCCACAAGTGGCCCTTCTTTGGAGGATCTGGTGAAGCAAATGGCTGCACAGAACTTGGAGTATCAATAGAGGAATGATGCCACCATCCAAAGTTTAAGCAACCAAATTGGGTAATTGGCTTCATCATTAAGCCAATTACAATCTCAAAACTCTGACAAATTACCATCTCAACCAGCTGCTAATCAAAGAAATATGAGCGCAATTTAGTTAAGATCAGGTAAGAACCTTGAAGTACCCATACCCAAGGAACCTGAGAAACAAACAGATGTGCCCACAACAGTTGAGAATGATGTACCTTCTTCAAGCACAAGCAAGTCTGAGATGCAATCACCCCAAATCCCACCTTATATCCCTCTTCCCTTCCCACCAAAAGCAATTCCTAGCAAGAAGATGGAAGAAGTGGACAACGAAATTTTGGATACTTTTAGGAAAGTGGAAGTGAATATACCTCTTCTTGATGCAATCAAGCAAATACCCAAGTATGCCAAATTTCTGAAAGAGTTGTGTACTCACAAGAGGAGACTCAAAGGCAATGAAAGGATAAGCATGGGAAGAAATGTATCTACACTGCTTGGTAAGGAAGTTCCAAATATTCCTGAGAAATGCAAGGATCCAGGTACGTTTTCTATACCCTGTATCATAGGCAATAACAAATTTGAAAATTGCATGTTAGATTTAGGAGCTTCAATAAATGTTATGCCTATGTCTGTTTTCAAATCTTTGTCTCTTGGAAATTTACAACCTACTGGTGTAGTAATTCAGCTAGCCAATAGGAGCACTACTTACCCTGCTGGAGTTATAGAAGATGTTTTGGTTTAGGTAGAACAACTTGTTTTCCCTGCTGACTTTTTTGTACTTGATATGGAAGAAGGTATGTCTCACATTCCTGTTCCTATCATTTTGGGAAGACCATTTTTGAAAACAGCTCGAACCAAAATAGATGTTCATTCTGGAACTCTCTCTATGGAATTTGGTGACACTAGAGTTCAATTCAATATTCTTGATGCCATGAAATACCCATCGGAAGATCATTCTGTTTTTCATATTGACATTATGGATGAATTAGTTTGTGAATATCTTTCTGATATCTCTCAAAATGTTGATTTAGAAGGCATGGATGATTCATATAATTGTTTTGCATGCAATGATTCTGGAAGTTGTGATATCTGTACTGAAATTGATAAATTCATATATGATGATTCAGAGTCTTTAGATATATCTGTTAACCATAAGGAGCTGTATGCAGGGTTTCAAGAAAATTCTAACAAAATTTTTGAGGTGCAAGTAACGGAATCAAAATCTACTTTGTTAGTTCCATCTGTTTTGCAGGCACCTAAGTTAGAATTGAAGCCCCTACCTGAGAACCTCAAGTATGTATACTTAGGGGATGATGAACAGCTCCCGGTGATAATTTCCACTTCTCTTGATGAAAATCAAGAAGAAAAATTGTTGCAGGTATTGAAAAAACATAAGAAGGCTATAGGATGGACATTGGCAGACATACCTGGAATTAGCCCATCCATGTGCATGCATAGGATATTTCTGGAGGAAAATACTAAAACAGTAAGACAGCCCTAGAGGAGACTCAACCCTGTAATCCTTGATGTTGTTAAGAAGGAAATTACCAAGCTTTTACAAGCAGGAATCAATTATCCTATCTCTGACAGTGAATGGGTGAGTCCAATTCAAGTGGTTCCTAAGAAAACAGGGATCATAGTTGTGAAGAATGAGAAGAATGAGTTGATCCCAACTAGAGTGCAGAATAGTTGGAGAGTCTGTATTGATTATAGGAGACTTAACCAAGCAACCAAGAAGGACCATTTTCCCTTACTCTTCATTGATCAAATGCTTGAACATCTCGCAGGTAAGTCTCACTACTATTTTCTTGATGGATTCTCTGGATATTTTCAGATTCATATTGCACCTGAGGATCAAGAAAAAACCACATTCACCTGTCCCTTTGGCACATTTGCTTATAGGAGAATGCCATTTGGCCTATGTAATGCTCCTGAAACTTTTCAAAGATGCATGATAAGTATTTTTCATGATTTCATTGAAAATTGCATAGAGGTGTTTATGGATGATTTTACTGTTTATGGATCTTCATTTAATGCATGCCTTGAAAGTTTGGATAAAGTTTTAAACAGGTGTATTGAAACTAACCTTGTCTTGAACTATGAAAAATGTCATTTTATAGTAAAACAAAGAATAGTTTTAGGGCATGTAATCTCTGAGAAAGGAATTGAGGTAGACCCTGCCAAGGTAGAAGTTATATCACATTTGCCTTACCCCTCTTGTGTTCGAGAGGTTCATTCTTTTCTTGGTCATGCAGGTTTCTACAGAAGATTCATAAAGGATTTTAGCAAGAAGGCTAGGCCACTATCCAGTCTGCTTCAAAAGGATGTGGCATTTGAGTTTGATGAAAAGTGTCAGGAGGCTTTTAATTGCCTCAAGCAAGCATTGACCACTACCCCAATAATCCAAGCACCTGATTGGACAGCCCCATTTGAATTGATGTGTGATGCCTCTAATTATGCATTGGGAGCTATCCTTGGTCAAAAGATTGACAAGCAACCTAGGGTCATCTACTATGCATCTAAAACTTTAGATGCTGCCTAGGTAAATTACATCACCACTGAAAAAGAGCTCTTGGCCATTGTTTTTGCATTAGATAAGTTCAGATCTTACTTACTCGGTTCTCGAGTAGTTATCTTTACTGACCATGCAGCTCTGAAGTACTTGTTAAAGAAAGGTGAGTCCAAGCCAAGATTAATTCGTTGGATGCTCTTGCTCCAAGAGTTTGACTTGGAAATTCATGACAGAAGTGGAACACAAAACCTTGTGGCAGACCATTTAAGTAGAATTGAGAATGCTCCTGATTCGGCACCTACTCAGGACCAATTTCCCGATAAACACCTCATGAGTATTTCTAACTCTTTTGATACACCTTGGTTTGCTAACATTGTAAATTATCTTGTTGCTTCTGTTTTTCCACCATATGCATCCAGAAACCAAATTTCAAAATTAAAAAGTGATGCAAAATATTATATATGGGATGACCCGTATTTGTGGAAGTTGTGTAATAATCAGGTGATTCGAAGATGCATTCCTGATCAAGAGATAGAATCAGTTCTTTGATTCTGTCATGGTTCACCGGTTGGTGGACATTTTGGTCCACAAAGAACAGCAAGGAAGGTGTTGGACTCTGGTTTATACTGGCCCATAATTTTTAAGGATGCATGGAGAATTTGTAACACCTGTGAGAAATGCCAATGAACTGGAAACGCTATCACATGGCATCAACAGATGCCTCAACAACCTATGTTGTTTTGTGAAGTATTTGATGTTTGGGGTATTGATTTTATGGGTCCATTTCCTCCATCCTTTGGTTTTACTTACATTCTGTTAGCTGTAGATTATGTTTCTAAATGGGTGGAAGCTAAAGCCACCAGAACTAATGATGCTGGAGTTGTTGTAGATTTTGTTAGATCACAAATTTTTTGCAGGTTTGGCATTCCGAGAGCAATCATTAGTGATCAAGGAACACACTTTTGCAACAGGACCATGCAAGCTATGCTCAGGAAGTATGGGGTTGTTCATAGAGTCTCTACTCCATATCACCCCCAAACCAATGGACAAGCAGAAGTCTCTAATAGAGAAATCAAAAGAATCCTGGAGAAGATAGTACAGCCTAACAGAAAAGATTGGAGCAGGAAACTAGATGATGCTCTTTGGGCATATAGAACAGCTTTTAAGGCACCTATAGGAATGTCTCCCTATAGAATTGTTTTTGGTAAAGCATGTCATCTTCCAGTGGAGATTGAGCATCGTGCTTATTGGGCTGTAAAAGCCTGTAACTTAGCACTTGATCAAGCAGGTGAAGAAAGGAAATTACAACTGAATGAGCTTGATGACATTCGTTTGGCAGCTTATGAGAATTCAAAATTCTACAAGCAAAAGACAAGGAAATTCCATGATAGCTCAATATCTAGGAAGGATTTTGCTGTTGGGCAGAAGGTGCTACTGTTTAATTCCTGGTTAAAACTGATGGCCAAAAAATTACGCTCCAAATGGGAAGGACCTTTTATTGTCACTAATGTATTTCCCCATGGAGCTGTTGAAATAAAGAGTGAGAACTCTAACAAAAGCTTCAAGGTTAATGGACAACGCTTGAAGCCATTCCATGAAAATCCTTCACTTGTAGATGTCACAATGGAGGAACATGTTTTGGGGGATCCACTTCTTGATCCCCCTTGAGGGAGTTTTTCTTACCCATCTTTTTACTTTTTCATTCTATTGTCTATTCTGTATGCTCTGTCTTACATTGAGGACAATGTATGATTTAAGTGTGGGGGTGGGATCATTCATGTGTTGTTGATTTTATTGTGTGATTAATTTTGTGTGACTATTTTTCAAAACAATAAAAAAAATTAAAAATAAAAGATTTTATGTGTGTTTTTGTTTTAAATGGCATGTTTTATTGGAATTCTAAGATATGCATGAGTAACAGGTAAATTCTCTCATGTCTGATATAAGCTTAATGATATGTTATGATTTGAACTCAAACATTTTTGGTATGCTGAGAATGACATGATAATTGAGAGATTCTCATATATGATGGAATTATACCTTGTGAGATTTTTGAGCCTTAAAAAATTTGATGGATCATTTTAAACCATCTTAATTCTTTCATGTGTGATTAATTCTTGAATGTTTACATCCTAATTTTTGTCTTGTTTCTTGATGATACTTGAAACTCATGTGAATGTATTTGAAATGATACAGGCATTTTGTTCAATTGAGCCACTAAGCCATAGAAGCCTACCATGAATAAATTATCCTTTGCTAGCCACTTTGAGCCTATTTAACCATTTCTTTGTTGCAGCTCAAATAAGCCATGGATGAAAAAAAAAACCAAAAATATACCTACCTTAAGGAATATATTGGAGCTTTGGAATCAAGTCAAAAACAGGCATTCAAATAAGTCTGGGGGTGTGCAAAAAGGAGTCGCAACTCTTCTTTCAAGTGTTATGCAGTCACATAAGAAAAGATAAAAAAATGATGAATAAATAAAAAGAAATATTTTGATGATTGCGACCAAAAGAAATTGGAACACAAAGTGTTATATCCTTATGCTTACCTGTAAAATTATTTGCTCCTTATTCTTTTTGGTACTTGCCATAATCCTAAAAATTTTACCATCTATTTTAACCTTGGCCACATTACAACCTTGGAAAGCCCTGTTGATCTATACATGCATTTGTGTTGATTATGGAATTGAGAAACTTGCCAAATGTTTGGACTGTCTATTTTTCAAGAAATATTTTGAGAGTATACACAAACCCAAAACACTTGAGAGTTGAGAGTATGTCTTGTGAGGTTCTGTCACTTATGGTTTTCCTTTCAGTTTGATTTAATTCTCATATGTCGAAATGTTTAGATGATTTTTATACATATCTTGATGCTCTGTATCTGCATCTCAGATAACTCCTGTATCTTTGTATATTCTAAAACTCAATAATATACATGCCAATTCTGTGTGTTTACTATTTTAACATTTTTTTTCAATAAAGTGTGAAATTTGTTTTCATTCTGATTTTGCCCAGGAGTGCAAAAGAGTAAGTGTGGGGGTATTTGATGACATATCTTTTTACCTTTAATTACTTACTCTGTTTGTCTGTTTTATTTACTGTTAAAATCTAATAACTGTGTTTTAGCGTAATTTGTCAGTAATCTCCATTTTTTATTTTTATTCTATTATTTATTAGTGATCACTATTTTCTATTTTTTTTACTGTTACTATTAAAGTGTTTTCTGTTTTCTTTTACTGTTACTGTTTGTTAATGATTGTTGTTTCCAATTTCTATTGGTTCTGTTTAGTTTGTGTTAATTAGTATGTTTAAAATAAATTAAGCTTTCATCCTAAAATAAAATCGATTGAATTAACTAAGTTTAATTTGATTTATTTTATTTTATAGGTTATCAAATTATTGGAAGCTTCCTGATTATTTTACAAATAAATTACCCTCCTCCAAGTACAAATTCACATTAATTATTTTTTTTCTTGACAAGTATATTAATGTGAAATTGTTTAAGCCTTATCTATGCTTCTAAAAAAACAAAATAAACTCCTACTTTCTCCCAAGAGTGCCAACGTAAATTTCAAATGCTGATGGGAATTTATATTCACGTTGGAATGCTTCTAAATGCAAGGTCCATTTTACCAATAATTTTTACAAAAGCCTTCTTCTTTCTTTAACTAGCAATTCACGTTGAAGGATTTATTGCAAGGGATTCCATTACTTGTTATTTTAATAATACAAAAGCCTTCTCCTTTATTCCACTTCAACTTCACGTGAATGCTTAAGAAAAGAAAGAGTCATTGCCTAGTATTTTGTCTTCTTGCATGCACTAAGTCTCTTTTCTTTTTCACAAAGGGGTCCTACGTGCTTTAAGTTTTAATGCAAAACTTTCCATTCTTTTCTTCTCACGGCAATGTTTTGCCTAAGGACACTAAATGTTTTGTCTTTTTCCTTTTGCATTCATATGGTCAACAAAGTCCAAAGAGCCAATATTTAATGCAAATAATTTGGTAACAAGACCACATTCATGGCTGCAGCTACACAAGGTTCCATGTGCTTAATATTTGAAGCAAAAGTAATGCTCCATTTCCCTACAAGGTCCACACAGTCAATGAGTCTCCATTTTGCCAACGTTAAAAGCTGCAGAAGACAAATGAAATTGGACAACATTTTGGAGCATTAATAACGTGAATTAGATAGCAATTCACGTTATGAACAAGCTGGCTGGTTCGGTTTTTATTTTGTTTTAATTATGGAGGGCTAAAATCCTTAGATTGATTTTCTTGGAGGTTAATGTAATGTTATTTTTGAGGTTTTGATTTTTAATATATTTCCTTGTTGTTAAACTCTTCATAATTTTAGCTCAATTATTTAATGTCTATTCGGTTTAATTAAGTTGTATGCTTAATCAATTTAATTATACAGTTAGAATTAAATAAAAATTATATTAAGATAGATTTAGAAATATACATGCTTAATGAATGTTTCAAAAATCAATCTTAATAGTTGTGGTTTGCTTAATTCCATAACGTTGAAGCTAGTTTATGTATGTAGGCGATGTTCTATGTATGTTCAATAATTCCTAGAATTTAAAAGCTTGACTCCTTTTGCTTAATTAGGATGCTTGATTAAAATCTTCATTTTATGAAAGTAAAGGAATTATGAATTAAAAGACGCTTAGTTGATTAATTCAAATTGAACTAAGGGATTGACAGTAAGGAAGTGTATAGAAACCTTTTCAAATCCAAGGATAAAATAAATTACAATACTCCAAGAAAATCAATCGTTCGTTATTTACTTGTTCTACACTCATTTTGTATTTTGTATTCTGTTTTAAATTTCTGTAACAATCAACCCCCCCCCCCCAATTATATGCTTGTTGAACTTTTGTCTGTAAAAATTTAAATTTTAGTTGTTGAATTTTTAATTGTTAAAATTAGTTTAAGACTTGATTTTCCTAAATTTGTTTTGTTGATCCTTGAGAGAACGACCTAGGTTGACACCCTAGTACTACATTAATTAATTTTAATGTACTAATTTGACGGGGCCAAGACAGCCAACGTCATGATGCTGTAATGGAACTGTGGAATTTCGAGTGAATCTAAATGCCGTGTTGAATCGGTTGTGATCTATTAATGGCTGCGTGAGACGCACTTGGTAAGCTTGGATGCTTGTTTTGAAATTGCATGAAATTGCATACATGAGAAGAGGATGACCCGTGGAAGGTCAGGAGCCCTATGAGATGATTTTCAGTCGTAGATTCCTGGCTAGATCCATGAGGACCCGTGGTAGCCGATGGAGCTAGAGTTAAGTCTCGAGACGTCACAAGGTGACCGGTACCACACGGAAAGGGCTAGTGGACGAGGGGCCGGGAAGGAATCTGGGACTGAAATCACTGTGTAAGACGGATCCGCGTGCTTGTGTGTAGGACAGATTCCTGGCTAGATCCATGAGGACCCGTGGTAGCCGATGGAGCTAGAGTTAAGTCTCGAGACGTCACGAGGTGAACGGTACCACATGGAAAGGGCTAGTGGACGGGGGGCCAGGAAGGAATCTGTATCTGACATCATTGTTCGATTCGGATCCACATGCATGTATATAGGAGCATTATTATTGAGAATAACATGATTTGCATGGATCTGAATGATTTGAGTAAATTCCGACTGGATGATGTCGTATGAGTGAATTCTGATTGAATGAATATGTATGTATTGATACTGTTGCCGAGTGCAATGTGATGTTATGATTGAGAATGTATGTTATTGTGCAAATTCTGATCGGATGATGTTGTATGACTCTTATATTAAATAGCAGTGTATCTTATCGTGGATTGAGCCATGTAATTTGTATAATTGAGTAGTGAGGTATAATCCGAGTCAATAACTGTCATTTAATATGTGAAAGCTCACCCCTACACCATTTTTCAGTACGTGTAGGTCGGACTCGGAAGTGATGATATAGCCTCAAGTCCGAGTGAGGTGCACTCCGACTGTTGAGTGCTTATATTGTATTTATTATGTTTAGTCAGTGTAGCCTTGGCCGGCTCTCATGTAACAGGATAATTAACATATTGTTTATGAGCAATGCCTATCAGAATTGTAGACAAGTACACGTATACATATATATAAATATTTTACATGGGTATGGTGTTAATTACATCGAATAATAAGTATTGGTGAATGAATAATGTTAGGATAATAAGTATCCGAGTGTATGTCTGCATATATATACGTGTGTGGTTATATTGGTAACATACACTGTATTGCTTGTGAAGTGTTGTTGAATTATTTGAGAAGTGTTGATGGATGAAATAGTGTTAAGTTGAATATTCCGAGTGGAAATCCCGTGTGAACCTCCTCCGGGGGAAAGGTTGTTGTAATGGTTTAGATTGGGACGAATTCTAAATGTATGATATTTATAATCCGAATGAATGTTATATATAATCCGAGTGAATGGGGATCTATACCCCGAGAGGTTAAGATTTGAATAAGTCCGAGTGGGACTTAACTTAATGATTTTCCCGAGTGAATAAGATGATATATTCCGAGTGATGAATGATTGTGGAGACCCCTTCTGAGTGAAGGAAGGTCTATGTGTTCTCCGAGTGAGAGAAGTGAAAATATACCGAGTGATGGATATATGATACATTCCCGATTGGATTGAGGTTTAAACACACCGAGTGGTGTTTGATTGGAAGATATCCCGAGTGAGGAAGGTTTATAGATTCCGAGTGGAATTATTATTATTTTCTGGGTGTACCTTATATATGTGACCCTTGTGGATAGGAAATAAATGACTAAGTATGATATGTTGGGTTGTCCCCAAATGAATGGAACCCCTTGATCCCGAGTGTTTGGATAGCCGAGTGTGGCTTCTCGCTTCAGCGAATGAACAATTCGCTCCAGCGAGTGCGAATGGATGGGAAGGTTATTTGGTTGACTTCGCTTAAGCGATGGGGTGTTCGCCCGAGCAAGTTGGGCTGTCTCGCTCAAGCGGAGTCGGATCTCGCTTGAGCGAGTGCACATTGTACTGGTTTCGCTTGAATGCTCTTGTGTTTCCACTGGGCTGATTGGTCTTCTTCTTTTATTCCCTTTCCTTCCCTTCTTTCGCTCGATTGTTTTATGGGATGTCGGTCGCTTATGGTTTATTTTGGAAAGCTATCCCTTGCCCTTCCATTCGTTTTATCTTTCCCTCGGATTGCATGTTATTTTTGGGAAAAATTCCCTACCTCGGTTTTGGTTTTAAAATTTTGTAGGATGTTTCACTTCTGACAAGAAAGCATGGAAGTGTTTGGATGAGCTATATCTGGACTTTTCTACCGAGCCACGCAATGTAAGACTTGGCTTATGTATTGATGGGTTCAACCCGTTTTGTCAATACGGAAGAGCTTACTCTTGTTGGCCAGTCATACTGACCCCATATAATCTGCCTCCTGATATGTGTATGAAGAGGGAGGTCATGTTTCTATCTGTCTTGGTTCCAGGACCCAAAAATCCAAAGGCAAACATAAACGTGTTTTTGCAACCTTTGGTTGAAGAATTATCAAAATTATGGGATGTCGGGGTAATGATATATGATGCGTCTTTAAAGAACAATTTCATGATGTGGGCAATTTTGATGTGGACTATTAACGACTTCCCGGCTTATGGTATACTTTCTGGATTGTCAACATCTGGGAAGCTTGCTTGCCCTGTATGCATGGAATATACCGGGGTAATCACTCCCTATTAGTGGCAAGACAAGTTTCTTTGACTGTCATAGAAAGTTTCTACTGTTGGATCACCCGTTTAGGAGAAACAAAACCACTTTTAGGAAGAACAAGGTTGTCAATGAACCTCCACCCTGTAGGTTATCTAGTGCACGGGTTTGGCAGAGAGTCGAAGAGTTTCCGTACATCTGGGATAAGAATGTTAAGGAGTTTGCGGGTTATGGGAAGGAACACCACTGGGTGAAGCAGAGTATCTTATGGGATTTGCCATATTGGAAAGACTTATTGTTAAGACACAACATTGATGTCATGCACACTGAATGAAATGTTTTCATGAATATTTTTGACACTGTGATAGACATCAAAGGGAGAACAAAGGACAATGAGAAGAGTCGTTTAGACCTTCTGATTTGGTGTTTGAGGAAGGAGTTGGAATTAAGGGATGCGGGACATGGAAGAATATTGAAACCCCATGCAAAATATATTTTAACTAGACCTCAACAGATTACTGTGTGTGTTTAGATGAATGGGTTGACCTTGCCTGACGGATTCACTTCTAACTTGAGTAGATGTGTCGACGTGAAGGAGGGCATGGTGTTTGGCATGAAAAGTCATGATTGCCATGTGTTTATGCAACAACTACTCCCGTACGTGTTTCATGCCTTACCGAAGCCTATTTGGAAACCGTTGGTTAAGTTGAGTCACTTCTTTAAGGAGTTGATGGAAACTTTATTGACTGTGGAGAAACTTCTGAAGATGGAAGAGACTATCCCAGTATTGATTTATAAGTTGGAGCAGATTTTCCCACCAAGTTTTTTTTGACTCGATAGAGCATCTGCCTATCCATCTACTGTGCGAGGCCTAAGTTGGTGGCCCGGTGCAGTATCGTTGGATGTATCCATTTGAAAGGTGAACACCAAAACTCTTTAATTTTCTTGCAAACATTTCCTATAATTGTGTTTTCTAACTTAACATTTGTTTATGTTATTGAAGATTCTTACGCTCTTTAAAAGAAAAAGTGTCAAACAAAGCATGCGTTGAAGCATCAATTTGTGAGGCAAACTTAGTCGAAAAAATGACAACTTTTGCCTCTTTCTATTTTCTGACGAAGATAGAAACTAGAATGAGTAGAATTCCCCACAATCTTGGGGTGGCTACCTGCACAGGGTTGGATGATCAAATTTCAATTTTTAACTATCCCGGTCGTCCGGAGGGCAAGGTCACAAAATGTTACATTGATGAGAAAGATCAAAAGGTGGCTCACTTGTACATTCTTTTAAATTTCCCAGAAGTGGAACCCTTTCTTGAGTAAGTCACCAACTTATATGTTACATTCTAAAGTTGTGTTTTATAGTATCTAAATTTTTTCCTTTAAATAGCTTATATACAGATATGCTAAAACTTGAGCAAAATGATTTAACTGATGACTAAATTCATAGTGAGGTGTCATCTAAGTTCATCAGTTGGTTCGCATAACATGTAAGACCTGTATACCATGTGTTTTTTTATCTGTACTTCTAACGTTAGGTATCTAACAATGACCTATTTGTTATGCTGTACATAGATACAAGACCCTAACAACTATATTGAAGATCCTTTACTCCAAGCCCTTTCTTAGGGGCCGGTGAAAACTTAAAAAATGGCCCATTTGCTATGTAAATTGCTACAAGTTTAATATTTTTCAATGGAGTGAAGGGATGCGTACCTATAACTACAGGGTTTGCGTTAAAGGCACGGCCAGACAATTAGAGAAAGACTTTTATGGAGTGCTGACAGAGATTGTTGAAGTTTCTTTCTCCGGATGACTAAGAAGAGATATTGTTGTATTCAAGTGTGATTGGTACGACAACACAATCGGTGTAGGAACAAAGATTGACAACAACTACGACTTAGTCGAGGTTAAGAAAAATGGTAGATATAAAGGGTTTGATCCCTTCATTTTTTACCCAACAAGCCGAGCAGGTTTATTACACCGACTTCCCAAGAGGTCATCAGGACTGGTGAGACGCCCCGAACCCCCAATTAAAATAGGGGAAAATTTTTCGCGTCTTTGAAAATATTAATAAATCAAATAATTAAAGTGGTGAAGTATTTTTCACCAAACCCCTGGACCTATTTTAATAACCTATCTCATATATGAAGATATGAGAAGGTGAACAATTAAGTCAAAGAGTGAATCTTGGATGATCAATCTCATGATCATCAACAAGAAGTAGCGGAAGTGTACAATTACATTAAGAAAATGAAAGGGAGTGGTAGGAAGTCGAAGGATGGTCTATTAATTTGATAGAATGTATTAATTATGCGTGTAGGTCATGGTACCATCATATTATAGTCAAACAATACCAATGATACCCCAAAACAGAGGAAAAGGTGTGAAAACAGGGCCATGAGTCGATTCAAACACCCCATGAATCGATTCAAATGATTCTGGAGTGCAAAACAGTGAAAACAGGACCCCTTGAATCGATTCAAGCTCGTATGAATCGATTCAGGCGCTTCTGGAACTCAATTTATACAAACAGAGGTCCTAGAATCGATTCAAGATCGTATGAATCGATTCAGGCCTTCCTGGAACCAAAAACAGTGAAAACAGCAGCGCTCGAATCGATTCAGAGATCCTCGAATCGATTCGAGACAGCACAGTTGCTGTTTTATGCAGAAAAAGCCTTATTTTTGGACTTCTAACCCCCCTAACTTTTTCATATCAACTCCAAACGCTACCAAATTTTGACACCAACTAAAATACACCAATTGTGACGTGTGGCCACCAGTCTCACCCAAAAATTCTCAAAAATGAGAAAGTTATGCAATAAAATGCGTTTTGTCCATTCTTGAGCCTTTTTGAGTAACATAGGGGTCTATTCTCAATGGAATTGACCCGCTCCAGTTCCTATAAGTCACAATTCATGTATTTAAGCTATTGGAACCACCACACACTATCCAAAACTCATAAAACTCATCTTGACCCTATTGGTTGCTCAATTATGCATGAACTCCATATGAGAGCTCTACAAATTAATCAATCAATCAAACAACATGCACACTATTGTCATCAATTGGCCAAGGAATTTCATAATTAATATTCATTCCTCAATATGGTAAGCTGAATCAACATATCCATATCAATATCAACCAATATTGAGTTCATCACCCAAAAATTGGCCTCTCAAAGCACATATCACAAAGGAGCTATAACTCATAAATTTTCATCATCCATACATCAAATTCAACATCATTAAGCCTCATGACTTTGTCCTTTACATCATTTAGGTCATGAATGAAAATTGGCCTTACACACACATGTCCAATTTTCTCCCATGACCTCCAAAATTATAAACCATTACAAAAACGAGTATATAAACACCATATACTCTACAAAACAGAATTTATGCCGGCCAAGGCTTACATATTCCTATCCATATTTACCTCTTTCCATACTCAAGCCTCCAAAAGCTGTAGGATTTAAGTCACACCTACATCAACCTTAAAAATGGCAACGGGGAGGTGAGTAACATAATCCAAATGAATTAAAGTCATACATTATGATGAAATACATGTATACTTGCACAATTAGCCATCATTACACCACATCATACATTATACACAAGACATATTATAGTTTCAAGTATACATTCACAATATCAATCATTTGGATTGCCAATCACACGTAGGGTTAGTATTCCACTCTTTCCCTTATCAATTCTCATTTATCCGTTGCCACCATGGGCTTTCAACTAGGCATATCTCCAGCTATATGCAAATGCTCTTAAAGCTAATGCATATGCACAAGAATTTCTCATCAAGACAATGCGGATCCGACTGTGGGAAAATATATCAATAAATCAATTGTGGGACAAGCATAGGTGTGCTACTATGCCCCTACTGCAGTAGAAAAATTGTGTACACATATATCTCAATTCAAGCATGCTTATATCTTCATAATTTTACTGGTACCAAACCGCTCTCGCCCATTTGTAGCACTAGTCACACTGTGACTTGCGGATCAACATCGTGGCCTCAAATACCACAAGTGCTACGGGCCCCTCCCGAACACACATCGAGAGAGCCGTGTCCCGTCGGACACCGAGGTAAACTCGCTCACCATTGAGCCGCCCGCCCACTGGGCCCGCCACATAGGGTGTCTCGTCACCAAACTATGGACAGCTTCGTGACTCATACACCGAGTCACAGGGGAAAATCACAATACGCTCGTGCACTGAGCCGCCCTCCCACTGGGCCCGCCTAGTGGAATCCCCCTAAAATTCCACATAGACAGCTATGATATGCCATGGATGCAATGCAAATGCAAATCAAATGCATCCTCACACTATGCATCCTAGATGCCACTCCACATTTAATCATTTACCACCACCACTTGGTGGATTTCAATATTCTCATCATTCTTAACCAATCCCAATTTTCTTTGAACTCATTCACATCCATAGTTAGTGGCATACACATTCCATAACTCATACACACATATCTGGGATATTCACATCACAATCTCAATCCACATATGGTTACAAACCATCATCATACTTCATTAACATAATATTACCACATCATTAAGTTTATCCCAAACACAATGCCACACAACAATCATCATTCTAAATGCATTCAAATCATAACATTTTCACATCATCCATTCAACAATCATCAAAATAATCATATATATACATATTTTCACATCACCAATGGATGAAATCATGCATTTAGAAAAGTTACCCCCTCCTACCTCAAGTGAAGTAGTGATCAACGCGGTTTGATGGTCCCGCTTCGTCAATGGGGTCACTTCCTACATGACAATACATTATACAGTCAATTTCCTACTTACTCATTAAGACTTGAATACTTATATATCAATAAATACTTGCTGTTTTTATTATTATAACTCTCAAAACTCTTTTATTTCATTTTATTCACCATAACCACCATGGGTTAGGTGCCACCATTTATTATTATGTACTCAACAACCAACCCTTTCATGGGTTTCTCCATTAATGACTTCCACCAACAAAATACTATCACCAATGACTCTTATGCATCACAACTCACATTTATTACTCACAATAAATGTTCATCAACCTCCATATACATTTTCCCCTAAATTTATGAAGTTAGGGTTTCATAAAATTTCCAACCACCTTCATAAATATTCTTCTCTTTTCAACCATAAATGCATCCACTTTATTACTTCTCAAAGAAACCTTACTCTTATAGAAACCCACATTAAACTCTTGCATTAAATGCCTTAAATGAACATCCATTCACATGCTTGGTTCCCAAAATACATAACACCACATACTCTTAACCCAAAACCTTAGCAAAATATGGGAATGCTTACCTCAAAACCCAAAAACGAAAATGGGTTCACAAGAGAGAGAGAGCTGCAAAAATAAGGAGGAAAGAGGAGAGGAAATCAAAGCCCCAAGCTTCCTTCAAGCTCCTCCAAACGAAAATGGAAGAGGAGATGGCACACACCACACTTGTGGATTTTTGAAGGGAAAGGAGGAGAAGATGATGAGTGAGGTATGAAGAAAGAGGAAGAGAAGTGTTTGCTTAAGAGGGAAAGAATACACGAGAGAATGAGAGGGAGAAGAAAAGAGTTTATATTTTATTTTCACTCTCATTCATTAAGGCTTTATCGTTTTTCCACAAACAGGCTCTCTGTTTGGGCTCAATACATCATCTGAAAATTATTCTGAATACATATTCGGATTCCCAATATTATTCTCTACAGCCCTGACCAAAATCATCTCATTCCGAGATACTTGGTCCGACACCCATATCTCAACCGGGCTTAATTTCAGTTTAACCGGTCTCCAAAAATTACCAAAAATTCCCAAAATCTGAATTTAATTATTCTCAATAGTTTGGGACATTAAATACTCCCTATTCCAATTTCTAATATTTATTCCGGTAATTAATTCTCTATTTTAAAATTCAGGATGTTACAATCCACCCCACCAAAAGAAAATTTCGTCCTCGAAATTTAACTTACCGGATTCGAATGCATCGGGATACCGTTCTCTGATGTCATCTTCGCGTTCCCATGTGAACGTTTCAGTATTTCCATGTTTCCAAGCGACCTTCACCAAAGGTACCAACTTGTTCCGCAATTTCTTCACGGAATGTCCGACAATGCGAACAGAAACTGGAGAAACAGATAGGTCATCTCGCACCTCAATCTCATCCATAGGGATCACGTGCAGTGGATCATAAACATACCTTCTCAACTGCGATACATGAAACACGTTGTGTAGATTAGCAAGATGCGGAGGGAGTGCTATCCTATAAGCAACCTCACCAATCCGCTCTAACACCTCGTAAGGTCCGATAAATCTAGGGCTCAATTTCCCACTCTTCAACGCCCTTCCAATGCCTTTTTCACGCGAGACCTTTAAAAATACATGGTCACCCACTTGAAACTCCAGGGGTTTATGTCTCTTGTCATAATAACTTTTCTGCCTATCTTGAGCAATCTTCATATTCTCTTGTATCTTCTTAATTTGCTCTGTAGTTTCCTGAATGATCTCCGGCCCTAAAGCCAAGTTTTCTCCAACTTCCAGCCAACACAAGGGAGTTCTACACTTCCTTCCATACAACGCCTCATAAGGTGCCATACCAATACTGGAATGGAAGCTGTTATTGTACGTAAATTCAATCAATGGGAGGAATCTCTCCCAACATCCACCGTGCTCAAGAACACAAGCTCTCAATAGATCCTCCAAGCTTTGTATAGTTCTCTCCGATTGCCCATCAGTTTGAGGGTGATAAGCGGAACTAAGCTTCAACTTAGAACCGAACTCATCATGCAAACGTCCCCAAAACCGAGAAGTAAAACGAGGATCACGGTCGGATATAATGCTGGACGGAACACCATGTAGTTTAACAATCTCCTTGATGTATATTTGTGCCAATTTCTCCAAAGGACTCTTCATATTAATGGGTAAGAAGTGAGCACATTTTGTCAACCGATCTACAATCACCCATATAGCATCGTTCCCAGCACGAGTTCTGGGTAGTCCAGAAACAAAGTCCATAGCTATACTATCCCATTTCCAGACAGGGATCTCCAACGGTCTCAAATAACCAGATGGTCTCTGATGCTCGACCTTAGCCTTTTGACACACAAGGCAAGATGCTACAAAATTCGCCACATCACGTTTCATACCAGGCCACCAGAAATTCTTCTTCAAATCTTGATACATCTTAGTGGAACCTGGATGAATACTCAATATGCTTTTGTGAGCTTCCTCAAGTACACGATTCCTTATATCATCGCTTGAGGGAACATAAATTCGGCCTCTAACACGCCAAATGCCATCTCGACCTTCTTCTATGAACAAATTCTTCCCTTTTTCTTGGGTCTTTTTCATCTCAATCAAATACTCATCATTGGGTTGTTGCGTCTTCACATATTCAAGAAATTCATTTGCAACCTTCAACATTTCCAACACCATTTTCTTGGAAGTGTAAGTCTCCACGTCCACATTCAAATCTCTAAATTGTTCAATCAACTCCATTTCCTTTGCCATCATCATGGAAACATGTAATGACTTCCTGCTCAATGCATCAGCAACTACATTTGCCTTACCGGGGTGATACTTCAATTCAAATTCATAGTCTTTTAGGAACTCCATCCACCGCCTTTGGCGCATATTCAATTCCTTCTGGTCAAATAAGTACTTAAGGCTCTTATGATCACTAAAGACTACAAACTTGGAGCCATACAAGTAGTGTCGCCACAACTTCAATGCAAAAACCACCGCCGCCAGTTCAAGATCATGTGTGGGGTAGTTAACCTCATGCGGTCGCAACTGCCTCGACGCATAGGCTATCACACGTTCCTTTTGCATCAATACACACCCAAGACCAAGCTTAGATGCATCGCAATATACCACAAATTCATCCATTAAGTCGGGCAATGCCAACACCGGTGCGGTAGTAAGCCTTAACTTCAACTCTTGGAAACTCTCTTCATATTCACGGGTCCAAACAAAAGAGTGATTCTTCCGAATCAACTTTGTTAATGGTAAAGCCAAACGGGAAAACCCTTCAATAAATCTCCGGTAGTAACCGGCAAGACCAAGAAAACTCCTTATCTCCGTCACGGACGTTGGTCTTTCCCAAGCCATCACAGCTTCAACTTTAGATCTATCCACCGAGACTCCATCATTTGAAATAACATGTCCAAGAAATTGGACCTCAGACAGCCAAAATTCACACTTAGAGAGCTTCGCATACAATTCCTTCTCGCGAAGGATCGTCAACACCAAACGAAGATGTCTTTCATGCTCTTCATGACTCCTTGAATACACCAAAATATCATCAATAAACACCACGACGAATTGATCGAGATATTCATGGAAGATGCGATTCATGTAGCTCATGAAAATCGCAGGGGCATTCGTCACACCAAATGGCATCACTACGTACTCATAGTGTCCATATCGCGTTTGAAAAGCAGTTTTGGGAATATCTTCGGCCTTCACCCGAATTTGATGATATCCAGAACGCAAATCAATCTTCGAAAACACAACAGCACCCTTCAATTGATCCAAAAGATCGTCAATACGCGGAAGAGGGTATTTATTTTTAATGGTCAGTTTGTTGAGTTGGCGATAATCAACGCACAATCTCATGCTCCCATCTTTCTTCTTCACTAGCAATACGGGAGCACCCCAAGGAGACACACTTGGGCGAATGAACTCCCGTTCAAGTAATTCTTCCACTTGCTTCTTCAATTCTGTTAACTCTACAGGAGACATTCGATAAGGTGCTCGGGAAACAGGTTCTGCACCCGGAATAAGATCAATAGCAAATTCCACTTCTCGTGGAGGAGGTAATCCGGGAATTTCTTCCGGAAACACATCGGGAAATTCCGAAACAATAGGAATTCCACCAGATTGGGAAACACCATTCCCATCAACCAAACAAAACATCACGAGAAGTTGAGAGATACCTCGTACATCAAAGCCTTCAGTATTAGAGGTTGGGAAAATCACTGTCTTGCTATGACAATCCACCAAAACCTTGTTGGCGGACAACCAATCCATGCCTAGAATAACATCCAGGTCTTTCATAGGTAAACACACGAAGGATACAACAAATTTTCTACCCTTCAAGTCCATCTCGACATTATCACATCGAGTCACCGATCTTAAGAAAGCACCAGTCGGTGTAGTCACCAATATTGCACCTTTCATCATACTCACAGGCACTCGCAGGCGCCTCACACATTCTTCAGAAATAAAAGAGTGCGTAGCACCCGAATCAAATATCACATTAACAACATTACCATATATTTGGCACTCACTTTGGACAAGGTCTTCAGCTTGTGCAGCTTCTTCACCGGTCACGGCAAAGACTCTTCCAGCCATTTGTTGATTAACACCACGATTTGGGCCATTCCGACCACCATTAGCATTACCTCGGCCGTTTCCATTACCACGGCCGTTACCACCATTTCGGTTTCCATTTCTTCCACCATTACCGTTTCCACGACCACGGCCTCTAAAAGCACCATAGCCTCCACGGTTTGCATTATCACGTGGCACAACATCTGCAACATTCAAAGGACAATCAGGGCGGATATGCCCCGGTTGGTTGCATCTATAGCACACCACTGTTTCTTCATGATTGCAATCTCTAGCCAAATGATTTCCACCACATTTGAAACAACGAAGTCCTTGGCCATCACCTCGGCCACCAACTGCACCATGCCTTCCACCACCTCGTCCACCTCTAAAAGAAGAGGACCCACGCACAAATCGTCTATTGTTCTTAAAGTTGCCTTTCTTCTTGAAGCTAGAAGATTGGCCTTTCAGCTTGTAATCATGCCCTGAGTAACTCCTTGGAGCAATATCATTCTCTTCGAAAATTCTACACTTATCCACAAGAGTAGGGAAGCTCCTAATCTCTTGGTGACAAATTGCCTTCTTGATTTCTTGGCGTAGTCCATTTTCAAACTTAACACATTTCGAAGTTTCAGTGCCCTCTTGCTGAAAGGGAGGATAAAACACACATAGCTCTTCAAATTTCAGAGCATACTCCTCAACCGACATGCCACCTTGCTTGAGTTCCATGAATTCAAGCTCTTTCTTGTTTTTGTAACTTGCAGGAAAATATTTCTTAAGAAATTCAGCTTTGAAATTCTCCCAAGTCAAAGGAGTGTGGGCAGCAGTCATACGCCCACGGGTAAGGATCCACCAAGATTCGGCCTCATTCCGAACCATAAACACCGCATACTCTACTTTCTGAGTTTCGGTGCACTCCATACTAGCGAATATCCGCTCCAAGTCACGGATCCAGACATGAGCATCTTCTGGTTTATAGCCTCCATGAAATTCAGAAGGCTTCCGCTTAAGAAATTGGTCAAGGCCTTGATTCGGTTGACCAACAGGTTGTTGTTGCTGTGCAAGTATGTCAGCAAAGCGATTGAAGGCCTCAATCATAGCAATTGTATCAGGATTGCGCCTATACGCCATCACTCAATCTATATACAACAACATAGACATAATTAGAAACTTAAGGTTCCTTCACTCAGTGTGCATACATATCATTCATCATTAACCTCATTGACATAAGTATCATCATAATGTATTTCACAATTCGAAGATAAATATGAGAAAGGAATTGCCTGGCCGGGCTTAACAACAATCATTTAATAATCTCATTTCAATAACTACCTTCATAACTCATCCATATAATTCACAAATCAATCAGCCATAAGCAATATATACATAGACAACATCATTTATAATCATATCAAGAGCAATGAATGCTCTGATACCAGGTTGAGACGCCCCGAACCCCCAATTAAAATAGGGGAAAATTTTTCGCGTCTTTGAAAATATTAATAAATCAAATAATTAAAGTGGTGAAGTATTTTTCACCAAACCCCTGGACCTATTTTAATAACCTATCTCATATATGAAGATATGAGAAGGTGAACAATTAAGTCAAAGAGTGAATCTTGGATGATCAATCTCATGATCATCAACAAGAAGTAGCGGAAGTGTACAATTACATTAAGAAAATGAAAGGGAGTGGTAGGAAGTCGAAGGATGGTCTATTAATTTGATAGAATGTATTAATTATGCGTGTAGGTCATGGTACCATCATATTATAGTCAAACAATACCAATGATACCCCAAAACAGAGGAAAAGGTGTGAAAACAGGGCCATGAGTCGATTCAAACACCCCATGAATCGATTCAAATGATTCTGGAGTGCAAAATAGTGAAAACAGGACCCCTTGAATCGATTCAAGCTCGTATGAATCGATTCAGGCGCTTCTGGAACTCAATTTATACAAACAGAGGTCCTAGAATCGATTCAAGATCGTATGAATCGATTCAGGCCTTCCTGGAACCAAAAACAGTGAAAACAGCAGCGCTCGAATCGATTCAGAGATCCTCGAATCGATTCGAGACAGCACAGTTGCTGTTTTATGCAGAAAAAGCCTTATTTTTGGACTTCTAACCCCCCTAACTTTTTCATATCAACTCCAAACGCTACCAAATTTTGACACCAACTAAAATACACCAATTGTGACGTGTGGCCACCGGTCTCACCCAAAAATTCTCAAAAATGAGAAAGTTATGCAATAAAATGCGTTTTGTCCATTCTTGAGCCTTTTTGAGTAACATAGGGGTCTATTCTCAATGGAATTGACCCGCTCCAGTTCCTATAAGTCACAATTCATGTATTTAAGCTATTGGAACCACCACACACTATCCAAAACTCATAAAACTCATCTTGACCCTATTGGTTGCTCAATTATGCATGAACTCCATATGAGAGCTCTACAAATTAATCAATCAATCAAACAACATGCACACTATTGTCATCAATTGGCCAAGGAATTTCATAATTAATATTCATTCCTCAATATGGTAAGCTGAATCAACATATCCATATCAATATCAACCAATATTGAGTTCATCACCCAAAAATTGGCCTCTCAAAGCACATATCACAAAGGAGCTATAACTCATAAATTTTCATCATCCATACATCAAATTCAACATCATCAAGCCTCATGACTTTGTCCTTTACATCATTTAGGTCATGAATGAAAATTGGCCTTACACACACATGTCCAATTTTCTCCCATGACCTCCAAAATTATAAACCATTACAAAAACGAGTATATAAACACCATATACTCTACAAAACAGAATTTATGCCGGCCAAGGCTTACATATTCCTATCCATATTTACCTCTTTCCATACTCAAGCCTCCAAAAGCTGTAGGATTTAAGTCACACCTACATCAACCTTAAAAATGGCAACGGGGAGGTGAGTAACATAATCCAAATGAATTAAAGTCATACATTATGATGAAATACATGTATACTTGCACAATTAGCCATCATTACACCACATCATACATTATACACAAGACATATTATAGTTTCAAGTATACATTCACAATATCAATCATTTGGATTGCCAATCACACGTAGGGTTAGTATTCCACTCTTTCCCTTATCAATTCTCATTTATCCGTTGCCACCATGGGCTTTCAACTAGGCATATCTCCAGCTATATGCAAATGCTCTTAAAGCTAATGCATATGCACAAGAATTTCTCATCAAGACAATGCGGATCCGACTGTGGGAAAATATATCAATAAATCAATTGTGGGACAAGCATAGGTGTGCTACTATGCCCCTACTGCAGTAGAAAAATTGAGTACACATATATCTCAATTCAAGCATGCTTATATCTTCATAATTTTACTGGTACCAAACCGCTCTCGCCCATTTGTAGCACTAGTCACACTGTGACTTGCGGATCAACATCGTGGCCTCAAATACCACAAGTGCTACGGGCCCCTCCCGAACACACATCGAGAGAGCCGTGTCCCGTCGGACACCGAGGTAAACTCGCTCACCATTGAGCCGCCCGCCCACTGGGCCCGCCACATAGGGTGTCTCGTCACCAAACTATGGACAGCTTCGTGACTCATACACCGAGTCACAGGGGAAAATCACAATACGCTCGTGCACTGAGCCGCCCTCCCACTGGGCCCGCCTAGTGGAATCCCCCTAAAATTCCACATAGACAGCTATGATATGCCATGGATGCAATGCAAATGCAAATCAAATGCATCCTCACACTATGCATCCTAGATGCCACTCCACATTTAATCATTTACCACCACCACTTGGTGGATTTCAATATTCTCATCATTCTTAACCAATCCCAATTTTCTTTGAACTCATTCACATCCATAGTTAGTGGCATACACATTCCATAACTCATACACACATATCTGGGATATTCACATCACAATCTCAATCCACATATGGTTACAAACCATCATCATACTTCATTAACATAATATTACCACATCATTAAGTTTATCCCAAACACAATGCCACACAACAATCATCATTCTAAATGCATTCAAATCATAACATTTTCACATCATCCATTCAACAATCATCAAAATAATCATATATATACATATTTTCACATCACCAATGGATGAAATCATGCATTTAGAAAAGTTACCCCCTCCTACCTCAAGTGAAGTAGTGATCAACGCGGTTTGATGGTCCCGCTTCGTCAATGGGGTCACTTCCTACATGACAATACATTATACAGTCAATTTCCTACTTACTCATTAAGACTTTAATACTTATATATCAATAAATACTTGCTGTTTTTATTATTATAACTCTCAAAACTCTTTTATTTCATTTTATTCACCATAACCACCATGGGTTAGGTGCCACCATTTATTATTATGTACTCAACAACCAACCCTTTCATGGGTTTCTCCATTAATGACTTCCACCAACAAAATACTATCACCAATGACTCTTATGCATCACAACTCACATTTATTACTCACAATAAATGTTCATCAACCTCCATATACATTTTCCCCTAAATTTATGAAGTTAGGGTTTCATAAAATTTCCAACCACCTTCATAAATATTCTTCTCTTTTCAACCATAAATGCATCCACTTTATTACTTCTCAAAGAAACCTTACTCTCATAGAAACCCACATTAAACTCTTGCATTAAATGCCTTAAATGAACATCCATTCACATGCTTGGTTCCCAAAATACATAACACCACATACTCTTAACCCAAAACCTTAGCAAAATATGGGAATGCTTACCTCAAAACCCAAAAACGAAAATGGGTTCACAAGAGAGAGAGAGAGCTGCAAAAATAAGGAGGAAAGAGGAGAGGAAATCAAAGCCCCAAGCTTCCTTCAAGCTCCTCCAAACGAAAATGGAAGAGGAGATGGCACACACCACACTTGTGGATTTTTGAAGGGAAAGGAGGAGAAGATGATGAGTGAGGTATGAAGAAAGAGGAAGAGAAGTGTTTGCTTAAGAGGGAAAGAATACACGAGAGAATGAGAGGGAGAAGAAAAGAGTTTATATTTTATTTTAACTCTCATTCATTAAGGCTTTATCGTTTTTCCACAAACAGGCTCTCTGTTTGGGCTCAATACATCATCTGAAAATTATTCTGAATACATATTCGGATTCCCAATATTATTCTCTACAGCCCTGACCAAAATCATCTCATTCCGAGATACTTGGTCCGACACCCATATCTCAACCGGGCTTAATTTCAGTTTAACCGGTCTCCAAAAATTACCAAAAATTCCCAAAATCTGAATTTAATTATTCTCAATAGTTTGGGACATTAAATACTCCCTATTCCAATTTCTAATATTTATTCCGGTAATTAATTCTCTATTTTAAAATTCAGGATGTTACAACTGGTACACAGTAATCAAGGCAAAGGCCCGAAGTCAGATCACTGATAATGTCTCTGATGAGGTTGAAGATGCTTATCAACTTGCACTGAACGAACTCAACGATAGTTATCTGTTGTTCAACATTGATCTAGTGATAATGGATGGGACACTCGCCACGATGGGGGGTGAACACATTGACAAAGACCTTGTCTCCCGATCAAAATGGTCTAGGGTTGATTTGGATACTGATGAACTTGTTAAAATAGATAGCCATAATGACACTGAAACTGAGGGGGAATTTCAAACCGAAATAGACACAGAGTATGTAGTTGTTAAACATATTACATATCTTTAATATCCTATCATTCTAACATTTATTTTTATGGTTTTATTCACAGATGACAGGACGTCGACTACCATTTAGTCGGGGTGGTGGCTCGAGGATCCCAGCATCCCGTCTGGGGACTCCACCACCACAGCAAGGCACCACTCTACTACCACAGCAGGGCATCACTCCATCACCCCAACAGCCCACTCTTCACCACCACAGCACACTACTCCTTCACCACAACAGACCACCCCACACCAGTCCACTCCACTTGGTGGCTTGGAGGACCCTGGAATCGAGGAGACCCCACTTCCGATATCTCCCCTACCCATGTTGGTCCCAATGCCATACAGAGATGAGTAACTATACAATAATTCAATTTAACTTTCCTAGTTAGTGGCTATTTATTTAGACTTCTGTATGTAAAATTCACATAGTTATAGGTTACTTGTATGGTAGTTTATTGTATGTTAGTTTATTTAGTACTTGTATACATTGAATTGTACTGGGAAATCTTTTGTTTGTAACAGGTCAATTGTTCAAACTTGGAAATGTTGCAATTACAGGGGAGACTCTGCCGAAATTTTGGTAGCCTCCCCGTGTGTTTCCTATAATACTATTTATTTATAATTATTGGCTTCAAAATTTTAGTTTTGTTGATAATAGTCACACTACTAAAGCGATTACTAAGGTGTTGAAGGCCCAGTGGGATGGTCCATACATCTCATGGACAGATGCTGGGAAGGTTGTCCAGGATAGGTGGTTTGACACCTTCTCGGTAAGTTAACACTTTTTTTGTTGTGAAATTATGGCTAAAATATACCTGTTATTAATTTTAAAATCTGATTTCATTATTACAGCGTGATTATCAATGGGCAGAGGGTATGATTGATGAGATTAGGAAGGTCTTTGCCACAAAGACCTCCAAAATCATCAAGAGTACCCTTTGGAAGGTGAGGGACAAGGGCTAGCGCCCTTGTTGGATCCCCAAGGACCATTGGGACAGGATGATCCTGAAGTGGAGCGGTGTCTTGTTCCAATAGGTGAGTGCTCAGAATAAGGCAAATAGAGCCGTAAATGCTGCAGCGTCAGTTTACACTAGGGATAGCATTTCAACCCTCAAGCACAAGAAATGATTTGTAAGTCTATTTATGTTAAACATTTTTATTATGACTAGTCTGACATGTTTAGGAATAATAACTCCAGTGCTTGTTGTCCACTACAGGAGCTGAGGGAGCACCGCGAGCCTTCTTTGTTTGAGGTCATGCAAATGATCAAGAAGAACAAAGTCGGTGCATGGGTAAACCAGAAGACTACAGATCTAGTGGTATTTACTTTTAACTTACACTTGTTTATAATTTACAAATTAGATTACTAATCCTATCAGTGTTTTTAAATTTACAGTGAGCGTATCAGGCCAGGAGGGCCGAGAAGGAGGCGGACTTGGTGGCTTCGACTCCTGAGGGGGAGGTTCCTCCCACCCTGTCTTGTTCCGACGACAACGCCATCTATATGGAGGCTGTTGGCGGCGTCAACAAGAAAGGGAGGATCTTCGGATTGGGCGGCGTCGGCACGCACTTGGCGACAAAGGGGAAGACCTCTTCCTCTTCCTCTTTGTCTGGCCTTTCGACTGAAGTTGTTCAGGTAATTCAAAACTTGAACAACGAGCTACAGGAGGAGTGACGTTAGAGGCAGCTTTTGGAGGAGCGGGCCAAGGCAGACCGACAGCGGGCCAAGGATGATCGACGGTGGGCCGAGGAGCAGTACGCCGAGACTCATCGACAACTTGCTCAGCAGTAGGAGCTACTAATGCAGTTGATGGCGAGGCTACCTCCCCTTACTTCCCAGTCACCACCAGCACCACCACCACAGGATCCCCCACCACCGTGATTACTTTTTTATACTTTTTTATTATGTATAGACATTGTATATTTGATTTATACTTTTTATATTATATTCTACTCAGTATTTATTTTATGTCATTCTTCATTTATTATTTTATTATGTCAATATTAGATATTTGTAATTAAATTCAAAGAAAAACGCCTTATTGTGATCATTGCAAATACTTCAATCTATTTGATAATTAAATTTAATCCATTATTATGTTTTTAATAACAATTTAATATTAAAATAAAAATATTTAAAATTTAATTATCAAAATTTCTAGTTTAAGAAGCAAGCATTCAACGAATAGAAAATATTATTCAAAATTTCTAGTTTAAAATTAAATTAACAAAACCTATAAATAAAAAATAATTTTAAAAATAAAAATAATATTAGAGACGGCTAGGGGGCGTTGCTGTATGGTTACTAACAGTGACAGATAGATGGTGGTCGCTGTATTGTTAGCATAGCGACGGGATCACGTGGTCGTTATAAGTAACCATAGTGACAACCTCTCATGGTCGCTGTATGGTTACCCATAGCGACGGTGTTACGTGGTCGCTGTATGGTTACCTATAGCGACGATGTTACGTGGTCGTTGTATGGTTACTCATGGCGACGACGTTACGTGGTCGCTATATGTTATGAAATACCTTGTTGAATTCCATGCGTGGATTAATTGCTATGATGCTTGATATGCTTTTGATTACCATGCATGGTTTGATGTAAATATGAATGTTGAGCCTTGAGGGGCCTTGTGGTTAATTATATGCCAGTGATAACAAAACTAAAAATATAATATACCCCTAAATGAGAGGGTGAGAAAATCCTTACGAGGTTAAGATTTGGCATATGCATTATTGCATTCTGCATTCATGGCATGGCATAACATTGAATATGTGGTTGCGATCACAATGATGAAAGTCTTGCGGGACTATATGAAGGGAGTACCCCATGCATGGCGGGAAACCAATATGTGGATGAATGAAGGTGGTTGCGATCACCAATATGTTGAGAATGATAAACGTGGTTGCGATCACGATTATTGAACTGATAAAGATCCTGCGGGATTCTATGAAGGGAGTACCCCTTGCGAGGCGGGAAACCGACGTGATGATGATATGATATTGAGCCGGTGGTTGCGATCACCCGGTTGTTGAAATGAAAGGCCCTGCAGGTACCATTGTGAAATGATTCTATATGGTTGCAATCACAATGAGACATCCTGCGGGATTGTATGATGATAAGCTAGTGGTTGCGATTGCTTAGTACTGGAAATGAGAAAGGGCTTGTGAGTTTCTATGATGTTCTGTGGTTGCGATCACGAGGAAAGCATCTTGCAAGGCTGCTAGAAGGGAGTACCCCTTGCGAAGCGAGAAACCAATAGGATATTGATAATCAGTGGTTGCGATCACTTAAGATACCATATACGCATGGGTGATTGAAATGGATCCATTGCATATGCATTAAACAGTTGATATATGCATTAGCCATAGGTTTATGGCATTTGAGTTTAAGATGACCAAGAGAGATGACCAACCCCTTGCGAGGAGGAATTGAGTAAACATTTAATAATTTGATAATGATGATTTGTGAACACCCATGTTGATGAGTGGCAATATGGCTGTGTATGTGCTTGTTCTTGCTTATGTTATGAATTGTGATTCATATGGCTTGTATGCCTATATGTGAAATATGGTTGTGATTTAATAATGAATAAATGATTTATATGTAAAGCACACATGTTGGTTGAATGCATGTACACATAATCACAATGTATTTATATTCGTCATTTTAAATGTATAACTCACTCTCCTATGTTGTCTCCTTTTTAGCATTGTGATACAGGTTGCCATGGGATGAGTTTGGGTTTTTGAATTAAAGCTCTTGAAGAAGGTGAATAGTGGTAACAGAATGCCTTGGCCGGCAGCGATTATCAATTACGTTGTAATCAATTAAATTATGAATAATGATATCAATGATGGATGCTTTGTGAATGTGTATTGCTTAATGTGCGAATGAATGATTATGATAATATATATTAATGATGATGATATTTGAAATGATACCATTTGGTGAGGGATGTCTCAAGTAGAGGCTACCTATAATTGATGATGTATGATTACCATTTAGGTGCCTAGTTGACAGTGGCATAATAGGATTGTAGTATGAAATTGCATGATTTCTTGAGCCTTTTTCCATATCATCATATATGGAACTAGGCGGTGCCTTGTATACACATTCTCCTTCTGCTGTAAACTCTAGTATTTTGTATTCACTTATGGGCGTCTTACTTAGCGATCCAGTTTATAAATTATTAAATCTCACTCTTCGGTTTTCTGTGGTTCGGGTCTTGATATAATCATTGTGGTGTTTTGAAATTATTTTAAAGGTGAAAAATTTACTCACATTTTTATTAATCATTTATCTTGATTACATCAGGATTTAGGTCCAGCAAATTAGGGCGTGACAAGCTGGTATCAGAGCATGTTTGCTTTGTATTGAAGCTATTGATCATTGTCTGAGCATGGTTGCTCTGTAATGAATTGGTATTATGGATGTTTGGAGCAGAATTGCTCAATTGTTAGACGTTTTTTTGTGATCATTGGAATGTAGTTGCCCTATATGGACTTATGGAAATTATTGCCCAAGGGTGGGTTTATGATAGGGCGTTGGTTTTCCCATTGTTGATTCTGTAAGAATTAATGTTATTGAGTTATGATTGTTGATTATGGTTGATTCATGGAATCGAATAATGTGGATAAATTATTCGATGTGATTGATATGCTTGATTGTGTAAGTCCGGCCAAGTTCCTTACACTATTTCCTTCAAATGATGAATACATTGTTATTATGCATTGACGTTGATACATAATGAGTATGAATTGAATTGATGATGAATTTATGCCATGTGTGATCATGGGTATGATATATTGAGTATGGACCTATGCCATATGTTGATCATGGAGAGGAAGTATTGAGAAATGAGTTGATATGGTAGTAGACCATGGATGTTGAGACCTTGAAATATGTATCGAAATTGAATTGTTGGTTAGGTCTCTTGCATGATTCATACTGTGGCTCTTAGCCGAGGTATGCTTGTTGAATGAAATGAAACTCATATGCTTGAGTTGATTGAATGAATAATAGTGAAAGAGTTCCCTAATGTGGCGCCCCCGGGAATACGGGAAAATTTTTTTTTCACGTTTTTATAAATCATAATTCAATAAAAAAAGGATAAGTGGTGAAGCGTTTAATACATCTCCTAGATCTATGATAAACCACTACCATATATGAAGATATGAGAGGGTAATTAAAAATATGATTTAATAACAATTGCCCAACTAAAAACAGTGGAAGAATTAATTTAAATTGATTGTTGTATGGGCGAATTTAAGAGGAGAGAGTCATAAGGTTCAATGATTCATAATCTATCATTAATACCCCTAAAGTGATGCATGATAAGAATTTAATGCATGAAAAACAAAGGTTTGTTTGAAAACCAACAAATGAGTATCAGGGTGCCACTCGCTCAAGCGGGAATTTCATTCGCTTGAGCGAGCCAGCGTAGGCACGCTTGGGTGACGCTGAGAAAGGCTGAGCGAATGAAGTTTTTATGCATCAGGGGCTCCTCTCGCTTGAGCGAGCCCCATCTCACTTGAGCGAGATGTAAAAGAAATCATTAAGCGAGCCAACGAGAGACTTGAGCGAAGGAGGAGGTGAGCATCAGGTACCAATCTCGCTTGAGCGGATCATGACCCGCTTGAGCGAGATTGTTCCAGAAGCGTTGGTAACTCTCTGGTCGATTTTCACTGGGGCGAGGCATCTCTCGCCTAGGCGAAAATCGTCCAGTATCTAAAACTCTTCCCCCTCGCTTGAGCGACCATCCACCCACCTGAGCGAAAATCGTCCAGAGGCTAATCTCTGATTCTCCATCAATCTCGCTTGGGCGAAATTGTCATCCGCCCGGGAAAATTCGAGCCAGTAACGATTCCCCTGTTTCATAACGATCTCGTTCAAGCGAGATTCCCACTCGCTTGAGCGAGTTCTGCAGGAATTATGCAGAAACGATAATTTCTTCAACTTAGCATATGAAATATTATTTTCTATTACTTTAACTCTTCCTAATGCATCATATTGCTTCATTATTCATCTATAAATTCTATCAACTTCATGAAGCATTATAGTTTGAGATTTACTTCATCTTTTCATGGAATCAAGCAATCGACAACATGATCACTAAATTATCATTCACTCTATGCATATATTCTAAATTCAACATCATTTAACATGCTCTATAAAATAGTACAAACTTACATACATACATTCCTTCATTTAACATAGCAACATCAAGCATTACTATTGGATTCTTTACATCATTTTGGTCCTGAATGAAAATTGGCCATACACACATCCAATTTTCTTCCATGACCTCCAAAATCATCAACTAATCACAAAATTGAGTATATGAACACCATATACCCCACAAAACGATTTCATGCCGGCCAAGGCTCACGCATTCCTATTCCATATTTACCTTCTTCAAACTCGGCCTCCAAAATGGTAGGATTTAAGTCATACCTACATCAACCTTAAAAATAGCAACGGGGAGGTGAGTAACATAATCCAAATGAATTAAAGTCATACATTATGATGAAATACATGTATACTTACACATATAACACATCTCACACAACATCATACATCATCTATGAATAGATTTCATAATCTCAAGTATACATCCACAATTTCATTCATTTGGATCACCAAATACATACATAGGGTTAGTATCCAGCCCTCTCTCCCTTTTTACTTCTCATTCATCCATTTGCCACTATGGGCTTTCATCTAGGCATATCTCCAACTATATGCAAATGCTCTTAAAGCTAATGCATATGCACAAGGATTTCTCATCAAATAATACAAATCCGACTGTGGGAATGCAACATCAATTCAATTTGTGGGACAAGCATAGCTGTGCTACTATGCCCCTACTACAGTAGTAAATTGTGTACACATATATCTTAATTTATGCATGCTCAACATCATCATAATTTTACTGGTACCAAACCGCTCTCGCCCATCTATAGCACTAGTTACCCCGTGACTTGCGGATCAACAATGTGGCCTCATCTACCACAAGTGCTACGGGCCCCTCCCGAACACACATCGAGAGAGCCGTGCCCCATCGGACACCGAGGTAACTCGCTCACCATAGAGCCGCCCGCCCACTAGGCCTACCACATAGGGTGCCTCGTCACCATACTATGGACAGCTTCGTGACTCACACACCGAGTCACAGGGGAAAACAACAATACGCTCGTGCATTGAGCCGCCCTCCTACTGGGCCCACCTAGTGGAACCCCCTAATATTCCACATAGACAACAATGATATGCCATGGATGCTATGCAAATGCAAATCAAGTGCATCCTCACACTGTGCATCCTAGATGCCACTCCACATTCAATCATTCACCACCACCACTTGGTGGATTTCAATATTCTCATCATCCTTAATTATTTCAAATTCTCCTCAATACTTATATTCATTAATAGTTAGTGGCATACGCATTCATCAACTCAACATATATCTTTGGGATAATTCACACCATAGATTTCAATTCACACACAATCTTAAACCATCATCATATTTCATCATCAAGATCTAATCACAACATCACATCACTATCCCAAATATAATGCCACACAACAATCATCATTCTAAATGCATTCAAATCATAACATCATCACACCATCCATTCGAACAATATCAACTTAATCACATATACATATTTTCACATCATCAATGGATAAAATCATGCATTCAGAATAGTTACCCCCTCCTACCTCAAGCGAAGTAGTGATCAACGCGGTCTGATCTTTCTGCCTCATCGATGGGGTCGTTTCCTACATAGTCACACATGTAAGATCCTAATTAATCACCCATTTAAGACACAATTTCAACTCTTAATTTATCATCATTATATTTAACATTTCATAACATGTACAAGACATGCTATAATCTCATTTTCATTGTTTGTTAGGCTTCGGGAATTCCTTCCCATCAAGCCACCATCATTAAATTCAAAGGCTACCAACCACAATAGCCTAAGTCTTTATATAACTCCTTCTACCAACATTCATATTTCTCAATGTCATACATTTCTCCATAAAGCATGCTCTTGAACCAATTTTTAACCATTTTACCCCATTCCTCATAGTAAGGGTTCCCCCAAAAACCCAATAACTCTCATTAATGTATCATCAATCTCCATTCCCCATATCATTAATGCACCAACCACCATTAACCTCTTATAATTACTTACATTTATGATCACCCACCTTAGGGTTTAAGCATTCATTGCTCCTAATAAACACCCATGTACATGCATTACTTCTCTAAATCATAATACTCCATAAAATCATCATCAATCCATCCAAAAATGATAAAAGAGCTTACCTCACACCCAAAACGAAAATGGGCTTCCAAGGAGAGGTAGGTCACACAAAAATGAGAGAAGAAGAGGAAGAAGGATTCAGCTTCAATGGTCTCTTTCTAAGCTCCTTGAAAAGAAATGAGAGGGGAAGAAGATTGCTTCTTGACTAAGGGTTTTGGTGGAAAAAGATGAGAATGAGAAGGAAAGGTAGAGAAATGAAGAAGAGGAAATGTTTGCCATGGGAAAATAGAAGCCAACGTGAAGTAGAGGAGGAAATTAGGCTTTTGGGTTTATTTTTAATCCATCATCAAAAGATTCATCGTTTTCTCATACACAGGCTCTCTGTTCGGGCTCAATACTTCATCTAAAAATTATACCGAACACATATTCGGATTCCCAATATTATCCTTAACAGCCCTGACCAATATCATCTCAATCAGAGACACTTGGTCCGACACTCATATCTCAACCGGGCTTTTTTTCAGCTTAACCGGTCTCCATAAATCACTAACATTTCCTAAAATTCTTAAATTTAAATAATTTCAATATATTGGGACATTAAATAATTCATATTAGATTTGTCAATATTTATTTTCATTGATTTAACTCTCTATATTTTAAAATCTGGGATGTTACAATCCACCCCACCAAAAATAAAATTTCGTCCCTAAAATTTCACATACCAGATCCGAATACGTCGGGATATCGCCCTCTGATGTCGTCTTCACGTTCCCATGTGAGCGTCTCCACATTTCCATGTTTCCAAGCAACCTTCACCAAAGGTACCAACTTGTTCCGCAATTTCTTCACGGAATGCTCGACAATGCAAACAGAAACAGGAGGTATAGATAGATCATCTCGTACATCAATCTCGTCCATAGGAATCACGTGTACAGGATCATGGACATATTTTCTCAACTGTGACATATGGAATACGTTGTGTAGATTAGCAAGATGCGAAGGGAGTGCTATCCGATAAGCAATGTCACCAATCCGCTCCAACACCTCGTAAGGTCCGATAAATCTAGGGCTCAACTTTCCACTTTTCAACGCCCTTCCAATTCCTTTATCGCGTGAGACCTTCAAGAATACATGGTCACCCACTCGAAACGCAAGTGGTTTATGCCTCTTGTCATAATAACTCTTCTGTCTATCTTGAGCAATCTTCATATTCTCTTGTATCTTCTTAATTTGTTCTGTAGTCTCTTGAATAATCTCCAGCCCTAAGGCCAAGTTTTCTCCAACTTCAAGCCAACACAAGGGAGTTCTACACTTCCTCCCATATAACGCCTCATACGGTGCTATACTAATGCTAGAATGGAAACTATTGTTGTATGTGAATTCAATCAATGGCAGGAATCTCTCCCAACATCCACCGTGTTCAAGAACACAAGCCCTCAACAAATCTTCCAGGCTTTGTATTGTCCTCTCAGATTGTCCATCGGTTTGAGGATGATAGGCGGAACTAAGTTTCAACTTAGAACCCAACTCATTATGTAAACTTCCCCAAAATCGAGAAGTAAACCGAGGATCACAGTCAGATATGATACTGGATGGCACACCATGCAATCTAACAACCTCCTTTATATACAACTGGGCTAATTTCTCCAACGAACTCTTCATATTTATGGGTAAAAAGTGAGCACACTTCGTCAATCGGTCCACAATAACCCATATAGCATTATTTCCAACACGAGTTCTGGGTAGTCCAGAAACAAAATCCATAGCTATACTATCCCATTTCCAAACAGGGATCTCCAACGGTCTCAAATAACCAGATGGTCTTTGATGCTCGACCTTAGCCTTCTGACAAACAAGGCAAGATGCCATAAAGTTCGCCACATCATGCTTCATGCCGGGCCACCAAAAATTCTTCTTTAAATCTTGATACATCTTGGTAAATCCAGGATGAATACTCAATATGCTTTTGTGAGCTTCCTCAAGTACACATTTCCTTACATCACCACTCGAGGGAACGTAAATTCGGCCCTTCACACGCCAAATTCCATCTTGACCTTCTACTAAAAACAAATTCTTCCCTTTCCCTTGGGTTTTCTTCATCTCATTCAGATACTCATCCTTTGATTGTTGAACCTTCACGTATTCAAGAAACTCATTTGCAACTTTCAACATTTCAAGTGACATTTTCTTGGGAGTATACGTCTCCACACCCACATTCAAATCTCTAAACTGTTCAATCAACTCCATTTCTTTCGCCATCATCATAGAGATATATAACGATTTTTGGGTCAAAGCATCAGCAACAACATTTGCCTTCCTAGGATGATACCTCAATTCAAACTCATAGTCCTTTAGAAATTCCATCCATCGTCATTGGCGCATATTCAGTTCCTTCTGATAGAAAAGATATTTAAGACTCTTGTGGTCGTTGAAGACCATAAACTTCAAACCATACAAGTAGTGTCGCCACAACTTCAAAGCGAACACCACCGTCACCAATTCCAAATCGTGTGTGGGATAGTTAACCTCATGCGGTCGCAACTGTCTCGACGCATAGGCTATCACGTACTCCTTCTGCATCAACACACAACCCAGACCAAGGTTGGATGCATCACAATACACAACAAATTCATCCATCAAATAGGGCAATGCTAACACCGGCGCGATAGTAAGTCTTAACTTCAATTCTTGAAAACTTTCTTCATATTCTCGCGTCCACACGAATGATTGATTCTTACGAGTCAACTTCGTCAATGGTAAAGGCCAAACGGGAAAATCCCTCAATAAACCTCCGATAGTAACCGGCAAGACCAAGAAAACTTCTTATCTCCATCACAGACGTCGATCTTTCCCAAGCCATTACAGCTTTAACTTTCGATCTATCCACGGTAACTCCGTCTTTTGAGATAACATATCCAAGAAACTGGACTTTAGACAGCCAAAATTCACACTTGGAGAGCTTTGCATACAACTCTTTCTCGCGAAGAATGGTCAATACAAGACGAAGATGTCTTTCATGCTCTTCATGACTCTTGGAGTACACCAAAATATCATCAATAAACACTACAACGAATTGATCAAGATATTCATGAAAGATGCGATTCATGTAACTCATGAAAATCGCAGGAGCATTCGTCACTCCAAATGGCATCACTACGTACTCATAGTGTCCATATCGCGTTTGGAAAGCAGTTTTTGGGATATCTTCGGTCTTCACTCAAATTTGGTGATATCCAGAACGCAAATCGATCTTTGAAAATACAACAGCACCCTTCAATTAATCCAACAGATCATCAATACGTAGAAGAGGGTATTTATTCTTAATAGTTAGTTTGTTGAGTTGGCGATAATCAACGCACAATCTCATGCTTCTATCCTTCTTCGTCACCAACAACACAGGAGCACCCCAAGGGGACGTACTTGGGTGAATAAACTCCCGTTCAAGTAATTCTTTAACTTGTTTCTTTAACTCGGTCAACTCCATAGGAGACATCCTATAAGGAGCTCTAGAAATGGGCTCAGCACCAGGAACGAGATCGATAGAAAATTCCACTTCACGTGGAGGAGGTAATCCGGGAATCTCTTCTGGAAACACATCGGGAAATTTTGAAACAATAGGGGTCTCACCAGATCGGGACGCATCGTTCCCATCGATCAAACAGAGCATCATGAGAAGTTGAGATATACATTGCACATTAAAACGCTCGGTATTCGAAGAAGGAAAAATAATACTCCGATTCTGACAATCTACCAACACCTTGTTGGCAGACAACCAATCCATTCCCAAAATAACTTCAAGTCCTTCAAAGGTAAGCAAATAAGAGATACAACGAATCTCCTATTCTCCATAATCATCTCAATATTACTACATCGAGTGACCGCTCGCAGACAAGTACCGGTTGGTGTAGACACCATTAGTGAACTTTTCATTATACTCATTGGAAAATTCAGTCGCCTCACATAATCTTTAGAAATAAAGGAGTGCGTTGCACCCGAATCAAATAGCACATTAACAATTATACCATGTATTTGGCACTTACGTTGGACAAGATCCTCAGCTTGTGCTGCTTCTTCACCGGTCACGGCAAAGACTCTTCCAGCCATCTGTTGATTAGCACCACGATTCTGACCATTCCGACCTCCGTTACCATTACCTCGGCCGTTCCCATTACCACGACCGTTGCCACCATTCCGGTTACCATTTCTTCCACCATTACCGTTTCCACGACCACGGCCTCTAAAAGCACCATAGCCTCCACGGTTTGCATCATTACGTACCACTATATTCGTGGCATTCAAGGGACAATCAGGACGAATGTGCCCCGGTTGGCTGCATCTGTAGTACACCACTGACTCTTCATTGTTACATTCCTGAGCCAAATGATTTCCACCACATCAGAAACAACGGAGTCCTTGGCCATTACCTCGGCCACCATTGGCACCATGCCTTCCACCACCTCGTCCACCTCTAAAAGAAGGGGAACCACGCATAAAGTGTCTATTATTCTTAAAATTGCCTTTCTTCTTGAAGTTCGAAGATTGGCCCTTATAATCATGCCCCGAGTAACTCTTTGGAGCAACATCATTCTCCTCAAAGATTCTACACTTGTTCACAAGAGAAGGAAAACTCCTAATCTCTTGGTGATAAATCGCCTTCTTGATCTCTTGGCGTAATCCATTTTCAAATTTAACACATTTTGAAGCTTCAGTGCCCTCTTGCTAAAAGGGAGGATAAAACACACATAACTCTTCAAACTTTGATGCATACTCCTCAACCGTCATGTTTCCTTGCTTGAGCTCCATAAATTCAAGCTCTTTCTTATTCTTATAACTCTCAAGAAAATATTTCCTAAGAAACTCCGCCTTGAAATTCTCCCAATTTAGAGGAGTGTGGGCGGCAATCATACGCCCACGAGTGAGAATCCACCAAGATTCGGCCTCACTCCTAACCATAAACACCACATACTCTACTTTTTGAGCTTCGGTACATTCCATGCTAGCGAATATCCGTTCCAAATCATGGATCCAAACATAAGCGTCTTCCGGTTTATAGCCTCCATGAAATTCAGAAGGCTTCCGCTTAAGGAATTGGTCAAGACCCTGATTCGGTTGACCAACAGGTTGTTGTTGCCATTCAAGTATATCGGCAAAGCGATTAAAGGCTTCAGCCATAGCGGCTGTATCAACATTGCGCCTATTTGCCATCACTAACTCTACATACACACAACATAAACACAGTTAGAAACATAAAGTTTCTTTACCTAGTGTAAATACATATATCATTCATCACTAATCATTCTTAACACAAGTATCATCATAATGTATTTCATAATTAGAAGGTAAATATGAGAAAGGAAATGCCTGGCCGGGCTTAATAACTCTATATAATAATCTCAATTCAATGACAATCATCATAATTCACCCACATAATTCATAAATCAATCAATCAGAAACAATAATCACATGAACAATATCAATTATAATCATATCAAGAGCAATCAATGCTCTGATACCAGGTTGTGGCGCCCCTGGGAATACGGGAAAATTCTTTTTTACGTTTTTATAAATCATAATTCAGTAAAAAAAAAGGATAAGTGGTGAAGCGTTTAATACATCTCCTGGATCTATGATAAACCACTCCCATATATGAAGATATGAGAAGGTAATTAAAAATATGATTTAATAACAATTGCCCAACTAAAAATAGCGCAAGAATTAATTTAAATTGATTGCTGTATGGGCGAATTTAAGAAGATAGAGTCATAAGGTTCAATGATTCATAATATATCATTAATACCCCTAAAGTGATGCATGATAAGAATTTAATGCATGAAAAACAAAGGTTTATTTGAAAACCAGCAAATGAGTATCAGCGTGCCACTCGCTCAAGCGGGAATTTCATTCGCTTAAGCGAGCCAGCGTAGGCACGCTTGGGCGACACTGAGAAAGGCTGAGCGAATGAAGTTTTTATGCATCCGGGGCTCCTCTCGCTTGAGTGAGCCCCATCTCTCTTGAGCGAGATGTAAAAGAAATCATTAAGCGAGCCAGCGAGACACTTGAGCGAAGGAGGAGGTGAGCATCAGGTACCAATCTCGCTTGAGCGGATCATGACCCACTTGAGCGAGATTGTTCCAGAAGCGTTGGTAACTCTCTGGTCGATTTTTGCTAGGGCGAGGCATCTCTTGCCTAGGCGAAAATCGTCCAGTATCTAAAACTCTTCCCCCTCGCTTGAGCGACCATCCACCCGCCTGAGCGAAAATCGTCCAGAGGCTAATCTCTGATTCTCCATCAATCTCGCTTGGGCGAAATTATCATCCACTCGGGCGAATTTGAGCCAGTGATGATTCCCCTGTTTCATAACGATCTCGCTCAAGCGAGATTCCCACTCGCTTGAGCGAGTTCTGCAGGAATTATGCAGAAACGAGAATTTCTTCAACTTAGCATATGAAATATTATTTTCTACTACTTTAACTCTTCCTAATGCATCATATTGCTTCATTATTCATCTATAAATTCTATCAACTTCATGAAGCATTATAGTTTGAGATTTACTTCATCTTTTCATGGAATTAAGCAATCGACAACATGATCACTAAATTATCATTCACTCTATGCATATATTCTAAATTCAACATCATTTAACATGCTCTATAAAATAGTACAAACTCACATACATACATTCCTTCATTTAACTTAGCAACATCAAGCATCACTATTGGATTCTTTACATCATTTGGGTCATGAATGAAAATTGGCCATACACACATCCAATTTTCTTCCATGACCTCCAAAATCATCAACTAATCATAAAATTGAGTATATGAACACCATATACCCCACAAAACGATTTCATGCCGGCCAAGGCTCACGTATTCCTATTCCATATTTACCTTCTTCAAACTCGGCCTCCAAAATAGTAGGATTTAAGTCATATACATCAACCTTAAAAATAGCAACGGGGAGGTGAGTAACATAATCCAAATGAATTAAAGTCATACATTATGATGAAATACATGTATACTTACACATATAGCATATCTCACACAACATCATACATCATCTATGAATAGATTTATAATCTCAAGTATACATCCACAATTTCATTCACTTGGATCACCAAATACATACATAGGGTTAGTATCCAGCTCTCTCTCCTTTTTTACTTCTCATTCATCTATTTGCCACTATGGGCTTTCATCTAGGCATATCTCCAACTATATGCAAATGCTCTTAAAGCTAATGCATATGCACAAGGATTTCTCATCAAACAATGCGGATCCGACTATGGGAATGTAACATCAATTCAATTTGTGGGACAAGCATAGGTGTGCTACTATACCCCTACTACAGTAGTAAATTATGTACACATATATCTCAATTTATGCATGCTCAACATCATCATAATTTTACTGGTACCAAACCGCTCTCGCCCATCTGTAGCACTAGTCACCCCGTGACTTGTGGATCAATAACGTGGCCTCATCTACCATAAGTGCTACGGGCCCCTCCCGAACACACATCGAGAGAGCCGTGCCCCGTCGGACACCGAGGTAACTCGCCCACCATAGAGCCGCCTGCCCACTGGGCCTGCCACATAGGGTGCCTCGTGACCATACTATGGACAGCTTCGTGACTCACACACCGAGTCACAGGGGAAAACAACAATACGCTCGTGCACTGAGCTGCCCTCCCACTAGGCCCGCCTAGTGGAACCCCCTAATATTCCACATAGACAGCAATGATATGCCATGGATGCTATGCAAATGCAAATCAAGTGCATCCTTACACTGTGCATCCTAGATGCCACTCCACATTCAATCATTCACCACCACCACTTGGTGGATTTCAATATTCTTATCATCCTTAATTATTTCCAATTCTCCTCAATACTTATACTCATTAATAGTTAGTGGCAAACACATTCATCAACTCAACATACATCTTTGGGATAATTCACACCATAGATTTCAATTCACACACAATCTTAAACCATCATCATATTTCATCATCAAGATCTAATCACAACATTACATCACTATCCCAAATATAATACCACACAACAATCATCATTCTAAATGCATTCAAATCATAACATCATCACACCATTCATTCGAACAACATCAACTTAATCACATATACATATTTCCACATCATCAATGGATAAAATCATGCATTCAGAATAGTTACCCCCTCCTACCTCAAGTGAAGTAGTGATCAACACGGTCTGATGGTTCCGCCTCGTCGATGGGGTCGTTTCCTACATAGTCACACATGTAAGATCCTAATTAATCACCCATTTAAGACACAATTTCAACTCTTAATTTATCATCATTATATTTAACATTTCATAACATGTACAAGACATGCTATAATCTCATTTTCATTGTTTGTTAGGCTTCGGGAATTCCTTCCCATCAAGCCACCATCATTAAATTCAAAGGCTAGCAACCACAATAGCCTAAGTCTTTATATAACTCCTTTTACCAATATTCATATTTCTCAATGTCATATATTTCTCCATAAAACACGCTCTTGAACCAATTTTTAACTATTTTACCCAATTCCTCATAGTTAGGGTTCCTCCAAAAACCCAATAACTCTCATTAATGTATCATCAATCTTTATTCCCCACATCATTAATGCACCAACCACCATTAACCTCTCATAATTACTTACATTTATGACCACCCACTTTAGGGTTTAAGCATTCATTGCTCCTAATAAACACCCATATATATGCATTACTTCTCTAAATCATAATACTCCATAATATCATCATCAATCCATCCAAAAATGATAAAAGAGCTTACCTCACACCCAAAACGAAAATGGGCTTTCAAGGAGAGGTAGGCCACACAAAAATGAGAGAAGAAGAGGAAGAAGGATTCAGCTTCAATGGTCTCCTTCTAAGCTCCTTGAAAAGAAATGAGGGGGGAAGAAGATTGCTTCTTGACTAAGGGTTTTGGTGGAAAAAGATAAGAATGTTTGCCACGGGAAAATAGAAGCCAACGTGAAGTAGAGGAGGAAATTGGGCTTTTGGGTTTATTTTTAATCCATCATCAAAAGATTCATCGTTTTCTCATACACAGGCTCTCTGTTCAGGCTCAATACTTCATCTAAAAATTATACCGAACACATATTCAGATTCCCAATATTATCCTTAACAGCCCTGACCAATATCATCTCAATCAGAGACACTTGGTCTGACACCCATATCTCAACCGGGCTTTTTTTCAGCTTAACCGGTCTCTATAAATCACCAACAGTTCCCCAAATTCTTAAATTTAAATAATTTCAATATATTGGGACATTAAATAATTCATATTAGATTTGTCAATATTTATTTTCCTTGATTTAACTCTCTATATTTTAAAATTTGGGATGTTACACCTAATATGGGTAACTATGAATAAGAAATAGATTTCATGTCCTTAGGCATAAGGACCCTACATACACATTATGATGCAATTGATATGCCATGTCTCCCTAGATTGGGAACATGAATGAATGGTAAATGATATGTATAATTACCTATATGATTGAATTACATAAGGACTAGGATTGTCAAAGATGGATGTCCTAAAGAATTAAATTGGATTTGATTTTTCGTGTGTGAAGGCCAAATGAATGATTGATTAAATTGTGACTTGTGAGATGTGATATCTCTAACTTGACTTGATATAATTTTACATGAATGAGCCTTGTGAAATTAGATCCTTCGGTGGTTTAGGCTCTATGATATTTTGAGGAATGATGATTTGATGTTGCGATTGAATCACACAACGGATACTAAATAACCCTTTGATTTTACTAAGTATGGTGATTGGCTAAGCTTTGTGGTTAGTTGACCTATAGTGAAGTTGATTGGAAAATAAAGTGTTGAGGCTAGAACTATCAAGAGGTGGAATGCGAATAATGAATGTAACCCCTGATGATTAATGAATAATAATGTTGAATTCGGAGTATGACTGGTATTGGCTATGGTGTACATGATTTTGTGGTATGACTTTGGGCTAAATTATGTGCCCTTGACCCTATGATCATGAGAATAGCTATGGATTATGATATGACATAGGGATGACATGCGTGATAGTGAGTCGGTAAATAGAAATTTGACCATTTCATTACCTCCCTTTTTAATTTGAAGGATAACATTTTGATAATAGAAAGCACATAGTAATGTGATACTATATAAGATGTACGTCTAATTTATGAGCTTTGGTTGCGATCTATGAGGAAGATCCCCATTGTGAAAGCTTATTATACAATTGGGTAGCCTACTTAATAAGAGTTTGGTGAATCTTTTATGGCTCAAATTGATTTATAGCCAACAATATGTAAATGAGACAAGAACTTTTAGGTTATTTGACCATGGTTTTAGATGGATGAAGCCCGAGGATAGGGTATTTACGTTGCGATGATTGAAAATTCATGGTTGGTACACCAATTTATGGTGACGTAAATTAACATTTGATGATTAGTATGACATGATTTATGCCAAATTAATTGTATAATGAGGATGAGATATAAACATGTTGATTATGGACTTGTGAGAATTATCACTAAGTCTCACGTGAATTGATGATATTTGAGTATGTGTGATTAATGTGAGCGATGGGAATATGAAGTACTTGTCCTGATATGACTTTACATGCCATAGGCATTGTGGCAACGTGCACTTATGCATCGACCTCATGTGTTTGTGGTAACCACTACGGGATTGGGACGCTTTCCTGTATGTCGGATGCAGTAACACATAGGCAGGGCAAGTGTAGGGTTGTAACTGCTTATGGTGAATGTTTAAGTCTATCTGGTCGTACTGAGTATGAACATGTGAGCTATGTTATGTCAACGTTATACCTTATTGGTTTGCGGCCTCAAGTATGGCCCTATGATTTATGTGTCGAGGCTAAATTTCGAGGACGAAATTTCTTTTTAGGTGGGGTGGATTGTAACATCCCGAATTTTATAAAAATGATTAAATATGAGGAATAAATATTAAATAATTATAAATGAGTTGATTTATGTCCTAAAATTTAGGAAATAATTAAATTAGGAGTTACTATGGATATTTATAATTTATTGAGATTTAAGGAGCTAAAATTTCACCAGGTTAAAATATGGGTGTCGGACCAAGTATCTTCGATTGAGGTGCTCTTGGTCAGGGCTGTTAAGAATATTATTGGGAATCCGGATATGTCTCTGAAATAATTTTTGGATTTAGTATTGAGCCCGAACAGAGATCCTATTTGATTCAAAACAGAGCACTTTAAGTGATGGGCTAAAATAAAACACTAAAACCCTTATTCTCCCTTTTCACTTCACGTTACTTCTCCTTCTCCTTCTACATTCCATTTCTCTTCATCTCTTCATCTCCCACTCTTCTTCTTCTTCTTCTTCTTCTTCTTCTTCTTCTTCTTCTTCTTCTTCTTCTTCTTCTTCTTCTTCTTCTTCTTCTTCTTCTTCTTCTTCTTCTTCTTCTTCTTCTTCTTCTTCTTCTTCTTCTTCTTCTTCCATTCTCTAAAAGCCAAGTGTGGTGTGCCCTTCCTCCTTCTTCCATTTTTGTTTTCTTCAAGCATAGAGGAGATAACAATGGTGGTTTGAAGCTCTCCTCCCTCTCCTTGGAATTTTATGCTGCTTCTCCCTCTCTTGGCTCCCATTTTCTTTTCTTGGTTTGAGGTAAGATTCTCACCATTTTTAATGAGTTTATGCCCTAGGTTTTGGGTAATGGTTGTTGGGAGAGAGTTCAATGTATATGGGTATGTTAATAGAAGTCATTTTTATGCAAATCCCTAATGTGGTGTGTGATAAATGTATGATTTTGTGAGGGTGTATATGGGTACACGAAATTGGTGATGGAAGATGATGATTATTTGTGGTGATTGTTGGGTTTCAATGGAATCCTAACTCTAGGAATTGGGGGAAATGAGTGAGGATGTTGTGAAAAATTATTTTGAGTGTAAACCAATGATATTTTGTATATGAATATTGTTAATGATGGAGATTGATGGTTATTAGAAATGGTTCTTGAGTTTTGCTAAAAACCCTAAAGATTGGGATTTGAGGCTCTATGACAAATCTTGAAAACATGGTGATGATTTTGGTGTTAGAGTGATTTGGTATGTAGGAATGAGTTTTTAAGTGTATGACATTGATCATTGATGATAGGGATATGTGAAATAAAGAGAATTATGATGATGACTCTAAGTTGTTAAGTGTGTTAAAGTTGTGATCTTGTATGAGGAGCTTGAACAATGAGAATATGAGAAATGATGGATTAATAAAATAGAATTGTAGTTGATGAGGTCTTAGACCATGTTGTGTGCCATTGAATTTATTGATGGATGATGATTGATAGGAGCTAAGATGGCTTATAATGAACTCTAAGTGACAATAATGGCATTTGAATGATTGAGGTAATGTGGAATGCATTTTAGATGAGGCATGAAAGAGATATTGTTGTTGGGTATAGTTGGCCCTTTAAGATCTAGAGAATCTTGGTTTTGGGAAAGGAATTCCCAAAACCTAAAACAAGTATGTGGATTGGTGTTTTGTTAAGTTTAGGACTTGATATTAAGCCTTGAGATATGTTTACAATTGCTTAGAATTAAAATGATGCCGTGTGGTGGAGCATTTGGAGCGTGCATTTGGATTGCGATTCTTCCCTCGAGGTAGGAAAGGAGTTTACATCCCAAATGCATGAGTAGAATAATTAGTGATTTATGTATGTTGTAGTACTCATGCTTGCCATGCCATATGTATATTGAAATGATGAGATGAATGGAAATTGATGAATGAAATGAATGGCACATTAATGGCTATTGAGAATGATATATTTTGATGATGATGAATGTTTAGTAGTCCCTTTGATGGACATGATTTAATTGTTGATGGAAGTCCATGGATGAATGGATTGTCCAAAATTGTGATGTTGAATTGATGATAACATGCATAATTGAGGAACTCATAAAGGCAAATAGAGTTTTATGTGATTTTGATGGCATATGATAGTTCCAATAGCCCATATATGTAGTTTATGACTTGTAGGAATTGGAATGGGCTAATTCCATTGAGGATAGGTCCTTGAGTTGCATAAAAGTACCTCAAACTAGGTAAAATGCATTTATACGTATAAGTCCCTTATTTTTGGGAATTTTTGAGTGAGGCCGGTGGCCACACGTCACAAATAATATATATAAGTTGGTGTTAAAATTTGTTGGGCATTGGAATTTGTATGAAAAAGTTAGGGGGTTAGAAATTTGAAAATGTGATTTTTTCTGCATAAAACATGCTCTGTGCTATCATGAATCGATTCACAACAGTGTGTGAATCGATTCAAAACCCTCCGGTTTTACTGTTCATAATTGCAGAAATGTGTGAATCGATTCACACCAGGGGTTGAATCGATTCATACTCCTGTTTTACTATTTTTGGGCATTGGCATGCGTGAATCGATTCATACCAAGTGGGAATCGATTCCCACCCCTCTGTTTGTTAATTTTGGGACTTTTGGACGCATGAATCGATTCACCACATATAGGAATCGATTCATGGCCCTGTTTTTCCAAATGATGTGATTTCTTTGCTATTTTTGGCTCGTCTGGGCATCTTAATGACATTTTTGGCCTCTGACTTCTGCATGAAAGTTATAGATAATTATGTTACAGAGGTATGAGAATTGGTCTCTCTTTAATTGGAGTCTTCTAACTCTCATAAGGCCTAAAATACCAAATCCACTATATTGTAAAACTCGCATTTAAGAGGGTTTTGAACCCAACTTTTGATGATTGTCAAATTGGGACTAACAGGTAATATTTGTGTCATACCTCACTCTTTTTGAGACTAAAAATGAACTTTCCCCATATACCTTAATGTTGAAATTTATCATGGGCTCATTGTTGCCCAAAACCCTTTGTATTATGTAAAAACAAGTGATTTCATTAGGGGTATATGTGTGGTGTGTCTTAGTGGTGATTAGGGAATGGCTTAAGGCCTTGGCAAGGTATATGTATGCCTATGCTATGTTATGAATACATGTATGCTTCACCACTATTGATATATTATGAATCATGATGAAAAGTAAATGATATGGTTATATGACACACCTTGTGTGATAATGAAACTAATGAGGAGATAATTGAATAGCAATGAATGTATATATCAATGGATTTGAAATAGTGTCAATGATGATTAAAAGTGGATGATACCATATATATTGAATGATGAATGAAAATGTCGAATGAAAAGGGATGCCATTGTTGAACATACCCTTGAACAAGCAGTGATGGTTATTGTTGATGAGTGTGATGCCATTGTGATTGATGCAAGTATTTGACTTGTATGTGTGCTATTCAATGATTATTGCCAAATGTATGTTATGAAATAACTTGTTGAATTCCATGCATGGATTAATTGCTATGATGCTTGATATGCTTTTGATTACCATGCGTGGTTTGATGTAAATATGAATGTTGAGCCTTGAGGGGCCTTATGGTTAATTGTATGCCAATGATAAGAAAACTAAAAATATAATATACCCCTAAATGAGAGGGTGAGAAAATCCTTATGAGGTTAAGATTTGGCATATGCATTATTGCATTTTGCATTCATGGCATGGCATAACATTGAATATGTGGTTGCGATCACAATGATGAAAGTCTTGCAGGATTATATGAAGGGAGTACCCCATACGTGGCAGGAAACAAATATGTAGATGAATGAAGGTGGTTGCGATCACCAATATGTTGAGAATAATAAACATGGGTTCAATCACGAGTATTGAAATGATAAAGATCCTGTGGGATTCTATGAAGGGAGTACCCCTTGCGAGGCGGGAAACCGACGTGATGATGATATGATATTGAGCCGGTGGTTGCAATCACCCGGTTATTGAAATGAAAGGCCCTGCAGGGACCATTGTGAAATGATTCTATGTAGTTGTGATCACAATGAGACATCCTGCGTGATTGTATGATGATAAGCCAATTGTTGCGATCACTTGGTATTGGAAATGAGAAAGGGCTTGTGAGTTCCTATGATGTTCTATGGTTGTGATCACGAGGAAATCACCTTGCGAGGCTGCTAGAAGGGAGTACCCCTTACGAGGCGGGAAACCAATATAATATTGATAATTAGTGGTTGCGATCACTTGAGATACCATATACGCATGGGTGATTGAAATGGATCCATTGCATATGTATTAAATAGTTGACATATGCATTAGCCATAGGTTCATGTCAAAGACAATATTTTAAGAGTCAAAGATTTAAAGTTTTAAATTTTAAAACAACTCTAAAATATTTCCAAGATATTTCAAAAAATAAAAATTTTAACTAAGATTAGTTATTTCCAAAATTCCTAACTCCCTCCTAATATTTATAAATTGTTCTTTAGCGAGGGGTTTTGTAAAAATATCTGCCAATTATTTGGAAGTGGCAACATATTCAAGAACACAATCTCCATTCAAAACATGGTCTCTTAAGAAGTGGTGACAGATTTCTATGTGTTTGGTTCTAGAATGAATTAACGGATTTTTAGAGATATTGATTGTGCTACTGTTGTCGTACTTAATAGGAATTTGATCTTTTGATAAACAAGCGCTTATTGGGAGGCAACCCAATCATTTATTGGGAGGCAAGGGTCAAGCTAAGGATGATAAACAAGCGCTTATTGGGAGGCAACCCAATCATTTATTTTCTTTTCATTTTGTTGATTTCAATTCAATTAATCTGTGTGTTGTGTTTAAAGTTTTCTCACCTCTGTTTTCAGGTCAACTCATCACAATCAACCTTAATTGTCAAATGCCAAGCTCAAGAGTATAGATAAATTTTAGCCACTGTCAAACACCATGCACGCTTAAGCTTGACTCTTTAAGCTCAAGCGTGGCTAGCTCAAGGAACCAAGCGTGAAGAAGCATGATGGATAATGTCCCAAATTCGCTTAAGCGCTGGTAAGGCACTTAAGCGAGGAAAGGTAAATTGGATATTGATCTAATTTCACCTAAAGGCAAAAGCACTATGCTCAAGCGAGGAACCTTAGTTGTGATTCTGACTTATTTTTTCTTAAGCGAATGATTCAGTGCTTGAGTGAGGAAAGGATAAACCAAGCATCAGAGAAGTAACCCCCGATCACACTTGAGCTTAATAACCTCATGCTTGAGTGAAAGGAATGGGAAGAATCAGGGGGTTATCACGCTTGAGCTCAATAACCTTACGCTTGAGCGAAAAGAATTAGAAGAATCAGAGGGGTCATCATGCTTAAGCGTGATTATCAAGCTTAAACGTAAAACCTGAACATTAGAGGGGAACACGATCAAGCTCAAGCATGATTCTCCATCCTCAAGCACAGAAAAGAAAAAATTACACAGGGGTGACGCGCCCAAGCGCAAGACCAAGCGCGAGAGGAAGGGTGCATTCTGGTTCGTTCACGCTTAAGCGTGAAATACCACGCTTAAGCAAGCAGTTTTTAAACTGCTCCGTCTGATACCATTAAATACGAGAATCAAAGCCATTACACCCATCACTCTCATTTTAACCGTTCTACACTTCATAACCCCCTTCCACAAACATCTCAACTTCTCACACCGTACTATTAGCATTCAAAATCACAACTACACATTTCTCATTTTTCTTCTGCACTGTGTATTCTTTTCATCATCCAAAGCAAGGTAACTCTAAACCTTTCTCTTTTTCTGATGTGTCTTATATAGGTTTTGTTGTGTTTTGATGTAAAAAGCATGTTTAGGTCTTAATACGGAGTCAAGTTTCTCTGTTTTGCTTGCTTATATGATAAAATGTTCTACTTCATGAGTGAGAATCCATCTCGCTTGAGCGAGATTATCAATACAGGCATAGAAAACATGAAAATCTTACAACTCCACATACCAAAACCTATACTAAGCAAAATTGATTAAATTCAATACATCACATACATCAACTTAGGTATTTAAAACTTGTCTCAAGCATTCATACTCAATAATTTCCATTCCAATTCATTAATCATAACAAAATCAAACTTATCAGCTCATATGCTTTATAAAATCCAAAATATATATGAATATCCATTCATTCATCAATTTTAACAGCATGCCACATCATTTATATCATCCATACATTGTCAATGTAACATCCCAAATTTTATAAAAATGATTAAATATGATAAACAAATATTAAATAATTATGAATGAGTTAATGAGTGTCCCAAAAATATTAGAATAGTTAAATTAGGATTTATTATGGATATTTATAATTTATTGAGATTTTAGGAGCTAAAATTTTACCCGGTTAAAATATGGGTGTCAGACCAAGTATCTCCGATTGAGATGCCGTTGGTCAGGGCTGTTAAGAATATTATTGGGAATCTGAATATATATTCAGAATAATTTTTGGATAAAGTATTAAGCCCAAACCGAGATCCTGTTTATTATAAAACGGAGAAATTACTAATGAGGGTTAAAAATAAAACATAACACTCCCTTCTCTTCTCCCTCATTTCACGTTGCCTTCCTTTCCTCTCTCTTTCTTTATTTCTTTCTTCTTCTCCATCCCCTCTCTTGCTAAATGTGACCACCACCACCCATGGCCATTTCCACCCAAAATCAAGAGGATTCCTTGGGTTTATGAAGCTTGTATTGGACATGGAGGCAAAGCTTGGCTCATCTCCTCTTCTCTCCCTCTCATTTTCATTTTGGAGCTTTAGCTTGGAGAAAGAGGTATGATTTTGATCACCCATGGCTTTTGCTTATGATTTTGAGCTTATTTAAGTATAGTGATGGAAGGTTGGATGTTATTTTGATGGATAATAGTATATGGAACCAAACCCTAGGTTAGAAAACCATTGGGGAATTGTTGTTGATGTGGTTGATGGTTAGGATACTATGTTGTTAGCTTATGGGTGCTTGAAATGAAGCTTATAAATAGGTGAAATTGATGATTAAGGATTTTTGATGGAAACCCTAGGCATTGAGGTTTTGGGGCTTTGGGGAATCCTTAAGAAATTGTGAGTTATTGATATGAGAGTGATTTTATATATGAGAAAGAGTTTTGAATGGGTAATATTGATGATTGATGTTGAAGAATTATGGAATCAAGAAAATTAGAGTAATGACCCCAAGTTATTTAGTGTGCTAAAGGTAAAGATATGGCTAAGAAAGGCTTGAATCATAAGAATGATAGCTATTGAATTCTTTAAAGAGTTCCTAATCTTAAGATTTAGAAATGTGTATATGGTGACTAAGAGAATTGATTTTGATTGTTGTTGCTTATGATGATGATGATAATGGTGAATGGCAAATAGTGATAGATTAAGGAAGTGAAATAAGATTGTGACTTAATGGGGTCTTGGACCATGTTGTGTGCCATTGAATTTATTGATGGATGATGATTGATAAGAGCTAAGATGGTTCATGATGAACCCTAAGTGACAATAATGGCATTTGAATAATTGAAGTAAAGTGGAATGCATTATAGATGAGGGATAAAGGAGATGTTGTTGTTAGGTGTAGTTGGCCCTTTAAGATTTAGAAAATCTTGGTTTTGGGAAAGGAGTTCCCGAAGCCTAACAAAATGGCATAATTCAGTGTTTTGACAAGCTTAGAACTTATTCATAAGCCTTATAATATATAGGTCATTATTTAGAATTTATGAGGAATGTCTTGAAATGGTTATTGATTGTATGAATGCATATGTATGTGATATGTAGATTGTGTTCCAGATTATGTGGCAGAGCATTTGGAGTGTGAATTTGGTTGCGGTTTTTCTCTCGAGGTAGGAGAGGAGTTTACATTCCAAATGCATGAGTTATGTAATTGATGATTATTGTATATGATAAAACTCATGCTTGCCTTGCCATGATTATGTTGAATGATATGATAATTGATAATGTGATGAATATTATACTTGGCAAAGGTGGATTCTTGAGAAATATATATATATTTGAATTGATAATGAATGTTTGGGTTCCTTTGATGGGAGTGATGTTTACGTTGATAGAGAAATTGTTTAAAGTGTGAGGCTATGCCTTGATATTAGTGCATAATTGAAGAACTAACAGAGCCAAATAGAGTTTTACAAGAATTGAAAGGCTTGTGATAGTCCCGATAGCTTCTATGCGTAGATTATGACTTGTAGAAATTGGAATGGGCAAATTCCCTTGAGAATAGGCCCTTGAGTTGCACAAAAGTGCCTTAAAAGGGTAAAACACATTTATACACATAAGTCATTCATTTTAAAAGATTTTTGAGTGAGGCCGGCGGCCACGCGTCACAAATGGTTTAATTTAGTTGGTGTCAAAATTTGGTAGCATTTGGAGTCGATATGAAAAAGTTATAGGGGTTGGAAGTTCAAAATTATGCATTTTCTGCATAAGTTATGCAGTCTGATGGGCTGTAATCGATTAGACTATCAGTCTAATCGATTACAAGGATTCTGTTCCTATAGTAATCGATTGGCTAACCGATTACAAACCTGTGCGCAGCCCAATAATCGATTGTGTTCGAGGGTGTAATCGATTAATGACCAAACAGGATCAATGTAATCGATTGTGTTCAAGGGTGAAATCGACTATGTACTAAAACAGAAACAAGGTAATCGATTACCCTTGCCTCGTAATCGATTATCCACAACACCTGATACATTATACCACCTACAGAAGTAATGTAATCGATTAGCTCCTACCCCGTAATCGATTATCACTAGCTAAATTGATTAAACCAGCTTAGGATTTGCATTTTTACTTTTTTTGGGTACTTATCTTGTACTCCTTGGACTTTTAGACCTACTTGACAATTAAATGGGGTATTTTGAAACCTTCTTCCAATCCCATGTATACTTTTGGAATAATTGCAAGCGAATTCACTAGGGGTATAGGTGTGGTTTGTCTTAGTGGTGATTGGGGAATGGCTTAAGGCCTTGGCAAGGTATGTGTATGCCTATGCTACATTATGACTACATGTATGCTTCACCGTTATGGATATAATATGAAGTATGATGGAAAGTAAGTGATATGGTTACATGACACACTTTGTGTGATGACAAAATTAATGAAAGGACAATTAAATGGCAATGAGTGTATAAACCTTTGGATTTGAAATAGTGTTGAGGATGATTAAAAGTTAAGTATACCACATATATTGAATGATAAATGATATTGTTGAATGATAAGGGACGTTGTTGTTGAACATGCCCTTGAATAAGTAGTGTTTTCTATTTTGGATTAGTGTAGTGCTAATATGATTAATGCAAGTATCGACTTATACGTATGAGATGCAATGAAGAATTACCGAATGTATGTTTTGAAATATCTTGTTGACTTCCATGCATGGATAAATGATATAATGATTAATATGCTATGTTTTCCATGTGTGGATTTATGAAAATGTAAATGTTGAGCCTTGAGGGGCCTTGTAGTTAATTTTATGCCAACGATAATAATAACTAAATATATAATATACCCCTAATTGAGAGGGTGAGATATCCTTGCGAGGTTGATGGGCATATACATTATTGCATTTTGTATTCATGGCAGGGCATAACATTGAATATGTGGTTGCGATCACAATGATGAAAGATCCTGCGGGATTCTATGAAGGGAGTACACCTTGCGAGGCGGGAAACCAACTTGATGACGATATGATATCAAGCCGGTGGTTGCGATCACCTGGTTATTGAAATGTAAAAGGGCTTGCGAGTTCCTGTGATGCTCGTGGTTGCGATCACGAGGCGGGAGTACCCCTTGTGAGGCGGGAAACCAATATGAATTATTGAACGTGGTTGCGATCACAAGAAAGCACCTTGCGAGGCTGCTAGAGGGAGTACCCCTTGTGAGGCGGGAAACCCATGTGAATGAAGGATGTGGTGGTTGCGATCACCTGATGAAATGAAATCGGATCCGTGCATATGCATTATTAAACAGTTAACATATGCATTAGCCATAGGTGCATGGCATTTGAGATGAGATGACCACGAGAGATGAAAAACCCCTTGCGAGGAGGAATTGAATAAAGATTTAATAAATTGATGATGACGATTGTGAATGCCCTTGTTGATAAGTGGCAATGTGATTGTGTATGTGCTTATGCTTGCTTATATTGTGAATTGAGTTTCATGAGGCTTGTATACCTATTATATCAATGTGATGATGATTGAATGATGAATTGATGGTTTTACAGCAAAGCACACATGATGAAAGAATGCATGTACACTTAATCACAATATATGTATATTCGTCATTTTGAATGTATAACTCACTCTCCCATGTGGTCTCCTTTATAGCATTGTGATACAGGTTGCCCTGGGATGAGTTTGGATTTTAAATTGAAGTTTCAGGAAGGTAAATAGTGGTAGTGGAAGTGCCTCGGCCGGCATCATTTGTAACATCCCGATTTAATAATTAATTGTCGAATGAAAATAAATCATTAAATAATAATTGCAAGGTGGGAAAATTATTTATTAATTATAATTAACTTAATTAACTCAACTTAAGAAATAATGACTGGTTAAGAGTGGTTAATTAATAATTGCTGGCTGATTGTGATTGGTGTACTGCTTCACGCTTTCCCACCCCACTCTTCCCTTGTCTCTCTCCGTGCATGCATATATGGGTACACTATCACTCATTCATCCCCTTCAGATTTCTCTTCCTTCTGTTTCTCTCCTTTCTTCTTCGCTCTTCACTCCCCTTCTCTTCTTCTTTCTTCTCTGCTCACTGTTTCCGTGAGTCCGCAACAATGGTGGCTGAGGATCGGAGTCCTCCTTCCTTACTCGACGAGCCAGTGAGGGTGAGGGTGTGCATTCCCTCTACATGCAACCCGTCTCCTTCCTTGTTCCTTCATTCCTTCGTCGGCTTCCCTCCTTCTTCCTCTCCTTGCTCGAAGCTGCCAAGTCTCAGTGGAGATCTGTGCTTCGAGGAGCTTCAAGGTGGTTGGAGTGTTCACAGCGTTGTGATGGAGCCATTCCAGGGAGCGAGCCGAGAGCTGGGCATCTTGGGCCTCCCCTGCTCTTGCATGTAGATGTGCTAAGAGTGACTCAGTGTTCCTCTGGAACTGAGCGTCGTGTTGACCGACTGGAAGCTTCAGTCCAGGTAGGGGGTATCTTCTATCTTAAATGCATGGGTTATGAACGGGTTACGGGTGTCAATGGTTTGCTGACTTTATGTCCGATTCTATGTCTGCTTGCATGGTGAGTATATGATACCAAATGCATGGTGACTTGGTGTGGAGTAATGCATGTTTGATTTCATATGTGAAATGCATGTTAATAGCCTTGAGAATATTGCATGATTATATGAAATGAATGTGTTGCAGTGCAATTGATGATTACTGTGTGGTTTATGGGATGTGCAAGTTACTGTGAGCTTGAAATGCTGACTGCATGTGTGAGGATGTGAAATTAGTAAATCTGACAGTGTCCAATACCGACTGCATGAGATGCATGTACTGTTGGGTTTTGGTGATGTGCTATACCGATTGCATGAGATGCATGTGTTGTTGAGTTCTGTTAATGCCTGGCACCGATTGCATGAGATGCATGTATGGCTGTGTATATGAACTCTGTGTTGTGTGATGAATCCACATGTGGCGCATGGGATGCGTTTGTGCTGGGAGCACGTAGTGTGGGACACTACCATCGGTTATTAAAGCGTGGGACGCTATGAAATCCTTGAGTGGGACTCAAGGTAGCCCTTGAGTGGGACTCGGGCTGCCTGTGAACACCTCCGTTGGCGCTGAGAGTGTTGGTGTCACCTGTGGGCAAACGGTTGGGTACCTGTAAAACGGCCAAGCAGCTGGGAGCTGATTTGATAGCTGAGAGCTATGTATAAAAAGGCTGAGAGCCTACGTTGCAACGTCTAAACCGATACACACGAATGCGAAACCGAGTGAAATACTATGTGCCTATTAACTGTTGATATTGTTTGGAATTGGTTATGCATGTGAAGGTGTTAATGAGATGATGAATGTTTATAACTGAGTGAAATACTCTGTGTGTATTAACTGATTGATATTGTTTGGAATTGATTATGCATGTGATGATGTTAATGAAAGGATGAATGTGTATAATCGAGTGAATACTTTGTGTATATGTATTGTTGATGCTGATTGGAATTTGATTATGCGTGTGATGATGTTAAGGAGATGACGAATGGATATAACCGAGAGAGTATTCTGTGTGTATACGTAGTTGATGCTGATTGAAGTTTGCTCCATGAATATGTGTTGATGTTATTGAAATGTTATGCGTATATAGCTGAGTGAGAATTGTTAGATTCTGATCGGAAAATGTTGAATATATGCGTTCTGATTCGTTGGTATTATCATGTTGCTGATTGTTGTTATATTAATGTTATTGGCTGTATATGTGCACCTGGCCGAGTGGTGACTGATGAATTCCAATCGGTAAGAGTCTAATGTGTGTCCTGGTTGATTGGTATTGCCTTGACTTTAATCGTTGCCATGTATGATTGAGTGTATATAAATACTGCTGTATAATTGTGGGACAATCTGAGTCAGTATCTATCATTTAATATCTAAGATGCTCACCCCTACACCATTTTTTCAGTGTGTGCAGGTCGTTCTCGGAAATGATGATAGGGTCTCAAGTCCGAGTGTAGTGCACTCCGACTATTGAGTACTTGTATTGCATTATTATGTTCTGTCCGTGTAGCCTTGGCCGGCTCTCATGTAAAATGACGATTAAATATATTCATTTATAAAGATAGAATAGTCATGGTGTCACTTGTATGGTATCGTAAGTATTGGTAAATGCATAATATCAAGATAATGAGTATTCCGAGTATATGGTTACATGTTTATGGGTCGGTAGATTGGAATTGTGGGTATATCTATGTTTCTGGGAACATATATTCGTACATATGTACTCTATGTTGATTTGATGCGTCTTCCGACTGGAATGTGTTGTTAAATGATTCGAAGGTTGTTGATGAATGAATTGTGCTGAGTTGATGATTCCGAGCGAGACTATAGTATTTGGGTATTTACGAATGAATACGCTGAGTGATCCCAAGTGAAAAATATAGGTAAACCCGAGTGAGGTAGAGTTCGTATTTCCGAGTGAAAACCTTGAGGGATCCTTTTCTGAGAGAGGAGTTAGTGTAGTGGTTTAAAATGGAATGGGTTCTGAGTGTAAGATGTTTATAATCCGAGTGAATGATGTAAAATCCGAGTGAGTGAGGATCTGTAGACCGAGTGGTTTATACTTGTGACCTATATGAATGAAATGAGGAGTTGTGAGGACCCCCGAGTGAAGTACCAGCGTGATGATTTACCGGGTGAACCTATGTCCCAAATTCGAGTGAGAAATTACCTTGTACCTGTGTCCGCGCCAACGAATTAGACTTAACTCCAGCGAGTGTGTGTTTGGGAAGGATTTCGTGTTGGCATCGCTTAAGCGAATCGTGCCTCGCCCGAGCGACCAGAGCTGTTTCGCCCAGGCGCTGATGTATTTCGCTGAACTGATTAGACCGGTCTAAGCTGCTGTGCTCCGCTGATTACCGACAGCCTTGTTCCTCCTGCTGATTGCTATACGTATGAATATTCTTTTATCTCCCTTGCCTTCCTCTTCTTTCTATGCCGACTGTCCAGTGGCTGTTTTTGTGGAAAAAAAAATTTTCCCTGTTTTTAGGTTTATTACTTATTAAAATTAGGGTGTTACATCATTTGTGAATTTTAATGTAATGAATAAATTGTATATGATGATATCGATGATTTGGTGATTTTGGTCATGTATAAGATAATCGTGAATGCATAAATGGTGAACCTATGTATTAGTACATAAGTGATGATTTGACGAGCACTTGAGGAATCGAACTTGAATAATATACATTAATGATGAGAGTGTTTGGATTAATGCCAGTAGGTGAATAGGTAGGCCAATTACAAGATATGGGCGGCGGTGATAGTTGGGGCATGACCCCAGATGTATATGCACATTTATATTATATCTTAGACAATGCATGCGTCTGTTGTAAATGCATGAATGGGTTATGACCTAATAGGCTTATGCTAAGTATTTGCATGCTTTGCCAAGCCTTTTCTCATATCGTCATATATGGGACTAGGCGTATGCCCGGTATACATATTTTTCTTCCGCTGTAAACTCTACTATTTTCGTATACCGTTATGGACGAATTTAGCTATCGATCCAGTCATATGTTGATAAATCTCACCCTTCGGTTTTCTGTGGTTCGGGTCTTGATGTAATCGTCGAGGTGTTTGGAAAAATTTCAAACGCGAAAAATTTACCCGCATTTTTATTAATTATTATCTTGATTACATCGGGATCTGAGTCCAGAAAATCGGGGGTGTTATAGTCAAGGTCATTAATGAAAATAAGCCATACACACAAGGGTCTCATTTTCCTACATGACCTCCAAAATCAACTATCATCAAATTAATTACAAAATAAGCATATACACACTATATGCTACACAAAATGAATATATATGCCGGCCAAGGCTCATCCACAGTCCTTCCATATTTACCTTCTCCAATGCTTGACCTCCAAAAGAGTAGGATTTACATCATAACTACATCAAACTTAAAAATGGAAAGTAGAAGGTGAGTAACATAATCCAAATGTATCAAAGTCATACATTATGATGATACACATACATACTCACATATGATACATTTCATAAGAAACATCATAGTTTCATTCACATACTCTGTCATTTCATGGCAACATGCTACATACTCAAGAAAATACAATACAACACACATATCCAAATCATTGGCATTCTCAAATAACACAATCACACACATAATGTTAGTACCACAATTCCTTCCTCTTTATATCTCAATCATCCATCGCCATCACAGGCTTTCGACTAGGCATATCTCTGGCTATATGCAAATGCTCTTATAGCTAATGCATATGCACAAAGGAATTATTATCAAATGCAGATCCGACTGTGGCAAATAACAACATACTAAATGTGGGACAAGCATAGGTGTGCTACTATGCCCCTACTGCAGTAGAAAAATTGTGTACACATATACCTCAATCCATACATGCTCAACATCATACTTTTACTGGTACCAAACCATTTTTGCCCATCTGTAGCACTAGTCACCCTGTGACTTGTGGATCTATAACCGTGGCCTTACTTGCCACAAGTGCTACGGGCCCCTCCTGAACACACATCGAGAGAGCCGTGCCCCGTCAGACATCGAGGTAACTTGCTCATCACAGAGCCGCCACCAACTGGGCCCGCCACATGGGGTGCCTTGTCGCCAAACTCTAGACAGCTTCGTGATTCCCAAAATCACTAGGGAAATATAATAATATACCCGTGCACTGGGTCGCCCTCCACTGGGCCCGCTTAGTGGAACCCCTAACATTCTACATAGAAAACGTATTGTAACATCCCTGATGTTTTAATGAGAATTATAATAAATGGGAAATGATTAGTAAATGTTTTAGAAGTTTTATTTAATATTTGTTCTGTCTGAGCCAGAGACAAGAAAGCCGGTGTCGAGATCGGTCTCAGAAGCGTGAGCAGGCGGAGTTGAAGATCGGGAGTGTAGGAGAAAAGCGGGCAGGACTAGGTGGTCTGGACCAACCGTTGTGAGGAGAGCGCCTCACACGAGGTCATAGCCCGGATTAACCTCATAATGACTGAAACAACAGGTGTAGGTAACCAAGAGGTGAGCACGGATGAGATATCCGACCTCTCAGGTTGTAGCTCGGATTTCTGAGGTATGAACACTAAGCTAGGACACCGGGGGGCCGATATTCATATTGGGCCTATACTCTTGCGAAGTATTAGAGAATTGTGAATGATTAAACGTTGAGGAAATAAATAAGTGTAATTGATTTGATAACTATGCAATAGTTTAATATAGTGAAATTGATTAAATTTTGTAAGAATACAAATAAAATAAAGGAAAAGACGATCTTGCCCATGAGCTATATATATATAGGGAGATTCTCTTCCTTCCCTCTTCATTATTTACAAGTTACCTTTGCTGCTGGTCTGTTCCTTCTCTTTCATTTTTCTCCTCTCTTAACGCTGAGTTGCATGCGCTGGAGAGGGACTCCACTTGTGTCCAAACTTCAATTGTATCCCATTCCTGTGATCGAGGCTTCAAGGTGAGTCCACTGATCCATTCCAATTGTGATTCCCTTATCCCTTTTATTCTTTGGCGGTTAAGGGCCATGCATGGCTATATTCGAGGCTGTTCTCCACTCCTCCGGTGAGTGTGAGCCCAAGTGCGGTCCATGAACTAAGGGCGTTGAAGTGACGAGCTGTACTTTATGATCCGTAGGTAGTAGGTTAAGCAATGGAAGACTGAGTGACGGAGTCGAGACTGCGAAACCAGTGCTCAGAGGAAGGAATCGACATAGAGAGCAAATTATCGAAGCGTGGAACCAATGTAAGGGGGGTGTTCGGGTTATAATTAATTAGAATAGGACTCGCTTCTTATTCAGGTCATTGAGGTAATGTAAACAAGTTAAGAAAAATGTTGCTAAACGTAGTTGTGTGTTTATGCTTGTGCATGTGTGACTGGGTTCATTAATTAGTGGAGGATCGGGTGTGGTTGAGTTTATCATGTTATGATCTTGTGATATCTAATGTTGAAATGATTAGTGTTATGTGACGACGGGTTAGCAAACAGGCTACCCGAGTGATGAGGAATTGATATTATTATGTGAAAGGTAAACTGTTGAATGACTATGTGGTGTGGGATGGCCGACGGTATATGATAGCCCCTCATTTCCGGCTCCCGTGGTTTTCGTGCCCAGTTGAGCTACCCAGTGGTCAAGTAGGACCCAGTGGTCGAGGTGGAGAGTCAAGCAGGACTCGGTGAACCAAGCAGGGTTCACGGGGTGTCAAGTAGGACCCCCAGCTGAAGGCCAATCCTTTAGTATCCGGATACTAGGAGTCAGATTGTATGAGAGTCAGTTGTGATCGTGATGAATGTAATGGAATTGCATGGTTGGGTTAATATAGTTACTGTATGTAATACACTATGTTTCGGTATGCTTACTTTCGAATGAGGTGTATGTATAAATATGCATGTATATTTGTTAAGTTCCATTCTATATTAATTATAATGCCAAACACTCACCCTTGCCTTTTTTTTAGTAACCAGTGACAGGGAGGGGGACGGAGCCATGGAGTCGCGCCAAGGGGGAGATCGGTGCCAGGGTCCGAGTGACTTTGAGTGACTCTCTATAGAGTTATATGTGTATATAAGAACTTCCGAGTAATATTAATTAGTTGTGTTTAATCAAGACCGGACCGGATGCAAATCTACATTTTAAAATACATCACTGTTATTTACATATGCTGTCATGGTAGCTATGACAAATCTTTGATTAACAGAATTACTTTTAGGGTGAGATTTTCGGGAGTCTGTTTGCATGTTTTGGCCCAATCCGATGTGGGAAAGGTATTCGCTCAAGCGAATAGAAACCTCGTTCAAGCGAGAGTCCGGAATCTCGCTCAGACGAGTAGGGGCCTCGCTCAAGCGGGAAGCCCTGATTCCCTTTCTCCCATCCATTGTGCTTAGATTAACTTGCTCTCTTCTTTTCTAGATCTCATTTATTTAATCTAATTGTGACTGCTGTCACTTGAATAAGTCAGTAAAAATAAATGCTTTTTCACTAAATCTCGATTAATTTTCAAGTTAAGGAAAAATTTATCGTAAGATGTAATCGTTTGAATAAAAATAAATGCAAAAATAACCTAGGACGTTACACTTGGTATCAGAGCGGTTCTTTCTAGAGCCGGTGTATGGGCCGATCTGGTGATTGTGATAGTCTTATGAAGGTTGATTGTATTTCGTTGTATTGAGATTGTGTGTGGCCTGGCATCGTTCCCTTGGCACTCCACTGGCGTAGTATTCTATGAATATAAGGTAAATTTACGATCCCCTGGCTGATCTTGGTTATTAATAGTGATGTGTTTGCTCATTGTAGAATTACTAAATGACCGGAGAGACTAGTTCTGGGGGAAGAGATGATTTCTTCTCTAGATTTACTCAGCTGATGAGTAGGACCGAGTCCGGTCCCACTCTGGATAAATTCCTGAAAAGGAATCCTCCGACTTACAAAGGGGGACACGACTATGACGGGGCATACATCTGGATCAGGGATATCGAGCAGGTTTTTGAATATTTTGAGTGCTCAGAAGAGCAAAAGGTTTTATTTGCTACTTACCAACTAAAAGAAGAGGCTAGAGTATGGTGGTCCCGAGTGAAGGTGCAGATGAACGCAGCAAATGAGCCGTTGGTATGGGCGAATTTCCGAAGGAGGTTCCTTGTTAAATACTTCCCAGATAACTACAAAATCAAGAAAGAAATGGAATTCCTGAAGTTGGAGCAAGACCGGATGTCTGTAGCCGAGTACACCAGCAAGTTTGACGAGCTGTGTGATTTTTACCACCCTTTCTCGTTAGAAGGGACTGAAGGTAGCAAGTGCGCCAAATACGAAGCTGGACTACGGATTGAGCTCCGTAGTGTAATCGTACCGATGGAGATTAGGGACTACCCAACCCTGGTGAACAAAGCAAGACTGACTGAAGAGGTGCAGTTACAAAGGACGTCCCAGCCGAGAGATAAAAAGCCACTGAAGGCAAAAGGATTCAACTTCAAGAGGATGAGTCAATTCTTCCGGGGTGGCAAGTCTTCTGCTACCTCCTCATCCTCTTCCGGCCGGGGTTCCACTGGTCGATCGGGTAATCCTTCTGGTAGTCGTGCATGCTACAATTATGGTCAGGAAGGTCACATTGCTAAACATTGCCAAGCCAATCAAATTGTGTGCTTCCAGTGCGGACAACCAGGACACCTCAGGCCCGATTGCCCTCAGAGGCAGCAGCAGGGCAGGTCGGACAACCGAACTAACTCTTCTGGGACCCGTGGTTCCAACTTTTCGAGGGGAGGCCAGAATGGAGCTGGTAGAGGGAACCAACAATCGGGAAGATATGATGCCCAATCTAGCGGTGCCCAGAACGCCATGATCGGGCGTGTATTTGCGTTTGATGCTTCAGAAGCTACGAGGAATGACAATTTGGTACAGGGTAAGTGCCTCATCTGTGGTTATCTGGTTGATGTAATTTATGATTCAGGTGCCACCCATTCCTTTATTTCAGAGAGTTGTGTGCGACGGCTTGGTCTGCCAATCAGTTTAATGGAGAACGCTCTTATTGTTTCCACTCCAACTGGTTCCACTCTCCGTGCAACTACAGTGTGTAAAGAACTGCCGATGCAAATCGAAGCCCGTACTTTTCGAGTAAATTTTATCTGTATGCCATTGAAGGACTTAGATGTTATTCTAGGTCTCGATTGGCTTGCTGCTAATCATGTGTTGGTCGACTGTTATCGGAAGGATATTGTTTTCTCTCAGGAACTTGACATGAAGAACGGGGTGAGCGATGTCCTAACCACGTATGTTGTTTTATTCGCTTCGGAGGGTCGGCATAACCTCCTGCCAAGTGATAATCCAATTTTTTGCGAATTTCCTGACGTTTTTCCGGAAGAAATTCCGGAGCTACCTCCCAGTCGGGAGATTGATTTCTCTATTGACTTGATTCCCGGGGCAGAACCTGTGTCCCGAGCGCCATATAGAATGTCTTCGGTGGAATTAACCGAAGTGAAGAAACAAGTAAACAAATTACTAGAAAAGGGCTTTATTCGACCCAGTGCCTCACCCTGGGGCGCTCCGGTGTTACTGGTAAAGAAGAAGGACGGTAGTATGCGAATGTGCATTGATTACCGACAGCTGAACAAACTAACAATCAAAAATAAATATCCACTACCTCGTATTGACGATTTACTGGACCAGTTGTGAGGCGCCGTTGTGTCCTCTAAGATCGACTTGAGGTCGGGGTACCATCAGATCCGAGTGAGGTTGGAAGATATCCCAAAGACAGCATTTCGGACTCGGTATGGGCACTTCGAGTACGTAGTAATGCCCTTTGGAGTAACGAACGCTCCTGCCATTTTTATGGACTATATGAATCAGACCTTTCAACCGTACTTGGACCAGTTTGTGGTAGTATTCATTGATGATATTTTGGTATATTCGAGGTCGGACGAGGAGCATGCTCAACATCTTTGACTTGTTTTACAAGTACTTCGGGAGAAGAAGTTGTACGCTAAACTATCTAAGTGTGATTTCTGGGGGAGTAGTGTACAATTCTTGGGGCATGTAATTTCCCAAGAGGGAATCTCAGTTGATCCGACAAAAATTGAGGCGGTTATGGCTTGGGAGAGGCCGAAGTCAGTAACTGAAATTAGGAGTTTTCTTGGATTAGCTGGATACTATCGACGCTTCACTGAGGGGTTCTCTCGGATAGCACTTCCTCTGACTCGGTTAACGAGGAAAGGAAACCCCTTCGTGTGGTTGGAAAAGTGTGAATTAAGCTTCCAAACTCTCAAGCGATGTTTAATGACTGCCCCTGTGCTTGCACTACCCGATGTAACACAAGAATTTGAAGTATATTGTGATGCATCTAAATTTGGATTGGGGTGTGTGTTGATGCAAGCTGATCGGGCAATTGCTTATGCTTCGAGGCAATTGAGGCCACATGAGGAGAATTACCCGACTCATGATCTGGAACTTGCAGCAGTGGTGTACGCACTGAAGATTTGGCGTCATTATCTGTATGGGGCTCGCTTTGTAGTATTCAGTGATCACAAGAGCCTAAAGTACTTATTTGATCAAAAGGAGCTAAATATGAGACAGAGGCGATGGGTGGAGTATTTAAAGGATTACGACTTCGATTTAAAGTATCACCCAGGCAAAGCGAATGTTGTGGCAGATGCACTAAGCAGGAAGGTATTACACGTGGCTTACCTGATGGGTAGAGAACAAGAATTGCTGGAAAGCTTTAGAGATATGAATGTTGGAATTGTTATGGACGCGCCAAACTGAATGACAATCGGAATGTTAAAAATCTCCAACGAATTTCTGGAGTCTGTGGTAGCTGCACAGAAAGACGATGAAGAGTTACTGAGGCTGATTGATACTCAGACCCAAGGCAAAAATATGGAGATAACTCGGGGTAACGATGGTATATGGAGATTCAGGAACCGAGTGGTGGTGCCTGCACATGGAGGCTTCAGGCAGGCGGTGCTATCAGAAGCACACAAGAGCTCTCTGAGTATACATCCAGGAGTGACAAAAATGTATCATGACTTAAAAAAGGAATTCTGGTGGCCAAGCATGAAGAAGGCAATAATCGAGTATGTGAAATCCTGTGTGATATGCCAGAAGTGCAAGGTTGAGCACCAACGACCTCCAGGTCTGCTTCGACCTCCAAAAATTCCGATCTGGAAGTGGGAAGGTATCACCATGGACTTCGTGTCCGGACTACCCCGCACTCAAACCGGATACAACGCGATTTGGGTGATTGTTGATCGACTAACCAAAAGTGCGCATTTCTTGGCAATAAATATGAAGTGGTCGCTAGATCGATTAGCTAAGTTGTACGTTGCTGAGGTTGTACGACTGCATGGTGTGCCCTCAAGCATTATCTCCGATCGGGATCCCCGATTCACTTTAAGGTTTTGGGGGAGTTTGCAACAACAACTGGGTACTGAGCTCAGCCTACCATCCCCAGACCGATGGTCAATCAGAACGGACTATACAGACTCTTGAAGATATGTTAAGGGCATGTGTACTGGAACAGGGCGGATCATGGGAGAAGTACTTGCCCTTGGTAGAGTTTGCATATAATAACAGTTACCATAGCAGCATTGGGATGGCTCCATACGAAGCTCTTTATGGTCGGAAATGTCGTACTCCATTATGTTGGAATGAGAATGGCGATGCCCTTCATCTAGGGCCTGAGATGATTCAAGAGATGAACGAACAAATCGCTTTAATCCGAGAGAAGATAAAAATTGCTCAAGACCGGCAAAAGAGCTATTATGATAATCGGCACAGACCCCTTGAATTCCAAGTGGGTGATTGGGTGTTCCTAAGGATTTCACCGACCAAGGGTGTAGGTCGAATTTTAAAGAGCCAAAAGCTTAATCCGAAGTATATTGGACCATAACAAATACTAGAACGAATATATATATAGGGAGATTCTCTTCCTTCCCTCTTTATTATTTACAAGTTACCTTTGCTACTGGTCTGTTCCTTCTCTTTCATTTTTCTCCTCTCTTTCATTTTTCTCCTCTCTAATATAGAAATCAAGAGAATCCTGGACAAGATAGTATAACCCAACAGGAAAGATTGGAGCAAGAAACTGGATGATGCTCTTTGGGCACATAGAACAACTTTTAAGGCACCTATAGGAATGTCTCCCTATAGAGTTGTTTTTGGTAAGGCATGTCATCTTCCAGTAGAAATTGAGCATCGTGCTTACTGGGTTGTAAAAGCTTGCAACTTAGCACTTGATCAAGTAGGTGAAGAAAGGAAATTACAACTGAATAAGCTTGATGAGATACGTTTGGCAGCTTATGAGAATTCAAAGTTCTATAAGGAGAAAACAAGGAAATTCCATGATAGCTCAATAGCTAGAAAGGAGTTTGTTGTCGGGCAGAAAGTGTTACTATTTAATTCATGGATGAAACTGATGGCAGAAAAATTATGCTCTAAATGGGAAGGACCGTTCATAGTCACTAATGTATTTTCCCATAGAGCTGTTGAGATAAAAAGTGAAAACTCCAACAAGAGCTTCAAAGTTAATGGACAGCGCTTGAAGCCATTTCATGAAAATCTTTCACTTGTAGATGTCACAATAGAGGAGCTTGCTTTGGAGGAACCACTTCTTGATCCCCTTGAGAGAGTTTTTCTTACCTATCTCTTTACTTATTCATTTTCTTGTCCACTTTTGTATGCTCTGTTTTACATTGAGGACAATGTATGATTTAAGTGTGGAGGTGGGATCTCCATGTCCGTTTCTATGTGTGATTGTTTTTCCTAACATAAAAAAATTTTAAAAAAAGTTTTTATGTGTGTTTTGTTTAAAATGGTATGTTTTATTGGAATTTTTAGGATATGCATGAGTAATAGGTAATTTCTTTCATGTTGATATAAGCTTTATGATATGTTATAATTTGAACTAAGACGTTTTTGATATGTGGAGAATGACATGATAATTGAGAGATGATCACATGTGATAGAATTATGCCTTGTGATATTTTTAAGCCTTAAAAATTTGATGGATCACTTTACACCATCTTAATTTTTTCATGTGTGATTTATTCCTGAATGCTTGCATCCCAATCTTTGTGTTGTTTCTTGATGATACTTGAAACTCTTATACATGTATTTGAAATGACACAGATATTTTGTTCAATTGAGCCACTAGCCATATAAGCCTACCATGAATAAATCATCCTTTGCTAGCCTCTTTGAGCCTATTTAACCATTTGATTGTTGCAGATCAAAACAAGCCTTGGGCGAAGAAGAAAATAAAAATAAAAATAAAAATTTTCATGCCTTAAGGAATATCCTGGAACTTTGACATCGACTCAGAAATAGGCAATTCAACTAAGTGTGCGGGTGTGCTATCAAGGGTTGCAACTCTTGGTTTTACTTAAGAAGAAGAAGAAGATTTACTAAGAATATTGCAACTAAATGTGATTGAACAAATGTTTTACCTCACTGTTTGCCTATTAAATTAATTGCTCCATCATTCTTTTTGGCATATGAAACTAATTTCCAAATTTTTATCACACTATTTTACCCTGGTCACATTACAACCGTGAAAAGCCCTGTCGATCTATACATGCATTTGTGTTGATTGTGGAATTGAGAAACTTGCCAAATTTATGGGACTATCTATTTTTCAATAAATGTTTTGAGAGTATACACAAACCCAAAAATACTTTAGAGTTAAGAGTATGTCTTGTGAGGTTTTGTCACTTATGATTTTCTTTTCAATTTGATTTAATTCTCACATGCCTAAGTGTTTGGATGATTTTTATACATATCTTGATGCTTTGTATTCTACATGTTAGATAACTCTTGTTTCTCTAAATATTCTTAAGATTTCATGATAAGCATGCCAGTTCTATGTGTTTATTGTTTTTCAACTTAATGTTTTCAATAAATTGTAAAACTTGTTTTTATTTTGATTTTGCCCGGGAGTGCAAAAGAGTAAGTATAGGGGTATTTGATAATGCATGATTTATCCTTAATTCCTCACTTTAAATGTGTATAATTTGCCATCACTTATTATGAAATATATTGCATTTTAATACATTTTCATAATTTGAGCTTTATTTAATATTTGATTTTAAAATGAATTAAGGATTAATTTTTAATGGAAATAATAAAATCTTGGTTTCTTTTATTTTGTAGCAAAAAATTGAGCTTTCAATTGGAAAATATTGGCCAAAGATCAAGGCACAAAATCAAAAATCATAAAAATGCACCATAATAGGTGTATGAATTGATTCATGAGAAGCATGAATCGACTCATACGTTTAAAAGGCCCAGGAAGTGCAAAATTTAGCGCATGAATTGCTCCCCCTGGCATGAATCGATAATTAATTCATGCGTTCTCTAGTGCCCAAAAATTTGAATTTTAAGGCCATGAATCGATTCATCATAACCTTGAATTGATTCATACGGCTGGGACACTCAAAAATCACTCAATTTCGGCCTAAATGAATAGATTCACATGTTTTTATTAATCAATTCATTTAGTAGAAACAACAATACAGGATTTTAGGAAGTGGAAACAGCACTACGGATTTTCCTTATAGAAAAGTTCCACTCATTCCTCAAATTAAGCACGTTGTTTCCTTTTCCCTCGCCTATAAATAGAAGGAATTGAAGCCTCAGAGGACACCCCTTACACACTTCTCACAATTTCTTTCTTTCTTTCTTTCTTAAAGCATTAGAGGCACAAGGCCTCTGGAGGATTTATCTTCCCCTCCTCCGTTGTATTCCGGGTTCGGTCTTTCTTATTTTTAGTTTGTTATAATTATGGAGGGCTGAAACCCTTAGATTAATTTTCTTGGAGAATTATTGTAATATGACTTTGAGGTTCTTGTTTTTAATTTAATATGCATTTATTATTGTTGATTTCTTTATAATTTTACTATGCTTATTTAATTCCATTTTGTTTAATTAAATTTGTATGCTTAATCAATTTAATTATACAAATGGAATAAAATAAGATTTAAATTAAAATGTATTAAGGAAATATGCATGCTTAATGAATATTTTCATAATCACTTTTAGTTATTATGGTTTGCTTAATTCCATTTGAGAATAGATTATGTATGTAGGCGATGTTCTTACATATGCTCAATGATTCTTAGATTTTACAATCTTGACTCCTTTTGCTTAATTAGGATGCTTGATTAAAATGTTCATTTTAAATAAAGGTAAAGGAATTGTTAATTAAAAAGACGCTTAGTTGATTAATTCAAATTGAGCTAAGAAATCAACAGTAATGAAAATGTACCAACCATCTTTTGTGATCCAAGGATAAATCTAATTGCAATACTCCAAGAAAATCAATCGCTTGTTATTTATTGTTCTAAGTTTTACATTTATGCTGTTTTAAATTTCTATGACAATCAAACAAACCCCCCCAAATGTATTTGTATGTTTGTTGAATTTCTGTTTCTTAAAATTAATTTAAAACTTTATTTTCCTAAATTTTTATGTTGATCTTCGAGAGAACGACCTAGGTTCACACCCTAGTACTACATTATTTTTAATGTATCAATTTGACCGACCGCGACAGTCCGCATCAATTAGCCATAAGAGCATTTGCATATAGTCGGAGATATGCCTAGTTGGTAGCCCTTGATGGCGATGGATGATTGTTAAACAAAAAGGAAAGAAGATATGGTACTAACATTGAGTGTGTGATGACTTTTATTGAGAATGCCAATGATTTTGATATGTGTGTTATGAATATATTGACTTGAGTATGTGTTATGTTGAGATGAGATAACATGATATGAGAATGAGGCTTGTGATGGTTCTTGAGATATGTATGTTATGAATATATATATATATATATATATTAAATTGGATATATATGATGTTGAAATGGAATGGCATGATATGTGAATGAAGCCTATGATGCTTCTTGTAACATCCCAGATTTTTTTAAAATAAAATAAATTTATTGGATGATGATAATTGATTGTTTATGGTCAAATGATTATGGGAGATGTTGTTAGATATTAGAGGTGAATTATCGGTAAACTAAGATTTACCAGAACCGGGTGAATTAACAGATGATATGGGACCCACTTGGTCAAATTGAGTATTTGATGGGTCTAGAATGTTTAGAGAATTATTGTGGTTAAGGTGGTATAGTTAGAATAATTTTTAGTGTTAAGAAAATAATTAATTGGATACGACGTATGGTGCAAAATAGGGAAAATACGAACCAAAGAGGATTAAAAAGAAAATGTGAAATCTTCCTTTCTCTTCTTTCTTAACCGTGAGTTTTACACACTTTATACCCTCCTTTACACAATAGGCAAAACAAATATGGACCAATGGTAAAAGTAGATGGTGGCATTGCTTTATCTCTTGGGTAATGACCAATTATGGTCACCTTTTTCTCTTTCTTTCTCTCATTCTCAGTAGCCATCTCCCTCTCCCCAGGCGAATTGAGCTTCGCCAGAGCGAGGGCGAAGGAATTAGCCACTGGTCTGATTTCGCTCAAGCGAATGGCCAGTTCGCTCAAGCGAGAATGTTAGTAGATCAGGGATTTAGCTACTGGACGAAATTAGCCCGAGTAAAGAGTCTTGAGGAATGGCATTCGCCCAGGCGAGACAAGTAAAAGGTGATTGGGTAAGTTTTTGAACAAACTTTGTCTAAGTGGGAGTTTTGGAAATGAATTAAGAGGTGGTGGAATTTCCGGGTGAATTCCGAGTGACTCATGTCCGAGTCATGACCTTCCGAGTGAGGAAGTGGGCATAATCCAAGTAGAAGGCTCGTGAATGGGATGATCTTGGCAGTGGAGTCCCGAATGGGGAATTTCCGAGTCCAGTGTAACCTGTACCGAGTGGAGTGCCTTCTAATATGCAATTCCGAGTGAGGCTATAGCCATTGGGCCTTTTCCGAGTGGTGAAGGTTTAAGAGGACTCCGGGGGGGAAATATGTTCTGAGAGATCCATTTTAATAACCTAATCCGAGAGGGATCTTAGTGAGAGAATTCCCCGAGTAATGATAGGTCTAAATATTCCTAAGTGGAAAATCCCGATTAAACCTCTCCTGAGGGGGAGAGTGATTGTGATGGTTCTGATTGAGGTATCCTAGGGGTTCTTTTCTAAGTGAATAAAGATATATAATCCGAGTGGACAAGACTTAAATAGGTCCGAGTGTGACAGCTTAGTGAATTTATCCGAGTGACGAGAGGTCAGAGTATTTTGAATGGAACTTAATGGTGGAGTCCGAGTATGTAATTCCGAGTATGCACCTATGGGGATATACTGTGTCTGTCCAGAAGTATTCTGGAATAGCTTTGCCCGAGTGAAGGCTGAGTGCTAGGAGACCTAGCCCGAGAGAAAGAAAAATGAGTTGTTTTAGAGATAATCTCGCCGAGTGGAACTGAGTAGGAGATAAGTCATTTTTGAGATATTTATACCGAGTGAAAACTGAGCGAAAGATGGGTCAGCTTTGTATTAAGTTTTCCGAGTTAAAGACTGATTGAGATGACTCGGTTTTGGAATGAAATTGCCGAGTGAAAAACTGATTGAGAGATGACTTAGATTTGGAATTAATTGTCTGAGTGAATGATCGATCGGCCAGGATGATCTTGCTGAGTGAAAACTGAGTGCTTTGAGCCGGTTTCAAGGAGATCCTGCCGAGTGAAAACTCAAGTGTTGGGAGTCGGTTTTGATTGATTTTACCGAGTGGAAAACCGAGTTAGATGAGTCAGTTTTGAATGAATTGTAGAGTGAAAACCGAGTGTTGGTAAGGACGACCTATGGTCAGTTTTCGCTGAAGCGAGCTGGTGCTTCGCTCAAGCGAGCGTTAAAGGAATTGGCTACTGGATGTTTTTTGCTTACGCGAAAAGGGGGTCGCCCAAGCAAACCCGACCTGTCTCGCTCAAGTGGATGTGAATCTCGCTTGAGCGAGTCTCCACCAGAATGGGTTTTACTCGATATTATTGGTGACAGGCTCATATTTGACCTTTCTTATTGGCATGACGAGGTAAAGCTGAGACAAATCAGGGGATGTATGAGAGGTAATGTGTTAATGGTAAAACATGGTGGTGATTAAGGTTGATTGGGTACATGGGAATTAAATAATTATGTATTTACCACCTGTATTAAAGTAGTGCATTATGACATAATTGCCACCTGAAATTGAATGATGAGAGGATGATAATGAGATTATGATGGCAGGACTATAAGATATATCCTAGAGCGAATTTGAAATTAAAGGAAGGATAATTAAATGACATTAAACAATGATTGATGATGATGTTGAACACTCTCTTGCACAAAGAGGTGTACCTTTATATTGATGAATTGTTGTGTACCATTGTGTGTGATACAAGCATGGTCTTGTATGTGTGGTATGAAATATGAAATTGAAAATGTTGTGAATGCCACCCGATTATATGTATATATGAGTATACTTGAGCAATGGTAATGAATAATGAGCTGAAAATCCACTAAATGAAAGTGTGATATTATTGATGAATATTATATAATATTGTAATACCGTTATGGTTGATTACAAGTGTTGACTTACGTATATGATGTGAAATATATATGAATTATGTTGAGATGAAAATGCCACATTAAAACTTGAAAATAATGACTAAGAAACCAACAAGATTGAAATCCACTAAGGTGTATGGTGGTGTTGGTGATTATGATGATGATGATTGATGAGTGGCATTTAGGATGCACAGAGTGAGTATGCATTTGATTTGCATTGCATTGCATCCATGGTATATCATAGCTGCCGGTGTTGGAATATTAGGGGATTCCCCTGGTTGGCCCAGTGGGAGGGCGGCTCAGTGCACAAGCATTTCTGTTGTTTCCCCTGTGACTCGATGTGTAAGTCACGAAGCTGGCCATGCTGAGCTACGGGGAACTGCATGTGGTTGACCCTTGTGGGGGGTGGCTCTTGAGGTGCAGGTGTCCCTGGTGGTTCTTTGGATCACAGCTGCCATGTTGAGAATCATGGTTGGCCCGCAACACCATATGCTGAATATGTTGTATACCGCGGTCATGGTGAAAATGACCAGGTGTTGCATGATGGGCGATGCCGTTTGGTACCAGTAAAAATATGGTGAATATGCATGCATTATGATATATGTGTACACATTTTACTACTGCAGTAGGGGCATGGTATGTGATCATGCTTGAACCCACAACTTGGTGTTATTTCCCACAGTCAGATCTGTATTTGTTGTTGATTATTCCATTGTGCATATGCATTAGCCATAAGAGCATTTGCATATAGCATGGAGATATGCCATAATATGATGATGATTGATGATGATTGAGATGATGGTATTGGTGTTGATGAGATGAGAAGTTAATATAATGAAAGACCACATAAAAATAATAAATGATATGAATATGTGAAATAATGTTGAATATGACGATATGTATGATATGGCCCAATGTAATGAAGGGCGTATTTGTTATGATTGACAATGATGATGTTAGCCCATGGTGGCTTTGATGAAAGACCAGAATGGTCTATATTGATGTGTTGGCCCATTGTGGCGATGTGATAGATATGTGTTGGCCCAATGTGGCGGTGTGATGAATGTGTATATGCTTGCTTTGCTATGATTTGATGTATAAGTATATATATTGATGAGTTAATGATATATGATGATTGTTGATGTGTTTAGCAAAGCATACATGATGTTAATATGCATATGCACATAATTTCAATTGTATTCATATCGTCATTTGAAATGTATAACTCACTCTCCCATGTGGTCTACTTTTTAGTATTGATGCAGGAAAACCATGGGATAAGGACGTTTATGAAGTAAAGCTTTTGAGAAGGTAAATAGTTGTAGAGGAATGCCTTGGCCGGCAGCATTGTAATCTAATGTGTTATGTACAAAATGAATATTATGATGTTGCTAATTAGTGTTGTTGATGGACGAACTGTGGATATAAAGATACACTTGGATGATGTACTAATAGTGGAGATATATGAATTGAGGTTGGGCTGGTTATGGTCTATTATAAATATAAATATTGGAGATGTATGACGCATGACCATATAGATAAGTATATACTTATATCTTAGGCATTGTATGCTTATGTGATTATGTAAAATGATGATGGTTGTATATTAGGCTTATGATATGCCAATGCATTCTTGCCGAGCCTTTTCTCATATCTTCATATATAGGACTAGGCGTATGCCTGGTATACACATTCTTCTTCCGCTGTAAACTCTGCTATTTTTTTTGTATACCGAATGGGCAAACTATTTATCGATCCAGTTATAGGTTACTTAATCTCACTCTTTGGTTTTCTGTGATTTGGGTCTTGATGTGATCATGGTGATGTTTTGGAAATGTTTTTCAAACGTGAAAAATTTATTCACAAATTTAATTAATTATGACGATTACATCGGGATTCGAGCACAGAAAATCAGGGGTGTTATAATCTGGTATCAGAGCGTATTTTGCTCTGACTTATAGTTCTTGATCATTGTCGATGTATGGTTGCTTGGTATTAAAGTTGATGTTATGGATGTTTGGAGCACGATTGCTCGATTGGGAAATGTTCTGGTGATTATTGGAATATGGTTGCTCTGCATAGATTTAAGAGTGATAACTATGTAGAGGATGATGACTTGTTAAGGTATTGAATGCCCTATATGGATTTGAGGATAACTAATTGTCTAAGGATTATGAATTGATTATGAGGGCATTATTGCTTATTGAGGACTATTGTGAATCATTATTATTGAGTTGTGAGTGATGCTATTTGAGGACTTTTATGAGATTGTGATTCAAAAGACGTGGATGTTGACTATTGGGAGTATGTCTTTTCATTGAGGTCGTATGATGTACTTGTGGAGAATAGTTGCTTAATTGGAAAACTTGATGAATCATGAGATTGAATATATTTATGGATGAATTCCTTAATGTAATTGATGTGGTTGTTTGTGTAAGTCCGGCTAAGTTCCTTACACTATTTCCTTCGAATAACGAATACATTGATATTATGCATTTGAATATTGATATTTGAGTATGACTTTAAATGATGATGAAATTGAACCATGTGTGATCATGGATATGATATATTGAATGTGAATTGATTTGAGGATGGAATTATGCCGTGTGTTGATCTCGGATAGGAGATATTAAATGTGAGTTGAGATGGTAATAAATTATGAGATGTTGAGACCTTGATATGTATGTATATTGAAATTGAATTATTTGCTTGGGTCTCTTGTATGAATTATGAAGTGGCTCATAGCCTTGGTATGCTTATGGAATATAAAATTTTATTAGCACATGATTGGGGTTGGACTCGGTTTCACGTTTATGAACCGAGTGAATGATTTATTTAGTTGTGACCCACTAAGTGTGGTAACCCCAAATGACTCAAAATGATCTTGAACGATCGAACCATATTGAATTTGACCCTATGGTGGTCTAGGCTCTATGATGTTTGTATGAGCTATGTTAAATAAATTTATTTATGGTGGAAGTATTCCACAATAGGTACTCCGTGACCCTTGAATTTTTGAGCCTCATGAGAGATCGAATCTTGTGAACGATCGGACCATAGTGAAATAAATTATGAAATGAATTGTTGAGGCTAGAGCTGATGTGTGATTGGATTTGAAAAGAAAATATAAACCCCTATGTACTTGGTGAATAATGATGATGAATTTGGGCTATAACTTAGCATTGGTTATGATAAATGAGGGAGACCCACTAGTGTGGGAGATTTTTATGTGAATTTGGTGATTTGTTTAGGCTTAAATTGAATTATAACCGACAATGTTCAGACTAGACAAATGAATTCTAAGTTATTTTACTATGACTTCGAGATGGGTGAAGTCCAATGGTGGGGTGATTACCCTATGATGATTGGAAATCTATGGTTGATGTATCCATATATGGTTATGATGGATGACAATTTGTGAATTGTATGGCATGATTTATGCCGGATTATGGTTAAATGATAATATGATGCGAGTACATTACTCGTGGGCTTGTGTGACTTCTTAGGAAGTCTCGTGTGTGAAGGAATATTATTTGAATTGACATGAATCATGAGCGACATGACGTGAAGGTACTTATCCTGATATGTCTCTACATGCCATAGGCATTGTGGCAACGTGCATTTCTACACCGATCTCATGTGTTTGTGGTAACCACTACGGGATTGGGATATCTTCCTGTATGTCAGATGCAGCAACACATAGCGCGGGCAAGTGTAGTGTTGTAACTACTTATGGTAAATGTATTGAACCTATCCGGTGGTACTGGATATGAATGTGAGGGTAATGATGAACAAACTTGAGGATTGATGATTGGTGACTAGTTTTGGTATAAATGAAGTTTTATATTTGGTTAAAGGAGTGATGATGATCATATCCTGTGGACTTTGGGAAGTCCAATATTATTTCTTGGTGTCATTAGACTCTATTGATGTGTGGCCGAAGTGTGGCCTTATGATATATGCTGATGTTAAACTTCGAGGACGAAGTTTCTTGTTGGTGGGGTACATTGTAACATCCCGGATTTTTTTAAAATAAAATAAATTTATTGGATGATGATAATTGATTGTTTATGGTCAAATGATTATGGGAGATGTTGTTAGATATTAGAGGTGAATTATCGGTAAACTAAGATTTACCGGAACCAGGTGAATTAACAGATGATGTGGGACCCACTTGGTCAAATTGAGTATTTGATGGGTCTAGAATGTTTAGAAAATTATTGTGGTTAAGGTGGTATAGTTAGAATAATTTTTAGTGTTAAGAAAATAATTAATTGGATACGACGTATGGTGCAAAACGGGGAAAATACGAACCAAAGGGGATTAAAAAGTAAATGTGAAATCTTCCCTTCTCTTCTTTCTTAACCGTGTGAGTTTTACACACTTTATACCCTCCTTTATGTAAGACCCTAATTTTTAATAAATAATAACCCAAAAACAGGGAAATTTTTTCACAAAAACAACCCCTGGTCAATCGGCATAAAAAAAAAAGGAGGAAGAAGACAAAGGAAAGAAAAGAACATTTACACATATAGCAATCAGCGGAAGGAACAAAGCTTGAACCGACCCATTCGGTTCAGCGAAATACATTAGCGCCCGGGCAAAATCCAAGACAACTCTGACTCGCTTAAGTGAGGTCCAGGACGCTTGAGCGAGACAACTCACTCGCTCGGGCGAAGTACCATTCGCTTGGGCGATACCACGACAAAAGCCTTCCAGCAGTACGCATTCGCTGGAACGGATCCTTCATTCGCTGAAGCGAGAAGCCTCACACGGCAAATTCATCACTCGGCATCGGGACATCCATACACTCAGTAAACGACTAAGTCCACTCGGAAGTTCATTCCTAAGTCCATTCGGTGTTCCATAACTTAGCCTTTCAATTTTATCCATGCGGCCACACCTATACTCTACTCGGACACTGAGGGTTATCCCACTCGGATTCCAGAACTCCTTCTCACTCGGAATATGTCCTATTTAAACATCACTCGACGTATTCCATCCTTAACACAATCGGGTCACATTACACTTCCACTATTCGGTATACATTCACATTCACTCGGAAGATCAGGTAGTTAAGTCCCACTCAGACTTATTCAGAACTCAACCACTCGGGATACGGATCCTTACTCACTCGGAATATACATCTTTCACTCGGATTATCGATGTTTTACACTTAGAATCCCTTCCATTCTAAGCCACTACACTAACTCCTCTCTCGGGAGAGAATCGCTCAGGGTTTTCACTCGGGAATATGAACTCTTCCTCACTCGGGTTTTACTTATATTTTTACTCGGTAATGACCACTCTCATTATCACTCGGGGATTCTCTCATTAGATCTTACGCAGTATAGGTCCATCCAAGGTATTTTACTCAGAATCCCTTAAAGTATCATCATTCGAACAAGAAGGCATAGCCATTTGCAGCCCCACTCGGAGTTGACTCCCCAATTACGTCTACTCGGAAATCATTAACTGAGCAATATTCTAACCATCAACACCCCTCAGTCTACCCAGACACAAACCACCCGTATACAACATATGTGTACATACATATTCATACACTCGGAATACCCATTACCTTAACATCATTCATTCCTCAGCACCTGTTATCAACGTGAACTATTTGCGTATAAAAACATGCACTCGGATCACAATAGCTCAAATTATTTATATATATATATATATATGTATCCATATTCACTACACCACACTGTTATTATGAGCCGGCCAAGGCTACAACTGACGAAACATGACAAATACAAAATAAGCACTCAACGGTTGGAGTGCACCTCACTCGGACCTGAGACCTTATCATCACTTCAGAGTCCAACCTGCACACACTGAAAAATAGTGTAGGGGTGAGCTTTTACATATAAGGTGACAGCTATTGACTCGGACTTTACCTCAATTCTCAATTATATAATTTATCGGGTTCAATCCATAACGATATATATATACTGCCAATTAATATAAGAGCCAGACCACATCATTCAATCGGAATTCGGATAATAACATATATTCTCAATCATAGCATCACACTGCACTCAGCAACAATATCAATACCTGTCTATTCATTCAGCCGGAATTCACTCATACGACATCATCTAGTCGGAGTTCACTCAATTCATTTAATCCATGCAATTCATAATAATCTCACTAACAATGCTCATAGACTCATGCATGCGGATCCGACTTAAACAGTGAGTTCAGTACAGATTCCTTCCCGGTCCCTCGTCTACTAGCCTTTTCCGTGTGGCACCGGTCACCCCGTGACGTCTCGAGACCCAGCTCTAGCTCCATCGGCTACCACGGGTCCTCATGGAACTGGTCAGGAATCTGGGAATCATCCCACATATACAATCTCATGCAATTCCACCACAACATCCCAGCTTGCCAGACGTGTCTCGCATAGCCATCAATGGATCACCACCGATCCCCCACACAGCATTCAGATTCATTCGGAATCCCACATTCCATTACAACAACACATGCACCTATCATAATAACTTACAACAGCAAGCATAGGTAACCACATTACAGCACATCCACTCAACATTTTTAACAGGGTCAGCATACTTTTCCACACAACATTCAAAATGGAAATCACGTATCAATTCACATCTCATGCATTCGGGGATAATGGTAACGCACACACACATTCACTCAGCAAACTCAGGTTTCAACAACATGCATCACAGAAATATTAATGGGCACTCAAAGACGAAGTCACACAACCCTCAACCTTTCACAGATACCCCAGTTCGGGAGTTGCATGCACAATCAGTCAATCACCACACATCGATCTACACATTTTACACCACATATCACATTAAAGCAAGCACCCGGGACTCGGTCATAAACCATACACTTGACATGCAAAGCGCCCCCTACCTGCTGTCGGGGTTCAGACGCACGAATAGAGGAGCTGACCAGCGTGAATTAATGGAGGGAAGAGAGAGCTGAGGTTGTCTTATACCCCTAGGGACACATGTGTCCTTTCGCCTGGCACTACTATTATTATTATCATTATTTATTCAATTATTTTCTAACCAATCAGCAATCAGTTAAATTATTCATTAATCTCAATTCTGCAGTTAATCCCTTAATTAATGGCTTAGTCTCAATCGATAATTAAATTAAAAATCGGGATGTTACAATTCTCCCCCTCTCAAAAGAATTTCGTCCTCGAAATTCAAACACATGCTTATCCTCAATGAACCACTCAGAAAATCACTGTCATACCACAATAAGCAATTTCACATCTATGATCCTCAAGTATTCATCCATTGCTTAAATCCTAGTCGGTACTATTGGCTTCCAAAGCAATTCACCGGCCGCTCCACCCAGAAAACCGAGACATTATGCTTAACACATTTCCACTCGGAAGTGGCACGATTGACTCGGAATAACATTCCTTTCTTTCACTCAAACTTACCTTCAACAAACAGATCGGGATACCACAGTCACGCTCCGACTGCAACTCTTCGCTCCTCCACGTTTTTGACTGCTTCGCAATTTCTAATCAGCATAAAACAACTCTTCATAGCCTTCATTACATTCGGGACTCCATTTCCCACGTAGTTACCCCATTCAACTCTGCCAGTTCACCCTAGCCATTGGCACTTTCCAGTTCTTTGGCCGCTTGGCCATATACTCTCAACACCATTCGGCATATTCACACCATCGATTTCCTGACTCGAATGAGTTACTCGGCACAATAATGAAATCACATAAAGCATAGGCTCGACACTGTATCGTGGGGAACACATCCTTAGAGGTTATTCAACCAGTTGGGAAAAATTCAGTCGATAAACAACACCACCGAATCCCAAAATACTCACTCCCGACCGATTTCTCTCGGACCAAACCCACGGGTTCTTAAAACCTGACCACAAAATCTCTCTCTTACACCAAAGGGAACACTCAAGGAATTTCTATGCTTTCATCCTGAGAGTTTCACTCGGTCCTCTTACACAAACATCACTCGGGGTTCGAGGGTAATTCTCACCCAGAAATTCTTCCACTTACCAGAAATTCACTCGTAACTCGAGCCTACCTTGAAACCAAACCTGAGTTCAAGCTCAACCGTCCCAATCACTGACCTGAGTATGACTCCAATTAAATCCTTCACTCGGATATCTACTTCCTCTCGGAGCCCCCTTCACTCGGAAACTTGCACACTCTAAGTTCCATTTTCTGACCAGAAGGACTTTTCTCCTAGAGATCACTCGGTTGGACATCCCAAGGGTATTAGGAATGCTACACTCGCTATCTTACTATTCAGAATCGTTCCACACGGTGCCATTCTACTCGAAAGTGATACACTCTGAGTCACGTCACTCGAATCTTACCTTACCCAGAAGGTTACGCTCAGACACTACTCCCTTAACTTAGTAATGATCCTCTCAATAAGGTTCTACTCGGAACACCATAATGTTCACTCAGCAGTTCTTTCCCACAAGGTCTTCACTTAGAATTGTCTCCACTCTTACACACTCAAAATTTACTAACCTTTCCCGAGCAATTCCTAACCTTACAATTTAGTTTGGCTCCAATCCTGGTTTCCTCATTAGACTTATAGTATCACTCGGTTAACCATTCAAAACTCCAACTTCAGTGACAGTTTGATCACCCTTCTTATTCCAATACCGATCATCCTTTTAGTAGCCAATCCGTACCCAACAACCTCTAATCCTCTCAGAAGTAGACACGTCAAGATCAAACAAACCCTCTACCTTCATTTTGGTAAACAATCGCATAACACTCATTTAATATAACTCTCATTATCACTCGGAATCATCTGAAAGACTCACCATCACCATAAGCAGTTACAGCTTCACCTGCCCGACTCATGAATTGCTGCATCCAACTTATAGGATGACGTCTCATTCCTATAGGGTTACAACAATTACATAGTCACTGCAACGTGTATGCTGCCACATTACCTATGGCAGGAAGAGTCATCTTAGAGCAGCATGCCTCACACGGACCGGACTCACCCAACTAATACTAATTCACACGGTAGTTAATGGCAGTTCACACATATGAGTAATACACCTACATCAACATCATGCATCACATAGGGTACATCACGCATCAATAATCATGAAAATTATTTATCACTTCTGTAACACAGTATGGTGGCAACACAACAATCGGCTTCTAGCCCACACCGAGTAGATATTTCCTCTAAATCTTATTCATCATAAAACCATGGCTTAGATCAAATTCTAAATTCTCAGTTATATGATAACATCACTCACTCGGGTTCATGCAATTCAATCAGGATTAAGTAATTCACAATCACACACGCTGTCATAACACACCAGGGACTAGGAAATGGCACTAATGTACATACAGACACTCAGTCGGATTCATACCAATTATTCATGGCTATGTCATTGTTCATCACAGCATGTACCATAACCATAACCACATATTGCACTCAACAATAGCATCGATATATATATATATGTACTCATCCAATCGGATTTATCCAAATTAAGTCCAAACCATATTAGGGGTTTCATTCACAATATCATATCCACATGTTCATATAATTCACATTGGGTCCAATGCCCATCATAAGCGTGTACACAGGCATTCAATCACGGAACATAGGTTTCTACTACTGTAAAACGGTGCAATGGGGGTAGATTTCCGACCCCAGAAGTATACACCTAGTTATAAAATGACATATTAACAATCGGCTTCCAGAATGGTTTACCCTCACCCTTACCTTTCACCTAGTCGCTCGCTTGTACAACTTTCTCAGTACTGATGACTTAAACTCTTTCTGCAGCTGGTCGATCCGCGCTCCTCCCACGGTTATTTAGGGCAAATCTCCTGTTATCTCTAGTTCCATTGCCTCTGCCACCGTTCCCTCGACCATCATTTCTGCGGTCTCTCTCTCGGAAACCTCCACGGGGTGCATCAGCATTCGATCGTCGCAGTAGTGGGCAGTTAGGGTGAATATGCCCTCTCCCATTGCAATGGAAGCACACAACATCATCTCCTTCTTCACAGTCTTGGGCAAAGTGATCACCACCACATATAAAACACTTACCGTACTTTGGACGACTACCAGCACGACCATCTTGATTACCCCTGCCTCCGAGCCTAGAAGGGAGTCTGCTCCTACCAGAGTCATCCTGTCTCTTGAAGCGAGAGTGCTGAGGCTTCAAGGAGGGGTTGGCCCTGCTGCTCTGGCCCGAGTAGGCCTTATCATCTTCTTCAAATATCCTACACTTATTCACTAATGCAGGAAAACTCCTAACCTCTTGGTATCTGTAGGCTCTCTTAATATCCGACCTCAATCTGTTCTCAAATTTTAAACACTTTGAATTCTCCGTCCCCGGCTGTTGGAAGGGTGGGTAGAATAGGCACAATTCCTCAAATCTTGTCGCGTATTCTTCCACAGTCATGGACCCCTGCTTCAACTCCATGAACTCCAGTTCTTTCTGACTCCTGATTGTGTCGGGGAAGTACTTCTCTAAGAAGCATGTCTTGAAATTGTTCCAGGTCAGTTGAGTATCATCGTCAGGAAATCGGTTTCTGGCTATCTTCTACCAGTTCTCCGCCTCGTCTCGCAGCATATACACTGCACATTCTACCTTCTGGGCCTCGGTACAGCGAAGACCCCCAAAGATCCTTTCCAGCTCTTGAGTCCATTTAAAAGCTGCTTCTGGGTTACGTCCTCCCTGAAATTCACTCGGCTTCCTCTTCAGAAAGCTGTCCAGCACTTGGCCGTCCTCTGATTGAGGCTGGCCCTGCCTCTCAAACACGTCCGCAAAGCATTGAAATGTTGTGGCTATAGCCTCCATGCTTTGAAGATTCGTCATTACCTATCCTGAAATTCACACCCCCTTCAAGGATAAGTTTACAAGGTTACATTCTTCCGATCGGATCTTAGCCCAGCACTCAGTAACTTTAGCACATTTTACCATTTCTATATGTTATACAATCAGTCGGACCAGAAGAGAATCAACCTTCTGTCCACAACTCAATACTACATTATCAATCAGGTTCAATAAATACCATAATGATGATGATCACTTAGTCACAATGCACACAACCGCTTACGCTCGGTAAGAATACCTTGGCCTTGGACCTTTCGGTCTGCTCTAATACCAAAATGTAAGACCCTAATTTTTAATAAATAATAACCCAAAAACAGGGAAAATTTTTTCACAACAACAACCCCTGGTCAATCGGCATAAAAAAAGGAGGAAGAAGACAAGGGAAAGAAAAGAACATTTACACATATAGCAATCAGCGGAAGGAACAAGGCTTGAACCGACCCATTCGGTTCAGCGAAATACATCAGCGCCTGGGCGAAATCCAAGACAACTCTGACTCGCTTAAGTGAGGTCCAGGACGCTTGAGCGAGACAACTCACTTGCTCGGGCGAAGTACCATTCGCTTGGGCGATACCACGACAAAAGCCTTCCAGCAGTACGCATTCGGTGGAGCGGATCCTTCATTCGCTGAAGCGAGAAGCCTCACACGGCAAATTCATCACTCGGCATCGGGACATCCATACACTCGGTAAACGACTGAGTCCACTCAGAAGTTCATTCCTAAGTCCATTCGGTGTTCCATAACTTAGCCTTTCAATTTTATCCATGCGGCCAAACCTATACTCTACTCAGACACTGAGGGTTATCCCACTCGGATTCCAGAACTCCTTCTCACTCGGAATATGTCCTATTCAAACATCACTCGACGTATTCCATCCTTAACACAATCGGGTCACATTACACTTCCACTATTCGGTATACATTCACATTCACTCGGAAAATCGGGTAGTTAAGTCCCACTCAGACTTATTCAGAACTCAACCACTCAGGATACGGATCCTTACTCACTCAGAATATACATCTTTCACTCGGATTATCGATGTTTTACACTTAGAATCCCTTCCATTCTAAGCCACTACACTAACTCCTCTCCCAGGAGAGAATCGCTCAGGGTTTTCACTCGGGAATACGAACTCTTCCTCACTCGGGTTTTACTTATATTTTCACTCGGTAATGACCGCTCTCATTATCACTCGGGGATTCTCTCATTAGATCTTACATAGTATAGGTCCATCCAAGGTATTTTACTCAGAATCCCTTAAAGTATCATCATTCAAACAAGAAGGCATAGCCATTTGCAGCCCCACTCGGAGTTGACTCCCCAATTACGTCTACTCGGAAATCATTAACTGAGCAATATTCTAACCATCAACACCCCTCAGTCTACCCAGACACAAACCACCCGTATACAACATATGTGTACATACATATTCATACACTCGGAATACCCATTACCTTAACATCATTCATTCCTCAGCACCTGTTATCAACGTGAACTATTTGCGTATAAAAACATGCACTCGGATCACAATAGCTCAAATTATTTATATATATATATCCATATTCACTACACCACACTGTTATTATGAGCCGGCCAAGGCTACAACTGACGAAACATGACAAATACAAAATAAGCACTCAACGGTCGGAGTGCACCTCACTCGAACCTGAGACCTTATCATCACTTCAGAGTCCAACCTGCACACACTGAAAAATGGTGTAGGGGTGAGCTTTTACATATAAGGTGACAGCTATTGACTCGGACTTTACCTCAATTCTCAATTATATAATTTACCAGGTTCAATCCATAACGATATATATATATACTGCCAATTAATATAAGAGCCAGACCACATCGTTCAATCGGAATTCGCATAATAAAATATATTCTCAATCATAGCATCACACTGCACTCAGCAACAATATCAATACCTGTCTATTCATTCAGCCGGAATTCACTCATACGACATCATCTAGTCAGAGTTCACTCAATTCATTTAATCCATGCAATTCATAATAATCTCACTAACAATGCTCATAGACTCATGCATGCGGATCCGACTTAAACAGTGAGTTCAGTACAGATTCCTTCCCGGTCCCTCGTCTACTAGCCTTTTCCGTGTGGCACTGGTCACCCCGTGACGTCTTGAGACCCAACTCTAGCTTCATCGGCTACCACGGGTCCTCATGGATCTAACCAGGAATTTGACTGGAACTCATTTTATACGACTCTAGATGCCTTTCCGACCCCCCGTCCACTAGCCCTTTTCGTGTGGCACCGGTCACCCCGTGACGTCTCGAGACCCAGCTCTAGCTCCATCGGCTACCACGGGTCCTCATGGAACTGGTCAGGAATCTGGGAATCATCCCACATATGCAATCTCATGCAATTCCACCACAACATCCCAGCTTGCCAGACGTGTCTCGCACAACCATCAATGGATCACCACCGATCCCCCACACAACATTTAGATTCATTCAAAATCCCACATTCTATTACAACAACACATGCACCTATCATAATAACTTACAACAGCAAGCATAGGTAACCATATTACAGCACATCCACTCAACATTTTTAACAAAGTCAGCATACTTTTCCACACAGCATTCAAAATGGAAATCACGTATCAATTCACATCTCATGCATTCGGGGATAATGGTAACGCACATACACATTCACTCAGCAAACTCAGGTTTCAACAACATGCATCATAGAAATATTAATGGGCACTCAAAGATGAAGTCACACAACCCTCAACCTTTCACAGATACCCCAGTTCGGGAGTTGCATGCACAATCAGTCAATCACCACACATCGATCTACACATTTCACACCACATATCACATTAAAGCAAGCACCCGGGACTCGGTCATAAACCATACACTTGACATGCAAAGCGCCCCCTACCTGCTGTCGGGGTTCAGAGACTCCTCAAGTTGCAATGTTGACCAATCGTCCCTCTGTTACTCCTCCTCCAACAGCCTTCGAGCTCAGCGTTGATCCTGGGCCAGAGTTGCTTCTTTCCTCCAACGGGTTCGTCTCCCCCACAGCTCCAAGGCACTTCCAGCACAGCCTTCCAACTGGAATACTAACAGCTCTAGGTAAAAGAAGAAGGAGAGGAAGAAGGCAATAGGGGGAAGAAGAGGACAGGGAGTGGAACAGAGCCGCGTTGATGTTCTTCCAGGAGCTCTCGACTCTCTCACTGTTCATTATTTTGATGCACTACTATTATTATTATCATTATTTATTCAATTATTTTCTAACCAATCAGCAATCAGTTAAATTATTCATTAATCTCAATTCTGCAGTTAATCCCTTAATTAATGGCTTAATCTCAATCGGTAATTAAATTAAAAATTGGGATGTTAGACTTTACACAATGGGAAAAACAAATATGGACCAATGGTAAAAGTAGATGGTGGCATTGCGTTATCTCTTGGGTAATGACCAATTATGGTCACCTTTTTCTCTCTCTTTCTCTCATTCTTGGCAGCCATGTCCCTCTCCCCAGGCGAATTGAGCATCGCCCGAGCGAGGGCGAAGGAATTAGCCACTGGTCTAATTTCGCTCAAGCGAATGGCCAGTTCGCTCAAGCGAGAATGTTAGTAGATCAGGGATTTAGCTACTGGACGAAATCCGCCCGAGCGAAGAGTCTTGAGGAATGGCATTCGCCCAGGCGAGACAAGTAAAAGGTGATTGGGTAAGTTTCTAAACAAACTTTGTCTAAGTAGGAGTTTTGGAAATGAATTAAGAGGTGGTGGAATTTCTGGGTGAATTCTGAGTGACTCATGTCCGAGTCATGACCTTCCGAGTGAGGAAGTAGGCATAATCCAAGTAGAAGGCTCATGAATGTGATGATCTGGGCAGTGGAGTCCCGAATGGGGAATTTCTGAGTCCAGTGTAACCTGTGCCGAGTGGAGTGCCTTCTAATATACAATTTCGAGTGAGGCTATAGCCATTGGGCCTTTTCCGAGTGGTGAAGGTTTAAGAGGACTCCGGGGGGAAATGTGTTATGAGAGATCCATTTTAATAACCTAATCCGAGAGGGATCTTAGTGAGAGAATTCCCCGAGTAATGATAGGTCTAATTGTTCCTGAGTGGAAAATCCCAATTGAACCTCTCCTGAGGGGGAGAGTGATTGTGATGGTTCTGATTGAGGTATCCTAGGGGTTCTTTTCTAAGTGAATAAAGATATATAATCTGAGTGGACAAGACTTAAATAGGTTCGAGTGTGACAGCTGTGACGCCCCAAAAATGGGGGTAAATTTTTCGCGATTTAAGGAGGAAATAATTTAGGAAAAGAAAGCATTGCGGAATAAATTTTTAACAAGTAACCCCGGATCTTTTAAAGAAAACCTATCCCATATTTGAAGATATGAGAAGGTATATAAATTTAAAACAAGAGTTCTCTTTAGACTACCAATTACATAATCTTCAACAAGAAATAGTTGAAATATACGTTAATTCAAAAAATATAAGTGATTATGAAAAGTGGTTCAAGGATACTTCAATTGACTTCTAAAATTAGGATAAATATATGTATGTTTAGTCTTAGAATTGGTGGAACATGTCACAAATATTGCCTATTAGTCCTAATTTGAAAGTCATAAGAAAATTGGTTCTAAAACCCCTTTAAACTTGAATTTTTCAATGCAGTAGGTTTGGTATTTTTCGCCTAATGAGAGTTATAAAACTCCAATTAAGGTGAGATCAATTCTCACACCTCTGTAACATAATTATCTACAACTTTTGTGAAGAACTCGGAGGCCAAAAATGTCATTAAGATCCCCAAACGGCCCAAAAACAGCAAAGAACACTTATCGGGCAATCCTGTCATAGCTAATCGATTAGGAACACCTTTGTAATCGATTACGCATACCAGAATGAAGAAATTATGCAGAAAATGCATAATTTTGGGACTTCTAACCCCTTAACTTTTTCATATCAACTCCAAATGCTACCAAATTTTGACATCAACTAAATTACACCATTTGTGATGCGTGGCCACTAGTCTCACTCAAAAATTCCTAAAAACGAGGGAGATATGCGCATAAGTACATTTTACTCATTTTAAGGCACTTTTATGCAACTCAAAGGTCTTTTCTCTATAAAATTGGGTCATTCCACTTCCCACAAGTCATAATTAATATGTTTAAGCTAATGGAATTATCACAACATCTCAAAACCTCATAATTCAAAATATGCCCCTACTTGTTCCTTGCTTATGCATGAAAATCATGGAAATCTTCAACTATACAACACATAAATTCATCATTCTTAATTCTCATCATTTGTTCACCAAATTGAGTCAAGTTCAACCATTCGTCATTCAAACAAGTATCTATATAAACATTCATTATAGATATATGCATTACAAAGATCCATATAAAGCCACAAACTCAAAACAATTGCCGGCCAAGGCATTCTTTACCATAATAGGCTATCTTCACACCTCTTCTTCACTCAACACCTCTATGTGCAGCCTTACAACAAAGGTGCTAAAAAAAATATACCACAAGGAGAGTGAGTATACTTTCTCAATGATGAAAATCTAACATTTATGATAATATATACATGAATACAATGTAAACATCATCTATAAAAACTTCAATCCATACTAAATCATCAAGTATCAATTTACTAAACATAATCATATATATATCCTTTTTAACTCACAAGAAACAAATCGTCCACTAACCCATTCACAGTTGGTTTCAAAAGTAAGTTCCATTTATCCTTCACCTAATTCAGTCAACAGGATATCATTCTATGCCATGTTCTTATGGCCAACACACATGCTAGTGTTTAAAATGCATATGCACAGATCTGATTATTATTTCAACAGAGATCTCATTCACTTAAATTAACATCATCACTCCGGGATATACCTTCGTGGCACCCCGTAAGGTGATATATTCATCAATCATATCATCATCATCACTCCGGGGTATATACCCTTTGTGGCACCCCGCAAGGTGATATATTCATCAATCATATCATTATCATCACTCCGGGATATATACCCTTTGTGGCACCCCACAAGGTGATATATTCATCGATCATATCATTATCATCACTCCAGGATATATACCCTTTGTGGCACCCTGCAAGGTGATATATTTATCAATCATACCATCATCATCACTCCAGGATATACCCTTCGTGGCACCCCGCAAGGTGATATATTCATCAATTATATCATCATCATCACTCTGGGATATACCCTTCATGGCACCCCGCAAGGTGATATATTTATCAATATCATAACATAATCATCACATGATATACCATTCTTAGCCTTAAAAGGTCTCAATCCACAATCAATCATTTTAGGTACCAAGTTCAAATCCACATCACAAACACATGATATTACTTTCATTCAAGTAGACATGCCATATTACATCATCATATACATTATCAACATACATGTTCTCATACATTTAGAAAATATACCCCTTCTCCTACCTCAAGAGAAGTAAACCTCTGGGGTTGATGTTCCCGCTTCGTAAGCGTTATCAAGTCCTACACCAATTGTTATAGGACCATATCAATTAATCATTCAAAAGCCATTTCAATATACACATACATAATTATGTACACATGATTCTTATCATGTGGAAACTATTTATCAATTTCATTCATTTGCCTAATTAGGCTTCGGGAATTCCTTCCCTTAAATCACAATCCATTATTACCAAGAGCTACAACCTAATTGTTAGGTTATCCTATCTATTAAGCTTTCACCAACACCTTGGTGAATTTCCCACCTATTATGACTTCAAGTCAACATCATCATCATTAAATGTCTCTACCTCATCATTTATCATATTTCCTTTATCAATAAGTGTTAATCCCACTTATATTACTCATTTCCCCCAATTTTCATAAGTTAGGGTTTTGTAAAAACCCACCTATATCATAATTGCACTTCCTCACTCATCATCTTTTAACCCCATCTTCATATACTTCATTTATTACTTATAAATATCCATATTCATTTCACCCACACCCTAGGGTTCATGCATTTAATGCTTTCCTCTCACCAGCCACAAAACATTTAATACACCTCCAACCCACAACTACAAATTCCCTAAATTCTATGCATAAGAGAGTGACAAAGAGCTTACCTTGCTCCAAAACGAAAATGGCAATTGAGAGGGAGGATGAGGATGACAAAAATGAAGAGAAAGGAGGGAGTAGTTTCAAGCATTCATGGTCTCCTCCTTGTTCACTAAAGAAAATGAAAATTTTGAGAGAAAGGTACCACTTAATCTAGGTTTTTCTTTTGGGGAAGAAGAAGATGAGTAATGAAAAAGAAGAAGAAGAAGAAGAAGAAGAAGAAGAAGAAAGGGAATATGTCTACGTGAGAGAAGAAGAAGTCATGGGAATGAGAGTGAAAAATGGTGAGATTATGTTTTAATATTTTCTTTCTCACTTAAATTCCTTTGTTTTTAAATAAACAGGCTCTCAGTTCGGGCTCAATACATACTCTAAAAATTATTCCGAATACATATTCAGATTCCCAATAATATTATCTACAGCCCTGACCAACGGCATCTCAATCGGAGATACTTGGTCTGACACCCATATTTTATCCGGGTCAGTTTTCAACTTGTCGGGTCATAATAATTCACTAACAGTCTCTGAAAATCTTAATTAAATTATTTCTAGCATTTTGGGATATTAATCAACCCCCATCTAATTATTAAATATTCATTTCTTAATATAACTTCTATTTTTAAAAAATTCAGGGTGTTACAACAGCTTAGTAAATTTATCCGAATGACGAGAGGTCAGAGTAATTTTGAATGGAACTTAATGGTGGAGTCTGAGTGTGTAATTCCGAGTGTGCACCTATGGGGATATACTGTGTCTGTCCAGAAGTATTCTGGAATAGCTTCGCCCGAGTGAAGGCTGAGTGCTAGGAGACCTAGCCCGAGAGAAAGAAAAAGGAGTTATTTTAGAGATAATCTCGCCTAGTGAAACTGAGTAGGAGATAAGTCGTTTTTGAGATATTTATACCGAGTGAAAACCGGGCGAAAGATGGGTCGGCTTTGTATTAAGTTTTCCGAGTTAAAGACTGATTGAGATAACTCGATTTTGGAATAAAATTGCCAAGTGAAAAACTGATTGAGAGATGACTTAGATTTGGAATTAATTGTCTGAGTGAATGATGGATCGGTCAGGATTATCTTACTGAGTGAAAACTGAGTGCCTTGAGCCGGTTTCAAGGAGATCCTGCCAAGTGAAAACTCGAGTGTTGGGAGTCGGTTTTGATTGATTTTACCGAGTGGACAACCGAGTGAGATGAGTCATCTTTGAATGAATTGTAGAGTGAAAACTGAGTGTTGGTAAGGACGACCTCTGGTCGATTTTCGCTGAAGCGAGCTGGTGCTTTCAAGCGAGCGTTAAAGGAATTGGCTACTGGATGTTTTTCGCTGACGCGAAAAGGGGGTCACCCAAGCGAACCCGACCTGTCTCGCTCAAGCGGATGTGAATCTCGCTTGAGCGAGTTTCCACCAGAATGGGTTTTACTCGATATTACTGGTGACAGGCTCATATTTGACTTTCTTATTGGCATGACGAGGTAAAGCTGAGACGAATTAGGGGATGTATGAGAGGTAATGTGTTAATGGTAAAACATGGTGGTGATTAAGGTTGATTGGGTACATGGGAATTAAATAATTATGTATTTACCACCTGTATTAAAGTAGTGCATTATGACATAATTGCTACCTGAAATTGAATGGTGAGAGGATGATAATGAGATTATGATGATAGGACTATAAGATATATCCTAGAGCGAATTTGAAATTAAAGGAAGGATAATTAAATGACATTAAACAATGATTGATGATGATGTTGAACATTCTCTTGCACAAAGAGGTGTACATTTATATTGATGAATTGTTATGTACCATTGTGTGTGATACAAGCATGGTCTTGTATGTGTGGTATGAAATATGAAATTGAAAATGTTGTGAATGCCACACGATTATATGTACATATGAGTATACTTGAGCAATGGTAATGAATAATGAGCTGAAAATCCACTAAATGAAAGTGTGATATTATTGATGAATATTATATAATATTGTAATGCCGTTATGGTTAATTGCAAGTGTTGACTTGCGTATATGATGTGAAATATATATGAATTATGTTGAGATGAAAATGCCACATTAAAACTTGAAAGTAATGACTAAGAAACCAACAAGATTGAAATCCAATAAGGTGTATGGTGGTGTTGGTGATTATGATGATGATGATTGATGAGTAGCATTAAGGATGCACAGAGTGAGTATGCATTTGATTTGCATTGCATTGCATCCATGGCATATCATAGCTGCCGGTGTTGGAATATTAGGGGATTCCCCTGGTTGGCCCAGTGGGAGGGCGGCTCACTGCACAAGCATTTCTATTGTTTCCCCTGTGACTCGATGTGTAAGTCACGAAGCTGCCCATGCTGAGCTACGGGGAGCTGCATGTGGTTGACCCTTGTGGGGGGTGGCTCTTGAGGTGCAGGTGTCCCTGGTGGTTCTTTGGATCACAGCTGCCATGTTGAGAATCATGGTTGGCCCGCAACACCATATGTTGAATATGTTGTATACCGCGGTCATGGTGAAAATGACCAGGTGTTGCATGATGGGCGATGCGGTTTGGTACCAGTAAAAATATGGTGAATATGCATGCATTATGATATATGTGTACACATTTTACTACTGCAGTAGGGGCATGGTATGTGATCATGCTTGAACCCACAACTTAGTGTTATTTCCCACAGCCGGATCCATATTTCTTGTTGAATATTCCATTGTGCATATGCATTAGCCATAAGAGCATTTGCATATAGCATGGAGATATGCCAGAATATGATGATGATTGATGATGATTGAGATGATGGTATTGGTGTTGATGAGATGAGAAGTTAATATAATGAAAGACCACATAAAAATAATAAATGATATGAATATATGAAATGATGTTGAATATGACGATATGTATGATATGGCCCAATGTAATGAAGGGCGTATTTGTTATGATTGACAATGATGATGTTAGCCCATGAGGGCTTTGATGAAAGACCAGAATGGTCTATATTGATGTGTTGGCCCATTATGGCGATGTGATAGATATGTGTTGGCCCAATGTGGCAGTGTGATGAATGTGTATATGCTTGCTTTGCTATGATTTGACGTATAAGTATATATATTGATGAGTTAATGATATATGATGATTGTTGATGTGTTTAGCAAAGCATACATGATGTTGATATGCATATGCACATAATTTCAATTGTATTCATATCGTCATTTGAAATGTATAACTCACTCTCCCATGTGGTCTACTTTTTAGTATTGATGCAGGAAAACCATAAGATGAGGACGTTTATGAAGTAAAGCTTTTGAGAAGGTAAATAGTTGTAGAGGAATGCCTTGGCGGGCAGCATTGTAATCTAATGTGTTATGTACAAAATGAATATTATGATGTTGCTAATTAGTGTTGTTGATGGACGAACTGTGGATATAAAGATACACTTGGATGATGTACTAATAGTGGAGATATATGAATTGAGGTTGGGCTGGTTATGGTCTATTATAAATATGAATATTGGAGATGTATGACGCATGACCATATAGATAAGTATATACTTATATCTTAGGCATTGTATGCTTATGTGATTATGTAAAATGATGATGGTTGTATATTAGGCTTATGATATGCCAATGCATTCTTGCCGAGCCTTTTCTCATATCTTCATATATGGGACTAGGCGTGTGCCCGGTATACACATTCTTCTTCCGTTGTAAACTCTGCTATTTTTTTTGTATACCGAATGGGCAAACTATTTATCGATCCAGTTATAGGTTACTTAATCTCACTCTTTGGTTTTCTGTGATTTGGGTCTTGATGTGATCATGGTGATGTTTTGGAAATGTTTTTCAAACACGAAAAATTTATTCGCAAATTTAATTAATTATGACAATTACATCAGGTTTCGAGTACAGAAAATTAGGGGTGTTATACTTCTTGAGAAATGGATGTTATGCACACTGTAACATCCCAAATTTTGAAATAAATGATTAAATAAAGAGGAATAAATATGAATAATTATAGGTGAGTTAATTAATGTCCCAAAATAATGGAAATAATTAAATTAAGTTTTTTGAGAATTATTCATAATTTATTAAGGCTTTATGAGCTGAAAATATGCCCGATTAAAATATGGGTGTCAGACCAAGTATCTCCGATTGAGGTGTCATTGGTCAAGGCTGTTAAGAATATTATTGGGAGTCCAAATATATATTCAAAATAATTTTTAAATAAGGTATTAAGCCAAAACAGAGATCCTGTTTGTCGTGAAACAGTAAACTTTAATGAAAGGGGAAAAATTAAAACACAAAACCTTCTCCCCTCTCTTCACTTTCACGTTGGATCTCTACTCTCTTTGGGCAAACACTCTTTTCTTCTTCTTCCTCATTCCCTCTTCATCTATTCCCCTCTCTAAAACCCTTGTGTTAGTGTGTCTTCTTCTCCTTGCCATTTTTATTTTGTTGGAGCTTGAAGGAGGAGCTTGAAGCTTGAAACTCTTTCTCCTTTCTCCTCCTCAATTTTGTGTGGCTTTCCCCTCTCTTGGAAACTCTCTCATTTCTTCTCTTGAGGTAAGCTCTTTGTTATTTCTCAAGAGCATGAACCCTAGGTGTTGGGTTTTTATGTTTTGAGTGAGCATTCATGTGTATGGGTTGTTGGGAGAAGCATTAAACATGGAAACCCTAAGGTGGGGTGTTGTTAGCATGGCATTTATGATGGGTTGTTAAGGGTACACGAAATTAATACTTGGATGGATGGAAAATTGATGAGCATTTATGATGGTGATAGGTTTTTAATGAAACCTTAACTTTAATAAATTATGGAAAGTAATAAATGTTGGTAGGAAAATATGTTTTGAGAGGAAATACATGAGATTGAGAGTGTGGGTGTTGATAATTATGGTATTTGTAAATATTGGGCTTAAGGGTTACCTTGTAACCTATAATATAGAGAATATAGATTGATGGGAAGGAATTACCAGAACCTAAAAATAAAGAAAATGGTGTCTATAACAGTTTTATACATGTTATAAAATTATAGATATAATAACGGTTAATTAGAGTTTGAAGTTATGCATTGAATGGTAAATTAATTGAGATTTTACATGTATGTAATGTAGGACCCATTCTGAATGATGAGGCGAGAACGTCGTATCGCTCGAAATTCTTCTCTTGAGGTAGGAGAGGAGTTTTATATTCTAAATGCATGAATTGAGTAGTGTTTAATTGTCATATGTGACAATATGCATGTTTGCCTTGTTTGAGTGGTAATGATGATTTGTGGTTATTAAACATGATGATTATGATGAATATGCTTGGCAACATGTAATGTGTATTTAGAATATCTATGGTATGCTAAATGGTGATGTTGAATTATTTGGCTAGTGTAATGCCTTGATGATGATGTGATTGTGTTATGTTCACCATAAATGTGGAATGGTCATTATCCATGATAAATGAGAATGAAGATGGATGATTAGCATGCCTTTATGATGATGAAGGATTGATGATTGAAATTGATGATTTGATGCCCTTGTGATAATGAGGAGTTGTTGAATATGCCACACTAAAACTTGAACATTAGTAACAACCAACAATAATAAAATCCACTAAGAAACGTATGGTGGAAATAATGGTGATGTTGATTAGTGAGTGGCATAATTAGGATGCATAGTTATGAGAATGCATTATGATTTGCATTTGTATTGCATCCATGGCATACTGCATAGCCGCCGGTGTTGGAATGTTAGGGGATTCCCTGGCCGGCCCAGTGGGAGGGCGACTCAGTGCACGAGTATACTTATTTTCCCCTGTGACTCGGAGTGTAAGTCACGAAGCCGCCCATGTATAGCTATAGCGAGCTGCATGTGGCCGACCCTGTGGGGGATGGCTCTTTGATGAGCAAGTGTCCCCGGTGGTCCTATGGATCACAGCCGCCATGGTATGAATCATGGCCGGCCCGTAACACCTCTATATTGATTATGGTGGTTACCGTGATCATGGTGTAAATGGCCAGGTGTTGGAAGATGGGCGATGTGGTTTGGTACTAGTAAAACATAAAGATATGCATGCAATTGATGATATATGTGTACACATTTTACTATTGCAGTAGGGGTATGGTTATGTGATCATACTTGACTCATAAATTGGTGTTTATTCCCATAGTTGGATCTGTAATTGATAAATTACTCCGTTGTGCATGTGCATTAGCTTAAGAGCATTTGCATATAGTAAGGAGGTATGCCGAAGGTGATGAGAAATGGTGTTCATTGTGATTGGGTGAGAAAAATACCTAAAGACAACGTAAAAGATATGAATAGTATAATACCCTAAATTTTAAAGAAACAATTTATTGAATAACAGAAATTAATTATTTATGATCTAATAATGGTGGGGGAATTAATTTGACATTAGAGGTGAATTATTGGTAAATTAAGATTTACCAGAATCGCATGATTTAACGAATGGTGTGGGACCTACTTGGTCAAATTAAATAATTGATGGGTCTAGAATGTTTAGGAAATTATTGTGGTTAAGGTGATATAGTTGAATAATTTTTAGTGTTAAGGAAATAATTAATTGGACTCGACACATGTTACTAAACGGGGAAAATATAAGCCAAAATGGAATTAAAAGAAAATAAAAATTCCCTTTTCTTCTCTTCTCTTAACCATGTGGCCATTCCCTCTCATTTCTACTTTCTTTTGCACAATGGGTAAAGGGGAATTATTGACCAATGGTAAAAGCAAATTAGGACTTCCTTTTAACCATTGGGTAATACCCAATTTACACTAAAAATTCCCTCTTTCTCTTCTCCCAACCGTGTATACTTCTTCTTCTCCCTTCCATCTCTAATTCTTCTTCTTCTCCTCCATACTTTATCTCCAAAATTGTGAGCCACCCATTCCATTCCATTTCTTGTCAAAAATTAAAGCTAAGCTTGAATCCATGGAGCATTTATGGAGCTTGGGAGCTTGCTTGGACCATCTTTTTCTTCCTCTCTCCCTATTTTTGGTTTTGGCTTTAGCTTGGATGGTGAGGTAAGATTTTGAACCATTCTACTTTATTGTTAGTTTTTATGGTGCATATGCTTAGAACATTAATTTTGGGTTGTATAGGTGAGGAAGAAATGTTGAAACCCTAGGCTTGGATGGCTTGAGATGTGACTCTTGATTATGGTGTTGTGTTAAAAATGGATGTGGTTTATAGCTTGCATATGGATTTTAGGAATGGGTTGAAATTATTGATTGGTTGATTTTGATGAAAACCCTAGGTGTTGATAAATTAGGGGTTTTTGCCAAATTGATGGTTTTAGTGATTTTGATGCCTTTGGAATGATTTTATATGAGGAAATGAACATTTAGAAGTATTGGGAATGATTATTGAGGTTGGTAAATTTTTGAGCTAAGTTGATGTTATGTGAATGATGATATATGCATGTGAAACCCAAATCATAGGGTAGTTGACCATTGGGAACATTGTGTGCTGTTTACATTGGGTGGCACTTTGATGATGATAACATGCTTATGATGATATATGAAAATGGTTGAAATTGATGGTTGTCAATTTGTATGGAATCCTTAAGAATTGATAAAATTGAGGCTTTTGGTATAGATGAGGAAATTGATGATTTTGTTGTCATAAGAGTGACTTTTGGGTTTAGAAATGATGCTTGGGAATCATTGGTGTTAAATTGTTGAGGTTCCAATCTTGAGATTTGAGGAATTAAGTTTAAGGATTTGGATGTATTATGAATAAGGGATATGATCTTGTTGTTGTTGGGTGTGGTTAGCCCCTTTGATATCTAGAGGATCTTGGTTTTGGGAGAGGAATTCCCGGAACCTAACAAAATGGTATGAATTGGAGTTTAGACATGTCTAAGACTTGATATGGAACCTTAAGGGATGATGCCTTATGATGGTATATTAATAGCATGTATATCCCTTGCGGTTCTTCTCTCGAGGTAGGAGAGGAGTTTACATTTCAAATTTGCATGAGTGAACAAATTGTTAATTATGTATATGTATGAACTCATGTATTGTCTTGCCATAAATGTGTTAAATGTTTGAATTGATGAAGTGATGAATGATGACTTGGCTTATGTTGATTGTTATGAATATATATATATATGATGTTAATGATAAGTGTTTGATTGTCCCTTGGTTGGACATGAATTAAATGATGGTGAAAATCTATGAATGGATGAGTTAAATAAAGTGTAGAGGATTGTTTTGAGATGATTGTGTGGCAAAATGGGTGAGGTAGTGATATAGAGTGTTGTTAAAACCTCCCATATGCAATTGAAGGTTTAGGATTGAAAATAGAGAGGTATGATTCTTGAAATAGGCCTAAAAACAAGAAAAAATGTATGTAAGGTGTTGAATTAGGCCAACTATGTATACGGAAGATATTGACATGTGAAAGGGAGTGAAAAACTGAGTTTTTGGGTGTGTACTAGTGATCTCGCTCAAGCGAGATGGATTCTCGCTCAAGCGAGAGTCCCCTGTATCAGGGGAGTGGTCTCTGGACCAATTTCGCTCAGGCAAATGGGAGTCTTGCTTAAGCGAGACGCGTGTAACATGGAAGAATTAGCTACTGGACGAATCTCGCTCAAGTAGGTATGGCCGTGCTTGAGCAAGCGAGAGAGGAGTTGGTTCTGGATGAAGCTCGGTTAAGCGAGTGGTGAGGTGTATTAGGTCTCGCTCAAGCGAGCGAGCAAGAATGGGATACTGGACATTTTCTGCTCAAGCGAACATGAGTCGCTTGAGGGAGCATGAGGGATCTGATACTAAAACCCTACTCGCTCAAGCGAGTGACTAGTTGAAAGGAATTTTGCTCGAGCGAGCAAGTCTGATATTAGACACTGGAGGAATCTTGCTCGAGCGAGAGTGGCTCACTCAAGCGAGAACGGGGTCTGATGCTAGAAAACTCCTTCGCTCAAGGGAACTGGGGACGCTCAAGCAACCCACCTCATTCTCGCTCAAGCGAATATGGGTCTCGCTTGAGCGAGTGGCCCCAGAATTGAATTTTGTTGCATTTTCTTGTTTTGGACCTATGTTAGACCCTCTTCCTTTGTATTGTGAGATATCTGAGGGAACGTATAGGGGTATATAATCATGATACAATATGGTGGTGTTTGATATGGATTAAAACATTAGAATAATTCATTTATGCTCATAATGTATAATGGAAAAACATAAATGTTCACCACCTAAAACAGAATAATAAAAGAAGGATAATGAGAATATGATGATAGGTTATGAGATATACCCTTGGGTGAATATGAACCCAATAAAAGAATGATTAAATAATGAGGTGTTTGTTATAAACCGATGACTCAGGGATGACAAGGGTAATGTGTAATGACAGATGATGTTGTGGATCATTCCTTGAGTAAAGGATGATCGTTATTATTGATCAATTATTGTATACCATTGTGAGTAATACAAATGTGATCTTGTATGTGTGGTTTGTAATATAATAATGAAATGTTGTGAATGCCACACCAATATATATATATATATATATAAGACAATGGTAATGAATAATGAGATGAAAACCCACTAAATGAGAGTGTGGTAATATCGATGAATATTATGAAATGGTATAATGCCATTATGGTTGATTGCAAGTATTGACTTGCATGTACGTACGGTATGAAATATATGTGAAATATGTTGAATGATAATGCCACAATATAAAACTTGGAAAACAATTGCTAAAACCAACAATGATAAAATCCACTAAGGTGTGTATGGTGGTGTTGGTGATTGTGGTGATGATGATTGGTGAGTGGCATTTAGGATGCACAGTGTGAGAAATTCATTTGATCTGCATTGCATTGCATCCATGGCATATCATAGCCACTGATGTTGGAACGTTAGGGGAGTTCCCTCAGCCGACCCAGTGGGAGGGTGGCTCAATGCATGAGCAATTTGTTGTATCCCCTGTGACTCAGTGTTTAAGTCACGAACCCGCCCATGTATTGCTATAGAGAGCTACATGTGGCTGACCCTTGTGGGGGGTGGCTCTTGATGAGTAGGTGACCCCGGTGGTCCATTGGATCACAGCCACCATGAGATGAATCATGGCCGGCCCGTAACACCTTATATTGTTGATTATGTTGTTTACCGCGGTCATGGTGAAAATGGCCAGGTGTTGCATTATGGGCGATGTGGTTTGGTACCAGTAAAAATATGGTGATTATGCATGCATTATGATATATGTGTACACATTTTACTACTGCAATAGAGGCATGGTATGTGATCATACTTGACCCACATTTGGTGTTTATTCCCACAATCAGATCCGCATTTGTTGTCTATTCCATTATGCACATGCATTAGCCATAAGAGCATCTACATATAGCATGGAGATATGACAGAGGGTGATGATGATTGAGATTATGGTATAGAGGTGATGTGATGGGTAATTGAGTACCTAAAAGACCACATAAAAGTAATAAATGATATGAAAACACAAAATGATATCGAATATGACGATATGCGTGTTATGGCCCAATGTAATAAAGGGCATATTTGTTTATAAATGATGATAATGATGATAGCCCATGGTGGCTTTGAGAAAAGACCCGAATGGTCAGTAATGATGATGTTGGTTGATTGTGGCGTTGCGATAGATGTGTATATGCTTGCTTTGCTATAACTTGGTTAATGAATATGAAATATGTATGTGTTGTTGAATTAACGATTTATGATGATCATTGATGTGTTAGCAAAGCATACATGATGTTGATATGCATATGCACATAATTTCAATTGTATTTATATCGTCATTTAAAATGTATAACTCACTCTTCCATGTGGTCTAATTTTTAGTATTGATGCAGGAATGCCATGGGAAGAGGTTAATTTCAAAGTAAGCTTTGGTGAAGGTAAAATAGTGGTAATAGAATGCCTTGGCCAGCAGCATTTGTGAACTATTTCATTATGAATAAATGTATGAGGTTGTTAATAACTACTGTTATTGGTCAATGTAATGTGAATAATGTATAAGTGTTGATAATGTATGACTCTATGGATGAATCAAATATGGCCAATTATAAATTATGGGAATGTATATGAGTTGATGATATACGACTTAGAGGATTGAATTGATTATGGTCAATTATGAAATGTAAATATTGGAGATGTACGTTGCATGACCATATGGATAGATATGTATAGATATATTTAAGGCATTATATGTTTATGATTTATGTGTAAGATTGGATATGGCCTAATAGGCTTGTGTTGTATAATTACATGCCTTGCCGAGCCTTTTTCCATATCTTCATATATGGGACTAGGCGTACGCCTGGTATACACATTCTTCTTCCGCTGTAAACTCTGTTATTTTGTATACCATTTTGGGCAAACTATTTACCGATCCAGTTATTGATTATCAAATCTCACCCTTTAGTTTTCTGGGGTTTGAGTCTTGATGTAGTCATGGCGGTGTTTTGGAAATATTTCAAACGTGAAAAAATTATTCGTATTTTTATTGTTTAATTATTTAGATTACATCAGGATTCAGGTCTAGAAAATCAGGGTGTTACAAATACAAATACATATATTGTGTATGGTGATTTTGTGTGTGTTGGCCCAAGATGATGAAGGATTTGATTGTGTGTATGCATATATATTTTGTTATGACCCGTAAGGGATGATTGAGTATGTGTAAGATTGGTGAGGTGCTGATAATTATGATGATGAATGATATATCGATGCAAAGTATACATGATGTTGAATGCATATGCACACAATCACACTGTATTCATTTTCATCTTTTGGAATGTATAACTCACTCTCTCATGTTGTCTATTTTTAGCTTTGTGATGCAGGACACTCATGGGAGTGAGATTAAGTCTTTTTGAAATATGCATTTTGATGATGAAGGTAAATTAGTGTATAGGAAGTGCCTTGGCCGACGAGTATTATCTTTGTATAGCATATGATGGATGGTGTATGCTTAATATGTAGTTGGATTGGTGTATATTCATTTTGGAGGTCGTAGGTAAAAATTGGACCCTACATGTATGGCTAATTTTTGATTATGACCTAGACAATGTATGATGCTAGTTATGGGCTGAAATTATTGTCCAAGTGGTGAATGGATGATGTTGATTCATGAATTATAATGTTTTATGAAATGTATATGATGATGTGTTTTGATGTTTATGCTTATTTGAGGAACTAATAGGGTCAAATTATGTTTTATGTGGTTTTAATGGTATGTAATGTCTCTAATAGCTTAAATACATGATTTGTGACTTATAGAAACTGGAACGGGTCAATTCCATTGAGAATAGACCCTTAAGTTACTCAAAAAGGCTCAAGAATGGACTAAACATATTTATTTGCATAAGTTTCTCATTTTTGAGAATTTTTGAGTGAGGCCGGTGGCCACACGTCACAAATGGTGTATTTTAGTTGGTGTCAAAATTTGGTAGCGCTTGGAGTTGAAATGAAAAAGTTAGGGGGTTGGAAGTCCAAAAATCATGTTTTTTCTGCAAAAAAAAAACAACTGTGCTATCTTGAATCGATTCAAGGATCTCTAAATTGATTCAAGAGGTACTGTTTTCACTATTTTGGGCTCCAAGAGGGTTTGAATCAATTCATACGAGTTTGAATCGATTCAAGGACCCCTGTTTTCATAATTTTGGGTTCCAGGAGCATTTGAATCAATTCATACGAGTTTGAATTGATTCAAGGGCCAAAAGCATTTGAATCGATTCATGGGGTGCTTGAATCGATTCATAGCCCTGTTTTATCACTTTTTCCTCCGTTTTAGGGTATGATAGGCATCATTTGGTCATGCTACACTTATATTGCTTACCAAATTAACATATTGTTAAGAATCTAATGAGGGTATTCTTGATCTTCCTTTCACACCTTCCCATATCTCTCAAGATAACTTACATTTCTGCTACTCCTTGTTAATGATCATGAGATTGATCATCCAAGGTTCACTCTTGATTTAATTGTTCACCTTCTTATATCTTCATATATGAGACAGGTTATTAAAATTACTTGTTAAAGTTTTCATCTCGCAATTTCTTCCATTCTTTAATTGTTTTAAATCGTGAAAAATTTACCCTCTATTTTTATTATCCAAATTTTATTTATTTAATTACCCCTAATTTCTGGGGCGTGTCACACACATGTATATGTATCATCATAAGGTATGACTTTGATTCATTTGGTCTATGTTACTCACCTCTTAGTTGCCATTTTAAAGTTTGATGTAGGTGTATTGGATATCCTACTCTTTTGGAGGATTGAGCAAGGGTGGAGGTAAATATGGAATAGAAGCTTGTAAGCCATGGCCGGCATCTCTTTTGTAGAACACTTGATACATGTATATGCTTATTTTGTTTCATGATTATTGGATGATGGCATGTATTCTTTTGAGGGTCACTTGTGAAAATTGAGCCTTATATGTTTTGAAAGGCTAATTTTTGGTAGTGACCTTAATATTGGTTGATGCTAATTAAGATACAATGACTTTGCTTGCTATATTGATGAATGAATGTTGTTTATAAATTTCCATAGCCAATTGATGGAATTGATCTGCATGTGGCTTGATGAATTGATTAAATTGTGAAGGTTGTGTGTGAAGTTTATGCATATTTGAGAAACCAATAGGGTCAAAATGAGTTTTATGAGTCTTGGATAGTATGTGATGGTTCCAATAGCTTAAGTATATGATTTGTGACTTGTTGAAATTGGAATAGGCCAATTTCATTGAGAATTGACTCCTAAGTTGCATCAACAAGCCTCAAAATAGGTTAATCGCATTTATGTGCATAACTCTTTCATTTTTAGGAATTTTTGAGTGCGGCCAGTGGCCACATGTCACAAATAATATATTCTAGCTTGTGTCAAAATTTGGTGACCATTGGATTTGATTTGAAAAAGATAGGGTGGTTAGAAGTTGGAAAATGAGGAGTTTTCTGCATAATTCGCAGCAGGGTACTGTCATACAGGGCTTGAATCGATTCACCTGAAGCCCTGAATCGATTCAGAGCCCTGTCCATTTCAAGCACGGGATGTGAATCGATTCACCCTGGGGGTTGAATTCATTCATAGGCCTGAAACTACACTTTCTTTGCCTGCTGGAACGTGTGAATCAATTCATCTAGGGCCTGAATCGATTCATTCTCCTGTTTTTCACCATTCTTGGCCCTGATGCACGCATGAATCGATTCATCTTGGCTCTAAATCAATTCATGGTGCTGTCTTGGTGGAAAATCATGAGTTTTTATGCCTATTGGGTTCCATTTAACCATTGCATGATCATGTATCTTTGTGCAAGCGTATTAAATGCATTTTAACAATTAAATTGAGTATCCTTAAACCCCTTTTTATTCAATTCAATAACTCTCAAATTAAATTAAGTTTTCCGCTATTCCTAGTTGATGATCCTAAGATTGATTGTCCAAGACGCACTCTTGATTTAATTTATTCACCTCTTCATATCTTCATATATGAGTGTTAGCCCCCATGTTACTGTTGGGTTATTAATTGGAAAACGCACCAATCGATTGTAGTTTTCAAATTTAGATATCGTTTCATTGGGATTGAAAGTCCAGTAACTTACAGTAATTTCTTATTTACTATAGTAAATTTATCAATGTTTATTAATAAAAGAATAATTTATAAATAGTTTATACAATATTCACAGGATTTGATAGTTGATTTGTTCATAAAGTAAAAAGATGGAAAACATAAACTCTAACTATAAGGTTGAGATGTAATTCAGAATAATTCAGATACTTGAGGTAAAATCCAGATTAACAAACTATGTTGGAATTAGGATTCTCGCACTAAAATATAATGCAATAATTACAAACATACATACTTAATCATCAAGTTCATGTTATTGCAGCTTAAAGTCATTATAACCGATTCCTCGTGATATAAATTCTAAGTATTTATCGTAAAGTCCGATTCCTCGTGAGCTTTCTCAATAAAAACATGCATTAAGTCCTGGCCTTATGGCAACAATAATTACCAATTCTATCCCTAGTAATTGGCATATTAAGGGTATTTCAACTTTTACTTTCATTAAAACAGATTTTAATATGGCATGAATAATCACTCTCCTGTTTGATATTTATACCCATAAAATAAGTTTTAATACACATGACAATCATTCTCCCATTTGATGTTCATATTAATAAAGAAGTGAAATACTAACATGTTCTTGAATCATAAATATGTAGGGGTCATAATCACAACATCATATAATAGATTGATCCACCAAATTCCAACATAAACAATTTAGTTGCACATAATAAAAGTAAGAACAACACTTACAGAGTTTGACATTACGATGACTTGAAAACACTTCACAATACGAAAGCTCGCGCTACTACACAATACTCTCAGATATCTAGAAATCACTCCAGCCTTACAATCTCTAAGAAGAACACTCAAACTCGAGTGAAAAGAGAAAAAAGAACTCAAAAGAGTGGAATTCGATGCTTAAAAGTATGGAGAATGGCCCTATTTATAGGGCTGAGAAAGGGTCCTGACTCAGCTTCCATTAAACAGCTCGAAGTGGCCATGATTATGTAATTATTTTAATTAATCATGCCCAGACAGGTCTGCCTTGTCCCCCAATTTGGTGTGTCCATTTGTGCAAAGTGGAGAGGCCAATAATGGGTCAAAGGCTGAGTGCTTGGCCACCTGGAAGTGGAGTCCATGTAGCTTCTGACGCTATGCGTGGCTGTCACGCATAGCGTCAGTATCAAAAGTTCCCACGCTACGCGTGGTGTTGATGCTACGCGTCATCTCTGCAGTTCTTCAATTTTCTCTTTAAATTCTTTACTTTTTCACTGCAAAACTAGAGAAAATTGATCAAGGGCATATTATTTCCAACTACATCCATTTATCGAATTTAAAACCTAAATTTCTAACAAATTAACCAAATTTTTATTCTTTTTACAAAATTTTTATTAAAGATTTTATTGTAAATTTGAGGACTAACAAATACCCCCAACTTGATACATTGCTCGTCCTCAAGCAAGAGAGAAAATAAAATTTGAAATCAAATTTTTGAGTTAGTCCGAGAATTGATCACAAAAAGTAATTTCACAATTTACCATTTTGAAATAACTAAAAATAGATATCTTATGTAACAAAAGTTTAATGACAAAAATCTTTACAATGTTTTATTAACAAATCAAGCTTAATTTCAGGCTTACCTTACAAAGGATAACCTGTTTTACTCAATCGATCATAAAATCAAACAAATTTAATTTTGATTTTCATCTAGCCAATGGTTAATCATACAGAGATAATTCAAAAATCACAAGGTCTTTTCAAGGGTGGTAATGAGGCTTGGTTACAAGAAATTATGTTTTTTCTTGGAATTCAAAAACCTGAAATCATAAAAGAGTATTTTATAATTTTTAGGCTTTCTCTTGGCCCAAATCTCAATTCCCTTATTGATGAAAAATAAATACCCCCATGTATTCATTTTTTTCATTTACATGCACTATTTTTTTTTAATTTTTGTTGAAAAGAATCAAGTTGTTTAATTTTCACTCCCCATTCTTGTAAGAATACTCAAAATATCTTTTATTTTACTCAATTGCTCTTTTAATTAATCAAGTATAGGGAATGGTTAAATTTGATAAAGGTTAGGGGTACCAAAGAATTTATTTTTCAGGCTCAAAATTGGCTTTCAAAGGATAAAATAATTTTACCATGGTAAGCTTTTTGGCCCAAGGTTTCTTTTACCAAAAATATGCCTTGATCATTTTCTTGAATTCTTTGTACAACAACACAAATCACAGATTAAAGCAAAATCAATTTGAATGAAGTTATGTCGAAACCCTCAAGTGTTTAAAAGATCTCTCAACTCACCGGCTTGAAATTAGCTTGATAGTTAATAAAATTATTGTAATTGAATTTTATCAAAATTCCTTAATTACATAAAAGAATCCATAATTGATTTAAAAAATGGTTTTATTGTCTAAAAACCTTAAGTGTATAAATTTTCTTATTTTTAAAAATTTGATTTAAAAAGATAAAATTTATATATTTAGATATATATATATATATATATATATATTTAAGACAATACGCTAAAATAAAATACACCACATAATAATAAACCATAATATAATCCAAAATCAACTAAACCAATGTAAATACCAAACTAAACGAAAATTGAAATGTATATAAAAGGTGCAGAAAAATAACACCATCAGTCTTCCATGTGATCCTCATCATCTCCCTCCTCATCTGCATCATCCTCTGTCTCAGCATGTGCTCCAAACGGTCCACCAGCCTCAGGGTATATAGGTGAATCACCAGGCCAAGCTACATGAGCTGCAAACTCAACTAGTGTGACATAAGGTGCTCCCTCCCCCTGAAGTCTGTACTGATAAAATGCATCATGAAGATGCATATAAGCTCTGTGTGTAGTAACCATCATCTGCATCATATGCTGATGCTCAAGAGTCATCCTAGCAAATCCATCAGTGATAGCATCAGCAGATGGTGGCTAAACTGGTGGTCTCCTCCTCCTCTCTCTAGGCTGAGCCTTTTGTTCTAGTGGTGGAAGCTCGCACTGTTGAACAAAGTAATCTCTATTCACTAGAACTCTGGGGACTCTCCCTGAAGAACTAGTGAACTCTAGTGATGGCATAGCAACTCCTTGCCTCCTCAGTAAGGCTGATATGATGAGAGGGAATGGGATAGGACGGTTCACCTTATACCCAAGGGTATAAAGGTGAATCTGCTCAGATATCAGCTCGGCAATGTCAATGGTATGGCCCTGAAGAATAGAGTAAAGAAGGCAGCAGCGATCAACTGGGATAGAAGAGAGGTGGGTGATAGGAGTGATGTTATGCAGCATGAGATGAGACCACGCCTAAGCTATAGGGGTCAACTGGGTCTTGAGGAGGTTTGATGAAGTCCTTCCAACCTTACTCAGGTTGAAGAAGATTCCATCCTTACTCAAGAAGTGAGCAACCAGATCTAGGAAGTATCCTAAATCACCATCCTCAGTCACAACCTTGTTTCTATTTTCCTTCCAAAAACAAGTATCGCTCTCAAGAGTAGGCTCCCAAGGATTACCTAGTAGGGTACTAATTGTGTCTCGGTCATACGTAATATGTTGACCCCTAACCCAACTCGTCCTCTGATGGCCAATATTCAGAGAGTCCTGGCGAGTCCTGTAAGCGTTCGCATAAAACTCCATCACTAAGATAGGGTCCCCCTCAGTAGGTAGGGAAAACAGGGATCCTCATCTTCTCCTTTGGACCTCATCCTGCAACTCAGGATAGTCCCCAGGGCTCAGATCTAAGACTCTCTCCCAGATGAGTCTCTGGCCCTTTATCTGATGGAACTGGGCCTATTTCGCATCAGTGCAAAATCTGGTGGGATCTCTAGGTCCCAGCTGCTCCCCACCTTGAAGATATGGATCTTCTAAGGTGGTATTTGTGTCAGTGGTCCTCCTTTGTCTCTTGGGACCAGTAATCAGGATAGATTTCTTTGGTGCCATCTGCAAAAAAAGAAAAATTTAAAAATCAAACTCACCTCACACTATTTTTGATTTTTATAATAAAACATGTCAAACATTAAAAAATTAACAATCATATTTTTGGTTTTTATATTTTATGCAAAATAAGAATTCATGCAAAATTCACACAACAAAATATTTACAGAGCATAAAAACAAATTGAACATGCATATTTTTAAATTTTTAAAAGTACAACATAAAATTAACAAAATAACATATTTTAAAAATTTTTTATTTAAAATAAGACATTAATATTTTTGGGTTTTTAACATAAAATTCCCAAAACATATATTTACAAAATTTTATTTATTTTTATGCAAGAAAGTATAACAAACATACAAACTAAGAAATTTTATTAATTTTTTTAAAGAAACAAACAAATGATAAAAATGGAACAGAACAAAAAATAAAAAAAATACATTAAACAGAAAAATAAAACACAAAATTAACAAAATGCAAAAACAAAGGCTGATGCTATGCGTGGGTGGGACGCTACACATCAGCCCTGTTCTACCCACGCTACGCGTGGGGTTACAGTTCATGGCTCACGCTACGCGTCAGTGGGACGCTATGCGTGAGGTGCGCAGTTTCAATCACAGAAATAGGGGTTGTGCAACAACAACCCCCCAAAACTTCATTCAATCGAAACAATCCCTAAATCTAACAACAATCAAATCCCAATGGTTTTCTAATCCTAATCCTAACCACATGCTTTCTAAAAATAAAAAATCAAAAGCAAACTTTTAAAGAGAAAAGAGAGAAGATAATTACTTCGAATCCTTGTGAAGTTGATGAAAGAATGAAGGAATGTGGGTGATTCAGAGTGAAAATTAGGGTTCTGAGAGGCAAAGTGAGGCAGAGAGGGAAATTTAGGTTTTTAAAACCTAAATTGGGCCTCTTTGGTTTAGTTTTAAAAACTAAACGTGGGCTTTGACGCTACACGTGTATGGAACGCTACGCGTCAGGCTAAAATTTTTACCTCCACGCTACGCATGGGTAAGACGCTACGAGTGGGGTTTTTTTATATGTATATATAAAAATAAATATAAATTAACAAGAAAATAATGGGTTGCCTCCGATTGAGCGCTTGATTTACTGTCTCTAGCTAGACATCTTGCACATCATAAATCAGTCAAATAACAAATGGTAGTGAGTCTGTTGATCTCACCACCCAGATATAGTTTCAATTTCTGCCCATTAACTATCCAACTTCTTTTGGAAGTTGGATCTTCAATTTCAACTGCTCCATAAGATTTAACTTCCTTGATTACAAAAGGGCCTGACCATTTAGATTTCAATTTACCAGGAAATAGTCTTAATCTTGAATTAAACAATAAAACTTGCTAACCTAGTATGAAGTGTCTATTTTTAATTTTCTTATCATGGTAAGGTTTCACCTTGTTCTTGTAACTTCTAGATGTCTCATAAGCATTGTTTCTCATTTCTTCCAACTCAAATAACTGTAACTTTCTTTTGTCAGCTGCTGCATTTGGATCGAAGTTGAGAAATTTTAAAGCCCAATATGCTTTATGTTCCATCTCTACTAGAAGATGACAAGCTTTTCCATAGACCATTTGGAAAGGAGAAAGGCCAATTGGAGTCTTAAATGCAGTTCTGTATGCCCAGAGTGCATCATCAAGCTTTTGTGACCAATCTTTTCTGGAGGAAGACACAGTCTTTTCCAAAATCCTTTTCACTTCCCGATTTGAAATCTCAGTCTGTCCATTGGTTCGTGGATGATATGCAGTGGCCACTTTATGTCTCACTCTATAGTGTTGTAACACTTTCTAAATAACTTTGTTACAAAAATATGATCCTCCATCACTTATCAAAGTTCTTGGTGTTCCAAACCTGCAGAAAATATTTTTCTTCAAGAAATTCACTACAATTTTGGTGTCAGCATTAGGTGAAGCAATTGCTTCTACCCATTTTGAAACATAATCAACTACCAAAAGAATGTATTGATTAAATTGAGAGTAAGAAAAGGGTCCCATGAAATCAATACCCCAATCTTGTCTTTTGTTAACATTACCTGTTCTTTGGCAGTTATCACAAGCTTGCATAAATGAGTGAGAGTCTTAAAAAATGGAGGGCCAATACAAACCTGATTGAAGAATTTTTACAGCAGTTCTTTCTCCATTACAATGTCCTTCATAAGGGGATTTATGACAATGCCACAACATATCTTTCTTTTCCTAATCCGGTACACAATGACGTAACAAATTATCCACACCAATTTTGAATAGATGAGGGTCATCCCAAACAAAGTATTTTGAATCTTTAAAATTTTTTTTCTTTGCTGCCAAGTTAAATCATTTGGAAGAATTCCCGCTGCTTTAAAATTGGCAATATCAGCAAACCATGGCCGTTTTGTTATTTCAAAATGTTTTTCATCAGGAAATTCTTCCAAGATATCTTTTTCTTTAGCAGTGACCTCATCATTCATTAATCTAGAAAGATGGTCAGCGACTATATTTTCACTACCCTTTTTATCTTTGATTTCAAGATCATATTCTTGTAGGAGTAAAATCCATCGAATTAACCGAGGTTTAGAATCAGTTTTGGTCAAAAGATACTTGATTGCAGCATGATAAGTGAAAACAATTATTTTTGATCCAATCAAGTATGATCTAAATTTTTCTAAGGCATACACTATGGCTAGTAATTCCTTTTTAGTAGTTGCATAATTTATTTCATTTTCATTTAAAACTTTACAAGCATAATGTATAACCCTAAAAACTTTTTCATATCTTTGACCTAAAACTGCTCCTACAGCATAATCACTTGCATCGCACATAAGTTCAAAGGGTAAATTCCAATTAGGAGCAACAATTACAGGAGCAGAAACCAATTTTTCCTTCAAAGAATTAAAAGCTTTAAGACATGCTTCATCAAACTTGAATTCAACATCTTTATTTAGAAGATTTGTTAAAGGTTTAGAGATTTTTGAAAAATCTTGAATAAATCTTCTATAGAATCCAGCATGTCCTAGAAAACTTCTAATACCTTTTACATTCACAGGGGGTGGGAGTTTAGAGATTACCTCTATTTTGGCTTGGTCCACTTCAATACCTTTAGAGGAAATTTTGTGACCAAGTACAATTCCTTCTTTCACCATAAAGTGACACTTTTCCCAATTAAGTACCAAATTTGTTTCAATATACCACTTTAGTATGGTGTCCATATTGGTTAGACATGTTTCAAATGAATTTCCAAAGACTGAGAAGTCATCCATGAAAATCTCAATGCTCTTTTCAATTAGATCTGCAAAAATAGCAAACATGCATCTTTGTAAAGTAGAAGGTGCATTACACAATCCAAATGGCATCTTCCTATATGCAAATATACTAAAGGGACATGTAAACGCAGTCTTTTCCTGATCAAGAGGGTCAACAGCAATTTGATTATATCCAGAATATCCATCAAGAAAGCAATAGTAAGCCTGTCCAGATAATCTTTCAAGTATTTGATCCATAAAAGGAAGTGGAAAATGATCTTTTCTTGTTGCTTGATTTAGTTTTCTATAATCAATGCACATTCTCCAACTAGTGACAGTTCTTGTTGGGATTAATTCATTTTTATCATTAACAATTACTGGCATACCACCTTTTTTTAGAATAACTTGTACAGGACTTACCCATGCACTATGAGATATAGGATAGATAATACCTGCTTTCAGCAATTTCAAAACCTCCTTCTTAGTTACCTCTTTCATGGTTGGATTGAGGCATCTTTAGGGTTGAGCAATAAGTTTAAAATTATCTTCCAGTAAAATCTTATGCATGCAATATGATGGGCTTATACCTTTCAGATCTTCAAGTGTCCATCCAATTGCTTCTGGATTCCTTTTTAAGACTTCAACTAGTTTTTCTTTTTCTATTTCACTTAACAAATTACTAATAATCACTGGTTTTAAATTACCTTCTTTCAAAAAGATATACTTTAAGTTAGAAGGTAGCACTTTTAATTTAGGCTTCTTGATTTCTTCAATAGGTACTTCTTGAATTTCTTCAATTTCTCCTGATTTAGGGGAAATTTCTTTCCCTTGATCAAGATCTTCAAGATATTTGTCTACCTATTTTTCTTCTTCTTCACTCAAGAATTCCACAGAGTTAGTTAATAACTTATTTAAAGGATCAGAATTTGATATACTTGTGGATATGGAGAAGCAGACTTTGTCGAGAACATCCACTTTGAAACAATCTTGCTTTGGATTGGGATGTTTCATGGCTTTGAAGACATCAAAGTTTACTTCTTCATCGTGAACTCTTACTGCCAGCTTTCCATTATCTACATCAATGAGCATTCTATCAGTCTTCATCAATGGTCTTCCTAGGATTAGGGGAACTTCAACATCTTCCTCCATGTCTAAAACCACAAAGTCAACAGAGAAGTAGAACTTGTCAACTTTCACAAGTACATCTTGCACAATACCATAGGGTCTTTTGATTGATCTATCAGTTAATTGCAGAGTCATTTTTGTTCTTTGAGGATCAAGGTCACCAATTCACTTCATCATACTTAGAGGCATTAGATTAATGCTAGCCCCTAAGTCTAACAAGGCTTTTCCAATATTCATACCTCCAATGGAGACAGGAATGGTGAAACTTCCAGGGTCTTTTGACTTTTCTGGCATGTTATGTTGCAAAATAGCACTGCAACCTGCTTCAATTTCAACGATTTCTTCATCATACTCCTCTTTTTGGTGAGCAATTCTTTCATGAACTTTGAATATGTTGGCATCTGTTCCAATGCCTCAAAAAATGGAATGTTTATGTGTAATAACTTAAAGATATCAAGGAATCTCTTGTATTCATTTTCCTTATCCTTCTTTGATGGTGCATGTGGATAAGGTAAATCTTTAACTGGAGGTGTCTGACCCAAATACTGATTTTTTTGTTTTTTAATTTTTTGATCTTTTTGTTTTTTTTCATTATTCTTTTCTTCATCTTTTTTCTCTTCTTCTTTCTTTTCTTCTTTTTCTTCTTCTTTCTTTTCATATTCTTTTTCTTTTTCTTTTTTTTCTTTTTCTTTACAATCATTTCCTACAACTTTACCACTTCTTGTAAAAATAGCATTACATTGTTCTCTTGGATTTTGAGTGTTTGCAGAAAAACCAGAGCTTTTCATGTCAGCTACTTCTTTTGCTAACTGTCCCAATTACATATCCGACGCTTTATGTGCGGCTTTGTTTGTTTGCATGTATTGTAGCAACTGTTGGATAGACTCTTCTATCCTAGTTAGCCTTACTGTTTGATCAGATTGCGGTTGTTGTTTGAATTGATTGTTAGGAGGTCGGTTAGAAGGTTTAACATCTTATTTCTAGCCAATATTCTGATTCTGCCAACCCTACGGGTGATTGTTAGGAAAAGAATTACCAAGATTGAAAGGAAAATTACCTAAGGGTATTCTTTAATGGTTCAGAAAATTGGCTTGCTCTTGCTCATTTCTATCGGGGGCACAGTAACCACATAGTGGTTCTCCCATACAATGCATACATTGTTTTAATTGAGCAGGAGGTGGTTATGACATTTGAGTAATTTGAAGTTTCTCCAATTGTTTGCTCATAGCCTTAATTTGTTGAGTTAACAATTTTTGCTAAGCCAATACTGCATCATTCACTCCCAATTCGAGCATACCTGGCTTTCTTTGTACATTACCTCTTTCATGTTTTGCTTGTCGGTCACTAATGGACATTGATTCTAATATTTCTATTGCTTCTTCCATAGTCTTATTCATTAAAGAACCCCCTGCACAAGCATCTAACATGATCTTAAACTGAGGTAACAAACCATGGTAAACGATCCTTACCTTTTCGGCATCATTTAAGTTATGGTTTGGACACTTCCTTAAGAGTGCCTTGAATCGTTCCCATGTTTCTCCTAATAACTCATCATTATTTTTCGAAAAAGAATGTATGGCTGTCATGGCTTCAAAATATTTTGAAGGAGAATAAAAGCTTTCCAAAAATTTTCTCTCCACATCGGACCAGTTTGCAAAACTACCCAGTGGACAAGATTTAAACCATTCTTTGGCTTTGCCAATCAATCAAAAAGGAAACAATCTCATATAAACAAATTCTTCTTGATTGGGTTCAAAACCAATTGTGCTGCATAACTCATAAAAAACAATTAAGTGTTCATAAGGTTCCTCATTATTTAAACCAGCAAATTGATTATTTTGAATAATGTTTAAAGTAGCTGGTTTAATTTCTACAGCAACAATAGGTCCTTGATACATCCCCGAAACACGAGGTAGTCCATTAATAGCAGCAAACTGTCCCAATGTTCTTCTTTCAGTAACCATATTAGAATTTTCAAAATTTTCAGACTTTTCAAAAGAAGATGAAGTTGAAGAAGAAGAAGTTTTTGTTTTTTTAGACTTTAATGCTTTAAGTTTCTTTACAAACTTCTCGATCTCAGCATCAAAGAACACCTTTCCTACAGAAGGTTGAGTTTGCATAAACACACTAAATAAAGAAAGGTTAGTAAAACAACATTAAAATGAATGAATGAATGAATAAATTGAAAAATTTTCACTAAGGTAAAAAATATTTTTACCATGGTAATTAAAAATTTACTGTTTTACTGAATCAATTCAATCCCCGGTGACGGCGCCAGAATAATTGTTAGCCCCCATGTTACTGTTGGGTTATTAATTGGCAAGCGCACCAATTGATTTTAGTTTTCAAATTTAGATATCGTTCCACTGAGATTGAAAGTCCAGTAACTCACAGTAATTTCTTATTTACTATAGTAAATTTATCAATGTTTATTAATAAAAGAATAGTTTATACAATATTCACAGGATTTGATAGTTGATTTGTTCATAAAGTAAACAGATGGAAAAGATAAAATCTAACTATAAAGTTGAGATGTAATTCAGAATAATTCAGATACTTGAGGTAAAAATGAGATTAACAAACTATGTTGGAATTAGGATTCTTGCACTAAAATATAATGCAATAATTACAAACATACATACTTAATCATCAAGTTCATGTTATTGCAACTTAAAGTCATTATAACCGATTCCTCATGATATAAATTCTAAGAATTTATTGTAAAGTCCGATTCCTCGTGAGCTTTCTCAATAAAAACTTGCATTAAGTCCTGACCTTATGGCAACAATAATTACCAATTCTATCCCTAGTAATTGGCATATTAAGGGTATTTCAACTTTTACTTTCATTAAAATAGATTTTAATATAGCATGAATAATCATTCTCTCGTTTGATATTTATACCCATAAAACAAGTTTTAATACACATGACAATCATTCCCCCATTTGATGTTCATATTAATAAAGAATTGAAATACTAACATGTTCTTGAATCATAAATATGTAGGGGTCATAATCACAACATCATATAATAGATTGATCCACCAAATTCCAACATAAACAATTTAGTTACACATAATAAAAGTAAGAACAACACTTACAGAGTTTGACATTACGATGACTTGACAACACTTCACAATACAAAAGCTCACGCTACTACACAACACTCTTAAATATCTAGAAATCACTCTAACCTGACAATCTTAAAGAAGAACACTCAAACTCAAGTGATAAGAGAGAAAAGAACTCAAAAGAGTGGAATTGGATGCTTAGAAGTATGAGGAAGGGTCCTGACACTACGCGCCAGCCTGATGATACGCGTCAGGTTCCTGACTCAGCTTCCATTAAACAGCTCGAAGTGGCCATGATTATGTAATTATTTTAATTAATCATGCCCAGACAGGTGTGCCTTGTCCCCCAATTCGGTATGTCCATTTGTGCAAAGTGGAGAGGCCAATAATGGGTCAAACGTTGAGTGCTTGGCCACTTGGAAATGGAGTCCACGTAGCTTCTGACGCTACGCGTGGCTGTCACGTGTAGCGTCAGCATCAGAAGTTCCCATGCTACGCGTGGTGTTGATGCTACGCGTCAGCTCTCCAGTTCTTCAATTTTCTCTTTAAATTCTTTACTTTTTCACTGTAAAACTAGAGAAAATTGATCAAGGGCAGATTATTTCCAACAACATCCATTTATTGAATTTAAAACCTAAATTTCTAACAAATTAACCAAATTTTTATTCTTTTTACAAAATTTTTATTAAAGATTTTATTGTAAATTTGAGAACTAACAATGAGATAGGTTACTTCAATGATCCGAGGTTACTTGTTAAAGCTTTATTTGATTTAAAAATGATGAAAAATTTACCCTTATTTCCGTTAATTAAATTGGAGTCGTTTCAACTGTGATCTAAAGGACCACCAAGGACACCTGCTCCTCAAGGAGCCACCCCTACAGGATCAACCACATGTAGCTCCATGTAGCTATACATAGGTAGCTTCGTGACTTACACACCGAGTTACTAGGGAAACATCAATAACGCTCGTGTACAGAGCCGTCCTCCTACTGGGCCAACCAGAGGAACCTCTAACATTCCATTACCGACATCTATGCAATATGCCATGGATGCAATGCAAATGCAAATCATATGCATTCTCACACTATGCATCGTATCATGCCACTCATCAATCATTTCCATTGCCAATATCACCACACAATTCTTAGTGGATTTTATTATCATTGGTTATTGTCATTGTTTCAAGTTTTAAGTGTGGCATTTACAACAATATTCCAATAACACAATCTCATCTCAAACATACAAGTCAATACTTGTGTCAATCACAATGGCATCACAATTATCAACAATATTCATCGATCTTTCATCAACATTCAAGGTATGTTTAACATCCATACTCAATCTTATTCATCATCAATTATAATCATTCCATACTTATGGTGAATATATACACATCCTCAACATATCAAGGTATAACATTGCCAAACAATAACATCACCACATAGCATACCATAAATATTCCAAATGCACATTGCCAAGCATAATTATTATCATTATCTCAATTTGTCATCATCACATAAGCAAGGCAACATGTATAATGTCATATATGACAATCAACCAATACTCAATTAATGTATTTCAAATATAAAACTCCTCTCCTACCTTAAGAGAAGTAGTTCAAGCGATTTGACGTTCCTGCCTTGTCATTCGGAATAGATCCTACACCACATGGTATAGCACAACATCATTTTCTATTTAAAATTGTAACATCCCGATTTAATAATTAATTGCCGAATGAAAATAAATCATTGAAATAATAATTGCAAGGTGGGAAAATTATTTATTAATTATAATTAACTTAATTAACTCAACTTAAGAAATAATGACTGGTTAAGAGTGGTTAATTAATAATTGCTGGCTGAATGTGTTTGGTGTACTACTTCACGCTTTCCCACCCCACTCCTCCCTTCTCTCTCCGTGCATGCATATATGGGTACACTATCACTCATTCTTCCCCTTCAGACTTCTCTTCCTTCTGTTTTCTCTCTTTTCTTCTTCGCTCTTTACTCCCTTTCTCTTCTTCTTTCTTCTCTGCTCGTTGTTTCCGTGAGTCCGCAACAATGGTGGCTGAGGATCGGAGTCCTCCTTCCTTACTTGACGAGCCAGTGAGGGTGAGGGTGTGCATTCCCTCTGCATGCAACCCGTCTCCTTCCTTGTTCCTTCATTCCTTCGTCGGCTTCCCTCCTTCTTCCTCTCCTTGCTCGAAGCTGCCAAGTCTTAGTGGAGATCTGCGGTTCGAGGAGCTTCAAGGTGGTTGGAGTGTTCACAGCGTTGTGATGGAGCCATTCCAGGGAGCGAGCCGAGAGATGGGCGTCTTGGGCCTCCCCTGCTCTTGCATGCAGATGTGCTAAGAGTGACTCAGTGTTCCTCTGGAACTGAGCGTCGTGTTGACCGACTGAAAGCTTCAGTCCAGGTAGGGGGTATCTTCTAACTTAAATGCATGGGTTATGAACGAGTTACGGGTGTCAATGGTTTACTGACTTTATGTCCAATTCTATGTCTGCTTTCATGGTGAGTATATGATACCGAATGCATGGTGACTTGGTGTGGAGTAATGTATGTTTGATTTCGTATGTGAAATGCATGTTAATAGCCTTGAGAATATTGCATGATTATATGAAATGAATGTGTTGCAGTGCAGTTGATGATTACTGTATGGTTTATGGGATGTGCAAGTTACTGTGAGCTTGAAATGCTGACTGCATGTGTGAGGATATGAAATTAGTAAATCTGACAGTGTCCAATACCGACTGCATGAGATGCATGTACTGTTGCGTTTTGGTGATGTGCTATACCGATTGCATGAGATGTATGTACTGTTGGGTTTTGGTGATGTGCTATACCGATTGCATGAGATGCATGTGTTATTGAGTTCTGTTAATGCCTGGCACCGATTGTATGAGATGCATGTATGGCGGTGTATATGAACTTTGTGTTGTGTGATGAATCCGCGTGTGGCGCATGGGATGCGTTTGTGCTGGGAGCACGTGGTGTGGGACACTACCATCGGTTATTAAAGCGTGGGACGCTATGAAATCCTTGAGTGGGACTCAAGGTAGCCCTTGAGTGGGACTCGGGCTGCCTATGAACACCTCTGTTGGCACTGAGAGCGTTGGTGTCACCTGTGGGCAAACGGTTGGGTACCTGTAAAATGGCCAAGCAGCTGGGAGCTGATTTGATAGCTGAGAGCTATGTATAAAAAGGCTGAGAGCCTATGTTGCAATGTCTAAACCGATACACATGAATGCGGAACCGAGTGAAATATTATGTGCCTATTAACTGTTGATATTGTTTGGAATCTGTTATGCATTCGAAGGTGTTAATGAGATGATGAATGTTTATAACCGAGTGAAATACTCTGTGTGTATTAACTGATTGATATTGTTTGGAATTGATTATGCATGTGATGATGTTAATGAAAGGATGAATGTGTATAACCGAGTGAATACTCTATGTATATGTATTGCTGATGCTGACTGGAATTTGATTATGCGTGTGATGATGTTAAGGAGATGATGAATGGATATAACCGAGAGAGTATTCTGTGTGTATACGCAGTTGATGGTGATTGAAGTTTGCTCCATGAATATGTGTTAATGTTATTCAAATGTTATGCGTATATAGCCGAGTGAGAACTATTAGATTCTGATCAGAAAATGTTGAATATGTGCGTTCTGATTCGTTGGTATTATCATGTTGCTGATTGTTATTATATTAATGTTATTGGTTGTATATGTGCACCTGGCCGAGTGGTGACTGATGAATTCCGATCGGTAAGAGTCTGATGTGTGTCCTGGTTGATTGGTATTGCTTTGACTTTAATCGTTGCCATGTATGATTGAGTGTATATAAATACTGCTGTATAATTATGGGACAACCCGAGTCAGTATCTATCATTTAATATCTAAGATGCTCACCCCTACACCATTTTTCAGTGTGTGCAGGTCGTGCTCGGAATTGATGATAGGGTCTCAAGTCCGAGTGTAGTGCACTCCGACTGTTGAGTACTTGCATTGCATTATTATGTTCTGTCCGTGTAGCCTTGGCCAGCTCTCATGTAAAATGACGATCAAATATATTCATTTATAACGATAGAATAGTCATGGTGTCACTTGTATGGTATCGTAAGTATTGGTAAATGCATAATATTAAGATAATGGGTACTCTGAGTATATGGTTACATGTTTATGGGTCGGTAGATTGGAATTGTGGGTATATCTATGTTTTGGGAACATATATTCGTACATATGTACTCTGTGTTGATTTGATGCGTCTTCCGACTGGAATGTGTTGTTAAATGATTCGAAGGTTGTTGATGAATGAATTGTGCTGAGTTGATGATTCCGAGCGAGACTATAGTAATTGGGTATTTCCGAATGAATACGCTGAGTGATCCTGAGTGAAAAATATAGGTAAACCCGAGTGAGGTAGAGTTCACATTTCCGAGTGAAAACCTTGAGGGATTCTCTTTTGAGAGAGGAGTTAGTGTAGTGGTTTAAAATGGAATGGGTTCTGAGTGTAAGATGTTTATAATCCGAGTGAATGATGTAAAATCTGAGCGAGTGAGGATCTGTAGACCGAGTGGTTTATACTTGTGACCTATATGAATGAAATGAGGAGTTGTGGGGACCCCCGAGTGAAGTACGAGCGTGATGATTTACTGGGTGAACCTATGTCCCAAATCCGAGTGAGAAATTACCTTGTACCTGTGTCCGCCCCAGCGAATTAGACTTAGCTCCAGCGAGTGTGTGTTTGGGAAGGCTTTCGTGTTGGCATCGCTTAAGCGAATCGTGCCTCGCCCGAGGGACCAGAGCTGTTTCGCCCAAGCGTATGGGATCCCGCTGAAGCGAGTGGATGCTGGTGTTGGGCTTCGCTTGAGTATCTCCTTCTTCCGCTGTTGCATTGTCATATCTCGCTCAGGCGGTGTTGGACCTCGCTTGAGCGAGTGGGCGCTGTTCGTGGGATTCGCCCAGGCGCTGATGTATTTCGCTGAACTGATTGGACCGGTTTAAGCTGCTGTGCTCCGCTGATTACCGACAGCCTTGTTCCTCCCGCTGATTGCTATACGTATGAATATTCTTCTATCCCCCTTGCCTTCCTCTTCTTTCTATGCCGACTGTCCAGTGGCTGTTTTTGTGGGAAAAAAATTTTTTCCCTGTTTTTAGGTTTATTACTTATTAAAATTAGGGTGTTACATTTTGGTATCAGAGCAGACCAAAAGGTCCATGGCCAAGGTTTGCCTACTATTAGTGGGCGGTTGAGTGCATTAAGCCAGATTGTCATAATTGCTTATGATATTCTATTGTATGTTGATACCTGTTCCATCATGACTCGTGTGATGATATGTGCTTATGATCTTCTATTGGATTTGGTGTATGTTGACTATGAATGGTGTGGTTGTATGCCTGTGCCTTGTGGAGGAATTTGAATGTGTGATGAATGAATGGTATATGATGTATATGATTTACAGTATAAGGGATGGGTTGTAGTTCCTAAGTTGAAAATTTGGGTGTGTAATAAGTGAGTAAAGGTGAGATCGGATATATGTTAAAATTGGGGTTGTGTCTCAGTGGCGATTGAAGAAACCAAGTGAGTGATGGACTAGATGCTGGACCAATAGGTGTAGTGACCCAGTTGATTAGGCATGACCATGAATGAATGAATGAATGTGAAATAGAACATCTGTTTGACTTGGATACTGTCTTCGTTTGGTGTGTGAAAAACCGAGTGAATGGTACTAGACCTTATAATAATATTTGAATATTGTGAGGTACCCATCGTGGGATACTGGATAAATAGTGACCCCTTAGGGATTCTAAGTCTAATAATTTATTAACCTTGTGAGTTGTTGAGCCGAGTAGAACGATTGCGTAGTAACTCATTAAGGCTTGAATGATTATCATGTGATGTGTTATGTGTGAGATGTGTTGGTAGTTGTACTAAGATTGAGTAGTTGTGCATGCAACTCCTGGATTGTGGTATTTGTGAACTGTTTAGTGATGGTGTGACTCTGTCCGTGAATGCATGTTAATAATTCTGCGAATACTGACTGAATACTTGTAAATAGGAGTGTTACCATTACTGCCGAGTGCTATTTGTGACGGATGTTTTGTAACCTAGCACATGAACCCTGCGTAATATATATATATATATGATATAGGTGATTGAGGGTGAACCCTGATTGAATAATTAGATTATGATAGAGTCTTGGTTCCTGGTTTGTGATAACTGAGTGAATGATTGATGGATATATTTATATGCTGATCTATATGAGTTGAAACGATGTAATTTGGACGGGTTCCGGGTGAACTGCTTTTATGTATTGCTCTATAATTGAAACATGACAGTTGTTTGATGATTGAAATACGTGATCTGTGTATGATTAATTATTGATGCATGCAACACCCGGATATTATGATAGATATTAATTGTAAATCATTGTGATGATACCCTGTCTGAAAGATGTGTATATATATATATGCTAATGAGAATGTCGAGTGGCTTATGTTGTGAGTCAGCAAATAAGAGCTGTGTGTGATTTATAATGAAATGCATCCGCGTTGAACGTTTTTCAGAGTGGGCAATCAGATGAATGCGTGGGGTATTGAGGATTCTGAGATTAATCCTAAAAGACCTCCGAGTTGGACTCGAGGCCATGCTTGGAGCATGAGCATTGGATGCTTAATGAAAGTCCTTGGGTTGGACTCAAGGCAAATGCCGAGTGCATTGGAGTTGGACTCCTGGTGAATAAATCGTATGCATCTGATTCGCCGACTGCATGAATACATGTGTATAAGAGCATTATTATTGAGGCTGACATGATCTGCATGGATTTGAATGATTTGAGTAGTTTCCAACTTGATGATGTTGTATGAATGAGGTCTAACTGAGTGAATGTACATGTATTGATGCTGTTACCAAGTGTGATGTAATGTTATAATTGAGAATGTATGTTATGGTACAATCTCTGATTGAATGACTGTGTGTACACTTATGATGATAAATGAGCTCAGTGTGAATTATATGAATATGTGGATATGATATTGTGAATGAAACCCTTAATGTAGTTTGGAATTGATTTGGGTAAATCTGATTGGATGAGTATATGTATATGTCGATGCTATAACCAAGTGCAATATGATGTTGTGGTTATGGTGCATGATGTAGTGAACAATAATATAGCCATGAATAATTGGTATAAAATCCGACTGAGTGTCTGTATGTACATTAGTGTTGTTACTGAGTTCATGATATGTTATAATAGTATATGTGATTGTGAATTGCTTAATCCTGAGTGAATTGCGTGAACCCGAGGGAGTGATGTTATTATATAACTGAGAATTAAGAATTTAATCTGAGCCATGGTTTTGTGAGGAATAAGGTTTAAAGGAAATATTTACTCGGTGTTGGCTAGAAGCCGATTGTTGTATTGCCATCATATTGTTTTACAGAAGCGATAAATAATTTTCATGATTATTGATGCGTGATGTACCCTATGTAATGCATGATGTTGATGTAGGTGTATTACTTATGTGTGTGAACTGCCATTAACTACCGTGTGAATTAGTATTAGTTGGGTGAGTCTGGTCCGTGTGAGGCATGCTGCTCTGAGATGACTCTTCCTGCCATAGGTAATGTGGCAGCTTACACATTGCAGTGACTATGTAATTATTGTAACCCTATAGGAATGAGACGTCATCCTACAAGTTGGATGCAGCAATTCATGAGTCGGGCAGGTGAGGCTGTAACTGCTTATGGTGATGGTGAGTCTTTCAGACGATTCCGAGTGATGATGAGAGTTATATTAAATGAGTATTATGCAATTTTTTACCAAAATGAAGGTAGAGGGTTTGTTTGACCTTGACGTGTCTGCTTCCAAGAGGATTAGAGGTTGCTGGGTATGGATTGGCTACTAAAAGGATGATTGGTATTGGAATAAGAAGGGTGATCAAACTGTCACTGAAATTGGAGTTTTGAAAGGTTAACCGAGTGATACTGTAAGCCTAATGAGGAAACCAGGATTGGAGCCAAACTAAATTGTAAGGTTAGGAATTGCTCGGGAAAGGTTAGTATATTCCGAGTGTGTAAGAGTGGAGACAATTCCAAGTGAAGACCTTGTGGGAAAGAACTGCTGAGTGAAAATTATGGTGTTCCGAGTAGAACCTTATTGAGAGGATCATTACTAAGTTAAAGGAATAGTGTCTGAGCGTGACCTCCTGGGTAAGGTAAGATTCGAGTGACGTGACTCGGAGTGTATCACTTCCGAGTGGAATGGCACCGTGTGGAACAATTTTGAATAGTAAGATAGCGAGTGTAGAATTCCTAATACCCTTGGGATGTCCAACCAAGTGATCTTCCAGGAGAAAAGTCCTTCTGGTCGGAAAATGGAACTTAGAGTGTGCAAGTTTCTGAGTGAAGGGGGCTCCGAGAGGAAGTAGATATCCGAGTGAAGGATTTAATTGAAGTCGTACCCAAGTCAGTGATTGGGATTGTTGAGCTTGAACTCAGGTTTGGTTTCGAGGTAGGCTCGAGTTACGAGTGAATTTCTGGTAAGTGGAAGGATTTCTGGGTGAGAATTACACTCGAACCCTGAGTGATGTTTTGTGTAAGAGGACCGAGTGAAACTCTCAGGATGAAAGCATGGAATTAGCCGGAAGCATGGGTAGGAATCTAAGATTTCAGAATTTAGTGTAGTGCATATGCGAAGCAAATCCGGGTAAATTATGTTAATTGAAACACATGGAAATTCCTTGAGTGTTCCTTTTGGTGTAAGAGAGAGATTTTATGGTCAGGTTTTGAAAACCCGAGGGTTTGGTTCGAGAGAAATCGGTCGGGTGAGTGAGTATTTTGGGAGTCGGTGGTGTTGTTTATCGACTGAATTTTTCCCAACTGGTTGAATAACCTCTAAGGATGTGTTCCCCACGACACAATGTCAAGCCTATGCTTTATGTGATTTCATTATTGTGCCGAGTAACTCGTTCGAGTTAGGAAACCGATGGTGTGAATATGTCTAATGGTGTTGAGAGTATATGGCCGAGCGGCCAAGAAATTAGGAAGTGCCACTGCTTATGACGAAATTGGCTAAGTTAAATGAGGGACATGGTACGTTTTAGAAATTGAATCCCCATATATATATATTAAATTCTGCGATGAGGTTGTAATCAGGTGGGACCTGTCTTTTGTGTCTTGCCGACTGGAATTGTGGTGCGGTCAGTAAACCACTTGAGTGGTGAATCCTTGCCGAGTGAAATTGTGGTCCGGTCGGTGAATGCTTGTGGAAGCACAGTCGTGTGAGTGATTGAGACAACAATTTTTTGAGTTATGTATGTAAGGTAAGTTACCGATTGAATTTCGAGGACGAAATTCTTTTGAGAGGGGGAGAACTGTAACATCCCGATTTAATAATTAATTGCCGAATAAAAATAAATCATTGAAATAATAATTGCAAGGTGGGAAATTATTTATTAATTATAATTAACTTAATTAACTCAACTTAAGAAATAATGACTGGTTAAGAGTGGTTAATTAATAATTGCTGGCTGATTGTGTTTGGTGTACTGCTTCACGCTTTCCCACCCCACTCTTCCCTTCTCTCTCCGTGCATGTATATATGGGTACACTATCACTCATTCTTCCCTTTCAGACTTCTCTTCCTTCTATTTTCTCTCCTTTCTTCTTCGCTCTTCACTCCCCTTCTCTTCTTCTTTCTTCTCTGCTCGCTGTTTCCGTGAGTCCGCAATAATGGTGACTGAGGATCGGAGTCCTCCTTCCTTACTCGACGAGCCAGTGAGGGTGAGGGTGTGCATTCCCTCTGCATGCAACCCGTCTCCTTCCTTGTTCCTTCATTCCTTCGTCGGCTTCCCTTCTTCTTCCTCTCCTTGCTCAAAGCTGCCAAGTCTTAGTGGAGATCTGCGCTTCGAGGAGCTTCAAGGTGGTTGGAGTGTTCACAGCGTTGTGATGGAGCCATTCCAGGGAGCGAGCCGAGAGCTGGGCGTCTTGGGCCTCCCCTGCTCTTGCATACAGATGTGCTAAGAGTGACTCAGTGTTCCTCTGGAACTGAGCGTCGTGTTGACCGACTGAAAGCTTCAGTCCAGGTAGGGGGTATCTTCTATCTTAAATGCATGGGTTATGAACGGGTTACGGGTGTCAATGGTTTGCTGACTTTATGTCTGATTCTATGTCTGCTTGCATGGTGAGTATATGATACCGAATGCATGGTGACTTGGTGTGGAGTAATGTATGTTTGATTTCGTATGTGAAATGCATGTTAATAGCCTTGAGAATATTGCATGATTATATAAAATGAATGTGTTGCAGTGCAGTTGATGATTACTGTGTGGTTTATGGGATGTGCAAGTTACTGTGAGCTTGAAATGCTGACTGCATGTGTGAGGATGTGAAATTAGTAAATCTGACAGTGTCCAATACCGACTGCATGAGATGCATGTGCTGTTGAGTTTGGGTGATGTGCTATACTGATTGCATGAGATGCATGTACTATTGGGTTTTGGTGATGTGCTATACCGATTGCATGAGATGCATGTGTTGTTGAGTTCTGTTAATGCCTGGCACCGATTGCATGAGATGCATGTATGGCTGTGTATATGAACTCTGTGTTGTGTGATGAATCCGCGTGTGGCGCATGGGATGCATTTGTGCTGGGAGCACGTAGTGTGGGACACTACCATCAGTTATTAAAGCGTGGGACGCTATGAAATCCTTGAGTGGGACTCAAGGTAGCCCTTGAGTGGGACTCGGGCTGCCTGTGAACACCTCCGTTGGCGCTGAGAGCGTTGGTGTCACCTGTGGGCAAACGGTTGGGTACCTGTAAAATGGCCAAGCAGCTGGGAGCTGATTTGATAGCTGAGAGCTATGTATAAAAAGGCTGAGAGCCTACATTGAAACTTCTAAACCGATACACATGAATGCGGAACCGAGTGAAATATTATGTGCCTATTAACTGTTGATATTGTTTGGAATTGGTTATACATGCGAAGGTGTTAATGAGATGATGAATGTTTATAACCGAGTGAAATACTCTATGTGTATTAACTGATTGATATTGTTTGGAATTGATTATGCATGTGATGATGTTAATGAAAGGATGAATGTGTATAACCGAGTGAATACTCTGTGTATATGTATTGCTGATGCTGAGTGGAATTTGATTATGCGTGTGATGATGTTAAGGAGATGATGAATCTGTGTGTATACGCAGTTGATGCTGATTGAAGTTTGCTCCATGAATATGTGTTAATGTTATTGAAATGTTATGCGTATATAGCCGAGTGAGAACTGTTAGATTCTGATCGGAAAATGTTGAATATGTGCGTTCTGATTCGTTGGTATTATCATGTTGCTGGTTGTTGTTATATTAATGTTATTGGTTGTATATGTGCACCTGGCCGAGTGGTGACTGATGAATTCCGATCGGTAAGAGTCTGATGTGTGTCCTGGTTGATTGGTATTGCTTTGACTTTAATCGTTGCCATGTATGATTGAGTGTATATAAATACTGCTGTATAATTGTGGGACAACCCGAGTCAGTATCTATCATTTAATATCTAAGATGCTCACCCCTACACCATTTTTTAGTGTGTGCAGGTCATGCTCGGAAATGATGATAGGGTCTCAAGTCCGAGTGTAGTGCACTCCGATTATTGAGTGCTTGCATTGCATTATTATGTTCTGTCCGTGTAGCCTTGGCCGGCTCTCATGTAAAATGACGATCAAATATATTCATTTATAATGATAGAATAGTCATGGTGTCACTTGTATGGTATCGTAAGTATTGGTAAATGAATAATATCAAGATAATGGGTATTCCGAGTATATGGTTACATGTTTATGGGTCGGTTGATTAGAATTGTGGGTATATCTATGTTTCTGGGAACATATATTCATACATATGTACTCTATGTTGATTTGATGCGTCTTCCGACTGGAATGTGTTGTTAAATGATTCGAAGGTTGTTGATGAATGAATTGTGCTGAGTTGATGATTCCGAGCGAGACTATAGTATTTGGGTATTTCCGAATGAATACGCTGAGTGATCCCGAGTGAAAAATATAGGTAAACCCGAGTGAGGTAGAGTTCGTATTACCGAGTGAAAACCTTGAGGGATTCTCTTCTGAGAGAGGAGTTAGTACAGTGGTTTAAAATGGAATGGGTTCTGAGTGTAAGATGTTTATAATCCGAGTGAATGATGTAAAATCTAAGTGAGTGAGGGTCTGTAGACCGAGTGGTTTATACTTGTGACCTATATGAATGAAATGAGGGGTTGTGGGGACCCCCGAGTGAAGTACGAGCGTGATGATTTACTGGGTGAACCTATGTCCCAAATCCGAGTGAGAAATTACCTTGTACCTGTGTCTGCCCCAGCGAATTAGACTTAGCTCCAGCGAGTGTGTGTTTGGGAAGGCTTTCGTGTTGGCATTGCTTAAGCGAATTGTGCCTCACCCGAGCGACCAGAGCTGTTTCGCCCAAGCATATGGGATCGCGCTGAAGCAAGTGGATGCTGGTGATGGGCTTCGCTTGAGTATCTCCTTCTTCCGCTGTTGCATTGTCATATCTCGCTCAGGCGGTGTTGGACCTTGCTTGAGCGAGTGGGCGCTGTTCGTGGGATTCGCCCAGGCGCTGATGTATTTCGCTGAACTGATTGGACCGGTTTAAGCTGCTGTGCTCCGCTGATTACCGACAGCCTTGTTCCTCCCGCTGATTGCTATACGTATGAATATTCTTCTATCCCCCTTGCCTTCCTCTTCTTTCTATGCCGACTGATGTAGGCTCTTCATCCACTTTCTTGAAGAGAGATGGATCTAGGGCTCTTTCTCCTATCTTCCTTCAAAGCAAGCTTGAGAACTTCTTCTTCAAGGCAAGGGAAACTGAAACTAAAGCCTAAAACTAGATGAATGTGACGCCAAAACAAAGGAAAAGAGAGTGGAAATGGAAAGGAGAAAAGGTAGACAATGGAGGAAGGCTTGGAAAAGAGGATAGGGAAAGGTTGGAGGCCACTTCCTAAGGTGGAGGAAGATAACTCCACTCACCACCAAGGGAGGGAGAAACCCCTTGGATAAGAGCTTGAGAGAGCTCTCAAATTCTAGAGAGAAGGAGGAGAATCTCTCACTAGGAAACACTTAAGTGCTCTCAAATTTTGCAAATGAATTAATGGTGCTTGATTACAAAAGGAGAAGCCCTTATATAGGCCATGGGAATTTCGGCCAAGGACTAGCTAGATGGGCTTGGTCATGGATCCAAGGCCCATTAAGAGAAAAGATGAACAAATGGCCTATACATGGCCCAAAAGGGAAAGTACAAGGCCCAAAAGTGGCCCATTTGACCTTGTAAGGCCCAAAGCTATCCTATAAGCCTAGAGAAACTATTTAGAAAGTATATCACAAGTAAAGTACACATAGGTCCTCATAGGTTCCTTATTGGGCTTAGGCCCACTAGAAGAGAGAAAAGAGAAAAGGGCTTTATGGATGCTCTCTTTGGCCCGTTTGGTCTTTGCCCTTGTGAGGGGACCTCTATATGCTTCAAGTCCTTTCTCCAATGTAGTGTAAGGGTCTTCCTTGGGTATGTCCACATTATGCTCCCCCTCTTCAAAAGGATTTGTCCTCAAATCAAAGGCATCATCCTCATCATCTATATCAAAGGGAGACAAATCAGTTATATTAAAAGAAGCACTCACACCATAATCTCCTGGTAGATCTAGGACATAAGCATTATTATTAATTTTCTTGAGAATTTGAAAAGGCCTATCACCTCTAGGGTTGAGTTTGGATTTTCGTAAATTGGGAAAGCGTTCCTTTCGAAGGTGTAACCATACCCAATCTCCAACCTCAAAGGTGATCTCCTTTCTTTGTTTATTTACACAACGAGCATAATGTTCATTTTTAGTTTGTATTTGGTGTCTAACCTTCTCATGAAAATATTTGATAAATTGGGCCTTTGCCTCTCCATCCATATGGAGGACAGAATCAGAAACCTCAATGGGCAAAAGGTCCAAGGGTGTGAGAGGGTTAAAACCATATACAACCTCAAATGGACTATGCTTGGTTGTGGAGTGTTGTACCCTATTATATGCAAACTCAATGTCGGGTAAACACTCATCCCAAGATTTTACATTTTTGTGTACTAAGACCCTAAGAAGTTGTGAGAGGGTCCTGTTTACTACCTCTGTTTGGCCATCCGTTTGAGGATGACAAGTTGTGGAAAAGAGGAGTTGTGTTCCTAGCCTTGACCAAAGAGTTTTCCAAAAATGGCTTAGGAATTTGGTGTCCCTATCAGAAACAATGGTTTTGGGCACACCATGTAATCGCACAACCTCTTTAAAGAAGATCTTAGCAATATGACTAGCATCATCAACCTTATGGCAAGGGATGAAGTGAGCCATCTTGCTAAACCTATCCACAACCACAAAGATAGAATCCATTCCCCTTTGGGTCTTAGGCAGGCCTAACACAAAGTCCATTGATATATCAATCCAAGGTGCACTAGGTGTTGGCAAGGGAGTATATAAACCACTAGGTGAAAGTTTTGATTTAGCCTTTCTACAAACAATACACCTAGAGCAATGTTTTTGAACATCCTTTTTTATTTTAGGCCAATAAAAGTGTTCATGTAAGATAGACAAAGTCTTATCTCTTCCAAAATGACCCATGAGTCCTCCCTCATGACTCTCTCTAAGTAGGAGATCTCTTAAAGAGCTTCGTGGAATACAAAGTCTATTGGCTTTAAAAAGATAGCCATCTAAAATGTAGAAGCCCTTATGAGATGTAGAAGTGGAAGATGAGTTAAAGATATTTGAAAAGTCAAGATCATTTGGGTACAAAGACCTAATTTCATCAAGCCCAATAACTTTGGCTCCTAGAGAGGTAAGTAAAGAATGCCTCCTAGATAAAGCATCAGCCACAGTATTGGTTTTGCCATTTTTATACTTGATGACATAAGGAAATTGTTCCAAATACTCAACCCACTTAGCATGCCTTTTGTTTAATTTATGTTGCCCTTTGATGAATTTTAAAGATTGGTGATCACTATGTATCACAAACTCTTTTGGGATTAAGTAGTGCTCCCAAGTTTGCAGGGCTCTAATTAAGACATAAAATTTCTTATCGTATGTGGGATAGTTAATAGTGGCCCCATTAAGTTTTTCACTAAAGAAAGCAATGGGGTGTCCTTCTTGTAAAAGCACAGCTCCTATGCCCACATTTGATGCGTCACACTCAAGCTCAAAGGTTTTAGAAAATTTTGGAAGTTTTAAAATTGGAGCATGAGTGAGCCTATCTTTGAGATCTTGAAAGGCTTTTTCTTGCCTAGGCCCCCACACAAAAGAAACATTCTTTTTAACCAACTCATTTAAAGGGGAGGCTAGGGTTGAAAAATCTTTCACAAATCTCCTATAGAAACTTGCGAGACCATGGAAACTTCTTACTTCACTCACATTTTTAGGTGTAGGCCAATCTTGGATTGCCTTAACCTTAGAGTGATCTACCTCAACACCTCTAGAACTAACTACAAAACTAAGAAAGACAATGGAATCCATGCCAAAAGAACATTTTTCAAAGTTAACATGAAGATTATTTGTTCTCAAGGCAAGCATAACTTGTCTTAGGTGGATTAGATGAGAGGTCATGGACTTTGAGTACACAAGAATGTCATCAAAGTATACCACAACAAAATGCCCTATGAAATCCCTTAAAACATGGTTCATAAGTCTCATGAAGGTACTTGGTGCATTAGTTAGGCCGAAAGGCATCACTAACCACTCATAAAGGCCAAGCTTGGTTTTAAAAGCGGCTTTCCATTCATCTCCTTCTTTTATTCTAATTTGGTGATAGCCACTTTTAAGATCAATCTTGGAGAAGATTGTAGATCCACTAAGCTCATCTAACATGTCATCAAGTCTAGGTATGGGATGCCTATACTTGATGGTGATGTTATTAATGGCTCTATAATCTGTACACATTCTCCATGAACCATCTTTCTTGGGTACAAGTAAAACCGGTAATGCGCAAGGGCTTAAACTTTCTCTAATCCAACCTTTGGAAAGTAGTTCATTCACTTGTTTTTCTATTTCTAAACTTTCCTTAGGGTTGCATCTATAGGCAGGTCTATTTGGCAAACTAGCCCCAGGTATAAGGTCTATTTGATGCTCAATTCCCCTAATAGGAGGTAACCCTTTTGGAATGTCTTTTGGGAAGAGGTCGTTAAATTCTTGCAAGATATTTTGGATCCCTTTGGGCAAGGGGGGAGGAGAGGTGCCCATTGAACACAAGGAAGTGTTAGGGATATCTTTTGGATATATGATCAAGCAATGTTTTTGTGAAAACATGGCATGTTTCACATCATATTTTGTTGCGAAGAGATTAGGTTGGGAGTCATTATAGACAATAACTCCTTTCCCTTTATTTTCTTTTTTGTTTTTCTTTGGTTTTTCTAAACTCACATGGGAAGAAGATCCTAACTCTTTTTCTCTCTTAGCTTTCATTTGGATTTGGTCTTTGGCTACTTGTTGTGGAGTTAGAGGATGTAATACTATCTTCTTACCATCTAGTTTAAATGTGAGGGTGTTAGTGAACCCCTCATAAAGGACCTTCCTATCAAATTGCCAAGGCCTTCCTAATAGTATATGAGTCGCTTCCATAGGTACTACATCACATTTGACTTCATCTCTATATGTGCCTATGGTGAAATTGATTAGGACTTGCTTATTGACTACCATTTCCCCTTTTTCATTTAACCATTGTACTTTGTAGGGACTTGGATGGTCTATAAGCTCTAATCCCATCTTTTTGACTAGTCTTTGGCTTGTAACATTTGCACAACTCCCACTATCCACAATGAGAGAACATAATTTGTCATTAATGTAACATCTTGTATAAAAGATGTTCTCTCTTTGTGTTGTGTCATCGAGTTTTACATGACTACCAAGCAACCTTCTAATCATGTACAACTCACCATCATCCCCTAAAATATGTTCACTGTCACTGGAATTACTACTAGAGTCATCACTTGAATAGTGAGAATCAGAATTAGACTCTGATTGACTTGAGTAAGTTCCATTGGTTTTTAAAATCATTGTTCTTTTTGTTGGACAGTCTGAAACAATGTGTCCTCTTCCAAGGCACTTAAAACATTTTATGGAAGAAGATCTAGAGGATTGTGGTTTTGATGATGGTTCATGCTTATCATGTTAATTGCGAAAGACTTTGCCATTTTTGTGTAACTCACTTTGGGGTTTAGAGGAGGAAGTGCCCACTTCTCTCTCTCTAGGGTTTCTCTCAAACTTACCCTTATTTTCTACCCATTTTGACTTATAGGCTCTATTGTTATCCCCACTATAGGATTCTCTTTCCTTAAATTGGTTTTCTACTTTGGTGCATTGGTGGAGTAACTCTTCTATATCCACATGTGGAAGAAGTTCCACCCTATTTTTGATGTTCCTATTAAGCCCATGTAAGAACCTATGCATTAGGGTTTCCTCATCCTCTTCTAGATTGGCTCTAATCATGGCTATCTCTAAGGCTTTATAGTAATCTTCTACACATTTGGAGCCTTGGGTGAGCCTATTAAGCTTTGCTAATAGTTCACCCCTATAATAGTTAGGAACATATCTTTTTCTAAGGAGAGCTTTTAAGTCTACCCAATCATCTATGGGGGGGAAGTTGTCTCTTTTTCTCTCCTTACAAATTTGGGTCCACCAAACTAGGGCATAATTTTGGAAAGAAAGAGTTGTAATCCTAACTTTTTTATCATCTTTTATTTTATGAGAGTTGAATATTTGTTCTACCCTCATCTCCCACTCTAAGTAAGCTTCAATGTCACTTTTTCCATTGAATGGGGGAATTTCTAATTTTACCTCTCTTAAGCCTATGTCATCCCTCCTATGGTCATGGTGCCTTCTTTGTCTTATTTCTTCCTCATTATCACTAGTGTTATGTCTTTGATTTCGTTGTCTATGCCTAGTTCTAGGGGGTTCATTATGCTCAAGATTGTTTAGCCTAGCATTAATGGTGTTTAAGCTATCCATTATGTTATGAAGCATGGTTTTGTTCTCCCTATCACTAGATGACATCTTTTAATGTTGTCAAAGAAATTCAAGACAAAAACAAAGTATGTATAGACAAGCTAGTCGAGGAAGATGAATGCAATACAAGTGAAAAAAAAAAAACTTCAACAAACCTAAAATATCAATACTAGGTTTCTATCCTAAAGGGAAACAATGTCCTAGGTTGTCTTTAACTAGGTTAGTCCTATGTTGCTTATGTAAATCCTAAGTTGTCCTTTACCTAAGTTGATTATGGTTGTCCTAGGATGTTGCTAGTGATTAACTAACCCTAGACAAGCCTAACCAAATTCGGTTTTAAGAAGTAGTTAACCTAACAAAATTAGTTCAACTAACTAACTAAGTCTTAACAACCCTAACCAAAAGTAGTTAATTAGTTATGGAAGTTGTAACAAAGTCTAACCACTATAACTACCTAACTAATTTGGTTATGTATTAGTTAACCCAACTAACAATTAGTTATGACAACTAGAATTAGTTCCAACCACTAACTAATTAGTTAAGACACTCAACTAACTACCAACTAACTAACTAATTATAGTTGTAACTTCTAACTAACTCTAACCAATTAACTAAAAGTAGTTAACAAACAAATGCACATGCACTATCCTAATTCGAAATTTACCAAGCAAAAGGGAAAATTATTATGTCCAAAAAGTCCAATGTCCTTGTTGTGTCCAAAATACAAGACAAAATCCTACTACACAAAGCCTAAGAATTGAAAAACTTTGCCTAAGTTCTACTAGTTACAAAGCTTTTGCCTCCTTTACAAGTGTCTTCACAAGTCCTTCTTGATGTATAAGCTCCACTTTACCTAGCAAAAGAACACAAGGCAACAACTCTAAACAAGATTTGGTTAATAGAAATCACAAAGAAAACTTTAAACCTCACAAAAGTGTATCTCTCAAGTGTATGCCTTCTCTTAGAGATTTTCAAGCTCAATCAATTTCCACACCAATCTCAAGTGTTTCAATATGCTACCCTCACTTAATGGCGAAATGGAGTGATCTTAGAAGTCCAAAAGAATACAAACTCAAGACAAAACTTTAAGAAGCAAAAATGACAAACTAAAAAGGCTCAAGAAATAAAGGCTACTCAAATGGAATAGAATGAAGGATCAACAATTAACTTGGAATGACAAGACTCTAAAAGCAAATAAAAGTTCAAAAGAATGAAAGCTAACTTGGAATAGAATTGAAATTGACAAAACAAGACAAACAAGAAAATAAATGCAAGAAACAAAGTTTAAGGTATAACCTAGCCTAGAAACTCTAAAGTTGCAAGAATAAGCAAGGAAGTCTTAATGAACAAGTCTTAGAAATGTCAAGAAATGAAGTACTTTTCTTTTGATATTAGTAATTTCGAAATTTGGTGATGATGTTTTGGTGTGTCTAATTCAACTTAGCAATGAGGCTTTCTTTTTAACACTCTTTTTTCTTCTTTGGTACTTTTCTTTTCTTGTGATTCTTTTCTTTTCTTTTGATACTTTTCTTTCTTTTCTTTTTGCCTCTCAAGATTTCAAGATAACAACACCAATTTTATAATACCAAAACCGAATTGCACAAATGGTTCAACTAGTTCAATTAATGCTTCTTGCTTAAGGCAAATTATGCAACCTTCTCCTAAATTGATGTATAGGAGGTGACTAAAATCTTTTTTGACAAGTTTTGTTTTTGATGCAAGCAAGATGAAAATAGGAATGTAAAAGAGATATCCTAATAGTGCAACAAAATTAAACCTAGAATCAAACTAAGAATAGAAACTAACAATCCTAAAAATTGAGTTGACTTTGGAGTGTCTTTAATGTGAGACCTCCTAACAAGAATGGAACCTTTGTAAGAGCTAATCAAGATGCTTGAATTGCCCCTATATCACACGGTTTTGCACACTAAAAAGGAGAAACAATTAACTTCCTAGAACTCTAGAAAAGGTTCCACATGGCACTTAACTAACTTCCTAAATTGGCTCTAACTAACAACTAACAATTAACTAACATGTAACAACAACCTAACCACCTAATAACCGAATTTAACATGTGCCAATTCTGAAATTTTAGAGACCAAAACAGAATGGTAACAATAACCAACCGAAAATGATCATAACAAGATGCAAAAATTGAAACCACAAAGAAACTAGCACAAAAACTCAAAAGAACCAAGACTTTTTATGATTTTTCTATGCTAACATGGCATGAATAAGGCATATGAATGACTAAGAAACAGAATTCCAGCCAGCAAAAGAAATGAAAAACCGAAATTTAAAATGGAAGAGAAGAAGAAAAGAACCTCCCAAGGCTCAATGATACCACATGATGTAGGCTCTTCATCCACTTTCTTGAAGAGAGATGGATCTAGGGCTCTTTCTCCTATCTTCCTTCAAAGCAAGCTTGAGAACTTCTTCTTCAAGGCAAGGGAAACCGAAACTAAAGCCTAAAACTAGATGAATGTGACGCCAAAACAAAGGAAAAGAGAGTGGAAATGGAAAGGAGAGAAGGTGGACAATGGAGGAAGGCTTGGAAAAGAGGATAGGGAAAGGTTGGAGGCCACTTCCTAAGGTGGAGGAAGATAACTCCACTCACCACCAAGGGAGGGAGAAACCCCTTGGATAAGAGCTTGAGAGAGCTCTCAAATTCTAGAGAGAAGGAGGAGAATCTCTCACTAGGAAACACTTAAGTGCTCTCAAATTTTGCAAATGAATTAATGGTGCTTGATTACAAAAGGAGAAGCCCTTAAATAGGCCATGGGAATTTCGGCCAAGGACTAGCTAGATGGGCTTGGTCATGGATCCAAGGCCCATTAAGAGAAAAGATGAACAAATGGCCTATACATGGCCCAAAAGGGAAAGTACAAGGCCCAAAAGTGGCCCATTTGACCTTGTAAGGCCCAAAGCTATCCTATAAGCCTAGAGAAACTATTTAGAAAGTATATTACAAGTAAAGTACACATAGGTCCTCATAGGTTCCTTATTGGGCTTAGGCCCACTAGAAGAGAGAAAAGAGAAAAGGGCTTTATGGATGCTCTCTTTGGCCCGTTTGGTCTTTGCCCTTGTGAGGGGACCTCTATATGCTTCAAGTCCTTTCTCCAATGTAGTGTGAGGGTATTCCTTGGGTATGTCCACATTACCGACTGTCCAGTGGCTGTTTTTGTGGAAAAAAAAATTTTCCCTGTTTTTAGGTTTATTACTTATTAAAATTAGGGTGTTACAAAAATCACCAAGACTTACACATTCTAAATCTCATACTTGGTGTTTATTAAATTCTCACTATCAAACCATTTTCCATTTCATTAATTTCTCCACAACCACTATGGGTTTGGTGCTCATATTTATTGTTATGCATTTAAAGCCATACCCAACAATGGGTTTACATACCAATGACCATCAATCACCATTAATGGCCACCCACCATTATTAATATTATCTCTCATCATCAATAAGTATTCTCCCAACACATATACTAACACCCACACTCTCAATAATACATATTTCCTCATTAAATCAATTCTTCCATCAATATTTAATGTTTTCCCTAATTTTTAGAGTTAGGGTTTCATAAAAAACCCAACAACCATCATAAATACATATCAACTTCCATCATTTTCCATCACATTTTGTGTAGCACCATTAATGCATATAAATGCTTGCATTTAACATACCCTACCTTAAGGTTTTCTACATTAATGGTTCTACCAAACAACCTACAGGCATTCAATCACTCACCCAACATCCATAACCCAAAACCTAGGGCACAAGCTCATGAAAAATGATGAGGAACTTACCTTGAACCAAGAGACAATAATGAGCTTCCAAGAGAGGGAGAGGGTGATGAAATTTGAGGGAGAAGAAGAGGTAAAGGGCTTCTAGCTACAAGCTTCTCCTCCTTGTCAATGGAAAACAAAAATGGAGAAGGGAGAGACCACAACACCACTAACTTAGGTTTAGAGAGGAAGAAGATGAAGAGAAAATGAGGAAAAGAGAGGAAGGAGTGTCTTACCTTTAGGAAAATAGAAACCAACGTGAAATAAAGAGAAGATAAGGGGATTTTTGTTTTAATTTCCAACCCTTCATTAAAACTTTATTGTTTTATAACATACAGGATCTCTGTTTGGACTTAATACTTTATCAAAAAATTATTCTGAATATAGATTCAGATTCAAAATAATGTTCTTAACAGCCTTGACCAACGGTACCTCAATCGGAGATACTTGGTCCGACACCTATATTTCAATCCGGTATAATTTCAGCTCTTAAAGCCACAATAAATTTTGAATAATCCTCATAATTCCCAATTTAATTATTTTAATATTTTTGGGACATTTATTAAAATACCTGTAATTATTTAATATTTATTCCTTTTATTTAATCATTTATAAAATTTGGGATGTTACAATATATACTAGTAATATGTAGCATATTAAATAATAACTTAATATATAAGAAAAATAAGTCAGATTTATACTAAAATAATACACATTTTGTTTTGATTATATGGTTAACTATTACTGAATATATCAATCTATACACATTTGACAAGGATTCAAACCTCACCCAGGCATTTTACAATTTCTATAGAACTTATAGATCAGTTCAATCAATAAACCATCGATTTAGTTGGTTCATCGATTTTCCCATTGGACTGACCAACTTGATCCGATTTTGTAAACAGTAATAAAATATCATAAACAATTATAAACATTATATAATATAATATTGCTATCAGTTAAAACAACTTAAAAAGTATTATTATTATGCCATATCTTAAACAATTAATATCTAACAATATTTTAAACTTATAAAATATGTTCACTCTAATTAATCAAATTGAATTTGTTTAAAATAAAAAATAAATCTATTATATGTTAAATAAAGAAAACAAAATTAAATTGTAAAATATTTTTATATATGGACTTTCCCCTGTTATCATTTTAGATATTAAATTATAGATTTTCTTTGTATTTTAATATTTAAAATTATGATCCATATAGTATAAGAGACACACGGAGCAATTGTAATAATATGTTTACATGTAGCTATTTTTTCTTAGGAATTTGGTATTTTTTCTTTTTTGTAAACATATTCTTTTAGAAGTAATTTTTTACATAATTTAGTTATGGTTAACATTTTTCAATTATCCTAAAAAATGAGTTTTCTAAAAATATATCAAAGTCAAGCTATTCCCAACCTTTCAGCTAACTAAATCACAATTCTTTCATAAACTCAATTTAATGTATTTATCCTTTAAAACTTCTCATTTATTCCATGTGAAATTTTGTGTGCTTACCATTGCTGACTAATAAACTAATCCGTGTTAACAATTTTGTGTGCTTACCATTACTGACTAATAAACTAATCTGTGTCAAAATATAATTAATTTATATTTTCTAATTGTATCCCTCTTGTAATTAATGTATCTGTCACATATCATATTTTATTTAACTAATTAATAAGACTTCAAATATACTTTAGTTTCCCCTTTTGATACTTCTATCAGTTGCTCATATATTGTTCTTCTACCTTTTAAGTCTTACATTCCATTTTTTTATGATTCCATATTTATTATATTTGATAATAATAAATATATACAATATATGTAAGATATTATTTATACTAACTTTAGTATACTTCAAAAGTTAATCATAACTTTTGTAATTTTTAATATCATTCTATTTCTTTGTATATTTAGTATAATATATTGTAATATACATATATATATATATATATTAAGATATAAACAAAGAATTAGTAACACATATTTAGTTGTAATGATAGTAATTATTATTTAATAAGACATCAAAAATAAATTATACAGGATGTAGGCAAATATACCAATTACCTATATCAATTTGAATCTTGATAGGTATTACCTCAATTACTAATTAGGAGCTACCAACTTGTTATAGGGGTCCTAGTAGTTTGCCACTGACTGTTGAAAACTTAGGAAAGAAGTCATCTTCCTATAGCTCTCCAAACCGTGATCAATGTCAACACCAACACAAAAAAGGAGATGACCACATCAAAGATTAGGTATACCAGTTACACGTTGGTTTGAAAAACGAATTCGTAATTATAAAAACTGCCTAGTAATTATTGCTAGTGATGAAAATCATTGTATTTACTTTCAGGCCTTGGCATTTTGCCTAGATGCGATTAAAAATATCCAAAGGTGGATTTTTGTAAATAGTGGGATGATGGTTGGAACTAATACTAGGCCTAAAACTACAAACACAAACCAACAACAAATGTCTGAATTAGATGACTTGGAATAAAAAATCAAGGGAGCAGAGGCATTCCTTGCAATGTTTTCACCCTCTAGTCTTGCAATACCACCAAATGGAACACTAGCCACCATGAAAGACTCAAATGAAAATAAAAAAACCATTTACTAAAAAGACTATTTACATCAACTAATGCAACTGACACATTAAAGTATTATATGAATTATCAGTGTCTTTTCATCCAAATAGGTGCGTCATATTGGACTAAACCTGAGGTACATAATCTATAATCCTGAACCCTATTCTCTTAGCATTAGTATTTTTCTATTTAAATATTTACATATGTTGTATGGTAATGGCTAACGTTAGTAAATGTGTGTATATGTAAGTTCCTGTGTTGTTCAAACCACCAACGTCTATGATGTTGGATGAGATTGAAGTTCTAATTGTTGCATGTGTTTAGGAGAAACAAAACTAGACCGCCACAAGGGTAAGAACTAAATTGATTTTTTTTCATGACAAAACAACCATACAATATGACCACTTATTTTTCAACCATAAACTCTTAGGTTGACTAATTTAATAATTTATCATTTATGTTACTACTAACAGATAAGATTTTGATTTAAACCATAAAGACAAATAAGATAGGAAAACTTTGAAGACAGTCATGCATAAAGAGTGTGCTGATCAAGAGGTTGGTATTTCGAATAATTCAAATTACTAAATATATTTTAAATATTAGGTTTTGTTAACACTAAGCTAGGATGTGCAATGAACTCAGAGGAATATTCCCTAAGTACCAGAGTTTATTAGCATTAATGTGTCACTTAGTCACAATCGGAGGGCTTCGAGGCCATATATACAATTAGTGAGATAGGGGAAAAATGAGGTACAAGGGCCTTAGGTCCAGGCCCATGATAATATGCTGTAACTACGCGTTTCCCACATCTGATGAGTGCATCGACATTTTTTAGGTCCCTTCCTAAAATAGAGGGATAAAAGGGTGCTTGTGGGACCCCTCTAGCTTGAAGGGGAACATAAGCCCCTTAGTCATGAGCGTTGAGTGACTAAGAATTCGAGCAGTCGAGATGTAAGTATGAGTAAAGTGGCTAAAGATCCAAGTCTCCTAATTTCTGGCTATATTCTAAGCGGGAGTCTCCCTCGATGGACACGAGTCGGGTAGGAATCTGAAAGACCTATTTTGCCTGAGCGGGGTATACTGGAGGGGTGTCCATAAACCTTCGTATGCCATGCGTATGAGAGTTATTAATCACTATTTTTTTCCCATAAAGTTGCCTATATGTAGCCTTAATGATTGTTACATTTCTGTATCCCTAGGCTATTAAATGCGTGTTTTAGGGATATAGTGTGTTGCGTCATTAAAGGGATTTCGATATTTTTGATATTTGTATCGTTTGGGAAATCATGACCCTTTGTTGCCACTTGTGGATCCCTTACTATTGGATCCCTTGAACTGAAAGGTTGCATTCGTCCCTATAAATCTTTCTTCTTCCCTCATTTCTTTGTTTTACCTCTGCTTTTACTGTCTTTGCTCTCTTGTTATTTCTCCGTTGTTTTCTCATCGTTGTTACTTATAACTTTCTGTCATTTTCCTATTCATTCAACAGGTTAGTGCCCTTATCCTCTTCTTCTCTACTTCGTCTTTCCTTTTAGAATTCTATGGCAGCTTCTGCTGAAGTTTTGTCTGCTTAGGTGAGGGATGAGGTTTTGTCAATTCCTTTATCCCTTCAAAGCAAGGAGTATGTAGCTAAGTTATGGGGAGGGGAACATTTAACCATTCTGTCTTAGCACCAAATGTAAAGTGTGTGTATTGCTCCCTTGTTGATCGGGTTTGTCATTCTCGCACGGACCCCAACAAACTAGATTTTACCTTTGTTTATGAGGCTTTCTTTTCCCATCTTCACTTGTCTTTCCCTTTTATCAACTTTGAAATATGGGTTTTGAATGCTCTGAACATTGCCCTGACTCAGCTCCACCCAAATAGGTGGGCTTTTGTGAAAGCCTTAGAAGTCCTGTGTGAGCACTTTGGTTGCACACTTTCTGTTCCACTTTTCTTTTACTTTTTCACTGTGAAAATCCCTAAGGTAGGGGTGTTTATTGGTTGGATCTCTTTAAATGAGATTAGTAGTCGTCAGTTGATACGGGTTTTCAACCAATCCTATAAAAACTTCAAAAAATACTTTTTCAAATCTGAGTGGGCTTCGACTTACCCGGGCTAGATTTCCTTCACTATCCTGATGACCGCTCTATGTTTCCCTTGTACTAGACCCACGCACTAGTTTAGTTTCACGTATCCTAGGATGACTTGTCGCTTTCTGAGCAAGGGGATGCTAGGTTCCTCTTGGAGGATGTGAGGCTGTATTTTAGTTCCCAAGGGTTGATTACCTTGTCTCCTACCACTGACCCTGGAAGTTTGGATGTGTAAGTGCAAGCGTCCTTCACAATACTTGTTTATTTGTTGATTTCATTTTTTTCTAATGTGTCTTTTTTGCCTTTTGCTAGGTGATATGCCTCCCCATGAGATGTCTCTCAAGGATCTCAGGAAGCATTATCAAAAGGTCGGGTCTTTAAAAAGGGCCCCTTCTATCGTCGTTTCAGTTAACGTCTCTAAGAAAAGTGGTTCCTCTTTTTCCCTTGGTCTGGCTCGGTCCTTGTTGGTATCCCCAATCCTACACCTATTGTGCCCATCACTATCATTCCCTCTCAGTTAGGGCCATATCTTGAGAGAGAAGCCAACCATCAGTCTAAGAAACACCGCTCATGAAAAGGACCTATCGCTCTTGGTGTTGGGCTTACTTAACCTTCTTCCGGGAGGGAAACATCTGCACAAGTTACGTTTGGCTCATGGAAGGGTGTGATTGTGGTGTCTAAGAGTCCCGAGCCGATGGAAACCTCTCTGACTCCTAAAAACAGGGTTCCTAGTGGCCCCGTATCTGTAGAGAGTATTATTGTACCTCTACTGAGTGAGGTTGAGGACTCTGATCACTTGTGAGAGATGTTCATGAATGAGAGTTTGACTATCTACCGTAATCCCGCCTGCTCGCTTTGGGATGCTCGTTTCTTGATCCGCAGGTTTGTGGATCGAGCCGTCTTATTTGAGGATGATAAGAACAAATATGCAGCATCGACCCCTGTGATGATATGTCAAGCCATGGAGATATTTGGTCTCCGTGTGGCTTCTATAAGTTGATATATGGATAGGTATTATAGCCCTAAGAGTTTTAAAGAAGGAAAATGAGGCTTTGACCGCTTAACTTCGTCACGCTTAGGAGGCAGTGAAGGAAATGTCTAAGTTGAAGAAATATCTAAAGTAAGCAGAGAATGATCTAATCATTAGTCAATCGAAGAGGGCCATTGCTGAGTTCAAGCTCGCCACTACTGAAGAGAGATCCCCCTATCAGGAGAGACCACCAAATACGGTGGAGAAGTCCTATCGGTCATTGTCCTTAAAGAAGAAGAATGTTGACATCAGTCTCAAGAAAGTTCAGGAAGCTCTTGCTTCATCACGTGACGAGTTGAAGGCTGCGAAGTCAAGGCACCGAGAGGAGATGTCCAAGGCTAATGCTTACGTGGCCATGTTACAAGGGGAGGTTTCCAAGAAGTATGTCACTACTTTCGAGTTGTGTCATGAGTAGGTTTCTATCTTGAACCCCTCTACTTCAATTTCTTGGGAGGGGGTCAACCCGTTTAAAGTAATGATTGATGGCCAAATTGTTGACCTCCTGACTCGAATGATGATGTTGTTGATCATCCCCATCCTCCTCTTGGAAATCAAGATGGAGTAGCTTCTGGTGTCAAGACAAAATCTATCCTTGCTGGCGCTGCCTTGGTTGTTACTTCTGACACAGGTATTGAGCAGGCTTCAGGTAAGGCTACCTTGGAAGCCGAAGCTATCAGAGTTAACAAGACTTCTTCTAATCTTGTTACTTTATTTTTTGTATTTCTTTGAAAGATTATTTTATAATTATACCCATGAATGAAGGGATAGTTTATGCTTGTTTTGTGCGTGTTCTTACTTGGTTTTTTGGCTTGTTAAAAGTAGTCATGATGTGAGGCTTGTTGACTTAACATAGTTTTAAAAGGGGACCTCATTTACCTCTAGATGAGCGTATCTCATCCAGGTTCCCTTGGATCATTTTTCTCCGAATGAGTAACTCTCGCTCAGTTTTTCTTGACTTAACGTATTTCCTTTGAGTGATCTACCTCTACACCCTTTGAACTTACTACAAATCCAAGAAAGACAATGCTATCCATGCCAAAAGAACATTTTTCAAGGTTTGCATAAAGATTGTTTGTTCTTAAGGTAAGCATAACTTGTCTAAGATGGTTTAGATGAGAGGTCATGGTCTTGGAATATATTAAAATATCGTCAAAGTAGACCACAACAAAATGCCCAATGAATTCCCTTAAAACATGATTCATTAATCTCATGAATGTGCTTGGTGGATTAGTCAAGCCGAAGGGCATAACTAACCACTCATATAATCCAAGTTTGGTTTTAAAAGCGGCTTTCCATTCATCTCCATCTTTGATTCTTATTTGGTGATAGCCACTTTTAAGATCAATCTTGGAATATTATAGAACCACTAAGCTCATCAAGCATATCATCAAGTCTAGGTATGCGATGCCTATACTTGATGGTGATGTTATTGATGGCCCTACAATCGGTACACATTCTCCATGAACCATCCTTCTTAGGAACAAGTAAAACAGGTAAAGCACATGGGCTTAAGCTCTCTCTAATCCAACCCTTAGATAGTAGTTCATTCACTTGATTTTCAATTTCAAGGCTTTCCTTAGGATTACATCTATATGCAGGCCTATTAGGTAAACTAGCACCAGGAATTAAATCTATTTGATGTTCAATGCCCCTAATAGGAGGTAAGCCTTTTAGGATGTCTTTTGGAAAGAGGTCTTTATATTCATTTAAGATATTTTGGATCCCTTTGGGCAAAGGAAGAGGAGGGTTGCCCATTGAGCACAAGGAAGTGCTAGGGATATCTTTAGCATACATGATCAAGCATTGTTTATGTGAAAACATAGCATGTTTCACATCATGTTTAGTAGCCAAAAGATTGGCGCTAGAATCGTCATAGATAACAACTCCTTTTCCTTTATCTTCTTTTTTATTTTTCTTAATTTTTCCTAGATGAGTTGAAGAAGATCCTAAATTTCTATCTCTTTTAAGCTTTATATGCAGTTGATCTTTAGCTACTTGTTGTGGAGTTAGGGGGTGTAAAACTATCTTCTTACCATCTAGTTTGAATGTAAGGGTATTAGTGAACCCCTCATGGATGACCTTCCTATCAAATTGCCAAGGTCTTCCTAGAAGTATATGAGTTGCCTCCATAGGTACTACATCACAATTAGCTTCATCTTTATATGTGCCTATGGTGAAATTTATTAAGACTTGCTTATTAATTAACATCTCTCCCTTTTCATTTAACCATTGCAACATATAAGGTCTAGGGTGATCTATTAGTTCTAAGCCCATCTTATTGACTAGTCTTTGGCTCACTACATTAGCACAACTCCCACTATCCACAATCAGAGAACATAATTTGTCATTTATGTAACATCTTGTATAAAAGATGTTCTCTCTTTGTGTAGCATCATCTAGCTTAACATGACTACCAAGCAATCTTCTAATCATGTAAAGCTCACCATTATCCCCTAAGATATGCTCACTGTCATAGGAATTACTACTTGAGTCATCACTTGAATAGTGAGAATCCGAATTAGACTCTGATTAACTTGAGTAGGTTTCATTAGTTTTCAAAACCATGGTTCTTTTTGTTGGACAATCAGAAGCAATGTGACCCCTACCAAGGCATTTAAAACATTTAATGGTAGATGATCTAGAGGATTGTGGTTTAGATGTGGATTCATGCTTTTCTCTTTGATTCCTAAAAACTTTTCCATTTTTATACAACTCAATTTGAGGTTTGGGAGATGAAGTACCCACTTGCCTCTCCCTAGGGTTTCTATCACCTACCCTTATTATCTTATCCTACCCATTTAGATTTAAAGGCTTTATTTTCCCCACTATAGGCTTCTCTCTCTTTGAATTGGCTCTCTACCTTAGTGCATTGGTGAAGTAATTCTTCAATATCTACATATGGAAGGAGTTCTACTCTATTTTTAATGTTCCTATTAAGGCCATGTAAGAATCTATGCATTAGGGTTTCCTCATCTTCTTCTAGGTTTGCCCTAATCATAGCTATCTCTAATGATTTGTAGTAGTCTTCTACACTCTTTGACCCTAGGGTGAGTCTATTTATCTTTGCTAATAGTTCCCCTCTATAGTAACTAGGAACATAACATTTTCTTAATAGAGCTTTTAAATCTAACCAATCATCTATTGGTGGAAAATTATCTTTCTTTCTCTCCTTACACACTTGAGACCACCAAACTAAGGCATAGTTTTGAAATGAGAGGGTGGCTATCCTAACTTTCTTTTCATCTTTTATTTGATGAGAGTTGAACATTTGTTCTACTCTCATTTCCCACTCTAGATAAGCCTCTATGTCACTCTTGCCATTAAATGCGGGTATTTCTAATTTTACTTCTCTTAAGCCTATGTCTTCTCTTTTATGCTCATGGTGTCTTCTTTGTCTAGGCTCCTCTTCACTATCACTATTGTTGTGTCTATGATTTCTATGTCTAGCTCTATGTTTTCATTATGCTCAAGATTTGTTAGCCTAGCATTGATGTTATTCAAGCTATCCATTATGTTATGAAGCATGGTTTTATTCTCTCTATCACTAGAAGACATCTTTTAAGGTTGTCAAAGAAATTCAAGACAAAAACAAAGAATGTGTAGACAAACTAGTCAAGGAGGTTGAATGCAAAACAAGTGAAATAAAATACACAACAATCCTAAAATATCAATACTAGGTTTCTATCCTAAGGGAAAAACAAGATCCTAGGTTATCTTTTACTAGGTTAGTCCTAGGTTGCTTATGTAAGTCCTAGGTTGGCTTTAACCTAAGTTGATTATGATTGTCCTAGGTTGTTTCTAAAACTTAACTAACCTTAGAGAAGCCTAACCAATTTCGGTTACTAGGAAGTTAATCTAACCAATTTAGTTCAACTAACTAACCAACTCCTAACAAACCCTAACTAGAAGTAGTTATTTAGTTATGGAAGTTGTAACTAAGTTTGACAACCCTTAACTAACAACTAATTTAGTTATGGATTGGTTAAGACCCTAAACTAATTCAGTTATGATTAGTTAAAGTAACTAGAATTACTTACAACCACTAACTAATTAACCTAATTAGTTAAGACAAGCAACTAACTAACAACTATTAGTTATAACCAACAACTAACTAACTAAAAGTAGTTAACAACCAAATGCAAATGCTCTACTATCTAGCCGAGATTACCAAATGAAAATGAAAGTTAATAGTGTCCAAAAGTCCAATGTCCAAAGATGTGTCCAAAATACAAGGCAAAACCTAATATACAAAACCTAAGTTCTACTAGTTACAAGGCTTTTACTTCCTTTACAATTTTCTTCAAGCTCTTCCTTGATGTGTAAGCTCCACCTCACCTAGCAAAATAAGATAAGAACACACTCTAAACAAAATTGATGTTAATGAATTCATAAAAAATTAACCTCAGAAGTGTATTTCTCAAGTATATCCTCACAACTCTTACCTTTTCTTTTTGGTGTCAAGTTCACCCAAGCAATTTACACTCTCACCTCAAGAGTTCCAATATGCTACCCTCAATGGTATAGAGAAGGGAATTATCAAGAAGTTTGAAGGAAAGACAACTTCAAAGACAAAACTTGAGAAGGAAAAATGACAAACTAAAAAGGCTTAAGAAGAAAGGCTACTCAAAATGGAAAATATTTTTGGATTTTTTTGATTAACAAGACACTAACAAAATAAATGTTCAAATGAATAAAGGATATACTATGGAAGGAATTTGAAAATTGGTGACAAAACTAGACAAGCAAAGAACAAAATGCAATCAACAAAAGAAGGTAAACCTAAACTTAGAAACTCTAAAGTTGCACACAAAGTAAGCAAGTAAGATTCAAATGAAAATGTATTGGCAATGTAATTAGCAAACAACTCACTTCAATTAGATTGAATTTCGAAATTGGACTTTTTGTTTTGGTATTTCAACTTTACACTTTTCTTAATGAGGCTTCTTTTCTTTTTAACACCCTTTTTTAATTTTGTAGTATAGGGTTTTCTAACTCTTTTTCTCTTTTGGTACTTTCTTTTTCTTATCTTGCCTCTTGAATTTTTAATGCATAACACCACTATTCAATGTCCAAAACCGAAGTGAGCTAAGGCTAAACAATTTCAAATGTCACTTTTTTGCTTAAGGAAAATAATGCAACCTTCTTCCAAAGAGAATGGAATGACTATGTTCAAAACTTTTTGACAAAAATTTTCTTCTATGCAAGCAATATGAAAATTGAATTATGATGTGTTCCTAATGTGCATTCACAAACAAAAATTAACCTAGAAAGAAACTAATAATGAATACTAACAAGCCTAAAATGAGATGACCTTTGGAGAGTCTTAAGATGAGACCTCCTAACAACAAAAGAATAGAACCTTTGGGAGATTAGTCAAGATGCTTGAACTAAACTCCACCATATGGCAATGCACCTCTAGTAATGGAAAAACAACATAAAAACCTAGAACACTAAACAAAGGTTCCACTTGGCATAACTAACAACTAACTTGGCTCTAACTAACACCTAACAAGTAACTAACTTCTAACAATCAAACTAACAACTTCTAACCAAATTCTGATTGTGCCAAAATCTGAAATTTTAGAACTTATACAATACTAAACCGAATTGAAAAAGACAATATGCAAGAAAATTGAAGAAATGAAGAAACTAGCATAAAAACTCAAAAGAACAACAACTTTTTATGAGTTTTTTACTTTAACATGGCATCAACAATGCAAGTATAAGGCATAACAACAAAATTCCAGCCAGCAATCAAAAGAACAAAACCGAATTATGTAAGAAGAAGAAGAATAAAGAAGAATCTACCAAGCTCAAGTGATACCGAATTATGTAGGGTCTTCTTCTAACTCCTTGAACAAGAGTGGATCTAGGGATCTTCTCTTCTTCTGACCGCCACAAGCCTTGAATGGAAGGATCTTGCCTTTGGAAACTGAATTGGAAATAAGAAAGAAGACTAAAAACTACACGGATTTGGAAGGGGAAAGAGAAGGGAAAGGGTGGAAATGGAAGGAAGGAAGGGGGAGGTGAATGGGAGGCCACTCCTAGAAGGAGATAACTCCTCTAAATCGACACCAAGAGGGAGGAGACCCCTTGGATGAAAGCTTGCTAGAGCTCACTCTAACCTAGAGAGAAGGGAGAGCTTCTCTCACTAAAAACTCACTTTGAAAGTGTGAAATCTCAAATGACATTAATTGTATGTAAAATACAAAGGGAGAGCTCTTTATATAGAGCTTGGAGAATTCGGCCAAGTGAATCCTAAATGGGCCTCTCCATGATGCCTAGGCCCAATAGTGCTAATGGAGAAGGGTATGGCCTATACATGGCCCAAGGTGAGAGTACAAGGCCCAAAAGTGGCCTATTTGACCTTGCAAGGCCCAAATAAAACCTATAAGCCTAGAGAACCTAACTAAGAAGTATATTACAAGTAGAGTAAGAATAAATCCTCAAGAAGTCTTCATTGGGCTTGGGCCCACTCAAGGAGAGGAAGGAGGATAAGGCCTGATGGATGCTCTCTTTGGCCTTTTTGGTCTTGGCCCTTGTGAGAGGACCTTTGTAAGCTTCAAGTCCTTTCTCTAGGGTAGTGTGAGGGTCTGATAAGTGCTTTATAATACAATAAATTAGGTCTAAATTGCTTAAGAATTTAGTCATTATCCACTGTATTTCCTTTATTTATTGTGATTTTTGCTTTCTTTCCACTCTAGTCTACTTGGGTATGTTATTTTGCAGGAATTAAGGTAATAAAGGGTCAAAAACAAGAGAAAAATGACCATAAAATGATAATGAAACAAGAAAGAACTCTCTTTTTATGCTGAATTCCGACTCAAAATGCTAAAATCCGACTCAAAATGTTAAAATCCGACTCAGAAATGCTGAATTCCGACTTAAAATGACCAAATCCGAGTGGGATAACTGAGAAAGGACCAAATCCGAGTGGAATTACTCAGAATGGAGCAAATCCGAGTGGAATACTACACTGTTGAAGGTAAATCCGAGTGGAATGGCTCAGAATAGAGCCTTTCCGAGTGGAACGATTCAGAATGGAGCATTGCCGAGTGGAATACTTCACTGTTGGAGCCAAATCCGAGTGGAAAGTTCCCTGTCAAAGCCATTCCGAGTGATAAATGGCTGACTCGAGTGAAGGATCAATGTCAAAAAGGAATAAGTCTCGGTTTTAGGAAAATCCGATTGGAAGCTGTCTGAATGCAATAATTCCGAGTGAAAAAAGGAACTGAGCTTTAATAAATGCTACCCAAAGGTATATTCCGAGTGAAAGGATTGTTGATTGAAGTGCATCTGAGTGGGAATTTACTGATTGAAGTAAATCCGAGTGAAGAATGCTGACTGAAGCAGGTCTGACCAAAGAACAAGTGCTTTTCTGGGCAAAAAGCTGATTCCGAGTGAATTGATTCCGAGCAGAAGGAATGCCATTGAATGAATAAATGCTGACTAAGGAGAATCCGAGTGATTTTATTCGGAGAACAAGGCATTTTCGAGTGGTGTCTTAATCGGACAAGGTGAAATCCGACCAGAAGTGAATCACACTCGGACTGACTTTTAAGTTTCGCATTAAATCCGAGTGAGTTGGGTCAGAAAGATGCATTTCCGAGCAAAGCAAGGCTCGGACATAAGAAGAAATTCAATCAGTCAAATTCCAACCCTTCAAGAGAAAGTTCCTGAGTAAAAGTGAAGGCCATTCCGAGTAAAAAGCATGAAGGCCGACTGAAATATTTCAAAGCAAATCTGAGTGAATTCCAAAGCAAAGCTTTAACCGAGTGGTCCAAATTCAGAGACAGCCGAGTGAAAATGATTGGGAACTGATTGAATCTGAACCAAGTGAGTCTTCAATCAGTTCCGAATGAACTCCATGAACCTGAGCCGAGTGAATGGTTTCAGTCGGATCCGAGTCCCTCTTCAGTCAATTCCGAGCAACACAAGCAAATCCGAGCAAGGTTTCTCCGAGTGAAACAGTGAAAAAGAGAGCCTCTCGCTTGAGTGAACCTTTATCCGCTTGAGCGAGACGGTTTCCTTCAACAAACGCTTAAGCGAGAAACTCTCGCTCAAGCGAAACCGACCGGGTTTCTTAAATACCAACCCCTCATCTCAACACCGAGTGAATATTTCACTCGGTTTTATGTACGAACAGTACCATTTTCACTCGGTTTTTAGCACAAAAGGCACCCTTTCACTCGGATTTTGCAGAAAAGAGAAAACCGACCTACACTCCACAACTCCAAACAACAGATCACTCTACACCGTCCTCAAGCCACAACACCGTCCGATTCCCTATCCGTTGTCCCTTTCTTCTTCTAATCCATAACACACATCGTCCTCTCCTTTCCATCCACAACACCTCCCAGACTCCTCTCCACACAACACCGCCCAGACTCCTCTCCACACAACACCGCCCAGACTCCTCTCCAACCAACACCGCCCAACCGTCCTCACTTCTCAACACCGTCTCATTCCCTCTTTTATCCGCTGTCCCTTTTCTCCTTTCAATTATCCACACCGCCCAGACTCCTCTCCTACCAACACCGGCTCCATCCACCACATCGTCCAGCAACTCCACTGTCCCTCATACCACCATACCTGCCACATGTAAACCAACAACGCCCAGCAACCAATACCGAACAGCAAGCTTTCATTCGGTCTTGTGGAATTCCATCACCTTTCCACTCAAAATTTGACCAACTGAATAAATCCAAGCACCGAATTATTAGAAATATTAAAATATGCAAATTGGAAACAAGTTGGCACAGCTGGAATTCACATGCACCGAAAGTTTCTCCCACTTGCAAATTTTAACGTGTTTCCTTAGCTGGATTCATTCATCCATTCACCTATAAAAGGGAGAGCAACCAGGAGCAATGGAGGACAACTTCTTCCCATTGAATTCCATCAGCTTAATTCTATTTTCTTTTCTTCGTTACTTTCTTTCTTTTTCTCTTTAGTTTTCTTCTCTTCATTTTTCTTTCTCTGTTTGTTTCTTTTCTCTTTCTTTTTATTTTCTTTTCTTTCTTTTATTTTGTAAGAGTGTGAGGGCTGTAAAAGTGAGAATTTAAATTTGTAATTAGTGGAGAAATTATTGCAACAAGGAATTACAGTGGTAAATTATTCTGAGCTTTTGGAGAAACCCGTAAGTCTTTATTTTTACCATGTCTTGTATGTTTTATTTTTTCATTATTTATATGAATTTAAATTATTTCATGAGTAGCTAAATTAATTATCTTGGGATAAAGGGGGTATGATAATATTTTATTTTAATGTTATTTTAATTTGGAATTAAATAAATTTCTGTTTTCCATTTAGTTCAATTATACTCAATGCTTTTAGTAATTCCTAACAAGAACCTAAATGATAAAACTATATACTTACGGGTATATTAGTAAGTTTAGGTAATAAATAGAATCAAGAGATTTATTTTTACCGGAAAGCTTTGAACTAAACCTAAGATTTTGAGATGCTTTTTGTGACCTCGGTAAAACCGTGAAAGTAATCAAAATTCTTTTGAGGAAATAAAAGGGATTTTCATGAAACGATAATGGGCCTTTCTGAGGATTAAGCAGCGCTTTCCATAGGTTAGGTACAATAATAGGATTCCGAGAGGAACATATTAATTAGCTTTTGGAAAATTCACCTTGGAAAACTTAATTTGATTCTTATTTATGAAAAGTTAAAATTCATTAACATAAAATAGAGTCTTAATCCCCCAAAATCCCAAGATACTCTCAACTCTGATTTTTTAAGTGTCAAGTAAATCTTATTTTTGTATTCTGTGCAACTTAATTTTGTGTTTTATTTTACAAAAACCTTAAAAATCAATTGTGTGGATAATTAAATTTCAATATGCTGGTACTTTGAACACAGTCCCTGTGGAGAACGATAATCTTTTATATTACGCGACATAACCCGTGCGCTTGCGGGCCCTGTCAAGTTTTTGGCGCCGTTGCCGGGGACTGTTGTCCCTCAAATATCGGCAATATTGAAATTCGATTAGATCATACTTGTTAATATTTTTATTGTTATTTTTATTTTTAATTTTGTTTGTAATTTTGTCTTTTATTCTTTATTTTGTGTATCTGTTGTTGTTTTATTTTTGTAATTGTTTATTTTATTTGTCATTTATTTTCTATTTATGCGACGAAGCCGTAGTGTCGATCTAAACTTAGGATTTGACCCTGAGATAGAACGTACCCTTAGAGCTTTAAGAAAACAACAAAAACAACAAAAAGAACAAAAAGAAAAACAAATGGCAGACCAACATAGACCTTTAAGAGATTTTGCCGCTCCAAGCACTAATGGAAGAGGATCCAGCATCCTCAGACCCACAGTGGAAGCTAACAATTTTGAATTGAAGCCTTCACTACTCTCAATGGTTCAACAGAACCAATTCGGAGGATTACCCTCCGA